>JAYKKI010000025.1:13195000-14488125 GCA_039881145.1 Druceiella hillmani | reverse complement strand
TAGTTGAAATTAGGGACTAATGATCTTAGTACAGTGTACGTAGGAAGGATTATTTCTATAAAATTATAAAATTCGTACAATTCAAACTATAGACGAGAGCTAGTATATATATATATATATATATATATATATATATATATATATATATATATATATATATATATATATATATATATATATATATAGTGTCTTTTCATTTATTATTTATGTGTCAATGGGTCGTTTTGAGATGATATTTTGTGAAAATAATGAATATAATATTTGTTTTATTTCATTTAACACCAATATGATAACAAAAAAATTATGTTGGTGTCAAACCAATATAACACAAAGAAGCTCTTCCCAAAAAAAAAATTAGTCTGCTTTTTAGAAGATGTTACTTTTCATGATGACGTTATATACTTTATCTTATTTTTCGGGTATCAAGTTAGTTCTATGTAAAATTTCATTGAAATTGGTTTAATATTTTGTATGTTAAAACGTAATAAACCAATAAATTCACTTTCAAATTTATGATATAATAATGTGGATATAAAAGAAAAGAACAAGAAGACCGTATAAAAGTCTTGTATTAATTTTGAAATATTAAAAATAATAACAGAATTGAGGATTATTTCGTAATAAAATATGTAAATTGTTGTCTTTTAAAGCAGCCAAAAATTAATTATAATTATGTTATTTATGTATCAACTGAAACTAACAGAAGTAGAACCAAATTTCGAATTAATTGAAGTAAGGGAAATATATGAAAAGAAACTAAGAAAAAATGTATTAGGATTTGAGGTAACATGATAAACAATTTCCACAAAATTTGTACAGTGACAAATTCGGCAAACGATAGAATTCCCAATTGAATTTAAAAAAAAAACTGAGGTAGACCCGTTAGGCTTCAACGGTATTTCGTCTCAGTGAACGTTAAAATTTTTGGATAAGAAAGAAAAAGATAGGAAATTTTAGGGGCGAGGTATTAAATCCATCAAAGGAAGCTTTTTGTGATCTGTACAAAACCATTTTTCCTAGAATGAAAATCAGAGTTTAGCAAACAGCTATCGTGAGCCTTGTAGTATTAATCTACTCGAAAATGTTTGTTATGAATACAGTTATTCTTGAATAAGACTTATGTTTTAACAACATGTATTGCATATACTTTTAATTAAATGTCTCAAAAGGTTTAAGATTCCATAGAAACTTAAAATATTTTTGATTAATTTTCTATTGAATTTATAAAAAAATTATTAAATAAATTTCTCTCCGATAGAGCCTGATAATAAAAACAAGCGAATTACCGAATTGGTTATTTGCTCCTAGGACCTATTCACGAGAGATTCATTTACCATATGTGTATAGGAGTAATATTTAATAAAATAACGTTTTTAGGAGAGAATAAATTTGTGAAATTATTCAAAATTATACTGTTTTAATTTATATTATATATTCATTTCAAATATTTATTTTTCATCTGTAAATATGGTCCCTAACTTTTCTGTATTCATTTCCCGTAATATTACATAATTTAAATTCTAGATTAAGTTTCAATTCTATACTACGTTTCTCTAAAATTATATGAATCTTCCCATAATAAGAAAACTTCATTAAGTTCTCCCATAATTATATGAATATTGGATATCGACGTTAGACTTTTTCCGTCTTCAAAATTTTCGAAAATATTAAAAGGACTGAAAAAGTCGTTCCATTACATGAATTGCTAATTTTCTGGTAAATTGGTAATAATTTTTTTTAAAAACATAAGATATTCCTAAATTCTATTTATTAAGTTTTGTACGAAAGCAACACCATTGTCACTTCACTCGTAAGGAAAATAGTTCTTAAAGTAAAATCAAATAGAGCCTGTGAAACAAGAAAAAGAAAAATTTATTTAGAAAGTTGAGGACATATTTATTTGTAAAATAATTTGCTGTATATGAAAAATCACTCAACATAATTCATATGTCATCCAAACATTTAATAAAAACCATCATTCCCTTTCAGGCAAAGAAATAGTTATTAGCAAGAAGATTGATCGCCTTCTTAAACTCGATATTCTTACACTATTATCCATATTAGTAATGAAAATGTTAAAAAATAATATCTTATGCATTTTTCGTACACACTTTATACTCTTGTGCTTAAATAATTTCTGCAATCTTGGATACGATTGTATCCAAGATTGCAGAAAGAAAAATGAAAAAATATGGCCGGTTATATAAAATGCGACATTTTTAACACTTCCCTTTGCTTCCAAATTGATATTTTCTGACATTGGACAAAGTCATTGAGACTTGATAATAGTCGTAGATAAAGCAGTTTTTTGATACGTTTTCAATTTATAAAATAACTCTGTATTAAATATACACAATTTAAAGCAACATTACTTGAGAAACCAAAATTTACAATTAAACATATATGTATTGAAATGATTGATATATTAAAAATAACAATTTACATATGTATTTTCAAACATCGTTTTTTTTTGTTATTTTCTTAATTAAACTGCATGAAAGACGAACAAAATAATTTTATCTTTTTATTTAGTATAAATTCCTTTAAAATGATTTAAATAAATTTCAAGTTGTTTAAATAAAATTCGTGTGCTTCTTTTCTAGGGTAGTTTTAAAATGATTTACATAA
The DNA here is from genome assembly GCA_039881145.1 of Druceiella hillmani. Classification (NCBI taxonomy): domain Eukaryota; kingdom Metazoa; phylum Arthropoda; class Insecta; order Lepidoptera; family Hepialidae; genus Druceiella; species Druceiella hillmani. The sequence continues at coordinate 14,485,497 of JAYKKI010000025.1, read as the reverse complement.
CGGTAGCTAATACTGATCAATATGACTTCCGATCAAAATCTTTCGTTTTCAAATATATAATATTTTTATATTAATATTATATAACGTTGATAGGTGACGTAAAATCTATAAACTGGAATAAAACCGGTATCGAACCTGTCTTTCTTTTCAGTTCGCTGAAAATAATTTTAAATTATTGTTGGTGATATATCCATCAATCGGTGTTTGAGTACAATATAATATTATATACTCATTAACTTTGTTATAATTTGTGTTGGATTTTCTGAGATAACTACCCATATTATTTTATTTTCAAAAATCAATTTAAAACTAAACGTCTTTTTGTTCCCAACAAAGGAATCATGAATGTATTTAAATTTTGTTTAATATAAATTGCTTCAAAATAGTTGACAAAATATTAATATCATTAAAATTACTTTGTATTTATCAGAATAGTATTTTATGGACTTCGATTTTCATATCAAAAATTTACATACAATATGTTTTATTGCGACTAAATATTATTTTATTTTTTATATTTAAAATATTTTAATCACTTTCGTACAATCTATTGTGTACCATACACAATAGATTGTTCGAAAGTAATTAAAAAATTAATAAGGCAATGTTAATTTTGTCCCATTATCATATCGTTCCTAACCGTTAGCAACGTTTACCGTTATTATCGTTTTAATAATTATTAAACTGAATACATATAGGATGACTACAATTTTAAATTAAATTTCATTTCGTAAAACAACAGTTTTGGTGGAACATGATATTACGAAAGTCATTGTACTATACATTACACAATGTAAGAACCTCCAAAACTTGAAATTTGATTTACATATTACGATGCTGGTTACCATATGTGAAGTTGAAAGACATTATCTTAAAACTCATCACAATTAATTACAGTAATTATTTAGCAGTTAAAAATATCCATTCCTTTCTTACTATTTCCGGAAAACACAACTCGCCATATTTTTTGGTACAAAATTTATTTTCATTCTCTAAATAAGATAAACCTTTTAAGAGTATCGTTCGTGAAATATTTTTCCAGGTTTGGAATTAAGCTCCGCTGTAATCTGTATTCATTTTACCTTCCGTTTTTATTTTAAACAATTTACATAGCGTCGAGTGAAGAGAGTTAAAAAACTTTTATTCTGTGAATGTCTAGACCAAATTATCGCTCTCAAATAAACGTGCGCAATTTCTTTTAATGAAATATTTTCAATTTGGCGAGACAGTTTAACAAAGTATGTTGTGGGAGTTTTTCAATTTGCTTTCATAATAAGCCTCAGTTTTTTCTGGGCAAAGTAAAATTTATGACAAAAGATAACAAGTTTCTGGAATTATTTTATCTTTTGTGAAAGATATTCCAAAAACGTATTTCGAGGTGTTTATCTGAGAAGTTGTTTCTAAATTGGTATATTCTAAATTATCCTTCGAAAAACAACGACTGTTTTTAAGAAAAGTTTACTTTTTGAAAGAAAATTAATCCTACTGTTTGATTTTTATGTTATTTTACAAGCTGTTACTCGCAATTTCGCTCTCGTGGATAATACGGACATGAAATATTTCATTACATGAATCATATACCAGCTAAAAACTAACATCCAAGTATAATTAAAATAAGTCAAAGTTTTCTTTATATATTTACATACTTATTGATCGTTATTACGTGTGAAGCACTGATAATTAAACACACAATATAATTATTTTCATGAAGAAAAAGAACAAAAGTGTACATTTTCTTGTAATTAATTAAACAAAACAACTACTGGTGAGATATTATTGCTTTTGTTTCCATATGACTCAAATTTCTGCTTTCGTTCTTTTATGTTATGTTTTCATCTAAAAATTTCATTAACCGGGGTAAAAGTCAGTTCAATCCAAGCTTTGCTATAGCTTTACTTTACTTACACTTATACTTTTGACTGTTTATATTTGTAAGCGCGCTTATTTCTTCTAGCGCAAGCGCCAATAATTGAATTTCTAGTCTCAGGAATATTCTTCCTAAACAGAAGGTAAACTAACATTTAGTCTAAACCCCAAGCATCATTACAGTAAAAATTCTATTCAATCACTAACTTTGTGACATGTCGTCAAATAGATAAATATATAGAAAAGGAGATGATGGGACCAAAAATGAAAAAAGGTGTTTAACATCTATTTGATCACTAAAGGAAAATATCCTGTCACAAAAAAGTAAAAAAATCCAATGTGCAAAATAAGTCCCTCGTAGAATTGTATTACATACATACTATTGCACGCATCCAAATACACACACGCTTAACGATACAAAATAACTTGTTTTTTTCTGAAATGTAACTTCAGGTCTCCTTCTGTATAACCAGTATTTAGGTTCTTAGTACCTGCAGGCAGCGAAGTAACCCTATCGATTATTCTTATTCGACTGTGGCACGCCAAAAAGGGCACTGTGTTTATCATATTTGTTGGTGTGTCCAGGTGTTATTCTACAAAGTCTGAACATACAATCTAATTTAGATGAATAAAGTATCATTAGATTTACTTTAACTTTTCAGTATTCTTAAGTAGGTGCAGTTATGGTTCGGATAATATGGAACTGAGAAACGCATTTTTTTGGAATGTAGAAGTTATAAAATTTGAAAGAGGTATTTATTAGCCGATTTAAAAACTATATAATGTGTTGTAGAAATACAATTTTTAACTTTGTATTTTATTTATTTTTTAACTTGTGAAGAAATTGAAGTGACTAAAAGAGTTTAGGTTCTAAAAATAAATTAGTAATCTAATTTTGCAAATAAAAATTGTTAATGTTAAATACCATGTAATAATTAAAAATATTTTCTGAATTATTTTATGTTTTTCATCTTGTTTATAATAACTTAATACCTTATTTGCATGTGGCTATAATGGTATTTAATTTTAACTCAAAAATTCAAATGATATACTTCAACAACCTTTGGCATAATTGTTGCTGGTCATTTTCACATTTTGAAAAGTCATAATCGTGCTTGCGTGTATGAACGCGTACGGGCTTGTCTGCATCAGTGCATTCATTCGCGTGTGCGTGTGTGTGTGTGTGTGTGTGCGTGACCGTTTGTAATAAATTATACACATTAATTGATAATATAAATTAATCACATACGCCAACGTTAAAAGCATAAATTTAAGGAAAACAGGAATTTCCGAAATCCACACTGAGTGCCAGAAATGTTATGCCAAGCTGAAGGTGGAATAATAAGTGTTTTCCGTGCTTTCAGAGTTTGAAGAGATTTTTTTGTCCACAACAAGTTGGACTATATTTCAACCTAAATAGCGAGTTCTTTTTTCACACTGTAATGTTAAACCGCATACTGAGGTGTATACTCGTTAAAAGTTGCACGGAATCAATTTGATTTTTCCAGTACATCCATCTTTTTCCCGTAATCGCGCCAACCGATTATCCTGGTAAGGAGAATCTAATAAAATATTCACAGGACACAAAATTCCACAGTACGGGAGATCTTCAATAGATCTCGAGTCGAAGTCGACGAGTCGAACTTTTTAACCAATTGAAAATATTATTAGATTTCAATTAATTCAGTTTTTACACTTCTAGCTATTTATTATACTATTTCTATAGCGTTATGACATTAAAATAAGTTCAACCAATATTTCGAACATGTAATTTTCAGCAGTCGAATTCCAAAACATGTATTTTTACGTGAATCTAATAATTATTCAATATGATATTTTCGTTGATATAAAAATTAAAATATCTTCATTACTATTAAATATTACTAATTTTTTATTACTAATTTTTATTACAAGTTTCCATGTATACACATGGAAACTTGTAATAAAAATTGAAATTAAGAAATACACTTTACAGACGCATCTGTACAATTTCATATAATTTTCAGAAAAATGATTTTAAGTGACTATTAAAAGATTGCGAAGAAACAATGGGATCTTTTTAAAATTTTGATATGGCTGTTATGTTTGTTTTAAAGCAAGTCATGCAAAAGTTTGTAACAGATTTTGTTTGGGCAATGTTATCCATTATATTTTCTTTACGCTTATGGTTATTGCATGTCATTGATACATAGTTGTAATTTGTTTTTTTTTTAAATTAATTTTAGTTCGAATTTGTTTGAATTTGTCAAAAATAAATATGTGAACATTAACGCAGAAAAAAAACCATTATAATTTATAGGTTTAAGTGTTATTCATTTGTTAATGTCTTCACGACACTGTGCTACTATAGTTTAAAATGATATCCTTATACTTTACTTATTTTATTCTAGAAAAAAATATGGCAAAAACTGTCAGTAATAGAATTAGACAACTTATTGTCAAAAATTGTAGCCCCTTTGCTTTTAATCAAATTTTTTAAACTGTCTAATGCAATATTTTATTTAGCGACATATTCGTTATACAGTAAGATCGAATAAAATACTAAAGATGTTAAGTCAGATAATTTATTTTGTGTCATGTATTTTTAGGGTTCCCTCCCAAGAAGAAAATAAAAACCAAACTCCCATAATACCACTCACATGTCTATCGGTTTATTATTCTGTCATAGCTATTTTTATTAGAATATATTTGAAATAGAGTCTTAAAACTTAGGATATGATAAAATCTGTTAACACTCATATCTATAGGCCTTGAAATAAACCCAAAATATTTATTTGAAAATTTTAGAGAGGCTAAATAAAATATTCGATTTTCTTTTTCAAATTTTAGAGAGTGTAAATATATGTATGCTATCCGTATCCGTATGTATGTATATGAAATTAAGAGTTTAATAAATTTTAAACTTTTACATAAACATGAACACGAAATACACAATAAATACAAAAGATAACGATGAGATATTTCGTAATATTGTCTTTATTTTCATTAATACCAAATCGCCTTTGGTGTGACTGCTACAAATAGTTGAGCAGTAGAATACAGTGAAAACTGGAAAGTTACGATGTAATTCGTTTCTAGAGAATGGTATAGCAAAAATCTGATGATCGCGTGAGGGCAGGAAATTATCAGATACAAAAAATGAAAGTTCACTCAACAATACAACCGCATAGAATTTTTTCTTTCATTAGTTGAAAGCTAATTTCTGAGTTTCAAGTAATGAAAACCTAGCATACCCAAAAGGAAATTGGTAAGAAATAGAAAGGCTGGTAAAGAAAGAAAGTATATTAATATCGTAGGAACGTCTTTGGCACGCATTCAATCATCCGGTTGTAATTATTACAAAAATACTAAAAAAAACTTTATGTCAGATAGTTCTAGAAATATTTCAGAAAATGTCCAAGAAAATTAACCTGTATAGATTATGAAAAACAGCATCGTTACTAATTTACCTAAAGTGTATTGTAAAATTATAGGGTAATCCCTATAATTTAATATTGAAATCTTTATATATTTGCGATATTTTTGTATCACAAAGAGACAAAATAATCAATGTACATAGACGGCGAAAAGTAATGTTAAAATTTCAAACCATTTAATTGACATAATCTATACTCTTAAATATCTCTACGCAAATGCCTAACTCTGTAACGAACCCCCATACATATTGATCCATGTAGTTAAAATATAGTTGGGATATCATTATCACGTAAATTTTATTCAAATTTTATTATTTTGGAATAGTACATAACAACATTTCATAGAACAAGTCAAGACACATATTGGTCATCCCTGTATGCATCTGGCGGGTATTTTGCATATGACCTTCAATCATTTACTGCTCACAGCTGTCAAAAAATGGGCTCAGTAAATATTTGTCACAAGAAAGTGTTTCCTGAACTCGGTGTAAGCCTTTCATGTTAATATGGCATTTATTGTGATCGACAATCAGATCTCATAAAATTTGCTTTTGGCCACAATAGGAATGGAGTATTCCTATAATATGTTAAATGAAATGTAAGAAAACATTTTATTTATTTCACGATTAAGAAAATTATTTCTTTTCAAGTTTTTCGTAATGGGAAAAATTTCCAAGTTTTTTGAACTATAATATATGTACATATATGTGTGTGTATATATATATACATATATATATATATATATATATATATATATATATAAATATATATATATATATATATATATATATATATAAATATATATATATATATATATATATATATATATATATATATATATATATATTCACAGTTACCAGAATAAAACAGCGCAGTTTCTGGTACCATAATTATCTATCTTTGCTTCCATTATGTCATTTTCCAGACATGAACGTACCAAGCGCAAAGAATTTTACTCAGCTAGGAAACATTGACATATCAAAAGTTTTATTATATTCTAAACAGTAAGAAGTAAATTGAATAACAAACACCGGAAGATCAAATATTATATTAAAACAAGAGAAAACGTTTGCTGCCTTCGCATTAAGAAATCGCCAAAACAAAGCGTGCATCTAGACCCACCAGAGTTTTTGAAACGAAAACTCCTTTTAGCTTATCTAAAAAAAATATATTTTCATAAATTAAACAGTAAAAAAGGGTCATCATTTTCTTTTTTTTGTCAGGCTTTAGATATATTTCAATAAATCTTTATATTTGTTTATTGATTTTATTTAATATAATGAGTAACGTTCCATGAAACGTCAAGAACATTAGAATGCCTCGAAATATGCATTACTAAGTTCACTCTGAGAACACTTTAAATTTTATGAAAATATAAAAAATTATGACACCAAGTGTTTTTTATCCTACGCGCAATAAATATAGAAATTTTACTCAACAAAAGAAAGACCTTTTTATTCTTTATTAATATGTACTCCTTAAACTGAAAAAAACCTTAAATTGAAAATTAAAAAAAATTAAATAATCCACTTTTTTGCTTAAAATGTAGTCATCTTGGCCTCTAGGGATCAAACTACTGGCCCTTGACAAAACCTATATCTTTGTTTAACGTATGAATGACGAAATAAAATAGTGTCTAGAATAATTGACGATAAATGAGAAACAACTTATTATATCTGATATATGAAATATCAATATTTATATGATCACAGATACCATTCACCGCCACTAGGGTAGGTCAAGAAGATACCATGTGGCGATGAATAAGGTCCATAAATAATTTTACGGGGGCTTAGTAAAAAATATTTGCATATCGATAGTTTTATATAAGAAGATATTGTACTTCATATATTGTACTACAGTAAGAAGGATACGATCGGATTATAAATACCAAGAAATTATCAATACAAATCGTGCATTTAGACCCACGAGGGTTTTTGAAGTATAACTTCTTTTACTCAGCTTGTACAAAAGCATTTTATCGAAAAAAGTTTTCAATTTCGCGTCTTGCCAAAATTATTACGCGCTTAGGGAACACTCGGCGTTAGGCCGAGTACGGCCGAACGGTTCAACGTGCTTCGAGTATACTCTGCACCAGGCTACGCACGATCGAATGTGAGCAACATTGAGCGGCCGAGTTAATAAGTTTATTTTTATTTTGATATCATATCACTTTACCTGATGAGTCATTAGCGCATCGATTAAAAGCACTGGATTAGATAGATAACGCAGTCGAAATAAGAATTAGAATCTCAGTTGTTGTGTTTTTCTTACTTGATTTTATTTTAGGAAGTAATACTTCGTTATGGTATTCCAATCGAAAACACTTTTTCTATTACCTTTGTTGAAAGTTAATTGATTTTTCGTAGGTAATTATAAGTTTTACACGTATACATATCCAGATATGGTTCAATAAAAAAGTGATTGTCGGCGGTCTTTGCTTGTTGTTTGAAAAAAGTACATATTCATAGAATTAAAATAAATCTTCGTCGTCCAGCACTCGTTATGTACTCGATATATATAGTTACCATTTATAACAAAGACATATATTCTCTCATTAAAAGAATGTATTTATGTATTATGTGCAGTATTTTGAATGGAATTGCATAACTTTTATAAATTAATTAAGCATATTTGTTTTTAATTTTTCTGTTCAAAATGTCATAAACAGCGCGATTATATAGGTTGCTAAAACCTCTATTTTGTGGTCTTAAGCTCCCGTAATTTTTTTTAACTATGCGCCTTTACACGGCTCGAGTGCTCGTTATTGATATCCCCTATACTTGACAAGGCGCATAGTTATAAAAAATTACGTGCGCTTAAGACCACAAAATAGAGGTTTTAGCAACCTATATAATCGCGAAATTTTGAACACAAAAATTAAAAACAAATATTCTTAATTAATTTATAAAAGTTGTGCAATTCCATTCAAAATACTGCACATAATATATAAATACATTTATTTAAAGAGAGAATATATGTCTTTGTTATAAATATTAGCTATATATATTGAGTACATAACGAGTGCTGAACGGCGAAGATTTATTTCAATTCTATGAATAGGTACTTTTTTCAAACAACATGTAAAAGAAACTTGAGAAGAGGGAATCAAGCAAAGACCGCCGACAATCACTTATTTATTAAACCATATCTGGATATGTGTGCATGGAAATCTTATAATTACCTACGAAAAATCAATTACCTTTCAGCAAAGGTATTAGAAAAAGTGTTTTCGATTGGAATTCCATAATGAAGTATTACTTCCTAAAATAAAATCAAGTAAGAAAAACACAACAACTGAGATTCTAATTCCTATTTCCACTGCGTTATCTATCTAATCCAGCGCTTTAACGATGCGCTAATGACTCATCAGGTAAAGTGATATGATATCAAAATAAAAATAAACTTATTAACTCGGCCGCTTAATGTTGCTCACATTCGATCGTGCGTAGCCTGGTGCAGAGTATACTCGAAGCACGTTGAACCGTTCGGCCGTACTCGGCTTAACGCCGTACTCGGCTTAATCGAGTGTTCCCAAAGCGCGTAGTACTTTTGGCAAGACGCGAAATTGCAAACTTTTTTCGATAAAAATTTTTTGGACAAACTGAGTAAAAAGAAGTTTCTATTTCAAAAATCCTCGTGGGTCTAAATGCACGATTTGTTTTGATAATTTCTTGATATTTATAATCCGATCGTATCCTTCTTACTGTAGTACAATATATAAAGTACAATATCTTCTTATGTAAAACTATCGATATGCAAATATTTTTTACTAAGCCCCCGTAAAATTATTTATGGACCTTATTCATCGCCACATGGTATCTTCTTGACCTACCCTAGTGGCGGTGAATGGTATCTGTGATCATATAAATATTGATATTTTATATATCAGATATAATAAGTTGTTTCTCATTTATCGTCAATTATTCTAGACACTATTTTATTTCGTCATTCATACGTTAAACAAAGATATAGGTTTTGTCAAGGGCCAGTAGTTTGATCCCTATAGGCCAAGATGGCTACATTTTAAGGCAAAAAAGTGGATTATTTAATTTTTTTAAATTTTCTTTTTTAGGTTTTTGTTAGTTTAAGGAGTACATATTAATAAAGAATAAAAAGGTCTTCCTTTTTTTGGGTAAAATTTCTATTTTTATTACGCGTAGGATAAAAACACTTGGTGTCATCATTTTTTATATTTTCATAAAAATTAAAGTGTTCTTAGAGTGGACTTAAGGATACATATTTCGAGGTATTCTAATGTTCTTGACGTTTCATGGAACGTTACTCATTATATTAGGTAAAATCATTAATCAAATATAAAGATTTATTGAAAGATATCTAAAGCCTGCCAACAAAAAGAAAATAATGCCCTTTTTTTACTGTTTATTTTTGAAAATATATTTTTTTTTAGATGAGCTAAAAGGAGTTTTTGTTTCAAAAACTCTGGTGGGTCTAGATGCACGCTTTGTTTTGGCGATTTCTTAATTCGAAGACAGTAAACGTTTTCTCTTGTTTTAATATAATATTTGATCTTCCGGTGTTTGTTATTCAATTAACTTCTTACTGTTTACAATATAATAAAAGTTTTGATATGTCAATGTTTCCTAGCTGAGTAAAATTCTTTGCGCTTGGTACGTTCATGTCTGGAAAATGACATAATGGAAGTAAAGAAATATAATTATGGTACCAGAAACTGCGCTGTTTTATTCTGGTAAGGGTGAATTATATATATAAATATATATATATATACATATATATATATATATATATATATATATATATATATATATATATATATATATATATATATATATATGTATATATGGCCGTTAAATATGATATGGAGCATACCAGAAGCAATTCTTTGATTATCATAAATCATTGATTATTTTTTAAATTATTTTATTTTATCATTCTTAAACAATTAAACAAAACTATAAAAGTAGTATTTTTTTTACTTTAGTTAAATTCTTTAACACAACCTAGTTTTCATTGTATTACAACAATTTCAAGTGGTCAATTAGCAAAGATACCGTTGCTAGTTGCCCACTTGAAGATGTTCCAAAACAACGAAACCATGGTAAAGAATTCATATAAAGTAGAAATAATACTATATCACGTAGTTTCATTTAATTGTGAATAACTAATTTCTACAAAATGAACTCCAAATATATTCAAAATCTCATCACTCACATTTATAACAAATATATAAGTCATGTTGAGAGACCAAATTTGATCCATAGAGGCCAAGAAAATTTCTTGAAAACACGCAGAAGTGGGTTATTTAATTTTCTTTTTATTTTTCGGTTTTAATTTTTTCAATTTGATGAATACAAATTAATTACAAATAAAAGTATCTTCATCTTTTGGTTAAAGTTTAGCTTGGTCTTGACTTGGTAAGAAACTTACTTTTGGATATGAAAATGTATTATACCAAAACATATTTAAAATTCAACGATATTGGCAGTAATTTTTAGTTTCAGTTTTAGTTTTTCTAGTTTCGGGACCTATTGAATATTCTCTTAAGACTGAATTAAATTATTAACGAAATTTTGGGAGTTTTGGATAATTTTAAAGTAGAGTTTAAAAAATCATAATTACATTTCTTAATTACCGCTATGCGCTATTTTCAATTCGACAAAGTGTATTTTTTTTATCGCCCATGGTTTATATTACTCCATCGAGATATTCGCAATCACTCACTCATCTTTAATATAAACGAAATAGCAGTTGTTTCTTATAAGCACAAGATAAGACCATTTAAACAAGAACTGACTTTACTCGCGTGTACACACTGTGAATCCAAATCAGCTTGACCTGTTTCCGACCTCTCTTTTATATTCGAAACATTACCACATTAGTGATTAAGACTTTTCTTTCTTGCTTGTATACCCATACTAATGTTTGATTAAATATTAATATGCGGACGGTTTTTAGAGCCAACGACTCTTTAATAATGATGCGATACTGAACTTTGAATTAAATTTCATCTTTAATAAAGCTTTAGGAACCATTTTAATTTTCGAGTTTGCCAGCCAGCTTTCGTTTTTTTTCTGGATACGTATTGTGTTTAGTATAAATAAAATTGGTAAAAGAAAAAAAAATCCTAATAACTTTTCTCACTCCAAATTCTATTATACTAGATAAAATCAATGTCTTATTTCCACTGACTTTTTTCCGAAAATAATTTGAAAATATTTGCAGATTTTTTTACATAGAGAGAAATACAGGATATCACCCACAACTTTTTTAATTTTAATTTTTTTATCTAACTATGTATTATTTGAGTACAACTTTACAACCATAAAGCAAAATTTAAGTATTTCTTCAGAAACTTATTTTTTTAGCCTAGTACATGTGAAATAGCTCAAATAACATGTACATATAATTGTATGTTACCATAAAATACCGGCGGAGGCTTGTAGAGACATTATTTGTTTAATAGTTATGTTAACTGTATGGCTATTAAAAATGAAATGATAAAAGTAAGAGTTAATATTTTAAATTGGGAGTAAATCTAAGTTGTTTCTTAATTAAACTGCTAGTCCATCGCCTCAAAATACGTACAGGCCATGTAATTTTGACGATCGCCATGGGACTTTATCTGTTCGTATCTACTCGGAATGACGTCAGTTGCTCGAAGCAGTATGAAGCGCGTCGCGCCGACTTAACTACGATCATGGTTCGTTAACTCTTCTCTTTGATGTCTGCTTACCTTGCACAAGCGGATGCTATGATTATAAAATATAGTTTGTTATAAAAACGTTTATCGTTGGAGGAAGCTGAAGTATATGCTTACGGTGCAAGTTGAACGAAAGATCATACGCTTTTTGATAGTCTTGAATGAAAATCCAATGTAAAACAATTTCTTTAGCTAAATCAAATAAAGTTGAATTTTAAGCTGATTGAATCTGTATTTGAAAATATCAACTAATGTGTAAATTCTTTAAAAAAATTTAAGAATAAAATCACATTATTATAATTACGAAATTTGTTTTAACAACACTGAGGCAATATAAACTAATCCTAAGTTTTATTGAAAAAGGATCCTCGCCACAATTGTAACGCAAAATTTGTTAATGGAAATAATTTAAAAAACTTGAAAAATTATGCAGAAAATGCGAACTCGTATGCGTTGTATTATTATTCATACGCATAACAATTTTTTCTCATATTTCTTGCTAAATAACTTTCAAATCAATTATTCTCAAAGTTTAGTAAATTGTTCATTTGATGTTGTTGTGAAAGATTTTTACTATGTTTAAAGTAAAGATAAATGGAACTTCAAAAAAAAACCATGGAACAAAAAAACTTTAGGGTGTTTTCCAACCTGTGTATTCTTACCCTACAAGGAAACAAAAAAAGTTAATTTCGTGACATATTATCAGCCGTAGACGACACGCTACACGCGATCTCTCCGATTCTGTACATCCAAATCTATTCAACTTTTACCAGTGCTAAGATTTAATTTCTCAAACAAATTTGCGGGTGAAAACAAATTTACTATATGAATCTGTACTATTGTATTATATTATTTATCTGATTATTATGTGAAAAATATGTAAGCAAATTCATAAATATTTCTTTTTTAAAAGTGTTTGGCTATAAATCTCACTTATTAAATTCATTTGTAATTCCTTATTAAACGAGGCAGAAGTGTTGTTGAAAATATGAAAATTATATTGAATATGAACTTTCAACAATTTATCAGCCTTGTCCGAATGCACAGCCCCAAATTTCCTGTTTTATTCTAAGTCAAACGTTACAAATTTCATTTTTAATATATCGCATATACTGTACAGCTTTCTGTTAAATGATATTTTCTTATATAAAAATAAATAACAAAGATAGTTTATGAAATATTTCATTCGAACCTTTACTGTGGAGGAATAATTTACTTTTGAATATGCTTTGCTTCTTATTTTCAATATTTTCTCAGTCGTAAATACATACCTTCAACAACAACAAAATAGGAAAATAAAGCAAAAGTTTAGTAAAATAGCCTCAAACCATTACATATACAAATTTTAATACAGAATTTATTTGTAAAACGTCGCATCATGCTCTAAGGCTTAATTGATACTGTTCGGTACTTAGTGCATTTGGCTCCTACGTCAATCTTGAAATAGTATATTTTGAAAATGAGATTAGATATAAAAAATATCTTTTTCAATATTACCATGTTTATTTTGTACTCAGCATCCCTTCGAAGCCTTAGAAGCTCGTCATACGAATTTAACCGTCATTTGAATTCAAACGTGCGTATGAGATAGCAAAAATAACGAATATCATATTCATTATCTAGATAATTTGCTAGAGAAAGTATTTATTTAGCAGCTGTTATCATTTTATTATCATTATAACACCAATATTTATTCCAAATGACATACGGTTAACTAATTGGTTTCAGATAATCCAAAATCTATAATAAAAACAAATTGTATGCCATTACAATGTCCATATCTTTGACTGTTTCTCAAAGTAACGAAAAAAAAAGAAGTTGGCTGTGTCGTCACCATGTCCACTGGTGTTATACATAACAGGGTCTTTAATGAAAGGAATAAAAATTATTTTTTAAAAATCAATGTGTCTATTGCTAACAACTGTTCTTTTGTTTGGGCTGTGTTGGCTTTTCTACTTTTATGATGAAGCCATTTCTCGAAGAATTGAAATATGTAACAACCAGAAGGATATTTTTAATTACAGGCCATTTCGTGCTCGTCGTGTGGCAAAAAACGTTTTCGGGTTATTATCTCAACATTTCAGAGTTTATTAAATTAGTGTTTCTGCCGGAAACTTGTGATGACTAAATAATAGCTGACTATTCCTTGTACAACCTATTAAGAGAAGGTTGTCTTAAAAACCAGTAGAATCCATTCTATCACCAAAACGAAGAAGAAGTACCAACTTATAAACTGACTAGAATGACAAATAAAAGTGATCTTGCAAATGATGAAACATTTGTGTTCAAGATAAACTCAGAGAATATTTTTGTTTCTAAGTAGGTGAAATACCTTACCGAACAATATCGTGAATCGCACAGAATATTTTAAATAAATAGTAATAAATATACACGGTTTTACTAAATTTTTGAGGAATTAGTCTTCGTGTGTTGTCTTTTAATTATTGATCTTTATAATAAGCATTCTTATAATTAAATAAAAATGATGATGGACACCGAATTAACCATAATTTTGCTTTCTTCTTCAGCCAACACGTCCATAATGTTAGACCGCAACGGCAATATTGTGTTTGAGCGATACTGCCGTCTGTTTCTTCGCGTAGAAAGAGTCAGAATCTGCCTAGCATCAATTGAATTGTGTATCACGAACGGTCTTATAGAAATTAGTGGTGTTTAATAATACCTTCTGACGTAGAGGTCACAGTATCCTGCTGCCATTTGCCATCTGCCGCATGTCTCGGAAACGTATTTTTATATTTATATATTTATACATAAACATAAATCTCGACAATTTGAAAAAAAATTAAATGCAGTCGTCATGAGATGCCGTGTAGATGTGAAAACTCTAAATTTTATAAATATTCCCCTTAAATAGACTCAGAGAATGAATATCAAAACCATATGTTTGAACTAGCCAATCAGTGCAGCGCCAAATATCGAAGTACTATGTACACTCAAATATTAAAAAAGTAGCACAAACATAGATTTGAACCATGCATTAAAATATTATGTGCACGGTAACATTCCGGTAGTGCTTTGTTTTGATATTTAAACTATAAAAATAGTTTTATTTATTTATTTTTATATTTGCTTGGCAATATATATACCAAAATTTTAACAACCGCAACAACGGCTCGTTGTTTAAAGAGTATGATATTCGTTTAGCATGCGAGAGACCCCGGGTTCAAATCTTGGACAAGCCCAACTATGTTTATCTAAAGCTTTTAACGTTTTAAGCCAGTTTAATGCAATGCATCGATATAAGCGAGCTGGCCGAATTAAGTCGGAAAGAGCCGACAAGGCGAGAAGCTGGTCAAACGGGCAGACAAATTAAGATCCGAAGCTGACCGACTAACAATAATATTTAGTCTAAAATATTGTGTACAAAAATACTCATTTTCTTAGTGCGACAATTTTTCTCTATTCTAATAATTGTAATAAGTCCGAAATGCCTAAACAAAATTTTTCATAACTTACAGTTTATTTTTCCCTTACATATGCGATATGCTAAGAAAAACATAATCTTCTCTCAACTCTCTTCTTCATTTTTCAACATAACCTTCTAAAATTAGGAAGTTTTTTATAATATTATATAGATCATCTCAAAAATATATCGCCATAGTATTGCATGTAAATTAGCGTGAATATTGATATAAAATTCAATGTATTTTTAAAACATTTCCACAGTTTATTCTGAAATCTTGTTTACAATCATTATACACTAGCGACCAGCCCTAGCTTCACACGGTTGGCAATTGTCCACACACCAACGCACCCCGTGCTTGAAAGTTTGCTTACTTAAAAACATCGTCCTTACTATTAAATAATTTGTTAGAAAATTACAAAAAAGAAGAAACGTTTTAGTTACATATTTTCAGATACTGCAAAATTTAATTTGATAAGTATTAAGACTTTGTATGATTTTTATGTAATATATACAATGTATCAGGCGGGTTATATTATAGAACTTTTTGAGAAAACAATATTATGTATATAGTTTCAATGTTTCTCTAAATATGCAAGTAGCACACGCTAACATACCTGCTTAAGGAATCCTTTTTTAAGACTCCATCGAATTTTTTCTTCACAGATATGATAGTTTTGATTTATCCATGTGCCACAAAAAACGAATTAACTGTTATATGAGAAAACATAAAATCATCATATTTCCGTCGCCTAGGATCCAAAATGTGCCAATTATTCTGTCTCTACTAGAACAAAGCGATGAACCACCATATGTTTTTCCCCCATTTGCAATGTGTCTACAACAAATGGGTATATTTTGTAGAACACATATAATCCTGGAACAGATCTAAAACATAATATTCATACCAAATCATTTGGTATTGATCTAATCAAAGGTCATAATAAATAAAGAATACTGGAATATGTGTATTTTTTCAGGGATTTACGAAGAAAAATTGATGATTTTTTGGGAAGTGGAGGACAAACGCCGTAGGGGCAGGTCGAAGTCAAATAAGTGCAAGAAAAGAGATCGTAGTTACTGACGAGAAGAAATAAGGGCAACAGGTATCAACAAGTATGTAAACTATTAAACTTCTACTTCAAAAATGTTATATGATATTCATGTAGACTGATGTACTAGCAAATTTTTGTCAAACAACAAGTTATTGATTTTGAATGATAATTTTTCTAAAGTGATAAATCTCATAAAAATATTGTTTAATTGTTGCCCTGAAGCTTGATATAATATGTTGAAACGAAATTTAAAATAAATATTAATCTTATAGCCACCAAAATGTAATCATTTATGAAAATATTATTCATTTGTAACTTTAATAAAAACTTGTACGTACATTTTTTATAGGGGTGTTTTTATTCCCCACGATTCCAGATATGTAACGATATTTAACGAAGTTATTAAGGGTTAAGTGCCTCTTTTGCGTACATGAGAATATACATTTAAAAAAATATGTTTTTACATATTACTGTAGAAACTGTGACAGATAGACGGACAGACCTCTCGATGGACGGATGGATAATGGATATGTAGAAATTATAACTGATTTGTTATTTCATCACTAAAATTAGAACTAAAACATTATATTTCATAAAGGAGACTCGAATCGGGATAATAACTATATAAATAATATACTGTTATTTTAATGAATAGCTTCGTAATATACATTCAAAGTAGACCCCCACATTATATGAAAGATTTCTATGAAGTTATATCCTTGAGTTTATTATCACAATATCCTAGTTTCTTATTTGCCACAAAAAGCTTTTCTTAGCATTTACGTTTTCTTTGATAAACGAAGCTTTTAATAATGATGAAAAATAAACTTATCCTCGAAATTTTTCTTTACTTTCCTTTATATTTTTAAATGTTTAAGTTCAACACAAATAACATGATGCGACTACAGTTTTATATGCTTTAGGGACGTAGAGAATTGATAAAAATTCACTATTAAAAATAAATTTAACTTGTGATGTTACTTGCGAAAATAGAGAAGTAAATGAAAATGCCAGAACTAGGTTTAATATTTTATTTCCAAGATAATGTTTTAAAATGGCCTTAACTTTTTAAGTCTTTTTTTGAAATATATATTAAAGAAAAAAATATAATAATTCAAATATATAGAAAAACTATTAAATTTATTAAATTCAAGATTTTTTATTTAAAGCAAAGAGAAAATATTTGCTTGAAATCATAAATATTACATATTAAGGAAATTAATAAATTTGTATCAAATAATGTTCATATTTATTTTCCAATTTACAATGAATCAAATATAAAACTATTAATGCAATCCGCATAAAGAAAATTTATATATCATATCTTAATTATCTTCTTTGCAATTGAGTGGACAAATATCAAGAGGAAAATTTTAAATAAGAAAGAACGAATTTATAATAAATTATTATGTCTATTTATTTCTAATGTTATATTCATATGCAAATTCGTATTTGCAAAGGATCCATAATGTTCTACTAATACAGTGCGCAAGAAACCTATAAACTTTCCTGTAAAGAAAGTGTGAAAATATGCCAAATCAATTAAGTTTCATGAATTAGAAACGATATAAAAATCTAAATTTATAATTTAAAAAAAGGAATGAAAACACTCCTTGTCTATAGCCAAGATAATTTTTCAAATAAGCCATTTTACTTTTTCATCTGTAAATCCTGAAAATTACATGTTATGTAATTTTTTTGCCCATGCGTCTATTGTGACTATTTGGGATGGGAATGACTCAAATTTTGAAAAGGGGAGTAATGTTCCTTGAAATTATGTATTATATTTCATCTTTGAATCTAGCATAGCTTTAGAAATTAATTATTTTCGACTATAAATTTAAGCTGTAAAGTAACCAGGAATGCGCACAAAACATATATAAACGATGGTTTCTTTACCAATAAATTAATTATCGTATAATTATAATAAATTCTTTTAATTTTTAATAAAATAGCAATTTATTTAAAGTTCTGACGAACATTTTTCATGGATGTATTTAGTGATCTACCTATCTTTAAATGAATTCATTTCATGAATAAGAAAACACCAACTTATCAAACTAATATCAGTAAAAACATTTAGAGTATATAAAAATAATTTTTAATTTCACAAGTGAAACAAATAAAATGTGATAATCGAAAGTAATTTGGTACGTATATGATTGCTTTTGTATACTCGTATTTATTAAAAAACTAATTGTGCCCGAGAGTTCGTTCGAGAGTGAATCTTTAGAAATATTTAAAGTAAACCGTGAGATTAATACGACAATAATGCTATTTATTAAAGGATGATAAAAATATTTTTTTATTGGACATTTTTATTGGAAGCTCAAATTATCATATCTTCCTTTTAGTTGGTCGATTGTGATAAAATATTTCCAAAATCCCAACAGAATTCATTACTTAAAGTTTATAAATATCTTTCTCGTATTGAGAGGCTAATTCCACAGTTTTTTTATACAGGTTACTAACTAAATAACTCCAATTCTTCCTCCTTAAAAATGTCACTTAAGAAAAATATAGTGAATAGTGGTATAACTTTTACTAATTCCGATTTCCTTCACATCATTTTGAAAAATTTTTTGTCACAATATTTTTCCCTAAACTTAAAAATTTCTGGTTGCTTTAATTTATAATCGGAAAACTTTAATATTGTGGTAGTTTTTGTAATATAAAATATGGTTTCATTGCCCATAGAAAATACGTATTTATTTTAACGTAATAAATTAATACTTGCTAGACCTTATTGTGCCAGATTAAATTATATGATCAAGTAATTAAAACGTGGTTATATAATTTTTTTTGCTCCAAGTGGTAAAATAAATTTCATGCATTTTTAAGAAAATTTTTTTATAGTTTTATTTAAACATAATTAATATTTGCTAGCTGTTTTTACACGGTTACTTTCGAATGAAATTAGAAATGAAAAGCGAAGAAAAACACATCGAAAATCCATGGAATTAGGCAACACAAATTCAAGCATTTGGAATAATCTTTTTCCAATATTTAACGATTTTGTGATTATTTAGCACAAAAAGTCAGTCCATTATGAATGCCTACATTGCATTGTAAATGCCTACATTGCGTACTGAAAAATTCAATAATTTATTTGTACAAAGTATATTTTACTTTTCATCCAGTTAAAAGCGAAATTTCTAAAAGTTTCTTAGTATTATCCTTAAGAAATAAATCAGGATACTCTTACTCAAACAAGCACACGCACACACAATCACAGACAAACATGCACAGAGAAACGAACGCACGCATATAATTACAGCAAGCAGGCATGCACGCATATATGCACGCACGCTCAGATATACATAAACACACACAAACGCGGTCGCGCACACCAACCCAGTCATATAGATACAAACGCACACACGCATGTGTATTGACACATTCACACGAAAATGTAAGCATATATGTAAGTAGACATATTCCTATGTAAACGCGACATATTTGTAATAGAATATGCTTGCCTTTGACGAAATATTTATTTTTACTTTTTTTTAATCGATAGTAATTTCATTTATTTTTTTAATACCAGGTGTCAGATGTCTCTATACTCATGTTATTAGGAAGGTATGAAATATCAGCATAAAAATAATGCAATGCAAACACTTCATTCAAGTGAAAGTAGTTGTTCCGGAATGCTGTGTGTAGAGGTGAAAAAAAATTATGACGAATTAGGAAATTTCACTTTTTTACTTAGTTTCAATTCGGTTAAAAATTTATTAACCCTATACGCACATTTTCAAACTTATTTCATTTGGTACAATATAGTACTACACAAATGTCCAAGTATTATAAAACCGATGCTTGTTCTCGCCAAATTTGCTTCAACCTTTCTCAGTTTATTAAGAAACTATAGTGAATATATTTTATAACCCTAATTAAAGGATATTAGGGTTATAAAATATATTCATCATAGTTTCTTAATAAACTGAGAAAGGTTGAAGCAAATTTGGTCAGAACAACCATCGGTTTAATAATACTTGGACATTTGTGTAGTACCATATTGTACCAAATGAAATAAGTTTCCATTTTATCGTTCAAGCATTTTCGACGGGAATAGATAACCGATTAAAAGGGGGGGGGGGAATCAGAAGAGACCTATGAAAATATATGTTTCAGACCAGTGTCTGATTTGCAAATGAGAAGAAATTGTTATTTTAATAATCTTCCTGCCCAAATATATTTTTATAAAGTCGTTCCACAATACATATATATATATATATATATATATATATATATATATATATATATATATATATATATATATATATAAAATGAAAAGACTGTTTAACAGTTAAGGTGAATAAAACTAGAATTTTATTCTGAATGTCTTGGAAAATTTTAGTCATAGGTTATTCACAATAATAAGTGTACATGTTTCATGCTTCTCGAAAATAATTGTGTTCTAACAATTGAATGAAAATTTTAACTATAAATGGCATCGTTTTAATAGGGCGCGTAAAACTAAACTTATAGCCCTTAATCTAAAATTAGTGACCGAATGTCCTACAATACAAATAAACGTAAATTGATTTGTCCTTATTTCTTGATCCATACTACTAAAACGATTTTACTAGACTTTCACTAAGAAGTTTTCTTCTCCCCCACACGCGAGGGCCAATGTTCGGGAAGCGATTAAATATTGATAATATGCGGCCGAGTTAGGACCGCCTCTCGTTAAATAATGACGCGATAGTGAACTTAAATTGACTTTGTTGCCTAATGACAACTTTTATGCCTAATTACCCATATCTTGTTAATTTAACTATTAATTTTAAACATATCCCTGTTTTTTCGGGTTCTATTAGGATTTGTAACAAAATCATAACGTAAGGTATGTGGTTACATGATTAATGACTTGCCTTAGGAGGTCGGTTGGCTCTTTCTAGTCGAATTTCGATGTCGCTTTCAAAAATTATAATATAGAATTCTTTTGAGTTAATACAGTTTTGTCCAAAGAAGGTGTTCGTAGAAAAACAAAATCATTTCAAAAAATCAACTTAAATTAATAAATTAGAAACTAAGGTCAAAATTGCTAAGAGTTTGGACGCAGATGTCTTAGAACGATTTAGGTAATTTGTTACTGATTATTTGCACGTAGAATTTCTCCGTTTTGTTTAACAAAAAACTATACGGGTCATTTTTAAATCTTTACCCTTTTTTAAATCGAAATATTAATTTCTAACTTAATTCTAAATATTAACGCATTTAGTGCATTATGATTGTATACTTGAACTGAACAGAGACGTGTTTGAACTTGATTTGATTTACTTACATATCTTTATGTGATTTACCAATGTTAAGTGTCTATATAATTTAAAGCACATTATATCAGAAACGAGTGCACTAAAGAGAGTGATTTTATTAAGGGGACTAAATAATCAAAATAACGTGAATATTGTCTTTAGCTCCACACAGAGCTAAATCTTGATCTTAAATTATCTTGAGGCTTTATGTTACTTATATTTCTGTCAGAATCGAAATACTTAATACCCCGAAATAATTTCTCTGGACAGCTTTTATTGGTAATATTATATATATACCTGATAAATTTTATATTGACAAATATTATAACTTAGATAATTAAATGGTTTCTTTTCCAGTTTCGATGTTTTTTCTACCTCTGATTAAAAATTACGAGTAAGGTTATTTTATATATTTTAATAACGTTATGAGAGCTTGTATGGACTAAAGTAATTTGTTTCTTTTCTCTTGTAATAATTCTAATTATCGGTTTAATAAATTTGTTAATCTGAAGAATAATAATTATTTTAATGCCGCCATTAATTAAAGGCAATTATAATATAAAACTTTCCCTAAGTTTAATGAATAATTACGAAATAAAAAAAAATTTAGATAGGTTGATATTTTTGTAAGTTGAACAGTTTTCTAAGTTTGTGTAAGTTGAACATCTTTGAGAATATAGAAGAGAAAAAGTTGTCAGCCTATTACCTACTCATAAATGCAAATATACTTTTAAATTGTATCTGTAAACTTAATGACTTGAGCTGGCAAAAGCCTGATTTTTAACCAATTTCAATGAAAATATTTAATTCAATATAATTTAAAAAAAGTTCATCGCATTAGTAATCCATGCAATTTATAATAACAAAAATTTTTCAGCTTCGCCATATTTTCCACTGCATTTATTCGGTATTACTTTAGCATAGGCTTTGTGAAAAATACACTAAAATTATTTGACAGATGGACATCTTATCTTCGATATAATGGACATAGAATAAAATACTCTAAAACAACAATAGATGTATGGAGTAAAGTAGAATGTGGTTTGTAGTTTCCCTGGCAACTTTATAAATAATAAGGTAATTGTCGGTAAAATGTTCTGTAAATCATTACTTCTTACGTAAAAGTCACCTTTTTTCAAATGATACAAAGTACACTTAAAAGGTTTTTGTTGTTCAAAGAAACTAGCCATATTTATTTTATCTCAAGTTTAGATTTAAAGTAATTTACATGGCATCAAGAAGACAAATTTTAAAAATTTAACTTTGGCACTGAAGTAAACATGCATAATTCAATTTCTTGAAATTGTTTTAGATACTATTTTACTTAAATACGAAATATAAGTTTTCCACTTATTTTTATTATAGAGCACAGTTTTTCCACAAGTACAATATATTGCAACCCCTCATAAATTTAAATAATAATAATAATAATAAAAATATAATATGGATTATAAGGATTTGTTTTTTTTCCTTTATAAATGAGTTTGTGTTTTTTTAAGTTATTATGTGCTTTTCAATATTATCATCTCATATGCTCCTTGGATGTATATTATTACATTTTTTGTTGTTGTTGAAACAAGAGGATATTTTTTTTTGTAAAATCACTTTTTTCTTTGGGAAAAGTCCATATTGTTAGGAATTTCATAAATTAATTTTTTTTATAATTAAAATATAACTTAAACGTAGTGATAAAATTAAACGTAGAAATATAAAAAAAATCTCTAGTGCATTTTTGTCAAAATATCATTTACACTTTTTTTCAATAAGGCATGATTTCAATTACAAGTACTAATACTCGTAATATTACGTTTTAGTTGCTGACTGAAAGTAATGAAATTTAAGGAAAACGTTTTTCTCGGGTAGATAGATATTTGGTGGACCGTCTTGATATTTACAAAGGCTAGTTTGTTAATAAAAAAATTGTTAAACTCCTATTCTTGAAGCAAGATAAAGTGTGCTCTATGCATTATCTCAAAGCCCACCAGATCTGATATCATCCATAAATAAGGAATTTCCATTTTACAGATATGCAAAAAAATTTTAAAAAATTAATTGGTATGTACTTTATTATCAGAGAAGTGTCTTGTATAGTAATGACTCGAGTATCAGCCTCGAGTTCTGAAATAACTATAATTGGCACAATTTTACAAGCAGTCAATTTTTAATACAGCTTTTTAAAAAATGAAACCATTTTGAATATCACATATTTCTGCATTCGTTATTCTTTGCGAATACACGTTTATACGAATGAGGATACGATATAAGTTACTATTTTTGAAAAATTTGTTGGTTTGTTATTCTACCAGTTTTTCAGAATTTAAGCATAGTGATTTTCATAATTATTTGTCAAATAGTCAATGTCAAATATTTTCGTAGAAAAAATTTGTAAAAATATCTTTTTTCGTATCGCTACCTCGGTCTCCATTTTTCGAGAATTTTTTGACCCTTCTCTTCCTTTTTCTCTTTCCTGATGTTTTGATTATGTTTTTAATTTTTTATTTATCTTCCTATTGGTAACTTAAAAATAAAAAGTTTTTTAAACCCTTACAATTAACTCTTTCAAGCGATATTCCCCACTATTTATGGAATTTCGTTTTTAATATTTATTATGCACCCCCTATAATTTCTAAACAAATATTTTTAAATTTTAGCTACTGATTAACATACTTGTTAATATCTTTTACTGCTGTGGTATATTTGAAGTTTGTATTTCAGTCAGTTTCTTGGGAAAACGGCTGTAATTTATGGATGCACAAACAAGGAGTAATTTTATAAGGGTTCCATTTTTTCTTTTAAAACCGTAAAAATAGTAATGTAAACTGTGGAGAATAAAATGGTGATGTTTAGAATTAATACAATTTAAAGATTTGTCATTTTAGTGAAGTATCGAGGAATGATTATTTCTATCAAGTTATAACATTTTCACGAGCGACGTCGCTGACAAGTATAAATATATATAAACAGCTCGTTTATTTATATCACACTTTTACTTCTTTGTAAATTTAGCAACGTAACATTTTCACTAACACTTCGAAAAAATTATTTTCATTAATATGTATTTTTTAATTCATTTTATTTTCGTATATAGCGAGTAAATTCATTTTTTGTTGTTTTACTCACCAATCGTTTTTATTAAACAACCAGATTATGAGTACCAGTTAAAATCTATTCTTTTTTCTTGGAGCATTAGGTTTATTTATATGATGGGATATACCTCGTGTCCTTCTTCGGGTATAAAGTTTTTGTAAATTTTCATTAAAATTGCTTTAGTAGTTTGTAAAAACATTCACCTTGAATTTTGGGAACGATTTCATTCTACCTCTTAATCTATAAAAACTTTAAACAAATATTCGTGAACTTGATGTATAATAATTAGGTGATTACTTTTATTATTAATATCATAAACGTTAAGCAAAACTTTTGGTTCCTAATTTGATTCTTACCAATTGGGCTGTTGTCTGTTGATCTTTTTGATATATTTAGGTAAGTTCGAAGGATTGTAATCCGTAGAGTAATGGATAAAATTTTTTTAATCTTTTCTGCCCGGTTTTGGAATACTAAGCCAAGATTTAATACGTTACTTCTGAACGTTTTAAGTGGCGGCACATAACTATCTTCGTGAATATATCTTTCTTTAGAATGTCTTCATCAAAGAAAGCAGTTTGTAATCGTCCACAATTTTCCACTCCAAATTTTTTTAAGAATGAAAAAGCTACATTAATCTGTTACCTAAAAATGTCTTATGTAGGAAAATAAATTGTAGATTTGAACTTGAAATGTTTTGAAAAATTTAAATTGCATGGAAATTGCAAACTTTTTAATTGATTTTTCATTTAAATTATTTTAGCTAATAAGTGACTACGTAAACACGCAGCGAAATTAAAAAAATAAACATTAAAAATGATTTTGTGCCCTAAACATACATTCTCGAGTATACCACCTGTAAAGGTAAAATTTAAAAAAAAGTCATTATTTATTAGGAAATATTGAATTTCTTTTCCAGAAGATAACAGACTTATTAAATTATTCTAAATCATATTATTTTTTAAATATACATATCCTCTAAGGATTAACGAGCGTAGAGTTTAAAAAGCCTAAGTAGGCGTTAGACTAAATTCAATTCGATATAAACCAGTATCATACCAGTTTTTAACTTAGTAGCCCTAAACAATAATGTAATAACAAATATTGTTTTAAATTATTTTTCACACCTCTTTAAGAAATAAATTATATTGCAAAATTTAGAACACTAATTAAAAATATTAAGGAATAAACATGAAATAACATTAAGAGTAGCTTTTTCTCTTGAACAAATTCAAAGCTTGTTTAAAAGTACCCAATAAAAACCGTGTCTGAAACATAACTAGATTCTGTTATTGTTGCTTTGATTAAATAAGTACTTTTTATGAAATTAAATTATTAGTTACCTGTGATCATTTAATTTTCACTGTTTAATAGTAAGACATCACCTGCGGAATACATCATGTTTACAATTAAACTAAAATTACTTTTAACTAAAGTTAAATAGCTTACATAAATAAGAAAATTTCAATAAATTTTGCCATATTGATATCTATATCACGTAACGACATAGAACTTTACCCGTTTCTGAAAAGTTTCGAAAAAATTGTTTAAAAACCTTTAAGTAATTTCATTTATGTTTAATGTAAATTAACAAAGCTGCTGTACTGTTACTTTGATTTAAACCCTTCTGAATGTTACTTCTTATGCTTCTAAAGGAAACCAATAACTTTGCCCTTTGGTTGATTTTACTTAATAAATTTCAATAAAAACAGCCTGTCAAAAGAGGAATAAAAGCTTATTGAAAAAAATCGGGACATATTTATTCACAAAGTAGTAAGCAGAATAAGAAAAGCAACTTAATGTGATATACAATTGCTATGATAATTTTTCACGTATGAAAGGGTAAAAGTTATCATGAAGGAGAATTTAATTTGAGGGTGTACGTATTTTTATTAAATGTGCACTGTCGTTTTTTATTGCAATTTTTGGTTTTATTTTACATAAAATATAACATATTTTACATACTATTTATCTTTTATGTAGTATTAATTCTGTCAAAATTGGTGAAATATTTTTCGAGTTTCATAAGGTTAGTAATTCCGTGAAGATAGACTGTAAACATTTTTAGACGTTTTCTTTTTACGGTAAAAGGAGTGTAACTTTGATTAGTATTAACTACTGTTAAATAAATTAAGTCTATCTACTTCTAATAATCATCTAACTACTGTTAAATAAAAAATAAAAATAATATTTGATTACTGTTAAATAAATAATGTCATATTAATATTTTAAAACGTAAGCAGGAAACATGAAATGTATCGATTGAGAGAAGTCGATCTTTGTTTTCATTTTACAGAAAATAATACTAAACTATGTTGTGTAGTTTATATACATGTATAACAAACAGTAAATGGTGTAATTCAGACTCTAAAATTAAGATGGGTAGAATATAAAATTGCATTTGTGTGACATCACTATTCTATATTTGTTTTATTTTAAAAACTCATTTAAAATAAACTTCTTTTATTTCTATATTATAGAACTTTTATTTATTTCAATATTAGAGTTATAACATTAGATCATTTGTTAAAATTTTATCTTGTATAGATTGATTCAATATTATTCATCAAACGTCTTTTTTAAACACCTTACTTTTTTTTAAATATATTGTACTCACCTGAATAAAACTTTATAGAATTAATTCTTTCTCCATTCGAAAATATTTATATTTCATATTCTACTGGGATTAGATAATAATCTTCATGTTACTCCCATTATTGTGAATTTCAAGGAATTATCGTACATGACAGTAAAAGTATAAATTCAGTTATGCCATATCTTTCATGATACACTTCAAAAACCGATTGCATCTTTGGGAGATATATTGATGCAAGAAACAAAATATATTGACATATTTTTTGTATTGTGAATAATTACTAAGGCAATATTAATTTTGATCGATTATCTTCTCCTTCTTAATCGGTAGCAACCTTTATTATTACAAAAATATTATTATTTATGCTCCATTCCATTTGAAGAGAGAATGTGATTAAATAAACCAATTCGACAATTCAGATATTGTAAACCTTTTTCTTTACGTTAAAATTAGTAATTTGACAAAGTTTATTTGATATCTAGGGTTAAAAAACACAATAATAAAAATGTATATTAGCGTATATATTTAAGCTGCATACACATGTAACATAAATTATACAGGTTTTATTTTATATTTAACAGAAATTGAAATAAGTAAATAGAAACAATTCCAACAATTTGTGAATGTAATTGTTACTGTTACGGGAATACACTAATATTTCACAGAAAAATGCACATGTCTGTAACATTGCAATGCTCGAAAAACAAAAATACATATTAAAATATAAAAAAACCCAAATCACCTTAATGTTTGGCAAGCAAAAATGTAACCCAATATGATACTAACATAACAATGAACTTTCATGAAACTTTTCTTACTTCGACTTCAATGAACTTTTGATACCACACTTATATCCTTGAAAAGCATCCGATACTGAAATGGCAGAGGTCGATGTTGATTCCCCATATTAATTGTAAATCTATATATTTTATCATCCGTTGTACTATCAAGCTCTACAATTCGTTTCTCTTCTCTGTGCAAATGATGTATACATTTAGGCCATTTGCGTTTAGGTCATTTGTGGGGTTATTACTTCTTTACTTCTTCTCCTTCTATCTATCTATATATATAAAAATCAATGCCACTTTTCGTTGTAATTTTATAACTCAAGAACGGGCTGACCTATCCAAACCAAATGTTTAGGCTTTGTTTGGACTATTTAGTAGATGGTTTATGTGAAGTTTGCACAAAATCGGTAGAGTGCTTCTTCATTTATCACATTTTTTGTAACAACTGAATTCAATAAATGGCGGATCATTTTGTAAATAATAATTTTGTAATTATGCTGTCAAATTGAATCTTTTTTCAGATGGCGATTGTGCTATCAAATTGAAACTTTTTTCAGTGTTGACAGTAAAAGCATGTTGTTATTTCATTCATGCGGTCATTTAATTTTGGAAGTGGTTCGATTAAAGCAAATTGTCAGCGATAATTATTGCTTTGTGTTTATATTTTTTGTTCAAATGTACTATGAATTAAATTGTCAAACGCACTTATACAAACGGTAAGTTTTGAACTGTTGAAGTGAATTATATGTATGCATGTGTGTTTCTTTATTTGAAAAAACATATTGTGTACCACTATTAATGTAGCAATTATTTTTTTAATTTGATTTATTCTTTTTTAACTGAAGGAAAAATGCCACGAGCAAGACGAGCAAATATAGGTCGCCGAACGCGTAATGCAAATGCATTACTAAGACGAATGCAGACTGCAGATGAACGCGCATAAGCTAATGCATCGCAGCGTGAACGTAATGCACGAAATAGATCTGTTGACCTGTACTGAATCTTGCACGGCGATCACGAATACGTCGTGCCGTTTTGGCTGAAATGATGCGTGCTGCTTTTAATTACAACAGTCAGATCGGTTATAGTGTGTATGGATACATTGGAGTGATGGACGCAATATGTCAACATTGTGATGCGGCTAACTTTCCAGGTGAAACGCCCGGCATGTGTTGGGCTACTGGCAAAGTGAGATTGCCAGCATTAGAAACTCCACCCGAACCATTGTATTCATTAATTTTTGGGACATTTCAAAAGTCGAAGCACTTTTTGAGTCATATTCAACAATACAATTCGGCACTTCAAATGACTTCTTTTGGTGCTACTAAAATTATTCGAGATAATTTTATGCCGACATTTAAGGTAAATACTTCAACAGGATTGTCCTATGTTTATATCAATCTGAATCACAAAGTATTCGATAGTTATAAAAATTATGATAAAAGATCTGCCTAAAATTATGACAAAAATGATAAAAATTATGATACAACATCTACCTAAAATTGCATACATGTTACAGATTCAGGTCCAGATTTATCATCAAGCTGCTTCGTTAATGCCATACCCCGACGCTGATCATAAATTTTTGCAAATTTATTTTATTGGTGATGAAAATCGTGAATTGGATCAACGTTATGCAATTGTTTTGAATACAAGACGAGAAATTATTCGTGAGCTACAAAGGTTTTTCCATCAGCATAACGCATTAGTTCAATTGTTTAAAATTGTTCTCGTTCATATGCCATCTAATAATCACAAAATCGCAATAAGACCTTATAGAACACCTTTTGGAGAGCATAAAAGGCAATTCAATGCACCGACAATTGATGACGTTGCAATTGTAATTCTTGGTGATCAGTTTCAATCCCGTGATATTGTATTTCATCGCAGAAATGAGCAATTGCTACGTGTTTCGGAACTTCATCGTAGTTACGATGCATTACAATACCTAATATTGCATTGGAAAGGTGACGATGGCTACCATATCAATATACCAATGATTAACCCACGAACAGGTAAATAATTGACCTATTTTCTGTGTGTTGACATTTCATCGTTTGTATAAATTTCTAAAATCACATTTTGCACTTATTTTCAGGTCTACATGTACAGAAAAAAATTAGTGCCATGAATTTTTATTCGTATCGATTGATGGTTCTTCCACAAGAACAAAATTATATCTTGAAATGTGGTAAACTATATCAACAGTACATCGTTGATATGTATGCCAAAATAGAAACTGAACGTCTTAATTTTATTCGTTTCAACCAAGAAAAATTAAGATCCGAAGACTTTATTCATTTGCAAGATGCGATAGTGAATGATGCTAATGTTAATGACATCGGACGTTTAACTATATTGCCATCTTCGTATATTGGTAGCCCACGGAATATGAACGAATATGCACAAGACGCAATGTCTTATGTACGAAAATACAGTCGACTGGATCTGTTCATTACATTTACATGTAATCCGCAGTGGGATGACATCAAAAACAATTTATTTGAAGGACAGTCGACAACTGATCAGCATCACATTACAGCATGTGTTTTTCGGCAAAAATAAAAAAAAAGAAAGCACTTATGGATTTAATTGTGAAATTATGTGTATTTGGAGAAGTGCGTTGCCATATGTACTCCATCGAATGGCAAAAAAGGGGATTGCCACAGGCACATATATTAATTTGGTTGGTACATAACATAACTTCGGATCAAACCGATAACGTTATATCAGCTCAAATTCCTGATCAAACTGTTGATCCTAAGTTATTTCAAGTTGTCGTTAAAAACATGATACATGGTCCGTGCGGTGAAATAAATATGAATTCGCCATGTATGATTGATGGAAAGTGTTCGAAACGATACCCAAGGCAATTGACTTCAGATGCAATAACGGGCAATGACGGATATCCGTTGTATCGACGTATATCACCTAATGATAATGGCAAAACGGCAACCATTAGAATGCGTAACCAGGACGTTGAAGTTGATAATCGTTGGGTGGTTCCGTATTGTCCATTATTATCGAAAATATTCAATGCTCATATAAATGTGGAGTATTATAATTCAGTCAAATCCATTAAATATACTTGCAAGTGTGTAATTAAAGGGACGATATGGCTGTTTTCGGTATTGCTGGTGATAATAGAAATGATGAAATTACTCAGTATCAAATGGGGCGCTATATTAGTAGTAATAAAGCTGTCTGTAGGATTATGTCGTTTCCAATGCACGAAAGACATCCTGTGGTTGTTCACTTGGCTGTGCATCATGAGAATGGCCAACGTGTTTATTTTAGTGTAGCAAATGTATTGGAAAGAGCAGCACAACCACCAGTGACTAAGTTGACAGCTTTTTCAAATTATGCGAAACTGATACTTTTGCAATAAATTTGTTATATTCTGAAGTGCCTCAATATTACATATGGAATGTGTCTTCGAAAAAATTTCAAAGACGTAAACAAGGAACAGCAGTCCATGGGCATCCTGGCATTTTCCAAACAGATGCAATTGGGAGAATATATACAGTACATCCAAACAATGCTGAGTGTCTTTATTTGAGATTGTTATTAGTTAACGTCAATGCCCCAAAATCATTTCAAGAATTGAGAATAGTCAACGGTCATTTGTGTCAAACATATCGTGAAGCATATCAACTCTTGCATTTGTTGGAAGATGATGCACATTGGGATTCAACACTTCAAGATGCATCTACTTCAGCTTATCCGCAACAAATACGAATGCTATTTGCTATTATATTATCAACATGTATGCCTTCAAATCCACTTGAATTATGGAACAAATATAAACATTATATGGCAGAAGATATTTTAATTCGTATGCGTCATTATGCAAGAAATCCTGATTTGTTGATTACCTTGGAAATGTACAACGAAGATTTGATAATAATTGAAGATATGTGTCTAACGATTGTAAATAAAGCATTAGTACAATTGGGTATGACCGCACCAAATCGTGAGATGCATGATTTGTTTGATCGTGAATTGCAACGTCAGCAGGAATTCAATTCTAATGATTTGCGTTTATTTGTACAATCGAATATAACCAAAATGACTATTCAGCAAAAACATGTATATGACATAATCATGCATGCCGTTTCCAATAATGCAGGCGGATTATATTTCTTGGATGCACCCGGTGGTGCAGGCAAAACGTTCGTAATATCATTGATTTTAGCGACTATTCGATCGGAACACAAAATTGTATTGGCACTTGCATCTTCGGGAATTGCTGCTACATTATTAGAAGGTATTCGGACCGCACACTCTGTATTAAAATTGCCATTGAATGTACAGGTGATTGAAACTCCAACTTGAAATATTTCGAGAAATTCTGCTATGGCAAAAGTTCTGCGATTAACGTCAATTATTTTATGTGATGAGTGTACAATGGCGAATAAAAAATCAATAGAAGCATTTAATCGAACAATGCAAGATTTACGTGGTAATCAACAGCTTTTTGGTGGTGCTTTGATATTACTGTCAGGGGATTTTTGACAAACATTGCCTGTCATTCCTCGATCAACTTCTGCTGATGAAATAAATGCCTGTTTAAAGTCATCAGTTCTTTGGAGATATGTACAAAAATTGACACTGAAACTTAATATGCGTATTCACCTACAAAATGATCCAGCTGCCCACGAGTTTTCAAAACAATTGTTAGAAATTGGTGATGGCAAAATAGAAATCGACAGTACCAACGGATTGATCGCTGTACCGAACAATTTTTGTACAATTGCGCAATCGATAGACGAATTGATTGAATGTGTTTTTCCGAACATTCTTCAGAATTACAGAAATCATGATTGGTTGAGAGAACGCGCCATTTTAGCACCGAAGGACATTCATATCAATGCCATTTCAAATTCAAGCGAAACTGCCAGGTGTAGTCACGACATATAAATCAATTGACAGTGTTATGAATCAAGATGAGAATTATCCAATTGAATTTTTAAATTGATTGGAACCGGCTGGTATGCCAACCCATTGCTTGAATCTGAAAGTTGGTTCTTTGATTATATTATTGCGAAATATTAATCTACCAAAATTGTGTAATGGCAGCGAAAAAGTTATTGCCAAATTTTATTGTAGCTACGATCTTAACTGCTAAATCAAAAGGAGAAGTTTGTTTGATACCGCGTATCCCTATGATTCCAACTGATATGCCATTTGAATTCAAACGATTGCAATATCCTGTGCGTTTATCATTTGCGATGTCCATCAACAAGGCCCAAGGGCTAACACTTAACGTTTGTGGTGTGAATTTGGAGGAATCATGTTTTTCACATGGCCAACTTTATGTTGCCTGTTGCAGAGTCGGTACCCCTAGCTGTTTGATTATTCATGCTCAAAATGGAAAAACAAAAAATGTTGTTTATCCTAATGTTTTGGATTAAGTTTTAAAATAGCTAGCAATTAATAAAATATGTTTTTGTTTGAATAAATGAATTTGATGTTCCAATTATTTTTTTTTAATATTTCACTTTATACGTAGCGAAGCACGTACGCCGCTAGTTCTGTTTAAATCTCTTATTTATCTCCGTATTATTCTCGAATTGTCCAGTATACTGTTTTAAGGAAGACTTTTTTGTTTGCTCTGCTATATCATTTTTATAAATATACTTTTGTTTGAGTATAATATTTTCTATGTTTTTATATTCATTTATCAAGATGTTTTTCTCCTTCAAGCATTCTTAAAGGATTTATTTCATTCCATAATTCTGATCATACAATAAAATAACTAAGAAAATAATGCACGTAGTTATATAACACATTAAATTTAAGACTAAAAATGCACAACAATGTAATAAAATTAATATAATACAAAATGATTAAATAATATTATGGAACGTCAAACATTAAGTGAGCAAGACTTGAAAATGGCGAAAGTCGAGAGTAGTTCAACACGAATAATAGATTATTTCGAGCCTCGTTGACTAATCACTATGATATTGGTAGGCCGCGTTCCCTAAACGCATTAGTTAGTTTCCGCGCGCATACGGTTAACCAAAAATCAAACTAATCTCCTGATCTATGGGTATACTGAGGTAATAAATTTAACATCAATGTGAACAAAGAGAGTATTAGCGTCTCAATTAATTATACTAGCTTTGCGCTCAGAACAATTAAGATTTTCACTACTTAGGCACACATTGTTAATTTTTTTAACGCCTGGTAATGACACAATTAATAACTGTTATTACCTGGCGTTAAAAAAATCAAATTTTTGTGTCTTCGGAAAAAGGAAATGACAATAATTTTGTGACAAAGTTTGTCTTTATCCTGGTAATAAGACAAACAATTGTGAGGCTGTCGCTAATAAAGTATTTCCTCAGATTTGAAATAAACTCGGCCGTAATTCGTATTAACTTTACCTTGGGTTTGTGTTTTAAATAATTTACATAGCGTCGAATGATGAAAGTTGAACAAGTTTTATTCTCCGATTATATAAATGAAATGGGAGCTTTCAAATAAGCATGAATATTTTAAATTCAGGTGAACATTTTATCAAAATAAGTAACGCAAGTTTTTCAAATTGGCTTCCAAATAAGTCTCAGGTTTTCTAGGATTTTCTAAAATTTCTTATAGAATGCAATAGGTTTCAGCAATTTTTGACTTTTATAGAAGACACTCCAAAGATTTGTACATACATTATCTTATGTGTAAATTATTTTAAGACAAAACTATTCTTTTAAGAAACAACGACTTTTTTTATAATTTTTTTAGAGAAATGGTCACATTTTTAACCGATATCAAAAACGGAGTAGATTTGCAATCTGAATGTATTTTTGTATGTATACTACCTCATATCCCAGCAGATCAGAATTAAACTTAATAGTTTGATTTGGTTTCTGATTTGGATGATAATTTTTAAAATTTGAACATATACTTAGCACATTTAAATGAATTAATTTAGATTTAACCATGGAAACTAAATGTATATAATTAGTCAACTACGAACAATATAGGTGCCCAGACCGAGTTTAAATGATTAGGACCATTATAAAATATAAGAATAAAGTTTTTATATTTTTAAACGATTGAGCGGGAAGTTGTTAAAAAAAATTCATCAGTGACGAACAGTAAACTCATTGTTGTTGTGGTCGTACTTGATCATAGAAATTATGTAACCATCTAATAGTTAAGTCTCTTAGTTTTTGATACGACTAAGGGCAATATAAATCTGCTATTTAGCAAAATCAGGGTACAATGAAGGAGCCGCAATATGGCGACATAAATTCTTCAGTCACGAGGAGTAAACTTATAGAGTTCGGACTGGTTTCATTTAGATTTACGAAAGAAAGAAAGTGACAAAATAAATAAGTTGGTGAACGTATACAAAGGCATGAATTAAGCAAAATATTAATAGGTAGGCACATTACTAAGTAAGTATAGGTATGAACAAAAGTATGAGGTAATTAAAACATTGTCGGCAGGCTGGTAGCTCAGTAATATTTGCGTATATTTATGAAGGCTTAAATGAACTAGGATATTTAGCAGGATTTTAGGCAGGTAATATTTATAAAAAAACAGATATTAAGCACTGACTACAGGAAGCCAAAAGAGGAAAATTAATTTATATATCCACATGTATGCATTCATGTAGTTACCTAGATTTAGGTTCGTTAAATGCTATAAACGTATGTTCGGATTTCAATAAATATGATATTATTAAATCTTTCGCAAGTTGGTTTCATTCTGAGTAACATCGGATACCATAAGCACTAAAAATAAAAAATACAAAACTTTTTAATGTGGAAACCTTTTTTAATAAGACTTCTGTACTAAGGTCGCGCCAAAGTTAGGAATTAAATGCTTTTCTTGTCGTCACATATTTAATAATATCTGGCCGGGTGAAAACTAGTGCCGGGTGACAATTTACAAAACGTTATAAAATTGCTTATTTCAGCCAATGCTTCGGAATTAATGCCAAGAATGTGAGAATGGGCTCGATCTCTTAGGCCGATTTATTAAGTAAACAAGAAGTTAGAAGTTAAACAAGGTGAAGAGCCTCTCAATACAACGAACGTAGTTTTCCTTGACGACAAGGGTTCCTCAGGATCTCCGTCGCATCAAAAGGAAGCGACAAAAAAATAACAAAGGTTAGAAGAAAAGAAGCAGTGACTTTAACTATATGAAGGAAGAGCAGTAGCTAGATCCTCTCCCCATGAACTGAGGAGGTTTTTAGGTGGTATGAGAACAGCCGAGTCCGGCATACCCGGCAGAATATCGATGATACGTAGATCCTGAATCTACGTAAAATTATTTTACTACCTCTGTAAAAATATGAAAACCCACACACATGTATATATGTATATGTATGTATATATATATATATATATATATATATATATATATATATATATATATATTTATATATATATATTTATATTTATATATATATATTTATATTTATATATATGTGTGTGTGTGTGTGTGTATATAATATTGCTTCGATAATAATGTACTATTCGTAAATAATAAACATACGATCAGTTTGATATTAAAAAGTATAAAAATAAATATATATAAGTATTTAAAATCAAATTAAACCAACACTGCTTAAGAAAGGTAAAGACATTAAATTTCAAATTTTGATTAAGTATTTTATTACGTATTTACAACATTTCAAACTCACAAACAATTTCTCTGAGATATATGATATAATTATTACTATTATTATGATATTGATATCGGTAAACAAGAATTTTTAATCGTATTTTTTGCAGTAATCCATATAAACATTACAAAAATCGAACACTTATGGAATCATAGCGACAAATTTTGATCTCAAAATGAAAGCGAAGTGTCAACACGTCTTACTTTTAATTGTAGGAGAAATATTTGGTATTTAAAATCGTAATTAGTCAAAAATAATCTTTTAGCATCATCTTTATATTAATATGTATCAAATGAAAGGTCTTTGAATCTTTGCTAATAGCCCAACTGATGATGTTGTAATACAATGAAACCTAGGTCTTGGTAAAGAACTTAAACAAAATAGAAATAATAGTACATCACGTAGTTTCATTTAATGGTGAATAATGAATTTCTACAAAATTAACGCCAGAAAAAATTCAATAAATGAAAGGTAATAAAGTGAGAAAGTTTTTTCAAAATAACATGGAACTCTCTATCTCTTAAAACGGTAAAACACAAGAAATTTTAAAAATCACAGGGATATATGATAAAGACAGTATTGAAAATCTATTACCAGCTGTACATATGTTCAGTTAGTTCTAACACTTATTGGTCTAGTTGAACTTTGTCAAGTCTGACATTAAAACATGAGTTTTTTGTATACTTTTGTTTCCAAAACCCATGCTATTGTTGTAATATTTAATCTTTGCTAGTATTTGAAATTATTTCGGGAAACAAATTAAAAAAAAACACGTCTTACTACGCGAATGAACAAGTCAATTATTTTGTCAAAATTGCATATGAATATGACAATATATGATTTTAAAAGTATCACAATAGTCGTAACAATTATTCTAATAACTAATCTAGATAACCTAAACATTTTTTCTCGCAACATCAACAGCCTGTTTCCTCTATTGTTAGATATAGGTATCTCCTAATGAGCGTGTAATTGAAATTAAGGCTCATAATCCCCAGGCTGGCAGCGTTTCTCGTACCAGTGGCAGTGCTACTCGTCACTAATGTGTGGCCTTTTAGCTCGACCAATGACCTGGAATCGAATTAGGGAAAACGCGTTCCGTCGCAACGTCAAAGGCCGTGAGCCTATGATCAACCCAACATACCACAGTGGCGACTAATTCAAAACAATTGTAAAATAATATAATAATTAAAACACATTGACAACGGAATAAGAATACTTAAAAAGAAGAGCAACGAAAACGTTAAATTATTTCGAACACAAAATGATAATAGCAACGAAAACGAGATGTAACATTACGAAGATCAGAGAAAAAATTATGAGGTCATGTGCCTTACATCCAAACTACGAAAATTATATTTCCAATTTTTTTCCATTTATTTTACTTTGCATAACAATACAGAAAAAATGCATTATTTACTATAAAATTTTAAAGGCCAATTGTGAAAGAAATATTCTGAAATCCTGTATACATCAGGTAAAATTGAAAAAAATATTGGTAAAAACTAATTGATCATACAGGTTAAGTCCCAATATCTATTAAGTATGAGTTATTATCATATTACCTAATGAAAAAAAAGCTAGAAATGAACAAGATAAATGGATTATTTAAGAAGCAAAGTCTTCTTCTTTAAATCATAACTTATACTTCAAAGAAAATAACTGAAAATGCAGTAGTGATCGTACATTTATACCATGTGTTGATCAAAATGATTTTCCGTAATTTTTTTGTAATTTTTATCACTTACAATTTTTTGTAATCTTAATCAAATACTTTTCTTAAAGCATAAAAAAATTAAATCATGCTCTTATCATCTTTTTATTTTCTTTTTACTTGCTGTTCGCTAACATAATATACGAAGTAGATGCAAAAAACCTATGTCATGATCTTACTATTGAAATAAATTTTTGTCTCCTACAGACAAGTATTTTTTTTATATTAAGAATTACCACTTAACAAAAATTTATAAAAATCATTCAATAAATTTTAATTTTTCCAGTTCAGTTAGGTCAGCTAGCAATATTTGTCTTCAAATTATTTCAGTGCAGCTTTTTTAATTATACTTTGTTTTATTCTTCATTGATATTTTATTTCATTTTTCACTTGTTTCTTATTTTATTAGGCTGAATATTTTCTAATAAATTTTAGGATTTCATTTTGAGATTGACCGAAAATAAATCACGAAATTTTTGATAAGCCTAAAAAAAAAAAGAAAATGACACACTATTCATAATTCCGTTTCCTTTTGAAAGAAGCAAACAAATGAAATAAAGTTAAGATATTAAAATTTAAAACAATCACTTTCAAAAACCGCAGTGGTTATATTAGGAGCGCATGAAAACAATAACTTTATATTCAATTAACTTTTCATAGCCACATATAATAAACACAAAATTAATCTCAAATAACACAATAAGTTGAATATGATAAAAAATATTTACCTAGTTTTTATAGAGCAATTTTCAACCGGGCTAATGACATATTTGTTCAATACAAAGTCGTTCACTGAAAAACGAACTTGCAATAAAAATTACATAAAAAGTAAGAGAATAAAAGCAATGAATACTTAAACATCAAAAAAGAGATAGTTTAATCGCAGTACAAAATTGTTGCCATCGAATATTATTTTTGCTTCCGAGTCGCGCCAACAAAGATTTTCCGGTTAAGCTTCCTTTTAACCTGATTCAATTGAAGT
Source organism: Druceiella hillmani (assembly GCA_039881145.1). Classification (NCBI taxonomy): domain Eukaryota; kingdom Metazoa; phylum Arthropoda; class Insecta; order Lepidoptera; family Hepialidae; genus Druceiella; species Druceiella hillmani. The sequence goes on along the minus strand of JAYKKI010000025.1, from coordinate 14,445,991 downwards.
TGTGTACTAGCATATCCATAGCAAAACATACAAACAGTTCGTTAGTTAAACTATTTCTACAAATCTCTAAGTTTATATACGGCGAGTCCTGAGGATAACCACCGGATTACCTTCGTTTGTTTATGAGCTCGTCGAGCAATGTCGCGTGCTTGGGGCGGTGGCAGACGCGTCGCGCCGCTTTAACCACGGCCACGGTTCGTTAGCTGCACTCTTTGATGTCTACCGACATCGCCCACGTGTTTGTTGGGTGGAGAAAATCAAGTCCGTTTCAAATATTTGCTGTTTGAATAAACCAAATGAAATATGTATGTGAGATAAGCAATCGCTAAAGGTTCTACAATATAAATATATTTACGTCTTCGGGAGACTAGATATTTCTTCTGTGCTTTGCGAATTGTATTCTTAGGAGTATAATAACTGGCCCAAATCAAGATCTGATGTTAATACAATTTACTTAGCCATAGCGGGTACCTTCTATATTTAGTTTTAACATTTAATCCTCTAAAGGTAATATATTTGTAAGCGAATTTTACTTATCGTTTTCGTGTTGCACGCACGATAGTATATTTAAACTAATGTTCAGTTTCCAATAGCAAGATATTAAGAAGTAAGCGCTGTTTTGCGAACTGGAAAAAAACACGAGGACAAAATTCAGAAAGCAAATAATCAAGCAATAATCGAAATTATAACATATACGCTTTATAAAAGTGAATATTTATAAACTATATTTCAATATTCCTTTTAATTGTTTTATTATATTCACTAAAGCTAAATTAGAATGATACTTTGAAGATTTCTTTTAATCGAAACTTAATTCTATTACACGTAATTAAGTTCGTGTTAATGCCAAAAGTTTATTGTAATTTGAATGTCGGTTCGTGTGTTATGTATTATTTTAAAAATTTTTAATTATTATAAAATTCGACCTGCAATAAAATAAGAATTTTGCTTATTTTGACTCTGTCAGACTCGCGAATTGTTTAGAGATTGAACAAAGTTAAAAACTTTCTTAACTACGACACTCAAAACACGCCTAGTCACTTAAATTTTTTGGTACTATTCAGCATTTAAAAAAAATGGACTAAGACTTATTTAACTTCATAATTTTTTTTCTAATATACTGAGTAAATTTTAAAAATGCAAATATCTCTATAATCAGCCGATTTAGAGTTTTCCTACAAAAATCACTTTAAACCACTAATTGTTTTTAAGTCACTACTTTATTCATTTTATTTAAATTATCAAATTAAAAAAATTTACGCAGACAATTGAGTTTATATTTATGTGAAAGCAAGGAAATAAAAACTTTACGAACAATTAAGTAAAAGTTAATCTCTTAGATTTTAGGATTTATTATTCTGGATCAATTAATGCATAGAAGTCTTTTTCCATCAAGAAAATATAGAAATATTCGCGGATTATTTGCTTCTAAATCTCTGTATTAATCTGTTCATTGAATGGCTTGATACAGAGAACAAAACTTTGTTCAAAGTAGTGACTAGTTTGCTTACCAAATAAAATAAAAATATAATTAAATTCTGCTTAAAAGTTAAAGGAAAGTCCTAGCAGAAAGTTGAGTTAGGTAGTTATTTAAATAGTTAATAAAAGTTGGTCTTAACTATTTTGTGGAAAAAATTCTAAACCAATTCCAGAGCCTAAATATATTTTAGATTCTTCTAGTCCATTATAAAAAAAAATTGTGGGTCTCTCCCTATTCCTTAAAAGTTTAAGAAAAGTCCTAGTAGAAAGTTGAGTTAGGTAGTTATTTAAGTATCTTGAAATAGTTAATAAAAGTTGATCTTAAAAATTTTATGGAAAAAATTCTAAACCAATTCCAGAGCCTGAATATATTTTAGATTCTTCCAGTCCATTGTAAAAAAAATTGTGTTACTATCCCTATTCTCGATTTACGCATTACTTAGAAATTTAATCTTTTGAAAACACTTCTGGATGATAAGTAAAACTATAATTTAATTTTGAACCAGTTTCACTTGTGTCATTGGACAGAGATACGTCGCGCGCAATAAAATCAAATTTACTTCCACTTTAAAATAAAAGAAAGTATGTTGGAAAAAAGTTGTGACATCTGTTATTCTAAATCGTTATCTCAAATATCTTCTTGCAAAATTTCATGCACCTAATTTTAAAACTGCAAAAATTGGATGAATGCTCTCAATGGATACATTTTTAAAGGGTTCTTCGTTTACCCACGGAATCTGAGAAATTACTAAATTATGATAGACAAATCAAAAAAGGTTTTCTTTTCTTTACAATTTTCTTTATAATTCGTATGACATTGCAAACCAATAATGATTCGATTGTAAAAATCTATGATTTTTGCATTTTAAAAATATTATGCTAAATGACATAGCTGAAATTTTAACAAATAACTGTGTTCCACCTTTTCTGATCTCTGCAAAAAATTTAATTGTCATAGCTGATATTATTCAATGAATTTTACGTAACGAGCAAAAATATATATAATCTGTGGTTGAACATTTTTAAAACTTCAACACAATTTTGGAGAATCAAATTCTTTAATTGAATATTTAAAGTCTTTAATTTCAAATTTTAATATTTAAAGAATGTTGATTTGTGCAAATTTTTAACGAAGGAAAAATTCCTGTATATTAGGGAACTAACGTATATTTCACGTTTAATTACTCCTATCAAAATTTCAGTGTTTGGAAATTTAAAATATCGGTTGCCGTGTAACAAAAATGACCCTTCATTTAAAGAGAATAATAAAACTTCTATGTGTAAGAAAATTTACGATATACTTATGAGTGTGAATAATAATATTTGTTTCCGATAAAAGCAGAAATAAACGTGACGACTGGGTGGCAATTAATTAAGCGGAATTTAGTCCAAAACTTTGCTACAATTCAAGTTCAAACGATTGGCAGTTAAAGAGTAGTAATTTGTAAACATCCATTTAAATAAAAAATAAATTATCTGACATCGATGGTGTTGGATAATTTTTTGCATAATAAAAGCATTTATAGATAATCGTCCCAAAGAGCTCTCTCCAGACTTCAAAGTCAATGATGACAGAGATATGGTAAACGTCAAATTCTCCAATCAAGCAACAGTAAAGTGCAGATTGCTGAATGCTACCTATCAATGTACACATTATAGTCCTTCAAGCCGGATCTAGAAAAACAGTACCGTGGTCATCACCTAATCGACTAGTGTGAGATTCCATGAAATTTACTAGATATAGAAATCTACTAAATCATGCAGACTCGTTAGATGCAGGCACGGATATAGACGTCATCAACAGAACCGTGCCATCTCAGAAGACCGTTGAATTTCCTGCAACAGAAAAAATCAGCCCAGACAAAGTGTCATGGAAATACAGCAAACTGCAAACTCCAAGAAAGCGCACTGTTGTCTTGCCTTGGCAAAAGAAGAGCTCACAGGTCTGTAACTCAAACCCACTGCGCTTGTTTCACCATAATAAAAGCCGAAATAACAGATGAAAATGACAAGTAGGTGATTATAGAAGCGGAGGCAGCACCGAGTCGACACGTGGCTACACAAAAGTCAGACGCACATATGGGCTATCGTCAATGAGTCACACCAACAGTGAACGGCACTAACAGTAAAGCCAAATTCAGACGAACCGACTGCGCTCCGACATCTACAGACAGAAAATCTACAGCCGGTATAGAATCTGAATGTGTCTAAATTTAGCTAGATACACCCCGAAATTGTCAGTGTCATAATAAACAAACATTCTCTCAATAATTACCCAGCTATGAACTATAGAAGTACTATCAAGACCGCAAAAGGTGTACGTAACATATACCAACACGGCAAGTTTGCCGCTAAAACCGTCAGTCAACCTAAGCGACGAAGCAAAGACAGAATAAGTGCTATGATTAATTTAAAAACCGACTAGAGACGCGCTTGCGTTCAACTTGGACTTGGCACAATTATTGCTTGCAGTAGTACAAGCAGTAATCTTGCCATACTGCAGTACTACTGAGCAACGCACCTACGAAGCACAAAAAATGTTATATTCGTATTCGATCGGTTCGCACTAGCTGCGCATGTCAGAATTCAAGCCAAATAAATACTACAAGTGGTATCGCGACGGGATACAGAGTTGGACCAAAAAATATACTTTGAACTTACAGCACAATGAAAGACTGGATGAGGTATATCGAGAACCTACGCAACGTTAATATACCGAATAACTGACCTACTTCGGCCACGTGTCATAAAACCCATATAGACTTGTCAGTCATAAACGCGCAGGCGAGAGTAGTTCCACTAAAACTTACTTCCATACTCTGACTGAAATTACAGGCTGCAGTTATTAGAAGTCGCATGGCTGTCACTTTCCTGAAAGAACACCAACTCAAAACTGGAGTCAAAGAACTTCTAATCAGATAGTAAAACAGTTTTAACTTGGTTATAGACGGTTACAAAAGGGTTACATTCAAGCTTAACTTATGGAGAGGGAAATAGCGAGCTCTTGTAAGCAAAATACTGTCATGAAGCTAAAAGATTGTTGATCCGAGCCAGTAAAGAGGAGTAATTTACACAAGAAATAGAAGACTTGAGTAATAATTGAGCCGTATCCAGTAATAGTCGGCTACGCTCAGTAACTAACCTTCCTGGATGGAATAATACAACTGAGAAGCCGCATTTGTACGGCGAATGAAGTCACGGATAAACCAAAAAGCCCACCAATACTCAAAGGGAACTATCGTGTAACTAAGTGTAACACAGATAGTTGCCGGTGTTGTAACTACTCTACACGAATGTAGCCAACACTGTTAGATACCCCACCTAAGACCGATCAAACGAATAATCATACTTCAATGTGTATATCACAAGACTGATAGGATAAATGAATAGAATGTCTAAGTTGCTAAGTAGGAGTACAATTTTAAATAGTAACATTTTATTAACCTCAGTACTATTTTTCTGAAACAATATTAGCTTCAATACTATTTATCCAAAACTTTATGAAAATGAATTAAAATTGGCAGTGATATTGAATCTAGCATAAACTGTTATATCCAAGGCTTCGGAACTGCCCCTTTAGTCTCGAAAAGAAATTCAAAATTTATATTTTCCTCGCATATTGATACGTTTTATTTTATCGACTATCTCCAAAGTCCTCGATTACTTTTTTTCTTTTCTATCAAGATAATTGCTTAAATATTCATGATATAATTTCCTTAAATGAAAGTACTCAGAATTGTTCTCATAAAGTATGGACGAATCATTTTTAACATGATGCACATTAATAAATTATAAAAATTAAGAACAAAGAAAATAAAGAAGTAACAAAAATTTGAATGCGGTCTGGTAGTCGATCTGCTTATAATGAAAAGGTAACAGAAAAATAAAATACGGACCATTCATCTGTGAAAATAGCTCGATACTTATGCAATTGAATATGTATTTACGGCGCCTCTTTTACAATCTCAACTCAATACATCATGTTACATTATAGGGTTTGTGCACATCTCGTATTTGAGAAAGTAAATAAGTATTATTGCGAACAATACTTTGATGAAGAAAAATGTATTTCTAAAATAACAAAAGTTAATAAAATACATAGGAAAAGGGAATTTTTAAACACGCATTGTGATCATGTTACATTCAATAGATTTTTTTGTTCATAAATTTTAGGGATCGGCCACTTGGTCAGTTTACTGATGTTAGGGAATAAAAGCTATTAAATTAATAATAACGAATGTCGCTTTCATTAAATCTGCTTACAAATTCCTTCCCTAATGAATGTAGTGTGAAATTCCCAATTAATAACCAACTCAATATCGATAGATTAGTATAAACCAAATGATGACTAAGTATAGGTAGGGACTAAGTAGAGTAGGCAAAATTAGATAGAATTAGAACGAAAGTTATTTGATGTATAGTACTTTTGTGTTTAAACTGCCTTGAATAATTTAATTTTTCAGGTCTTTATTAACTTCACTTCTTAGTTAGTTCATTCATTAGAATGAAATCTGGCTATTCTTAATTTTGTCCAAATTCCACAATCCTATTTGATTTAAGAATTTGCATGAATATATAGGTATGATGACAATATACATATATATATATTTATATAAATATATATATATATATATATATATATATATATATATATATATAATTGTAGATCTCTTGATGCGACCGGGAAACTCAATAATGAATTTCTTGGAACACATCTATAACTACCACGATATTTTTGAGCATATTTTATATTTTATTATGAGGCGCATACCCGCGCAGCTTGTACATACGTACACACGCACGTACGCATGCATGCATGCACGATCGAACGCACACAAACAAACATATTTATATATATGTATATATATATATATATATATATATATATATATATATATATATTGTTAAATATATTTTTTTTTATGTATTTATTTCATATAAATATTTTAGATAATATTTGCATGCGTGTGCATTCATATATTATCTAAAATATTTCACGTTTATATTATTCAGTAGAAAAATAACGTTGGCAACGGGAGAAGATAACTGATCAGTGAAACATTGTGTCTCTATTTAAATTAAGTTGAAAGGAATTAAAAAATAGAAATTTGGAAAACATAACTTTTGTTCCACTTGTTTGATTCGACTTCATCCCAACTTAATTTAATAATAAACGTCTTTAAAGTAATTTGGGAAAACAACTTTCTTAAATTAATTTTTCCCATCAGTGCCAAAAAAATTGTATTTACCCGAGTGATATTTTAAAAAAATTATTTCAGTTTTCATTTAAGAATATTTATATATCATACATTTTTTGAAGAGTGGGCAATGAATTCATTATAAGTTCAAAATTAAGGAAATTTTCTTACACAACAAAAAAACTATAAATTAATTAACCTTATATTTTTTATTTCTCTAACTCAATAAATAATATGTTTTCAGCAAACGTATTGACAAAAACAAAATAAAATAACTTTTAACAATATATTCTATGCAATTAACTAGAAATTCAACAAAATAATATTTATTTTATTCGTGAAATCATTATCTCGTTCTTAATCTTTAACAACGTTCTTTTATCAAACGTCAATTTAAATATTTCTTTAGTTAAACTCTAATGCCTATAAGGCGTCATTTTTTTTTAAGTTTGCTCTTAAAATATCTCTTTCATGAGATATCAAAATTGATCAAGGAATAGCTTTAATAGCTTTTAATTTTTTTTCAGTTGATAAAACAAAGTTTCGAGAAAACATAAAGCTAAAGATGCACTTATACTCTCCGTTTTCACATAATAAACAAATCTGTATATTTTGAATTTTTCTGTAACTTTACCTTTGTTAGCTATTATACATAAATTGGAAAAATATTATTTTGCTACACCCCACAATTTATTATAATGCCATTACTTGGCGATTAGAGACATTTCAATTTTCTCTTTCAGGCTCGCGCAAAAGAAAATTTGTAATACTTTAGTGATAAAAATTTATCTTTATTCTAGAAATAAAACAAACAATTGTCGAGGCATGGTTGATAAAATATTCTTTAAATATAACTTCAAGCTCCACTGTAAGCTATATTTACTTAACCTTGAATTTCTAATTTAAACAATTTACGCTGAGTGAAAAGAGTTAAATAATTTTTATTCACTGAACGTCCAAACCAAATGATGCTTCATAAATATGTGTCAATTTACTTTATTGAAATAATTTAAATTGGAAGAGACAGTTTAACAAAGTATATTGTGGGAGTTTTTCAATTTACTTTCTTAATTAAGCCTCAGTTTTGTTTGGAGAATACAGAATTTTTTAACGAAAAAGACAAAAGGAAACATTTTCGTTAAAACAGTGCCGAAAAATACTTTTCAGGTATTTGTTTGTCTTCTCTGGAAGAGTTTCCACAAATTAATATGTATATTTTAGAATTATTATTTGATATGCTATAAGAAAATTTATCTACATAAAAATAATTGTTTGGAACAGAAAGGAATTTTTTTCCAAATAATATTGTTTGAATTAAATTTTAATTTTTTTATAATTATTCGATAGTTCAAGCTATTACTTGCTGTTCCACTCACGTAATCAATACCACAACTAAATATCTTATCCACTGAATCATATAAAAAAAACAGTGACGTCAAGTATGGTAAATTTTAATTATTTGTCTGTAGTTACTTATTTACCGTCATTCAACGTAAACTGTTGATAATTAAATATACAATATAGTCATTTCTATAGGGGAAAAAAGATAAACTATGTATTTTCTGTTATTTTATAATAAAAACGTTTCTTTCATAAATTCAAATATGACCTATGTTTTAAATCTGAATTTTAATTGAATAAAAACTGAATTATATGATATTCTATAAAGTTTATGTTCTTAAGCATGTGCACTTGTTTCTAATAACTTGGGCGACAAAAATTTAACTTAAAATATCTACATTTGACCGGAATCAAAAGTAGCCTAAATTTTAATCGAAACCTTAATAATTATGGTAGTACTAATTGAATATTACTTCGGTATTTTTGCTGAACGTTGGGATAAAAATACAGAGAAAAGGAGACAGATGATCAGACAAAATTAAGAAAACGATGTTTTGACTGCTATGTTAGTCAAAAGGCGTCCTTTTCAAAAGGGGCCACAATAGTTCGAACAAAATAATATAATACTTAGTCCCCTGTAGAATCGACATATGTGTATATTTCTACACACACACATATCCAAGCAAACACGCTTAACTACATATGCTGAACAAAACAATAAGACTCATTTCTTTTTAAATGTAAATCTTTCTATACAATTAAAGTTTAGGCATTTTTGTAGTTTGAGAAATAATTGATTACGGATTACTAAATTATTTTTGTCCCATTACACTACTCCACAATGGTATTATGTTTATGAGGTTCCGAAGTATGTTTGTATGTCTATGTTTAATCGTCCCGGTGTCCTTAGGTAACTTCGAGAATTGTGTAAATATGGGGTTGAGGGACGATATTTCATGCAACGAGAAAAAATAAAAATTCGAAAAGGCCATAAAATTAAAGATCTTAGTAAGCAAATTTTTAAAATGTGTAACAATTTATTTAGATGTAATTTGTAACTTTTAGGCGACTTTCGCTGCCGTTTACAATTATCTACCTTTATGCCTATCTTCTGTATTTTAATCCATTAATATATTTTCTACCTTTTATATATATCTTCCTTATTTTAATCCATCATTTGAAAGAAAGAATGATGTACAATACAGAAGAATATTCCTTTTTAAGTAGAAGGCGTTAATAAAAATATAGGAATCGTCCGTATTGTAAACCATAATTTACAAAAAGGGATTATCTATAACACGGAAAATATATTAAGAAGGATAAAAATCATCACTTAAAATAGGGAATATTCTGTATAATACACTTTTTATGAATGCGTCTTTTCTTTACAGTAATTAACTTATATAATAAAAGGACTTATAGAAATTATTACAAAAAATTTAAAAAGATTAAACTCATAACACAATATTTCAAAAATGTTAATCAAAGAGAAAGAGAAATCGACTGAAATGCGATTTAAAAAAAAAGGTAGTATTGAAAAAAGGTTAATAAAACTTTTTATTTATCGAGGTGGTTAAGTAATATTTAAAGTCTTTTATCCTTGTTTTTCAGTACATTAAATATAAAGAAAAAATTACTGAAGAAAATATGAGTAACATAATAACACAATGAAAAGAAAGAACGCCTGAGAAAGTATTCATGAGAATGTAAGTGTCAGAACTACACGCAGAATAGAGACATACCTAATCGAAATATAATTTATACTTTATCTGCTTATGTTGGATATAGTATAAATATTTACAGATGGACAGACAAGTTCATGGGCCTTTATTCTTATTTCATTCTTTATGTCCCATCATAATCATCAACTTCTTTCATTTGGAATACTGAAATTTATTTTATATTGTCTTCAGTTTTATTATGTAGAAAGGTTTATATTTTAGGAAATTTTGCTTTCCGAATTAATTTTTATTCAAAATGAAAGTGTATAAAGTGTTATAACTTTAAAATGTTTATTTAAATTTTAAATTTTCTTCAAAGGAAAATATTAAACAAGGAAGTTAGCATACCGTTTCTGCTGATACTTAATTTTTTCATCATTTATTGACGTCACTGTCAACAATTAAGTCTATTTATGAATCTGTTGCCGCCAGATATATTTTTGGCATTGTAATATCTGATGAAGATCTCCACAAACTTAATTTATGCGAAAGAACTAAGTTCCATTAACTTTATAAGCTACCCAAGTTTGTGGACGAAGGGTAAATACTTAACGAAACTGCCGAGAGTTGTAGAACTTATAGCTGCTTTATCCGCACAAAGGCTCAAGAGATATGCATAAGCATGATATATCAAAGATATTTAATTAGGAAAATATCTCACTATAAAATGTATTGTCCTGATATTACTCGGTAAAAGATTTTTTAGTGCGTACATTATGTATCAAATATTTTTTTTTGCGAAACAATTTTTACACAACCTTGTTTTTTTTTTACTTCTATCAAACTTATAAAAAAAATCACATACTTTTAAAGTATATTAAAGTCATTTATGTAGTTATTATCTACTAAATAAAATCTGACCGGTGCATGTTAAAGTTTATACTGTAATATATTACTATTAGAATTAAAATATCTTGTATGTGCACGGTACGTATATCGTAGGAAGTAAAATTAATCGTTTATTTCAAGTATACAAAGAACTTGAATTCTGTAAGTTTATAAATTTGCTTTAGTAACAGAACCACAATCAGCTAATTTTGTATTTTTTTCCAATTTATAGTTTTTATATTTTCTAGATTAAATCTTGTTTTATTTTAATTGGCGAAATTTTGTGTACTACCTTATTTAGGGCGTAATAAAAATATAAACCTGATTAGATCCTTTATAATACTATATATTTTCACTACTTGTAAACACTAAATACTCTTAATGTATTTATATTAATATATTTGAAACAAACATATTGTTATTTCAGTAACCAAACACTGTTCAAGAGATATAAAAATATTTCATCTTCAAATTTTGGTTCTGAACTCCTCTATTTAGATATAACGTCTTGTAAAATAGTGATGATTACTATTAAAAACCTTGTCTGACAAATGCCAAAGAAAGCGAGTTTACTTCATTCTTAACTTTATACAGTTGGCTGATTCGGGTTTGTTACGGATAATACCCTTAAGTAGTACACTATATTTATTAAGTTGACCTATCTAATGCTCTAAGTAAATGTTATGCGAGTTATCGACGCAAATGTAGTAAAGAGTATAGAATATTTTGACGTATGTTTTACTTCATTTAATTCAATTGATTGATGATTGCACGTTTATTTTGATGTTGATGTGAAGCATTGAACATTATATTGATGTTGATGTGAAGCAATACACGTATTCCTATCCTCATTTAATTTCAATGCCCGTAATAAAATAGTAAAAATGTCACGATTATGGAATTCATTCGGCAAATGTTCATGTGTCAGAGTTTATGTAATTTAGAGCTGATATATGTATATTTAGCCTTGTTCAAAACGGAGGTGCAAGTACAAGCATTTTATTTTCAATTATAGGCAATAAATTGACTCGACATAGTATAAATAACAAAAAAATATTATTGAGTAAGTATCCTAATAAAACAGGAATGTTCAAAAATATTATACAATATATATTCCTTAATTTCTTCATCAAAATAAGAAAATGTCTTTGTCTTTTCCGCAGTAAGAAAAGAAAAATTTTCAAAAATATAATGAATTCTTTACGAACATGACATGAAGTCGTTATCAAATATAATAAAGTCGTTATACACATTGACAGCATATTTTAAAATTTATAAGGAGACTTCAATTTTCTCAAATTTTACTTTAATATGTTACATATTTTAAATATATTTTCCATTCTTGAAATATTGCATTCGTATTTAATATTTAAAAACTGCAAAACAAAATTATATTATCATAAAATATATTTTAAATTACGCAACCGAATAAGACAATTATAATACAGATATATGGATATGGGGAAACAAATGGTAAAAATTTCAAAATTTTCTCTAAGTTTTTCTCATTACTTTTCAATCAATTTAATATTCTGCATGAAATATTATTTAACTATATATAATTACAATTAATATTACAATTTTTCTTCCTTGTTATAATTATAAAAAAAGGATAAAATTGTGTTACTTAGCGAGGAGACCATTAATGGGAAAGCAAATAAAGCTTATTGTCAAGTTTCCATTTTTTCTATCAAGGCTCTTAAACGAAAACTGCTTTAGAAAAACATGGAGTAGTCACAGTTTGTCCATTCGATACGATTCATACTTGAAATAAAATGTTATTTGAAGGGGAAAAGAGCGATTTGGTGAATTTTATGTAGTTTTTATTTCTCAAATACATATAATCTCTAAATATTTTTCATGTGTATACATATATATAGATATATATATATATATATATATATATATATATATATATATATATATATATATATATATTATTTTATTTAACTGTCTAGCTCTTTCAACAAATTTCACACATTAAGCTATGGGAATCATATGTTATTATATATTATAACGAAACGATGTTATTTATACCGTTTGCTTGGATGGACAGGTGATTTATATGAAAATTTCACATTAACGCTTCAGTAACTTATTAACGTACATGTGTATGTCTTATAAATAGTCGTATAAATATGCCAGAAGAAGCAAATGTCAGTATTATGTTGCCGTAAACTACGCCAATAATCTGTATTCAAATATTGCCGAAAAGCTTAATAAAAAATAATAATAAATATTTTTAGCACTGTCTGTCTTATATTACTAGACTTAATAGCGCGTTCAACTTCATAGACTGACGTTTTAATACATCCATCTAATTATTAAATCTGTCACAACTTTGTGCTCATGGGTTCAACTGTTCTATTAGGTTAAAGTAAATCAAAAGATTTTCAATTTTCAGGCATACCTATATGCCTAATAATTTTTTTTATCGTCTTTTTTGATTGTTACTCACTGTAAATAATATGGCCTCGAGCTGAACTTGGTTAATTTAGTACTTAAAATTAACAAACATGTTATTAAGTATGAAGAGCTAGATTTCCGTCATTCTAAACTGACATGCTTCAATTTCACTAACATCTAACCCAATTGCTTTTATATCATTAATAAATTACATTAAAAAAATATTCAATTATTACAAGTTCATAAAATCATACAAATCTATGGCGTATGTGATAAAGTCCTGAGCAATATAAAACTTTCTGCGCAGCAGATTAATTATGAATAACAAACTGATGGTAAAAAAAAGCAAAAATTAAACAAGTTACTATATAGTCACTTGTTTAATTTTAACTACATAGTCACTTGTTTAATTTTAACTACATAGTCACTTGTTTAATTTTAACTACATAGTTACTTGTTTAATTTTTGTTTTTCTTAATTAAAATTAAAAATTGTCATTGCCAATGAACCATTTCTGAACAAGTTAATATACATTTTGAGGGTCATATCCACCATCAGTTTGTTATTCATAGTTAATCTGCTGCGCAGAAAATTTTATATTTCCCATGACTGTATCACATACGCCATAGATTTATATAGTTTGATGAACTCATAAAAATTGAATATCATTTACATTCAATAATGTATAATAACGTTTTCATAAACGTTAACAATATATTAATGATTTTCTACATTAATTAGAAGTTTGTGTTAGTTGTGGAATTAATCGAAACGTTAGATTTTATTGCTACAGAAATATTTAATGGGATAATCCAATGACACAGGTTCACATCCAATGATACAGGTACAATCATTTATTTCAGGAATTACTTGAAATCTTTTGATTCTGTTAGGCAAATTCCTATCATTCGCATTTCCCAGTAAAATTGTACCTTAAATTGTAAGAGACTTACCCAATGATTTTACGTTCATGTTATTGGTAACTGTCCATTAATTTCCAATAATTTTTGGGGATGTGAGAGAAAGGGGTTTAAATGTGACTGAAAATAATTTTATATTTAAAGTCCCCTCTAAGATATCCTGATGCATTTATTATCTATTAAATTAGTTATAATAATATTATTTATATTTATATATATATATATATATATATATATATACATATATATATATATATATATATATATATATATATATATATATATATTTATATATATATACTAATATTAAAAGTTAATGTTGTAAATATTTCCAAAAAAAAGCATTAATACGTGCTCTGATGGGTACATTATAATGCTAATTTTAGTATCTTATAAACTATGTTTGGATATACAACTGGATCTTCAAATTAGAAAAAATTTACGTAATGTACTTAAAATTTTTATTCATACTATGTTTTAAGGAGTAATTTTTCAATCTCGTTGATAATTTTAGAATAATTTTAGAATTTGAGATTAAAAATAATGCTTTGAAAATAAAGGATAATCTTTTTTTTCTTTTTCTTCTATAAAGGTTTTTTGAAGTTAATAGTTGACGTTGAAAATGTTATGGAATATATGGCGACCAATTAACAATTTTGTTGCCTAACAAAACCTTGGGAAGATATTGTTAACTGTGCCTGACACCACAGTTCCGCAACTATGAAGATGTCATAGAGTTGAAAGCAAAAACTATAGTATTTCCTAAACAAAATATAACAACTACATTTGTATAATACACCATGAAATCTACATTGAAAAAAAAACAATCTAATTGAACATTAAATGGAAAAGTATAACTTATTGGCTTTCAGTCATATCATATGTAAGGAATGTTTTAAAACTTTTACGGCATCCATTTCACATAAGAAATAATATTAAACAATATAAATAACTTCCCTTTACCCCTTAATTACATCTAACCGCTCAGTTCACCATTTACCCTATAACTGAATTAAGCTATGAACCTTAATATATTATCGAAGCTTCGAAAATTGTATAGAACAAATACTTGAAATTTCGCCGTCGTTAAGTTGATGCATATTGACCCTGAAACATTTTCAATTTAGCCTACAAGGAACTATTTATTAACTTACCATTTATTCTGACATCAATAGTTGAAGAAGTAGTTAAACCGTTTGGTTACTGGATTCTTGAGAAAGTTTTGACGCCAGTTCAAACAAATTAAATCCGTTTACTAAAATTACATAGTAACTGCAAGACTCAATATCCCCTCTGTAAGAACTTGGAGACTAATTAACGGCACGTTCACATGTACGAACTGTTATAACTTTTCATTGTACTATTTATAACTAATGTACTGCCCAATATTTAATATTGTCAATACTAGACATGTGTCCATGGCACCTTCTTAATTAAGATGGTTTTAAAAACTGTTTTCGTTAAATGTTATTTTTACGTTTGATTTTTCACCACTAAGTGACACTACGTCATGCAATATTATATCTACTTTATGTAAATTCTTTACCACGGCCTAGATTTTGTTGTATGACAAAATCTTCATGTGGGCAATTTTTAAAGATGTCATAATTTTTTTAAATTGCCTGTGAATTTTAACAAAGTAGTCTATCACGTAGTCTCAATTAGTTGTTGTAAAATTAAATTTAAATGAATTTCCACAAAATTTATGCCAAATATATTCAATGTTATTTAACTATAAAGTTATGGTAAAAATATGGTAGGATACATCGATCATCATAATTGACTTTTTCCGTAATCTGATATCTAGGTGAGAAGTAATGTTTGTTATATTCTCTTGCATATAATTTATCTTATGCGTTCCCTCATTGTCAAGATATCTGCACTTATAAATCATTTTATGATAAACCTTGTATCGGATGTTAGTAGTTAATTATTGATTGATTTTATCTATTAGAAAAATGCGTATTGAAATTGTGTTTAAATAAAGGAAAAAATAAACTTCTTCGAATTAATTTTTTCATAGATATTCATGGTGTATCAAAATGTTGTGCCAGTTAAGGGATATATAAATTGATTTAGCATTCTAGTTAAATATTTGTGTATTTTTCTCTAACAATTTCCATTTTATCAGGGCCATGAGATATCATGTTTTTAATATTTATGGAACTCCTATCCAACTGATAACCTCCAGTGAGTTTATAATTCAGTTTTCATTTATATAATATTTAGTATCTGGTGTGCTAATTTACATAAAGGTTAAAAGTATTTTTGATTAATAAATGTTTTGTTGAAGATTTATTTTAAACCTGTATATAAATTATATTAAATTATATTTAATTTAAACCTGTATATACAATTATATAAATTCGAACTCGTCAACTATTTGTAGATTTAAATGTTAAAATGAAGAAAGTTTTTGGAAAAGTCTTTATTAAGATAATAATGTAAATATTTTATTGCATCAATATCACATTAGGTTAATGAAATAATTCTGAAATAAAAATATACTGAATATACTTTTTATCAATATCTCACAGGCTGTTTCGTTAGAACATTGTTTTCAGGATATTTAAAAAATATTAACATTTTAGCAATTATTTTATTAACACCCCAGTGGAACAATGCACTTAAAAGTTATGGTAGAAATACCGAGTACTTGTATCGAATAATTTTAATTTTGTACCGAGTACAAATTTCATTATTTGAATAATTGTCGGCAACATTCATTTCCCACGTTTTGTTTTAAATTATATTTCATCGCTAGCTATATAATGTTGACTATTAATTTCAAGCAACACTGTATGTTACGATAAAAGTTTTAAATATGAGGGGAATCCATATTACGGTGATTCCGCACGCAAATATGCGCATAAGAAGAACTAAATGCACAAGATATTTATATTAAACAAATTGCAGGTAATAATGTTGCAGGTAATAAATAAACAAATTGCAGGTAATAATGTTGCAGGTAATAAATATACAAATTGCAGGTAATAAATTTCACCTCGTCGTTTATTTCTGGAAACAACTATAATATTTTTAATTATTGCTACTGTTTTCCAATAAAATTACAGTAAACTTCGAGTAATCTTGTTTTTCTAGTAATTGTAATTTTAGTAGTATACGCACTCACAAATTATTTGTGGACATTTTCTACAATATATTCTGAAAATAACGGATAAGAACAATTATTTCTGTCCCTTTATGCTCCGCAAGATTTTTAAATTAAACAGAAAGTCTGTTACTATATTTATCCTCCCTGAAACTTTGACGTTAATATTTTTGGGTATTGTATCTTGAATTGCATACGGATTAACACTTGTATATAACTTTAAATTTTCAAATTTAAAGGTCAAATATTTCTGCGGAAAACGGCAAGGCCATTTTCAATAATATTTATACTAATATCTTGCATACAATTTAAAAAAAAAATTGGAATCCCTATCAATTTCTCTTCGAATTGACAATCTACACGACATACGAGTATGTATGAAATTAAAAAATATGTTTTAATTAATATATTTGAGGTCCGCAAAAATGTTTGTATTCGTGTGTATATTTTTGAGTATTGTTTCCTCAAATATGCTTTCTTTAGTTATTATTAAGTTTGGTTAGTATTGAGCATAACGTATTTTAATTTTGGTATTTGTTTTCAATAACGATTAAGGTCTTCACAAAACGTAACAAAGGCATTTAAATTTTGAAACAGCTACCGATTTATTCCATGCAAGATACTGAAAATCAAATTAGATTAAAATTAAAAAACGAATATAAATTAGTTAATTCCATTGAATAAAATTTTACTTCCATTTAAATTTTCAATATATTAAATGATTTTGGCATATATGTAAATGAAAATATTGTAGCTTGCGGATTGAAAATTAGCCTTTTTAATTTTTTTTAATTGACAAGCGAATTGATGTTAAATAAATTTTTCTGCCCAAAATCTAAAACATTATTTAATGTATTTATGCAATATTTTGGCATAATATTCACAGGATTTATAAATTTTAATAGGGAAGAAATATCTCAGAATAACAAGTATATAATAAAAAAATAATCATTTTGTCTTGATGCCTTAATATTTGTGATTCTTGGTACTATCGAATATATTGCTTAAAAATGACTGACTTAGTAATTCGCCCTAATTATAGCTTCATGTTTTAATAATATAGGATAAGATCAATAATGTCGATATACAGGACATAACTATATAAGTATTGATAAAGTAGCACCATTCCTCGTTTTTTGATGACGTTGTACTAATTTGTCCTTATTGAACTTTAATTTTTTTTATTAATTTTGCGATATTTTTCAATTTTTTAGATGCAATTTTCTCACTTAAATATTATTTCAAAAAAGTTACTTCGGAAAAATATGAATATAATAAAATTTCCTAAACACCAAAAATTGCTACAAGTTTGTTCAAGATGTGAAAAACTAAAAAAATAAAAATTTCTCTAAACATTTCCTCCTGTCGACAGCACGAAATATATATTAAGAATTTTTTCATTTAATTTTGGTATTGAGGTCGCGAGATTCCTTTTTTACATAATAAAAAGTAAAGAAATTACAGTCGACTTATATAAAATCAAATGGTAAAAATAATTTTTGATGTGTATATTTAAACATATTTTGAGTTTTATTTGAGTAATTTCCCGCTGTTATCATTAAATACACACTTTACACTTTTCATTAGTTTTATTTATAATAATAGTATAACTCATTGTTATATGAATCAAATTTTGTTTAACGTAGGTATGCCTAACAGCTAAGTTTCTTAGACTTGATATTAATTGAAATACAGAAAAATAAATGTAAATTAAGTTATAAAAGAGAAAGCGTAGGTTTCATTTGAAAGTACCGTCGTGTCGATTCATTGTTAAACTCCACTCTAATTCGAACTTACGGCAGGTACTGTGATAAGGTTTACGTTAGTAGCATGTTATTTTTTATCAAGTTTTACGTATAAACAAGTATGTGCACAGTGTTTAAATAC
The DNA here is from genome assembly GCA_039881145.1 of Druceiella hillmani. Classification (NCBI taxonomy): domain Eukaryota; kingdom Metazoa; phylum Arthropoda; class Insecta; order Lepidoptera; family Hepialidae; genus Druceiella; species Druceiella hillmani. The sequence goes on along the minus strand of JAYKKI010000025.1, from coordinate 14,427,099 downwards.
GATTTTGACAATAAGGGCGATCGTTATTATATAAAGAAAGGAGTATAAGCAAAATTAATTTACATTTTATTTAAAATCATATATTTTAAAAATATTTAAATATTTAAATCGCATATGTACATTTATGGCATATTTGATAATAGGTTATAATAATATTGTTCACAATTAAATGAAACTACGTGATGTAGTATTATTTCTACTTTCTTTATGTTCTTTAGCACTACCTAGATTTCGTTGTATTACAACATCTTCAAGTGGACTATTAGCAAAGATTTATCTCGCACTTAATTTTTGCCAATTGTCCACCTGAAGATGTAATACAACGAAACCTAAGTCGTGCTAAAGAACTTAAGGAAAGTAGAAATAATACTACATCACGTAGTTTCATTTAATTATTAATAATGAATTTCTACAAAATTAACGCCAAATATATTCAATAATTAATAGTGCTAATAATTTCTAAATTAACATTGTTGTCTTTGTAGATTCTATCAGATTAACATTTGCATAAGGCATAAATCTAATTCTGTGGTTTATACTAAAAGTGATGCTTGGATCTTGCCACTACTGATATGAAATTAAAATTAACTCAGTGTAAATACACCGTTTCACAAAAGGCCATGTAGGCTTACCCATATCGATTAGTGTAATATTTGAACTTTTGTTTGGAATTCTGTGTATTACTGTAGCACATAACAAATAAATTAACTACTATGAATTGTATAAATTAGCTCCTGAATAATTTCAAATTGAGACTTAAGTAGAATCAATGCTTATAGAATGCCATTAACCTTCATAAAAACTGTTGTATTATCGTCAGGATCCTAGTTTATTTTTTGTGCAATTAATTATTTAGGATTTTGGGGAGCAAACTGCTGGTAGAAATTATAACAACATTAAGAAGGTATTTATTACAAATTTTTGGCACGTGAAGACAATGATAATATTTATAATAAATGTGAATAGTACATGGTGGCTTACGAATTTCACTCACCTACAATACTACAAACCGAAGGAGAGATTCTCTTATTTTTTTAGATTTAATTTTTATGGAATATCTTATAAAATGTTATTAAATTTCAGCACTCTAGATTCTTTGGCTCTTAAAATGCATGAGGTGTCAATTATAAGATAGTTTTTAACTGGTTACTTCCAATTGCAAGTATATAAGAATGAAAGTGCGAAAATAATCAGCTTAAATATTGGCATTCAAGAGAAATATTAAACTGTGTAAATATGTTTAGTGTAAAGTTACATAGGTGTAAATAATGTATGAATTTTATATCTAAAACAAAAAAAAACAAAAATGAAAATTACGGCCGTCGACCGACAAGTCAAAACCGGAAAAAGTATGATAACTGCCATGGATAAATGACATGATAACTGCCATGCCACAAGAAAAGGGAAAATTTGAAGAAAGTGGTGTTCCAAAAAAGCCATTGATTGGAATGAGGATAATTTTTTGGGCAAATCACCAGAATTTTGGACTATCACCTCTCCAATGTGCGCATGCAAGTAATAATTACTATGAAACCAGGAAGATTTAAAAATCACCTTTTAGTGATACTTATGCGAAAAGTCGAAATAGATCAAAGTGGGAAAATAATTCAGAATAATTAATTAATCTTCAATATTATTCTGTTATTTTTAGCTGCGGGCGCTCATGGATAATCTTCTGATATTAAATATCATACGGTAAATAATTCTCGTAGTAAAAAAATGTATTAGAATTCCAGAAAAACCTATCAAGCTGTAGAACTTGCGATACTATAATTACGTAATATTTTTATTAAAATTCTTATAAATATTAATATTGTATGTATGTATCCGTGTGTATGTATGTGTGTATATATACATATATAAAAGCAAGGCATATGTGTACTACACCGTTCACAGGCGTAAATAGATGGGGCATATTTAAACACTCTAGTAACGGTATCCTTTCTCTGTATTCTTTTACTCAAATTTTCCAACCTTGTTTTTTCATGGTATTTAGCTTAGTTGTTTCGGAAATATGGGAGGGGGGGGCGTGTGATCCATTATTTTTGCATGTTTTTTTAAACATGTTTTAACTAAATAATTTTTGTATATAATCTACATAACAAACAAAGTGAGAAATGAAATCCAAATTTTCATTGATATCTTTTTTAATTATTTTATTTTAGAAATATTTTTAAAAAGTTAGCTCTTGCAAAATATCAAGGGTAATAAAGTACATTAATAAGCATATTTAAGGTTTCCACGTAGAGAAAATCGGCTGAGTAAAAAAAACCTAAATGAATTGTCTTGTATAACTTTCATCAACGTAAAAATATGGAACGTATTTAAAAAATTATTACATCTACAGTCATCGCTATAGATTTTCCATAAATTTTTTGTGGATTTTTAAAAACCAGTATATTTTTATAACTCTCGGAGGAATAGTTTCAGAAATAAGTGAGTGAGAAAATATTTTTTTGCATATTTTTCAATTTAGTCTCTGGAAATATGATAGCTAAAATGCGAAAAATATAATACCTACATTTTTGAGACTTTTACAACCAGCCCGAATTATATTCCTCGCTTCATTTGTTTGTAAAAAAATTGGAGACCTTATTGTGACCTTCTCCCCTAAAATTTCTGAATGATTTTATTTATTAAAATATGCAACATATGCCAAATTCCAAGTTTCTACATCTTACTGTACAAGTACTGTGCCAAATTCTAAGTTTTTACGTGAAGTGGTTTGTAAGAAAAACGGCTGTAACTAAAGGACGGATAGGCACGTGAGTGATCTTATAAGGTTTTGATTAATTATGGAACTCCAAGGGGGAAACGGACTACTCGAAGAATGATGGGATATGTAAACTAGGTAAAGAATTTGAATGTTTAAATCCGATTCCATTTTCAATTAAATCCCACTTGAAAGCAATCTAGCACGTTAATCTGTCTTCTAAGTTTCTTGCTTATCTATTACTGATATTTGTTACTTATAACATAAGTTTTGTTTTTATTAGAGTTTTATTTACGTTCGTTATTAGAGTTGATGATTATGTTCAACATCTGTCAAGGTAATTATGACTGGCCATCTCTACTGGGTCAGATAAAGATTCGAACTCCCAAACTAACTCGTAGCCATCTCTTATTTCATTTCGATAATGCACGAAAAAACGTCAGATAACGCCGTCAGAGTACCGCTACGGCATTTGTGCGACTTATGCAATAAACAGATGTTGACATTTGACATCCTTGCAAGTCCACGCCCCCAGTTTCAATCAGATGTAAAGAACAGACTCGGTGAAATTTATGCACAGCAGACGGATTTGTAACGTTATTATCATTTTACTTTATTCGTTGTTTGTCCAACTTAATTAAATAGAGTGCCTTTTGTAAATAACGTGTAATCCATAATAACAGTTTTATTTAATTGATAAGTTAATAACAAGTGTTTTTTATATTAATTTTATGGCTTATTCTAAAAAAAATATATTGTTTCACTTACTTCAATTAACACTGTCACATTTATGTATTGTTGTATTTAATTGGATATATGTATTATAAATCCATTTATTTTCCTTTGTTCTTTGTGAAAATGTTAGAAAACAAACTTATTTCGTATTTAGTGTTCATAGAATATTTCAAATTGTTTGTGTTTGTTTTTTTCCCTTTAGAGAAAGAAAAAAAACATAAAAAATTTAAAAAAAAATTACATTATACACTTATGTGTACAATTAGGGTACATAATATTTCGTACTAGAATATGAGTTATAGCGGTCTCCGCAAATCTACTCTCATCCACACAAATACCCCTTATTTGTAGAAAAACACAACGAGTTACATGTATATCGTTAAATTTAATGTAAATTAATAATTATTAGGCTATAATTCTTTGGAACTTCTTTCCAACTGCTCAAGATTATCAAGAGAATGAAAAATTGGTGTAAATCTCTCATATTACTCCAAGAGCACCACTAAATAGACACGTAGAGTTGAATAGACTAATTTGTCGTCACCGTGCTTTTTTGGTTTGATCACAAGTCATACAGACTGACGGCCCAGCGCGCTGCGAGGACTTGAATTTAATTCCCGGCCGATCTTCGAGCGGGGTTGAATAGGTGTTATGGCTGCCTGTGAATGATTGCTCTTGGAGAAGTAAGTCTCCTGTATACGTTAATTAGACAATTAAAGTATATAAATAAATAGGATTATTTATGAACTCGCGACAATTGCGAGGGCAGCACTGAAAATTCTCGGAACTAGTCCTTTATAATAAGGGTAACCAAAAAGACAAGAGAATAATCCAACAGAAAATTCAACCAAGTACAAAGAAATTAGGAAATTCTACACGAATATTCATGCTTCAGGAAGCCTTATTCTAGGCGTGCCTAAAGATTTGACAGAAACTCAAACAGAATGTGAATTAGAGTCACGAAATATCAGAACAATTCATATATCATAACATGTGAAAAAAGCTGGACATGCAATTACTAACTCAAAACTAATAGGCAGTTTGCGCAGTGGCCATTTCGTTCTAAAGAACGGCTTACAAAGGTGAAGAAAGGACGAAGCGCTGGACAAAAAGATGAACAGCCCGTTCTTAGGAATTACAGGTTATTGTGAAGTGGTTGTGTTGGATAATAAAATAACAGTCACTGCAAAATAGCAATTGCTTACCTGTTGTTTTAAAAATAGTTACAGAGCAGTGTCCTAGTAGCAAAATCATTACGATAATGCTCTATCACTAAGCCATATGAACGATCGAATATTTGAATATCTTGATTATGATAAATACGGGTCATCTACCAAACAACTCCGACCCTGGTGATTGTTAGGATAGGTTTCCCGGACAACGAAAAAGCTGTGATTGCCCAAGAAGAAAAGAAATATACAAAACGAGGAAAAAACATTTATTGAAATATTGGACCGACTGTTTTTTTAGTGGTATCATCGAGTGAAATGATGCATGTAGTGCTAAAGAGGCTATTTTTAAGAACAATAAATAACTGGCTATTTGGTTTCATTTTTGGTATTCTAAAAACTTCCAATGGCACCACTACTAAACACCTGTTATAGATTTGTAAATATATATTTTTTCATAGTTATTTAGTTCATTTTAGTTATAACTCTAAAGATCTTAAAATTTATATTTACTAAAATATTAGAGATAATTAAAATATTAGAATATATACTAAATTATTAGAGATAATTAGCGCTAGAAAATAGTCGCATTCAAAATAAAATTATGGAAATGATTTAATCCCTGTTTAAAATTTGAATTACGAATAAGAATCCATTTTATTGTCTTACAACCTTAATACATACCCATAAATATTTATTGTGAATATAAGGGTTTGGTATTGACCACTCAAAATTGTGCTTTGAAGCATTTTCAATTCATGCTTAGTTATTTTTTCATTGAAATAACTTAAGAAACTTCTAAAAATTTGCAATTTTATTTCTACTTAGGTAAATAACTATTCACATTTCCTCGTCCTAGATTTTCTTTCTTTGTTAATGGGAGACTTTCAGTATGCATAAATAATTTTTTTTTCAAAATGTTTGTATGTAACTTCAAATTCAATAGTATTTTTATTTAAAATATAACGATTTTAAGTAATTTATCGTTACTGATTTTAATTTATGTTCTGTTGTTACGTCAGGCTGAACCCGACATGATAAAAAGGTATTATTAAAGATTTTAGTTTCTTCAAAATGGCGACAAGTACACAATTTATTTAGATAGTTGCATATGACGTATTTAAATTTAGATCAAAATCATGTATGCTAAAGAGATTTCCTTCATTAAGAGAATTGGATAGGTAAGATATCGGGTATATTATCACTTACTTCAGAAAGAACCAACTATCGGGAGTAAATTTGTATAGTGTTTCATGATAGTAACGAAAATGCTTAAGCACACTGAATTATTTTCCTCAAAATTTTTAATGTTAGTGTTATATATGCCTGAATATTTTCAGATTGCTAAATTTTATAACATGTATACTTAAATGGTTTTGTTTTCGATTTTAAGATTTTTTTCTATTACTGAGTTCAAATTATGATACAAATATTTGGTGTAATTTAATAGACGTTTTGAGAGTTTATACGAACACAGATAATTTGTTTTTCTATCTAGTATAAATATAGTTGCCACGATTAATTGGCTACGAGCTTCTTTAAGTTCGGTTGAGGACTTATCAAATTGGGCTTAAATTTTTTTTTTAGCATATACTGAGTTTTTAGCACATTGAGTTATGTAAGTGTTCTCTCTTTCAGGGTATACAACAGAAAAATTAGTCGAAGCTATGTACTGATAAAAAAATATGAATTACTAAAACTGTATCTTAAAATTTCGTAACCTAAATTGATAATGCGAATTAGCAGCGACCTGATCTTCAATCAGTTTCTCTTAAAATATTTTAAATTGATGCTTTTCTAACATAATTTCAAACAATAAAGTCTACTTCTAAAGTAGTTTGAGTGAATTCATATTTATTGAATAAGTTACGCTTTGCCATATTTTCCACTGCACTTACACTATATAGCTTTCCTAATGACAGGGTTGGAACAGCATTATTATTTCAAAACTCGGGAACAAACTTACCCGCGTTACGAACTTTCATGGCGAAATAAATAAAAATTAAATTTTTTTATATTTTTCCTTTAAATTATGGTACCTATTTGATATTGTATTGAACTATTCAGCTACGCTTTATCTGTTTATTTTTATTTTGAAGAAATTCGAAATCTTATTCCTTTTTTGGGTATTGAATATATTTGGCGTTAATTTTGTAGAAATTCATTATTCACAATTAAATGAAACTACGTGATGTAGAATTATTTCTACTTTCTTTAATTTCTTTACCACGACCTAGGTTTCGTTGTATTACAACATCTTCAGGTGGGATATTAGCAAAGATTAACTATTAGGAACATAGTGATGAACATAGTGATAGAAATAAGCAGACATAAAAAAGATACCAAGGTTAATATATTATATGAACAACTAAATATAATATCATCACCCATCCTTAATATTTTCTAGATATAATATAAATATACAACATCGATACTACAGTACCCTGGAAATTGTTTCATCACTAATACACATATAAATATAAGTATATATAATAAAAACAATAAATGAAAAGAAATAAATAAATAAATATATGAATACACAAAACCGGAGATATGTAGAATTAGTGTATTACCTTGTCCTTACTTTCAAATACCCTTGCTTTTGTATTAATGTATTACCGAGAATAACTTCCATTTAATTTTATTACATACACCAGAACACTTGCATTGTACAACCTCACATAATAACAACAATTTAATTTATTACCCTCACTAAAATAGTGGTATATGGTATTACTCTCGGAAATGTAATAAAACCTACACTGCGCCCCTGCAATTAACTCACTAACATAAGCAATGGAAAAATCCGCACGAACCAGGCTTCCGCTATTGTGTTTGAAACATATAAATGCTGTTGGTTGTTCCTAAGAGTTAATCTTTGCTAATATCCCACCTGAAGATGTTGTAATACAACGAAACCTAGGTCGTGGTAAAGAAATTTAAAAAAGTAGAAATAATACTACATCACTTTTTTGAGTATTTAGTTTACATTAAAAATAGCCTATACATATTAATTCGACGTAAACTTAACCGTTAAGTTCATAATTTTCTGGTTAAGTGTTCGTTTGTAGTTTTTGACAATATTAGTGTATTTAACTGATAATATTTTTGACATTTTCTTGGTTTATCACTAATATATATTATTAAAATATAATCAACGTACCTTATATTGTAGAAACCATGAGATAACTATATTATAAGGGAGATATTTTTTTTATCGAGGATAATCTTAATTTCATCGATACAAAAGAATACAGTTCCCTCTTAACACGTGTTGCGGCATGATTATTAGAAAATAAATCTCGAGGGCGGGCACTGAGGATAGCCGACATTGACTTGAAAGATACCGTCTGCTCTATATCGCATGTTCTAGAGCGAATTCTGATAGTAGTCTAGTCATTTTAGCCCGAAAAGGCAATACTATAAAGGTGCTTTGCTGAGAGTTACTAGTATAAATAAAACTCAATTTTCGGTGTATTTTTATGTTTTAGAAATTTTCAGATAACGCAATTTATGTTTCAAAGTCAAATTTAAATCAAGTTTTGTTAAAAGCAAGAAGTTTGATATATTTTTAGTTTTCATTTGAGAATCTAAAAGTGCGTTCGGATGTTGCTCCGTGTCAAGAGATTAGAACAAACAATAGTAGTATGTTATCACTAAGGGTTGAGGATCTCAATACATTACTGAGGAATGATTAATTTATATGAGCGAAGTCACTGGTAATGGCTAGTTCATTTATGTACAGTAACCCTATATTTCTTTGTTTATTTGGAAATATGGTATTTGTCACTGCCAGTTTGCAAAAACTATGTAATTAATAAATTTTTTCATAAGATAATTTTTGTTTACTGACCAATCATTTTTATTGAGCACCATTATTATGAGGTAGATCAAACAAAAATAATATTTTTTTCTTCGAGAAATTGCCATATTATTTTTCTGACCACTTTACATATTTTATGTCCATCTTTGAGTATAAAAGTGTTTATTACTTTACTCGATATACGTGACAAACTGATAAACTCAATGTCACATTTATAGTTTTGTAGTGTGGATATACACGTAACCAAATAAAAATACAAGTATATTGTCTATATAAAAGTTACTCGCTTAAAAACAAATATCTTGTTTAGTATTTCAATGTGGCCAAATATACATTATATTATTATTTTTATTTTACTCACGCTTTACTAATATAATTTACTTTAAACAAAACGAATATAACCAAGGAAACCTTATTTTTCAGTAATTGAAGTAAGGAAAATATGTGAGAAAAATAATAAAATAGTAATAATACCTACGGTATCAGGATAAGCAATTTCCGTAAGCTACGTTCACTGACAAATCGACAAATGAAAGAATTATCTATTGAAGTTTAAAGAAAAATATCTTCGAGGTAGATCCTTTAGGCTTTAACGGTGTTTATTCTCACTGAAAAGTAAAAGAACCAAAAGGAAAAATGAGGAAAATTAGTGAGAGAGGCATTAAATCTATCAAAGAAAGTCGTTTGTGATCTGTACAAAAAGCTTTTTTAATAATATAAAATAGAATTTTACAAAAAGCTATGTGAGCTTTCAGTGTTTACATGAAGATTAGTTATGAAAACAGGTTTTCGTGAACACGTATTACTGAAAGATGAATAGTAAATATTGTTATTGAAGTTTTCCTTAAAAATTAACGCATGCAAAGGAATTTATAACAATTACGAATAGTTGTTCATTAAAATTGTATTAACTGATGGTGAATTATGTAAATAATAGTTACTATTTGAGAAAACGATGAAATTAAGAAAAAAAACTTAATAAGCGAATTATTTTTGGTCCTAAAGATTGCTTTAGTAGTCTGTCTTATGTAAATATAATATTTTAAAAAAAATTATTATATATTACTAAGAATATATGCATTTTCTAGGAAAGCTGTCGTAAAATACATACTTTTTAGTGTTTATCACCCAAAGGTTACCGAAAACTATAGCAAAGGTTCTAGATGATACAATTTTAAAAATATGCACCGTATTTTTACACCAGAGAATAACATGGTAAGCAATTTATTAACGACTTTGTATATAAGCAGTTCTCCGGAATCATACAACGTCGAAAGTTAAAATTTGGCGTAATAATACAACTTAACTGACTCACATAATTCGCACTAGCACTACTTTTTAGCAATCATATAAGATTTAGAAACAGGGTAAATAAAATTCTAAAAAATTATTTTTAGTTTTATATATCATATGGCATATCATTTGAAAAATCTTATTATCAGGAATAAAAACCTATTTTTTTTAATTTTAAATTGATTTCACTGATTAGAGAAAAATTAGGGCAATTATATTGAATTATATTGTTTAAGAAATTTGGCCCTATTTTGACTGAAAAATATAGTGGGAAATACATTAACGTTGCGAAAAATAATATTTGTAAATAGTTTCAATGAGTACCAATGAGTAATATATACCGTTATATGTTTATAAGTATGAAAACCATTTAGTGCTTGTTCTGTTCGTGCTTGACAGGGTTTTTCTTACGTGTACATATTATCTGAGCATTAAGAATTGTTAATTTGTTGGTTTAAATATCCTGAAAATATAAATTATGTTTTTGAAAGTTGTTAGTTACATTAAAGCTTTAGAGTAGTTTTATTTATTGAAAAATATAAATGCAAATTTCTTACATAACCGCAAAAAGTCTAATCTGAAACATATTTACATTGTAAATATATGCTGCTATTATTGCCTTGGTTAAGTTAACAGTTTTCATCAAATCTTAAATTATTATGTTTTCCTTCCATAATTACAAAATGTCACCTGCATAATAGCATATTTGTTTAATAATAAATTTTCAATTTACGTGTTAAATGTTTAATTTGCATTTATATATATTTTTAATTTTTCATCATATTCTTGTTGCGTCCTTTCCCATACATTGTAATTTTTTTAATTTATGTTCAAGAAAATGTTTACACTTTCTTTGAGATCGTACAAAGACAACTTCCTTACATCGGAAAATTTAATAAAATGTTTCCCTAATTACATTATTACCTAATGATATCAGACTATATTCGTTACTAAAAACTTTCAAAAAACATTGATTTAAAAATATCATAATGATTTTATTTTTGTAATAAACAAAAAGCCCGTATTGGTATAAAATTGCATTAAAATAATTCCTATAAATTTTATAACTTGACTGCAAAAATATATATCACAAATTTAACACTTACCAAATCGTTATATAATAGATAAATTAAAGTTAATATGACGATGTATTACAATGAAACATTTCACCAAGCAAAGTCCATTTCATTGCATGTTGTAAGCGCTCCGACCAAATTCACACACGAGGAGTTAATATTCTGTAAAGCAAAGAGTTTAGAGAACAACAAATTAAAAACTTCGTATTATTGAATAAATTGTGGTTTCTATGTGAAATTGGTAATAAATTTGCTTAAACATAAAAAAGGCCTCTTATGCCGACAAATAAAAACAATAATTTTATAATTTTATTGACAAAAAGTACATTTTATCTACACATATACTAAAATTGTAGATTCGTCCTGTGTGTACATCGAAGATATTTGTGATAAAATGATTTGAAGACACATAATATAAATAACAGACCACAAAAATATCGGCTTTTAAAGTTTCCTCTGTTTGTCCGTTTGCTTGAATGTGCATCACAAAAAACTATTTACTCAATTGTAATATAATTTTTCGAAAAATCTAAATGTTACTTTGATGCAACCCCCATCGGGTTGCGTCAAAGTATCATTTAGTTTTTTTTTGTAAGAATTATTTCGCCCGATCAAAAGATGTGTAATTTGCCTACTACCTATTATTTTTTCAAAAAATTATTTACATGGCAGAAGTAGGTTGTCGTTTTATTGCTATAAAGTACGTAATAATATAGAATTATAAAGTATGTAGCTCCTAATTGCCTAATCATAAAAATTTTAAAGACGCCTATGCAGAATATCAGATGGCTTTATGTATTTTTGAAATCCTGCAGTAACATTTTTCACCCATGTATTTTTGAAATCATGCAGTAACATTTTTTGAAAATGAACATATCTAGAAATGAAGTGTGGCGTAATGCGGAATAGGTTGGTAGTTGAAATGCTTAATTAATAAATCTGAACATGGGCGGACGTCATTGTCTTCTTCCGCAAATAATATTTTCGATATTATATATATTTGATATAAACTTAATTTATTTCATTAATTTGATTAAATTTTTAAATTATTTGAATAATAAAAATAATTTGGCACCTGAGTATTATGCCATATAAATTTGATTACTATGTATTTTGGGAGTATATTTGCCTGTTTGATGTTTGTGCAAGTACACTAAACAATTATTGAAGTCATGTTTGCGTTTCTGGAAGAATATAGGCATTAACTGAAAGTAACAGTCAATTTGTTTTTCGTCACAATTGTTTCAACCCATTCAAATATACTCAAATATAATGTTTTCAAAAATGTATTTACATCACATTAATACAACACAAAAGAGAATCTACCTACGCGAGCGTATTAATTACAAAAATGTATAATAAACCTATGTACATCAAGAAATGGAGCTACATATATTTGAAACAGCGCAATGAAGTTTTCCATCCGAACATACATTGACAAAATCGGCTCTACCATAAGTAAAGTGTAGAGAAACAGATTCTTAAATAAGCAATCCAAATGAGGAAAACGTATAATAATAAGGATATTTATGGTTTTTGGTCGTTTTCCGGAAATAACATTTTTCAATGTTATATGTATTTATTTTAAGCTTACGTTTTCATTCAATTTGGTTAAAATTTTAATCCTTTGTCGATAATTGTAATATAATTACTTTGGTGGGGTTAGTATAAGGATGTATCAATTTGGTTCCCACTCACTTTATTTTCCATATATTTTAAGATAAATTATGGAATTGTTCTTTATCCATATCGGAAAGTAGTTAAAAAAAATATTTAGGGAACAAAAGTAACAACAAAAAAATGTCTTCTTTAAATTTTAGGATGTTGTGTGCGAGTCCGTACATTTTTTTACAACGAACATCTAAATGAATTTCGATATAATTTTCAGTGTTGGATCTGAGATAACATATACCCTGTAGTTTATTGCAATTAATTAACTGAAAAAAATATATATTAATTTTAGTTTTCCTAGCAAAACAATTTCATAAATAAAATAAACGGATTGAAATGAAGAAATAGTCGTGGATGATAATATAATTTGAGGGTGCATATAATTTCATTGAAAATTGCGGTCAACTGTTAAATTAATCACGCAAATGACTTCTTAGTGGGATTCTGATAAACCTTTATTTAAAGTTGATGTATTAATGAAAATGAAAAATGTTATACTATAAGCTGTTTTGTATCTTTATTATATTCTATATGTCCTCGGGTTCGAATAGTTCTTGAAATCGTGGAATGATTTTAGAAATTATGGCAGTTTATATACCGTGTCCGATACTTTAAAGACTTCTTATTTCTATAAATAATATTTTCCGAGATTTCAGAAAATCATTTGAACTCTAAATAGTTGTAGTAAAAGTATATTTTGACCTGTTTCTGAATTGAAAAAAGTGTCAGTATTGCCCCTACAATAAAAATATGTAACGAACAATTAAAGTAGTATTGCTTAAGAAATAAGATAAATATGAGATTTTTATTAAAGTGTAAGTTATTAAAAATAATTACTAGCATTTACTCGTATATATTCACCATCACAAAATTTATAAATTTTTCAAATATTTCGAAATCAAATATATTTTTTTAAATAAAAATTTAAAATTTAATATGAAGACATTACGTGTATTTGATGTGCTTTAACTATTTATCTGGAAATACTAGATGCATGTTTCTTAAAAGTAATATTTCGAAGATATAAGTCGAGACACTTCTTCCCTGAATACTTAATTTTCTTTCATAAATTATTCACGTAACTGTCAAAACAAGATTACGTTTATTTAAGATTCTAAAACAGCAAGGTATATTTTCGTTATTGCAATATAGGACGAAGAGCGCTGCAAACCTGACGTGCTGTTATTAACAATTCGTGCAACGTATATGATTACCCCCGATTTAGGGGCCACAATATTTAATTATTAACACATTTCATAGTAAGATTAATTATCCTATTATTAGTTATCGTACTGACATATGCATATCCCACATTTTTTAAAAATGATTTCCTAAAATAATATTACAAAATCATTCTTTCTTATGAATCCATTTTTAAAAGCTTTTTGTTCTGTTTATATTACCAAACCTCCATTTTAAAAAAGACCATAAGGTTTAAATTATACTAAAAGTATTCATATTAAATCATAAATTATTTATGTCTATACAATGTATTTTATCATATGATTATCTAAACGGCATACAGCTTAAATTTTATACTTTATTACTATTTAAATCAAGCTATTTTATGTGCACACGGTACGAAAATCTAATGTACTCAAATAATACAACTACAGTTTTTTTTTAATTCTGCAAATATTTACATACGTTCAAACAATATCACCAAAGCAATACATTAATCACATGATAACAAGGGGTTTAATCACGTCGGATATATAAATATATATATAAATATATCCGAGATAAACTATTAAAAATTCGGTAATTAATTAAAAATTAATTAAAATTATACTGGAATTATTTTGTAATATGCTTTTTTATTATGAATTTTTTTATTTTCTTAGTTATACGTTTTGGGTTAAATCTTTCCTTTTTTATTACTAACCTTAATTAAGATTAAGGTTAGTAATAAAATTATAATGGAAATATTTTGTAATATCCTTTTTTATTATGAATTTTTTTATTTTCTTAGTTATACATTTCAGGTTAAATCTTTCCTTTTTAATTAATTACCGAATTTTTAATAGTTTAATTCGGATATATTTATAAATCCGACGGGATGAAGCCCCTTGTTATCATAAGATTAATGTATTGCTTTGGTGATATTGTTTCAACGTATGTAAATATTATAATACCTTTAATACAATTATAACAATATGATCATTAGACAACAAATGAAACCAACGCTGCCCACGAGGGATGAGACGTTAAATTTTTAAATAGTAATTAAGCATCGAATTATCTATTTATGAACATTTGACATTGAAACGTTAACAAATAGTTCCACAGAGCAAAGAACTCGTGTATTCGGACAGAACAAAATGTCAAAGAGTAGGCAATTATATTGTAAAAAATTGCCTGATAGATGCTAGGGCGAGCAACTTTTTACTTAATTTCGTGGACCAATCCTTTATTGTGTTTCAAGGGTGGACTTTAGTCGAAAAATTGCAATTGGTGCATTTGTGTGTGTGTATATATATATATATATATATATATATATATATATATATATATATATAATATATACATCAGAATCGTCTATTTGGCGCACACAGAGGTATATATACCCCCAGAAACGTCTATTTAGTGCACACAGAGAGGTGCATATATATATATATATATATATATATATGTATATATATATATATATATATATATATATATATATATACACCTCAGAAACGTCAAATACTTTTACTACACCTAGACCAAAAATCTTTATTAAAAATAAATTTAACACCTCGTTACGGGAATATTTATTGCAATTAAACTATCTATGAATAAAAGCAAACAAAAAGCAGCAATTACGCCCGTATCGCTCTGTTGCTCCCACATTTCGATGATTGTCATTTTACAACAAAACATTGTTTTGGATTCTATTCTACTACGAAACTCAGTTATCCTATTATTTATCACCATTTTAAGCCATCAGACTTCTCATATTAAGCTTTGGAATAACATCAATATCTCTTATCATGATGTATCAACACGAATGTTAGAAATTTAAAAAAAATGGAATAATGATATTTAAAACAATGCCACTAAATCATTATGATTTATATGTATTTATAAATTGAAAAGTTATGGGGGATTAAGTTATTTAAAGAATAATATCAATATTTTTAAATAGTTTAACAGCATGCTATATGTTAAAAAATTCTCTCTAATGCATTATTACGTAAATTTTTATAAACGTTCATATTCGTATTTATGAAATCCTAGTAGTACAAGTTTTGTTCCCACAAAATATGTTTATTTACTATAACCACTATGATTATTTCCCACAGAACCTCAGAATATAATCCCGGAAATTTCTATCCATTGCCAACTAACGCTCTAACACTTCCTATCCACACTTTCTCAACTTATTCTTCCACCGATAACACTTTTCATTTTAGCAGGTATGAATCGTTATAATCGCAGTCATATTGAAGACAATTGTGGACTTCGGATAACTTATGATAATGCTATCTGAAGTTTTAATTCTAAAAAGAAATCTCAATATTGACTACTAAAAATGGAACAATTTATAAATTTTCTAAACTAAAAAAACGAAAACACTCACAAATACCGAAAACATAAAATAGTTAAATTGGCTGATTTTTTAAAATAATTTTCGAAATTAAAATGTAACTTTTGTTTAATAATAAACTATAAAATTGCAATTCCAAAAGTAAATGAAATATATAAAAAAAATTTGGCAAAGATTTTGCACTAAAACAGATTAGTATAAAATATTTATTTCATAATGACTTTCTTTCTAAAATTGAATTTGAACTTTAAAACTGTCATCCGTCTTCAAAGGAAGAGAAGAAAATTTATAAAAGAAGTAGTAATTAGTTAACTGAAAGAGCCTTCTTGCAAGCAATAAAACCGTAACAAGCTTACAAAAAAAGTTTACGAAAATTTTACTGAGATTTAGGAACTTGCTTATAAATAAAGTTAGAATGTTAGTGACTATGTAACAACCACAGTTAGTTCACTTACATACATACATAGTTCATGTTCACACAAATATCGTTTTTATTATTACAAGGACCACCAAAAACGAAACCTTTGAATTTTTCCGAAAAATATTATATCACGCCAACTTTTAATCCAATTTACAAGCAGGCTTAATTGAGTATGAACGCTATAAAAAATAATGAAAATTGTGTTGAAAGAGATAAATTTTATCGAAAAAAAATTGTAATAAAAAAATAACGAAAAGAAATAAATAAATGTAAATTTCTAATATTACGGAAATCGGTTCATAATTCATTGGTTAGTAAGTTTTTTTAAACTTTGAAAAAAAACTGTCTATAAAGAGAAGAGTTGTAAATCATCTAAGGTATACTTTGTTAGCGGAATACAGTTACATATAGGTACAAGTTAATTAATTATTGTGGTTTGTGGAGACTATACACACTTATATACTTATACCCTAGTAGAGTAGTAAAGATTGCAGTTGTATAAGGCAATATATAATTTTTGTTAGATATTTATTTAAAAGCTCATCACGTTTTACAAAAAAAACTAACATTTTTATTTAAAATATTTTGTTTTTCTCGTGCAACTTTACTTTTGGTCGCATTTTCAGATTAATGTACCTCAATATATTATATCTTTAACCAAAGGTTTATATTTTCGTTAGCTCATCCATTCATTTTCAAAAAATCTTATTTCTAAATTTTGAATAAGTACGAAAGTGCCTTTTTGTGTTTATTTGAAAGCTAAGTTCAATTCGGTATTTGTTAAAAATCCAAGCATTCCTTAATTGCCAACTGAATTACGTAGCAATTCATTTTTACATTTGATCATTGTTAAAAACTATCTTAACTGTAATCTCAAAAATGGGCTTGAATTTTCATAAAATAAATTTTGTGTGTAGTTCCTGCCCCGTTAATTATCATCCATCTATCTTCATACGTGTCTAACTTTTTAGGGTACATATCATAAAGTTATAAATATTGTTGTTAAGAGAAGTGGATTTTAATAATTACAAAAGAAATGTATTAGTGCATATTTCGGTCATATCTGAGAATATTATCCAATTATTTTAAAAACTACATTTGACCACATCACTGAATTTTCAAATTTAAATTATTTGTATTTTTAATGTCATTCATATTATTTAATGAGGCAAAATTTGTCAGTCAGTTTTATTTGAACAATTTTATTCTTTAGATTCCTCATTTTGTTTAAAATATCTTTCAGATACCCGAATCCTTGAAAGTTTTACCTTTTCTAATTTAAGCATTAACAAAATTACGCCTCTAACAATTTTCAATCTTACAACTTATTAATTTAGTCTGCCTAATGTTTTCTAAAATTTAATATTTATGCTCTTGCTGAAAGATAGGAAACTTGAAAGATGTTCAATATAAATAAAATGGAATCTAAAACAAATTTGATACAAAAGTATTTCGTATTTCAAACTGTGAATGGAGAATTGGCCGTAGTAAATGACTACGAAATAAAAGGAAGAACTGAAACTAATTTGGTTTGTTGAAATTAATATTGCAAAACAATTGCGTTGAACGAAACTTCACAAAATGAATTATAATACTTTTAATATATAAAATAAGCACTAGATGCTATGATAATGTATGTATGAAAGCACACCATTAAGTATGTATGAAATTATGATAATATACATCGAATTGAAAGTACAGTACTCTTTTTGAGATTTTTGAATAAAAGCCTCCCTAAGTATATATTTGTTCAATAAGCTCTTTAATGTCGATATTTCATGAGAATGCTGCAATTTTCATTCAAACATGAGCAGTGTTAACTAAGAAGAAAATTGCTAAAGGACACTGAAATTTGCTTCATGAAGCAAATTGCGGTACATCACAATTGTGGCACGCTTTAACGAAATTTTTTTTTTATTTTAAACAAAACGAGGTGACAGTTACATAGGGTATGAATGAAAAGTTTTAAAGTGGTTTACAAAAAATTCCAAAATTACAAAATTAGCTTAGTTTTTGATAAAAAATATCAAATCGATAAATACAGTGGATTCAAAGAATAATAGTTAGGGGTGGGATATAAATTAATTTAATAACACTGCATAATAGACCTTATTATTATTTATGTAGGATTATAGTCTAGAGAAAAAGGTAATATTCATATAAATATGCGTTATGATAGCAATAACATACACACAGTGCAATGTCGTATACTTATTTCGTGAAATCAAAAAAAAATGTTGTGGATGTTGTTAATAATTAACATAGTGTATCTGATGCTTTGTGTCTTGAGTGTTACCCAGTGAAATCCTTTGTTGAATTTTTTTATGGAAACCGCCAAGTCATTAGAAATCGTCATTTCTCGTTTATTCACATAATTATTTTCTTGATATATCATGTATGCAGATGACACATCAATAACGGGGCTGTATTTTATACAGCAGTTAAAACTGTTTTCATGGAAATAATTATAAGAGGTCGCTAATGGGGTGAAGACCAGATAAATCATAAAATTTTACTTTTCTGATTACTCAATGATACAGTACTAAGTCGCTAATTACACATTTTTAATTTATCTTGATGGAACGGAGAGTTGCGAATTAACTAGTGCTAATTACACACAATAGTATATTTAAGATATTTTTTCACACTATATGCGATTCATTAATAGATTCGAAATTGAAAGATATATATATATATATATATATATGTATATATATATATATATATATATATATATATATATATATATATATATATAATAACATACAGTCCCATTACATGAAATGATTTACACTAGGTTTGTAGTTTTAAAAGATGAGTACGTATTATTAACATATTCTGGATTTAAATCTTCAATCAATTTTTAAGTAAGGGAAACTTAGATGAAAACGTGGTCAACATAACCAACAGGAGTTCTAAATAAAACTTACCAAAATAAAAAAATTTTTAATCAAAAAAACAAAATTTAATTTAAACAAACACCAAAAAAGTGGAGACTGATAAATACAAAATTAATAAATATATGAGTATTTATTTGGAACTATTGCAGTGCAATATAGTCTCCAAACATGAATAAATTTGCAGTTTACTGCTACTGTTAGAGATTTTTCGAATCAACGCCAAGTCGGTGTTTCTCTTTCTCTTTCATGTTATTGTATATCCACACAAACACAGATGTGTCCTATATTTCACTAAGCACCGATTAAAAAATCGCTATCAATAACAATATAGCTGGTGATGTACTTAAGGCACAGTAAGGGTAATTGAAGTTGGTTTAAAGTAACTTTACCTATAGATGACGAAATTATTTGAATATATGGCTTTCATTCCCACGATATGTCATAACTTAAATAATACAATTATCTATTTTATTTATGCAGGTACGTCCATGAGGTGACACCGTACAAAGTCTACAAAGTGACATGACTTTTATTTTTAATTTTCTGTCGTCTATATATATATATATATATATATATATATATACATATATACACATATGTGTATATATATACACATATGTACGTTTTTTTTAAATCAAATATGTTTACACACATTATTAAAAGAAAATCGAATAAAAAGCAAGCAATATCATTACTCGATAACAAACAGGTCCCTAAATCTTATTCAAATTTTGAGCTAAAAACATTAATCCTTTAAAAAAAATTTCCACTTACTAGTATTTTCACGCCAAAGTAGCTGTGTCGATGATATACAGCATTCTTAATAAAAAATGCGACTATGTGGGAAATTTGGAAAATGAAATCAAAATGTTTATATTTATTTAGCATTGCTATATGTGGAAGTGAACTACAAAATTGTGTGTACTAATAAATTTCTTATTATATTATCAACTACATATTTCTTCGTTTATAAATACATCAAAAATTATAACTTTCATGGATGGTAAGATCATAAGTACATCAAAAAATACAAGTTTACAAGGAAGGTAGGATAAAAGGCGAAAGATGAGCATAACTAGAGTCTATTCACTAATTAAAGAATTTCATAAAAAGTATTTGCGTGTAAATTCTGGTTATTAATTGTCATGGTAAAAAGTTGATAAATTTTTTGTAACATTTATATCGAGTTATAATTCAGTTGCGCATAACCAGATTCACTTGCAAAAGTTGTTGTAACTTCGATTAGTTTTTAAATGATGTGTCCCTGTTTAGTAATTATGTTGCAAAACTTTACGAAATTTCAGTAAATGTTTTTACATTATTTAATATTTTTTCTGTGTATGGTTCAATATAATTAATATAGCTCAGGAAATTATTACCTACAAAATAACTGTGTTTGATTAATCGACCAGTCTCACTGATATGCTTTGCCGTTCACCAAAAGTCTTAGAAAATTATTAAACATTTATGCAAATTACTTCATCTAGTTTTATCTTCAATATATCGAAAATCATATATTAATATGCGATTTTTGCTTTATTACTCTTAATTATGGTTTTAAAGGTAATAAGTTATGCAAATTAACCAAAGTAGTAAGAGCAATTATTTCCGTCTCTTTCTTTTTATGTACACACTCTCAACGCTATGCAAATTACATACCATGCGACTCGATTATTTTAAATGTACCAAAACTATAAAATGAAGGTAGCACACTACCTTCATTTTATAGTTTGCTATTCAAAAATAATATTGATGTACTTCTTTCAAAATAAAATTGCTTTGGGCAATGCCTATAAAACATATTACCGTATATTGAATATATTTGGCGTTAATGTTGTAGAAATTCATTATTCACATTTAAATGAAACTACGTGATGTAGTATTATTTCTACTTTCTTTAAGTTCTTTAGTACGACCTAGGTTTCGTTGTATTACAACATCTTCAGGTGGGCTATTAGCAAAAATTAACTCTTAGGAATATCCAATAACATTTATATGTTTCTAGTACAATAGCGGAAGCTTGGTTTGTGTGGGTTTTCCCACTGCTTATGTTAGTGAGTTTATTGTAGGGGAGCGGTGTAAGTTTTATTACATTTCCGAGAGTAATACGATATACCAGTATTTTAGTGAAGGTAATAAATTAAATTGTTGTTATTATATGAGGTTGTACAATGCAAGTGATCTGGCGTATGTAATAAAATTAAATGGAAGTTATTCTCGGTAATATATTTATACAAAATCAAGGGTATCTGAAAGTTAGAACTTCGTTACGCGATTTAATTGCTGCATTGTTGCGTGCAGGCAACACTATCTATTGACTTACTAACCTACTTGACTAACTAAACTACATAATTCAAGGAATTGAGCAGATAGGCATTTAATATCACTGTAGTAATAAGATTTAAATTAATTTTTCTAGATATTAAATCCGCATATTTTTAATTAATTGAACTGAGTGCGATGAAATATAAACTAAATGATTTTTCAATTGTTTATATTTTTCTAAAACCTTTGTTTAATTTGCTTAGTATGTTTTACGTAATGCGTGCAGAATAATACATAGAAAGAGACAACAATTCCAAAATAACTTATTAAGATATACCATACCATATATATATCACTTATTAAGATATACCATACCAACAAGTTTTTTAAATATACAGATAAGCAGAATTAACGATTTTATTTTTTAGGCGGTAAACAAAAGCAAATAGGAATTAATGAGTAAAAAATGAACACCGACTATTTTGTCATGTTTGTCCGTCCGATTTTCATCCTGTTTCGCAGTTTTCACAGTTTTAAACAATTCTACATGTAATATTGCAAGTAGATCCTCAATAAGAAAGTACTGATCAATATGTGACAAATCAATGAAAAGAAAATTAATACGCCGTATAAAGAAGGGCGAAATTTTTCTTACACATCCCATCGAGTAGGCTTGATAAAATAGGTCTTTGTTTTGTATAATTGAGTTTTCATTTACCATTATTATTTTTAAGCCCTGTTTCATAAATGTTTAGCTTCAAACTGACATGAAATGTAAAATCTCAACTCTTTTCCTATTGTAATGTATTTTATTGAGTTTTGAAAACTACATAAAACTTTTTCTAAAAAAAGAAATTTCAAAAATCTCCTTATTAAAGCCAATGTTTGAACGCATCGCTCGAAAAAAAGTTCAGAAAATGAAGTACCATATATTGAATACATACATTGAATATAAGGTACCAATAGAACGAGCATTACGAGGTTTGCACTATCCCCGATGTTTTAAGACAAATATCGTTTTATAATTTTACATTGCAAAATACTTAAATTTTCATACATAAATGTATGAAGTTGTATAAAAAAGTCTAGATTACCAAATAATTATAAAAAATACCGCTGAAATGAAGAATGTGATATAACGTTACGAGTATCAGTCTTATTTAAAGATAAAGAATGGTTGGTATGAAGAACCTTATGAAAATGTGGCTTTTTGAGACCAATAGTTAATGTTGGTAACGATACAGAAGAGATGTTATTAAATTAAGAAATTTATTCGCTAAAAAGCGTCAAAAAGACATTACTATATTTTTTTGGCACTCGTCAAAATCAAAAGATACAAGTTTTTTTAAATAAACATATTTCTAGATTGGTATATTCTGATTTTGTGATACACGATAAAATTTATGACGAAAAACACCGGACCGTACGGAATACTTACGAAAATACAACTTGCAATTGGAGAGTCTTAATTTATGTTAAATCTAACAAATATTTATATAGCACTGGTTTACTCTAAGAATAGTTGGTGACACTGCAGAAAGGGAAAATTAGTTCTAATGCAATAACTAATAACTGGTAAACTCTTAGTCATATCCAAAAACCATAAACATAAACTCGAATTCTTCCAAGGAAATAATAACACTATTACAGTTAAAATAAAATTTGCTGATCGAATAATTTTGCTAGATAGTTCGGTTAACAAGTGCTTGCAGTTTTTAAAACAAATATCCTTTGAAGCATCTTTCTTGGTATTACGACGAATGGAACATAGCAGCGATAATGAAATCTTGAACTACATTAACATTATAAGGAACTTATATTTAAATACATAGAATTATTAAGGAATTATTAAATTTTTATTAAGGAATTATTAAATTTTTGTTAAGGAATTTTAAAAGAATTATTAAATACATAGAATTATTAGGAACATATATTTAAATATATAGAATTTGAAGGAAACAGTCCGGATATTTAAAATATAAACGACAATCTCTATCTGTCAATTTTTGGACAAGAGGCAAATCCAGACTAAAGTGGACTTGATGGTGATGAAAAGAATTTACATATCTTTGAATAAATAACTGAAAGATTCCAACTGCAAGTCTCAAGGGAACTTCTTTAGGAAGCCAGGGATAACCGTAGGCTGACGTGCATTGATGAAGAAGGAGAAACAAGCCTATGAAATTAAATAACTTTTATTTAAATCAAACGCAAAATGTTCCTCATTTTGAGCAAAATACTGCTCATTAATTAATTCTAATATATTATATACTTTTAGACTTAAGACTTATCAGAATATTTACTTAGTTTTTATCATTAGTTTACCGTTTACACTCAATGCGGAATTGGGCTATAAACAATTATAATTTTTTATAAAAACCTGCAAAATTTTATGTAACTAGTATTTGAAATTCCATCGTCGTTTAATTAATGTAGACTGGTCTTAAAATATTTTTAACCCCGCCTATAAGGAACAATTTATTAGTATACTATTTACATTTTATCGCGCATCTACTCATTAGCCGACTAAAAATTCAACGGGAAAATTTGCCGGTAATGCATATTTCACTGGTTTAAAAAAAACTCATACGGGAATGGTTTTTAAATATAGAAATATTAAATTTTTTATATTTCTCTTTTATAAATCTTTAACTTTTTTCAAAATAAGATAAATTCATGATGTTTTATATTATTATTGATTTTATTCTTTGTAGATAAAGTTTTGGTTTATATCGGGTTTTTAAAATTTAACATAAACGTTTATTTTGGTTTTTAACATAAACCAAAATAAACATTTCGTTTCTTATTCCTGGATAATTTCTCAGCTAGTTGTTAATTTGAAAGTGTTGAAATAATTTGCAATACCAGGTGCATTTGAAGGAAATTTAATTACATATTAAAAGTAAACATTTTTTGCATCATTTTTCCGTTAGGCCAATGACGCCTTACTTAAAAAAATATACTGAATATACGCACTAGTTACAGCTATTACAGTGTTTGGTTAAAGCATTTTATTAAGGGTGCTTTAAATGTTTTAATATTTAAGAGTTTTGTTAGAAACACACCAGATGTATCTTGGTTATAATTTTGAACCAAGCACTAATTTCGGAATATTACGAATTTTCACATTTTGGTGTAAAATATAATTTATTTTCTATCTGTTCTACGTCTAATATATAATATATTTTTTTATTTAAAATAAAACCGAAAAGTACAGTAAAATTTTAGGTACGGGAAGAACTTGTATTATGCGGATTTATTACGCAATTGAACAGGTAAAAATTAAAAGAATAAAATATATCTATCAAATTATTCACAGTTACTAATATTTTTTTCATCACATCCTGAGTTTCCTGACAAACTATGAGATTAAAAAAAGGTGTTCAGTAAAATTAACATAAACTTCGAGTAACCTTATTTTTTTCATAATTTCCTTTAATACATACAAATAATTTTTGTGGACATTTTCAATAATATCTCGGTAGTTATCTTTCATACAGTTTTAGAAATAAATTGTTAAGTCTTCTTCTGTCAATTGATACTCACATATTGCATGAATTAAATTAAAATCGCCCTTTACGAAAGTTAGACTTAAATATACTTAATAATTATTTATTGAAATATATGCTGATTAATAAGTTTATCATTGTACCAAATGTCAAGTTTTCACCTTTAATGTTTCTGAGAAAAATGTTATGTCTATTCTCAGTAATATTTCCTAAGAATAGCCATGACATCTTAGTAAATATTTTCTACTGTAATATTGCTTATACTCATCTCTATTATATTTTTGGCATAGCTATATTTCTAACAATATCTATGTAATAAGTACAACCATTTTACAGCGATATCTGTAATATTAAATTAAATTTCAAAGAAAATAGTTTGGGGATTCTTATAATTTGTTTGCAATAGCTGCAAGATATATGAATGAAATCTAAAAAAAACCCATTGAGGAACACAAATAAAATTGTGCTCCCCTGAAATGTTTATATATGCGTAAATATTTTTGAGTTTTATTTCTTGAAACATATTTCTTTTTTAAATATTTAGTGGTTAGTATTTTGTATATACTATTATACTTTTAGTTTTTTTAATATCTTTATAAAAGTTAACCAAGGTATTACGTTTCGAAATATTTATACAGCGATAAAAGCAAATACAAATTTGTTGCTGAATCAATACTGCAAATTTGTTAATTATTTATAATAAAATTGTACTTCTCTTTAAACTATTTAATCGATTAATCACTTACCTAAGTGATAATTGTATAGGCTACGAAACGAAAACCACCCTTCTTTTTAAGTTTTCGGATTGATGAATGAATCGATACTAATTAAACTTCGTTCATTTATCCATATTTTTTAAATATTTAAATAGAATTTACTTTGTGTACTAATAGACTAAACTAAATCCATACCGCTCAGTATGTCGCACAACCTTCTAACTTTTATAAATTTAAACGTGAAGAAATAATGTGTTGGAATAATTAACTTATAATGGTGAAATAACAAATTTAACCTGACCCTTCATATTTCCTAACACTGGCACCGGAAAACATTTTGGCTTGGAACTTTAATAAAATTCTAAATATTAGTTATAATGGTTCAACTTATTAGAGGGTAACGGCATTAAAATTTTATATTAAGATTCTTTGAAAGCTGTACTAACTATTGCAACTCAGCAACAATTATATGTTAATTACGCCTTATTCAGTAAAACAATTATTGTCTGTTACCCAAGTAATTCAAAACGGGGGTCAAGTAAATTTTAACAATAAAAATTGGTTGAAGACAAACAAAAAAAGAAAGAAAACTGTAGCTAATGCTAGTTTGCGTAACAACATGGAGAGACTGAATACATTTAGTAAGTTTGCATATATGCATTAACAAATCTGATATTTTTTCTGTAATACCATTATTTGGGTCATTTATATTTTAACGATCTTGAAAAGAAGGTGGAAAATATAAAAGGTGTGCCATTATCCAAGAAGGATAACGGAGGTACAAGCGTGATCTATTCAGAAGACAAACTCACCGGACCGCAAAAGTGATGTACTTGGTGCAATCGAATGTCTGTGGTTAGATAGAAACCACATTGCTTGGTGGAGCTGGATACTTTTTGATTTTGATGGATGACTATTCAAAGACAGTTTTCGTTTGCTTCCTACAAAGGAAGTTGAAAGCACTAAAAAAAATTAAGTATTCCAATACCAAGTTGAAAAGCAATTAAATAGAAGATTTATTTCTCTTCACTGGCAACTAGCTCGAATTCAGGAAGAAAGAATTTTGTACAAGATTAAACAAAATAAAGTAGCCGAAGGAATTAATTGGACCCTAGTCGAAAAGTCAAAGTGCTACCCACAGAAAATAGTTACTTATGATATAACGTAGGTTTATTTGGCCACAAATCGTGAAATTACCAAAAAGCAATGAATTCGGCCGACTCCGAACTTGGGTAGATGTCTATAAGAAAAGAACTAGAATTTTATAACTTAGACAAAATATGTACATTTGGAAGAAGGTCTCAAGGTGTCAAACCGATTGAGGGCAAATGAGTATTCAGTATCAATGATAAGCCAACCAGTAGTCAGTAAAAGTCACGACTGCAAAAAGATATGCACAAACCGAAGGCATTGACTACGACGAAACATTCTCCCTGCATACGCCTACTACTATCCATAGACGTTCAGAAAAAGCATGGGATGATACAATTCAACATCATTACAGCGTTCCAATATGGTGATTTAAGAAAAAATATATACACGACTTCGCCTGAAGAGCTAGAATGCGAATTAGGTAAGGTAAAGTCGAATAAAAGTCTTATAAATAAAAAGTGAATTTGAATAAAAAGTCTTTATAAAATATATAATATATAATAAAATAATACGTACTATGTAACTGTTCTAGTGTAAATCAACTCTAGGCTTATAAAGTGTAAACTAAGGTAAAATTAGAAATGTATCCGTGAAAGTAACGAGTAAATTGTAAAATGAAGCGACATAATATGAAATGTAAAGTGTAAAACGTATATATATATATATATATATATATATATATATATATATATATATATATATATATATATAGCTTAAACAAATTATGTCAATAGATGCACAGTGACATGTAAAATACATGATGTCTGAAATACTAGTTACAGTAAAATAACTCTAATTTAGGTAAACTTAGAAGAAAGCCCACAGAGTAACGGGTATAGATATTGTTTATCTGTTAGGAAGGGTCTTAGTAAAGAGGTGTGTAGAATATATCAATATATGATAGATAATATTCCGTCT
Organism: Druceiella hillmani; assembly: GCA_039881145.1. Classification (NCBI taxonomy): domain Eukaryota; kingdom Metazoa; phylum Arthropoda; class Insecta; order Lepidoptera; family Hepialidae; genus Druceiella; species Druceiella hillmani. The sequence continues at coordinate 14,399,206 of JAYKKI010000025.1, read as the reverse complement.
CTTTGCGAAATCAAAAGTTGTTACGGCCATTTGTATGGATTCCTCATGAAGAAACAACTCATCATTCACCCACACCCTTCCACCAACGCAATAATAATTCAAGATGTATACTATCATGAACATAATTTTTTTTGGAGCATAAATATCGATTTTAAATTGTCTTCAGCTTTATTATATCAAAATGTCATTACCGTATATTCTAGATTGGTTCCTGAAATCATTATTATTTGAAATTAATTAAATGTTTTATTAAGTACTCCCATTATACAGATCAAATAAATGATCAGAAAAGTCTAATTATATATTCCTAATAAAAATACCTTAAACAGAGGAATTGCTCATTCCTTCCCTAAACACTTAAATTTATTCAAATATTTATTAACGTAGCTATCAACGCATAATTAAGTCCATTTAATAATCTAAAATAACAATGCGTTTTCATTGCTGCAACATAGGGAGAAGACCTCTGTATACTTGACGAGCTGTCGTTAACAATTCAAGCAGCGAAGTAAAGTTCTTCTAACTTTATAAGCTGTCCAACTTTGTTGATAAAGGGTAAATACTTAATGAAACTGCCAACAGTAGTACAGTTATAGACGCTTTGCCTACACGGAGGAGCAAGACATATGCGTAAGCTCGATTTACTAAAGACTATATTGAACTAGGAAACTATCCCACCATCAAATAATGTATTATTACTTATATAAATATGTGAAGAGTGCATTATATGTAAAACAATGTTATTAAGAAGCAATATTTACATTTATATTTCCGTTTCATTTGCTCTCTCAAACTTGTTATCATAAATTGTAAATATCAGATAATTTCAATTATTACTTTTCAAATTAAGATATTTTGCGTATTAAAATTTGTCTTGTATTTCAAATTGAATGAATAATTTAAGTTCAAGTGTCTAAATCTACGTCAGTGATAAAACGACACTTAATTAATTTTATTATATGTATTAATGTTTATTTTTTTATTTTTATTGATATTTTACGAATTTTCCTTTATTTCTTCATAAATATATGCAAATTGTTAGTATTTCTAATTAAGCCTCTCATTGCCATATAAAAGTATTGCTATGATAATACATTTTCACCAGTTCTAAACTAAAAAAAAAACACTCTAACAAAATGTAAATACTTTTTAATTTTAAATTCTGCTTAGGTGTTTTATTATACATTTAGGGACATTTCACATAAAAACTCAAATAAGTATTCAGATATGAGGACAAGTAAAATAGTGAGGAATATTATTTTAAAAAGCTCGTATGGTAGATATGGGTGGATTCTTATATTGTATTTCGAAGTAGGAAGAGGTCTGGATTGTTTACGAAAAATACCACTTCATTAATATTTCTTTCTCTTTTTGGTTAGCACTACAACCTGTTACAGGTCAAGGCCTTCTCGGCAACGGATCTGATCAGCGGCAACCACCCGCCAGCGTTAAATTTTTAAAAGTTTAAAATCATTCTCGACACAATCGATCCGTCTTGTGCGAGATCTTCCTCTATTCCTGGTGCCCTCCAAATTGGCAAAGGTCACTTTCTTGATCGAGTTGATGTCTTAAAATCTAAAAACTTGCCCAAGCCACCTGATGCTAAATGATTTAATGACTCGGACAATATTTGATTGTAAAATTTTCCATAAATTTCATGATTAAACGAAATTCTCTATTTGTTATTTTCTTTAAGGGACAAATATTCTACGAAATATTTTTCTTTCAAAAATAAAAAGCTATTGTCATCTGCTTTTATTAAAGACCAACTTGACCTAGTTTCTATGAGTAATGACAGTACCAAGATATGTAAAATGGTCAACACAATCGAAGACATAAGAAATAGTCTGCAGTGAGAGGGAACTATAAGATCCACACAGAAAAAAATCATGTGGTAACACCACCATGATTTTTTTCTTTCTCTCATTTATAGTTAGTCCAATATCCTTAACTGCAGCCTCTAGCGAAATAAAGGCATCCACAACAGCCTCTTTACTTCTGCCGATAATATCGTTGTCATCGGCATAGGCCAAAATCTGTAAGGACCTCTAAAAATTGGGTCTCTTTTTATAATTCCGACACCTTTAACTGCTTTTTCAGGACCAATGTTAAAAAACAGGCATGCACGAGCATCGCCGAGTCTTAGGCCTCGTTTAGTGTAAAAAGCTTCTGAGAGTGCCAACATAAGTTTAACTCTACATTTAACTCTTCTTAGAGTCATTCTAGAAAAGTCAACAAGCTTTTCTGAAAATCCAAATTCCGTCATGGCCTCAAAAAAGTTTTTCGCCTTAAATGCTATCATAACCAGTTTTTTTCCAATAACTGTCTAATTTAGTGAATTTGACCAATTGTGGACCTTCCTATCTGAAAACCTCATTGGTAGATTCCACTAAAAATAAACGTAAACGGCAGTAATCTTTTAATAGTGCATTAAATTAATTTTTCTAACAGTGCTTGTTCTATGTGGCGAGAGGCAGGGCCAGGCACTAATCCTCTGGTAGTGTTTCCTTGTTTCTTTTGTGTTTTAATTCCTCAGTATCAGATATAAGGGAAAGTAAAATAGGGAGGAATATTATTTTTAAAAGCTCATTTGGTAGATCTTAGATTCTTGTATTGTATTTCTAAGGAGAAACAGGTCTAAATTATTCACAGAATGTACCACATCATTAATACACTTTATTTAATTAAATGGCCATTTTCAATTCTGCGGGCCCTGAATCAGTGACATGACTAAAGTAGAAAGTAGAGTGCTAGTTGGATGTTTAGTTATTTTCATTTAATTCGTTTACTTAATAAAAACGGTCGAAATACTTATTATATAATCGTTATCACGACTTTGATATTCATTTACACACACACCAGTATTTTGAATATTAATTTCTTTTTAGTATTCCCTATCAAAATTTAATTTTGATATAGTTTTATTCAGTATAGACAAAATAATTCATTAAGTACACATATTTAACTTTCAAACATAGAAAAAATATCTATTGGACGAAAAACTAATTAGTAAACAATTATTGTTTTATTTAAATATGTTAAGTAACTATCAAATAAAAGCTAATAAAATAAGAGAATTTAAAAATATTACATAATATATTACTTCTTTTCCAAATTAAAAAAAAAAAATTTAAATCTTTGTCTCATGAAACAATAGAGTGTATTAAAAATCGGAGCGCTACCTGATTGATTCAATATTTCAAAACAATTACGAGCAATTATTACATTCAGTCAAATGCATAATACATTTTCTTTTTCTTTAAAAAAACTATTCTGATTGTTCTAACATTTAAACTGCGAGTCTACTACGCCCGGAAAGCGCCATGTCCCGTCAAAAGATGTAAAATGTAATACGGTGATCCGTTGAGCCAATTCATATTCATTCGCTCGAAAACATCAGGGAAACTTAAGCTAGTAGCTTCCCTCTCGGTTTCAAGACATGTCCACCTAGACTGCAGTGAGTAGTGATAATATCCAAAATATGTGTTTTTCTAATCAAAAGTGGTTAGTTCTTTCCGTCCTATTAAAATTGGCAAGGTATACACTGAACAACTTCTGTAAACTTTGATCAGAACCATGAATGACGCGCGCACGCGACGTACTACTAAGCTCAGATCGATAGCGCCAAATCCAATATACCAAAGTGTATTGCCGTACACAACAGTTTATCACATGGTGTCAAGTAGGTTAATGAATCTGCTATTATGAGATGCAATTACCTAATCTTTTAGATTCATCATCATTAATCATTTTAGAAAGTTATTACTTATTTAAATTAGTGACATATTTATTCAATATAATATTATTTAACGGAAATCGAATCTACGATAAAATTGATGTAAAAAGTAAAAGATTACTCGTAATGAATAGGTTAGCCAAAGTTGCCATCAAATAAATTGTTTATTTTTGAGTCATATCAACAAACTTTTTCCGAGTAACTTGCTTTTTAGCCTAACTTAATTGAAGTTGCGTAGGAGCATAGACGTCGTTGATATAGAAACAACTAGTTAGTTATGCTGTTACCCTAATTAAACAAGTTCTCATACGGTATATCCTCAAGATAACCACCAGACTAGCTTCGTTTGTACATAAGTTCATCGCGCGTTGTCGCTTGTTCGCGGTGGTTCAAGGCACATCGCGCCACTTTAACCGCGGCGACCGCGACGGTTCGTTAACCGCGCTCTTTGAATGCTATCCACATGGTGATGTCGGTATGCAGAAAATCAAGTTCATTTAAAATATCGGCTCTTTTGATAAAATTAATGAAATACAGATCTTTTAAAAGAAGCAATTGCTAAGTATTGTGTTATATTATTATATTTACATTTCTTTTTAAATGGTCTTTGTAACGCTAAACATTTTTATTATGACTGTCGAAATAATTTATCCTTCGGAGTGTAATAATTGCAACCAACTAACATTTGATACTAACATAGTTTACTTAGCCGTGGTGGACATCTTTTTTGAGTTTAGTTTTAAAATCTAATACACAAAAGAAGATTTATAGAGACTTTTATTTATCGCTTCATCTTGCATGCACGGTAATAAATTTCAATTAAGGTTCCGTTTCTAAGAACATGATATTAAGAAGCTCACGTCGTTTTGTGAAGATTGATCTTGAAGAAATACGCATAATATCCCAAAATCATACCCTTCCAATTTGGAAGCTGTTATTCTTGTAAATATGTAATACTATATTCATATCTCTTTTTAAAAGGTGGTGTTGTAACATAGATTGTTTAAAAAGTAGACTCAGAATTGTCATTTACATCGTAGAGAAACATGTTTATCATGCATATTCAATATATTTATTAAGGGGTTATCTGTTCAACTCCAGGAGGGGGTAAAGGGGCAGAGCGTTCTTCACTTTTTTAGCTACAAATATTTCTACATTATTGTTTTCCTGTTAATAAAACGAATCTGTTAACTATGTTTACAACTCAAAATTTCCTATCCACATATAATTTTTTTTTAATACGTAAATATTTTACCAAGTACGTCTGTGAGGCTTAAAAAATATAACATTTTTACTGTTTATGTCTCTTCAATTTACTAAGATATGCTCATATCGCCGTTTTTCCAGAGTTTCTACTTGTTATTTAAAAATTTCAAAGGGGAAGTGTATATTTTCGATTTTATTTTAAAAGAATGTCTTTGATATCTACCAAATGGAGTCAGCTAATAAAATATTTTTTTATCTCCAAGTTTCTTTTAAGGGTAGTTTCACCGAAAAAAGAGATTACATTTTCGGTATTTTTACTCATAATTAATTCACGTATTTCTGCTAAGTTTCATCATAATTGAACACAAATTGAAAGAATTATGATATTGTGATTTACGGAAATTACAGTTTATAATTTTCATTTATAATTCATCTACGTGTTATTGTGTTATGAATTTAACTAAATTAACAGATTTAAGGTGTTTTTACATACGGACAGAGAGATAGATATGATGATTTTATAAGAGTTTGGTTTTCGTCATTTGGTTACGGAATTCTAAAAACGTTTGCACTATTGTTTTGTCTTTTCTTTGTGAAATATAAAGAAACTGAATAAATATACTATCATTTTAATTAATATAAATATAGTATTTTTAATTAATAAATAATCACTATAAACCTAATGCCTTTAATTCACATTTTAGTTATCTTATAAACAAAATCCGTATCTATGCTAAATTAACGTACTAATGCAGAGATACTGAAATATGCCACTCTGAAAGATTTAAAATATATATTTTTTTCAGAAAGTGAAAATAGTATTGTTTAAGGAATAGTTTCTTCGACTTCTCTATGCTTGTAGATAAGTTGAATATTTTCATAAAAATAACAAAATATGGTTAACATTTAAGAGAAAAAAAAATTTAAAAGCCAGCCAAGCATAATATAGAATTTTAGGTTATCTACATGCCTTGAAATAAATCATGTCAATCCAAATAATTTTTAACAATTTTAAACAAATTTTTGTAGTCATAAATTTTTGAAACAAATTTTAGTAGCCATATTTTAGACACATGGTTTAAATCAAAACTTTACGTGCATCGCCATGCTCATTGCAATCGCACAAAACATTTTTAGCGTGTGAAAACGGAGGAACACACTGGGATATCTCTTAAGCACCATGTAGACTGGCGCAAAAGGTACCATGGCCCGTTAAAAACTGTGTGGTATAATAATAATTATTCAATCAATTTTTAATTGTTTGCTCCAAAACACCGCAGAAAAATAACTTGGTAATTTCCGTCTTGACTTTGTAGAGATCTATATAGTCTGCCAGTGAGCCGTGGTCATTTCCAAAGTAAGTTTTTTCCTAAAGGGTTTTTTTTTAACCTAAAGGGATTCATTCTCTAAAAATTCGAAGTTCAGTGGACCACCATCGTAACATCGGCAGGCAGTTAACCTAATAAAACTGGCAATGCATTTGTTGAATAAGTGATGTATGCTTTGGTCAAAGTCACGAGTATTGTGCTCTGCCGCTGGAGCACAACCAGTCTAATTTGGTGGATTCCGACGCACCATGAAGCTGAGATCTACATTGCGTAGACCAATATTCCTACTTATATCCCCGTAAACAACAGTATAAGGGTTAAATTATTCTACTCCTAATCATGCTCAGCATAGCGTGAATGGCAAACTTGGCCTTCTTATCAATATGCTGCGCCTATGGAATAAAGCTCAGCCATGAATTGAGAATCATACTAAGATATGTGACCATGTACACCGGTTTTGGACCTGTCCGTTACTTCAGTTGGCTTTCTTGCCAGTCGGGCCCTTAAAGAAGGCAGTTTCGTATTTAGTGGTTCAAAATTAAGCTTAATCTTGTTGTTCAAGTTACTTATCCTGGCGAAAGAGTCCGATACCTGGTTCTTAATATTTCCTCGGCTCGCTTCTTAGACCAATAACTACACGTCGTCCATGTAAGTAATTGTACCACATCCGTAATAGGGTATAATTGATCTAATATAATAGGGTATAGGTACACTAAAATAAGCAAACTTGACAGCGGTAACGCTGTCTCCCCTCAATATTGTCAAAGGCACCGGAGATATTCACAACAATACCGACAACGTTTGGCCACAACCCCTGAAGACTGGAAGAAATGTGATGGGTTTGTAAAATTTTGGATCACTAGGCGCCTTTCTATCAGCCTTTAGTATGAATTTAAGCCTTCCCCATTTCCATACCTTCGGAAAATAATAATCATGCAGGCCAAGGTTAAAGATTGCAAGTGTTTTAAATGTCACGGCACCCTTACACCCTTTAATGATTTTATTATAATCGATTTCGTTTATGCCTGAAGACTTATTCGAAACAAGATTCTAAACTACGTCTTCTAGCTCAGAATGGCATGCTTTCGTATCACTATTACTTAATGAGAATATAATAACAACCTTCCTAATACGTTGTGACTCAACTGTATCAGTAGCAAGATCATTTATAGGGAAGAGTATGGTTAGAACTTAATCTAACGATTAGAAGGTAATTCGCAAATATTCTCAGTGTAATTCTTATAAGAATTCTTCCTATAAAAAACTTCATTTTACATATTTAAAAAGTGTGCCAATAAAATCAACTCCTACAACCCTCCAAGCGAGTTCACTATTAGCCGGAAGCGGTATTATCTGAGATTGACCCAAACATCATTTATTGCATTACAATAACTACAGTGAACGCCGTGGGTGGACATCGTAAACAGAAACAGAGGATTTAAAACGGTTCCGTGCACTTCTTTATATAGCTCCCCAGGAATCCCAATTACCTATTTTAACGCAAAATCACAAAAATGGGAGAGTTTATATTTCTTAACCTTTTCATTATAGTCTTCTAAGGTTGTCGGATGAGTTTCAATTATATTCAAAACGTTTCTAGTTTATTAGCATGCTGGTAAATAAGACTTTTTACTCCATAAATCTTCCGCGGGCCATCCATGAATATACCACACCAGGGGTTCTTTGTTGTGCCTCGGCAAACCGTACCCAATCCTCCTCTGAACTACTAACCAATTTGGACTGTAAGTCAATGGCCGTGTCATTGGAACAAAATGATCGATTTTCAATTTTAGTTCACTCACCAAGCGCTTGGTAGAAAACTAAAAAAAAAATTATTCGAAATTTTGCATCTTGTCATATTCTGATGGATAAAATCCTCCAGGAATTCTCGATGCTGTTTATAATGCTTCGGGAACCTAGAAACGAGAGAGAAGATGATTAAAATACGTTACGTTAAAGTCATCACATATAATTACCAGATTTTGCCCAAAAAAGCATAAAACGGTTTTAAGATACTTGCAGAAATCTCGGTGAGTGTGAATAGTGAAAGTAAAATAACGATAGGTCGGCCGGGTTGCATAAAATCTAGCCCACTATGCACGCCATTAAATAAGTGTTCCAGGAATAGGGTGTTCATACCTTTCGTGCTCAGAAAGATGGTCAAAGCCAACAGCGACATACGCTGCAATATAATCCCAACCCTAATAACTTGCTGACGCACTACGAAGCCCAAACCGATGGCACATTAGCCAATATATCGAGGTATTTTGCCGTATATATCAGTTTGAGTACAGAGCTATAAAGGCTCCAACACGCCGGGCCATGGCGCGGAAGGCAGGTCGAGCCCTCTCTGTTGTAAAAAGCTCCGTTGTGCATCAAGGAGTATGCCCATGTATGTTACTTGATCCCGCATACAAATCCTGACTCCAGAATCCTTCGGAAGGCAAAACCGAATTGATTCTCTGACCCCAGCGAATAAGAGAGCTGCGCCAATAAGCGCACCGCCAATACTCGTTCAAGCGACTTCCCGAAGGCTGTAAGGAGCATAATGGGTCTATAAAACTTTGGATCACTAGGCGATTTCCCATTACCCTTTGTTATGACTTTCAGCCTTCTCACTTTACGTACCTACGGAAAGTGGTCTTCACGGAGACAGTGGTTAAAGACCGAAAGTATCACATGCACTGCAGTATCCCATACAACTTTGACAACGCTATTGTCGATTTTATCACTGCCTGAAGCATTTTTCGAGTTAAGATTCTTAACGATATCGTCTAAGTCAGAATATCGCGACTCCGAATCTAAACTGCTAGCTGGAAATATGCTCGCTGCATACCTAATACTTCGCTGTTCCACAGTGTCGAAATCAGAGTCTTAATCGGGGAAAAGTGATGTCAGAAGAAACTCACAAATATTTCCGATGTGATTAACTCCCATCCGTTCTGTTAAAAGCGCTGAAAACGAAAGGTTTCAAGGGGCTCCGTGCACTTTTGTGTACGGTTCTCCGGGGATTCAAATTACCACCACGAGTCCCATTTGGCCCGCTTAACCCATTATATTTACACCGGACGTCTACTAAGATTACCGGGTGAGAGCCTGAATTATTTCCCAATCTATTCTGCGGTTCTTAGCGCGCTGGTAGTTACGTCTTATTTTTATATTCTCCAGTCGCAGGGCTTCCAGTGTGCTGCTCCACCAGGGGTTCTTCTTGGATGGGCCCGATCGTATAGTACCTAATCCTCCTTCTCCATTGATGATCACCCTGTCTTGAGACTCGACAGCTATGGCATGTGGACAATCTATACATTGCGACGATTTAGAAAAAGTATCGAGCTCTCAGCGGAAAATTGGGACAAATATACCCAGTCTTGGCACCCAGTTTTAAAATGGGATCTGATTCGCTTTCCATGTTCCGGTGTATGGTGTACCTATGAGATAGACAAAAGATTTGTTCTGTGATTGCTCGAGAAAAGACCCGGTTCGGTTTGCCAGCTATGCACACAACCTGCAAGCCAACTCTAGACGTGAGTGACATCTATATCACTCTCCCCAGAGGGTCCTGAGAACGTTGCGGGCATTCGTTCGCAGGAGACCGTTCTATTGGATAACATCTACCAGGATTCTTTTACGCAGATTGAAGCGTCTTTAGTATCACAGGCAAGACTGCGCATTGACATTAGCACAAATCACAACTGGGCTCCGCCCAATTGAATGAAGGACAGCGTTTTGGGGCTCGCAAAAAATGTTGATGGACATTGAATACCAAAAATAAATGCTAATTACAACAACCTATAACGGATCGAGGGATATCTGTACTAATATGCAATATTCTGTAGATAGGTTTTCCAAGAATAGGACTCCAAGCCCTTTCGAGTCGACAATTGCAGCCACTTTTTCAGAACAAGGAAGGGTTCCAAATCCCATACTGCTTCCATTTGGGACGTATTGTTCCGGGACACACGCAATGCAACAATAATAGGTCAACCTGCTCCGCATTCAATATAGGTGCACTTTTCACGACGCATTGGTGTGAGCTAGCGCAGATCCGTAAAATCAAAGGCCGTGGGAGGCTGCTTTAAGGAAGATCATAATATTGAATGTCCTGTAACGAAAATTGTCTTCCGCCTAACAACAAAAATCTAAATTCATATTTATATTTTTGTTGTTAGGTGGAAAACAATTATAATTCAATTGAAATATATAATAATAATTGAACTTATTTTAGCAAATAAATTTCTGCTGTTATTTTTCGTGTACCTACGGAAATAAGTATATTTCTAAATGCGCTTCTGAAATTTATCAAATATTTATACCCGGTAAAACATTAGTTTATTTATTTTACTTTTGTTTAGACTTAATACTATAGCTCGTATAAACTATTACTTGCAAGATGTCCAAACTACCTTCCCGGACTCAAAATTAAATTCGACCTTACATTTTTTTACACACTTCGAAACTTTATTTTACCGATTCGTTCCAGAATTTTCCATTTCTTTGTTTTCACGTACAAGAAAAATCGCTTCAATCATCGTGAAATAATTTCTTTAAATAAAGAATATAAAATGGCATATCTAGAATTATTCTCACAAAATATATTCGAAGTGCTTCCAGCGCAAATCACATTAATAAAATATAAATAATCAGAAAATAAAGTTGAAGCGTAAAAAATTGGAAACGTTCTGATGGTTGATTTATTTGTAATGAAAAGGACCAGAAAAATAAAATGGCGGACAATTTATATTTGAAAACAGATCTATATTTATGAATTTTTTTTATTAAAATACCTATTTTAGAACCACAGAGGAGAAACTCAGAACGTAACGTGTCACAATATAGAATATATAAATTAGCATGGTATGTATTGAACAATAAAGAACAATACCTTTTGCAACATTACGGGTGTATTATTAATAATTATGAAGTTATTCATTTACACATAATTAACATTTTTACATAAACTAAGTGTTTTGATTTAGGAATTTTAAAAGTTTGCAAAAAAAGGCATTTAATTTAAATCCTAGTAGTTTCCGGGATGAAATATTTAATGAATAACACCAGATGTCGCTTTTCGATAATTTCGTACAATTTTTGTAACGTAATTAAATAATTAATTACATGTAAACATATATATGTAATAGAATTAAACCTAGATAGATGAATAATATTTTGAAAAAACTTATAAATTTCATTACCGAATAAACTTTTTAAATTCCCTTGTCAGTATATTCGTGAAGGTCAAATTTTACTACTTTTTAATTAAGACTGCAAGTAAGCACTTTCCATCAAGGCTTGACCTGATGACGAAGTATACAGAAACCTAACAGAATTTTTAAATAACAAACAATAATGTATACACACTTGACCGTTTTACTTGTCATGCTGATGAATTGCTGCTTATATAGTGAAAACGTGTTCATATCGGGCACTGTATGGCACTGGGGTGTCTAAAAATGTCGAGCACTGTATGACGCTGGGGTGTCTTAACTTATAACAGTCATAATAAGACGAGTACATGTTGAAGGCTGTGACATAAAAATAAACATTCATTTTTACACACATTGGCATACAGGTACGAATGCTACAAAAAAGTTTTTAAATGTTAAATTTAGATTAACACTACTATATTTAAATCACTTAAAAGTTAGCAGTTTTTAAAAGTATTTATTATATATTATTAATCTAAATATAATCGACAAAAGCAGAGGAAGGCAACGAATCAGTTGGGAAATATGTGATCGCGTCGAACAAACAAAATGAAATGATTCCAAAATCATCACAAAGATTTTAGCCCAGCACATGCCACCCGGACCCTTGTTGACACATCCTTTTCACATGGTTCGGTTAAAAAAACTGTCACCCCGTCTGAAATTTATTTGTTAGAGCAGCGAACGGTCAGTTTCATGATTATATGATGAATATGACTAACACTATCTGTTATAAAAAGGCAGAATCATACGTAGCCTATACATATTTGTCATAAAATTCCTTTCAATTACAACCACAAATTTCCTGCTTTTTTGATAACAATGAAAAAACACTGGTGCTTATGATCACAATATAGAATTAAAAACTAAAATAAAAAATTTGACAACATACAGGTATTATATTAAACTATTCTCAAATAAAATATTAAACACTCACTGTTGACAATTATTATTTCGAATAACGTAGGTGTATTTTATTAAATTATACTCAAATAGAATGCAATGCAATCCGTGAACTCAACAGTGAACTTATTTGCAAATGCCGAAGGAAACCGAGTATACACGAACTGCGCACTCGATTGGTCTATGCCAAAGAGAGTCGAGTTTAACCGATTCAGCGTCATCAACCTGAGCGTGACGGCTCAGTTTAGTTCATTGCTCAGAAAAAAGCGCATGGTGCATGTAAAGACATTTTCGCATCAATCAAAAATAATTAAACCTCTGCACCGTTTTCTATGCAGTAAAAACCAGCATTATCATAGTAATCATGGAAACGCTGTATATGGATGCTTTAGTCGGTTGAATATAATATAATATTGGAAATTAACATATTGCAACATAATTTTAGTTGTATATTTTTTTACCCATTTTAATAGTAAACGTTATTTCAATCTAGATAAAAGAGTAGCGTTCCTTGAAACTTTATAAATAGTTTTACAATATTTATAAATAGTTTAAGAATAATTTATGATACATATTTTTATTTAGCTTATTCATATCAGTGCTATTGTTTTGTATGCATCCAAGTAGTAATTTACACTATTACTAAAATTTTACGTTGAAAAAAATGTTTATATAATATATTTTTGTAAGATTGTTAATATTTTACTTCTCTCCACAATTAATTACAAACATTACGTAGCGTTAAAAAAATCCACTCTTTATTTAATATCTTACAAAAACAATATTTGTGGTAAAAATTTAATTTTATTCTAGAAATGAGAGAAACAATTGTGAGGTTCTCTTAGATAAAACATTTTTTCATCTCTCTACCGTAAGTCCTATTTAATATACCTTCAATTTATATTATAAATAATTTACTTAGTTTTGAGAGAAGAAAATAAAAAACTTTTATGCTGTGATCATTTAGACCTAATGATAGCTCTTACATAAATGCGAGCTATTTAATTTAAGTAGATATTTTCAATTCGAGGGGACAGTTTAACAAAATATGTTGCAGGAGATTTTCAATTTATTTTCTTAATAAGCCTCAATTTTTCCGGGGAGACTAGGATTTGTCACAAAAGACAATACGTTTTAGGTATTTTTTGTCTTTCTTGGAAGACATTCTACAGAATTATACGCACATTTATTATTATTATTTGATATACTTCATGTTACGTAGTTTCATTAAATTTTATCTTTTAAAAAATAACAACAATTTTGTAGAATAGCCTTGCTTTTTTAATTATTCCATGTTTTAGCATAATAAAAATAGAACATTCTCAGTTTGACTGTGTTTATTGTGTATGTTAGCTCATATCTTCGACAGTTAATAATCGATTTGGATTATTCTTTTTTTCTATATATGGTTCTCTAAAAATTTAGTTAGAAGTTTACTATGAAAATTGAAAGTATAAAATTTAGTATATCAGCAATGAAGAGTACAGATATCGTGCCTGAGTTTTGGTGGTATAGGTCTCAAATTAATATAATAATAAAGTCTCTGAAATTTTTAAATGACTAGGGTAACATAAACTGCTCTTTAGTAAAGTCACGGCATAATGATGGAACTGAAAATTAGTGACCAAAATTTCGGTCTTAATAAGGAGTAAACCCATTTAGTTTGAATTGGTTGGATTTCTATTGACGTAAGTAAGGAAGTCACAAAGTAAATATGTAGGTATATATATTAAACTTGGTACAAAAACATTAAGTACATTCTGTAAGTGTACTCTGTTACATTTCTCCCGCATTTCTCATTTTTACTTGGAAGGGAATACTACCAATATGGTTTCTTGAAAATTGAGTTAGAATTTACCTCTTTACCTACGAAAAACAGAAGTGAACAGCATACATATGTACCGTGATCAAGGTTGCACCATATAGGTCTAACAAAAATCTTTTCGTAAAATGTCTAAAGTTTTAGTAAAAATGAGAGCTATATAAATCTGTTCTTTAGTAAAATTAGAATACAGTGATGAAGATGGAAGACGGTCATAGGAACTATTCTCTTATGAGGAGTAAACTCATCAACTGTGCATTAGTTTTATTTTTGTTTTCGTAAGGAAGAAAATAACAATCAAACTAGTTTTACTCCATTCCATTTTAAAAGAGAATATTTGTTAACAAACCCATTCGACCGTCGAAATATGGTTGGTACAAATATATATTCGATCAATTAACGTCTACTTAAAACTCATTGTATTATACCAAAAATATTATTAAAATATATTATATAATCACTGCATTATGTTAATAAACTGTCACCATAAATATTGTTATAAATACTAGTGTAACACCATTATTTTTCTAATTTAATTTGTAAAATTTAGAGAGAAAAAATATACAATACTTCATTCCGACTACGCAAAAATCAGTCATTTAAATAATTTCGAGAATATTTCGAAATTTCAACAACAAAATAATCTAGATTATGTATGTTATTCAATAACCTTAAGAGCCTAATTTCATATGTTGGAGTTAGGAATTAGCTACAATGATTCAGCTTATAATACTACATAACTAAATTTTATTACGTTATATACGAATATATCCATATGGTATTTCGCGTAAAAATATTAAAACAATATTGTGACATGTTACGTTCTCTCCAAATAAGTGTTGGTGTTATTCTACAGTGTATAATATATATTTTAAACGCATTTTAGAGTATAGTTTTCTTTATAATATGTTATCTTTTACTTTTATTTTGACAACAAATAAGAAAAAGTTTTAAAATTAAATTTTTTTAAAATTAGTATTAGTATTCATTATTTATACTAATATTTTTATATACTCTAGCATTATATTTATATAAGTTTATCTTATAGATCTATGGTTTTGATGCATTTTAATGGTTTTACAAAAATCTACTATAGGCGGTGTCTATCTATAAATCTACTAAGTGGAAAATAATATAATAATTGTAGCTATTGTAAGGAAAATGTAATGTTTATCTCATCTTAAAATCTTTGACAAATTATTAAATATATATTTTAAATTGAGATACCTAAATTAATTTTCATGTTACCTGTATAATATGAAAAATATTTAGATAGACATTAAAAAGAGAAGATATGCAATGCCAATTTTTTTTGGTCAATACGACTTGAGACTAAGTTAATAATTATTTTTAAATGATACTTTCCTTGAACTATCATAAAATCATCAGTTTCTCAGCCAAAGTTATCGACTTACGCTTATAAATTTAGCGACACCCTTCTAAATCTCTGATAAAGAAATATAAAAATAATTTATTTTTTAACTAATTAAGTAGTGACGACGTATGGACATTTAACCCGTTAACTGTGTTTGTGTTCATTTTTGTTTTTAGAGCAACCAATGCGAGTACGTATTAGTATTTGCTTTATTGCCTGTTGCACAAACGCGAAACCTAATAATTTTATTAAAGAAGTCACACATAAATGTACGCATGGATACCAAACGCGTTTGGCTGAACGAAGCCAGCGCGCCCGACCTCCCAACGTCAAGGCGACGAGTCGTTGATTTGAATACTCTCAACTTTTATCATTTTAAAATTTTGCTCTATCAGTTTTTGACGTTTCATAAAATTATTTTTATTATATTAAGTTTATTATATTATTATAACCTTTTATGTCTTGTAGGGCCAAGTTTGGTGAGTTATATTATTATGCGTATTATTTTTTTTAAGTTTGTCTCTGTTATATAATTAAAATGGCGGAGATTACAGGACCAAATACAAAACGCCTTAAAAGTCTCGACGGAGAAAAACGCCTTGATTAAAGTATGTAAATACATAAAAGAGAATAAATCCAATATATAGCGGAACAAACGGCTGAAATTATTAGGATTGTTCTAAATGCGGTATACAGACCGTTCGAGAATATAGATAATTAGACTGCCGCCATTACACCGTGAAATACACACGACTGAGATGATCTGGGTACATACTAAAGGATATGCGGCAAGAACTAAAACTAATACACACAATTGAGATGATGTGGGCACATACTCAAAGATATGCGGCGAAAACTAAAACTAATACACACAATTGAGATGATCTGGGCACATACTAAAAGATATGCGGCAAAAACTAAAACTAATACACACAATTGAGATGATCGGGGCACATACTAAAGTATATGCGGCGAAAACTGAAACTAATACAGACAATTGAGATAATCGGGGCACATACTAAAGGATATAAGGCGAAAACTATATAAAACACATCTTTTAAATTAAGTGATTTTGAAATACTTCTATATCAAGCTATTTTATTAATAGGCCCTGCGACATGGCAGAAATATGCAGAGAGATCATGTGCTTAAACGTTAAACGATTGGTAGACCTTGGTGGAATCACAGATAGATTTATATTTAATGGTTATGGAGAATAGATATCGCGCCCTACACCTTCAGATTCAAATACTTCTCAGTGACATAGGTGTGAAATTTAGTGTCGAGGCGTAGGTGCATTGTGATGTGATTGCTATGTTGCATATAGTGCATTTTTTCTTAGAAATATTAGTGTATTTAATATTTTAAGTTTATTGTAGTGTAATTCTAGTAATACGGTGTTTTTTTTGTCCATATGTGTTTTTCTGTGTACATATATATATATATATATATATATGTATATATATATATATATATATATATATATATATATATATGTATATATATATATATATATATATATCTAAATGTATATTTATATATATATATATATATACTGCAAAATTGGCTTATTCACAAACATTCTCGAAGCTTCAGATTTATGCGACGAATGAATCAGCTTAGATATATATATATTAGTCCATAAATAATTAAGTGTATGTATAAATAAACGTATAAAATAACTAAAACTTTAGTGGGCAGACAGGTAGTATATACAGGTACTCGTATATAGAGATACAGGGTAATAATTACGATGAAGTCAAAAAGGGAATGTGATTTATATATCCACATGTTCGTATGTATGTGTACATATACATATACGTTTATTAATATGTTGAATATGTGTTCATTAAATATTTCAAATGTCTGATACGATTTCAATAAATAAGATGTTACGTAATATATCTCAAATTCTTGTATTCTGGGTAACATCGGATAATATAGAAACTAAAAATGGAATAATGAAACTTTTTACAGAAAATCGAAAAACTGAATTTCTGCATATCATTGGTAGTTTTGATTCTTAAGCACGCACTTGTATTCTAAAAATTGCGTAAATATACCGAATGTTCGGTATATTTGACCGCATTGGAAGGCAGCCCAAATTTTAAATATAACCTCATACTTCATAACAGTAATAGCTTTATTTAATGAGTAACATTTGCTGATATATTATCAAACAGATAAACATAAAGACAGGGAAAGATGATTACACAAATATTAAAAAGACGCTATGGCTTCCAGTGTATCATACACAGGGTTCAATTGCAAAATTTTCCAAAAATTTCGTTTTCAAATTTAGCCCATTGTAAAATTTAAATACATACACATACATAGAATGGAAAATAACTAACTAAATTATTAATATGCATATCTTTAAGATTATAGTAAACACGTAAAATCGATAAATATTATAAGAGAACTATGGAAAACTATTGCATATACTTATGAAAGCATTATATTCTTCAATAGTCTAGTAGTATAGAATTTAGTGCCTTTTCTCAGTTTTAATTTTCTTCGAAAAGTTACAATGAGAAAACGCTTGTCTTAAATTATATTATTAGTAAAATCACTGCCGTACTATATCACTAAGTACATGGTATGTCCACTAAGTATATGGTCCCATATACTTCCACCGTCTTATCCTTTTAACATTGCATAAAAACGGTATGTACTTTGAAAATAATCGGGTGGTAACTGCTAGCTTCTCCCGTTTAAAAAAATACGAAGCTATTGGTCTTAAATTTTATTTGAAACAAAAGTTTCTTACTAAAATTTAGTAGCAAATATTTTAAAATTTTTAAATTCTACTAAAATTTCTTTGTAATTTATCCATAAGGAAAATGTAAATAGAATTTAGCATTTTCATAACAAAAGGGAAAAGTTCTAATAAAATAATGATATTTTCGTCTGTTTAAATTTTATAACCGATTAATAAACCATGTGTTATTTACTGGTTTTGTAATCCAACTTGAAATAATTTTAATTTTTACTAGAATGTGATTGATCTAGCAAATTTTCTACTTTTGTAAACCATAGTAGATTAAAATCTATATTGGTATAAGGATGGTTATTTTGATAATTATCCTTCAAACGATTCTTGCACTTGAGTTGGGCGTAATTTTCCCGATACAAAGGATTTGTTATTATCGAAATTAAATTTTTGAGACCATCTAGCGTATAGTATTACTAATTAGTTGTACATCAATACCATTAGTTTATATTTTCACCGCTATCTCATTTTTACGTTATTATTTTATATGGCTTTTGACTGAGGTCGCATAAATTGAGTGATGCTACCATAAGGCGGATAAATTACCACATACCAAGAAAAATATGTTCATCTTTTTCACTTTATGTTTTCTTGCCTGAAATATGTTTTTGGTGATGAATCATATTTTTCTTTACGTTTATTTACATTCCTTATTTTATAGACCGTCCTTTATTTTTAAGTAACAATTGATAAAATAAATAAGGGTCTAAAATATAGTAGGTGTATTTCTTTTACAGATAATGAATTCTTAAAAAGATAGGTATATTCCGTATTGTGAATAGTTATTTAAAAGAAAGAATAATCTTCAAAATAAATGACACCGTCTTTTAACCAATTCCTTCATACGATCAAGGAATTTATCATTCTTTTAAAAAAAATTGACTGAAAGAAGACAACTGTGGAATATAAACATAATTATAATTAAATACATAGAAAGACCGACAAAAAGCGATGTGAAAAAAGTGTTATTTTGCACATAAAGTTTGCTTTAACTTTTTTCTTTAAATTTATTTGGTAGTTTTGTACGGAAAATGCAGAAAAGCAAACACAATTCCAAATTAAGCAACAATTCATTTCAATCACTATTTACTAGTATTACTATATCACATTATAATAAATATTAGTGTACATATTTTCTTTTCATTATTTGCATTTCTCAGTCAGATTAAATTTTATACGCAACGTAACAGAACTTGTTTTTATTCCTTCTCAACCGTTATTAAAGAACGAAAGCCTTGCATCAACTTCACTACTCTTTCAGTATTATTGTTCACTGTTTTTATCTCTGACACCGTATATTTAGGGTCTAGTAAGGAAGCATTACTGGACCATCAAGAAGAACTCCCCTATCTGTAAAACAATCCTCATATTTGAGTTGAGAAAACGAGTGTGACTTGCTTTTTGAAAAAAGGAGACTAATTATTGAGAAAATGAGAATGACATTTGAGAAAGTGAGATTAATTATTGAGAAAATGAGAATGATTTGCTTTTAGCTAACATTTGCTGCCTTGTTTAAATTTGCTTCTTGACTTACATTGTCATCAAAATGTAACGAACTTGCTATTTTGTCACTCAAATATAATAAATATGGACGAAATTTCTGTGAAGTAGCTTTAGATATACTTCCATATACCTCTTTCAAGCTTTCAAAATTTTCGTACAGCACATATTTTTGTGGGGTGCCTTATATGTCAAAATGCATTGAACGTACATTGACGTATTATGAAGCTATTGAAGTACATGTCTAATGGTATTAAAGAAGAAGAAGAGAAGACAGAGAGAAATAAATTATCTTTTCAGGAAGCAAATTGTTCCGGATATTCGTGGATTGGTGCATGACGTCTTAAATCTTTTAACCATTTCATGGCCCCTTTAAAGTTTCTTTTACATTAATATATACAAAACAAACCTTGTCGCTGTAGTATGATGCTGAGGAATTAAAATCTGTGACTGTACAGACTCAACAATAAAGTTTTTGCTTGAGAGCTACAATGCTAATAACAAAGCTTAAGTCTAACGATTTGAGCAGGCAATACTCCTTGTGGCAAAGTTTCTAGTCGAAAAATAATAGTAACACTACAGTATCAGGATTGAGTCGATACAAAAAAAACGAGATGTCTTGATCTTATATAATGCAGCAAAAATCAACATTTCTATGAAGAGAGAATCACCAGTCACTGAAACACTTTATGTTGATCCTTAATTTAGGTGAAGTAGAACATAATATCGGAAACTAGTAATTATTATAATATTGGTTAGATTGACCTAATTATAATTTTACTGTTAAACCAATTATTCTTAAAATAATTTATAAAATATTTGTTGAATTAAATATCCCTATCATGTAATTATTTTGTATTCATCTGAATAATATTTTATAGAAATCTTTTTATTATTCATTTTGAAAATATTTATATATCGCATATTTTATTACGATTAGATATTTATTATTTTTTCTTATGGTTCTATTATTATTTTGAACTACATGAAATTCTGTATTCCAAAGCCAAATTAAAATTTTAGTTGAGGTGTATCTTTTGTAACGTATTGACACAATAAATATTGGTATTTTCAATACCGTGGTTTATCTGTACTTTAACTATATATTGTATGTAAGCAACCAATACACTGATAAAATAATATTCGTTGGGTTCCATTATCATCTCGCTCATAATTGTTAGGAACATTTATCATTTTAAATGTTTCATTAATTAAGCCATATTATTTGTAAAGTATAAGTCCTTTCATTGCGCTTTTAATATTTATCCAGAACTGGGTTTTTAAAATTTACCACATAACAAATTTTAAATTAATTTCCAACCAGATAGTCAAAGGTTTGAGAAAACAAGAGATTAAGAAATTCATTTATATTTTTGCGTTATTACATAATAGGAAAATTTTAATATTTTTAATTTATCTGTATCTTTTACACTGTTGACAATCAAAAAATATACAGAATGGATTATTTTGTCGCTCCACTTAATTATAAAGACACTATTTGGCGTTTAAACAAAAAATCACAAAAAAGAAAAATCGCAATAGTTTTGTGGTTAAGTTGTTCTTTATACTAGATTCAAAACACATATTGTGAGGGCGTCGCTCAAAATATATTTCTTTGGATTAAAAATTTAGCTCTGCTGTAAGCTGTATTTATTTCACCTTCTTGTAACATTTGGGCAATTTACGTAGCGCCGAGTGAAGAAACCTAAAAAGGTTTTTTTCCGCGACCACCTAAAACAAAGATAAATCTCAAGTAAATATATACAATTTTATTTAAGGAGATATTTTCAATTCGGAGAGACAGTTTATCAAATTATACTGTGGGAGTTTTTCAATTTGCTTTCTTAATAAGCCGCGGCTTTTTTTTTTTTTGCGAAGGATCTTCTACAAATTTGTATGTACATTTCAAGTTTTTTTTGATACCTTATTTGTAAACTGGTCTCAGTTAAAACTTTTCTTCCAAAAATTTTCTAGTTAAACACTCTTGTGAAAGCAATCTTCCTTTTTAAATTAAAAATACTTTTGCGACGTAACTTTGCAAATAAGAACTGCACGTAATAAGTAATTTGCAATAAATAGCAAAATAAGCAGCTGAAATTTCTATCTTTTTTATTTTGTATATAATATCCTCAAACAACGTATATTTGAATGTACCTCTAATTATTAAAGAGTTTAATTCGAAAATGCAACCAATCCATATCAACTCCAATCTACAACTTTTTACTTAATTATGGAATTTGCACATTTTCACAATTTTTATTTAACTATGGAAAGAAAAACTAATAGCAAAGTAAATAATAAACATACTTCTGAGGTTTTATATGTAAGTAAAATTAGCAAATATTTTCAGAAAACTATTACAAACACATGAGTGTTGTTTTCTAACTGTCTTCTTAAGATATGCGGTGTTCGTTTAGAGTTCTAAGTTTTTTGAAATATTATATACCATATTGTTTATATTTTTAATTTTTATGATTTATAAAAACATTGGTATATTAGAAAACTTAAAGACATAACATAAATTTACGACTTTTGTTGTATGTAAATTTGTAAAATAAAACGCTCAAACAAAAGGGGACAAATCGAGGATAGAGAAAACTTATTTAACTCACTTACATCGATTTATCCTTTTGTCATTACATAATAATGATATGCAACTTGAAAAATGTCTTCGATATAATTTCAAACAAAACTTAGCAACTAAATATGGAGTGCATTAGTATTTAAATTTTTAAACTATACTAAACTTTCTTTGCATTATATCTGCAAAGAAATTTTAGTAGAATTTAGCATTCTCGTGACACAAGGGAAAAAAATTGGGCATAGATAATATTCTTGATATCAAAGAATTGTAGCTATCGGAATTCAGCTTTTCGTCAGTTAGGTATCTTATAATACTTCGGTCATGCTTAAGCATTTCGTCCATCAGTTACTTTATACTGATATTCTCCCAATTAATTTCTTAGTTTCATCTACGCAGCCGTTGTTTGAAATGGCATTAATCGATTGATGGCCTGGTTGGCCAGATAACCCTTAAACAACATAGTTCGACAGATAAGCTATAACGTATATTAATCAAACAACCTCTCTTTTTTACTTTTCGTCTTCCACCTTTACTTATTCTCTACGACTGAATTTGAATAATATTTTCTTCTTGTTTTTTCTGCTTTACCGTAGATAATTTTTTTAAATTTGTAAGCTGCTAAAAAATGACCTAAAAAAAATCAAGGAATTTAGAACTCTTGAATTTCGAGAACAGAATGCGATTGAAAGGTTGTTGCAAAATATGCGCAAAATTATAATAAAATAGAAAAACGTTTATTCAGACAATACATTTTACCATATTTTACGTACATGAAACAGAACTGAAAATTGATTGTGAAAAATATAATTTATCCTAAAAAATTTCGTTAATGTAAATTTTCATGAAAATGGAAAAACGTCTGCAAAATTATTTACCGGAATACGAAATGTGGAAGAGGTATGTAGATAGATCCACAACTAATTCAAATATAATTTCTGCTTATATAGGACACAATGTGAATAACTGTGGACGGATAAACCGATTCACATGTCTTTATTATGACCTCATTATTTTGCCTCTTATCTTCAATACATATTTTTTTTGTTGGAACATAAACATTTATTTTGCATTGTCTTCTAATTTATTATATCAAATAGCTTCGAATTCTTATGATAGATAGGATTGTAATATGAGTTCATTTTAATTTATTATAATTTAATATCCCAAATATCATAATTAAATTTCTCTTTAAGTACCTGCTTGCAATCACATGGCATCAAATTATTTACCTGAAAACAATAATTGAATATTTATTAAAAGAAAAATTTCCAACACAGCAGTTTGCCATATTCTTTCCATTAATATTTAACTTCCTTTTTAGCAATTTGTTTCTGTTACTATCAATACACGATTAAGTTGAGAGTCTGACAAAGACTACGTAAAGAACTGTCGTTCACAATTCTTCCAACGGAGTTCCATACCTCCAAATTTATCAGCTATTAAACTTTATAGACAAAGGGTATGTACTTAATGAAACTACTGACAATAATAAAGCTTATTGATACTTTATATGCACGACTGAAAATAATAAAACTTATTGATGCTTTATAATCACGAAGGCGCAGGAGATTAGATATACCCGATTCACAGAAGAAAATATTTAATTAGGAAAACACCTCCGTGTTAATTAAATTATCCTGTTATTAGTTTTCGTGAAGAAATCTACAAATCCCGTTCTATGCATGAAGTATTTCTTTTTTATTAAATCATTTTTGCAATAAAGGTTTTGTTTTGTTCCTTCTCTCAAACTTGTGAAAAAAATTTCCTAAAAGTTAAAGGTGAATTAAAATAATTTATATAGTTTTCAATCCAGTAAATGATTCAAAATATCATACTTAAATTCTATACTTTAATTCGTTATTATTGTAATCACGATATTATGTGTGATTATGGTAGGTAGGTCAACGGCATTTAAGAAATTCTAAAGGAGATACTTTAATATTTCAAGTGTCTATGTTAGTAAAGAAATTGTATTTATTTTATGTTTTTTTAAAAATTAAGGGTTTTTTTTTCTTGTTCACAGATTTAGCTTATAATTTTTATTTTTTTGATTACTTATTTTTTTTTCTTTACGAGTTTATTATGGTTACCACCAGATAATAAATAAAAAGTAAAAAATAATATAAAAATAACTCTAATAAATAAAAATTAATTAAAGCCTTATTAATATAACATAAATGTATTTACTTTGGTAACACTTTTTCACCATTTGTAAATATAAAAATCTGTAATAAAAGATTATTTATATTCATATGGATTGTCCATATGAACATAAATATTCTAAACAACATTGAACCAATGCTGTTTAAGAAAGAAAATGTTTAAATTTCTATTAAGTATTTTATTACCTATTTAAGGATATTTTATGCCGTAACTGATAAATAATTCCACGCAGAAAAGGGCTTGCCTTTTCACATACACGACAGGCTTGCCTTTTCACATATTGAATTGTGACTTAATTCAGTAGGCAGATCCTTATGTCAAATTTCAAGGGCGGAATTTACATGGGGTCATGTCCGGGTAATAACACTTGAATAATATATTTCATTGAAATAAATATTTAATACTCTGGATAAATGTTTTATCAGTTAATTAATGAAGAAACACTTATTTTTATACACTAGTATTATCAATCTCACTTTTTTCAGAGCTTTGCATAAAAAATAGAAAAACGAGACACTAAGTGAATCGATTCGGCAAATATTTGTCTGTCAGAAACTATTTTTTTTGAGGAGAAATGTACTAGAGGGCTAGATGTTTATATAGTCACACTTAGTAATGGAGAAAACTTAGAGGTAAGGAATACCTTATAGGGGAAATAATTATAGAGAAAATATATGTGATGAAAATGATAAAATTAATTAAGGTTTCTTTTTGGGTCTTAGTGTAATCTTATTGAGTCATGAAAAGTAAGAATGTCAAATGAAAGCTGGTAAAATAGAAAAGCTAAAAATAGAACACAAAATATGTATAATTTTGGAACAAAATTAAAAAAATATATATTAATACCAGTACGAACGTAATATTAATTTGAACATTTATACGGTGATTCTGCCTTTATTAAATAATATATTTTGTTTATATTTTCCTTTCTAAAATTAATGAAAATATCCTCTTAGATAAAATTTTAATTATTTATAAATTAAATTACTTTCAGTAAAAAAAAAAACACACTGAAATGTGGAAACATATCGTAATGATATAACACCTATAATGTTTGAATTTTTTATTAGATCGACTTATATCCTTAATTTTTATATAAATTTAATATTTTACTTGTTTTGTTACTTAATTTTATTAACACAAAAATAATATAAATAATACATTTCAATATAATTACTTAAATATTAAAATATTAAAAAAATTTAAAAAATACTCATTATATGTATTATTTAATTTACATTCTTTAGAGATATGACAATTTCGGTGGGATGTTTAAGAAAAATGGGACACTGGAAGCAGAAGTTATTCTCACTCGTTTCAAGAAAATCTAACGTGGGTCGCCAAATATCTAAATTTTTTTCCACCACTGAAAATTCCAAATTTTCTGCATATTTAAATAAATAACATATCTCAAATCTAGTGTACAAAAATCCTCAAAGGCTTTTAGAATGCGATGTCTAATGTAACGATAGAAAAATGTTGTTCTATTCGTGTCCCGATTTTTTGTGTTCATATTAATTTCTTTAGTAACTAATTTTGATTTCTTGAAAATTTAGTAATACTAATCAAAACTAATTGTAAAATAAAGGAATGATTTAAACAAGATGAGAAATACAATAATCATAATCTTTATACTGTCACATCTTGTATTCCTAATTCTGTATTTTCGAGTTTTGAAATAATTTTCTTTTTAATTTTTTTAAATTAAATTTTTTAATATTTCTCTTGCATTAATATACAAAAGCAAGAGAAATATTAGAAAATTTAATTGAAAAAAAATAAAAAGAAAATTATTTCAAAACGCGAAAATACAGAATTAGGAATACAAGATGTGACAATATAAAGATTAGGAGAAAAATTGTAAACCCCCATACCTTAACTGAGAATCCATATTTATTAATTTTCAGAGTTAATACACACTTCATAAAAATATAGCATAATAAAAATATTTGCAATAATTTTTTTTGATAGACAAGATTTATTAAAGAAACACATTCTGAAAACTGATATTACCTGATATAGCAACGAAAAATTTTGGTAAAAACAATATATCTCACATTCTGTGTGATCTATATGACAAGCGATTATTTTATGATAAGAATTACATTACTTTTCAAACGGAAAGCTGGCATCGAAAGAATTTTTTACGACAAAGAAATTATTTATTAAGCGAAGTCTTCACTTAGAACAAAGCACTTAAATTTAAGAAAGAGTCGATTAGTGAACATTTTTATTATAAATTAATAAAATAATTTTCTAAGTTTTTCTTTATACTTAAGGTTTAATCTTACGAACTTGAAGATTTGTTTTCTAGTTATAGGATTTTTTTTGAAAACAGCTGCTGTTTACGAATATCATTCCTTTTTACTTGCTGTTTACGTATGTTACCTTACTCGTGACATAACATATTTTTACATCTTTTAAATTTTCGTGAAAATTGGTGCAACAATTTTCAATATTCAATTTCATGTGCGTGTGGCCTCTGAAAATTCTATGAGTTTATTTCACTTATATATCCCCATATTACTGATTATGGTTCTATTACGACTACGATAAAAAAAGTCGTCTCCGTGGTGTGTTGGGTTGAGCGCATGACCGCACACCGCAAGGATTCGGGTTCGATTGCCGGCCGCTCACCGAAGCGGGACTGGAAGAAGTCCAACCTTTCGAGGCTCTGGCAACCATTTTTCCATATGAGATACTCTTCATCTTATGTGGACACGACAACAACAACAACAACACCATAATAATAATAAAAAAAACTATCGTAAAATTTATGCTTTTTTAAACATTAAGGGAATATATAAAATTTAGAACTTATTTGAAGGAAACTCTATTAAAAACTGCATTTTGTGAAATATTCAATTACGTATTCAGGACTATAGTCTAACTAATTTTACACCATAATTTATTTTCATAGGTTTCCCTCACTTCCATAAGATTATATATACATATTTTAAAAGCAAAATTTAGACGTCGATGCCTTCAAATTATACTAACGACCTTTCTTAATTATGTTACTTATATTTTTTCATTCCAAATTTGCTTCGTAATTTTTGTAAGCTAAAATCTTTTCAACTAAATTCAATAACCTCAAGTTTTAAAATAACCGGAAATACATAACTCACCTTCATATGTAAATAAAAAAAGGGAAAATATTCACTGTTTCATTTCCTTTTTACCACTTATACCGATATACAAAACGTGTTAAAGAAAGTTAGAATGCTAAAATTGGAAAACAGCAAATTTTAAAATCGTTTCAAACATGCTCGAAGCAAATCAAAATAATTATATTATATTATATCCCCACATAAAGT
Organism: Druceiella hillmani; assembly: GCA_039881145.1. Lineage (NCBI taxonomy): Eukaryota > Metazoa > Arthropoda > Insecta > Lepidoptera > Hepialidae > Druceiella > Druceiella hillmani. The sequence continues at coordinate 14,371,295 of JAYKKI010000025.1, read as the reverse complement.
AAATGAAAGACGTGTTCGTAAATATGATATAAGATATTAAGTTGAAAATACACTCATATAAAAGATACACTTCTATTAAAAATGAGGCAATTACTGTAGTCTTACAATCACGAGAGTGTTTTTAGAGCGCTAATGACATATCTATTAAATATATTGTCATCCAATTAAAAATATTCTTGTGTAGTCAAAACAAATTACACCAATAATAAATGGATGTAGATAACGAATGCACAAAAGGTTAAAAAATGATTGCTTAGTCAAGGTATAAAATTGTTGGTATAGAGTAAATTGTTTGCGTTTGGGCTGTATCAACGAAGTTTTTCCGAATAAGCTGCCTTTTAGTCTCACTCAATTGAAACTGCGTAGTAGCATAGATATCGCAGATAAACGAAAAACTCGTTAGTTACGCCGTTACCACAAATCTCTAAGTGTTCTAAAGGTGACCACCGGATTAAATTTATTTGCTCGTAAGTTCATTGAACGATATCGTATGCTCGAGGAACTTCGAGGCGTGTTGCGCTGCTTTAACCACAACCGGTTCGTTAGCTGCGCGCTCTTTGAATGCTGCCGCCACCACGCGGTTGTTGTGTGGAGAAAATTAAGTTCGTTTGAAATGTTTGCTCTTTAGGTAAAACCAATTAAATATGTATGTATGTGCGATTAACGAATCGCTAAAGATTATAAAATGTAATTACATTGACATCTTCTTGGCAGTTAAAAAATTTGTAGCAGTAAATGTATAAAAAAAAGATTTAATTCACTTAACCGTAGCGGACACTTTCCTGATATTTAAGTTCAGTTACCTTATCCATTAAGTACTAAATATTCGTAGTAGTCTTTTATCTAGATTTTCGTCTTCCATACACGGTTATTTTCACTAATATTTAGTTTCAAGTATCAAAATATTAAGAGAAACACACATAGAAAGAGAACGGTACTCCAAAAGCAAAGTTAATTGAATATTCAAATGTATACATTTTGAGACAACATTTTATATTTCAATAAATATTTGCGATTTCCTTTGGGTAAAATTTGTCATAAGAAAAGTTATTATGACTTTTTTAATTTTTTTATTTTTTTCTCTCTCAGGACTCTGTAGCATAAAGTTTACTAACAACCCTAATAGATAGCGTTGGCAGAACTATATCGTAATATGTCTCTAAGCATAAAGTTTACTGAAAATGCTAATATTTTATTTATCTATGTGCAAACAGATATAAAAAGATATGAATATTTAAGTAAAAATTTGTTCATTTTATTTTATAATAAAGTACTCTAAAACACGTAATACATGGGAATAATTTCTTCAGTAATTAAAAACAAAACTCTACAAGGAATATATTGCTGTATGTCTTTATGCTTTTTTGTCCATTGGAAAGCATCATATAGGAAACAAAATTTAGTTAAAATACCGCTTAATTTGCTTAAAAATTGTATTGAAGTGAAATGTGCAAGAATTTAAAAAAGGCTCAGGACAAATTCGGATTACGTAATTATTTTCATCTTTTCAAATCCTTAATGAATCTTGATAAAAAATGTTAAATAAAAATTCTCCTTTAACTCAAGAATCTAATTTTTTTCAGTTTTCAAACTCATTGCCTTCTTCTATTGTATTTTCCATTGTCTTTCTTCCTTCCCTCAATAGTGCGCTTAACTTTGTAACTTAGCCTTGGGAGAACGGAGTGCTTGCTCAAAAAAATCAATAGCATATTCCCGATCTGAAGTATTTTCTGGTTAAATTTCATACACATAAGTTTATTAATGTGGACGGACCGTCGGACATGTTGAGTTTAAACAGATTCGCTGTTGGCATATGGTATCATAAAATAGAGAAAATCTTTGAACTTTGCATCAAAAGCACTTTTTTTTCAATATATTATATTTGACCATGAAATTTGCAGAATTGCAGAAAAATAATGACTTCATCTTAAAAAAAATATGTAATTGTCGCATCTTCACAATTTCAGATCGAAATGAAATAACTGACAATTTAACAAACAACGGCGTTGCGATATATTTGCGTAAATGAATAAAAGTATTTGGAATAATTAATAACATTCACTGGAATCATTATATAAATAATAATAATTGAAAATATATTAGCAAAATAATTTCAACAAAAATTTATCACGCGTTTACCTAAATAAATATTTTTATAAATGTGCTTATGAAGTTTGAGAAGTATTTGTATCTCTTTAAACATGATTTCATTGATTTAATTTTTGTTAATTTTTGTAATGTACCTTTTGATTTATACATCGTAGTTGACTACTTCTTAAATTACATCGACATAGGACATGTGTAAAAATATTAATAAAATGAACGTGTTAAATGTATTAATAAAATAAGTTACTAAGTAGAAAATTATTGAAAATTCTAACATTATACAAATATAAAAATTAATATTTAACTAAGTATTTAATTAAAAATTTTATTGAAGCTGTTCCAATTAAAAACTTTTACTCCACCACCTCCCCAGACTCTAGTGAAATTCTTTCACCGCCACCTAGTGAATACTCTCAAGGAAACTCGAACTTATATTCTCTTTGGATTATGCTACATTTTATTTTATAGATTCCTTCTAGTGTTTTACATTTCTTTGTCTTCTATCAGGAGAATTACTTTAATCTTGACGATATTATTTTGTCAAAATAAAAAATATGAAACGGCGTAACTTTACTTATTCTCCTGAAATATTGACGAATAATTTCTAGTATGATGCAAATCAATAAATTATAAAATACTCAGAACAAAGAAAATATAGTTGAAGAATAAAAAATTTGATACAGCCTGGTAGTTGATTAGCTCATAATGGAACGGTCTTAAAAAAACCCGTTGACTATTCATCTGTGAAAAAAGCTCGAAAATAGTCTTTCTCGCTAAAATTGTCTTCCTAGTTATTTTCTATATATTTTCACGTTATTTTTTCTTCAATTATAATTTCAACAAAAATTTAAATATCGTCGAAACTATTATTTGCAAGTTTTATTCATTGGAACCTATTCAGCGTATGTTTCTAGGAGCAAAAGGTATATTTATTATGCAGGTATTTCCCCAACAAAGTCATTGGATTCTCTTTTGAAAAATGGATTAGATCTTCCTGCAAATATCATTTGCTGACAAAATAAAAAATGGAGTCTTTGATCCTTATATTATTCAATAAAATAACTATATTTTCATTGAAGAAAGTTTATCAATATAGGTCACTGCCAACTGTTTGTTTTCCTGTTAAGTCCTAAGGTTGTCATTGTCCTTGTCCAATCTAAATTATTATTTGAATAGAATTTTAATTTTAGGATAACATTTAGATTATAAAAGAGCGTAATGGACCAAGTTTTATTCAGTTTTGATAAAATTAAGGTAATTAATATATTTTTTCACTGAGACAAGCTTTAAATTATTCTTCGTTTCGGTTTTTCATGACGCATTTTTTTTTCTATATAATATATACATCAATAAAAGACATATGCAAAGGTACACCATACATAATGTAGTTGACTTTTTATTAAATATACAGGTTATTATACCTCAAAAACCCCAAACACATTTTACTTCGTTTTAACATATTAACTCTTTTGTATGTATATGACTTCTTTCACTGTATAACCCTTTCATTGTGGTTCACTCATGAGCTATTGGGGCCATATTTTTTGTTCATATCGTATATTCACATAATGTCTATTGAATTTGACGGCGATGCACACTGTCATAAATTTTAAATTTGTTTTTGATAGAATTAACCTTAAAATTTTCGTAACTCGCACTATTCCACATTGTAACTTTAATGTAAGGAAGTCTAATTTCTTGTTATTTGAAATTATTATCTTATTATTGTCAGAAGATCAAAATACAGAGCCAAAACTGAAAAATCTTAACATATCAGCCTCCAAAAAATGTATGAATTTAACCAATATAGAAAAAATACTAAGAAAATTTATATCATAAAATATTCTTATTTAGTAACCCTTTCAGTCAATCTTCTCATCATTAATATTATAATATAAACTTGCAGACGTGATGAAATGTTAAAATTTAGCCTATTGTTAGTATCGACATCGTTTTCTCAAAATCAACAATGAACAACATTTACTGAATATAATATTACGACAAAAACCACCATGACTGATTAGATAAATTTAATTAGCAACTAAATCGATGTCATGTAGACTGCTAGGTGTTTTTATGAAATTCTAACATTAGTGTTTACTTCAATTATTACATTTAATAATGCTTATATGGATGTAATATCTTTGGCTTCTGTTCTTAGAAAAAATCTGCTTTTCATGCAGACATTTGCGAAAATATATTCTCATAGATGCAAATTCTGTATACAAAAAAATTATTAAGGCGATAATTTTACGATATCATTTTGATACCAAATTGTCACTGGCCATATATCACACTTGCAATATAGCGAAGCAAAGATTCCTGCTTCATAAAATTATGATTCTTATACTGAGATCTATATACAGGTTGTCCGGTGGCAGATTTCAAAGTTTGTACAAACATAGTTTCTGAATGCAACACATAAGAGGGGGGCGTCGTTAGAAGCGCAAGCGGTGCAGATGTGTTAGTAGCCATGGAACAGTGGAGTGAAGAGGACCGTGCTTTTACCGTCGAGCCGTACATTTCGAGTGGATTTTCGCTGTCTGTAGCACGCCGTCGATTTAATAATCGTTACAGTATTCGTCGATTACGTGATGGACCATCGATCAACCTCATTCAGTCATGGGTAGCAAGGTTCAGAGCTACAGGATCAACATTAAATACTCCCAGGCCAGGGCCTACACCATTGGTAACCACGGATTAAAATGTCGAGCGTGTTATGGTTTCTGTCGTTGAAAATTCCCGTTTACGTACACGTTCATCGATATTGGGAATTCCGAAATCAACTTTACAGGTAATAATGCGAAAAAATCTCAATCTCCATCCATATAAAATTCAAACTGTTGAAGATTTATACGATTTTGACTTTGAATTAAGAAAAACTTACGCGGAGGTGATGTTGTTGAGATTTCGTACTGCTACCCGGATGGGTAACATATTCTTTAGTGACGAAGCTCACTTTCACATTGGAGGATATGTGAATAAGCAGAACTTTCGTAACTGAGATGTCCACAACCCAAGACAAATGCATCAAGAGCCTTTACATAAGCCTAAAGTAACAGTCTGGTATGCCATGTCTGCATCTGCAATCATAGGGCCTTATTTTTTGAAAATCAACGTGGCCAAACTGTAACTGTGAATTCAGAGAGATATGCCCAAATGTTAAATTACTTTTTCAGAGTAGAACTACAGAATAGTTCCTTTAACCAAAACACATGGTTCCAGCAGGACGGGGCCACAGCTCACAGCGCTAATGTGTCCATGAATGCAGTGCGGCAGTTATTTCCAGAAAAAAACATGTCCCGAAACGGGTCCGTACCGTGACCACCTAGGTCACCCGATTTATGCCCATGTGATTTTTTCTTATGGGGATACTTAAAATCCGTTGTTTACAAAACAAATCCAAGCACTGTGACACAACTTAAAGAAAATATTCGAGCCGAAGTCAGTAGGATACCCCAGTCGCTCTGCAAACGCTTTTCTGAAAATATGCGTGCTAGACTCGAAGAGTGTGTCAGACTCGATGGCCGCCATTTGGAAAACGTGGTTTTAACAAAATGAAATCCGCATTTGTTGTTATAAAGTTAAAATAAATTTTTACAATTTTTCAAACATTGAAATCTGCTACTGGACACCCTCTATTATAATAAACCGAAAAAATGAGAAGGATGAAATTTGCAAGCTGGGGATTTTAAACATCAAATCAGTCATTTTTAATTTAAGGATATATTTTATAAAAGCCACACATAGGAAGTTTTATGCAGATGCTTTCGTTTTGGTTATTTGTATTCTTGATGAATACTTAATCTTAAATTAGTATTTATGCAAAATAAACATATTTGTATATAGATATATGTATATTTATATGTATATATATATATATATATATATATATATATATATATATATATATATATATTTATATTTATATGCATACTTATATATAAACTTTATTTTAATATTCAATATTTTAATACAAATACATTTTTCTCAGTAAATTTTATTACTTTGATTTAATTTTTGTTAAAAAAAATGAGTTTTAAGTTCTGTTTTCGGCAGATATTTCATTCACATTTTTTTTCGCATCATTTTCGACATGTTTACGGAAATGTCATTTTTATGAAACAGTTCTAGTACATTTTTGAAGCTGTCAAACGAATATATGGACCTCTACTTGTAACAAAGAAATTATTTTAGGAAGTAATTTTGTTTATATGAAATAAACCACTATTCGGTCGGTTTTAATAATTTATCATCAAGTTCCTACTAGTTATGTACAACGAATGGAATTACTGTTATTGTTATTTTTGTATTTCATAGGTTGATAATGCCACGACGTGGGCCAGATTCGTTATCTGCGATCGTGAAATAAAACGTCGCGATATAATGGTGTCCTTGACCATTGAATTCATTACCTATAACAATTAATCACAAAATAGCGGATTTGTTTCTATCAAGGAAGTTGACGGTAAAGTAATAGAAAGTGGAGTAAAATATAATCTAAACAATTATTATTAATTTTTTTCTAATATTCTTGTCACATACAGTTTTACCTTAATTTAATGTAATTTCAATTTAGTCAATTACTAACCAATATACGAGTGTATGTCGCAGCCAGAACACAGTTTAAAAGCGGTTGTTTTTATTACGCATACCGAATTTTTTTGAAGATATTATTTATTCCAATTATATAAGTGTTTTATTTATGTAAATTTTTAAATAATTTTCTAATAATTTTGATTTAAGTCCTCTAACGAGCTTAGAAAAAAATATTTTTTTGGAACAATTATTTTTACTGGACCATGGTAGGCGGGACTCTAGATGCCGTATTGGTAGAGACTGTGAATAAAAATCTAAGACATGGAGCGTCACGGATTGATAAGAACAAATTGATAAAGCTAAACAAGTTTAGTTGAAATAAAATAAAAACTTGTTGTCAATCAAACATTTTAAAATAATATTCTGTACTTAGATATTAACAACAAATGATAGTAGTCTGCTTTTAAAATGTTTCTGTTTTATGGAATAACCACAAGTCTCTAAATATTTTTTAAGTTAAGCACTTTGTTTATATACCATATATAGAAAAAATAATAATTTTGGCACACGCAGTGAAAAAGGAATTCATCATAAAATATATTAATATCCATACTTTTGAAAACCAAAAGAATGTGTTAGCTTCACCCAAAACAGCAGCAGTTAGGATATTTAATTGAGTAAATTCGAAAGCATTAATGAAACACATTGAAGTTGCTACAGTTTTATATTATGTGCATTACATTTTAGAATATCATTTGCACAGAGACATCAGTTAATATATTGCAAAATATTTGAGAAACAAAATAATATACGAGGAACCTCTCCCTCGTCTCCTGAAAAATCCGCGAAACGGAAGGTTTTCAAATTAAATAAAATGATTAAATTAGTTTTTTTCAATTTAATCCTCCGTGAGCTTAATATATTTATTAGATCTTGAAATAATTTTTTTTAAACCATCAAAAATATATTTTTCTCTCTTTGCTCTGAAAATGAGCTGAAATTGCCGCCTTCGCCTCACAGTCTTTCTTAAATTTTCTTCCTCGGAGCTCTTTTTTCAGGTTCGTGTGCAAGTAAATATCGATGAGAGCTTGGTCGGGGATATAAGGTAGGTGAATAAGCAATTCGAAGTCGAGTTTGTGAACATCATCCATCGCAACTTTGCTTTTGCGGAACGGCGCGTTGTTTTGCAAAAGCAACACAGCCCTAGCCAGTTTTATGTGTCTGTTTCCTTGCCGTACTCGTAGCTCGTAGTAATTTTATGTATTAGTGGTATTTTTTCTTTATACTAAATAATGCAGTCCTTTCACAATTCCAAAAAATAGTTCCCACCAATTTTCCAGCAGGTTCCGAGGTCTTAAACTTAAACTTTTTAGAGATGGAGTGCCTTTTTTGTACCAACACATCGACTCTTGTTTGGACTCAGGCTCAAAATGATAAACCCAAGTTTTATCTCCGGTCACATTTCTTTTCAAGATGGAGTAGATTCGTCAGCACAAAGTTTCAAAAGCTCCTTATACGCTTCAATCCGTTGTTGCTTGTTGCGGCGCCGTAAGCATTCTGGGAACCTATTTTACATTGAAATTCTGGGTTCCCATTTTATATTGAACAAAATCACCGCATCTGATACACCAACTAATACAAATAGTTGTTTTCTCTTCAGATGAGCATCTTCCCGTACTAGTTCTTCGACTTTTTTGACAATATACGACGTGGTGGTCTTAATACGCCATCCCTGGGCAGGATTCGTCCTCAATCGAGTCTAGATCTTCTTTAAATCGACCACGTCACTTGTAAATCATGGTTTTACCAAAGAAACGATTATTCATTAACAAATGATGTTAAGGACTTGACACTTGACTTATAGTCCCCTAATTAGCAAGGTACCAAGAAATACGGTATCCTCCACCCCTTCCTTCCCCTTCATTACTCATACTTTTGAACTTTCCATCATATTACACTTCAACTGAAAGCGAAAGAAGAAATTTGCACATACCATTGAGTCGGTTATTATTAGGCAGGTTGTTTGAAATAAAGTTGACCTCTTATTAATAACTCTTTACTCTTAGTCGCGTTTGCAAAATATTAAATTTCAAAATGTTTCCCCCTACTTTAATACTCCAAGATAATGTTTGAAAAATGTAAAAACATTCTAGATACTAATATTTTAATAAAACTTTCAAATGAAAATTTCCATTAAATCGCAGATGTAAACAACTCCCTAACGTTTCATTGCATCAATATGCATTGACCGATTTCATTAATGGGTATAATTATAAAAAACAACAATCATCAATACAAATAAATAAATGGAATGAAAATCCAATCGCCTTCTATTTCTTGAAAATTATAAAAATGTAATCGCGATTTATGTTAATATTATATTAGAAAAAATTTTATCTTTTTATGGTTGATTTTACCATATAATATACGTACGTTTAAACCAGGTTATAAAATAGTTTTTCTTTATAGTTTTTTAACTTAAGTTTATATTCTACGTGTGTATATCTTTAAATTTACCAGCAAAAATAATGCAGGTAGTGGCTTCTTCCTAAAATATTCATTAGTCTCTATCTCGTTCTACTTGGGTCCAGAGCGAGCCGGCTCTTCTCTTGATTTCCATCGCGTTAAAGGTCTTTTTTTTTGGTCTTTCATAGTTCATCTTTGTTGTACTGATACCACAAACTTGTATTTATTCCAAGTCTGCGGTGTCCTTCTTTCCATTAATAGTTAATTTGGTTTTCTCTCAAATCTATCCTTTTGCTAGATAGGTACAATTTTCTACATATTTTGTTATTCACTTTTATTGGTCTTCCTGAGGTCTTTATCACTACCACAGCCTATGTGAGGTTCATTTGTAGAACTACTTTAATGCTAACTGGTTGTAGTGATTCGATCATAAGCTGTAGTTGAGAACTTGTCTCTGCTAGCGGTATCAGGTCGTCTGCGAATTTTAGGTGATTTAAATACTCGCTTTGTACGAGTCCTGCATATTTCCAATCTACCTTGCTAATGATAAAATCAAGGATAGCATCAGATATTTTATGCGATAATGGGGCATATCGTCTTACCCTTCTTTTAATGGGAAACTCGGACTGATAGTTCTCAGTTTTACTCTACTTGTTAACACAAGTGGAGTAATTTGTTATAAATATTTTTATTGACTTGTACATATTTAACTTGTATATATTTACAACACTCCTTGTTCTATTATGATTTCTCATACTTTTTTATGTGACACAGCACCAAAGGTTTTTTTGGAGCCTGTAGAAGCCATGCATAGTAGTCTCCGTTGTTCCTGGTACTCTTTTATATAATTAATTCCAATAAGTGTATATGATCCCTAGTCGAAAAAACTTATTATAAATGGAACACTTGCATCTTAAGTAAAAGGCACATTTTTTACAGACCATAAAAGTATATTTGATTTAAATGGTCATTTTTCTTTAAAAATAGTTCTAAACAGTTTCTAAATAATGTGGTCTATTTGAATAACATGAGAAAAAATTTTCGAACTAACTTCATGTGACAGGTGACTTAGACGAAAATTTAAGAGGAAAATTTTATTGTTATTTCCATTTATAGAAACCTTTAATATGATAGTGCAATAGTTCATGGTTTAGTACACAAATATTCTTTGTTAAAAACATTTCTGCAATATGGCTTTAAATCAATATTTTAATAAATGTCAATGAAGAATCTTAGTCCAGCATGATACTGACTTTTTCATCTTCTATCCAAAAGGAATTTAAAGAAGGACATAAGGTACGAGTACGACAAGGAAACAGACACATAAAACTGGCTAGGGCTATGTTGCTTTTTCAAGACAACGCGCCGTTCCACAAAAGCAAAATTGCGATGGATGATGTTCACAACTCACAAACCAAGCTCTCATTGATATTTACTTGCACACGAACCTAAAAAAGAGCTCCGAGGAAGAAAATTTAAGAAAGACTGTGAGGCGAAGGAGGCAATTTCAGCTCATATTCAGAGCAAAGAGAGAAAAATATATTTTTTATGGTTTAAAAAAAATTACTTCAAGATCTAATAAATATATTAAGCTCAAGAGGGATTAAATTGAAGAAAAAATAATTTCATCATTTTATTTAATTTGATAACCTTCCGTTCCGCAGATTTTTGAGGAGACGAGGGATAGGTTTCTCGTATATTATTTTGTTTCTCAAATATTTTGCAATATATTAACTGATGTCTCTGTACAAATGATCTTCTAAAATGTAATTCACATAATGTAAAACTGTAGCAACTTCAATGTGTTTCATTAATGCTTTTGAATTCAATAAATTAAATATCCCAACTGCTACTTTTTTGGGTGAAGCTAAGACGTTCTTTTTATTTTAAAAAGGATGGATATTAATATATTTCATGATGAATTCCCTTTTCACTGCGTGTGCCAAAATTATTTTTTTTTCTATACATGGTATGTAAACAAAGTGCTTAACTAAAAAAATATTTAGAGACTTGTGGTTATTCCATAAAACAGAAACATTTTAAAAGCAGACTACTGTCACTTGTTGTTAATAACTAAGTACAGAATATTATTTTAAAATGTTTGATTAACAACAAGTTTTTATTTTATTTCAACTGAACTTGTTGAGCTTTATCAATTTGTAGGTTAATTTCTTATCAATCTATGACTCTCCACATCTTAGATTTTTATTCACAGTCTCTACCAATACGGCATCTAGCGTTCCGCCTACCATGATCCAGTAAAAATAATTGTTCCAATAAAATTTTATTTTCCATACTTGTTAGAGGACATAAATCAAAATTATTAGAAAATTATTTAAACATTTACATAAATAAAACACTTATATAATTGGAGTAAATAATATCTTCAAAAAATTTCGGCATGCGGAATAAAAACAACCGCTTTTAAACTTCGTTCTGGCTGCGACATACACTCGTATATTGGCTAGTAATTGACTGAATTTAAATTACATTAAATTAAGGTAAAACTGTATGTGACCAGAATATTAGCAAAAAAATTAATAATATTTTTTTAAACACTTTCTATTACTTTACCGTCAGCTTCCTTGACAGAAACAAATGTTTTGGAATAATTATGATAATAAATGCTTAACTTCAAACCATAACTGCTGATGAAGTCAAAGCGTGATTCCGCCATTCTGTGATTAATTATTACAGGTAATGAATTCAATGGTCACGGACACCATTGTGTCGCGACATTTTATTTCACGATCGCAGATAACGAATCTGGCACGCGTCGTGGCATTATCAACCTATGAAATACAAAAATAACAATAAAAGTAATTCCATTCCTTGTACATAGGAACAGGATAGCAGGAACTTGTCCGTAAATTATTATAACCGACCGAATAGTGGTTCTATATATTTCACATAAACGACATTACTTCTTCCAATAATTTCTTTGTTACAAGTAGAGGCCGATTTATCCGTTTGTTAGCTTCAAAAATGTATTAAAACTGTTAAATAAAAATGATATTTTTGTTAACACGTCGAAAATGATACGAAAAGAAAAAAAATGTGAAAAAAGTATCTGCCAAAAACAATATTTAAAACTTATATTTAATTTTTTTTAATAAAAATTAAGTCAAAGTAATAAAATTTACTTAGAAAAATGTATTTATATTAAAATATTGAATATCAAGTTAAAGTGTACAAACATTTTAGTAATATTTGAGCACGGTTGAATATTTGCATTAAAAGTATAATTTTGTAAGTAATTTTGTTTTAGCAAATATTACACTCTATGAGTTGAAAACATTCTATCTAGTCGCCAATTGTTCAGTTGAAACAAATTAAATGAAGTTATAGTATTAATATAAACGTTTAATTTATTTTATAAAGTAACATGGTGCAACATAAGTTTCTTTATAAGGATGAAAATATATTCACTTTTTTCATTATTTGATTTCTAATATAAGTACAGAAATTCAATGCTAAATGTAGCCTGGCATAAAAGCCATGTATCTGGAAATTTAAGTTAATGTAAAAACGAGGATTTTTTTTAAATATCCTAAAATGCAAGGCTGAACCGAATACTTTCGTGAACAATCTTTCAACTTGGATATTTAAAAAATAGCCTATTATATAAATTCAGACAAACATTAATTAATAATGAAATTAATTTAACATATAACTGATTGTTACGTAAATAATTTTAAACTGGGAGTGATACTTCTCAAGCTGAGAAATAAAAATACAATGTAAATAAACGAAATAATGATAATTTCATAAAGGAATAGTCTTATATACAGATAGCATCAATGCCTTTACATTTATGTTTCACTCCATATCTACATAGTAATTTTCCCTGCACGTTGAATAATTTTCTAATATTTTGGTGTAAAAAATTTTGTATGTCATATAAATATTTTCTTGAACAAGCTCATTTGAATTTTATTTTCTATAGACAGAAATGCAAAGTAGAGAAAAACCTTACATAAAACTACGATAATGTTAATTTACTCGATAAAAAAAATAACAATGATCTGTCCTTAACTAGAGACGACGCAAATAAAATAAATATTCGAAGAAGTAAATTTAAGTATCTTGTTAGAGCAAATAAATAGATAAAAATCTATTTTTTGGAGGTAATATATTCCTTCGTCTTCTTTTGTATATGAAAGTTAATTATTTATTTTTATCATTCGTAAAAATTTTGTACTGCCTTCTTTTCACAAAATATTTGTATAATTGCATTAAAATAATAAAAATAGCCTCCTAGTTTTTTAGACAAGAATATAAAATACACAATAGCACAAAAAAGTAATCATGTAATTTTTCGTCTTCTTATTTCCGAAATCTATAAGTTATACTTTAAAATTTTGTTATATTGGTTTGTAACCGTGTTTGAAATATCATCATAAACATTTTTTCCTGTCATATCTAATCTTGCAAGTTTCGACTTACCGAGTTTCAGCATATTACTTTAATGAAATTTTATTAAAATAACTAACACTCACCAATCGAGTCTGCCTATTTCGCCAAATGACATCAGTTGTTCAGTCAGTCACTGGGTATATCGGTGAAAATACTCGGAGTTATTAGCTAATAAATCAGCCTGTTTTTCTTTATTTTGCATAATTAGTGTTTTGTGACTTCTGTTATTTATTACATTATTTATCTGCGCAAATGAATCGAAGAATACATATATATATATATATATATATATATATATGTATATATATATATATATGTGTGTGTGTGTGTGTGTATGATAACCCTCGAAGTATGAATTTTCTAGAACAAGCAGAATCGGCCAATTGAAACCAGACATTAATTATAGACTGGTGCTAAGAAACAAAGTTTTCCCGCTTCATATATACGTAAAATAAATCTGTCATAAGAATTTTTAATTTTAATTATGCAAAAAAAAGCAAATATTATTCAAACCCGATTCAAATTTTTTTTAGATTTCGAGTATTCAATTTCTGTTAATTAATATTTTATATCATTTAGCTATCAAATGGAACGGCAATCTTTAAAAAAATGTTCCATTTGAAACAATAATTTTGAAGCGCAAGCTGTTTATATTATAGTCAGAGTTATGTTTAGATAAACTATAATCCTATTTCATTAGGACAACGTCTGCGCACACTTAACTAGAATATCTGACTATGTCGAGTGTAAATATTATGGGCCATCTACTCTACAGCCTCGACCTAGTACTATGCAATTTCCATTTGTTCCCGAGAATAAAATATCAATTGAGAAAAATACAATTTATGGACATTAAGTGACAGAATCGAAAAGACCGTGCAAGAGACGTGCTAGCAAGAGTAAGTCGGTTACTTCTCCCAGTGTATCTGCTGAATGAAACGATGCAGAGTGTATCAAATAGACTATACTGAAGAAACTATAAATACATTGCAAACTTGTTAGTTGGTTCTGTGTTTAATATTCTGAAAATTCCAGTATTACTTATTGTAACATGATCATTTATCAAAAAAAACTATGAATCGTAATTCCCCAAATTTCCACCTATCATCAACTAACACACGGAAATAACAAGGCAGTAGAAAACTCTAAGGGTTTAAATTCCATGTTTTTCCAACATGTCCATACTCCGATATGACTTCTAGTTTTGGCAGTTGTGGGTCGTCATAATTGAAATTAGGCTGAGCGCGATAAAGGAATCCAAATCGTGTAGCTTCTGAAATCCTTTCCTAAAATTTTCAAAAATATATAATATGATCAGTTTTATAAAAATTTGGCGAGGACACAAAAACAATTGAACAAAATATTATTATTGACATCAAATGGTGAAAAACAGAAGTAAGGAGGTCAAATAACCTAATTTTCTGAAATTATTCCGAAACACAATTATAATTTTCCAACAAATTATTTATGTATACTTGAAAAGATAAGCTAAATAATTTGCGCTAAAGTAGATTATTTTAAAATACTGGTTTTAATACTTGTTTTTCTTCGTTCGTGAAGTATAACAGCGTATTTGAACTTCAAAGTTATAGTGCGTGTTTAAGGGAAGAAAAGAAAATTTATGAACTCAACGGTAGAAGAACTTGTTCATAAACTATACAAAAAAATTTTCACAAAGAACTTTTCCTTGCTAATTATTATGAGTAAAAAGAACGGTAAATGATTCTGTTTAATTTCACACAGTACACGAGAATTTTGAAATTCCAGTCATTTATTTATATTTTCAACAGATGTAAATCTTTTAAAATACAATAGTGTAGAGCTACATGTACAACACTGTTGTATTTTAAATGATTCACCAACACATTAATACATTTTTTGGAAATTCGTGAGTTGTGTAACAATGCAGGGATTAGTCATATTTGTTGCAGTGACTTGCTGAAACTACATATTTATTTATAATTATATTATAAGCATGCTCTCTCTAGAACAGCAGTTCCCAAATCTGCGTTGGAAATACTAAACAAGCACCTGACAAGTAACAATTGGTGCGTAATGAACATAACGTTAATGATTTTCTAGAACTGTCATCTCTCGACGAATTTCAATAAATTCAAATAAAAAAACAAAAGTTATTTCTTTACATTATATGACTATCGGGTCAAAAATACACTAATTAATGAAAGTATTAAGATAATTTATATTAATTTAAAAGTACAGCGCTCTAATTAGTAACTCTTTCCGGTATATTTTGAGTGTATGAATAAAAAGTTCATTATTATATCTGTAATACATTTACTCTACAAGCTTTAAACATCAATATTATATGGAAGTACTCCAAATGTAATACAAACATGCACATTGCAATTTGCTTAAGAACAGTGCAATATTCAAGGGGTAAACTGCAGTACACAAACTTCATTAACGGCACCCGTGGGTAGCCGTTAATGAAGTTTGTATATTAAACAGAATGCGGAGAGTGTATACGTAGATTGTATTTTATGTCTTTATGACGTATATAAAACAATTTTTAAGTGGTATATAGGAAAGGCCATTGTTTTAGTTCTAGTTTTGCTTTTTATATGAAATACTTAATCAGTGAATGCGGTTGGAATTGTAAATATTAGAAGTTAAATATAAATCAGTTCAATAACGTTAAATATTTCAAATTGTTTTTCACTGATAATTTTAAAATCGTCACTTATTATAATAAAGACTATATAAACGCAGGATTACATTGAATACGTATGTTGTGAAGTTTAAAATTTGTTTATTGACGTCCGTCATAAACTAGGTATAATTTGTTCCTTGATGACATTGTAACTGACTGTAAAATCTACTATAAAGCTTTTCTGACGGAAAGTGTGAATCTATTAGAAATAAAATGCAATTTTTCTTCACTTATCCACATAATTATTTCGTTATCGCATACACGATAAAGACACTGTATTTTAGACTATCGTTAAAACAGTATTGATAAAAATAGCTATAAAAAGTAATTAAGTAATGAAGTCAAATGTTGTGATCTTTCTAATTATTCAAAAATACAGTATTAAATTATTAAATACACACTTTTATATCCTTTTTGTGTTATATTTAGTTGCAACCTAACTAATGTTATATATACACACGCGTATTTTACAATATAGGTGAGTTAGTGCATGGTGTGGATTAATAAACCAAAAATCGTTTTTTTGAGCAACTACATTCGATTAATTCACCGATTCAAGAATTAAGACTACCTCCCATTATATGATATATTTTTTATATTGTTGTGCCCAATTTATACTAAAATACAGTTCTATTAAACGAAATTTCGAAATTAGATTTGTGATTTCATAATAGATACATATATATTATCAGTATAATTAATTTTTGTAAAAACTAGAAAATCAAATGTTAACCTAAAATGTAGTCAACATACAGAAGCAACCTGTTATGACTTTTTCTAAAAATTATCCGTTGTTTCTATACGATTTAAGTATAATCGAAACAACATAATTACCCGATAATAAAGAAAATTCCTTTTCATATTAACGATTTAAATTAAGATGATATACATACATGATGCATAGCATTTTCTGCATACGAATATTTTCTCTCCAAATAGCGACGTTCAAAGCAACGTTGCAATCCCATTAGCAAGGTGCAAA
This sequence comes from Druceiella hillmani, assembly GCA_039881145.1. Lineage (NCBI taxonomy): Eukaryota > Metazoa > Arthropoda > Insecta > Lepidoptera > Hepialidae > Druceiella > Druceiella hillmani. The sequence goes on along the minus strand of JAYKKI010000025.1, from coordinate 14,354,115 downwards.
GATAAAGGAAATTTAACAGATGAAATCAGAAATCTTCTTTACTCAATATCGCCATAATTAGGGGTAAACTACGAAATGAGAAATACATTTATCCTAATAACTCATTATCTCTAATAGGATAAATGTTTATCCTATTATCATCGATATATTCCTTCGTTCATTAATATTCAAACAAATATGATTAAATAAAAGACGAAAACCGAAATTTTGTTAGTTTTTTTCTTTTCACTAATTAGAAATTTCATAAAAAACATTTGTATTTAATTTTTTATTTGCTATAGCAAGTATTTCATTACGTTTCTGATGCATGTATTATAATGAGTGATAATTTGATTTTGTAAAATTAATAACAAAATCTATAAAGTTTTTTACGTAATCATACTCACAACTTCCAAAATATTCACACCTTGTTACAGGTTTTGGACAGATTTTGTTGCACAAAATTGGAAAAGTTTAGTAAAGATCTTTTTATTTTTATCTTCTCTTCGAATATGATTAATAATATGCCAGTGTATAGAAAAATATGGCATATCAAATAATTACGTCCGACTAATTGTTCAGTACAATACTTACTGTTCGAGTAATCAAAAATTTGTTATAAATAATTTCTTCAAGTTACTTCATGTCGTTTTATGCATTGAATATTTAAAAAATCACATTCTAATATGAAGGGGTTGATATTTTATCGTTTGTTATTATTTTAACGGAAATAAAATATTAAAATATGAAGAAGTAAACTGGCGAAAGCTACACGACCGAGTGTCTCGACATATGCCAGTGGTTAGATGTCTCTTTGGATCTTCGATTGTTTCTGCCTATCTCTCGTTGTGCATGGATTCTCAACCATTCCCAACGCTATACAAAATATATGTCACTCATGCGACTTCGTTGAGTTGAGTTAGATTGTTTTTGAAGTATGTAAATGTTTATATAAATGTTATAAATGTAATTAATGTTGCTTAAGAAAAGGAATATTAGTTTTCACAGAGATATTTAAATAGAAGAACAGGATAATTCAGAGCAAAAATTGTATCATAACAATTAATATATTATTGTATTAAAATATTTATGTAATTGCATTTGCTATTTTGATATTTAAAAACGTACCTTATTTATTTGCTGTCGTTCATCTGTGTTTCTTCACCTATGAGGTATATAAATTTACGTCACGCACAAGTCACGCATATGTATTCTCTGATAACTGTACCTTATGGATATATAAACTAAGTTATCGGAACATAATTTTAAAGAGACTGTCTCTGATATTAATTCACAAATTTTAGAAAAGGGACTGGTTGTTTTTGTTGTTAGGAGTGCATCATCTCTCTAACACTTTTAAGAAATATCTACAACTAATAATTTGGAATAATATGTTTGGCTTTATGATTTCTTAAAAACCACTTTAATATTCAGCGTCGGCATTTTTATAAGCATATACCACGTCTATGGAAAATTTCATGGCACGTTTTAAAATAAAGGAGGATCTATTGATGTACTTATATGTATCAGTAGATAGCGCTACGTGCATTTGGTGGAGATAAAAGACACTTTTTATTGCCGTTACACCAATGCAATATAAATAAATCTTTAAGAATATTAAATTTATATACCTTTTGATTAAGATTTTGTCATAATTTCAAGGATGAAAAAAGGAAAGTATCTGTGGAGCATGACAAGAAAATTGCAGGAAAACTATATGAATTATCCGAAATCGTACATGTTTTTAAATATATACTGTGTTTAACGGCTGTGAAAAATATATAAAACAATATATTGACGGTTTGAAAAATTAATAGGGAGTTCTACTTTTACTTGTCATATTGCAATGTGGTTTTTCATTACTTAAAAAGTTAAACTATACCCTAAATACAAAGGCCCACACCTTTTTCTGTGTGATATGTGTATTCGAAAATGTTTAATCTTGATTCTACTTGATTAATATCTCGATAACTCCTAGCTACCATTCTACTAAAGTTACAAAGGTGTATAACGCGTGCATACCATCAACTGTACATTAGCAAAATTCTCCTTTAATCCGTTTTAGCTGACTTTGGAAGTTTGTCGGCCACATAAAATGACTGAAACTTTTTTAAAACATAGCAAGCACTTTGATACATTCTTTGAAATATTACCTTTTTTGAATTGTTTTATTTTCTTATTGTAACGCTGTATAACTTCTAATTTCTATTATTTTTATAGAAAATCGGTATATGCTGGAAATATGTTTAAATAAATTGTGTTATATATATTATTATATTAAAAATACTGACAATTTGTATTAAAATTTGCTAAAATATTTCTAAAAAGTTATTTTCTGATTTTGTTAGACTGTGAAATGTTTAAGTTTATGTTTGAATATAACATTAAATATATTTGTAGCGTTCGATCCCAAGTGACAAAACGGAATACTTAAAGAATAATTTTGGTGTCCGCTCGTCCTTCCTCGCGTTACAAATATTTTTTACGAGACTATTTGATTTAAAAAATTGAAAGAGTATCAGAAAGGGGTAGGCCCGATAAATATTATAAAGGGAAACAATTTTACATTTTGGATTTTGGGGTTTGTTTAGGGGATAAAAGGGAAAATGAAGAAACAAAAGTTTTTCAAGGTTATGGTGATTTATAAAATAAAAGCTGGTTAAGGGATAAATTCACTTCTTTAATATTAATTATTTAGCACTAACCAAAGGATTCTTCAAAAATCACAGTACTCTATACGAAAAAAATGTTCAAAACAATTAAAAAAATCAAGTATAATGGAAATGATGCGTATATTGAAGGAAAATTATAATATTAATTTTAAAACGAATATTTTTATGGAAAATTTTGCATAACCTCCAACATGTTCCTCCCTGTAAAATTTTCTTCACAGTTCAGTACTGAAAAGTAATTATTTTTTAATTATGTGCAGTATGAAAGGAAACATTACTGAAATTAAGAATGAACGAGAGATACCCTTACAAAAATATTAGGGAGAAATGGCTTGAAGGATGTGATAAAGATGTAACTTCCTGGAATACATAGTGAATGTAGAAAACGTTATTCTATGGGCATAAATAAAATTAATTTTATTAACTAGCAAAATATTAGAAAAATATTGCTATTTCTGCTCGACACGCGTAGTAAGACGAAGAGGAAGATTTTATAATGTCGGAAGCGAAAGCTACAGTTTTTTAAACATACACACTTTAAGATTAACAGAATATTATTATGATATAACATCAAATTTGTGTTGAAAAACAATTGGAACATCGATTGCGAAAATACCACTTGAATTTGGGGAATATTTATTGACATTAAATATGAAAAATGTTTGTAGTCTTGCATAGCATTTTTTAACTAGAAGAAACATTATTGATAGAGACTAATTTTTTCCTCGTATTCCTTTATTGACCCCTAAATGGTTTTTATGAGCATATTTTTGAATTCAATACACAGTTATGTCTAAAATTCACCAGGAAGAACTTAAATTTTCAATATAAAATAACCGTACTGCTATATTTTAAACAAAGTTTGCTTATGGATGATCTTTACCACATTATATATTTTTGTAAGTAGTATTGTAAAAGATTGCATGTAGTTTTCGGAAGGAATATTCTGAGAAGCATCTTTGTTGGTATTGAAAAAACTGAAACATAGCAGTGGATCAAATCTTAATTTATATCAATAATATGAAGAATTTTATGTAATCAAATATGTTAACATACTACAAATTAAATTTTATGGCTATTTAATTGGAATTAGTTTCAACAACAACGTCAAAAAAAAATTCCTGTGTCGAAAAGGATTTATAACTTCCCACGATAAAAAACTAAAAGACCGCAGCTAGGAAAAACAGTCCGGAGAGATTTCTTTCAGATAGTCAGGAATTATTCCAGGCAACAAAAGAAAAAGGAGAAGATACATTACTACTTATGTAAAAATTATAGACAAAATAAATTCTTAAAAAAAATTTAAAGAAATATTACATTTTAAATTTTAATAATTATTACGAGTGTTTAATTAACATTCAACAGTAGTTTACCATTTACAGTCAATATAGGATAAAAAAAATGGACGTTAATTTACTATCAAAGTTTTGAAAACTGAGTATGACAAGCATTTGAAATCCTACTGTCTTTAAATTAATGCATACTGAATCTGAAACGTTTTCAACCCAACGTACAAGGAATAATTTATTAACTTATCATTTATTCAAGTGTCAACAGTTGAATAAGTAGTTAACGCCATAAGTTGAGCTGTCTGGTTATTTGATTGCTAAGAAAGTTCGGGCGCCAGGTAAAACAAATGAAATTCGTTTGGTGAACTTATTTCGTAACTACAATGCCTTAATATCCTCTCCATCAGACGTTGTAGATTTGTCAATAGCATGTTTGTATGTACAAGATTAATAACATTCAAAATTGTAAAAAGTATTGTACTACATTCGCTCTTTCTAAAATTTCTGCCTAAATACTATTTTTAAGCATTGTTAATTAGATGAATACATATCTAATTAATAATGCTCAAAATTAATTACAAATTAATAATAATCGACATGTTTTATTACATTTGTCTTATTTGTACCAGTTTCAAGTACCAACGTCAATTGTTTCTAGGAAAAATAACATGGCAATTTACACCACTATTTATTAAATTATTTTACGTAAAATTTTAAAAATAATGTTTTTGAAAATCTTGTAAATTTCTCTTTCAATTTTTAATTCACACTATAAAAAATTAAATAAAAAATATTTCAATTACAGTATTTGCGCTAATCGAAAATGTCAATATGCTCGCAAATGCTTTTGGGCATCATTTACTGAAATATGTCATCTACTGAATCCTTTGCAATTAACATTGAATATACAGTATAAGGATGTTTTTCATTAATTTTTTTTTTCAATTCTAATAAGCGTTTTCGTAAATTAAATCATTAAAATTTCGAAATATTTATACTCAGGTAAAAGCAAATATCAAGTTGTAGCGAAGCCATTCCGCAATATTGCAAATCAAATAGTATCTAAATTTTCAAGATAGATATAAACCTAACTTAGTTATTTCATGCAATAAATTAAACTTTCACTTAAATGTCAAAGATACTTAATCAATTCACCGCCTACGTAAATGAATATTGTGTGGGCCGTTGGATCGAATACAAACTTCTTTTGTTAAAGTTTTGGATTTATGAATAATTATATTTTGATATAGCTTCTGGCAGGATATTAAGAACCTAAATAGATATTTATTTCGTTTGCGCTAATACACAAAAATATTTCAATTACGCGCAGTATTCCGGCACAATACTAAATGTTCATCAATTAAATGTATTGAAAAATTATATTACCAGGACTGGCTAACGATTATGAAATAAATAACTGACCTTGATGTTTTTATATTTATAACACTGTCACTAACTAAGATTTTGGTTGAAAATGATACGAAATTTTAAATATTATTTAAAGGATTTTTCAGTTTAACAGAGTTTGATGTATTTATCATTTATACCAAATATCTAAACTTATATAATCTTGAAAAATGTGAGATGAATCGTCAAACAAGTAGCCTAGTTGAATTTTTGTATTTGTTTTTTTTTTAATTAACTTGCTTGAAAATGGTCAAACTACGAGCGTTCTATATCAGCTCAGGTATATACCATAATTTCACAATTAAGCCAAAATTAAATCTTAACAACACTTATACGTATATTTTATATCTATATAATGTAACAAATTGCTTGGTGTGTATTTCATAGTGATGAGAAAATTATTAAAGATTACAAAACGATTAGATATTTCTGGACACTATTATTCTCTTTCAGACAAAGTACAAAGGTGAGAAAAAGACAAAGTGCAATAAATTAGATAGTCACCTCGTTCTTCGAACAGATGAGTATAATATTATATAACAATTTTTCTGAAAAATAAAAAGCAGCAACCGCAAACTAGTAAAGAAAAAATATATTTCTTTCAGTGATTCAATCGAGTGAAACGATACATGTACGGAATCTTTTTAAAAACAAACTTGCTAGTTTTTTCCACTTTTGATATTCTAAAACTTTCAGTAAATGTTATCTTAAATGTAGGAGATGCAATTGAACATATTTCTACTCCAAATTATATTACTATGTAATTATATTTACGAAAAAAAATTTCTAGTTTAGGAGTTCTAGGAGAGCCTAGGAGCAACTTTTTCACACAAGATTGAAATCTTCCTTTTTTATCTCTTTCCTCAAATTTGTGGAAAAGTCTCATAAAATCAAAAAGTTTATTAAAATAAATAGTGTATTTATTCTATGATATAAATTAATGATATTATGTAGCTAAAATTTTGTGGTTTAAACTTTTACTGTTCGTATCAAAATACTTTGTGTTAGAACGTATGTACATCGAATGTGTTAAAATTTATTTTTACATTAAATTTCCGTTAGTACGAAAAACGTTTATTATGTATTTTTTTAATTCTTTTTTTTTCTCTTTGTTAACATATTATTTTGAACTATTTTTTTTTTATTTATTTCTATTTTTTTCGCACGAATTTATTCAGAATATGTTAAAAAATTCGATCTAATTAGGACTCATATTGACATAACTTCAGTACTTGTTCTGATATGAAAATGTTCTAGTATATTTTCTATGATTAAAAATATTTGAAACCAAATTAAACGAACAGTGCCCTAAAATGGTAAAAACATTTCATCATTTAATTATGAATAATTTTTTATTACATATTAACGGAAATTTCCCGCTGAAATTTATGACTTCATTCCACGGGCGGTTTCTTGTGTTTCAAGGGTGGGGTTTAGTCCTGCACGTTTACGGATAATACCATTTAAGTAATACACTTTATTGAATTAAACTGACATATTCAATGCTTTGGGTAAATGTTTTGTCATTCAATAGTATGGTTGAAGACATAATTCGATGTTAATATGGACAAATACGAGTATTTTTATTCTTAATTTTTTTTAGTGTTCCATACTAAAATTTTAAAAAAGAATCTGAAATCAATCCAACAGATATACATCTATTGACGCTTATTTTTTCTTAGGTTATATCATTTGGAGCTGACATTTTATGTAATTATACTGATCAGCATCCAAAACATGGGCGTGATATATACACGTTTTACTTTCAATTATAGGGGAAACATTGGATGGTAAAAATAGCAGATAATCAGCAATAATTTTTTTTTCGTTTTCAATATCCCTTTACTTAGTAGATATTAAATGAAAGCAGACAAAATAAAAAAAGACCTATATATATACAACAAAAAACAATTTTATATTTTAGAAAATTCTTCAAAAAAATATCTGCAGTCTGTATCTCTTAAGGGGTAAAAAAATATTAAAATAATCAAATTTCAAATATATATGTTTGAGTTAATATCATAGAAGATTATCAGCAATACGCCTCTACAATTGATCCGGCGAGTCAGAATTTATTACATTGAACGTTTTGTTTTTACTTTATTTTGTAAAATTATTGCAATTGTTCTAATACCCAAATTTTACATTATTCGTAAATTTAATTATTTCGAAGAGTTTAAAATTATGACACTTTTACGACTGCAATAGAAAGATATATTTTCGTTATTATTTTTTACGCCAGTGTCAAAAGGGCCGTTATTAATAGAACCAGACTTTAAATATGTCGTAACCATTAATATAAATATTTTAAGGGGGAAACAAATCATTTTTTTTAGGGGGAAACAAATCATAATGATTTACATACAATGTTACAATTTCCTATTAAGTATTCTGACATTTTGGCATCAATTTAATATATTGCCTGTATTATTATTTAAATTGATATTTAGAAAAATATCACTAACATAATATTAAAATATTATTATTTATTTATTAAAATACTGATAAATTAAAATAATGCTAATGTAAATAAATTTTTTACTTTGTAGTGTTGCCAGATATTAAATTTCCCTGGGGTATCATAATTCGTTCATCATAAGCACGATAAAGCGAATAAAAATAATTTTTCCCATTTCTTGAAATTTTTCAATCAAACCTTGTGATTATAATATTTTTTGTTTACTAGAATTTCCATTCATCTTTAAAACAATAAAACTATGCATGAAATGTTTTTACATTACTTTTACTTACTGTACACTAATACTATGAGCAATGGTAATCAAAGCATTTGTAATCGACTTTCAAAAAAGAAGAGGTCATCTATTTACTTGTATTTTCAATTTTTTTTTATGTATATTATCTATATCTGCGGGATTTCCCGACCAAAATGAATAATAAGGTGTTTTAATTCAGAAGAGCATACCCCCAGAATGTTTTTTTTGGAATCTGATTATGGAAATGGAAGACATAAAAGGAAATTCCCCAAAATTTAACAACGTAGAGGCCGTGATCGAATTTGCAATATACAGTTTGAACCAACTTAGATGATTCCTTTTCATTTTGTTTGAAAATATTTCCATCCATTATGAACATATAAAACTGGGTTAGAATTTCTTGATATTGGACAGCACTGGTGGCTTAATCCAGTTTCGATGATGTAGGTCTTACGACAGTCTAATAAAATAACGTTAAGGGCGATATTAGTTTGCTCTTTAGAGAAATTAGAGTGCAATGAGGGAGCCGGAAGGTGATGATCGGAACTCTTCAGTGATTAGGAGTAAACTCATCGAATTTGGACTCCTTTGACTTGTCTTGACAGAGCGTCTTTCCTGCTTAAATCGCGAGGCTTAAAGTACATAGTAGTGTTGAGGTTTTCAAGTAGAAACTCTGATATTGAACTCCTGGTTGTCACTCATCAGTCCTGACGCGGATAGAACACTACCTGCCTAAACTATGAGGTTAGAGGATTTGCTATTTTAAAGTAGTATTTGGAGTCACTCTTACTAAATTCCGGGTTCAAACTCTTCAGTCTTGTGTGGACGTACTGTATGTTTAAATCATAAGACTTGTGGACTAATTTCCTACGATTAATATTTTGGGTCTCATCTCGTGGTTAGGAATGACAGAAGTTATTGAATTACGAATTCCAAATACTCAACCTGAGACCGCAGTGGTGCGGCCGGTTTCGTGTATGTTAATTCATATATCCGACATTAATCCACTAATACTCTATAATTCTTTTTTTGCTATTCGAATGACTCTAGTGTATTATCATAAACAAAATTTAAGGATTTGACCATAGAAATTGAGGATATACTATAAAATTCCTCAAAAATACGTAGCACAGATACCGTGAATGAATTTGGGTCGATTTGGATTCAATCATAATTTAATAATAAATTCTTTAAATTTTGATATTATTAAAGCCTACAAAAATTTGCCCTTTAGAAATTTTTTTCAATAATCGTTTCCAATTTGTAGTTATAAATATTTGCTAACGCAATATCCAATTATTGTTCCCTAAATTATCTTAAATTATAATAATTAGCTAATAACTCATCTTTGCTAATATCCCACCTGAAGATGTTATAATGTTGTGGTAAAGAAATTAAAGAAAGTAGAAATAATAATACATCACGTAGTTTAATTTCATAGTGATTTAGAATTGTATTAATTAATTCGTATTTTCATAAGATGTCTCAAATAAGGTATTAAGAATATGAAATAGCTCCAATAGCTTTTAAATTAATTTTTAGTTAATGAAATAAAGTTTCGAGAGTAAAAGAATTTAAGAGAGTCGTTGCGCTACACGTTATTAAATTGTTTTTGAATCTCAATGATTTAAAATTATCATTACTGGCTATTCCATTTCAATTAAGAAAATATTGTTTTGTCACCAGTCATAATTAATTACAAAGTCATTACTCGACATTATAAAAAAATATATTCCTTTCATATAATTTTTAGAGAAGAAAAACCGCAATTCTTTTCATAAAAAGTCTCTCTTTGTTTTAGAAATAAGACAAATAATTTTGAAGGCATCCTTGATAAAATATTTTCTCTTCAAATTTGAAATTAAGCTCTGCTTTAAGCTGTATTTACCTTAGGTTTATATTTTACATAGTAAAGAAAGTTAAACAACTTTTATTCTGTGACCGTCTAGACCAAATAGTAGCTCTCAAATAAACATGAGCGTTTTAATGTAATGAGATATTTTCAATTCAGAAAGATAGTTAAAGCATATTACGGGAGTTTTTCAATTTGCTTTTCTACTAAGTCTCCATTTTACCGAGGAATTTAGAATTCGATATAAAACTAAACTAAAATGTTTCAGGTAATATTTTTTTCTTTTTTTGGAAGCTATTGTACAAATTTATACGTAAATTACAGGTTTATTATTTGAGAAACTATGCGTAAATTTGTTTGCGTTAAAATTATTCTTTAGAAAAATAACGACATTATGCTATTCGGTAATATCTGTTTGAATCCACAAATCCAGTAAATAAGAATTAAACCTAAGAAAAATGTATTATATGATTGAAATGTGTATTATATTATCGAAATTGTATTATATAATATTTTATCCATGAGTATAATTAGCGCCAGGCCGAAAGAGAATAACGGTCTAGTCAGTAAGTATATTTTTATTTCGTCATTTATCGAATTGTTGGCGCAATGATATGTCAATGGATTACGCAAGGAACGCGACGGAAGTCTGAATTTGGATCTTGGTGCTCGTGTCTTGCCTTCTTTGATTGTATTTATTAATATCTAAAACACTTTTTCTCATAAATTTGTATAAATTTACTTTGTTTGAGCTCAATAGTGAAATGTTTTAAGTGCATATATATATATATCGTACATATAGGGTTTAATAAAAAAATAGATTCTCAGTGTTTTTTTCTCCACTGTTTAAGTTTCTTTTTTATGTTATTTATTTAAGAAAACGTTATTTATTTACTAATAAAATAAAAGAAAATTCCTTCCCTCTCACACTCGGGGTATACTCATTATATAAAGTTCACCCTTATAATGAAGACGTACATTTTCTCTTTAGAAAAATGTACTTATACATTATGAGGTATATTATGTACGTAACTGCAAAACTTGAGGGGATTTCTATGCATTAATATAAGTATCAAAGTGGATAAAATATAATAGGTCAAATGTGCACTGCATTGTTTTGGTTTCTTAAAAATTCCCCGTGAATGTATAAGTCAAACAAGACTAACATCAATGTTTTTAAATTTCTATATCCACAATTTCCAATACATAAAAAAAATGTTTATATAACATATTTTTGTACGATTGTTAATATTTTACATCTTTTCACAATTAACTACATAATGTCTGTAGCACTACGTAGCGTTTAAAAAAATCCAGTCCTCTTTTATTGTCTTTCAAAAAGGATAAACACAATATTTTTGTGGTATAAATTTTCATTTTATTCTAGAAGTGAGACGACAATTGTGAGGTTGTCCTTGATAAAACATTTTTTCATATTTTAAATGGAGCTCTACCGTAAGTCGTTTTTAATTTACTTTCAATTTATATTATAAATAATTTACTAAGTGTTGAGAGAAGAAAATAAAAAAACTTTTATGCTCTGATCATTTAGCCCAAATAATAGCTCTCAAAGAAATGCGAGCTATTTAATCTAAGTAGATATTTTCAATTCGAAGGGACAGTTTAACAAAATATGTTGTAGGAGTTTTTCAATTGATTTTCTAAAATAAGCCTCAATTTTTCTGGGATAACTAGAATTTGTTACAAAACACAATACGTTTTAGGTATTTTTCGTCTTTCTTGGAAGACATTCTACATAATTATACGCACATTTTCAGTTATTATTTGATACACTTTGTGTTACGTAGTTTCATTGATATCTATTGAAAAATAACAACAATTTTGTAAAACAGTCTTCCTTCTTTAGTTATTCCACGTTGAGCGTCTTTCAAATAGGAGAATATTCTAAGTTCGACAGTGTTTTTTGTGTATGATAGCTCATATATTCGAGATTTATAATCAATTTGGATTATTCTTTTTATTTAAGAAAGTACACGGAAAATATGGCTCTGTGAAAATTTATTTCGAATTTTCTGTGAAAACAGAAAGTATACAATTCAATATATTAGCAACGAAGAGTACAGATAATGTGACTAAGTTTTGGTGGCATAGGTCTAAAATGAATATAATAATAAAGTATCTGAATTTCTAAACTTACTAACCGTAACATAAACTGTTCTTTAGGAAAGTCACGGCAGAATGATGAAACCGAAAATTGGTGACCGAAATTTGTTAGTAGTTAGTTAGGAATAAACTCATTTAGTTTGAATTTGTTGGACTTCTATTAACGTAAGCAAAGAAGTCACAAAGTTGATACGTAGGTAAATATATAAAACTTCCTACAAAGATATTAAGTAAATTCTTTTAGCGTACTCTATTACATATATCCGATATTTATCAACTAATTTGAACGTTTTTTTATTTTTCTTGGAAGAGAATACTACCAATATGGTTTTTTCAAAATTCGATTAGAATTTGACTACGAAGAATAAAAGTGAACAGCATCGATACTGTAATCGAGGTTGGGCCATTTAGGCTAACAAACATATTTTCGTAAAATGCCTAAAGTTTTATCATAAATAAGGGCGATATAAATCTGTTCTTTAGTAAAATTAGAGTACAAAGATGAAGGTGGAAGATGGTGAAAGGAACTATTCTGTTATGAGGAGTAAACTCATCGCCTCTGCAGCAGTTTGTGTTGCCGTAAACCTAATAATAATAAAAGTATTTTACTCCATTCCATTTGAAAAGAGAATATTTGTTAACGAAACAATTTGAGAGATATTCGAGCAATTGACGTCTATTTAAAACTCATTGTATTATACCCAAAATATTATTAAAATATATACTATAATAACAATATTAATTTTATAAACTGTCACCATAAATAGTGTTATAAATACCAACGTAACACCATTATTTATTTTATATATACTATAATAACAATATTAATTTTATAAACTGTCACCATAATAGTGTTATAAATACCAACGTAACACCATTATTTTGTCACCATAAATAGTGTTATAAATACCAACGTAACACCATTATTTTAAAATATATACTATAATAACAATATTAATTTTATAAACTGTCACCATAAATAGTGTTATAAATACCAACGTAACACCATTATTTTGCTAATGTGAGTTGTAAAATTAAGAGAAAAAAAATACATCGCACTTCATTCCGATTACGCGAAAATCAGTCGTTTAAATATTTTCGTGAATATCCTAATGAAATCTATTAAAATAGTCTAGACTATAATCTAAAATCTAATAAAATAATCTAGACTATATGGACACTAATTTCATAAGATTAGTTTAATAAGTATATGTACATATATATATATGTATATATATATATATATATATATATATATATATATATATATATATATATATGCAGAGTTCTTAATGAATCATCATTTGATTTAATGGTTAGCTTAAACTTATATTAAAATGTTTAACAACACTTAAGGTCTAACATCTAATAACTAACTGATTTCGAACGATGTTTTAATTTATCAAGTTTTGAAAATTTTTATAAAAATATTTTAATTTTTTGAAGACTATTCTTATATTATTATTACATTTGCTAGAAGTCTCATATTTCCCGGGATATTCCACTTTTTTTACCATATTTTAATTCGTAGCGAACAAAATCACATCCGTCTAAAGCACAGTGGCTGAGACTCTAGCGTCCGTATAAAAAGCTAAAGGTTTAATTACTGGTCGGGTGTTTCAACATTTATCATTGATTTATCAAATTGTGTATGAATTAATATCAAATCTTTATGAGCAACTCATCATGTTTTGTTTCACAAAAATTCAATCGTGGGGATAATTTCTTTTATAAGAGGAATTGTACCCTGATTACTCCAAGCACCGGGAGGTGATGGGGAGCTGAAAGGCAACCGTGATGGTATTTATTTATATTATAGGCACTAAATAGACGCTTTTTAATGGTTTTACAAGAAAACCTACTATAAGCGTCATAGTGTACAAAGCGGCAAATAACATAATAATGGTAGCATTATTCTAAACAAAACATATCTACGTGTGTAGCTCCATGCAGATGGTTTAAAAAGTAGTATATGTTTGTCAATGTCTACGGAAAATGTAATGTTTACCTCATCTCAAATCTTTGACAAATTATTGTATACGTATTTTAAATTAAGATACATATAACAATTTTAATGTTACTTTTATAATTTGAAGAACGTTTAGATATATGTTAGAAAGGGAAGAAATTCAATTACCATTTTTTATGGTCAACGCACCTTGAGACTAAGTATATAATGTTATTTTAACATGATACTTTCCTAAAACTATCGTAAAATCTTCAGTTTTTCAAGTAAAGTTACCTACCAACGCTTATGAATTTCGTGACACGATTCAAAAAAAAAAATTAGTTGCTGGCAGATGGCTTTAATTAATTAAGAAGTGACTGCGTATGGAAACTTAACTCGGCAACGGTAAAAGTACGCATGCACTAAGGAAAAAATACGATTTTGCACCCAACGTTCGACCATTATAAGTAAAACATATATGCGTTATATTCCAATTGCTTAATGTGTAAAAAATATGTCGAAACGGGTCCGCCAAAAAAAAAGTAAAATGTGGGATCATACAAGAATCGCAGTACTATAACGATGCTACAATACTTATTATGCTATTAAATTTCATTCGCTTTTCGAATATTTATATTTGGTAAAACTAAACAATTATTTTTTGTTATTAGAGCTACCAATGCGAGTCTTTATGACTATTTGCCTGTTGCACAAACGCAAAACCTAATAATTTTGTTGAAGGGGTCACACATCAATGAACGTAGTACTTACCATGTGTGCTTACAGAGTGATAATCTGAATTAATCCGACCGCAACACCAGTATATTTATTTGCTACAATCATTACTTATACGTTCACACGGGTGTCACTATAATTACGTCAATATGCAGGAGATTAATTTAATATTTATTTATATGAACGCACGTGTGTCACAATAATTACGCCGATATGCGTATAGATTCAGGAGATCAATTGTATTTTTTCATTCGCTGTATACGATATCAACGTCATACGGTATCAGCGCGCTCGACCTCCCAACGTTACGGCGCGCGAATCTATCGTCGATTTGAATACTCTGTACGAAGCGCCAATCTATCGTTGATATGAATACTCAACTTTTCTCATTTTCAGATATTGCTCTCTAAGTTTTTGACGTTTCATAAAATTATTTTTGTTATATTAAGTTTATTTTATTATTATAATATTATGTTTTGTAGAGTTGAGTTTGATGTGTTATATTGTTATGCGTATTATTTTTTAAGTTTGTTTCTATTGTATAATTAAAATAGCGGGTGTAAAAGGACCAAAGACAAAACGCCTTAAAAAGATTGATTTAGTCTCGATGGAGAAAAACGAGTTTATTAAAGTATGTAAATACATAAAAGAGAATAAATCCAACATGTAGCGGAACAAACGACTGACATTATTGGGGTTGTTCTAAACACGGTATACAGACCATTCGAGAAAATAGATAATTAGGTTACCGCCTTTTCACCATGAAATATACACAATTTAGATGGTCTGAAATATACTAGAGGATATACAACGAAAAATAAAACACATCTTTTAAATTAAGTGATTTTAAAATACTTCCATGTCAAGCTGTTTTATTAAATTAATCTTTGATTCAACCCTGTGAATCACAGATTCAGTTAATAAAATAGCTTACAGCTAAAACAGCTTATAGCTTATAAAATAGAACCCTGTGAATATTAATGCAAAAGCTAGAGAAATATTAGAAAATTTAATTGAAAAAAAATAAAAAGAAAATTGTCCAAAACGCGAAAATACAGAATTAGGAATACAAGATGTGACAGTATAAAGATTAGGAAAAAAATTGTAAATCCCTATACCTTAACTGAGAATACATATTTATTAACTTTCAGAGTTAATACACACTTCATCAAAATATAGCGTAATAAAAATATTTGCAATAATTTTTTTTTATACAGACAAAATTTATTAAAGAAACACATTCTGAAATCAACAAAAATTTTGGTAAAGGACCAAACGGAAAGCTGGCATTGAAAGAATTTTTTATGACAAAAAAATTATTTATGAAGCAAAATCTTCACTTAGAACAAAGTACTTTAATTTAAGAAAGAGTCGATTAGTGAACATTTTTATGATAAATGAATAAAATAATTTTCAAAATTTTTCTTGTCTTTATACTTAAGGTTTAATCTTACGAATTTGAAGATTTTTTGTTTTTAAACAGCTGCTGTTTACGAATATCATTCCTTTTTACTTACTCTTTACGTATATTACCTTACTACTGACATAAAATATTTTTACATCTTTTCAATTTTCGTGAAAATTGGTACAACAATTTTCATATATTCAATTTCATATACGTGTGGCCTCTGAAAATTCTATGAGTTTCTTTTACTTATATACCCCCATATTACTGATTATGGTTCTATTACGACTATGATAATAAAAAAAACTATCGTACAATTTATGCTTTTTTAAACATTAAGGGAATATATAACATTTAGAACTTACTTGAATGAAAATATATTAAAAACGGCATTTTGTGAAATATTCAATTACGTATTCAGGATTATGGTGTGACTAATTTTACACCATAATTAATTTTCATAGGTTTTTCTTACTTTATAGGATTAGATATACATATTTTGAAAATAAAATTTAGAGGCAAAAATGCCTTCAAATTATATTAATGACCTTTCTTAATTATTTTACTTTCATTTATTTCATTCGGAATTTGCTCCCCAATTTTTGTAAACTAAAATCTTTTCAACTAAATAACCTTAAGTTTTAAAATATATAACTCACCTTCATTTCCAATTAAAAAAGGGAAACCTATTCACTGTTTCATTTCCTTTTTACCACTTATACCGATATGCAAAACGTGTTAAAGAAAGTTAGAATGTTGAAATTGGAAAACTGCAAATTTTAAAATCGTTTCAAACATGCTCGAAGCAAATCAAAGTAAATACATTATACCATATACCCACACAAAATAAACGAAAAACGTGTTCGCAAATATATATGTATCCACGTAAAATAAAAGGGAAACGTGATCATAAGGAAATATACTAAAAATCGTGACATAAGATATTAAATTTAAAATACACTCATATAAAAAATACACTTCTATTGAAAATGAGGCAATAATACAATCACGAGAGTGTTTTTAGAACGCTAATGACATATATATTAAATATATTGTCATTCAATTAAAAATATTCTTGTGTAGGCAAAAAAAATTACACCAATAATAAAAGGAAGTAGGTAACGAATTAGGGAACGCTTAGTCAAGGTATAAAATTGTTGGTACAGAGTAAATTGTTTGCGTTTTGACTATATCAACGAAGTTTTTCCAGATAAGCTGCCTTTTAGCCTCACTCAATTGAAACTGCGTAGTAGCATAGACATCGCGGATAAACGAAAAACTCGTTAGTGACGCCGTTACCATAAATCTCTAAGTTTATATACGCCATGTACTAAAGATGACCACTGGATTAAATTTATTTGCTCATAAGTTCATTGAACGATATCGCATGCTCGTGGAACTTCGAGGCGTGTTGCGCTGCTTTAACCACAACCGGTTCGTTAGCTGCGCGCTCTTTGAATGCTGCCGCCACCGCCCACGTGGTTGTTGTGTGGAGAAAATTAAGTTCGTTGGAAATGTTTGCTCTTTAGGTAAAACCAGTGAAATACGTATGTATATGCGATTAGAGAATCGCTAAAGATAATAAAATATAATTATATTGACATATTTTTGGGAGTTAAGAATTTGTAGCAGTAAATGTACCAAAAATGATTTGATGTTAACACAATTCACTGGGCCATAGCGGACACTTTCCTGAACTTTAAGCTTGGTTACCTTATCCATTAAATACTAAATCTTCGTAGTAGTCTTTTATCTATATTTTCGTCTTACATACACGGTTATTTCAACTAATATTTAATTTGCAGTAGCACCATATTAAAAGAAACTAATATAGAAAGAGAACAGTACTCAGAAATCAAAGTTAATTGAATATTCAATTGTATTCATTTTGAGGCAACATTTTATATTTCATTAAATACGGCGACGCGACTTCGTTTGCATGGAATTTGTCATCAGAAAAGTTATTAAGAATTTTTTGTTTTCTTTTTTATTTTTTTCTCTCTCAGGACTCTGAGCGTAAAGTATACTAACAACCCTAATAGATGGCTTTGGCAGTACTATTTCGTAATATGTCTTTGAGCATAAAAGTTACTGAAAATTCTAATAGATGGCCTTGGCAGTACCAACAGCGTAATATTCACTAATAAAATAAAATAATAATAGTAATATTAAGTTTTTCTGACTTTTACTGCCATTCAATACGTTAAATCATTCATTCTTTAAATATTTTTTATGTATAGATTTCACTACATCACAATTTTGAACCATGTTTAGATTATTTTCTTAAAATTTTATTATGTTTAAACTAAATTGCGATGATATTTTGTAACTTTGTTTTTATTGAAAATTATTTTTTAAACAAATAAATTAATCCGTGCTGAAGCTTAGAATTTACTTTTATTTGTGTATCGGCCAGTAAATTAAATATTTTTTTTAATTATTTTAAAATTAAGAAATAAAATGGGAATTTGATAATTTCTCTCTCAATAAGATTTGTAAAGCATGCCATAAAGTCGCACCATTGAGCGAATGTGTTTTATTTGAATATATTTCTCACTATGAACTACTAAATTCACAATAATATGTACATTAGGTTTCCCCAGAATGTAATGTCTCAAGATTCCTCGTTCATTGCTTAAATTGTTTTTTCTAGCAAATTATGCAGTGTTAAATTAATGTTAAGGTCAGCAATCAATTTATAATACGCAGTTTAAATATTTCAATAATTTTGGCAAGAATGAAGGATTATAATTCGGTGGAAATCGACTATCTATAAAACGGTGGAAATCGACTTACACACTAATCTTGAAAAAATACTTATAGTATCCAAAAAACCATGCGTTTTCAGCTTGTGGGATATTTTATCCATATCTCCTTTGAAAGGCTCATTTTGTAAAATTAGGTCGTTTTTAAAATATCGGGTCTAGATAAAAAATATGTTATCCCACACAACTGATATATATATATATATATATATATATATATATATATATATACTGCTACTATATTTTTTAATTTTCGTTAATATTTAGGATTAACTAATTTTATTAATTTTGTTTAAATTATTAGAAAAATCCATATTTCTGATAATTTTTTATTTTCTGGGTGCAAACAGATATAAAAAGATATGAACATTTAAGTAAAAATTTGTCCCTGTTTGACCTCGAATAATTCTGTATCAAGTAGATAAACTTGATGGAAAGTATTCAGAAAAATAAATGAAAAAAAGGTTATTAAGTACGGAATTTAACGTGAAAAACACGTATTCCGATTGCTTAAATGAATCAAAAACTTAATACTGCAATATAGGGCAGAAGTGAAACAGTCGCTCTGTTTTTTGATCAATTAAGTTTACACTGGGTTGTCTGTTAATATAATACTAAAAAAAATGGACTGAATTATTTATTTAATTATAGATGAAAATTGAATCCCCTATTAATAAGGATATATACCTTCTCTATAAGTTAAATGCCCTAATGATACTTGACTGGTGCAATAGTTGCCATAAGGAATCAATAACATAATCTACTTATATGGCACAGAAATAAAAATTAAAATATGTTTCAATTAACGAATGTTACTTCTTATTTAATTTTGGAAGCAGAAACTATATACGTCAAAAATTTATAGCAATAATCTCCACATACATTGAAGTTGAAACCGTTTCTTGTACATAAAGCTATATTATCTAACTTAATTTTCACTTTTTTGTCATATTCTTCAAAAAAACTATGCATTATCAATGCATAGTTTTTTCCAACTTGTTTCTTTTGTCTGCTTCTTGTAGTTCTGAATTCTCAAGTGTTTCTTTTTTAAACTACTCTAGGTGTTTTCTTAAAATATTTGCGATCTTTGAATTTTATTTCAATGCGTCTACAATTCTCACATCGTATATTTGTGATAATTTGATCTTTTTTCTTAATTTTTCTAGCCGCAATGTTTTTCATAGTTTTATGCAGCTATCTGTTAGCCTCTCTTTTAAAATGGAATTTAATTTTTTGGTTCTGAAGAACATTTTAGAAAAACTTGCTAGATGTTCTCTTTTATAATCGTGCATTAGACTGTGAGGCATTTAAAGGAAATAATTTCAATGTACTTATCTAACATTAATCTCAATATTATTTAAGCTTCAGGGCGAAAGACTTTGGTTTGAGCTAAAATTGGGCTAACGGGAACATTGGTAGGTAAAGTTGGCGTCCTGCAATACCTGCACGAGGATACGAAAAAACTGACATACTCATCAGCCGGCATATATTAAAAGTATTTACCAGAAAATGATTTAGAAGGACATAAAAATATTAATAAAAAAATAACGTTTAAGACTTTTTATTCGTTCTTTGTAAACTCACTACGTAAAAACTACTTGGTGTCTGTGTAAGCAATCCGAAGACTGATGTCAGTGTGAATCGTCTCCCACAAAAAAATGTTTGATAATGTATATATTCGTTTCAAACTTTCTTTCTTTGGATTGTTTGTTTGAAGCTTGAAACTGTCACCAATCTTCTTAATTCTATCACATTGGTAGGTGTAGTATTACGGTGCACCAATTTCATTTCTTTTTGAGAATTAGCTTATCTGCACATTCTATATTAACGAAAAAAAATATGAAGACATGACAAAAGTAAGACGACATTAAAATATGGTTTTCGCTATGTTTGTACCTCTGTCAGCGAACACGTTTGTTTGTTCGCATATGACGCAAGACATGCTTCATATGTTTCAATGAAGTTTTGATTATTAGATTCAATTGGGTTTGGGACAATATGTACGCCATGTTTCATCACAATTGCTTGTTTAAAAGGAAGATGTAATGTACCGATATTAAATTGTTCAATTAAATTATTTTCTTGTAATTATTTTAACATGTTTTTTCCTTAACAATTCAACTATTAGCAATTTTTAAAAGTCCACACGCAAATGAATTTATGGGTACTGCTAGTATATCAACAATAAGGATATAAAACCACAAAATACACTTTTCGTTATTAATATATTCTTCATGCTCATACGTACATATCATATTATTCATGCTCATTTGCGCAAAGACAAAACAAACTCAATGCATACCATACTGCCTTACAGGCACCATTATGTAACATTATACTGCTCCTCTGAGATTCAGAAATATGCGCAATAAATAAATATTAAATTTTATAAATATTGAGCTATTTTGGCAGAAGAATTGTTAACCGTTTTCTGGAACTTTTCCATTGTGAGCCAAATCGAGTTCGAAGTTCGAAGTTCGAGTTCGAATTTCACTGAGAGTATTTACTAGAGTCTTAGTAGGCGGTGATGAGATAATTTCAATAGAGTCTGGGGAGGTGGTGGAGTGAAAGTTTTTAATTCAGCATCGATAAAATTTTTAATAAGTACATAGTTAATTTTTATATTTGTATAATGTTAAATTTTCAAAATTTTGTTACTTAGTAACTTATTTTATTAATACATTTAACTCGTTTATTTTATTTATATTTTTACACATTTCCTATGTCGATGTAATATAAAAAGTAGCTCATCCAAAGCTGGGAATTCCTGGGCCTCTTTTTCAACTATGTTCCATATTTCCAAACAAGTAAGGATTTATTAACTACGATGTATAAATCAAAAGGTAAATTAAAACCATCATAATAATTTTTTATTACAATCTAAACAAAACTAAAATTAATGAAATCATGTATAAAGAGATACAAATATTTCTCAAACTTCATAAGCATATTTATAAAAATATTTATTTAGGTAAACGCAGGATAAATTTTTATTGAAATTATTTTGCTGATATATTTTCAATTCTTCTTATTTATATAAGGATTCCAGACAGACAGAACAGACAGTTAAAAACAGTACGTTCTTATGCCGTCAACTTCCTTAATATAAATAGTAGTTTTGCAATAATTATGGTGATAAATGCTTAACTCCATACCATAAATGCGGATAAAGTGGTACCGTGATTTAGCGATTTTATAATTAATTATTAGAGACAATGAACCTAATGGTCACGTATACCATTGTGCCACGACGTTTTATTTTACGATCGCACATAACGAATCTGGCACGCGTCGGGGAATTATAAACCTGTGAAATACAAAAAATAACAATAACAGTAACTCCATTCATCGTACATAACTAGTAGGAACTTGATAATGAATTATTGAAAGCGACCGAATTATGGTTCATTTCATATAAACAAAATTACTTCTTCCAATAATTTCTTTGTTAAAAGTAGAAGCCCATTTATCCGCTTGGCAGCTTCAAAAATGTAATAGAACTATTCCATAAAAATGACATTTCCGTAAACACGTCGAAAATGATACGAAAAGAAAAAAATGTGAATGGACGATCTGCCGAAAACAATATTTAAAATTTATGTTTCATTTTTTAAAAAATTTATTAGTGTGACAAATGTATTTGTTTTGATATATTGAATATTAATTTAAATTGTACAAAAAAATTAATAGTATTTAAACAGGGTTTGATATTTACATTAAAAGTACAATTTTGTAAGTAATTTTGTTTTAGTAAATATTACACTCTACGAGTTTAAAACATTCTATCTAATTGCCAATTATTCATTTCAAACAAATCAAATTAGCTTATATTACTATTATAAACGATTAATTTATTTAAGAAAATAATAAAAAATAGCCTTCCATTTTTCAAACAACAGTCATACTTTTTACAACTAAACAAGTGGACAAGAATGCAAATTTAATGCAGCGCCAGAGTTTAAAGGCAATATGGAAAAGTTCATGATCTGATTTTCAGAGACATGAGAAGGCGTCAATTTAATAATCCCATTTGTGACATACGAAATTAATTTCCTGACTGGTTAAAAAACATTCAGCATAATTAATTGGGTTAAGACGTATTTATATAGAAATATTATCTCGCTACGGTTTCGTATGGGTAAGTAAAGATTTTTCACGCATTGATGCGTCCCGTGTCAAGGTAAGAAAGCTTGGGCGTAAAATTTTGCTTAAATATAAATATTGTTATAACAATTAAATTATTGAATATATTTGGCGTTGAGTTTGTAGCAATTCATTATCACTAAATTTTTTAACTAAGTAAATGAATCTACGTGTTGTAGTATTAAACCTACTTTATTTTATAAACGACCTAGATTTCGTTGTATGACAACATCTTCAAGTTGGCAATTTGAAGAGATTATCTCTTCAAATTTATTATAATTTAATTTACGTAACAAAAATTGAGTACACTAAGTTATTTTTCAGAAAAATATGTTTTTTTTTAATAATATAACGTTAATTATGGATTTATCTAATAATAGTAGCGTCTACGTGTTCGTTCGCATGTAATTAGGAAAAAAATGTTACTTAACTAATTGTGTCTGCAAATTTGTTTGCGTCTAATTAAGAAAATAAGTCTTTTGTGTGTTATTACCCCCCCAAATTTCATCAAAATCCGTTCAGCAGATTTTGTAAGATACCCGTTCAAATTAACATACAGACAGACGAAAATTCTAAAAATAATTTTCTAGGTTCCATTATCATTCTATGTGCTAAATTGATTATTTTTTT
Organism: Druceiella hillmani; assembly: GCA_039881145.1. Classification (NCBI taxonomy): domain Eukaryota; kingdom Metazoa; phylum Arthropoda; class Insecta; order Lepidoptera; family Hepialidae; genus Druceiella; species Druceiella hillmani. The sequence continues at coordinate 14,330,452 of JAYKKI010000025.1, read as the reverse complement.
AAAATAATTTTGGTGTACTGAATTCATTATTTTACGATTGGGTTAGATGTATAGAAATACAAACACTTCATCTCAAATGTTATCTTAAAAACTTTTGAAAGGAAGAATGTTACGTTACATTTTTTCACATTTCGCTAACAATTTAAGCAACACACGCCAACATATTTCTCCGCCGAACGCTTTTCAATGGCTTCATTGACATTTATCATCACAAGTCGAATAATTTTCCCAAAATATTCTTAAATATTAAAAATACAATCTATCAGTTAATGAAAATTGAAATAAAATCCGATCAATATTTACTAGTAATATCTCGAACATACAGACACATATCGCAGGGGTTTTGTTTTTTAAATGTATTTTTAAATAACCTAATATATATTTTTTTATTACACTCTGTATATCCAATATGTAATTTTTCGACAGAAAAATATATTTTATCTGTGTTGCTAAGATAATATCTTGTGATTTTGTTTCGTATCTTAAACCTTACTGCTAACAAAATTTACAGTAATCCTTAGTAAAAGGATTACTGTAAATTTCATTTTAAAATCATCCATAATAAGAGTATTGGAAATTCAAACGATTGTAATGGATAATTCATTTATGCATAAAATATATGTTATTATTTCTACTTTCTTTAAGTTCTTTATCAAGACCTAGCTTTCGTTGTATTACAACATCTTCATATGCAATATGACATAATAATCAGCACACAATATTAAGAAAAGTCAAAGAGAATCAAACATTTTGTCAGATAAGGTAATAATAATAGGGCAGTTGGGAAATGCGACTCTGAGCCGACTTTTAACAACGTACACAGACGGTGTCTTTTGAACAATAGGTAATTCCGTAGCCTGGTTATGCAACCAGGTTACGGATATATATAGAGAATTATACATCGTACATGCGTACGGTGTATAATTCTCTATAGAACTTAATCCTTTTGCGAGAAATTAGGAGGGTACATTCGAGCATGAAACGTGTCTTTTGTTTGACGTTAGGAAAGAGTGAAAATACTTTTATGGATACTATTTAAAGAGTATACGAATTAAATCATTGGTTACGAATGAAATTTGTAACCAATGTTTTGAATTATATTTGTATTTCTTAAGACTCTGTAGTTTAAGCAACAGTTCATTGATTAAAATAAATTAAAAATATTCAGAAAAATTTAATTAATAGTTTCCTGCAAAATTTCGATTGTCATTTCAAACAAATGGCACTCGAAATTCTGCTTGCCGAGTTCAATACCGGAAGTGAAGTGATATGGCATCACTTTATATCCGCATGACAGTAATTTCCGCATCATGTTCTACGTATGCAGATGATGAGTTAATTTTATGTCATTACATCTTGAATTGATATACATGTATGGTGTGAAAAATTTTATACCAAAATATTTGACATTTTCTTGTGATACTCTTCAAATAAACATTCATATTTTATTACCAATATTTTACATTTTATTACATACGTCTGTTATTCAAATTTATCGTTCATCCACACTTAAAAAGGGATTACGACGCGATATTTTTTAGTAGCATCTTATGGAAAACCCACAATGATTCATTATTTATTTAATTGAGAACAGAACTGTGGCGTCCAATTTTGTAGCAACAAAACACTTTTAACCATCGATATGAAACAATTTGCCACCAACATACTGATTTTTCTTGGTTTTTATAATCGCCTACAATTTATGCAAATATTGTTTCAATATAGCCATAATGGTATAAAAGTTATATCTGAATATGTACTTAGCACCTTTAAATTCTCTTTAATAGTAAACTATTATTACTCATTATTCATCTGTTCTAAAAATGTGTTATATATAATATGAAAATATACAAGCACACAAAATACCTCCCTCTTATTAAGTTAATTGAGGATAATATGGTCGGTTTAATAAGATAAACAATTTACGTATTTTAGTATTCTTTTACTGTATGTCTCTAGCTATCACCAATTAACTACACCTACTAGTGCACACTAGCTGTTTCAAAGGTTATCTTTTTAAAAGATTGTAATTTGAGTTTTATTTTTAACTGAAATATTATAATATTATAGTGATCAGATTGTAATATTTTAAGTGGCCCTTTTCGCCAACATTTTCAAATATATCTTACATCTTTTAAAATGTAAGAATTAAGATCCTAGAGTAGTTCCAGATTACTGTCGTGATGTATATTCATATGAAGAAATGGCATTGTAGAGCAACTTGGATTATAATTTTTCGCAAAAATTAATTTTTATGAAGAAATTTATTTAATTATTACAATTTATTCACCCTTTATGACCACTAAAAATATTTTTATATTAGTTCAATCTGATATACGATCGAGCTTGAATCTTATTTAATATTTTCTTAAGTCATCTTTTCAGACATAAGTATTTCGTTAAGATATGAGCTCTTATTTTATATAGTCGCAAGTTTAAGTAAATTGTTATTTGGACAACTTTATGAATCCTCCTCTGAAACAGATTATAAATCACGCAGTTAGGTAAGTAATCGGCAAATCACAATAATAGCACTTGTATCGATGAGTTTTCCGTGTGTGAGAGTAAAATGGATAATGTTCGTACACAATTACTCTGTGGATAATTTTAGAGGAAAAAAAATTGAATGTAGGTTAACCATTACTGAGTATAATTCGCACGCCTTTTAATTAACTTTGAGTAACCAGTCAATATACATGAAATATTTTAAGGTATGAAAATAAGGTCTTTACTTACCATATACCTTCAACGTGATCGAAGTGTATACAGCCAATTATATGCCGCCCAATAACTCAAATCGACATCGTCTTATCATTGACATGAAGCTTGAAACTAATAAGTACTTACTTTTAGGTTAAATTGGTTGATTTCTAAAAATATTTTTAATATACATGTATTATTGGAACATAAATATTTTCTCGTTTAGATTCTATATTTAATAGAACATTTCAAAAAATCATATTTAACAGACCCACGTAAATTTAATATTGATAGATTGACAAAGTAGGTGATGATAGAGAGCAGAGGTGTCTGTAGGATTTTCCAGTAAAGCTAGGTTGTATACAGACGTGTATATCATAGTAATCGGATGCGTTTACCACTTGAGAAGAAAAACCAATAATAACAAAACAAATAATTCCAGACAAAATGCAAGACAAAATTTTATTTTAGGGGATTCCAAATTTTGCACTACTGTGAATTTTTTGAAAGCAAATTCTGCAAATTGAAGAGACGTTTTGTGCCAATTTGTGGCAATTAAATTTTATACTCCACAATAAGAATACCCCAAGTTATTAGCTCATAAATTATCCCCTTTTTATCTATCTTGCACGTTGAAAGCAGAGCTTTCTGACTTCTGTTACATATTTCATTATTTCTCCGCGCATCACAATCGCAGAACAATTGTATATATTTATATATATATATATATATATATATATATATATATATATATATATACAAATGTAAAAGTAATAAATGATTACAAAATGAAAGTAAGGACTGATATTGATTTCGTTTTTTGAAAATAATTAATTATTTCTGAGGCAAAATATGATAACACACCCGTGGGTTTCCGTTAATGAAGTTTGTACTTTAAACAGAATGCGGAGAGTGTATACATAGATTGTATTTTATATGCCTTTATTACGTATATAAAACTGTTTTAAAATGGTATATAGGAAAGGCCTTTGCTATACACATAATTAGTATATGGAATGATAGTTTAATTAATTTCGTTTTTCAGATATGGATAATAATGTTTGGTGATTTTTTGATAATTTTAAGTAACGGAAATACGCAATACATAAAATTTTGATGTTTTACTGTAAGCATTTATTATATAAAAATAAACTTGAGGATTACAACGGGAAAATGTGTACATTTTAATTAAAATTTTAATATTTCTAATGGTAGATCAAATTAAATAACTAGTGAAAACAAATTTTGCGGGAAAAGTTTGGACGTGTTTTTCATTATAATATAAGACATCTTTCGTTAACGATAATTTTTGCGAAAATATTTTATTTTACACTTAAATACAATATATAGCGTTGTGAACAATAATATATTAAACCCAAAGTACAATGATGGAACTGAAAGAAATGAAGATTTCAGAAAATTAAGTGTAAAATTTTATAAATATCTTCAAATTATATATGGAAATGACAAAATTGGGCAATGTGACGTAACATTAGGAATTAACATTGAACAAAAATAGCATAATATTCAAAAATATAAATTCTACCAAATCTCCTCGTTTAATATATTTTAGTGTCTGAAGACAAAAATCCTCAACCAGAGTATATTGCCAGTGATGATAAACGGAAGTAACACCTAATATTGGATTTGCAAAAAGGATCCAATTCATTTAAAAGACTTGGAAAATGATTGCGGTAGGTTGTCATATGATTTGTAATGAAGGAAAGCTTAAAAAAATTAAACAAAATGGAAACTATTCGCGTAAGCAATTCGCCAAATATTTAATGAATTAATATGACATAATATTTATCGATGTAATACATATTATCAAGGTATTATTTATTTTCATAAGTTCATAATTTTCCTGAACTTTAATTTTTCGACGAATTAAATAACTTCAAATAAGGAAACAAAAGTTATTTCTTTACATTATATGGTTATCGGGTCAAGCGTCAACCAATTAGAACGCATGAAGGTATTAAGATGATTTATATTAATTTAAAAGTACAGCATTAATCTTAGTTACCCATTCCGGTATATTTCGAATTTATGAATAAAAAGTTCATTTATTCTTCAAGCTTTAAATAACAATACTATATATAAGCACTGCAATTTCGTAATTTTTATACAAACATGAACATTGTTATTTGGCGAGCAAACTACTCAAGAACATTGCAATATTCATTTCAAGGGGTTAACTGCAGTACACAAACTTCATTAACGGCACCCGTGGGTTTCCGTTAATGAAGTTTGTACTTTAAACAGAAGGCGGAGAGTGTATACATAAATTGTATTTTATATGCCTTTATTACGTATATAAAACAGTTTTAAAATGGTATATAGAAAAAGCCATACATAATTTCAGTTCTAGTTTTCTTTTTTATATATAAATAGCTAATCAGTGAATGCAGTTGTAAGTGTAAATATTAAAAGTTGAATATAAATTAGTTTTCACTGATAATTATAAAATAATTATAAATTATGATATATAAATGCATGGTCACAACAAATACGTATGCTGTGTAGTTTAAAATATTTTTAATGATGTCAGTCATAAACCAGGCATAATTTGTTTCTTGATGATATGATAACTGGCTGTAATATCTACTGGAAAGCTTTTCTGACGGAAAGTGTGAATCTATTGAAAATAAAATACAATCTTTCTTCACCTATTTGCATAATCATTTTGTTATTGCATACACGATAAAAGACATAGTATCATATATTAGACAATCGTCGAAACTGTACTGATAACAAATAGCTATAAAAAGTAATTAAATAATGACGTGTCCTTTGTGGTCTTTCTAATTAATCAAAAATATTATTAAATGAACACTTTTATTTCTTTATTGTGTTACATATAGTTGCAGTTATATATTATATATATATATATATATATATATATATATATATATATATATAATATATATATATAAATATATATATATATATATGTATATATATATATATATATATATATATATATATAAATATATATATATATATATATATATATATATATATATACATAAATATACATATATACAGGCGTATTTTACATTATAGATGAGATAGTGCATAACGTATGTTAATAAACAAAAAACCGTTTGTTTTAATATTCAAGCGACGGGATATGGAATTTCGATGACATTCGATTAATTCACCCATTCAATAGTTAAAACTAACGCCTATTAGATTTATATTTTTTTTACATTTTTATGTCCAATTTATACTAAAATACAGTTCTATTAAATTTAATTGTAAATCTAGATTTGGGATTTTATAATAGATACGTATATATTATCAGTATAATTGATTTTTTTTAAACAAGAAAACAAATGTTGTTGTAAAATGCAGTCAACAAACGAAAGCAACATGATATGACTTTTTCTAGGAATTATCTGTTGTTTCCTTATGTATTAAGTATAAGCAATACAATATAATTACCGATAATAAAGAAAATTCCTTCTTCTATTCATGTTTTGAACTGAGACGGTATACATATATGATGTATAGCGTTTTCCGCTAACGAGTATTAACAAAGTATAAAGATAAAGGAAATTTAAAAAATGAATATCGCCATAATTTGGCGTAAACTCTAGCAATGTATAGCAAGAATTTCATTAAGTTTTTGATGCATTTATATTGAGTGATAATTTGATTGCATAAAATTCATAATGCAATCTATGAAGTTTTCACATAATTACATTCACAGCTTCCAAAATGTTCACACGATGCCACAGGTTTTGGACAGCTAATTAATATTTCCTGATTTTATTCTCTACAATTAGGAAATTTGAGTAAAGATCTTTTCATGTTTACCTTCACTTTTTGGATATAATTAATAATATGCCAGTATATACAAAATTCAAAATATACATAGGATATAATTATATCTGACTAATTCTTCAATACAATCTTCACTGCTCGGGTAATCAAGAATTTGTTATAAAATTAAAAATATTTTTTCAAATTGCTTTATATTCGTTTTATCCATTGAATACTTAAAAACTCTCATTCTTATATATAGCTATTGAGCTTTTATCGTTAATTATTATTTTAAGGGCAACAAAATATTAAAATATAAAGAAGTGAACTGGCGAATGCGACACGACGGAGACTCTCGAGTCAATTTCTTGTTGTGTATGCATTCTCAAAGCTATATAAAATATATGTCACTCGTGTAAATTCGTCGAGTTGAATTAGAATATTTTTGAAATACATAAATGTTTATTTAAATGTTATAAATGTAATTAATGCTGCTTAAGAAAATGGATAGTAATTTTTCGAGAGTTAATTAAATAGAAGAACAGGATAATTCAAAACAAAGATTGTATCATAACAATTAATATATCATTGTATTAAAATGTTTATGCAATTGCATTTGCTATTTAAAAACTTATTTATTTGCTGTCGTGCATCTGTGTTTCGTCACCTGTGTGGTATACAAATTTACTTCACAGTTTGCATCCACTGATAACTGCACGCTATGAATATATGAACGAAGTTATCCGAAAACAATTTTAAAGAAACTGTCCCTGATATTAATTCAGAAAAGGGGTTGGATGCTTTAGTATATCATCTCTCTAACATTGTCAAGAAATAGTTACAATTAACAATTTGGAATACTACGTTTGATATTATGACTTCTTACATTAAAACGGTAATCTTGTGAGATTATATTTATATTCAAGTTATATCGGTAAGGGAAGAAATAATCATTTGAACAGAAAACACTTAAATATGCAACAGTTTTATAAGTATATACCACCTCTAGCCACACCCATTTCATGTATGGAAAATTTCATGGCACGTTTTAAAATAAAAGTACGCCATCTATCGTATCCAGTAGGATATAATGATGTACTTATATGCATCAGTAGATGGCGGTACATGTATTTTGCGGAGATGGAAGACATTTATATTGCAGTTGCGCAAATGGAACAAAAAGAAATCTTTAAGAATATTAATTTACATACATTTTATTAGGATTTGGTGACAATTTCAAGGAAGAAAAAAGGAAAATACATATATAATCTGATTAGAAGATTGAAAAAAACTATATAGATTAATCTTATACGTTTTTAAATATATACCATGCTTTTACGGCCGTGAAAAATATATAAAGCAATATATTGACCGTTTGAAAAATGAATATAGAGTTCTTGTTTTACTTATCATATTGTAATGTGGTTTTTCATTACTTCAACATTAAAAGTATTACTTAAATATAAAGGCACATAATTTTTTCGGTATGATATGTGTATTGGAACATTTTGAATATCGCTTCAAATTGATTAATATTCTCGTTAACTCCTAGCTACCATTCTGCTAAAGTTACAAAGATGTAAAACGCGTATATACCGTCGATCACACATTAGCGAAATTCTCCTTTAAATCGTTTCAGCTGACTTTGGAAGTTTGCCGGCCATATAAAATAATTCAAACTTTTTTAAAGCATAGCAACTCTGACACGTTCTTTGATATATTACACTTTTTGAGTTGTTTTATTTCCTTATTGTGACGCTGTATAACTTCGATTATTATTATTTTTATAGAAAATTCGTATATGCCAGAAATATGTTTAAATAAATTATGTTATATATATATACATATATATATATATATATATATATATATATATATATATATACATTATATCGCAAAATACTAACAGTTTGCATTCAAATTTGTTAAAAGTATTTTTAAAAACTTGTTTTGTGATTTCTGCGAAACGTTTAATTTTATGTTTGAATATAATATTTAACATATTTGTAGCGTTCGATCCCAAATGGCAAAACTGAATACTTAAACGAACTTTGTGTCCGCTCGTCCTTCCTTCCGTTACAAATATTTTTCGAAGAGGCTATTTGAGTTAAAAATATTAAATAGTATTAGAAAGTGGTAGGCCCGATAAATATTATGAAGGGAAAAGTTTGCATTTTGATTTTGGGGTTTGTTTAGGAGATAAAAGGAAAAACGACGAAACAAAAGTTTTTCAAGGTTATGGTGATTTATGAAATAAAAGCTTGTTAAGGTAGAAATTCACTTCTATATTATTAATTTTTATAGCACTAACCAAAGGATTCTTTAAAATTCACTGGACTCAATTCGAAAAGAATGTTCAAAACAATTTAATAAAATTTAAGGATAATGAAAATAAATTGAAAGATAATTATAAATAATGTGAAGGATAATTATAAAAATATGAAGGATAATTATAAAAGTAAGGATAATTATAAAAATGAAGGAAAATTATATTAACTTTAAACTTATATTAACTCTAAGAAAATAAAGTGAAGGATAATTATAAAAATGAAGGAAAATTATAATATTAACTTTAAAACGCTATATTTTTATATACACGTATAACACTTTTTTCGCAGTTCAGTAGTGAAAAGTAATTATTTTTTATTTATGTGAAGTTAAATTTATGTCACGAATCAATTATGAAAGGAAACATAACTAATATTAAGAATGAACGCGAGGCACCCTTACAATAATATTAGGATGGGATGGTATGAACAACGTAATAAAGATGTTACTTCCTGGAACAAATAGTGAACGTAGAAAACGTTATTCTGTAACTTCAAAAAAATGTAATTTTATTGACGTTAACATTAACAAACATTAGAAATATATTGCTATCTCTACTCAACAAGAAGATTTAATAATGCGGGAAGAAAAAGCTACAGTTTTTTAAACAAACATACTTTAATACTATCAGAATATTTTTCTGATACACCACCAAATCAGTGTTGAAAAACAAATGGAAAATTCTAACTTCAATTGCGAAAGTACCACTTGTATTTGAGGAATATTTATTTATATTAAATATGAAAAATGTTTGTAGCATGGTATTGTTTAACTAGAACAGGCATTATTGATACAAACTATTTAATTTCCTCGCATTCTTTCACTGATATCTAAATTGTTTTTTGAGCATCTTTTTGACTTCAATACATAGTTATATGTAAAATTCATAAACAAAACCTAAATTTTCAGTAGACAAAAATCATATTTTTATATTCATCATAGGACGCCTGACAAAAATATTTTTTTTTATATTCCTATATTGAAATAAATTTACATCAAAGGCTAACTTTTTATTATTGTCTCAAACATGACGAAAAGGACATATAATTACCTAATTTAGCATTTTCAAATTCGAACGAAACAATGTCATACTGCTGGAGTTACCACATATAAAAATAAAAAGAAAGCACTAGTTAGCATTTTAGAAACTGGAGAAAGCATGCCTGATCAAGATTAGACGAAATTTATAAAAAGAGTAAAGAAATCTCACAATAAATTAACTTTTTGTTTAAACCACTTGATTGTATGTCATGTATTCAATGCTCATTACCTGATAAAGGAATTTAACCATGACTTCCATTTCGATCACTTTTACTGTCTTTGTAAGTCATAATTTAAATTAATAAAGGACTTTAACTATTAAGATTAATATTCAACAACAACACCAAAAGAAATTCCTGTGTTGAAAAGGATTTATAACTTACCACGATAAAAAACTGAAAGACCTCAGCTAGGAAAAAGAGTCTGGAGAGATTTCTTTCAGATAGTCAGGAATTATTCCAAGCCATAAAAGAGAAAAGAGAAGATACATTTAGTACTTATATAAAAATTATAGACAAAATGAGTTCTTTAAAACAATTTAAAGTATTATTACTTTCTAGACTTAATAGCTATCACGAGTGTTTAATTAGCTTTCAACAATAGTTTGCCATTTACAGTCAATATCGAATTAAACCATGGACATTAATTTACTATCAAAGTTTTGAAAACTAAGTATGACAAGCATTTGAAACCCTACTGTCGTTAAATTAATGCATACTGAAACTGAAACGCTTTCAACCCAGCCTACAAGAAATAATTTATTAACTTACCATTTATTCTGATGTCAATAGTTGAATAAGTAGTTAAAGTCATAAGTTGAGCTGTTTGGTGATATGATTTCTGAGAAAGTTCGGGCGCCAGTTAAAACAAATGAAATTCGTTTGGTAAACTTTTTTCGTAACTACAATGACTTAATATCCTCTCCATCAGAAGTTGTAGATTTCTCAACAGCGTGTTCGTATATACAAAATTAATTGCTTCCTATTCTAAATTTTTAATATTTTCGATACATGATTTGACTCTTCGTGTAAACATTAATTGTACTTTTCATTATTAAATGTTAGTTTTAAATTAAAATTTTATAGCTTTATACACGAATACCTAAATATTTTTCTTAAGTTAAAATAAATAGTTTTAGTAACATTCAATTTATGACATTATCAGATGTATTCTGATTTTAGTGTCAAATAAGGAAGGGTTTTAAAATAAACCTTAATTAATATAGCAGTATTAAATATCTTGGGCGTATCAATACTATCGTAGATTGTCGAAGTCTGATTGAAGCAGTTGTAGAATAGAAATAAGTAATTCAGACTAGAAGGCCAAGAAATTAATTTCGGACAGGGTGTAGTTCTACGTAATATAATACGGAGCTTGATGAAGCATTGTTTAAGAAGGTTATATAAGCGTTAATATTTTAGGAGTTATATTAAAAAAATATTGTTAACGAAGAATGATCTTCGTTAAAAATTTTAACAAAGTACTCATTTCATAAAATTTAGAATTCTATGTTTTATAATATATAATAACTTTGGTTATTCATTTGGCTACTCACATTCAGATAATTGTATTCACTGTTTTAATGCAAATCTGGACATTGCATTTAAACTTATTAAGTACCATAAACTACGAGATTTAGAATAATTATTATAATTTTCCAGTAAAATTAAGGTAAACTTTTAGTAACACTAATTTTTCATAATTTCGACTCGAGCAGTTCCGGAGATTGAAAACACATACATATACACATAAGCTTATTTTATAGAATTCTAAAAAAATTCTCGCAAATTGTTTCTTCCATTTGCCTTCCATCACATAAAATATACAAAATTTCCATCTTCCATCACATAAAATATACAAAACTGTAAAAAGGTATTGTACTACATTCGCTCTTTCTAAAATTTCTGCCTGATTATTTTTGAGCATTATTAATTAAATATGTACGTATATCAAATTAGTGACGCTCAGAATTAATTACTAATTATTATTCATCGATATGATTTATTACATTGATCTTATATGTACCAGTTTCAATACCAACGTCAAATATTTCTAAGAAAAATAGCATGGTTATTTTCACTACTATATATTAAATTAATTTAAGTCAAATTTTAAAAAGAATTTTGTTTTTAAATCTTGTAAATTTCTCTTTCAGTTTTTAATTAACACTATAAAAAATAAAATAAAAAAATATTTAAATTACAGTATTTGCGCTAATGAATCAAGAAGTATAGCGCTAGTAAATCAATAAAATGTCGAAATATTTATACTCATTTAAAAGCAAATATCAAGTTGTAGCGAAGCCATTCCGCAATATTGCGAATCAAATCGTACGTAAATTTTAAAGATAATTATAAACCTAACTTAGTTATTTCATACAATAAAATTACACTTTGACGTAAATGTCAAAGATACTTAATCGATTCGCCGCCTACGTAAATGAATATTGTGTGGGCCGTTGGATGGGATAGAAACTTCTTTTGTCAAAATTTTGGATTGATGAATGATTAAATTTTGATATAACTTCTGGCAGGATATTCAGAACCGAAATAGTATTTACTTCGTTTGCGCTAATACACAAAAATATTTCAATTACGCGCAGTATTTCGGCACAATATTAAATTTTCATCACTTAAACATGTAGAAAATTATATTGCCAGAACTGGCTAATGATTGTGAAATAATTAACTGACCTTGATGTTTTTATAATTATAACATTGTCACTAACTAATTTATACCAAAATATCTCTAAACTTATATAATCTTGAAAAATGTGAGTTGAATCTTCAAACAAGGAGCTCAGTTGAATTTCCGCTATTGTTTTTTTTTTAATTAACTTGCTTGAAAATGGTCAAACTACGAGCATACTATATCTGATCAGGTATGTACCATACTTTCAAATTTAAGCCAAAATTAAATCTTAACAACAATTACATGTATTTTTATTATTTATATAATGTTATATATTGCTTGTTGTGTATTTCTTAATGATGAGAAAATTATTACAGATTAGAAATACGTGTCGTTTGTTGACCCGATTAGGTATTTCCTTCGGAAAAAGTACAAAGGTGAGGAAAAAACAAAAGTGCAATAAACTAGATGGTCACCTCGTCCTTCGAACGGATGAGTATAATATTATATAACAATTTTTCTGAAAAATAAAAATCAGCTACCCCAAACTAGTAAAAAAAATATATTTCTTTTAGTTAGTCAATCAAAAGAAACAATACATATAAGGAATCTTTTTAAAAACAAACTTGCTCGTTCTTTCCACTTTTGATATTCTAAAACTTTCAGTAACAATTATCGTAAAAGTAGGAGATGCGATTGAACGTATTTCTTCTCCAAATTATTATTACTATGTAACTATATTTACGAAGAAAACTTTTCAAAGTGGAAACATGACAGGTCTCCTTTTATTCTGAGTTATCTCAGAGTAAATGAATGACAGGTCTCTGTCATGACCTCTGAGTTATCTAAATAATCTGCACTACATCTTGATACATTTTGATACTTTGGACATATTTCGCATTATCGCACATCTTAATTCGACATATTTCGCATATGTTCATGGAAAATTTTCTTTTATACAGGTGGAATTGAATAATATAAGAACTTTATATAAGTGGAACTTTATATAGGTAAAAATTAATAAAGAGAAATTAGGTTTTGATCCGTAAAATTTCAGAAAACGATCTGCACTATAACTTCATAATATTTTATTATAATAAAACTGAAGACAATTCAAAATCAATTTTAAACCTGATGAAAGAAATCATGTATTATGCATATACCTTCAGAGACATAATGAAAAATATCCAGAAACGGAAACGATATTATACGGTAAAAATCAAAAATGAGACTTGTGTTTTCATTATTTTATACTTTTCAGTTTGCTTCTTATCAGATGATTATTTGAAGTCGATTAAATTTTTCAATAATCGTTTCATATATGTAGTAATAAACATTTGCTAACGCAATAGCCAATTATTGTTTCCTAAACACTGGTGTTTGCCGAAATTGAAAACTACTTTTTTCCATATTACATGGAAATTGAGTAACTACTTTTCAATATATTCTAATTAAGACTGGGATAGCTAGTGAAAGTTTCAGGAAAAGTTTGTTTTTTATTATATTATAAAACAAATTAAATTCAAAAAACAAATTATATAAAATATTGAGTAATCCGCAGTGAATAATTGATGAAGAAATGTTTAGTTATACACTATGGCTGTAATTTTATTAATATTTCAAACTCAATTTCATACGTTTTAATGGATAAATTTCGCAAAGTTCTTTTAGCTTTGTTTTGCAATAAAAATATTAAGCTTTATAGAAGCCGGAAAAATATACCTCCCTTTTTAATATATATGATATACAAGGTGGAATTTTAGTCAGAGACCCGATTTTAAGGAGCGATTATGAATCGGCGGCTAAAAAATAGAATGAATTTTTTTTCCTATTTTGGCGGACATTTCTTTGGCAAATAAAGGAATTTAAAATCATACTTCTATTTTAAATTAGCCGTGGATCAGCGACAAATAAAAATCACCCCATTATCGCACTCTCATACATGCATAGGAATGGAAACCCAGAATATCCTAGAAGAAATCGATAGAAAATAGAAAGAAGATGTGACCATACTATCACATCTGTACATGAAACAGTATGGTTAGGGCCCCGTTTCTCATCGGAGGAACGTGTTTGGAATACATTCGATCAAAAGCTGTGTGGGAACTAATAGAGTTAAATTCTAATTGCTTTTGCAATAATTATGTAAACAAAAGGCGAATTCATTGCACGCATTAAAGATCCTTTGAAGTATGCCTCACAAATCCAAGTTTTTGTAACAATTTTTTTCCACATCCCTATAAGGCATGGAAAAGTCAATCATAAATTAATTCTAACTCCCTAATTAACAACCTCATTCAGGCGATGCACTAAGATCCCACTGACCGTATATTTGTATTTATTAAGTGCGTGTGCTTGACTGTAACTTACTATTGAACATTAGTTTATATTAAGGAGTAAGCCGCTTACTACGCTCCACACAACGATGGTGCTGATATCATGCGTTAACCGCTCGCCAACTGTCATATCCTTAACAATTCCAACAATGTAGATATACAAATAAAAAATAATGTGCAGTATTCATGGCACAAGCAATATCGTTTACCAGAATTTTGAAATCTATGATAGACGGAGATTTGAAATCTATCGTGTAAAGTAAGTCTCGTATATAAAATTACCCCATCAAGTGTATTGCTTTCTACTAAAAAGATATAGAGAGAAAAATCGTAAAAGTGGAAAGAAGAACCCCGCCTCGTCAAGGCGATTTAGAAGATATCGTTGTGTACAAGATCGAAACCATTCTGGTAGTTAGAACGTTCAAAATTTACGTGATATCCGAGGTCAACATTAAAGAAAAACATTCGAGAGTCAAGGAAACATACAAGGTTCGTGACTACCGATTTTTTTGTCAAAGTAATAAAAAAAATTAGGTAACTAACTCTCTCAATGCTTAGAAATATTTAAAATTTTATTAATTAATTCGTATTTTTATAAGATGTCTCAACTAAGGTATTAAGTTTTATTTTAAAATATCTCTAATAGTTTTTAAATTAATTTTTAGTTAATGAAATGATATCAATTTGATGGTGCCAATAAAGACTGTTGATCAATTGGAAAAAGAATTAAATGCTTTTACCGCAGATATTCAGGGAGCTGCCTGGAATAGTACGCCGGTTATTAAAAAAAAATTAAAAGGTCTTAATTATCCAAAAGAAATTAGAGTCCTAATATCAGAAAAAAGAAAACTTAGAAGAAAGTGGAATCAATCAAGAAGCCCATATGATAAAACTCTACTTAACAGAGCTACTAGACAACTAACTACAGAAATAAAAAATATTAAACAATTATCAATCAAAAAATTTCTCACAGAACTTACTGCAGATAGCAAAACTGAATACTCACTATGGAAAGCTACAAAATATCTCAAACGACCGTTAGCTCAAGAACCCCCTATAAAAAAGACTGATGGAAAATGGGCTCGTAAAAATTCAGAAAAAGCAGATGTGTTTGCTCAACACCTTGAAGCAAGATTCTATCCAAACGAGGGACATGATGATCTACCACATGTTCATCCCAATGCTTATCCTGTCAGAATTCCATTAGTTACGCCTAAGGAAATTGCTGATGAAATTAAAAACAACCTCAATGTGAAGAAAGCACCTGGATTTGATCTAATTACAGGTGACATACTTAAAAGACTTCAAAGAAAAGCTCTGGTTAAATTAACTACTCTGATCAATGCCTGTATTCGACTAAACTATGTCCCAGATGCGTGGAAAACAGCTGAAGTTATTATGATACCAAAACCTGGAAAAAATCTAAGTGAAGTTGAATCATATCGACCCATCTCACTTTTACCAATCATGTCAAAGCTATTTGAGAAACTAATTTTAAAGCGCCTCAAACCTGTTCTTGATCAAAGAAAGCTGATACCACCACATCAATTTGGTTTCAGAAACAACCACTCGACAATCGATCAAGTACATCGTATTACTGATGTTATTGAAAAAGCGCTAGAAAACAAAAATGTATGTTCTGCTGTCTTCTTGGATGTAGCACAGGCATTTGATAGAGTTTGGCACGAAGGTCTCCTACACAAATTAAAATTACTTCTTCCCGATCACTTCTACCAACTCTTAAAATCCTATCTGTCTAATCGACATTTTCGGGTTAAATACGAAGACTCGTATTCAGACTTGAAGCTGATTAAGGCTGGGGTCCCTCAAGGTAGTGTTCTAGGCCCAGTTTTGTATTTGCTATACATTAATGATATTCCAACAACTTTATATAGTACAACAGCTACATTTGCAGATGATACGGCAATAATGGTAGTGGGGGAGACTGTGGAAGTTTCAACTAGAAAAGTGCAATCTGCTCTCAACAAAGTAGCCATCTGGACAAAAAAATGGCGCATTAAATTAAACGAATCCAAATCAACACATATCAATTTTACAAATAAAAAGATATCACCACATCCAGTCTTCATTAATGGCACTCAATTACCATATGCAAACACAGCTAAATATCTTGGTATGACTCTCGACGCCAAGCTTCGGTGGAAAGAACATATTAAGAAGAAACGCGACGAACTTAATATCAAGTTCAGAAAAATGTATTGGTTGCTTGGTCGTAATTCTGAGCTTTCAACATACAACAAGCTTATTTTGTATAAGCAAGTCCTACGCCCAATTTGGAGTTATGGAATACAGCTGTGGGGCTGCGCCAGTAAGTCTAATATCCAAGTGATACAAAGATTCCAAAACAAAGTGCTTAAGTGTGTAGTTAACGCGCCTTGGTATGTCCGTAACTGTGATCTCCATCGCGATCTTGAGATTGAGATGGTAGACGATACTATTAGTAAATTTGCTAGTTCTCACCAAAAGAGACTTCAAAACCACATGAATCCAGAAGTGTCCAGACTCTCAAATGTGCAAAATACTATTAGAAGACTCAAGAATAAAACCTTTTGAGCTTGTTAGACATTAGAACACTAAGTGATTCAAAGGAAAATCTTAGTTTAGTCAGCATATAGTACATTAGTTTAGAAACAAATTAATCGTTAGTTATATAACTAGTTTTAATAAAAATTGTAATAAAAAAAAAAAAAAAAAAAAAGTTAATGAAATAAAGTTTCGAAAGAAAAAGAGCTTAAGAAAGTCCTTGCGCTACACGTTATTAAATAGATTTTGACTCTGAATAATATAAAATTATCATTACTGGCTATTTCATTTAAATTAGGAAAGTATTGTTTTGTCACCAGTCATAATTAATAACAAAGTCATTACTCGACGTTGTAAAAAAACATATTCCTTTTATATAATTTTTAGAGAAGAAAAACCGCAATTCTTTCATGAAAAGTTTCTCTTTATTTTAGAAATAAGACAAATAATTGTGAAGGTATCGTTGATAAAATATTTTTTATCAGAAATTAAGCTCTGCTTTAAGCTGTATTTACCTTAGGTTTATATTTTACATAGTAAAGAAAGTTAAACAACTTTTATTCTGTGACCGTCTAGACCAAATGGTAGATCCCAAATAGACGTAAGCGATTTAATGTAATGAGATATTTTCAATTCAGAAAGACAGTTTAACAAAGCATATTACGGGAGTTTTTCAATTTGCTTTTCTAGTAAATCTTCATTTTAACGAGAAATTTAGAATTTGATTTAAAACTTAAAAAGTTTCAGTTAATATTTTTTTCTTTTGTGGAAGCCATTGTACAAATTTATACCTAAATTTCAGGTTTATTATTTGAGAAACTATGCGCAAATTTGTTTACGTTAAAATTATTCTTTAGAAAAATAACGACTTTATGCTATTCGGTAATATCTGTTTGTATCCACAAATCCAGTAAATAAGAATTAAACCTAAGGAAAATGTATTATATTACTGAAATATGTATTACATTATCGAACTTGTATTATATAATATTTTGTCCATGAGTATAGATGTCAAACGTCAAAAGTCACGAAGAAAAAACGATTTTTGCAAAAATCTCGCATCTTATGCCTCGAATGTCGTTGAAGCTTTATTTAGGTGCATTATATACATATATATATATATATATACATATATACATATATATATATTTATATACACACATATATATATATATATAACCGTTTTCGATACATAGCGTAGAAAGGAGGAAGCTTTCATTTGTTCATAAGATAGGGCTATGTATACCGTGGTGCCAGTGCATATAAATTTTACAAAGTCCATTATTTTATAAAATGTGGATATTATCGTTAATAAAGTTCATAAATCTTGTATTATAAAAAGCGTCAGTCGTAGTGACCCATTTACTTTAATAAAGTTATAAGAATAGATGCCCTATTAGAAACTAGAATTTACTTTAATAAAGTTGCAAGAATTTAGTTGCCCTGCTAGAAAACTTGTTGACAAAAAACCTTGATATTGATTGAAGATTTGAAATCGAGATTATAAAGAAACATATCTTACATACTTTCACCTCCTTTTACTTTTTCATTGTATAATAACTGTAAACAAATTGAAAAGTATCGAGTGGTGCGTCTAACTACTCCTGTTTAGAAGTTAACTGATTTGTTGCTTTTTGAATCGAAATTTAACCAAATTCTCTCTTCTAAATGCGAAGTACACAATATTTTTATCATACAAGAAAAAAGCCCTGATAGTATCAGCAAATATAAATAAAGGAGAGGGTAGCTTTGTTTATTTTAATTTTTTAACTGATTAACGAAATGTCCAGAATGACTTAACAGATTTTTTAATTGGATTCTAAAGATTTCCAATTTACATAAATTACTTGCTTAATTTAACTCATTTTTAAATTCTATAAAATATGATTGATCACATATTTTTAAGGTTTACAGAAACTTGTTTACATAATCATCCCTCCAACAATACTTGTACTTGACACATGCATATTTTTCTTGATAAAAAAGAAACGCAATAATTAGAATTCCGTTTTTGATTCGGTCATATAGCTTATTGATGTAATCGATCTACCACACTTAAGAATATAATTAGTTATTCTACACCAGCGTCCTTCCAATTCATGTTTTTACTTTCTGTCAATTTTCTTTCTTGCTAATCACTTTTACGAAGATGCTGTTTGAACTGGTATCGATAGTAAGTAATGGCGTGATAGATAACTTACCACAGGCTGTCAAAAATATCTTTTCTTTTTCTACTACTTCTTACATATTTAGTAATTTCTACGACAATACTAGTAAATATTACTAATAAAATATTATTTAAAGTTAGTATTCAAAATATAGGAATTGCAATACTCCTTTGGTTACTTTGGACATTTATTTCTTTTTCACAAATTGTTCCCCGCAGAGAAATATCTAAATTTATTCTATAATTTGTTCATGTAACTCTCAACACACCATTACGTCTATTTAAAAATCTGCAATACCAAGAAATTTCTCTATATGCAGGATTAAGACTCCAAAGTTCCTGGCGAGTTGTTATTAATAATTCATCCAGCCAATATGAATTCCTTTAACTTTAAAAGCTCCCCAAGTTTGAATACGAAAAAACAACACTCCATGAAAATGCCGACGGTTGTACCACTTATTGACGCTTTATCTGCACGAGAAGGAAAAGATAAACATAAACTCGATGTACACAAGACAATATTTAGTTAAGAAAATACCTCATTGTCCAATCAATTATATACAGAGCGTGCATCCTGTGGTAAGTAGTGTTTTTATGAATCCATTTTTGCGACCAAATTTCTAATCTCGTTTCTTTTCTGATACTTGTAAACATTTTCTACGTATTGATATTATTCATATAGTTCTTTTTACCTTTTAAACGAATTTAAAATTTGAAACTGTTACTACTTGAATCAAGATTTTAAAATTTAAAATTCTTTTATTCGAATTTTCACAATGTCTCTTTTCTGGCAAGTGTCTAAATTTAAGTTACAAATCAAACTGTACTTGATCTGCATGATTATATTTTTTTATCTTTGTACATTTTTTCCTTTTTATATATATATTTTTATTTTATTATTTTTATATATTTTTTCTAACTAAATTAATTTTTTAGTATGAGTTTGTTCAGGGCATGTTATTACATATGACCTAATTAAGACCTTCATTAAATGCACATTTATTTCTTAAGTAATGAAGCTTCATGAAGTATAAATGATAATTGACAAACTTCGTGACTTTTCATTTTTAAATTCTGATTAAATGTTTCATTATCTATCTACGGATATTTCAAAAATTATAAAAAATCGACGTAGCGAAGAGATTGTGTGTTCATGCATAACGACATTTAAAATACTTGGGGTGGGGAATATTGTAAAAAGTTTGTCTAGTTGATGCTAGGACGAGCGAATTGTGGCATCAACCTACGTGTGGATTTTGTATTGTACTTCAAGGGAGGAATATAGTATAGTTGTACTTGCTCGTGTATAATAGCACTTGAATAAACACTTTGTTGAATTGAATTAATATGTTCAATGCTCTTTGTAAAAGTTTGTCGGCATGTATTTTATCAAGTTTGATTTTATTATGTTATGTGTTTTGTATCAATTTCCCTTTCTCAAATAATCGCAATTATTGTTACACTAAATCGAATCGTTATTCATAAATTAAAATATTTTGATAATATATATAAAAAGCATTTTAAACTACGCTCTGAATAAGTTAATTATTGCAGAGGTATTAACAGAGGGAATGACTTATATATTTTTTATTCATTTCAAAAGCATATTTACTATTTTTATTAATAAATATATCAACACACATATTGTTACATATCGTATATGTCCAGTATTTAAAGTTTTATTAGTTGCACTTAAATCCTAACAACAATTTAATACCCATGTTTTTTTTTTAATTTCATGTACACAAACATAATATAATTGTCGTGGGATATCCCGAATTTTGGGGTTATCAAAACGCGTCCCACTTAAGCTTAAGTTCCCGCCTATTGAAAACAAGAACACCTGTTAAATCAAACGAACTAAAACCCTCGAAGTAAATTCCCGAATGCGACAGCAGCCAAAATGACTAAAAATGTTGTTTTCTCGTTTCCACTTTTTTTTTGTTTTGGTTCGGAAGTTTTTAGTTGCCATACCCCATTTTCTAGACCTTAGATCTGACAACATTAAATAAGTTGTTAATATTAATACAGTATAGACATATAATAATAATAATTGAAAATAATGTCCATACTACCAAACAAATTAAACTGATATTTACAACTGTGAAAATAAGATAGAATACACATTGGAAAACAATTTCTATTTTGAATCAGAACCATTATAAACATGTTCAAAAATTTGGACATTAAATACACACTATTTGAAAGTAGAGTATAATCTAAATATTTGCGGAGATTTTTTTTACAAAGATAGAGTTTTTAAATATAAATATTCTGGGTACATGTAAATGATGGAATAAAATATATAAAAGATAAATTTACAAATATGTAAATATGACATACAGAAAATATTTACATACAGAAAAAATTCAAATGTAAATATTTAAATTTCGTTCTGTGTATTAAACTAATTCAACGATTTGTTTAAATATTTAACTTAACATTTTCTTTCATTATACATTTCCTTTTTTCTCCAAGTTATATAACACAACAAATATTATGCTTAAAAATGGCTGGAAATATACACGTCACTTTTTTGAAATATCGACTTAAAAATGAATACCTATTCACGTTCCCGTTTCCGTTTTGCCCATTTATCAAGAGGCCAACATCTTAAAAAAATTAAAGTATAAAAATTCAATATACACTTTACACCCAAATATTGTAAATGAAAATAGTGGTCCCTAGTAAATTAATGAGCCAACTTCGATATGTTAAATGGCAATTATCTCATCTTTTAGCGCGATTTTTAAAGCGCTAATGACATTTTATTGACATGACGTAATTCAAGGAAAAAAGAATATGCAATAAAAATTATGCCAAAAGGAAAAGATTACGCATGAGGAATACACAAAGATTAAAAACAAATATGGCTTTAGTCAAAGTATAAAATTGTTGTAATGACTAAATTGTGTTTTTAGTCGTATCAACAAAGTTTTCCGACTAAGCTGCGATTTAGCTTGACTCGATTAAAATCGCATAGCGTAGCGTAGACGCAGCAGATAAAAAAAACTCGTTTCACATTTATTCCAACGCTTTAAATTTATATACAGCATGTTCTAAATATAACCACCGGACTAAATTCGTTTCCTCATAAGTTGGTCGAGCGATGTCACGTGCTCGAGGCGGTTCGAGACGCGTCACGCCGCTTTAACGGCGGCCACAGTTCGTTAGCCGCGCTCTTTGGTATCTACCGATATGACCCAGATGGCTTTTGGGCAGGGAAAATCAAATTCATTTCTAATAATTTATGTTTGAGTAAAGCCAATGAAATGTATGCATATGAAATAAGATATAATCGTTTCTTTTTTATTTTTGCACCTCGAGTGCGCTGTAGCTTATTTTAATTAATATTTAATTTCAAGCACAGTGATATTAAGAAACGGACACTTTTTCAGAACTCAAAAAACAAAATGAATTGAGTGTTCCGACGTGTAAATCATAAAGCATATAAAATACTATTGAATATTATATATAAAAAATACTATTGAATATTGTAAAAACTTTTAAAAATAATTGACAAGTTTTAGTACTTATTTTCACTTTTATTATATTTACTTAGATTATGTTTTGCTGATTTATTACAATCAAAACTTTTTTGAATGTACGTAATTTAAAGTGACTTAAAGTTTATTCAACTGGATGCTCCGTTCTCGTTAATTAATTTTTCGAAATTACTTATAATATAATATTGATTTGAAACAGAATGAAAATTTCTACATTTCTAAGTCGGATTTGTCGAACGTACGATTAAGTCGTACGATTAAGCGAATATATTTTACTTCAAAATATTCCTAAGTACGAATAACTAACTCCACATATGTATATTAATTTCCCTCGTAGTGTAACTGATTAAGATTCCTCGTTAAATTCTCATATTGTTTTTTCTAGCAGATTTCTTAGCAGTATGTGTAGATAACCTATTACTAACAAACGATTTAGATATTTCAATAATTTTGACACGCACGAAGACTGGTATTCCTGTACTTGTGAAAGTACAGAAATACCAGTCTTCGTGCTAACTACTAGCGCAACGATCTTGAAAAAATACGCATGATATCCACAAAACTTTCAGTTTAAAAGCAGTTAATGAAAATGTGGATTTAATACATAATTTTTTTTCATTTGTAGTTAATTTCGTTTTGAAACCAATTTCTTTAAAATCTGAAAACGATTTCTATAAGATTGTAAAAAATATGTATTTTTTTGTAGGAACCATATTTTTATTAGGTGATTATTTTAATTTCACACATTATATGATGCTTTTCCCTTCATTTTACGGAAACTTTTGTGTACATTTTAATTGTATTACCTTATATTATTATTATTTGTATAGAACATGTTACGAAAAAAAATCGATGGATCTTGTGATGACATTTTTAAATCACTGCTTTACTTAATTCTGTTTAAATTTAAAATTTCTATAAAAATTCATATGTATATATATATATATATATATATATATATATATATATATATATATGTATGTGTATATATATATATATATATATATACACACACATATATATATATATATATATATATATATATATATATATATATATATATATATGTATATATATATATATATAATATAATAAATTTCTGTTTGTACAATGCTTACTTACATTTCATCAAATCCTTAATGAAAGTTAATCGAAATAATTTATTAAGAACTCTTATCTAATTCTAGAATATAAATCATTTTCAGAGTCTACAAATCCATTACTAAAAAATTAGAGTGAAGTGACTTTTAGTATCCTCAATATTGCACTTCATTTTGAGGCTTAACCTAGAGGAAACAAAACGTGATTCGGCACGTGTGTTTAAAAAAATTTAATCTCCCTTTCATTAAAGAAAAAACTATAAAAGGTCTTTATAATATATTAATGACGATCCTGATCGGATACAATTACTTGAACAGTTTTATGCACAAGATTTTGCTTACAGAACCACGAAAATGATAAACTCTTCGAAAATAGATAGAAAGCAAATTAATATTAAATTTTATGATATACAATCGCGTTATTCGTGAAATGGAATCTCGAAGCCACCGAAGACAGTAAATGTTTAATGACGGTATTAGAAACATGTGGCACTAAAACGTTTAGTTCCTCTTCCAGCAATAGTAAAGGGCATTCAAAATATGTATCAAGGTTAGCCACAATCCCAGTTAAATTGTATACTTTTAATCTAGTACATGAATCAATCAGTGGAAATCAAACAGCGGAGTCCTCAGAAAATTTTAATCGAAAAGCTTGTATTATATATTGACTGAGTTAAGAAAAAGGTGTGTGTCAAGGAAGGAAAGCAGAAGTGATTTTTTTGAAAGAAATAAATGAATTTTATAAAATTAATAACATTAAATACATTCACATACAAAAAATTTCACGATATGTTGTAAATATACTTACTAAAATAATATATTTATTTCATTTTAACTGTCATTTATGAAATTAATTTAAAAAGAATGAAATAATTCGAAACTATCATCGCATATAGCGCTAGTAACGTATATTTTGCGTAGCGTTAAAAAGAGCTGAAAATGCAAAAATCTCCTTTTTACGGAACCAACCGAAGACAT
This sequence comes from Druceiella hillmani, assembly GCA_039881145.1. Classification (NCBI taxonomy): domain Eukaryota; kingdom Metazoa; phylum Arthropoda; class Insecta; order Lepidoptera; family Hepialidae; genus Druceiella; species Druceiella hillmani. The sequence goes on along the minus strand of JAYKKI010000025.1, from coordinate 14,305,353 downwards.
ACAGAGATGTTCGACCACTGATAGTATGTGGAGTCACTCCGCCGTGCCGCTCCAATAAATTTAATAACACTTTTTTGCGTTTTCAACATTTCAGTTTTATTTATAATGATTAAAGCCAAAATGATAAAACTGCATATTAAAACCTGTTTTTCGAAATGTTCAAAGGATAAAATGAGGTGAAGTGGTTTGAATAAATACTTTTCAGATAATTTTGTTAATAAAACTATGTTTTATTATACATTTTTAAGAAAACCATAATAAACACTAATTTAAAATGCTATAGTTTTTGAATATGTGGATAAACCGAATATAATGTAAATTTCATATTTGATTGCTTCAAATATTTTAAGTAAAATCGTTTTTTACGTACATTAATAAGCATGCGACGGACCTTTTGATTTATAACACGTTTGTTTATATTTAACATTAGTTAATTCACAACTATCTGTGACTTCAAAAGAAAAGTGAAGCGTATATGTAACAATTTTATACCCTATTACTGAATGATTGGTAAGAATTGGACATGGTTTTGACTTCATCAATTAGTTCTTATAATTGTTATTGTCAGTATTGTTCTAAGGGCTGTATAAAATACAACCTCGTTACTCATGTATTATGTATGCAATAAAGAAGTAATTATGTACTTAAGACAAAAAAGGTTATATTTTAATTCCCACAAATTCCTGTTCAACGTTTCAGTATTAGGAGTTACAGTTATTTATATTATTGTCAGGAAATATTATGTGCCACGTTAATGATGCTTACAAATATTGCAAAGCTCATAATCAAACTATTCGGTGCGGTACTCTGTTCATAAAGGCGATATTATCTTCTTTGTTCGTTTCCCTGGTCCTAAGGATCGTAAGCCACAACTACAGGTACTGTCTTGAAGTAAATTGTTTGGCGACAGTTCTCATGATCTTTCGCCAATATCACTGCCTTATGGATGGTCATTTTCAAAGTGCTTGTAATCTGCTCAATCCAGTAAGTAAGTAAGACTGAAATATGTGAACAACGTAACATTAGAGGACCGCATATCACTGATAACGATTTGTTTTTATTGGTTTTATTGGTCCGATGAACAGTCCAATAATCCAATAATGTGCATTACTAATTCCTTATCTGAAGTATTTTTGCTGTGGCTTTTATTTAACATGCCTCAGAACAGTATAAAAACTCGGAGTGTTGAATATATTTTGCGTTAATTTTGTAGAAATTCATTATCCACAATTAAGTGAAACTACGTCATGTACTATTATTTCTATTTTCATTAAGTTCTTTATTTACCACGGACTAAGTTTCGTTGTATTACATCTTCAGGCGGGCTGTTAGCAAAGATTCAAACTATCTTTTCTACAAAATTCTACAAAATTAACAAATTAAGAATTTCTACAAAATTAACGCCGAATATATTCAATACGTAATATCTTAAAATATTCTTTAGTTGATCATTAATTTGAATACGGTACTCTAAATTTAATGTAAATTACGTTAATACTTATACACATACCGGATGGTGTTCTTTTAATTTGGAGTTTATGTAATGAAAAGAAATAACTTTCATTTTATTATTTAATATTATCAGAATTCCAGTGAAAAATGACTAGGAAATGATCTAAAGTATTAAAAGTACAAGAATACTAAATCATTTATATTGTTAAACTGTATTAAATTGTGACTGTATTAAAGAAGGCTTCTTACTAACTGCACTCAATGAATTAATTTAGGTTTAATCGAAGCACCAGTTGGTGAACAATATTATTTTTCCTGCTTTTAATAAATCATGAACTGTTAAATAAAACCGTTTATAATAAAAATTATTTTATTTTATTTATTGTTAAATCTTAATTTTTTTTTTATTATCCTGATATTATTCTATTTATTCAATAACAGAGGTAATTTGTAAACTACTTTACAAGTATGAAACCTGCTGATCGTGAAACTACGTAATTTAAGCAAACTGTATCACTGCAACATCAAGCTGATGATTTCCAAGATGATGATTTCAGAGTTTAGGCGGGCAGTACCTCTGAAGCATCAGAACTAATTACGTGGAACATGGAGTTAAATAACCAAGTTTCTACTTGAAACACACAATACTAATTAAAAACAGCAGACCCTCAAGGCTCACGATTTCAACGGACAGTACAACTACGGCATCAGGAATTAAGAATCAAAGATTGATTTGATGATTTTGTTTTGTCGTGAGTGCTGAATACACGGACTAAGTTTTAACAGAATTCGTTAAGTAGCAGTAATCACAAAGTCGAACGCAACATTTAATCAACAACGAGACACGGAATGTGAAGAAGAATTAAATCGGTTAATTAGGGCGTTTATGTCAAAATATGCTATGACATATCCTCTTTAAGTTTATTACATATATTCACACATATGTGTGTGTGTGTATTTATATATAAAAAGTGAAAATATTTATTATAATATATATTTTACATTCCTTTTTCTATTTTCTTTGTTTCATTTTTTGACTTTTTGAATTTAGGGTGTATATTTTAATACACATAAAACATATACTTAATTTGCAATTAAAATAAGCAATATTTATAAAAGAAAGGGATCTGGGCAAGACATAATTCTGTTATCTTAATAATAATCACATACAAACTTCGCGGTTTCCCGCAGTTATATTTTTGCTAGTTATATAAATGTATCAACTGCTACGCAAATTATGCATGTAACTAAAAAAAGTACATAATTTTCTGACTAAAATTAAAATAAACCATGTCCAAATCAGATACATAAATTATAAACATTATATTAATTTTTCAATTGCATTTTACCGTTGCCAAGCCAGCAAGTATTAATACCAAACTCCATTAAAAATATACACAAAAACATTACTATCATTATATGAAAATAAAAATTTATTAAGGTATATTCAAATATTGATTAGCGTATTTTACACGAGATATTATACAATAGTTAAATTCTCAACCCGTCAATTAAAATATCTTTGTATAAATTATATCATTGTGTTATAATCCGTTGTGTGATATTTCATTCAACGCAATTGTATTGGAATATCCACTTCAACAACTGAAATTAATATCAATCCCTCCTTTCATTTCGTAATAATTTATCATGGTCAATTCTCCATTCACAGTTTGTAGTACGAAGTGCTTTTATATCAAGGTCGTTTTAGATTGCGTTTTATTTATGTTGAATATCTTTCAAGCTTCGTATCATTTAAGAAGGGTAAAAGTATTACATTTTAGAAGGTATTAAACAGACTAAATTAATACGCTTTCAATCTTTATAATAAGAAAGTAAGTTAACAATAAAATAGATAATATTTAAAGTAAATGATAACTTAATTCTTTCATAATAATAAAGCTAGGAGGGAGATGCATTTCCTACTGAACCATGCATGTCATACTTAAATATTAAATATATTTCACATCACGTGTATTCAAGGATATATACTTAGTTTAAATTTGTGTATTGAGATTATTGTTGTAGTTTTGAAGAAAATAGTAAATTTAAGGATATTGAAATGATTCCCCATTTCTTTTCAGACAAATTGTTTTTAAAACGGCTTATCTGTTCTAACATTATTTTCTTTATGTTTGATTGCTTTCTTATTCAGTTTGATTGTTTTCATGTTCATACGGATTTGATTATTACAAATAGATAACTTGTTAAATTTTTTGAAAAATTTTTAAAAAATTAAATTTTTGATGTAATACGAAATAAGAAATACTGGTGAACGAAACATGGATATTTCAAAGTTTTTTTATTTGATTTTTTTTGATATTTAATTTCAGTTACGAAAAACATTAAAATCTTAATAATATTTTTTATAACACTTATTACGGTTTAATTGCTTGTGGAAGAGTTTCGACACAGATTGCGAAGAACCTCTTTCACAAATAAATCTATTAATTTTTTTCCATATCCTTTGATCATGAACAGTCATTTCGCACTTCAAATGAAACATGACAAAGAAGCACTTTGCGGAACAAATATTGTTTTGTTTTCGAACCATATTTTCATATTTATTTGAAAAGAGACTGCATTAAAATTTACCATTTTCAATGATTATTCAATTTAACCTCTTTTCTGATGTTTTCCACCATTTATTGTATAGAATACTGTGATTAACTTAAAAATGTAATAAATGCATTTTTATAAAATTGGTCAAGTTTTATGATATTAGTTAAAATTGAGATTTTCTTTTTAAATTTCTCAACAAACACCCTCAACATGGCCACTTGCACTATAAGACATGTGTTAAATCTGCCGCACAAAACAGTAACTTTTCAAATGAAAACTTCTTCTGGCTCACCTTATTCCAACTTTGCTAATGAGAAAAGCTTTCCGATTTCGCGTCAAGCCAGGAATGTTATGCAATTTGAGCATACTTGGCAGTAGGCTGATTATGGTGGAGTAGTTCAACGCTCTTTGCTTATACATAGCGCCAGACAGGAAGAGAATAACGGTCTAGTTAGTATATTTTTATTTCGTCATTTATCGAGTCATTGGCGCAACAATATGGCAATAGATTACGCACGGAACGCGACGGAATTCTAAATTGGGATCTTGGTGCTTGTATCTTTTCTTCTTGGATTTTATTTAAGGAAGTATTATTTATTTTTTTAATTCATACCAAAAACAATTTTTTGTCTTAAAGTTGTAAAAATTTACCTAGTTTTAGCTCAATATTTAAGTGTCTTATGTGGTTTCATCAAAAAAATAGATTGTCAGTTGTCTTTCTCCACACTGCTTAAGTTTCTTCTTTTTAAGTTATTTTATTCATGAAAATATTATTTTTATTTCCAATAAAATTAAAAAAAAAATTCCTTTTCTCCTGCGCTCGAGGTATACTCGCTGTATAGCTCACGTTTATAATAAAGACGTACATTTTCTCTTTAGAAATATGTGTTTATTTATTAGGAAATATATTTTTTATGTAACTGCAACACTTTTGTATGTTAATTGAGCGAATTTATTTGCATTAACATAAGTGTCAAAGTGGATAAAATATAATCAATCAAATGTACGCTGCATTGTTTTGGCTTCTTAAGATTTCTCCGTGAAGATATGAGTAAGACACGACTAACATCAATGTTAATTATTTTTGTTTTTTAGTTTCTGTGTTCACATCTTCCAATACAAGCAGTATGACTGTTCCGATTTTTTTACGTGTGAGGTGTGGTCTTAATTCCTCAGTTTTTTTAATTACTAATCAACAAGGACTTCTATTTTAAACCACTTTTAAAATTTACCCCAATATCAAACAAAATTTTCATTCCGACTTCCATAACTTAAGTTAAAATTTTAGGTATTAATGAAATTAAGTATATTGTTTATGTGGTAATAGATAGAAATTTAAGGAATTATGTTCAAGAGTTTTCTTCAGAAGTGATCATAATACTAGCAGTAAATAAAACTCTTCACATATATTTTGAATTTATGGATGTGTTCATAATAATTCTGAAATATTATAACTCTGAAATTTTTTCATATGTTTAATTTAAGTGATTAAAATATCGGGAGGTTATGAAATATGTAACGTTTTATATACTCATATGATATTATTAAAGAAGATTTTGTGCCAAAAAAGCTTATTTAATAATTTCATTCGTATTTTTAAACACATCCGTAACGATATTCCATTTGGTGAGGCTCCTTGAGAAAAAACGTTTCAACGAGGGTTCGCCATATCGAAAGGTAATTAAAATTTGTGCCGTTTAACAAGTTTTTCTAATACGCTCTCTTATAGTGAAGTAGTTTCAATATAAAATGATATACGGAATGACAGTAATTCTGACATGCCTAAATTATAAGAGCAATTTAGTTACGGTGTCCTGCAAAACCTTAATACCAAGTGATGGTGAATAGAGTTTTAGTAATTAGTTTGTTGGTCTGTGTATGAATAGGATCCCAAACAATACGTACACATACGAAGGCGACCTTTGAATTATACGTGCAATTCTATAACTTCAACCTAATTGTTATTATTCATTTATACTAAGATAGTGCAATAATTAAATACACAGGTTACACATATACAGGTTACACATTTTAATATATAATGAATACTTGTAATTTACTTACTTTTAAAGACTTTTTACTATGTAGTGAAAATTTGGTCGTTACGTACTTTATATTTTATTCATATAATAAAACTGTATAAATAACTTATCTATATATAAACAGTTTGTACGAAAGTATCATTTAGGAGAAGGAAACAAAAATATTTTAACACAAAAATATTGTTTTTGAACTGTTTATAAGTCTGTTTGCCTATTTGTTTGTGGACGCATTAACTAAAGACTGCTTAACTAATTTGGATGTTATTTTTCGAGAAATGTAAGAATAGTGTAGAAGTAATATATAATTTTAATTACATCATAATTGATTCACTCCTTCAGATGATACAGACATTTAATAATTTACAATATTTATTCATATTACATTAGTAGACTGACAGCAGGAAAGTGCGTAACTACTCGATTCATAGTAATTACACAGACTGTATCTATGTTCATCAATAAATGGCGCGATGTGAATTTTAAATCGCACATTGAAGTTTTACACTTGGACAAACATAGTCGAAATGGGTGTAGCTAGTGCTGAAATATGGAGTGATGCGGGAAGGGTAGGTGTTTGAGTATATAAAACGTATGCGGGCAGACACATGATGATAGGCACTATTTTGGTCGCCTTCCACAAGTAATTTTTTTATGTTTTCTGTATTCATAACAAACTTATATCATGTGCTGAATTTGTCCAAAATTCGATTAAATATTACGGCAACATTGATACGGCAATTTCACATTTCATTACAAAATGTACTTACTAAACAAAATGTTTACTTTATTTAAATTATTATTTACGAGCCAATTCCTAATATTACCTTTTTAATTTTTAAACCAAATATTGAATGTCATTTTTAGTTCACAATATTATCATTTATTAAATAATTTAATATGGGCAAGATTTGCATACATTAATTACAAGGCCTATTAGATCTAATTCAACAACATTATAAAATTATTTCTTTAAGTTTTGCTCGAGAGAATATTTTAAACATTACATATTTTTTTCCAAAAATAAAATACAATACAAGTATTTTCCTTACAAAATGACCTTGTCAAACTGGTTATTATTTATAAGTTCTACCAAGCTAGTTATGAGATTTTGTTATATTTCCAGAATTGTTATTTATGTTATATTGAATTTTTTATTTCATTAAGGATACATGTTAAAAGGTAATAAGCAACCATGAAACAAATTTGAATGTTTATGATTTTAATAATTATTTTATTTCTTTTTATCTATTTTTAAGCTTCTGTAAAAAGTAAGTACAATACAATACAATTAAAGCTAACTTGTGTGTTGTAATTTCATAGCAAAATAAGCTCAGTTTCTGTTTTCCACTCCTGCAGCAATGATTTCAAAGTCAATTTTTGTAAAAAACACAAACAAGATTTACCTATCAACATTAGGATCTACCCATTTTATTTATTCTTTGATTAATATAACTAAATGAGAATAATATATTGGTGGTTACGTAAGCAGTTGAGAAAATTAAACAATAAACGGAAAACATTTCTTTGAACAATATTTTACTTGTAATCCTATGCTTGTACGTATCTAAATTTAATCCAAGTTTTGATTTGTTACAATTGTTCCGAGTACAATTTTATTTTGCTCAGAAGGTTACTGATGAATATTATATATCTTTATAATTTTTTATAAATCTCTTATAATAGAACTTTCTTGAAAAATAACGTTTAGTTTTGATTTTAATTTTTCAGTATATTTTAAGCATATTTGGAAAATGTAAGTGAATTTGCGTTGCGCCCGTTAACATTTTTAAAATTTATGTTTATCCTGCCGTTCAAAATATTTATTGTTACATTCAATACTAATATGTTATCAAAAGATATTTTACTTAAATATATTGAAGACATTTTCCAAATATTATTTTAACTAGTCATATCTGTGAAATAATTTCTCTGCCCAATTTAACCTTTTTTTAATTAATATAAAACCATATATTAAGTAACATTTAGATCATGGTAGAAAGCATGACAGATATTTAGGTTCATTCTTTTCGCAGCTTCACGACATGGTTTATTCTTAATAAAGATTTTTTCTTTTAATATTTTAAGATATTTTCTAAATTAACCTACTAAAAATACCTCAATTTACTTACTTTTAAACTTACATACCTCTAAATCAATATTCACTTCACGTGCCCTGTTTAAATATTAAATTTTATTTGACTAAAATACAATATATTTTAGTAAAATAATATTTAATATTTAAACAAAGTAAATTGCTATAATCCGATTTTACCATCCAACAGGTAATTTTGACAAATTAACTGAAAGCCTATAAATGTTAGTTTCGAACTTAGGCAGATAATTTAAAATATTATAAAGCAAATTTTCGTGCAATCATTTATCAATTATTGGTTTTCAAGTTGAATAATCCTTCATAAAACTGAGACTCGACTTAATAAATGAAAAACCATTCTGTAGTGGGAATTGTTATCCATTCATTTACAGATTGAAGATACTAATGAAAGCATTTGCCCTTAAGATGCTGTTTAGTTAATTACTATCTTTCGGAATTTTGAATTAAGAAGTATATTTTCAGTTATTATAATATGGTCCGCAATTTTTGTTCAACTCTTTAGAAATTCAAATGGATCAAGCTATTACTGCACATAAAGGTAAATTAACAGAGCGTAAGATTAGCAAATTTGTAAAATGTTAACTACAAAAAAAATTTAACTGCATTAAAAATTAATATCAATCAATATTATACAAAATAAAATAAGTATTAGCAGAAATAGATGAGAGTGATCATGCAGATAGTAATAGAACTTTAACATAAATATGCATGATTTCCTTTTTTGGGAAATAGTTACCTTTTAGATTCCATATACCCTATTATATAGTTGTCAGTATTTTCTGACCATAAACGCAAAAAGGAAAGGAAAAATAATAACATTATCTTGTTTCATAAAATACATATAAGTGATTTGACTTTGACACTGTATTAAATAAGATCAGTGTTAAAGTCATACGTAATAAAAATATATGAAATACCTTTTAATCGTCCATATTAAAAAATTGCTGCAAATCCTTATGCCAGTTAAAAATAACTCCTTTGACATTAAGATTAGCCTACGTTAAAAGTTAGCTTCCGTTATTCTATCAGTTTATTCTTTACTTAATCAAAATATTTTATAGGCCAAACAATCTTCCTAATAAAACACATACAGTTTTCATCCGAGTTTTTATTTGCGGTGTTCTAAAGGAGAACTGGGAAGTTTTCGTAAAAATATAAAAACGTTGTACAAATACTTGAACAGTTAAAAGTTTTTATGATGACCATTACCTTAAGTTTGTGAGCAAAATGTTAATTATTTACTGTCATAAACAATAAAATATTTTGACTTTTAGTAGATTAATTTTAAACTAACATCAACGAATATATCAGAACGATTATTTTCGATATGGACCTTGACTGTTTTAAATATTATATAACAAAGTTAATTTGATAAAAAGTAACTCGGTATTTTCTAGCTTTCTTAGTTGCAAATATATAATATTGAGATATCTTTTTAATTGACTGAAGAAGTTTCCAGGGTATCAAGTATAGTTTGCGGTCATAATGAATTACCGTCTATGACTATGGCATAAACATGGTTATATGTATTTCAAAATATAATGCAGGAGCAAAATTCAAAATTAATGTTCCTGTGTATTCATAATTGTGCTACTTGCGTATAATTAAAAATTATTTTCGTTGCCCAAGAATATATACACCGTGAAAGATTGACCATTTAATTTTTTAGATTTTAGTGATGACAATATACCTGAAGTGCTTATTTACAAATTTTGTTGATGGTAACAAGCGGCCAGCTCAAAATATCTTATGTAATTAAAAAAGAACTCTGCGTATCCAATTCTATACTATTAATAATATTATGAAATACTAATGACTAATATGATATGTGCAATCATCTGTTTTAATTGATAGTTTAACCAAAGAGGAGAACTTATTATTTGATTCTGGAAAGCCTTTACATTTTATTTCTTAGACATAACATTAAATAAACACTTTAATTTTGTTATAAACGTTCCAAAAAAGAAAAAAAATACTTGGATTACAAAAAGTAAAAATACGGGCTCGTTTGTTGTTTGTTTTATTTTACCTCCAAAATGAATTTTGGTCATTGACTTACCCAAACCAGAACTTTACGCGAACCCTATTCCAATTCTTTTTGATTTACGAGTATTATATTTTAATTAAGGCGAAGAACCAAAAATTTACACGCAAGAGAATCAGTTCGTAAAAAATTAATTTGTTGTCAACAAGCAAAATAATAAGAATTCAAAGGAAAAGGGGATTCATAATATATTTAAATTTTTGCGATTCAAGTGCCCTAAAATGGGCAGAAGATTGTTATAAAAAAAATTCCCCTGAGGAAAAAAAATTATTGGCCGAATCATATTTAAATTGACGTTTTTTGAATATAATTCTTTTCATCCAATAATTCTAATCACAAGTTATCCCAAAATTTGAAGGTGACATGGATAAGTATGAGAGCATAAATCCCAGTAAATTTGTTATGTCTGAAAACCAAGATAAGTAAACTATACACTATACGTAGATCAAGTTCAACCGCATCTCGTTTTGATTTATTTTTTAAAATATGCATAACGACCGTTTTAACTTAATAAAATACTTTATGACGACGAAGTTATAACGGAGTTTTTATAACTAAATAATTTCTTAAGATCAGAACAATCCTAAATATATTTTTGAGGGTGTAAGATTATGGGTAATATAATTTCATCACGTGAATAATTATTAGAATCTCTGATTACAGTCTTATTGACAGTGACTTATCGTTACTCTCGATTCCTATTTCGTTGCTTTAAAAATTGTCTTGTCTAGATGAATAAACGCTATTGTAATCTTAGTTGAGCATATGCTGAAGAAATTGATATGTCCCGAAAATTTGTATTACAGTATCATTGTTAGTAAGATTATGAATTTAAAAAAATTAAATTAGATTCAGCTAAAGGGAGTAAGTTTGTATTTTCATCGTTTGTGGATATAACTCTCTCGAAAATTTTTAGGAACCCAGGAAAGACATTGAAATTTTTCTTATATTATTAAAAATATATTTTTTATTCTTATATCATTTACGTAAAATAAGTTCTATTAAAACACGACTGTCATAGTGGTTTAGAGTATTGGGTTATTCATATTAATATAGCCATTTTCGTAAAACGTTTTGGAGCTTAAAATAAAAATTAATACTAAAATAAAAATTAATTCCAAATTTCAGATCTTTCGTAAGTATATAAATAATATTTTGTAGAATATAATTTAAATAGAAAAACTTTGCCATTGGCCATCTTATCAGATATATGTATATAAAATTATCACTCAACTAAAGTCCCCCCCCACACACACACACGCACACTCACAACACTTCATATTATGTATCCGTGTTCACATAATATTTTCAAAAACCTTTTCGATTCTTTATAATATCAGACGGTGCAATTTACGCTTAAAAGACAAAATATCCTCGTAACTTCTCAAAAAACGATTGCTTTTTCCACGAATGATCATGTACCGTATATGCGATGAGGATACGGAATTAACTAAATAAAGATATGCATAAAATGCCGCCGCGTTTATATAACTGAACCTTGCTAAACAAAAAATAATTTATTTAACAAATATGCATTCGTAAATGTTTGTGACAGCAAAGCTAAATAAAATTTAATTCAAATCGATGTTTTCTTGTCAAACTGTTCAAATTGTGTCTTTCAAGTAATATTCTATTTAAATTATAATATGGAAAGAATATTCATTGAAAATGTGACAACTCTAAATTTATATAAGGTGATTTTCGTTTATAAAGGCTTAATAGTAAAAATACAAACTTGATAGTAAGATGTATTCGTCAAAATTACTTTGAAAAAATGCGGAATCCATTAACAAGTCTGAAATACTAATTCAAATTAGAAGCACAAAAAAATCTTGCATACGAAGCCAAAACTACAATATCCCGTAAATTGTGAGACACCAAATAATTTATAATTGTAAAAGCAAAAGGCAAAAAACTGAATTGAACAAGTGACTGAAAGTTAAATTAAACCAATAATTTTTTAAATTAAATTTAAAACAAGTCTTGTTGCACTTCAGATAAATTTTTCTGTCTAACGGAAGCAAATTACCAACAATAACATTAAAACAATTGTTGTAATAAAATTAAAACCAGTCTTATTATACTTAAATACATATTTCTTTATCCAAAAGAAATAAATGATGGGCAATGAAATGAAACTAATTATGTCTTACGACACATCTGATATTTTTTTCATTTTCTGACGAAAGCAAGCTAAACTGTTGTCAATGTCAGGTTTTTCTTTATTTCTTTTGTTGATTTTCTTTTAAATTACTCGTTTTAGTGTCATTTTTGTTTTCTGTCATATACGTCACACACACACACACACACACACACACACACATATATATATATATATATATATATATAATATATATATATATATATATATATATATATATATATATATATATATATATATATATATATATATATATATATATATATATATATATATACTTATATATATATATATATATATATATATATATATATATATATATATATATATATATGTATATATATACATATATATATATATATATATATAATCACAAAAACATAAGTCGAGTTGCCATAAAAAATCTGTAAATTTTAAGTGGACGATAATTGATTCTCATTTTATTTCCCTAATTTAAAATATATATTATTTTACGTCATCGGGACGGCTTTAAGTGACTAAAGAAAATAAAGCCAATTATAATTACGTTTTTAATTATTCAGTAATATGGAAAAAAATTAAATTTTCTAAAAGTTCCAGTACAAGGAACTTTTTTAATTTTTTTCAGTTTATTTACAATTAATCACAGCACTTTTTATAATAATTCACATATTCTCTTTTGTACACAATATTTTAGAATTTCATTATCCTTGAAAAACTGACTAAAATTTTAAAACTTCTTAGTTTATGATACACAATGCCATATTTTTTAAACACACTAAAGATTTGTTTTCACCAAACTTCATAGCTTTTCATTTCCTGACTTGGATGTCATTGTGATTGGATGGAGACAGACAGAGCGAATTAACATGAGTCAAGGGTAAAAAAATATATTTTTAAAAAACGATTGCTTTTTTAAACTAATTTGTATAATTTTTACAACCTCTAAACTCTAAACTACTTTTGTATAAATCTCCATGTTTTACTTTATATTGATTGGTTATGAAGTCCACTATCCATAACTCTTGGTTGGACTGACGTAGACACGGAAAAGAGATAATGAATCCAAAAAAATGACAAAGATATTTTGTATTTAAATCTAAATAAAATACAAAATGAGTGAAGGATTTAAAAGGTCAAAATATTTGATAGATTTTATGAGCATATTTATGAAGATATTTATTTAAGTATACATACAAAAAATGTAGCAAAAATTTAAAGTATTAAAACATGTTCTAGCAAATCTTTAGAAAAAGCCCAATATTGTAAATACGCGATAATTTTATATTTTTTACAAACAAAATTTTTTTTTATAAATACTGATGTAATAAATCTGTAAATACTATTGTATAAAAAAAAATATGGAAATGCATTATATATGTTATGGACCAAGTGATTAACGAGAGCATTATTTATAATGCCTGGGGGTTATGAATAATGACAAGCTATATCGGACTAAGTGACTAACTATTATCTAAACTTCATCATTTATCACACTGTTTGGTCATTATGAGTATTACTACGTGGTCATTGGGCAATCTGATCATATAGATACATTAGCTGGGGTATGGGGAGGGAAATAAACGCGTAACACGCGCTGACCAATCAAAGTCCCCGATGGCTGCGTGTGGACGTCAATCGCTTCATTGTTCACTACACAGCGCTCATGGTTTTTGTTTATTTTTGTATTGAAAACGATTGCAGATGGACGCGGATAGCTTGAATTCTTGTAATTCAGCGTCGAATTATAGTGAAGGATTGTTATTGTGTGTTTAAGTAATTCATCATGGATAGATTAAATTAATTGGTATAACTAAAAAAACAAAATACTCAGTTCACCAACAAAAGTTATATACAGATGAATAAAAAGGTAAAATCTTCGAAGTCAAAAAATCTTATAAAAAACCCAAAATATTATATTGATTATTATATTGATACAGATTCGACGTCACAATTGTTGTAGAAACAGAGAAATTTATTGTTCCGGTCAAAGAAAGAAATATAATCAGATATATCGTGAAGAACAACGAAATATTTCAGATTCTGCATGACTCCATTCTCTACATGATTTATTCCACCTGACAGTTGGGCACGATGGAAGAACTCGGATGAAGAGTTAAATTTGTGCGATTAAAATATATGAAAAATTATTGAGTCAAGTAGACTTAATTTACATGCAGTCACAAGGAGATGATCAGTACAAATTTATACTAGTATTCCAAGATCATCTCACAAAATTTGTGTAGCTCCGTCCACTCAAGAAGTAGCATATGTGCTACTTGAAATTTTTACGATATTCGATGCACCAAGTATTCTTCAAACTGAAAATGGTAGAGAGTTCGCTAATAAAATTGTTCAATAAGCTTGTAACATGTGGCTCAAATTGAAAATTGTACATGGTAATTCTAGACACCCTCAAAGCCAAGGGTCAGTAGAAAGGGCAAATCAAGATATAGATAATACCCCAAGTACGGGGTTGGAGGATAACAACACTAATAAATGTTCGGAAAGATTACGTTTTGTGCAACTAATGAAAAATAGAATCCATCATACAGGTATTAAATCTACTCCATATGAGCCCATGTTTGAGAGGAAGTAGAAAGACGAAGAAGACTTAGAAAAATTATTATCTACTAAAAGCTCTGTCATAGAAAAGAACCAAGTGGAGTCCCCGGAAAATAATCAAGTGGACTCCACCAAAAATGATCAAGTAAAGTCCATCAAAATTGATCATGTGGAATCCACCGACAATGATATAAATTTGTTTTCAGCTGGCCTAAGCCAAATTTTGCCACCTATTATCTTATATCGTCTGTGTGTAGAAACTTGAGATTTGAACCAAATATCCACATAGGAAA
Organism: Druceiella hillmani; assembly: GCA_039881145.1. Lineage (NCBI taxonomy): Eukaryota > Metazoa > Arthropoda > Insecta > Lepidoptera > Hepialidae > Druceiella > Druceiella hillmani. The sequence continues at coordinate 14,290,142 of JAYKKI010000025.1, read as the reverse complement.
TGGCTTCATCATAATAAAACGTGGAGTGTAAGAAAGGAAATATTATTATAGTTAATAAATTGGCTTTAAATAATTTGCAGAACTAGGCTAATATAATGTTGAGTGCATCTAACTCTAAATATCCCGTAGCTAAAATTGGCGATACTGTAAGGGTCTGCATTCTAGGTATTGATCAAACGCTTAGCGATGGAAGAAATATACTTGCTACCGTGATTGAAATAACAGCCTCTAACCTTTATAAATTGGGAACAAAACAAGGTGTTTCAAATCAACATTATTCAAGAAAACTATTTATTGTGTCCACTGAAAGATTTGTTTCGCTTAAAGATATTCCGAAAACAGAGATTTCACTGATAGAGGGTGTTAGGATATTGTCTAAATGTGGAGGATTAGGTAATAGTCGAAACATCGTCACCTATTACAACGGGCACTTTTTTACTTTTTAAATTTTTGGCAGACAGAAATTTAAAATTATAAATCAACAGGGTTTATTTTGATTATGAATTGATTACACAAACAAATCTGAATTGGAATTCAAAAATATTTATTCTTAAACATAATTTAATATAATAGGCCAGAAAAATGTATTAAATTAGCCGTAATATTTAATTGGAAATAATGAAGAATTGTGTATTACGCATGATTCTAAAGCGAGTTGTTATTTCCGTCAGTCTTTGTTCAGCCACTAATACTACCATTTATTTACATCATTTGCCCCCACATCAACAACACACAGTTTCCTGAATTTAGTAGTATTTCAAAGAAGACTGTGAATGGTTAAAGATATTTAATTAGTAGCTAAAACGTTATTCATACCGTTGGTCGAGATTGACTCGTGATTTATACGAAACTCTAACCCTACTTTTTCCTCGTATGGATCGTATGGGTATTATTCATTGCTGTAAGAAATCCATTACTTCATGCAGATATTTGCAAAAAAAATATTCTTGTAAATACAAACTCTGTGAATCAAAAATTAAACAAAACGTTAATTTTGATATCATTTTTATAAGCAATTTCTACAAACTATGCAAAACCCCAGTGATATCTTAAAATCGGACTGTCTACTTGGTTTGGGAAATAAAACAAAAACGTTTTTGGGTATTTTTAAAGCAAAGCGGAATTTTGAAGAAAAATTTAGCGATGTTTTATGTCGGTGAGGAATAACACGCTAAAATGAAAAGGACGAAAATGAGCTGGTTAGGGAGGCTTGCAAAGTTTTCTTGTATGATATGTGTAAAGCTTTATTTATATTTTTCATTTAAACTTGCCTCTACTTAATATTTACGTAAAAAGGGGTCGCCTTATTTTAATGGGATAATTCCTTAAAATGTATAAATGTATGAAGTGAATATTGAATTAATCTTTACAAAATATAAATTGTTTTTTCCCAGTGTTTGTTTTTCCCAGTGTTTGTTCCATTTATTAAAAAAATTATACAGTTTAAATTTTAGCTGACATCCTTTCATATTAATTCTTTGTCAGAAATTTTACAACCTATTCATACATTGGCCTTCAAAAAATATTGCTCATTGATAGTGTTTATTGATTTTAAACACGGATTTTCTTCATCCACGACGTTCCTTTGTGTTAGCAGAGGTAAACCTAAATTTTTTACTGCACTATGTTTATTCACTCATTTTTATTAAAATGTGACCCTAAAGCCGGACCATAAATATTTTAAGTACAAGATATTTTTTTTTATTAAACGATGAGAAATTAGATTATTAAATAAAAATCTTCAATGCATGATAATTAAACCTACAATTTAAAAAATATGAACTTCAATTTCGACGACAATTTCTCTTATGCAAATAAACATTTCTAATGGTTACATTCTTATCACATCTTTATCATAGTTGTCTCGAACTTGGAAAGAAAACAGCCGTGTAAAACAAATGTGTCTTCGTAGTTTGTAAAGAAAAAAGGCCATTTATTTAAGGTATAAAAGTGCCTCTTTCCCAAATTTACCACTTACCGTAAATGTTCAAGCGACTATCTGTGAGAGTTTCTTTCACACTTAGACTCATGAACGTTAAAGAGTACGTTATTTTTCTTTAAAATTATTTAGAAATAATATTATTTTCCACAGTGCAAATGTATTTTCATTATATCTTTCACATGTGTAACAATTCGTGAATTTATCAAGAGCGATATGATTTAAAGTCATTGCTACATATTTCCGGTAATTTAATGTGAATTTTATTAGTGACTGTTACTTTTTATTATTTTTCTTTCACTTAGACGCATGCACGTTTAAGAATACATTATTTCACTTTTAAACTACATGAAATTTAAAATAATTTTGCACAAAATTTATTAAACTTTAACTTTATTACAAGCATCAACTTTGAGTCAAAATAATAATATTTAAGGTACAAAATAATATATTAGGGAAAGAAAGGTTTCCATAGCTTTAGGCGGTTTAAATTTGCAGTCTTTATAAATATAAAAAAAAATAGTATCAATTGATTGCATATTTTATATTATATTATATTTTTAATTTTGTTACACAATGAAATCAATCTTACTACAACGAGAACAATCTCTTAAAGCCTCGAACAGCGGCCGGGAATCGAACCCAGGTCCCCACGATGTGACCCATAGTCAAAGGTCTTATGCCTTGTGAATTTAAATTGTCACTTCCAATTTACGTTAGATGTTTACGTTACTGTTGTTTTTGAGTATATTGGTGAGCTTTTTTTTTCCTATTAATATCTGTAAACAAAACCTGTTCACGAGTACCGAAACACGTAAAACGTGTCCCATTGTTTTATACAAGTTTATTGTTATATTCCATTTAGAAGTTCTAATAAAACACTGATACATAGAAATTTTCACAATTTTCAAACCTAAAATTAAAAGTATATTTGACGAGAAAAAACCTTTTTCTTGTGAACCCTACAGGTTGGGGCGGAGGTTTATTTTGATTAATTTACATGCACTAATATCTAGAGAAATAAAAAGATTGTGATTGGCAGATACAGATAAACGAACATCTTGGTGAAATTGTAAGTAAAATTAAAAGGATTTACCCAATTGCTTAAAAAACCTAGATAGGGACGGAATATAATTAATATTACGATGAATTCACTTTTCACTTTATGCACTGAAAATTGTAATTTATTGATATTTTATAAGTTAACAGTCAACGGCAATGCTCTAAACTAAAAATTACACAAAAACTTTTTGAAGGTTTTTTCCGAAAATTAAACTTTTTATAAAAAACTTGGCGTTTTCATGTATTTGTTACACAGTTACAGAATTATCATATAAAAATATTGATTTTCACCAAGATGATGTTTTACTTTATCAATAAGGATTTTATGTTAATTATGAGTAACCGGTTTTCATTCATTGTCTTCGTGATGTACCTCGACTAGAAGCACTTGGAGTATTCCAGTTTAAACCGTTTTCCCATGAGATGCGGCTATATTCTTCTTGTTTGAATACTTAAATCATTACTTGGAATAAAATACATCCAAATTAAAAAAAAATGTATATTAGAAGAAACTATTATTTTCAAACAATTGCATTGGCAAAATAAAATTAACCACATCTTAATTTCGTACCAGCTAACATGAATATTGACTACTTGCGACCATGCAACAAAATTCACTGTTCCAGTCCATCGCTTTTGCATGCCTCTCTTTAGTAATTTAATTATTTTACTAACCCTACCCTTAAACTCCCTCTCTCTCTCTCTAACAGTTTAACGTCTAAATTAGATGTTATAGAAAACAGTTTACTAATATTAGGCATTTCAGAGAAAATAAACAAATCCAATTATTTTTTTTCGGCATATCGCGACTCAGTATCATTCTAAGGAATCATTTGAACAATTATTTGTAACTGAAGTATAAAGTTATTTAATGTAAAGTATTCTAGGAAAAATATCTAATTTTTTAGAATTTATTATTGTTCCAAATTCTTTGATAAAAAGTACCTTCAATTTTTTAATAGGTTAAGCGACTAAAAATTTATTTTCTTTTTAAATGACACTGAATATAAACTATGAAATATACCCTTGCAATAGTTCTTTTAATTGCATAAGTGGTTTTATTTGAAAATTTTCTATAACAATAAACCTGTCTTATAATGTATTTATGTCCTCATGAGGAAAGAAAATGTGTACAATATTTTAACCAAAAAAAGATTTTTGGGGCTTTTTCACAATATTTCAATATGAATAATTAAGTGGAAGCATTGTGTGATAAAAATACATTTTACTTTTTACTTCTACTTTTCCGTTTACAAGAACTATTTTTATTATGATCACAACTTTTCATTTCAGGAAGTTATCTTATACATGCAAGTGAATATAATTAAAAAGAGTTGAAGAGTTGAAATAAAACATGGCTCTAGTTTTAAGATAACATGAAATACATAATTTAGGCTAATATATAGACAATACAGTAGAAAGTATAATATTTTGCAGTATTTGAAAATAAAATGACATTGAGAAAAAACCGCAAGTAACACTTAAGAATAATATAAGGGTAAATAAACGATCAATATGTTTTTGAAACTATATTTAACCTCAACTTACTTATTTTTCATTAAGTTACCGCCAAATTAATTAAGCCAACTAAGCGTTTTGGAGTAACTATGGTAATAACTAACTAACTCAAAACCATCAATGTAGTGAAAACATATGTTAGTAAAATAGTAGTGAAAATTATAGTCATGATTTTCGCCTTGGTGCGACCAAATAAATATAACAATTTTAAAATAATTGTCATTCAGATAATTTTCAATAAAAAAAAAGTGGCGGAATTATGGTTAATTTCATATAAAGAAAAACTAAATTATTAGTTTTTACAAAAAAATCATTTTGTTACAAATAGAGGCTTACCTATCCGTTAAGCCTCTATTAGCTAAATACACTGGAGCTCGAGCATCGAAATTAAGTTGGCCCAAAATTAAATTATGATTTTCATGGCATTTTCCAAGTATTTAGGACATGATATAAAAATAATATTTCACATACAGAATGCGTGCTTAGAATGAGATATAAATATTGTATTTCGCTCTTTTTGAAATTTCACTTTTACTTTTGAGGTTGATTTGGGTTAAATTATTGAAATTCATTATAAAATGTATATGAAAAGTGGCATTAATATTTGAACAGGGTTTTTATATTAGCGCAGAAAATTGTCTTTTGAAACTAGTTTTATAAAAGTAAATACTGCATAACATACAAGTTTTAAGCGTTTTGCCTAGTCATCCATAACTTAATGCAAATATGTCCAATTAAGTTGTGTGTTGCAACTTAGGTTTATATCTCATAGTATGGCTATTTTACCTTTCTCTTTAATATAGTATTTTTTAATAGAAAAAAATATAATTTGTTTATTTCCGTTAGATGGCAATATGAAAAATAGATTGACTTCACTCCTATCCTTATTGGTGTTAATATTTGTGTTCCATACTTTAAACTAAAAAACGGAACTGTAATAAGATCACTACTTAACAGATATTTTCAGAAATGCGACATTGAAACTTGAAATGGCTCAATAATACATGTAATTGACTCTCATATTTTGCACTAGATAAATATCTTAAAATATTCATATAAGAATTAAAGAGATAATAAAGTAATAATTATTTTATTAGTTTCACATATCATGGAGAAATCTTCACAAAAAGACTTGTGAGGAAGACAAAAATATTATTTCTTTTAATATTAAATTGCATATTTAAAAAGATATGGTAAAAGATATGCCAACCACCCTCCATATAGAGCAACCACCCTCCTAATTTTCGAAACTACTGAAGCAAAAATCAAGAAAATAAGAGTGTTGGTAGATCCGACTAGAAGTTTACAGGAAATGTTACTTTAACGCCATAGACAGATATAGTAGGCAATACCTTTACATTTAAAAAATATAATTATAAATATTTTAATATAACACCGAAATTATTTAATGTTTACATAATCCTCGTAGTGCCAGTTCTATTCGAGTTTAGCAGGCTTTTTACTTATTAAAATGTTAACTAATATTGTCTCCAAGTAATGTTTATTAATTGATTAATTCATTTTATTTTATTTTTGAAGTTTTATTGTTACGTAGCGTGTTCACTGTAAATGTCAATACGATAAATCTGCATTGTTGTACTTATGCAATAGACAGTTTTTGATACATGGCAATAAAAATCTAATCATGTCTTACTTGAGCATTAAATACCAATTACGCCACCGTACATGATTATGTTTGATAATTGCCCAAAACTGCTTCAATCGTAACCTCAAAAAAGGGTTAAATTTGGATAAAACTAATTTACTATATCGTCGGCTTGGAGCGTAAACCTGCTAAATCCATTTTTCGCCGTTAATACATTTTCCCTATCATTCGAAAGAGAAAAAAGAGGTACACCGTCTAGGAAAAATAGCTATTCTCAATTTTGATTTTAAATCGATCAAAACACGTGATAGTAAAATTTTCAAATCCATGACTTCAATAGTTCGCGACTATATCCAGCTTTACCGCCATTTTGTATTCAGTATTCGATTAGTTTTCGACGATGTTTCAAGTATGCGCTTGCAAATAATAATTTATTTCGGTGTTACTGGTGCAAATAGAAGTTTTTATAATTTGGCTATTGTAGAGGCATGCATTTTTATTGCTATCATAGCAGGTATTATGTATTGTTATTAATGGTTAATTTTTTATCAATGTATTAGTATTTTAATTAACATCTCTCCTATTTATATGTCAGTCATGTCAAAAATAATATATAAACTTGGTTTATGAAATATATTTTTATATTTACATGTGATATTCGTGTTCGAATGTTGTTTATGATTTGATATTTACATTTTAAGTTGTTTGAATTAAAATTAAAACTATTATCGATATAATTTATAGTTCAATGTATTTTCAATGTATATATTAAATGTCTTCATAAAGGTTAGGGCGGGACCATAAATCTTGGAGTTTCGTAATACAAGTAAAGAAAAAAAAATGAACAAAAGAAGCCGGAAGCATTTAAGACACCAATTACTGAGGAATAGCCTGTTATTAAAAATATGGAAATTGAATACATAAATTTATATGAAACAGTATCGGATGACTTTAGCTTAAACATATTTAATGCTGAAAAAATAAGAAACTAACATTATTGATGCAACTATCTCTTACCATCCATATCAAATGAGGTAATACTTGATTATATTTCTAATATGCTCGCATCTACCAATATTTTGACATTTTTTCATAACAAAATGAATTGAAACGTAAATAATAAAATTGTTGCTCTCAATGTAGAACAAGAAGTTCAATTCAAAGACAGCAATATTATTCCCCATTTACCTTCTAACTTGTACTTACCTAATTCGGTTAACTTTACAAAAACTGATTAGCATCACCACAGCAAAGATATGATTTCTGAAGATAATATCGAGCAGCGCACTTTCCAAGAAAATGAAAACACTCATAGAAACTCTTTGACATGTGTTACCGAGAGTACTGGGCCAATTTCGTCAAACGTATTCAATCATATAGAAGATCTGATTTCAGATGATAGTGTACAAGAAGGCTTAGTACCATATATAATTAATTCTAACTCCGAATCTGATTACGAAAACAACCCAGAGAAAAGTAGGAAAAGAGTAAAATATGTTTAGAATCAAAAATCAAATTGGTTTGCTGAAAGAAACAGAAAGTTGAGAGAAAATGGACGAAAGTATTATGGAAGGAAGAAAGAAGAAAAATGGAATTGCGAAATACCAAGGAATCGTAGAGTAATACAGAATAAATACTTGTGTAAAGAAACTAAGAAAGGATCAGTAGAATGTTTAACATTGACAGAAACAAACAGGCAGAATATTTTCGAAGAATTTTGGCGTATGAGCCGCCTAAAGAAAAAAGTCAATAATCTTGTAATATAATTACCTGTTAAAAGACTAAAAGGAAAGAACCAAAGAAAGAACCGACAAAGGATCAAAAAGAAAGAAATCAACCGAAAAAAAGGAAAGAAAGAAAGAACCGACAAAGAATCAAAAAGAGTACAATATTTGTTTTGCTATTTAAAATAAGAAGGTCACCTAATCGATGTCTGCAGAACTATGTTTTGAAAGATTCTTGGAACATGAAGATTTCAAGTGAAAAATGAACTAGTACCTGTTTCTAAAAATAACAACAAATATTCTCTTAAAACTAAAGATTTTACTACTAAGCCTTTTGAATCAGAACGTCAGGAGCAGAAAACATTTTTTGCAATATTGGCAGCAATGGAATTCCATTACTGTCGTAGTAGTACACAGAAAATTACTACTACGTATTTATTGCCAGAGTGGGGATCAAAATGGTTCTTATATGATTTTTATCTTAACGATTGGTGTTAAACACGCTATGTGCATGCTTTGTCTATTAGCAAGTTTTATGAAGAATTTGATATCCAAAATCCAGGACTGTTCTATCCTAAAATGGACCAATGTGAGGTATGTACTCTCTTTAAAGTTGGCAATAGTCTAAAGAAGATTATTTAGAACATCAAAGTAAAAAAGAAGAAGCTCGAGCAGAGAAAGAGACAAACCTGAAGAAAGTCTTGTTTTTACGGTTAACTTGCAGGCGGTTCTAATGGCACCCAAATAAAAAATTAGCACTTTATACTATGGAACAAAGTTCCAAATAAACAAGCTTGCCTTTTATAATTTGAGCAACAAAGATGGCTATTGTTATTTGTGGAATGAAACCGAAAGAGGCTTTTACTAAAGAATTTGCAAATATATAGGTTAGTCTAATTAAAAAAAAGGTTTTACTTCAAAATTAATTAGAAAAACCAAATAAAATAATTTCTTTTAGCGACAGTTGTTCCTATCAGAATAGGCACTGTATGATGTCTAACGCATTGCTATTTACGATGAACCACAATAGCACAACCAAATTTTCTTGAATTTGGGCATATACAGATGGAAGCGGACAGCATCCATTCCTCCGTTGAGCGGGCTCTTAAAAACAGAATATTAATATTCCTGCAGAATATATCTCCATTTTCTAATTGGCAAGAGAAAACCCTATGTCTTATGATGTAACTAACTTAAACCATTTTTATTTTCAAAAGCTTTAACGAAATAAGTTGTCTTAAATGCATTCGTCCTGTACGTGGTAAAAGCGACGCTAAAATTACTGACATAAGAGCTCTTCAGTACATTTTAAACAATGATATATTTTATAAAGTGAGATTCACTGATCAATGGAGAATACACCAGGAAAATCACCAGCTGCAATTGCCTTGCCTTTTGATGTTCTGAGAAATCAGCATCTAACAAAAAGGAAAATTACAAAGAAAAAGTTTGAAGACTTTGAAAAGCGCTTTACCTGAGGACTACTGCAATTATTATAATAATTTACTTCATGACTAGTTACCATTTTTAATGTATAAGACTGATCTGAGTCCCTAATGTGATTTATTTAGATTATGAAAAAATATGTTCAAGTTAATTTGTCTTAAAAGTGTATAAAAGACTAGAAGAATTTTTGTTATTTTTGGGTGAATCTTAGTTTTATATTTTAATTAAGAGAATCTATTTTAGTTGTGCATTTAATATTAGAGTGGTTAATGTAATTACAGAAACAGAAAAATGTGTTCCTAATCTATGTGATATAAAAGTTGAATTCAGATACCTTCAATGTATTTTTTACGTTGCTTAATATTAAACGAGGAACAGGTAAACGTGACGAATACGTTTTATTTTTTATAAGAAAAATTGTATAAAAAACTGCTAAGCCCATTATCAAAAACTTTACTTGATTACAAAATCCTGCTAAATCACGAAATTGTTAGTAAATAAATAAATATTAAATTTGGTAACTCCTTTGTTATATTTTAAGTAGCATAAAAAGTAAGCATAAAAAATAAATCTAATGTATTAAAACCCATTCTTAAAATTAATTCATATCTTTTTTAATGTTTTTTCTTCTTCTGCAAAGTTGGTTAATCCGGCGTTAACAGGTTTACACTCTAAGCCGGCATTATAGTTCTCGCACTTCCAAAATATTTCACTTATTTCTAATGTCTTACGTAAATTATTACATTGTAATGAAAATAGTTTTTGAAAGATGAGTATGCTAATACTGCTAAAAGAAATGTGTTAATATGCATTTCGTTGGTATACGGCAATGTAAATTAGGTATTTCATAAACTTATTTTACACAAATCATTGAATCGCCAAATTGAAGAGAAATTAAGTAATGTAATTAAATGTTTTGTTCATACTGTTCAGTTAGGAGTTATATTATAATTCCATAGCTAATTTTTAAAATTTAGAATTTTAGGATCAGAAAATTTATTCTATAATTATTCACCTTTTGCATAGAATTATATCTCAGAAACTTATTGGTTTCATTAAAAAATATTTTTTCAAAATTCTTTATCGGGTTTGAAATATTATCATAAAAACTTTCCTTTTCTGATATTCAAACTTTTGAGGTTCTAACTTGCTTAATTCAAGCATCAACATGTTTTTGTCTCTCCTAATTATCAATCCAAAAGCCTTTTAATTTAGTCTCCTTAATATATACTAAAATTTTAATACTTCTACTGTCGTTAGAAGATTTTCAATTTAATCGGAAGAAAATCTGAAACAAACTTGAAACAAAAGCATTTCGTACTTAGAGTGAATGGAGAATTGACGGTGATGAATGAATACGAATTGAAAGGATTGGCTGATATTAATTTCGTTTCTTGAAAATGATTTTGAAATACAATTGCGTTGAACGAAATTTTGCATGGTGTATTATAATAAAATGATGTAATTTATACGAGACATTTTAAGAGGTGAGTTAATAGTTTAATGATAATTTCTGAAGAAAAATGTGCTAATGTACAATTGATTGCGGAGTGACAAATTTCTATTATCGGATATGGATAATAATGTTATGGTTTTTTATTTTTGGTGGAAGAGACGTCTTATTAGTTAAAAAATAAAAGGATAGCAAAGTCTGGCACTACATTTTTCGTAATTTTAAATGACATAATATAACGGAGAAATTAATATAATGGTTTAAATTTTAGTTTATGATTTTGACATGGTATTAAATGTAACTTTATAAAAAAAATAGGTTTTCTTTTATTATAATTACATACATTACTTGTCGAGCGAATAATAAATTTATATAATGATATATGGTTGTGAGAATTCAAAAAGTTTTAATGTGATTTTTATTGAGCTAATATAATCTAATATTTCCAAATTATATTTTTAGGCGTATATATTTTATTCTTCTTATAGATAATACATAGACTGTTTTTATAATATATAGATTCCACTACTTTATCTACTTTTATCAAAATTATAACACAGAACTATAATAAATAAAATAAAGAAATTAAAAGGATCAAGGAGGAAGTAAATTATCTAGGTAGATAAGCTTTAAATTTCAGTATATATTACCTAATTACGTTATTAAATGAAAAATTTCGGAATATTGCTGAATCACGCAACCTTTGGCTGGTTATCTCTCCAGCCAGCGGTGGATCTCTACGTCTTTTACTGGGCTACTCAATGTCTTTCAAGAACCTTTCTTACCTGACGGTCATCAGTTTTGCGAGCTATAGGTATGACCTTCCCTTTGTTCGATAATTCAGTAAATGGTTTGCCTTTTATGTAATGGATTCAGTAATTAAATTAAAATCGAATGAGCATAATCATCGCATATCGAACAATATTATTTTGATTTTTTGTTATCACTAAAGACTGACGTTTGTTTCATAATTTATGTAAGTACTTTACAGGAAATTCATAGTATGTTTAATTGAATCCATTTAGTTAAAATTATTGCTAGAGCTTGTCTCAAAAGCTTGTAACAAAATAGATGTTTTACATAAATACAGTTCACTTCACACTTAATGATTTTTGGTAACACAATGTATGAAATATTCCAGTTTCATTTACTTTTAATACGTCGGATAATATTCGAGTAATTTTGTTTAATTGAATCCATTTAGTTAAAATTATTGCTAGAGCTTATCTAAAAAGCGTGTAACAAAATAGATGTTTTACATAAATACAGTTCACTTCACACTTAATGATTTTTGGTAACACAATGTATGAAATATTCCAGTTTCATTTACTTTTAATACGTCGGATAATATTCGAGTAATTTTCTTCTGGAATTTTGATAATAATCAATTATAAAAATTTACTTCTCTTTATTGTATAATCCTTAGACCAATAGAAAGTTAATTAGTTAACCCTTGAAATATTAAGATAATCTACATTAAATTAAAGTACAGTGCTCATATTTTTAACACACTCTGGAATATTTTGAGATTTTGAATTAAAAACGCATTTATCTTCAAACACACCTTAATTGGACAAGCTCTTCTTTCTCTTGTGTTAATTGGCGAACACACTGCTGAAAGATACTGCAATGTTCGTTTCAAGGGGTCATACTCCAATAAGTACACCTGCGGCGCGTTGTTAATGAGGTTTTTTAAACGGAATAAAAGCAGAGTATGTATAGATTTTGGTTGCCTTTATAAGGTAAATAGGACAGTTATAAAGCTCTATGCATAAAATGCCATGACTAAGTTTTTTTCATAAAAACAAACCTAAAACTAATTCGGATAAACATACGGATAATTCGAATAAAACTAATTCGGATAAACATATTCGGATCAAAGTTAAAAAATTGTAAGTTAAATATAAATAAATTTACTAACATTGTAAATATTAAATTTCAGTTTACATCGGATCGTGATTTGACAAAATAACTATAACTATATGGTCATATTTAGTTATATAATCTACTTATTAAAATACTATAAACATATGGTCACATCGAAAACATACGTCGTGACCATTATGATGCTTTTGTAATGATCATTAACCGAGCATACTTTGTTTCTTTAATATTATTTTGCAAGTTCCATAAATAATTTTTCTTTTAAGGAAGTAACAAGCTATTATGAATAAAACGTAGTATGTATAACTTAATTCATTGATATAAATATGTACTTGGTTTTCAGGCATGTAATTTGTTAATGAAAAGATTATATTTTATACTGCCGTTAAAACAGTATCTTTAAAAATATTTATATAAAGTCAGTAACTCAGGAAGTCAATACAACATTGTACCTAGTTTGATGATTATTCAATAATGCGGAGTTAAAATAATAAGCACACGTTTTTTTTCTAACATCACAGAGAATTGGCTAACCATTATGCATACAAAAACGGTTTTTGCATAATTTATCCAACAGTAATACATAGCGTATATCAATATATAAAACAACATTTTTATTATTAATATTAGATGCAACGGACGAGTGTATTATTCATGTAATTAAAACCGCGGCATATTAGATCTGGTTTAGGAATATTATTATTTTATTCCATTAAATTTTATTCCAGAATAAAATTATATTCAGGATGATATATTGGCTTCCAAAATCGCAAGTATGCTTTACTAAAATAAAAAAATGAAATATTTTTTTCTTTTAAGAATCTACGCAAAAATTGCTGATCCAATTGCCATACAATTTTCACAATATCTATTATATTATGAATGCATAGACTTCAAATAACCATAGACAAGGTTTTATAATTTTAGGATTGTTAAGAATGTAAGCGGAACCTAAAGCATCACTTTAGGTTTAAAATTTTCATAATGTTTTGAATATATAGATTCCAGATTGCCACAGCCTATGTTAAAGTAGTCGAACAAAAGTTTGCTGGACATTTTTATTATGCACACTTACAAAACTATTACATGTATACGTATAAAGGTTCAAAGAAAATCCTGCGTTATAATTTATCTTTCTTTTTAGGGTAGCCACGGTAACCGTATTTCGGATGAAAAAGCGCGTGGGAGAGAGGTGGCGATATTTAAGTCAATTTATTAATCCTCATTAAAATAAATATTTAGTACAGTCTTTTTAATCGATTTCGATGAATAAAAATTCATCCCGCATATTTTAAAATTGTCTTAGCAATTTTGAAAAACACCAAATATGTTTTTGATAGGAAATAAAAGTAGAAAGGTGCATTGTGTTAACGTTCAGCGCTATATTGTAACACATAGGGAATGGAAATGGAGGGTGGAAACAGACACAAGGGTTTCATGAGGAGGGGTATTATTATATGTGTGTTTATTATATAATACGCAGGACAATGTTTGTGAAAGAAGTACATAAAAAAAATCATCATCAAATTATTTAATTGTAACCGAACCCAATTTTCGTCCAGGTCGTTTTCGCATCCGGGGAAAGATGTTTAACATGGTATAAAAAGAAATATTTGCAATATTATCTTCGTGAACCCTAGACCATATCCATGCTATATCAGGATGAGTCGCTAATTTCTTGGAAAATCGACGTCGTTAAATTTTTCAGAACTTTTCTTATCATTTCATTTATTTTTTTACTGTAATCATAAACAAAAGTTCAAATAAATGTGTAATGCGAAAGTAATGTGAATGTTCACGGTTAGAGTAACTGTTTTGTTTGTGATCTATCGTGATCAGCACAAAATAGATTTAATGACAAAATAACCCACCGTCTCCATTTTAGGTAAAATTAATCTTTAATAAATTTTCTGGCAATATGATCCTAACTGTTACTTTATTACATTGCTCGGAACAAATGTTTATAAGCCCAATATAAAAAACAATAATAAACCTATTAGGATTTAAATTAGTCAAAATCAATTTTTATTTAAGTTGATAACTAAATAAGAATTATACAATAAAATATTATGTAAATAAGCAAAAGCAAAACATTTTTTTTCCGCACTTACATTTTCGACAAGTTAAGTTTCGTAACTCGTGCTTTTTTATAAAATTTGTAATTAAATATTTGTATTGAAACAGAAATATGCTTTTGTAAAATTAGATAGTCTCATAAAAATAGAATTTTCCTCCTGAAAAATAACGTTCATCTTATTGTAATTGGCCAATGTCATAAAAGCTCTTATGGATACGTAATTAAATTTGGGATATGTCAATTAAAAATTACAGGTGCTTTGTTTTTCAAACCGAATTCCTCGTCCGTTTAACCTTCATATATCACAAACGAAAATTTAATATTAATATGCTAAAGAAATTTTCTTAATGTGATGAAACTGTACTGTCTGATTTTTTCTATATCTTCCGGGTAATTACCTTCACTCATTCCTAATAATAAATCAGAAAAGTTGTTTACACCAGGTCTGTGTCATCTTCGCGTTCTTACATTTAGTATGAGATGCATACGCATAATCCTGGGCCAAAAATTTTGGCTCTACAAACTGGCATTAATCTCACTAACTCTTGTTCCTTAAAATTACCGACAATGTTTGTCAAAAATTGCGACAAAATAATACTGTTATGACACCCGTAAGTCTATTGCATTTTTTTACATCATGTAAAGAGCTCTCGAATATCGCAACAGCCTTATTGTATATCATACTACATTCGTCCCATACAATTAGACTGCAATTACATAGACAGTTTTCCTTCTTACTATTTCATAAAATAACTTCCTACCAAATTTTTACTGAAATCTAATTGTATGCGATTTTGAAACATTAACTATGCAGTTTCACCACAGAGTTACAATGTTTTCACTGTACCAGATGATGCGGCAACTAGTGCTATTTTTCTGTGGCTCTGTAGTTGGGCAAAAATTAATTTCGTAACGTATATTTTTGTAGTTTGTTGATTGTAGTCAGACACAAAATATATTTGAAGAAATTCAGGCTGCTTTTCAGGTAATAAGGAACCGGTGGTATGATACACCTGACCCTGAATTTTGGAACTTGGCTTGAATGGCCCTTCACGTATGTTTGGCTTCAAAAGAAGGGTCCAAAGAAAGATTTCACTATCTCACAATGTCACAGAACTCTAATATTGAACCCATACTAAACATTTTACTCTCGTATATTATTTAGTCACAACAAAACTACTTTGTTTATTATTATTTCATAGAACTATTTCATTAAATACATCGTATTGTATGGATTTGTCGTCACCTTCAGTTCAAAATAATAATCTGTTTAATAAGTGTCTAAAACAGTCATTTAAGCTAGTCCGTGCTTTTATTATCTCATGTTCCCTGATTTCTTTAACTTTGTGCCTTTCGAGAGACCAAAAGTGTCGTGGTCTTGATCTATCGATTGCATAATTCACTACCTAGTTTAATCCGCATCTGATGTTGTTCTTCGGTTTCCATAGACCTCATGGCACTCACAATAAACACTCAACCTTCTTTTTGTTTTAAAAACCTCTCAGAAGAAAGAAATTTTGTTGTGATATTGTCCGTATCTTGTCATTGCCTAACGCATTCAGGAGCCGTCAACCAACGCTGTGTGTATGTCTCTGATGTTCAAAACTCTGCGTGACGCTTTTGGTTAAAAGTGAATCGCATTTCACTTTTCGTAAACATGTCAGACGCCCAAAAAGCGGCGTTTCAATTACGTTTTGAACACAGTCGTAAATGATACTCTTCAATGTTTTTGCCTAATGTTGAAGTTGTTCTAGAGCGCAATAAGTAGTTAGACAATTTCTTTCATTAGCTAATCTAACTTCACACTGCTCGTCAGTTCCTTATCACCGAAAAAGTTTTCATTTTCTTTTGTCCTCTTGAAAATTATGAAGATCAGTACCGGATCAGTTCCGGTATCCGGATCAATTCCTGCCAGCCTTTATTTACACATTTAATCGAGAGATTAATCGTAAAGCAATATCAAAAAGTGCTTAAACCAATAATTTCGTGTTAGTAATTCAAATTTAATGTCCAATTTGTGAAGTTCTCACTTCAATGGCAGGTCAGTGGTTTATTTAATTTTTCAGATCTATTTTGTAATACTCCTTTAATAAATTCTCAAAATAACGCCTATATATTCACTGAATTTGCATTATTCTAAGTTTTTTAAAAAAAAATTTAAACCTCTAATTCATTTAGTTTATTAAAACCGTAAATAGACGGATTTAGGAATACCGCTATCCTAATATTCACCAAGTAAGTTTTTTTAAAATTCTGAAATACTCAGTTAAAAGTATTCTATATATTGCTCCACAGTGAAATAATTAGCATAAGAAATTTCATCCAAAGTCCGTTTAGTCGATCTTGCGTAATTGAAGAACAAATTAACAAATAGACATGAAGACAGAATTTCTAAAAAAAGGATTTTCTGGGTTCTATTATCATTCCATACGCTTAATGAATCTCTTTTTAAAATATTTTCCATGTACAGAATTCATTTCATTACAGTATTATTATAGATGTAGCTATAATTATATTAGATAATTATATTTTAATTTAACATCTGTGCAGAATTTTAATGAATTAACTAAGAAATCGCAAAAGGTAAATTTTAGAGTTAGCTAAATAAAGGAAAACAATTGTAAAATTGTATTCTAACATAACTTAACATAATTTATCAAATTTGAAATGAGATCGCCATTCTTAAAAGTCAAAGTCGACTTTGTAAGAAAATGTTTTCTAGTACCGAATTAGATTTCATTTATTTGTAAATTCAAGATTCTAATTAAAACATTTACCATTTATTTTACACTCAGCTCATAATCTCTATCTTTGTCATCACGTGTTTGCATCAATAAACTTAATATTTAGTTATTGCAGTATACTGAATTTAACCTAGTAAGAAAATTAATTTTTAACTTTTTAGGAATATAAATTGGTCGAAATATTACTATTCATAAGATATGTCAAAAGGAAATAAAATTACAAAATTTATAGAATTGCAAGTTAGAACTAAGTGTACACTTTTTTCGTCAAACATCTACAGCGTTTTAGAGAGGAATAGCGAAATTCTCAACAAAATAACCAAATTTAAATAGTTGAAAATAGAAGATTTTTTTTGATGATAGTGGTCATTTAGTTAAAAATATAAACCAAAGTTTTTAATGGCTTACTGATATATATAAATATAACAACATCGTAAAAAATCGAGTCTGTACATTGAATACTTTGAAGTAATATTAAGTGCTACCTACTAAAAACGTGTTACTGAGTCTAAAACCACAGTTTTTAAATATTTTTTCTTTGTGTCTGTTTGTCGGTTCGTCTGTTCATCTATGCACATCTTTGTTGTACAAACTTACGTCTGTAACGGCTGAAACTATCTAAATGTAATTTTTAGTAATGTAAATATATTTTAGTTGGAGCCAGTATTTAGGCTCTATTCTTGGTTGTTTTCTAATTGGGCTGCCATCGTCATCTGTTAGTATTTTTAATACACTTTATACTTACAGAGTTCTGAGAGAAAATACAAAAAAATACAAGAAATTCCCAGTAACTTTTTTCACACCAAATTCCACGCAAACGAAGTTGTGGGCACGGCTTTATTAGCCATGCTATATTTTATATTTGTACATGTGGCATACTTAAAAATTTATGAGACGTGTGGGAATCTATTGCAATTTCCTGTAATTTCCCAGTCACATCTACGAACTTTCTTTGTTTCATGATTTTCGTTGCAGTCATTTCGGAATTCGGAGGGCGGTTTCTTTCTATTCTTGGGATATCTTTTTAAACATGTAATTTAAAATTACATTAAAATAGTTTTGCATTCCCCACAGCAAGTCTTTCCAAATAATACTCCGCATGATTTAAAAAAAATCTACTTGATTTTCTCTCTCTTTAATATTTATATTAATATTATAATATATAATATATATTAATATTATAATATATAATATAACAGCTCTGCAATTTACGTGTATATTAAATGTTTTATTGGGCCATTTCAACTTTCTATATTGTAAGTTCTACGGCATAGTTTTTGAAAAAAATTGGTGTAACAGATAGATTGAGAGATAATTAATCGAACTTATACGGATTCCGTTTTTTTTTCGAAGTAAAACTGACAATATAAAAAATTTTAGTTTTTGGTAAATACATGATCGTTTAAATATTACACAATAACAACACAAACATTTAAAGATAGGTGTCGTGGGATACCCGGTTGGAACGAAGTTCCTTTCGCTTTATATTATGTATAAAATTTATATTATATACAGGCATAAGAACATCTCGGGTTAATAAAACATTCGCTATATCTTTTACTGAATATTAAAAAATTATAAAATATAAAATATTTATTCATTTATTTTTATTATTACTTTATTTATGATTTAATACTTAAAATAAATAATCATTTATTTTCATTAATTAATTAACTGTATTATCATACTGAAATGGAAACTGTCGGCAGATGACTGGCTTTCAATAAAAAGCCAGTGGAAAAAAGTACATTAATATTTTACATCAATATGATCTGTGTTTCACATAAGAAACAAATCTCATTGCAAGATCATTTTTAATGGGCATTTTCACTGTTGTAAATATCAATATAAATAAGTTTAAATAATATTTACACGTGTTTAGAATTGA
Organism: Druceiella hillmani; assembly: GCA_039881145.1. Taxonomy (NCBI): domain Eukaryota; kingdom Metazoa; phylum Arthropoda; class Insecta; order Lepidoptera; family Hepialidae; genus Druceiella; species Druceiella hillmani. The sequence goes on along the minus strand of JAYKKI010000025.1, from coordinate 14,270,801 downwards.
GGTTATGAAACTCACTGCCCACAATGCTTATTGCTCGAATGAATACTTGCAACCAATACTCGCATGAACACACACACACATATAACAGTATGTAAAAGAAAGAAAGAGAGGAAAGGGTCGTCTGGAGGGAGCATAACGCTTTTTCCTTACGTAACGATCTGTCAATTCGCTCTACTGACGACTAGATAGAACGCTTATAGCTGGTATGTAATGTAGTATCAATTCTCTTAAAATTAATTACCGATACAAATTTTCAACCCAAATAATAAACCTGGTTTAAATATTATCGCCCTTTTTATATAAAAATGCAATATTTTAAGATAAGGCAATATCAAAAATAAGTGTAGTTTCAAAAAGAGCAAAATTTGATAATTATATATTATTTTATTCCATTTATAAGTTATTATTTTGATGAAATTTTCCAAATATTTTAGAAATGGCGTGAAAATGATGAATTTAATTTCGCACAGAGCTTAATTTTGATGCGCGAAGCTAAGTGTATTCTGAAAAGACAATAGTCCATCGAACGGATAAATGAGTCTTTCTTTATAACCAAGCAAAGTTCCGATAAAAATTAATTTTGTTTATATGAAGTATTATTCCGCCACTATTCATTATTTATTTTTAAATTCCTGAATAAATATAATTGGTACATTTTTACATTTTAATGGATCGCCAATTCCTCAACGCGTGCAAGATTTGTTATCCGGAAAAACGTTTTAAAGCATCGTGAAAATGACAATGGTAGTTTTTACTTCATCGTTGGTTTTCACTGAATTGATGGTTTTGAGTTAAGAATTTTTTACCACAATTATTCCAAAACACTTATTTGGAAAAACGAAGTTAGCAGTAAGTCAAGAAAGAATAAGTAAGTTGAACTATAGCAAAAATTTGTCTTAGAAATTTTTGCAAATTTATTTTGTTTGCATTTAACTGACTGATAAACGGTATGTACAGAAATTAAAATTTATTTTATCATACAATGCGTCTATTTGCTGATTCATTTTCAAATATGGCGTCAGTCGTCAATATTTTTGTCATAACACTTTATTGTACACGTTTCTTTTGTTTATGAAAGAACGCATGAATACATTATAAGACTGTTCATTTATTTAGAAAGTTTTCAAATCAAACCACACATCAGGAAAATGGATCGCATGAACATGTGATTAAAAAAATTAATACAAAGATATATCGCATAGCTTATATTCAGCGCTGCTATTTCTGTGCATACGTACATATTTTTTACTTAAGCTCATTAAATATTGAAGATATGTTTAAACGTTTCATGAAAGAAGAGACTCTACAAAAACTAGACTATCTATTTTAAAATAGCTTCATTTAAATATTAATACTTCACATCAGTTGCAAATAATTGTTAAAATGGTTCCTTAGAAAGACCGATTCGAGAAGTTTAGAAAAAAATCTTTGAATTTTTATTGAATTGGTTCTTTTTATCGGTAATGCCAAATATTTGTAAAAATTATTTTTTGCAATATCTAATTTGAACGTAAAATTATAAGGGAGATAGAAATTGTTTACATGTATGATTGGTTACATAACTAAATTACCGAGGGTAGTCAACATAATAAAATTTATGGACTGGAACATTGAATCGCGTTAGGTAGTAGCCAGAGCAGCCAATACTCATGTTGACTACTCTGGCTACCACCGTGGCGTGACGCTAATTTGCTTTTAGGAAGTTTGACTTCCCGAAAAAATACCTCAAATTTTATTATATAATTTTTTGGTTTGAGCGTTTTATCGACAGACCGAATATAGACAAAGTATCAATGTTCAGTATATAAAGTAAATAGTGAAATCGTCATAAAATTTCTCATATTCCATCTGTTTTGGCCTTTTTTTAACCGAATGGCAAAAAAAAATTAATTTTACTTACAGCTTCGCCGTGCCCGATCATCTGTGTGACTCTGTCTCTAATATCTTTGTAGTTTCTAAGATTTCTTACGTACATAAATATTTTTTTTAAATATATAAGCATATTGTCTACATATACATCATTTAAAATATAGCAAGATAATAAATAAATCAAATTACACCTACACTCCATAAATCTAAAGCGAAAGAGGAGCTTTTATTTACGTATATTATTCAATTTTATTTCTATCTTTTGGGTTTGGGAAAGGTTAGGTATCTGCCTTTTGGAACTTTTAAGTAAAGATAATGAATTGAAATATTTTTTTTAAATATTTTATTCGAAAGAAATCTAAAATAATTGATTAAAATATTCAAAAATAAACACGTGGCACCATACACCCCGCTTCATCTTCTAAACTGTTAAAATAAAAAAATAAATAATCGTTAATAAAATGTATTTAAAGTTTTCCGGAAAGCTGAAGCAATGGTATTAAATCACATCGTTTTTTGAGAAATTCACGAATATTTAGGGCTGTAAAAGTGTGCTGAGTAATATATTTACATCTTAATAATGATTTTTTTTGTAAATAGTTTGAAAGAAAAATAATTTACACTAAAAAGTTTGCGTCCTAAAGTGAGAGAAACTTTCATACAAAGACGCTTGAACATTTATGATAAGTGGTACATTTGAGTAAATTGCACTTTGCACCTTTTGTAAATAGCCTATGTATCTTTACAGACTACAGAGGCACATTTGTTTTACACAGTTGTTTTTTTTCAACTTCGAGACAGCTGTGGCAAGGATGTGATTAGAACGTGGCCCTTCAGAAATTTCTCTCCATTTATGAGAAATTATTGTCGAATAAATAATTTCTCATAAATGGAGAGAATTGCCTGCCATTAATAATACGATAATAATTATGATGCATTGAAGATTTTTATTTTGATAATCTAATTTCGCATTGCTTAATATAAAAGTATCTTGTACTGACAACATTTGTGGTCTGGTTTTATAGACATATTTCAACAAAAATGACTGAAAGTTCTTACTGCGATACACAACCGATATTTTCCTCTACTGACGCAAAAAAACATCACGAATGAAGTAAAACCTTGTTTGAATTGAATAAACACTGTTGACGCTTAATAATTTTTCGAACAACTTCCAAAATTTCTGAAAAAGAATTGGTTTTGAATGGATAAAAGATTAAACGTAGTTTTTAACACGTAGATAAACTCGGGGGAAAAACAAGTGATTATTTTTATTGAAGTTTAATTCTATATTTACTTCATATATTTAAACACTATTAAGAATGATTATTTTAAATTTTGGCGACCCCCTTTTACATAAATATTATATAAGGCAAAATTTAAATAAAAAAAAACCCAAAAATATTCGCAGATTTTGCTTTAATCATAATTTAAGTTTAGATATTTATATGAGGTTTAAACTTTATAAGTGATACGGACAAAATTTTCCACATTGTTTTATCACGAATCCCAATCTCAAAAACAATAACGTTGCCGTGCTTCCCTAACGTGCAAATTATGGTTCTTTTAATTTTATCGGTTTAATTCCTCACCAATACAAAATATCGTAAAATTTTATTAAATCTCCGCAAAAAAGTTTTCTTTTATTTTCCAAATTAGAACACATTCTAACTTTATGATATAGCTAATATTTTGAATGGCTTTACGATATAGCTTGTATTTGTGGACACTATTCATAAAGACGAATTTAAAATTATCGCTTTATTGAATTTTGTAGTTCGCAGAATATGCATCCCCAAAAATGTTTTTTTCTTGCACAAAATTATCACATACAATCAAATTACATACAGTAATCGATCTCTTCAGGCAATAAGTAAAACCTATATGTTATCAAAACTCATTCCCGGAAGCATAACGATTAAAGTTTCGTATAAATCACGAATCAATCTAAGCAAATGGTGCGAATAACGTTTTAGTTACGAATTAAACTCCTCTAACCGTGACAGTGATTTTCTTTGTAATATTACATTCAGGAAACTGCGTGTTATCGATTCTGAGAAAATGATGTCGGCACTGGCAAGACAAATATTTATCATTCGATTAATCCTGCAATGTTATATGGTGGTATTAGTGGCTAAACAAAGATTGAATAAAAAAAACTCACTAAGAATCATGCGTAATACAAATTCTTCACTATCTATATTTTCACATTACCGTTAATTTTATAAATTTCTGTAGTTTGCTCTGTAAGGTTATGTTATGTATAATGTATATATCATCAGAATAAACCTTATGGATATAAAATTTGAAACTTTCCTACATTAAAATTTAAAGAGACACGGGTATTTTATGGTTTTTCCAAACAAAACACATTATATCAAACCAATCAATTTTCCGAAAAAATTCGAAAGTCCTGACACACATTCAATAGATATTTAAAATTTTATGAAAGGAACAAAGAAAATGGCCCCAATAGCTCCATCCGTGAACTATAATGAAAGAGTAAGAGACACTTATTCAAAGCATATACAAAGGAAATTATCGCGTTTAAAATAAAGCGTCTTTGGAACGAATGATGACAAAGAATCTTTTGAACGTTATTGATATTATGTTCAATAAGACGTCTGTATATAATGGATCTCTTTATCCTTTCTATACAATAGTATGTACAGTTAGTTTACAGTAATATTTGTAAATAAAATTTAATAAATATTTCAAAAAATAATAATTTTTTTTGTAGTAAATATAAAATTGTCACGTCTGTTCAATATTGGGCTCTATGTAAACAAATTTTTAATAAATTTACTGTACGTCTAACATCATTAATAAGTATAAGTAGTATAACAAAATTCATTTGGATTTTTGAATAAACAAAAATAATTGAACTTACTTTAACAAAGCTTTTTGTAAAAGATTTGCTAAAATATGTTCAATTATTTGAAGTTTCTGTTAAAATTTTTATGCATTTACGTAAATAAATATCTTCAAATACTTGTTCATTAATTTTATTTTTTGTATAGATTTAAATACAAAATAAATTTAATATTTTATTGTTCATTTGGATTTATTATCCTTTATGTCCCTGAGTTAATATTCCAAAAGATAGTTATGTGTAGTGGATTTCATAACCAATCTACAGTAAAACACGGATATTAATGCAAAAGTACATAGTTTAGAGGTCATCCATTATTTTAAAAATATCTGATTTCTTCTTATCTTGACTCGCGTAAATCGGCTCAATGAGTATCTATCGAGGTCAGGACACGAAGAGTTATGAAATTTGGTGAAATATAACTTATTAGTATGTATATGAAATAAAGTACCGTTTTGTACCATAAACTAAGAAAAATTTTGAAATTCCAATCAATTTTTCAGGAAAAATTAAATTCTATAATAGCGTGTAAAAAAAGTATACAAAATAGGACGTGTAATATATTTAAAAAACTGCCATGGTTAATGGTACATAAAAGGGAAAATTTAAAGAAGACATTTGTACTGGTACGTTTTGATAATTAAAATTTTAGCAACATTACTGAATACTTAAAACGTAATTGAGATTGCCTTTTGTTGCTTTGGCCCTTTAAAGCGTAATTACCGATTACGTAAAATAGTATATTTTTTTTAATATTAGAGAAATAAAATTACAATCAATAACTACTCACTCCAAATTTACATGTTCTGTATGACAATTTGACTTATGTTTCTAGTGATTTTATATTGATATGTGCGGTGTATGTGAACGAAACACTGTAATAATTGAAAAAGTGATTTAAAAAAAAAAACAATAAGAGTAATACGCATTAGAGTAATATAATTGCCTTCTGCTCTTACAGCTATAAGTTATTTGCTATCTCAAGACTTAAGCATTATTTTAGGTATGACATCGGGTGCTAGACTGTCTTGTGATTCTGATTTGGGGTCATGTATCAGACATACTTGACTTATTAACGGATTCTGTTTCAAAGTGATTTGGACAAATATATCTATCAAATTTGTATTTTACTATTAAGCCAGTTAAACGGAAAGTCACCTTACAAAAATATAAGCTTGTCTCAGTTTGTCTATTCGATATCAAAATTTTTTCAATATAATATTCATTGAAGGTCAAAATTTTAACACTTTGAGAAGTAAAACACCGATTTTAATGAAATTTTGTTTAGCTTTGATATCTCAAAAACATACATAAACATATTTGTTAAATAAATTATTTTTTGTAAAGCAAGGTTTAGTTTTATAAACGCGGCAGCATTTTATGCGTATCTGTTTTTAATTAATTCCGTATCCTTACCGCATATACGGTACATGATCATTCGTAGAAAAAAAAATACTTTGTGAGGAGCCACGTGTATATATTTGTCTTAAACATAATTCATAGCACGGTCCAACGTCACAAAAGTTGGAAAATATTATGTAAAAGAGGATTCATGATATGAAAACACTAATGTGTCCAAATATATGTGTAGGCGTGTGCGTGTGCGTGCGTGTACGTGTGTATATGTGTACAGGTGTACGGGTGTGTTTGTGTGCATGTGTGTGTGCGCATGTATGTGTGTGTGCGTGTGCGTGTGTGCGTACGTGTGTTTGCGTGCGTGCGTGTGTTTACGCGTGTGTCAATACGCGTGCGTGTATGAGAGTACGCGCGTGTGTGTGACTGTGTGTGTGTAACTGCGCGTGCGTCCGCGCATGTGCGCACGTGCGTGCATGTGCGTGTGTGAGTGAGTGTGTGTGAGGGCGGGCGTGTGTATGTGTGTCTGTATTTATGAGTTTGACATTAACTTCCGTGGCGCGTGGTGCGACGATGAGTTAGTTCATTTCATCGCATTACAATTTTATTCTCCAACATTTTATAGAAAATTTAACAACAAATTGTTTACATATTTTTATTACTTTTTCTCTAATATTTTGGAGAATTTTCTTGTAAATTATTCCAAATAAACATTAATATTTTAAGTACACTGATTATTACAAATCAAGTGTTCATCCACGTTCTATAAGGGAGCCTGATTGAATTTTGTTTTAATATTTTTTATACAATGATTAATAATAATGATTTATTATTCATTCTCTGTTTTAGACAGGTATAACATAATGGAAAATAAATATCTACCGATAACGGAAAAAGAATAAGTGACCTTATATTCGAATATGTGGTTTCAGTAAGATTTAATAAGATATACAATTTTTATTAAGGTGATATAGCCATAGTATTGAAGTATTTTGAGCGTATTTATATATAAAAATTAAAAAATAACGTGATCCCATTTTAAAAAATTAAAACATGGTTCCTCACTGTGCCCACTTTTTCTACACAATAGTGAAACACTCACTCCCTTTATTCATACAATAGTGAAAAACGATATTTAAAATAATTCAAACAAATCCCAGTTTACATCTCCTTGACTCACAATATGTAATACCAGTAGGGCTATGAGTTAGAAAAAGAGTCACTACGCTAATGACGACTTTAGTTGAGTGGTCATTTTATATGTACATATCCTATAAGATAGCCAATGGCAAGGTTTTGCTTCTTAAATTATGTTCCATGAAGTAATATTTTTGAAGTTACGAAAGATCTCAATCTTTGAAGATGATCAAATACGGGTTTAATCAAGAATTAAAAGTTTAATGTTCGTTTTTATTTTAGGCTCCAAAATGTATGTTTTTATAAAAATTGCCATATTAATGTGTATTACTATATGCTATAAATTAGTTTAATCCTAGATTACTAACCTTCATCGATTCGACGACGCGTCACTAAAAAAATCGCGATAACTTTTGCGCGCGCGACCGTGCGGTTTTATAATTTAAGCTAATCTCAGTCGACCCGTTGCCCTCGCGACGGATGGTAGTGCTTTGTGCGTAAGGGGGTCGTACGCGCCGTTCCTGCAACCATGGCTCATCGCATTGACGAAGGTTAGTAGTAACATAACTTTTTGTACTTTTTACTTAAGTAAAAATTACGTTATTTTATCTTTTCTTTAGTAATAATGGTGTCTATTATTATTATGTTTTTAGATACAATTCGTGCGCTATTATTAGAAGGCCAAAGCGAGGAGGAAAATTCATCAGGGAGTGAGCCTGAAGATCATATTGAGACTGATCCCGCATATGAAACGGAGGGTGATGATGAAGTTTCTACTGTGAATGAAGAGCAACTTCCAGATAGAGATTATCAGGCAAGTAGTGATACATCTTCACCACATTCCATTGAAGACGCGACACCTAGACTTTAGGAAATCCTAGCGATTTGATTATAAGACCATCGCATAACATTCTTCGTGGGAAAGATAAACACAAATGATCATCACGAAAGCCAAGGTCACAAAGCAGAAGACCTTCTAGGAATATAGTTCATATAAGACCTGTACCTGTACGTTCTTGCAAAAATCTTTTAGATCCACTTCAATGCTTTTCTTGTTTCATTACTGATAATATGATTGATTTAATTGTAACCCACACCAATGCAGAGATAGCAATAAAATCTCAAAAATATAAAACATTGAAATCCACTCAGAGACCAACCGATGCTAATGAAATTAGAGCTCTCATTGGCATTCTCACATTATATGCAGCAATGAAAGATAATCATTTACCTTCTAGAGAGTTGTTTGATATCACATTTTGTGGAAATCGATATCGCAGTACAATGTCTTGTGAAAGATTTGATTTGCTAATAAACTGCCTAAGATTTGACGATAAGTCTACTCGTCAAAAACGGAGGTTAACCGATGTGTTCGCTCCCTTTCGAGATATTTGGGATCTTTTCATAGCTAAGTGTCGAGAGAACTATAAACCTGGATGCTACCTTACCATTGATGAACAGTTATTAGGTTTCAGAGGCAGATGTCCCTTTTGTATATATATACCGAATAAACCAAATAAATATGGTACCAAAATTGTAATGATTGTAGATAATTCTGCAAAGTATATGGTGAATGCAGAACCTTATCTAGGTTCTTTTACTAAAACAGATGGAGTACCACTTGGTGAATATTTTGTAAAAAAATTGACACGTACTGTTCATGGTACGAATAGAAATATCACAATGGACAATTGGTTCACTTCGGTGCCACTAGCCAAAAGTTTAGTAAAAGAACCATATAAGCTGACATTGGTTGGAACTCTACGAGCTAACAAAAGGGATATACCGGTAGAATTTTAAAATGAACGCACTAGAAGAACTGGAACAGCTATGTTCTGTTATGATAACGAGCTAACATTACTTTCCTACAAAGCAAAACCCCAAAAAGTTGTATTCCTTCTATCAACATGTGACGAAGAGGGAACCATTAATGTAAACACTAAAAAGCCCACAATGATTGAATTTTACAATCAAACCAAAAGAGGGGTAGATACTTTGGACCAAATGTGTTCCATTGCCTCTTGCAATCGAAAAACACGACCCTGGCCGTTGTGTAACTTTTATTGTATGCTTAATATTGCATTTATAAATAGTTACATCATTTATGTGACAAACACTATAGAGGCTAAGAAAAAACCTTTATCAAGGCGTGACTATCTAAAAGCTCTGCATCACAAGCTGATCGAACCATACATACAAAAAAGATTGCTTACACCAACTCTACAAACTAGTCTGCGGGACTCAATTACACAAATTTTAAACATGCCAGGAAGTATTAATGAGGGGGTTATAAATGAGACTGAGCAAAATAATGCAGCTGATGTCCCCCCACAGCAAAATAAAAGAAAAATATGTACCATATGTCCCTCCAAAAAGCAAAGAATGACTAAAAGTAGGTGCACCAAGTGCAACAAATCGTTGTGTGGGGAACACAAACTTGATGTGTGTCACAAATGTATTAGTTCCTAATCCATTAAAAATTTTATTTTTAATTCATTTTTCAGATATTATTTTGGTTTTCATAGTTTATTTCGAAAAATTTAACGCTATATATAATATGTACGATTTTTTAAAAAATTTATGAAAAAGGTGATTATGCATTTAAACTATGATCTCATTATGATGACTGTTTGAATAAAAAATATGTTAAAGTATATATTATAATCTCTAAATATGTAGGTTAATACTTATTATTTAAAACAAAAACATAAATATAAATACTTTTTTTAATTAAACCCCTAAAACCCCCTCCATTAAACAGCGTAGTGGAAACGACGAAGGTTAGTATTAAACGTCGAATAATAAAGTTAGTAATCTAATATTTTACACAACTAAACGAAACTAAGTAATGTAGTATTATTTCTACTTTATTTAAATTCTTTACCACTAAGTAGATTTCGTTGTAGGTCAACATCTTTAGGTGGGTAATTAGCAAAGACTGTCAACCTGAAGATATTGTCATACGACGAAACTTTGGTCGTGGTAAAGAATTTAAATAAAGTAGAAATAATACTACGTGATGTAGTATTATTTAAGTTTAATTTAGTTTAATTTAGTTGTGAATAATGAATTTCTAAAAAATGTACGCTAAATATATTCAAAATCATATTTTAATTTAATTTATTATACGTAAATGAATTTGGAAAAAAAATCAAGTTTAGCAATATAAAAAAAAAGAAATGTGGTTCCTGGGTTTTTAAAAATTTTAAGATGGTTTTATCCAATAAAAAAAGATACGAACTTTTCACGTACTCACTTTAATTGCATACTAATTTAATTATTGTTTTATTTTTAACCTTGCCTGACTAAGATAATATAATATTCTTGTCCGGGACAAAAGAGATATTTTTATACCAATCACTTTACCATAAAACTGACTAAGACCATACGAGTTTCCATTACCATGATTAGTGATCTTAACACATGATGAAATTATTCACATGATAAAAATTTTCGTAAAAAATTGTATTGCATTTTAGGGTACTTAAATATTAAAAAATTAATACATTACAAACCCCCTTTTTGCTTTGAACTATTTTAAGTAATTTTGCTTAAGGATTACAAATGATATATTTTGCAAACTCATTTGGTTGCATATAAATATTTAGTTCTTCATATTAATTAAAATAAAATACAAATAAATCAAAAAGACGTGGAATCGTGGTCGTATAAAGTTCTGGTTTAAGAAAATCGTAGACCAAAATTCTTCGCGCAATATATATTACAATATTGTTACTATTTGTGGTCGAGGTATTTTTTTTGGAAGTTTCATAAATATTTTTGTTAAAATGAAATAATTACGCAAATTTAAACCGTTTACTATAATTTTCTGTTTGATAAAAAAGATCTAAAGCCTTCAATGAACATTTAATAAGTTTTCCTGTTTAGTTTAACGATCAATTAATACAGTTCGTTGCGTATCTCCTATTATTTATTAATATTTCATAAACTATTAATAGTACAGGATTGGATACGAACATAAAAGAAATAATAAATATAAATTTTTAAAAAATGTAAAATATTTCGGTTCTTTTTTAATTACTTAAGAATTTTTGTGCTGCCTGCTTGCTACTATCAAAGAAAATTGTCAATATGCCTTACAAGTTTATTGTCAGCACTAAAAATCTTAACAAACCTATTGGTTAATCTTCTATGGTGTGTATATTCTTGACCAGTAAACATTTTTATTTAATTGTACGCAAATTGAACCTTTATGAATATACAGGAAAATGCTTGAATGAGTATATGCTTATGTGTATAATCATACTTTTGCCATAGTCACGGACGGCAATTCATTATGACCGTCAACGACACTTAATAAACTGAAAATGTCCTTAACAGATTAAAATTGAAAAGGATGTCTCAGTATTATACATTTACAGATAAAAAAACAGAAAATATCGAGTTACTTTTTATCAAATTAACTCTAATATTTAACACCCCCTTCCTTTAAAGTGAAAACCAAGGACATAGGTCGAGATCGAAAATATTCGTTCCGCTATATTTAATGATGTATTTTAATTTAAAAATTTAAGTAACGTATACCGTTACTTAATTTTGTAAATTATTTAGTTTTCGTGTATCAAAAATTTCACAATTATATATCTTGTTACAGTAAATCATTAAACTTATGCCAACACACTTCACAAGGCCGTTATAAAAAATCGTATGTATTCAAGTATTTGAACAATGTAATCATATTTATGAATTTTCATAATTCTCACTAACACTGCAAATGAAAACTCGGATTAAAATGAATATGTTTTGTCAGGAAGATTTACTTGGCTTAGGAAATATCTTGTTTATGTAAAGAGTGAACTGATGGAAGAAACGAAGGAAGGTTTTTGTATAGGATAACCTTAATTCAGAAAAAATATTTTTAACTGGCATAAGAACTTGCAGCATTATTTTAATACGAGCGGTGAAAAGGTATTTTAGATAGGTTTAACCATAGTATCTTTGTATTTTTATTACGTACTTATATTTTTATTACGTATGACTTTAACACTGATCCTATTAAATACTTAGTCAAAGTCAATTTATTTGGTATTATTATGAAACAAGATACTCTTCTTATTCTTCCTCCCCTTTCTGCATTTATATTTAGGAAGTACTAACAATGGCATAATTATATTCTGCGTTTTAGGGTATATGATGGTTGACATGAATCCTAAAATGTAGCTATTGCCTAACGGGATGATATGGATCCTAAAATGTAACTATTGCCCAAAAAAAGGAAATTTGTGCATATTTTTGGTAAAGTTCTATCACTGTTCGTACTGTCACCCTATCCATCCGAGTTCTGCTAATACATATTATATTTTATACGATGTCAATTAATATAAATTTTAATCTTTTGCATTTACAATTCTACAAATTTACTAATTTTGCGCTCTTTTAACTTACCTCTATGTATTGTAATAGGTCGATCCATTTTAATTTCTAAAAAGCTAAACGAAAATGGCGAAACATTTATTGTAACTGAAAATCAAAACTTATTACATTAATGTTTAACAACGCGTTAGAATATCGAAAATAATTATTAAGTAGCATATTAAGGACAAGTGCTTTCATTAGTAACCTCAATCTATAAGTGAACGGATTGTAATTCCGACCACAATATGGTTTTTAATTTATTAAATCAAATCTGAGTTTTATGAAAAGTAATTCAATTTGAAAGCAATAATTGATAATTGAGTGCACGAAAATTTGCTTCATAATATTTTAATTTATTTACCCAAATATAAAATATATCTTTGGAGAGTTTCACATAATTTGTTAAAATTATCTCTTGGATGGTAAAATCAGATTATAATAATTATATTATATTCAAGTCAAATGTGGAAGATGCTATTTTTACGCGGTGCGTGGGGTGAATATTGAATAAAAGGTATATGGGTTTAAAAATAAGTTCATTAAAGTGTTTTTCGGAAAATACTTTAAGAAAGCCCTTGAGCTATTAAAAAAACTTTATTTAAAAAAACCACCGTGGGGCTAAAAAAGTAATCATAAACATCTGACAAAGTTTCTACCAATTTTTTTATTTAGTTATAGTCTAAATTTTATTCGATATATGGTAATATATTAAATAAAAAAAGATTAAACTGAGCAGACAAATCGTTTCACAGATATGAACAGTCAAAATTATCGACATTATAACAAATGCACAAAAATCGCTATTCATATGTATTGCAGTCATGTATATTGCAATTTCCTAAGATTTAGAAAACTTCTTTAACATATTAATGTAAATATACTGTGATAACATATTAGTATCGAACGAACCAACAATTTGATTTGAAAAACAAGATAAATGTAAATGTTAAGGGCATAAAGTAAATTCACTTACGTATTCCGCAATTGTATTTATTATATTGAAAAATTACAATCAAAGATTATTTTCTAAGCACTTTTTTTTAACCTTATTTTTTAAGCGTTATTTTTAAAAAAAAATTCTATTGGAGCCAATTTGTAGAATTTTATAAACTAACGCAATATACGTCAATGTCTCTATGAGCAACATAAAACTTCAATCAGAACAATTGTCACAAAACTTAACTTGTACAAATTCAGTTAACTACTAGTACAGTAGATACAGATTATAAATAAAATATTGTCAGAGAAATGGTTTTCGTTTACTATTTATTTAACAACTTTAGATGATCACTTATTCTGTAATTCTTAATCAATTATATTAATTCAAAAATAAATAATATTGGCATATCCAAATTTTAATAGGCAAATTTTGCTCATATTTTTTTATAAAATTTGGCATAGAAATCATTTGCCGTGGAGGAACAAAACAATAACTAAGCTTATATTGCCATATAATTTGTTGCAAATTAGCATCAATCGAAAAAACAATTAGTCGACCATGCTCATATTTTCATTACATAAATTGCACGTTACGTTTTGCTCACAAAAGCTTATAAATAGTAAAAAGGAATAAAATAATTAAGAAAACTATGAATATACTTTTCTGGTTGCTTATTAACTTCAAACTTCTCTTCTAATAGCCTAAAAAATTAAGTATCACGGAAATAAAAAACTATGAAATATATTAACAAATCTCAGATTAATCTTTCCAAAACTCTGAAATATAATCTATAACGGGAAAAAAACAACTTGGAAGTGAGAAATTTATGAAAATTGTAAATGGAAAAACCAGACTAAGCTATGCAAATATCTTGTCTATATCAAAATAATTTCATGGATAATAATATTATGAACCAGAAATTATGTTTACCATTTGGTTTAAACTTACAGGGGTGATTATATAATTCATATATGTCTATTAAGTAAATAAATGTTCATATGTTTGATTCTATTGTCAGTGTTAAACTAATTATCGATCACAATTAAATGAAACTACGTGATGTAGTATTATTTCTACTTTCTTTAAGTTCTTTACAACGACCTTTGCAAATAGTCCTCCTGAAGAACAAAAATCTTTGCTAATGGCCCATCTGAAGATGTTGTATTACAACGAAACCTAGGTCGTAGTAAAGAACTTAAAGAAAGTAGAAATAATACTACATCAAGTAGTTTCATTTAATTGTCAATAATGAATTTCTACAAAATTACCGCAGAATGTAATCGATACTAATTGTAGATATTTAATTTAAAGTTCATGTTAACATATTCAAAATTGGCTCGCAGGCAATAATTAAAAAAGCTGCGAGTATTTTCTTTCAACTGGTCTTCGGATTGTATTCGATAACAATAAGTTACAATGGTACGGAAAATAGTGTAATGTATGGCCAATTGGGTACATTGTTCAAATGTTCTTTTTATTGAATAATAAGTAAAAAATATTGTTTGGTTTGAGACTTGCTTTTTCATGTCCTACCTAAAACAAGCCATTCGAATTAACTAATTCATTAATTTCCTTAACTTCACGCAGAGGAATTATTAATTTATAAGTTGTGCTATCCGGAAAAATTTTATTTTTAATCAGATGAAAAAAAACATAAGAAAAAACGGAGGTAGGAACGAGGAAAATTATAGTTTTCAGCCCAACTATATACTAAAATACATTTTTACTTTAGTAGAACAATAATATTTCTCGGGAGAATTAAGACCAAGTAGAGAATTTTATTATTTTCTTAACGTATAGTACTCGTTTTCATTGACTTTGAGAGTAGAAATAATATAAATATATTTTCAGTGAATTTAATTTCATGGTTGTTTTATTCTAATTACAACACTAACTTCTCCCGGGAATTTTACGTTTGTGGATTTTACAAGACATTATTAATTGTACCTTAGGAATAATACGAGTAACGCCATATTATTAGAATAAATATAAAAGTAACAATTTTTGCCCCGTATATACATTTTATATTAAAAGATGAAATCATAATCTTTTCTTACTTCATTCAAATTTTGTACAAATTTAGCACACGAAGTATGCTGGTAGCCAATGCATAAAACATCGAACAATTTTGTTTGTGGCAGACGATCAAAAATGGTATCTACACTCATGTATCTGCCCGCATTCGTGTCACATACTTAAGCACCTATCCTTCCCGTTTTATTTCACATTTCAACTTTGGCCACGCCCATTTCGATAACGTGTGTCTACTTGGAAAACTTCAACACGTGATTTAAAATTTGCGGCATTACGCATTGATGTACATAGGTATAGTAAAATCTGTGTAACTACTATGCGTTGAGTAACTACTCACTTTCTTGTTGTTACTCTAATAATGCAATATAAATGAATTTTGGAAATAATTATAATCTGTATCTCCTGAGCGAGTAAAGAAATTGCGATGAAATAAAACTATATTTTACTTCTAGATGATTCTTTTATCCTTCTATAAATAACATCTGAATATGTTTAGTAGTTTGTATTTAATACATGCATAAACAGATAGGCAAATATACTAACAGATAAACAGTCACAAAATAACATTTTTATTCAAATATTTTTGTTATGTTTTTCTAAATATTTTTATCGTAAACACATTTAATACACAGATAGGTTAATTTGTTATTTTATGTTTGCAAACAATAAAGTGAGCAACAACCAAATTCATACCACATAATTCTTAACTTTTAAAAGTTATTAAATTACAAGAATTGAAGAAGTAATCATTTTAAACGAATTGAGGAAATAAAGCAAGTATATATATGTATATATATATATATATATATATATATATATATATATATATAACAACGAAAACTTTTGTGACAAAGAGATAAGCAAACAGACTAATATTAAAAAAACAATGTCTTATTTGCCTATGACTCTATTATTTTTATTTTGTGTTCTGTAACTTTTATTATGTGACGTCAATTTTTATTTTGTGAAAATATTTTTAATAGGGAGATAGGCTAAGATATGATAATGGAGCTGTAATTCAGTGTTATTATAGTTTTTTATTGTTTTAAGGAACATTATAATAAAATATTGAAATTATATTGACTGCGTAAATCATATTTTTTTATTGTACTTATTGAGATCAATCTTTTACTAATATAAATGAAAAGATATTTCAATGGGTCAAACTTTTTCAAATTTTTCTTTATTTTCTAAAGGATTGCGAAAATTTTCAGAAAGTGTATAAGCTATTGGGATACGACGTCTAAATAAAAAATCCAAAAACTGAAAACATATATCACCAGAAAAGTTTTGTTTTAAAAAGTAACCATAAAAATCAGTATGTTGGTATGTGAGTACTGCAAAAAATTATAATATTTTTAAAATATTGATAACGGCGCCTGTCACCTTGGTTTGGTTGAAAATGACTCGATTGAAGAATGTTATTTAAAGTTAAGTTGAAATTATTTTCATCTTAACTTCAATTAATTTCATAGCAATATAATAAATTAAAACAAATCAAATTAATATAAATTCATCGTATGGAATTTTTATTAAAAATATCGAATTTAAGTTTCTATATTAATGTATCTACTTCAAAGAGGGAAATCAACTAAGAATTATATAAAATACTCATAAAAAGAATATTAACTTCTAATAAGACAAACAATTTTAAATACTTTAATAAATTTTTCTTTAAAAAAACTCTTTATTTTTTAAGAAATTATAGAAAACCTAAATATACTATTTATTAACTGTATAAAGCACTTTTACTGCTATAGTATCCGATTACTATTTTATCTGTCGTATAATTGGCTAGAGGAAATTACTTTATATAATATTTCCAGTTTAAAAATACTTTGTCAATCGTCATAAATATAAATTTTAATTAAAATTTACATATTCTACATTGGCTAAGTTACCCTATTTAATATTAGTGTAGTTTTTTCCAATGAACGTAAAGGTTTTAAATTTTTGCGTGCATTTAAAAATTGTCCTCTATGTATCACTTCATGAAAAATAACACCGAATAAATATTTTGGCGTGGAAATATGTGTGTAAATTTATTCTTATTAATTTTTTAACAAGGTTATATTATTGTGCATAGGGGCCGAAATTACCTAGGTTACCTAGGAATACTATGTCTCCCCTTAGTTAGATGGGTTATCTAGTAATATAACTAACATATTTACAATTTTTAGCAGATTAATTAATTAATTACTAACTTGGAAAAATTGTTATAATAAAATGTATTTTTTTTCTAAAATATTCTTCAGACTTTTTTTAATATCAGAGTTTCTGAAAAGTGATATTACTATGGAAATATAATGGAATTTGAGATAAACATTTAAAAAATCCAGTGTAATATTCATTAATGTTCTTAAATTTAAACGAATTTGCAAATCAGGTCACAATATATTACAAACATATTTAGCTCCAATAACACCTGAAACCCACCGAATGATCGTAAATTCTAACTTTGGTGATCGAAGTCGAAATGAAAACCATATTGGATATTGATGTCAATTACGTATTGCAGAATTAAATGTGGAGGTACCTTAGCGAAAGGGAAAAACATTTTAAATTGTATTATCCTTTAGGCATGTACATTTTTCATACATAAATTTATAACTTCCTTAAATATAAAGCAAAGCACTATCAGCAATTAACAAGTTTAGTCTCTTGTTATAGGTAAGACAATAATTATTGCGCTATCAAAATATAAATGTAAAGAAACAATTAGTTTGGTGTCGCGGTATTACTCGTACATTTCAATAATCAAATTCTAATACGTATTACTTTGGATCCTATTCAGCTACAGACTAAAAAACTGATTAGTAATCTTCTATTAGCAACGATTGACACTGTGCTTTTGTAGTATACCGTGACCAAATTGCACATAGAATTTCGTCATATCAGAATTACTGTAATTCTGGTTATAATTTAATAGCAAAACGCTTTTAGTTAAAGAGAGTTCGAGATAAATTTTCACTGGGACACCTCGTTGAACCGCACAAATTTTAAATAACTTTCAGCACGTCGAACTTCCGATGAAATGGTTTTTCTCATGGACCACCGTCAAATGGAAAATGATTAAAGAGATGATTATAAATACAACTAAACATATTTGATAATATTAGATTCAATTGAACGTGGAAGAATATTAACCAAAGGTTGCGTTGTATTATCCTTTAGGCAGGTCAAATTTTGTTAACGCATAGTTATTAAAAACGAGTAAGGAAAATATTTTCGTGCTTATGGCCACATCGACGAAGTGAAAAATTTGAAAGAGTCATACTGTATATATTATAAATTACGAAAAGTGAAATTAAAAAAGAAGAAAATTAGGAAAAAACTTAATATTACTAGTAGTCGTTCCTACCTGTACATTCACTGAGAAACCTTAAGAACCAAAACAAAGCAGTGCACATTCGACTGATTGTATTTTACCCGCTTTAACACTTATATTAACGCATACAAATACGTTCAATTACTTTACGTAAGTTGCAGTTATATAAAAAATATGCCTCATAATGAATAAATACATTTTTCTAAAGAAAAAATGTATGTTTTCATTATAAACGTGGATTTTATATACTGAGTGTACCCCGGGCGCGGAAGAAAGGGAATTATATTTAAACTGTGTTAATAAATAAAACTCGTTTTTTTATAAATAAAATAACATAAGACACGCACTAAGCGGTTGAAATAAAGAGGGCCGACCATCCATTTTTATTAAACCGTATGTAGTAACGATTTGGTTTGACGATGGTTTTTGTCCCAACTGCTTAAGCGTCTTCTTTTATGTTATTTTAATTATGAAAATATTATTTTTATTTACTAATATATATATATATATATATATATATATATACATAAATGCTGAATAAACAAGTATTGATCTAAAACTAGGTAATTTTTTAAAAACGTGTGGTAAAGAAGTGTTTTTGGTATGAATTTATTAAAGAAATAATACTTCCTAAAATAAAATCAAAGAAGAAAAAACACGAGCCCCGAGGTTCAAAACTTAAACTTCCGTCGTATTCCGTAAATTAATAATTATACTCTGCGCCAATGATTTGGTAAATCACGAAATAAAAATATACTTACTAACTAGCCCGTTACTCTTGTTCGGCCTAGAACCGGGTACACGCGAAGACCGTTGAAACGTTCCGTCGGCCTGTCGCCGAGTATGCTCAAAGCGGGTCGCATTCCTGGCTTGACGTGAAAATTGCAAACCTTTTTTCATTGGAAAATTTGGGACAAAGTGAGCCAAAATAAGTTTTCATTAAACAGTTACTATTTTCTGTGATAGATTTAACATATATCTTATAGTGCATGTAGCTATGTTAAGGGCGTTTGTGGAGAAAGTTGAAAAGGGAACTTCAATCTTGACTAATAAGACCATAAAACCGTATATTTTGTTTAAATTAATTTATCACGTTCGTACTTTAAATAGGTATGAGTATTCCATATAGTAAATGCGGGAGTAATTCAGTAAGTGGGTTAAATAAATAAATTATTTAAAATAGTAAATTTTAATGCAGTCCTTTTCCAATAATTATGAAAGTATATGTCGAAAACAAATACAACATTATTTTGCTAAGATTTTACATTAAAATAAAATGTTTATTCCGCAACAAACTTCTTTTGCAAGATATATTTAAAGTTTGAAATTATCGACCGCGTTAAAAGAAAGAGAAGAAAATTTATGGTTTCCTTTTCAAAATATATTGTTCCTATTCTGTGCAAAAACTTTTTTAAAAACAATGAAAACCTAATAAGCTTCCCAAAAATTTGCGATTTGAAAATTGTTCGTAGGTAAATCCAAATATCAGTTACTTACAAATACCCACGTTTCTTTCAACAATATATCCTATTCAGCATTACACCAAAAATGAGGCTTCAAAGTTTTCTCCAAAAATTACATCAAGTTACCTATTTGTAACAATCAACCGTAAATTTACTAGGTTGAATTTGAAAGCGATCAAATATAAGGAAAATAATGTTAGAACAAATAATTTGTTTTAAAAACAAATTGTAGGAAGAGAAAGGGAGAGAAATGAACCGATGAAAATTAGCAGTTTTACGGAAATCATTTCAACATATTTTGATTTATCATAATATTTAAATCCACAATAAAAATATTGACCACATAGAGAAACTAGGTGTACTATCGTAAATACATCTGCTGTGAAACTAAATTAATATTTATGTATGAACTACACGGTTTAGTTAGAGAAGTATCTCCCTTTTTGCTTCCTTATTATTGCTCTTTCAAGAAAGCATGGTAAATACTTTTTTGTAGTTTTCAAAATTTTAACAAGCCTTTAAAGTGTCGGTTATATACTTTGAATTCTAGCAACTATTTTTAACTTTAAGCTGGTTTTATTGAGCGAGCACATCTGTATTAATAATACAAAGAAGGGTCCATATTAATAATAGAAATTGCCAAAACTACAAAGGAATTTATAAAAATATTTTAAATATTTAGTGAATTTTAACGTAGAGAGAGTAGTAAAGTCTTCAGGTATAAAACTAAACTATGTTACATAAATAGATTCTACATAAGACTATCAACAAAACAAGTTTTCAAAAACTGCTTAACTATTATCCAGATTCTTTACCATCTGTGAAATTTAATCATTAAAATTTCTCTTTTCTGATAGTTAAAACTTTCAAAGTTTGGACTTAACTAGTTCTAATATCATTTAGTTTGTGTTGCTTCCAATTTTTATTTTGAAGGAATATTAATGTAGTCTGTTTAATATTTACTAAAACTTAAACATTTTACCTCTGTTAAAAGATAAGAAACTTGAAAGATTTTCAATATTAATGTAACGTAATCTAAAACGACCTTCATGCAAAACATTTCGTACTTCAAACCGTGAATGGAAAATTGACCGTGATAAATGACGACGAAATGAAAGGAAGGACTGAAATTAATTTCGGTTGTTGAAATGGATTTTGGAATACAATTGCTTGGAATGGAATTTCACCCAGCGAATTATAATACAATAATATAATTTATACAAAGAAATTTCAATTGGCGAGTTAAGAACTTAACTTTTAGTTTAAGATAGAAAGGTTTAAGATACTAGTAATAATGTTTTATTTTTAACTTTTTCGTGCAAAATTTAGTATCAAAACCTTGTTGGTTTTTTAAAGGCCATATATGAAGGAAAAATAAATAAACAATACTTTGACATGTTATATTTTAATTTTTAATGATAAAATTATGTACATTTAAGTTACATGCATAATTTGTGTAGCAGTACATACATTTATATAACTAGAAAAGCCATAAATTTGCGGAAAATCGCAATGTTCGCCTGTGATTTTTATTAAGCTAATAGTTATGTCTAATACGATTAAATTTCTTTGTATAAGTTTTTTAGTGTTATGGGAAATTAAACATACATTTTACGTGTGTTAAAATATAAACCCTAAATCAGCATAAACGACTTAAGGAAGTGAAAAGATCCAAAAAGTTAGAGGGCATAGAAGCTAATTAATATTGAATAGAAATATTTGTACCCAATTCAAAGATAATATTTTGTAACATATATTGTTTTAAGCGTCATAATTAACCGATTTAATTAAATTTCATGTTCCGTACGTTATTGTCAATTAAAATATTTTATTCGATTTTTCAAATACTTCTACCTGACGGATTCTTATAAAATTTCGCACACGTTTTCAGTTCTCATGACAATATAAAAATATGATATCAATTCTTGACTTTTGCACAGCCCATCTAAACCGTAAAATTGAGGACTTGCTGTTTTTAAAGTAGAATGGTTTATCTCAAACACAAAATCTGTAGCTGAACTCCGGGTTCCAACTCTTCAGTCCTGATGGTCTGGGTGTATACTGCCTGCCTAAATTTGTAGCTGTCTAAACGTGAGACTTTAGAATCAGCTATTTTTGAATTAGTACTTTGGGCTCAAATATAGACCCTGTTTTTAAACTCCAGGTCCCAACTATTCAGTCCTGAGACTTCAAGAATAGTGCCTGCTTAAATATTGAGGGTTGATGATGTGATGTTTTTAAATTAATATTTAGGGTCTTAAGCAGAGGCAGTGGTATAGGCTTCCCAAACCGCGTAACTTTACGATTTGCTGTTTTCAAATTGGTAAGCTACGCAAGTCCTATTTTATCTTTAATTACTTACATTACTTTCTAGTACATTTTCCCTGGAAATTTGAAATATTTTAGTAATAAAACGACAGATATTTCTATTCATTACATAACAACTAAGCCGAGTGAACATCATTTGGTATGTGTATAAATGTTAAAATAATTTATATTAAATTTAAAGTACCGAATTTACATTCGTAATAAATTCTAGAATATTTTAAGATATATGAGTTTAGAGCATCTGCAAAAATATATTAATTCAACAAAGTCTTAAACATTGAAATTCTACGTAAAGGCTGCAATTTTCAATTAAACATGCACAGTGTTAATTGGCCCACAAACTTCTAAAGGGCACAGATATTCTCTTCAAAGGTAAACTGCGATATAATCCACCAATGTCGCACTATTCACGGGATTTGTACTGATGGATTGAAGAGACGAATGTATTTTCGTATGCTTTTAAATATAAATGAAATAGTTAAATTATATGATATTTATGAGTAACTATAGAACATTTAAAAAGGATGTACAAAAATAGAAAACACTATAGAACAGTTAAAAAGCATGTAAAGAAAATTTAGTTTTGATTTTGTTTCAACAAAAATATTCATTCATTCGACACCTTCAGAATTATGTCGCAATTGAAAAAAAAGTTGACAGACAGAAATACACAGCGGAAAACCAAAATGATTGTATTACAAATGTTGGCACACTCCATATTTTTCCACTGCTCTGAGGCATATCAAATAAAAACCGCAGACAAAAGACTTATTTACACTTTTGAGCCGTGAAACTAGCAATGGATACTGTTGGCGTCTTGGACTATTCACGGACTATTCATAGGAACATTCAAATCAACAACCATAAAATGCAGTCCTCTGAAGTTACTTTGTTCAGATGTGTCAGCCATATTATAAAACCCAGATAATCGAGAGCGAGGCATCCTGATATTAAGAGTAGAGGGGACAATATCTCATCGTGCTTACCAGATAACAAGCACCCCACAAATGACCATACTCGAGGCAATGATATTAGTGCAAGATTGTGAGAACTGTCGCCAAGCAATTTATTCCAACACAACACCTATCGTTATGAATCACGACCCTTAGGAATTGAGAAAAAAACAAAGAAGATGATAGAGACTATATAAACACAGAGCCACTTCAAATACTTCGCTTGTGAACTATATAATATTTGTAAACGAGGTACATTATACTTTACATTATATTTTTTGATAAGACTATAATCGACTGTAAGATTTAATATTGAATTACTTTGATAGAAACCACAAAGTTATTGGAAATAACATATACTTTTTTTAGAGTTACATACCTAAAAAGGAAAAAAGCAACCCTTATATTATTGTTTCGTTCACCGTCTGTCTGTCTGTCGGTCAAGACTCTTTTCTCAGGAACGCGTAGAAGTATCAAGTTGAAATTATTATCAAATGCATAGTTCTACAATCCATTGGAGTAGTGAAATACCAATATTTTAAATCAACACTATAAAAAAATTCAGCCATTTATGTCACATATTTTGACACTAGAAATAAATCAAGGGTACTCCCTATTGACCTAAAATCATAAAATTTGACAAAAAGCAAGGTCTCACAACACAAGTAAAGAAAAAATCTGGAATGTATATGTATTTGCCATTTCCTTATTTAAAAGAATGTTTATTTCTTTATTCTAAATAGGTTTTTTCGTACAACGCTCATCAATCGCAATAAGTTTCACTTTTGCTTTGCTTCCTTGAAATGCACCTTTTCTTTAACTATATATGTAACACAAAGTTTTCGGTTTGCATTTTCTGATAACTGCGCTGTATGAATTCATAAACTAGATTAAAAGAATTTTTTTTACTGAGACTGTGCCTAATCATAACATATATTTTAATACCTTTCACGAGTACTATAAATAAACTAGAGTTTTTTTAGTACATAATTTTTATAATCCTTTTGTTAAACGTTTACCATAAACAATTGTTAAATGTATGTGTGGCTTCAAAATCCTATTCCGCTAATAATACAATTCTATGTAAAATAATTAAATAAAAAATTGCTTTCAATTCTAGTAACATTTTCAAAAATGTTCTCGCCATCCATAGACATTCCGTACGCAAATACCAAAACGTTATAACTTCGCCGTGTCCGTCCGTCCGTAAACAATCCAAAGTTTAGTACTTATGTGCATGAGATCCTACAAGAATATACGTCAGATCAGGGTCACTATTAATATACTATACAGCTTTTCTTATTCCATTTTCTTCCATAAAAGGAGGAGGGATTTTTTTTGAGTACGCGCGCCGCATCACTTTTTTTCCTTTTAGGTTAAGAAGCACAATATTGAGGGTAGCGAGAGTCACAACCCTCTAAATTTTTTAACAATGGATTTGATGAGATGTTTGTAGTTGTGTAATCCTATTATGTACTAGACCTTTTTTATTTTTATGCAACTTTACACCTTAACGCAATTCCTAAGCAAGCTAGATTATTTTAAACCAATTTTTTTTCCATATATGAAACCCTTCAACAGCCAGACGTGTAAAAAGATGTAAAATTTGTTTTCTGTATTTATTTTCTGACAAAAAGACTTTTATGAATCAGATGTTTGGGAATAAAAGTCTCTAAAATATAATAAGTAAATTCTGAACTTAATTGTTCATATATTTGTGTATCTGTTTATCATCATATAAAATGAAATTTTTCATAAATTTGAATTTTTGTAATCCGATAAGTTAAGCATTACTTTAAGTAAATTTTTATTTACGTACGACTTTATCGTACGCTCCACAAATCTTACCGAGTTAGAAATGACGAAATTTTGATTCTATTTCTGATCCTGTTTCATAAATACTTTTATAAGATTTCTTTATATCTGAACTGGTACCCAAATCAAATTAAACTGTACGCTTGAAAACGATTTAAATTATATGCAATAAAAAAATTACAGAAAATACACAATATATTATCTTAAATTATCTTTAGCATATATCAATTTCAAAATATGCAAATGATTTCATTATATTTTGCAAGTGTTAACAATTAACACCATAGCTTTAAGGTTTAAATCTTCAAAGATTTAATTAAGTTTATTTCTTGAGTTCTTTCCTTATCTTTGATACTTCGTTATCAGTAGTATCTATTTCTTAATACCTAAGTATTGGAAACTAAATATTAATTGAAATAAGATACCGAATATGCAAGACAAAAAAAAATAAATAAGAGACAAATTTACTCATATGTACACATTTCATAGGTTTTACTGAAACAGCAAATTTTTGAAACAACACTGGATTTTCTCCACCAAAAACCACCTGGTTGATATCAGTAGATATCAAAGAGCGCAGCTAACGAACCATGCTCGCCGTTAAAGCGGCGTGACGCGTCTCGAACTGCCTCGAGCAGGCGGCATCGCTCGATCAAATTATGAATAAACGAATTTAGTTCGATGGTTACATATAGGATACGCCGTATATAAACATGGAGATTTGGTATAGCGGTGTAAGGGTGAGTTTTTTTTTATTAGCGGCATCTACACCATCGTCTGCAATTTCAAATGAGTTAGGCAAAAATGCAGCATATCTGGAAATTTTATTGATATGAAAATGAAAACAACTTAGTCAAAGCGATAATTTTATATTTTGAGAATTAATTTTTGTAAAATGTAGAAAAACATGGGTAAATGTAAAGCAAAATTAAAAATATATGCGTAAGAAATATCCTTATATATATTTTAATACTTTTATTATATTTTTAATGACAAGTTCGTTTTTAATTAAATTATATTACATTCATAAAATATGATATTTGCGCTTTAAAATAGCTCAAAAAGACATGCAATTTCCTTTTATTTGAGTAGTCTCACTTGGTACTATAGTTTTTGTTTATATTATTTGGGTGTAACGTGTACATTGAGTGTAACGTCACCATTTTTATTTGCTTTCAACAGATTGGTAACGAATTTAAATTTTGTCGCTTTCGAATTGTAATATTTTAATTTATTCAAATTCCTTACCTCTTGATAAAGTGGCAAAAAGGAAATTGCAATGTGAATAGTTTTTAATTTTTTTTAATTCGATATCTCAGTAACATGCCTATTTCCTGCTACTTTTGTGCTTAATATTTGTATCATAAAACTTTAAGCAAAAAAACTAAAAAGGAAATTAACATTATGAATAAAAAATTAAAAAAAAGGAAGTTCATTGGATTAATTTGATAATATTTTTGTTTGAATTTTGGTTTGAATATATTTTTATAAATATATTTTTAATATTTATATACTTTCATATATTTTTATTTTCATTTCTAACTAGGTACTTAGAATATTTATGCCTTAAGTTAATATGAAATCTGCAACAGTTTTCGATTATCCACATAGCGCAGTATTTCACCCAAAGAAATGGAAAAGAGGTACTTATGAAATTAAGAAGTCCGAATATAAACTGAAATGCACTGAATAGTAGTTAATCACTTTTCCTGAAATTTTGAAATGAGGTACCTTCTCATTGAAATAAATATATGATATTATAAAAATGTTTGCTCGTACTCGACTTTCTTTGAAATTCAAATGATTATTTAAACATAACGTATTTCTTTCTTAAATAGTATGCTTCGAAGAACACACTTTATGTATGCAACGTAATATAATTTTCACTTATACGTAATTAATATATGTACAGATCATAAAGTGTGTGAAACTTTATATGTAAAGGTTTTCGGTATTTTTCGTTAAGGAACCCTATCTTTGAGAACATTTTCTTGCAAATGTTTGGAGTATACTGTGTTTTTTAATTAATATTATTTTTTATCAACACTGTATTAATACTGACGTCACTTTAAACAGTGCTGCCATATCGAATTTTTAGAAAATGGATAATGGCAACTAAAAAATTTCAGAACGAAAACAAAAAAGAATTGGGCATGAAAAACTAAAAATATTTATTTAATTTTGGCTACTGTCGCATTCGGAAACTCACTTCGGGGATTCTCGTGCCTTTTATTTAATGTGTATTCTTTTTTTTAGTAGATGGGGAAGTCAGGCTAACGCGGGACGCGTTTTGATAAACTTAAAATTCGGGTTGTTCTATGAAAATTACGAGATCGGGCAGTACTAAAAATAAATTAAAATATGTGTACCAGCATTTCCCTAATTTAACGGTACTTTAATACAATTAAATGAAACTACGTGATGTAGTATTATTTCTATTTCCTTTTATTTCTTTACCACGACCTAGGTTTCGTCGTATTACAACATCTTAAGGTGGGATATTAGCAAAGATTCTTTGCTAATATTCCACCTGAAGTTGTTATAATACAACGAAACCTAGGTCATGGTAAAAAAATTACAGAAAGTAGAAATAATACTACATCACATAGTTTCATTTAATTGTGAATAATGAATTTCTACAAAATTAACGCCAAATATATTCGGTACTTTAATAATTTAGTGAATTTTATATTGATGTATTTTTTATTTAATTTTTATGTATATGAAATTAAACTTTAACATAGGAAGGATATTAAACTATATTGAAAATATTTGGACGTAAGTTGACATAATTTCAATTTTATTCATTGCTGGTATCTCTTACTTTTGTAGTTATTTTCAACGTATTTTAATTTATGTAATGCTCATGATATATTTGTTAATATTCAATAAATACCTCGTTTGCGTTCTTTATGTGGCTCTAAAAGACCAGTTATTGTCTCATTTTCAGTACAAATATTTTCACAAACCCAAATGCTTTATGATTAAATATATCATTCGTCACGTTTTCCTCGTCGAACTAGTTGAGATTACGCTTCCTGTTTATTTTAAGTTAAATTACTTATAGTGTGTAATTCGCTGTTTTCAATCACGGCTAATACATTCGCAACGATAGCAATTTTTTTATCTTTTCGCTTATATTAATCTTACTTTCTTTATTTTTTTTACATTTCATATAAAAAATAAATGAGTATAGTTCTTATTTTGTTAAATCAAATGTCTCGAAAATATGAGGTGTATTTTTCCGGCGTATATAAACGTATCGTAAAACTAAATTACAAAAACTGGGCAAAATTTAACAATTAAAATTCCTACATTTGAATTTAAATTAATAATAAAATTATATCCATAAGGATGTTACTAATTTTATCATTCATTTATTATTCACTGTTCCCTTCTCATTATTTCATTTCATTTATGTTTGGAGTTTTCCGTGAATTTTAATATAATGAAAAACAAAATACAAATGAAACTATCACTAGCTATCCAGATCTTATCTAGAATATATAGAAAAGCTGGGAATCAGTCTCCATGAAATTCGGAAAAAAATAGCTTTTAGTTTTGATAAAATACTCGTGGTGAGGAACCCAAAATGGGTTACTTCATTAGAGAGATTTTCGTATTAAAAATTTAAAAAAAAATTAAATATTCATCGAATAAACCACGCATTCAAAAGTATAAAATAAATAATATATGGGACTTAATTGGAACTTTTCTCTACAATATCGCTTCCGTTTTTGCATATTTTTTAGTTTATCTCTAAAGATACCTACATACGTAAAATTATGAAAAAATATTTATGAGATCTTCGTGACTGGCTTCAAGAGTTAAACCATTTTAAGGGTACAAAATTTCAAAATGTTATAAAATAAACTTGCGAAATACCTATAGAATCCATATGTTGCCTTATATGAGTAAGTGTGTCATGAAATTGCGAACACTTCAATAAAAATAATATCTCATTTATTAAAATCGGATAAAACGATTTTAGCATTTAATGAACCTCAATATATTCAAATACAGACTGTCCCGTAAGAAGTAAACCAAAGAAATGTAGTGATACAGGAGGTTATTACACATACCGAAAAATAAATTGTATTATCCAAGGCCTAATATTTTTGGACATGATTTTTTAAACTATTTTTTTTAAACATGTGCCTTTTTTTAATTACAAAAAATTAAAAGTAATTTTTGAACAATGCTAGTGTAAAAAAATGTATGGCAACCTTGTAGAACTTTATCTCAAAAGACATCTGTATTTCTCACTGATTCCAAAAAGGTATAACTTTCTGGTTCTAAGTCATTTAAAAATATGTTTTTTTATTCCTAAACTCATACTATTGATCATTTTTTTATCGTAATGTTTATATCATACCGCATTTATAACTTTTCTTTTATTTCAGCAAATGCTCAAAATTCCTTCCTTTAACTCTTATGCATTACCAGCATCTTCTTACAAAATTTCGTCTTAAATTTCGTAAAGTTTCGTCTTAAATTTTGTTAAATTTCGTTGTTTTTTACCACTTCAGATACGTGGTGTAATTTTTGTCTTAATAGTTGTTCATTACCATTTGTAGTGTCATAGACCGCCTCCTTAAAATATCCCCACAGAAAATAGTCCAATGGATTGAGATCTGGCGATTATGGTAACATTCAATTTTACCGCAACGTCCTGTTCATCGATTTGGGTAAGTTGCATTTAAGTATTCAATTACTGGTCGCGAAAGTGGGCCGGTGCACCATCGTGATGTAGCCACATCCTGTTACTTACATCTTGTGTCGTATTTCATTTAACAAAATTCCAAGTTTGTTTTTTAAAATCCAGCTCGCAAATTGATTCCGAATTAATAAATAAGTCTATCTTGCCTCACTTTGCGGAAATTCTCGACCTCGTCGAATATAAATTGTGTATATTAAATACATCTATTCTTTTAAAACCTGATTCCCCGCTCAAAAACATTGAATTAAAAAAACAGATCTTGCTTGCATCGACACAGCATCTCCCTATAGAAATCGATTCGTGGTTAATAGTCAGTAGGTACCTGCATTCGTTTTTTATGGTATGAGTACAAATTATTTATTCTTAAAATACGGTGTACTGTACATGTAACGACATCACTATGTCGATAAATCCATCGAACACTAGTAGGAGTTTCTTCTACTTCGGCCAGCACTTGACGCTCATTAACATTTCTAGGTTTTCCTTCAGGAATTACATTTCCTAAATTTCGACCCTCCAAATATGCTTTATTTACATGAAGGAAGACTCTGTGATCAGGTCAACGTTCGCTATTAGGGTAGCGCTCGCGATACATACGTGCGGCTTGCCGAGCATTCCTATCACATTTATATGCATATTCACGAGCAATGTTAGCTCTGAGCGGTAAGCAAGTTACTAAAAAAGCGAAGTTGTTGAAGGAAGGAGCAGAGGAGGTCGCTTGATAGCTGAGAATAATAGAAAGACCATACAAGTGGGAAAGGGATGGCGAAATAATTCTGATAAGCGGTTGTTTTGATCGCAAACATTTCTGCGAATGCATTTATTTCGTTATTTGCAAAATTAATTGTAACAATGTTACCCTTTCTTAATCTGTGTGAATTGTAGATTTTTTGAAATAAGGTTCCAAATGGTTGTAATTTTTGATGTGAGACATCTATAGGCGCAGGTATAAATCGGATCGTTGGCGTGGCAACGCTTGCCGTGGCGACGGGTCGCCATGCTATACTAAGTTATATATATATAGTTTATATGTAGTAGTGTACGGTATGGCGACGTGTCGCCATGCGCAACCGACTACGAAACCCCCTCCTCACTCAGTTCGACGCTGTTGTTTACTACGGTACACATAACCCGTGCTTTACTTGAAAAAAAAATTTCTTTATTTTATTTTTAACAATAAAATATGTCTGACAGTGATACTTTAGAAAGTGAAAGTGTACAACTTCCTGAAAAGAAAGCAATTCGTAATATTTTATTTTTTCATTATGGTATATTTAGTTCCTGTAATAATTTTGTCTTTTATACATATTACTTGTACGAACACGATGTTTCACATCTGCCAGGCGTCCCGTGACGGCTCACTTTTTTTTACAAGCATTGTTCAAAAATCACTGTTCATGTTTTGTAATTGGAAAATGCACATGTTTCAGCGTTTAATTTGTATGTTACCAAGAATAACGAATGAATAACATTTTAACATTTATATTTACCTACCTATTTATTTCGTTATTCCCTTGCCAGCTTCAACAAAAATGAAACAGTTCCACACTCAATGAGTTTTCTCCACACTAGAGCAAAGTTTCCCTTACTATCTTTTGGTTAAAACATTCTACTCTGATTTTGTTAAAAGGCAAATTTATGCCACTCTTACAAGTGTCAAAATTAGAAACTTTATTACTAAATAGACTTAGATCGAAATCAATCGACATCTGATCAAATCAGTTGTGCTATATATTGTTGAGTAATTTTATGCTGTAGCTTCAATTTTTGTAATCAAATTTTAACACATTTTTTCTGATACTACATTAAGATACACAAAACAAGCCGTACTGCTGCAGCATCAGGTTGAAAATTTGGAGTTCGTAGTTCAATGACCGAGTTCCTGCTAGAGATCCAAATACTAATTTAAGAATAGCAGGTCCGCCAGTGCTATGATTTAAACAGGTAATTTTACTACAACCTCAACACTGAATAGTTAGAACCCAAAGTTTAGAAGTCGAAACTCTGCTTCAGACGCAAAATACTAATTTAAACAGCAAAACTCTTAGTATCACAGTTTAGGCGGACAATGTCAGAACTGAGGAGTGGCATCTACATCATCAGAACTAAATAGCAACCCGGAGTTCAATATCAAAGTTTCGGCTTCAGGAGCACAATACTACTATAAAATAGTGGTTTCCTAATTCCGAATGATTTAAGCAGGAATGATTCTACGTTAAGGCAGATTAAACGAGTCCAAACTCGATGAGTTCACTCCTAATCACCGAAGAATTCTTATCATCACCTTTTAGCTCCCTCATTTCTCCCATTTTTTTCTAAAGAGTAAATTAATATTACCCTTAGTTGTAAATTATTATATTATCTTTATCATCGAAACTTGATCACGCTACCTGTATTGTATAATATTAAGGAATTCTATCATATGTCTTTAATTTTCGTAGTCAGATTTTCCTCAAATTTTCATGGAATCTATACTAATACCCTATATACCTTACCTATATAATACTGCAAGTATACTGGTCTAAAAAAATTATCCAAATAAGTTGGGCCTACACCATCAAAACCCGATTATGACACTTATGCTATTCAATGTTAAGAAACTTTATGGCATATATTCAATTTCCATGATCATACTCTAATCCAATTTTAAAGTGATTGTTCTGGACCTTTCAAATAAAAAAAGACAATCACCTGAATTGGTAAAACATATATCATCAGAATTCGATCACTTCGAACAACATACACGCATGTTGTTAAATTTTTGGTTATTGGTAGTTACATTTTCTGGAACCATTCTGGGAGTATACCCTTCATAATAAAAAAAAATTATTTATTTTGGTCGAGAAACTTCGGAGGTATGAGATATAAGTTTCGTGAAGTATTTACCCTTCGTTTACAAAGTAGGGCCCCTCAAAATGTTAGAGGAAATCATCTTTGTCGGATGAATTGTTTACGATACCTCGTCAAGTTTGCAGAGATCTTCTTACGTCGCAACAATGAAAATGTGTAGCTATTATATGTTCTGTAATGAAAGAAGATTAAATATCAACATAAAGATTATGAGAACTCTCAAGTAATAAAGTAAAGTATTCCCAGATAAATAATTTGATTCATATACTTGCAAATACTGAAGTGAAATGTACTTTTAGTATTGTAAATAGTGTAGTCTAAATCACAAGATTTCAGAAAACGATCTCTAATACACCTAGCCTCATAACATTTCAATATAATAAATCTGAAGAAAATTGAAAATACATTTTTAAATCTCAGGAAAAAATCATGATTATGATGGAATACAAAATAATAAAATCAAAACAAGGACACGTTAATCTCTATATACATTTTTAGTTACACGCTTTGTCCCTAACTTAAATAAGTTAAGCGGAAATTATATTTCGATGGGACTCCATCACATACTTTTATCTACGTATGTTCCACAAATTGTACTTATGCAATTGTACTTTGCAATTAATATTTTTTATGCGTTTATTTAGATTTATTACAATTTATCGTATTATTTTTGTGTAACGTACATTTTTCCTAATTACATTTTTCTTCTAAATATAAATTTATTTTTTGCCTCTTTTCCGTACTCTTAACATAATGAAATCACATCAACGAAAGAAAGGTTGACTAAAACTTCATGTTTGAAACAATACACGTTTCTCACTTTATATGTACGTCGATTTTTCTTGTTTATTTACGTAAACATATCTGTTTTATTTCTATAATTGTATAAAAATAATGGATGGTTAAATGCAAAAGATGTGAGTAAAGATTATCTATCCGCAGTTATATATATTTAGTCATAGAAATTAGCAAATGACAAAAACATAAAAATATGAAAAAAAAATTTCGTAGATTGTAGTAATTTACTAAATGTATCATAATATCAATTGAATGTTGCAATCTCAAACAACCGCCGCAAGTGAGACATAAATAACAGTATACATGAAGTTTATTTGCTTAGACAGAGTAACTGATTAAATATAACGGATCAGTAATACCATATATTACATAAGTGTAATAAGGGAAGAGAATGTTAGAAAAATATGTATCCTTAAAAAAACATAATATATTTTTTTTGCATAACCGTACATGAACCAAGAGAAATTATAATTTTCTACGGTTGACAGAAGCAAGGGATTTTTTAAGGAACAAAGGATATTATGAAACATAGTTAGGGTGAGGTGATGAAAAGTGAACATAGCACACACAAAAATATACACTATTCTCAATCTTTTCCAGGACAAAAAGCGTAGTTTCTTTTTTAACAGTTTCCGGTAGTAACACTATATACAGGTTTCATTATCCATGGTGATATGGAATACAGCATTTGAATAGCCATCGCCTAATTTTTTTTAACATTTATAAATAAACAGCAACATGATGATAATTTTGAGCTTCGGTCAAATCATAAAGTGCCTACCTAGTACAACCAACTTTTGAAATGAAATAACAAATTCAAGCATAGCATCTAAATAGATTACCGGAATTCGAAATTCTCAAGTTTTCATCTAATTTTTTATTACCCTTCTCACAAATAGCTTGCTTTAGGACAATATCTTTTAACGCCACCCTTGTAGCGCCATAGAGTAAATACTACAAGGGAAAATTATTTCGATAAACATGCATTAATAAATTGAAGATTTATAGCTAATCAAGTTCGTACATTTTTTATAACTATATAACTTTTAGAATATTTTGTTATAAATTTGCAAAGCCAGCAAACTCTGTTTATTTCAAAACTACAAGCTATTTCTCGTAAAAAAAATTTGTAGTAACAGAATAAATAATGCTTACGTCTTTAATAATAAGTCACAATAAAAGGAGCTCTATAAATGTATATTAATTTATAAATCCGAAAATTTAACAAGGAAAGTTTGTATTCAATCCACAGCTCACACATTTTCCATTTACATAGGCGGCGAATTGATTAAATATCTTCGACATTTACATCAAAGTGCAATTTTATTGCACGAAATTGACTAATTTAGGTTTATATTTTCCTTTTATATTTGGGAACAATTTAATTTGCCATATTGTGGAACGGCCTTGCTACAATCTTATATTTCCTTTTACGTTAGTAAAAATGTTTGGAAATTTTATTAATTTTGTTTTACGAAGAATTTCATTACAATAAAAAAAATCATGAAATTTTACAATAAATAATAATTGCCGAGTATTCAGTAAAGAGTAAATATTTATATAAATAGTACCCAAATATATTTGCGAGTGTATAAATATTTTTGGTTAGCATAAATAAAATATTAGAAATACTTTTTTAATTTTATTCTGTTATTATATGGAGTGTCAATCGAAAGTGAAATTTAAAACATTTCTAAAAATATCTGATTAAATAAGTAATTAAATAAAGTATTTCAATTAGTTTTATTTGAGCAAATCCCTACGTAAAAATGACAACCACAGACAACAACAGATACGTGAAACGTTTACAATCCTTAGGTTTATGTTATACATTCAATTAACTTAGAAACGCGGCAGTTTTAAACATTTATTTCAATGCTCTCACGAAATTACAACATTCTCATCTTTAAAAAAAATAATAAATCTAAATGGTAAATATCAAGTATCCTTAACTAATACAAAACATTTTTGCACGAGAAACATATTAGAGGAAATCATTTTAATATAAACTTGTTATATTAAAAAACTTTGGAACCGAGTTTAAATAAAGTATAACAGTAAATCAAAGGAAATTATAATAGAAATTACAAATAAAATTCCTTATATACTGATTTACAAATTGTAAATGCTTATTTTATTTCTTATGTATTGAAAATTACTTTTTCACAAAGGTTTTGTAAATATATGACCACTCTGCTCACTAGTACATCTTGTGGTAAACTCACTCCTTGTGTTAAACATTCTCATTTGCATACCGCGTCACTGACTTAGAACTTTTTATCTCCTGTAAAAGCTTAGTCTTAAATTCACCTGCAGTTATTGGTAAATTGGAATATTCTAGAATCTTTATCGTGGACTTATAAACTTTGGGTAATCTAGCTAGAAATGTTGTTTCCAGCCACTTGTCGTTCACGTGACAAGAAATGTATCTAACTTAAATGCCGTGCTTAGTATTTAGTTTACATAGTCATCTAGTTTTTGGTAGCTTTTCAACAGCGCTGTAATCAATTTGAAAAATTCAACCCGATGCATTTCAACAAAAGGTTTTTGCCTATTTATACACACTTCGTTTGCCTCTTGAATAGGAATATAATTGACTGGATCAATTAATAAGGCTATTTTGGCTTTTTCTTTCAGGTCGAATTTCAAATCAACGTCACCATTATTTTATTTTAATTCAACACCGTAAGTCCTCGTGTTTCAGATAGGTTTGATCAGCATATCACCATGTATTATTGTTACGTTCAAATAACTTTTCAATAAGCATCATGATGATCATAGACAAGTGCGAGAAACACAAACTCGCAAAAAATTAACAACTAGTTTAGCTTAAACTTTCAATTAATTTAATAACACGGAAATGTTGTACATTTTTTTGAGTAATTATTATATATATTTTTAAATAATTTTTTGTAAAATAATTACCAGTTCTTGTTTTAAATGGTTACACCGTTTTCTGCGAAATATTTGATGTAGGAATACTCGTAGGAAATTGAAATTCGACCTGCGATAAAGCATATAGATCTACTTACATTTAATTAATAATGCTCAAAAATATTTGCGTCGAAATTTTAGATATTAAGAATGCAGTAAATTTTTTTTAACTCTATTTAAAATTTTCTTTAACTTCACTGAAAAATTGTACTAACGTTTCAAAATTTCGTAAGGTTTGATACTTACTAATTTTACTGTAAATTAAATTTTGCCTTAATTCATTGTATATAATTATCTCAAAATTAACAGCCAGTAAATCACAATTATTACAATTAATAGAATATAGAATTCTCTACATAACAAAATCAGTGAAAACTCAAATTTTAAAGAAAGAGATTCGTATTTTTATATTATAACTCTTAAAATATTAATGCTTTTAAAACTTCCTTAAACAATGCTTCAATATACTTCATACAAGATATTAACAAATAGTGTAATTTTACATTAAACTGTACCGTGCCTGCAAATTGTGTAAGAGGTCTTTTTGTTCGATTTACTTATTTATATTTTAAAACTACTGTAATAAAACTCTATTAGTCTACCGTAATATTGATGCATGTAAAATGTACTGTTCTTTTGCCTTTCGAGGTGCAATTTGATTGGTCTCATTGGTTTTTGCCAGTAAATTAAAAACACGGCTTAAAGTATGACCAATAAGTATCAGGTCAAAGTACAGGTGTCCATTGGCAGATTTCAATGTTTGAAAAATTGTAAAAAAAACTACACTTCTAATACAAAGTATTTTAACTTTATAACAACAAATGCGGATTTCATTTTTAAAAACCACGTTTTCCAAATGGCGGCCTCTTCGAGTCTAGCACGCATGTTTTCAAAAACGCGTTTGCAGAGCGACTGGGGTATCCTATTGACTTCGGCTCGAATATTTTCTTTAAGTTGTGTCACAGTGCTCGGATTTATATTGTAAACAACGGATTTTAAGTATCCCCATAAGAAAAAGTCAAAAGTGCTTAAATCGGATGACCTAGGTGGCCACGGTACGGTACCGTTTCGGGAAATGTTTGTTTCTGGAAATAACTGCCGCACTGCATTCATGGACACATTAGCAGTGTGAGCTGTGGCCCCGTCCTGCTGAAACCATGTGTTTTGGTTGAAGGATGGACTATTCTGTAGTTCTACTGTGAAAAAGTCATTTAACATCTGGGCATATCTCTCCGAATTCACAGTTACAGTTTGGCCACGTTGATTTTCAAAGAAATAAGGCCCTATGATTGCAGATGCAGAAATGGCACACCAGACTGATACTTTAGGCTTATGTAAAGGCTCTTGATGCATTCGCCTTGGGTTGTGGACATCCCAGTAACAAAAGTTTTGCTTATTCACATATCCTCCAAGGTGAAAGTGAGCTTCGTCACTAAAGAATATGTTGACCATCCGGGTAGCAGTACGAAATCTCAACAACATCACCTCCGCGTAAGTTTTTCTTAATTCAAAGTCAGAATCGTGTAAATCTTGAACAATTTGAATTTTATATGGATGGAACTTGAGCTTTTTTTGCATTATTACCTGTAAAGTTGATTTCAGAATTCCCAATATCGATGAACGTGTACGCAGTGATAAACGGGGATTTTCAACGACAGAAACCATAACACGCACGACATTTTCATCCGTGGCTACCAATGGTGTAGGTCCTGGCCTGGGCCTATTTAATGTTGATCCCGTAGCTCTGAACCTTACTACCCATGACTGAATGAGGTTGATCGATGGTCTACCACGTAATCGACGAATACTGTAACGATTATTAAATCGACGGCGTGCTACAGATAGCGAAAATCCACTCGAAATGTACGACTCGACGGCAAAAGCGCTGTGCTCTCCACTCCACTGTTCCATGGCTACTAAAACATCCGCACCGCTTGCGCTTCTAACGTCGCCCCCCCCGTGCCCCTCTTATGTGTTGCGTTCAGAAACTATGTTTGTCCAAACTTTGAAATCTTTCACTGGACACCCTGTACAACCAGTTAATGTTTTGACGTGAACAGGAATTTAAAGACAAAAAGGTGATTTCTTTAATACTTAAACTGCTGGCGCGCTTGTTTCTTTTATCTTTTCCTAAATGTGTTTAGTCTAATAATAAAAAACTAAGGATCTACTTAATATAAATAACTGAATTGAGTACCAAAAATAAGCATGACAATTAAGGGTCCAGTAACTTTAGGACTAACCAGTAATGCCATCTATTATAAAAATTATGAAAGTAAACTTTTTTAAGTAAGTTTAATTTGTGTTAAAATTTGAAATGCCATATCTCCTTTTTAGTTGGTTGATTGCGATGAAATATACCCTATATGTTAACTTCAGAGCCTCAGTAAACACTTCATCAAAATTATTTTTGCTACTCTTGCGTGGTGCGTGAGTAAATAAATAGGTATACACACATTTAAAAACAACATTTTTATATCCTCTTATATTTTTACGTTACCCTAAATTTGGTTTTCGTTAATTTGTTCAATCTACAGATAGGCGAATTCTATATTTTAATTATCCTATCCTTATTTTTTTTTCGTTCAAGTAGCAATGACTCAAGGAATCGATGTGATTTTTTAAAAATATAGCTGGGAAATCGAAAAATGATATAGAATACTTTTAATACGGCAAAATTTTTGCTTGAAACTAAAAAAATACACAATCGCAACGGAGCAACTTGTCGACGTGATTTTTTGAATCGTTATACACGCAGTATAAAGAGAATCGATTACTGTAATCCTTCACTTAAGACTTTAATCGACGTCGCCATTACCTATAACATTATAAATAGAAAAGTGCGTTTGTCTGTCCTCCTTTACATCATAGCTGAATAACTTTTCAACGTGATTTTTTTCCAAGGGTAGTTGAATTATCGGGAAATGATATAGACTACTTTTGACGCCGATTTTTAAAAAATACACTTTCGCGTTTATAATATATTAACTTATATTGTTAATACGAAAGTGTGTTTATTAGTTTTTTTTTTCACATCACAACACTACTCTTCTCCCAGTGAACTTCATCCTTGGTAATATTATAATTCTAGTTAATGGTATAAATGTGTGATTGTTCAGGTTTCCTTAATTTCGCAACGAAGTTAGAAATGAACATCATTTTTTGCACAAAGATATTTAATGGATCAGGAAATGAGATAGGCTACATTTCATGATATCTTATCCTACCTAATATAATAATCTTAACTAATATTTTAAATGCAAAAGTGTGTTTTTTTACTCTTCTTTCACATTGCGGAGCAATAAATGGATAAGATTTTGTTGGACGGTCTTAGATGGTGAACCGGAAAATGGTAGAAGCTACTTTTCATCTCGGGAGATCTTATCCTTACTGATATTATAATCCTAACTTATATTTTAAATGTAAAGTTGTATTTCTTTCTACATTTTCATGTCGTAACAGAGCTATAAATAGACGTCATTTTTGCGAATAGATGGTTGGCTGACCGGGATACGATATTAGCTACTTTTTTTTCGGTAAATCTCATTGTTTCTGGTAAATTCTTGTTTGAAGCAAGAAAGTACACAATAAGAATAACGAAGTAATATTGCAATTGAGTCAAAGGTAGACATATTTGTTAAAGGCCACGTATATAATATAAGGTGGCAACAGAATCACTTTCTTTAGTCCCTGACTTAAAGGGAAATATTTTTTCTTTTCATTGTCATTTGTATTAAAACTCAAGAAAAGAATAACCACGATATCAAAAGCAACGTTTAAAAGTTAGTATTTTATTACATAAAACAAATTTTTCTTTTACACATTTTGTATACAAGCTTTGAATAAATTGGTGTTATTCTAAAAGTTTAGTTGAAAATGTTTTGAATAGTTTCCGTACATTCAAAATTCAAATCAAAATAACAAACGAATGGACGAAATAATTAAAATATTTCTAAGAGATGACTTATTAAAGTAATGTACTAGAATAATTAAATGAAAGGCATCAAATAGTCAAAGAAATAAAATAAAATCGAAAGTAGTAATAATGAGACTGAGAGATAATTATTAATTTTATTACGAACATAACACTAGAACAATTACAGCAGAGAAACTTTGAAATGAAACATGCACACGCATTTACACAAAATATATCAAAACATGTGAAGCAAGAGTAAAACCTGCTTCATGAGGGTTCCAAACACAACATGTGTTGTTATTTCTTCTAAATTATTATATATTTTTAGAGTATCTTTTTCAAAATAAAATATTATTGTACGCTTTATAAGAAAAATTATACCCATAAGATATATAACATTAAAATATAAAGCCTCCTATTACACAGTGTTTAAATTTTATATTTATAAATTAAAACTTTTAGTAAAAAACATATGGGCTAATAAAACGCATGATTTTGCCAATTTCAAACTTCTACGTCGCATGGTTTCTAAGAAAATATGTTAACAATATGGGATAGCATAAATATATTGTCTACTATACGTTTATAAACCTAAATATAAGTGTATATATAAAAAAATATCACATTTATAAAGTTTGCTATAGTTTTCTAAAGCTTGAGCCTCTAAAAACCCCATTTTTTTCTCATTGTAGGTCCAATAGTCTTGGAATTATGATGCATTATTTACAGTATATTTTTTCACATTTTTCAGAATATCTCTGACCTATCTCGCATGTCTAAAATTATTAAAAAAAATTACCGTCATACCTAGGTCTTCCACACTATACCTCACACTATTTATAGAATTTCAAAAATATCGAGTTGGTACCCCGTCCGCCCAATTTTTATAATCAATATTAAAAAATATCTTTTACTATCATGACAAATTTCAAATTTTTACGTCAATGGCTTTCTGAGAAAAAAGATAACTATAAGAAATAAACGTTGATACACCTGAGTGATCTTGGACGGTTTCCGTTTTTCCTTTCTCAACATTATAAATTACATATGATAATGTAATTATACATAGTTTATAACGTTATCATTCAGCTCTTAAACATAAATCTTAAGGTAATAGACACTATGAAATAAAATACTTCAAGTAGATAAAATTATTTATAATGACTAAAAATCAATCCGACTAAATAACACCAACAGTTTAATAAACATCGTGAATATTTATATTCAGAGCATCGCAGTACAATTGACTGGAGGCACATCTCAGTGCAGAATGACAAGCTATTATTAAAAAATGTATGGGAAATATATTTTCGAATGAATATTTTTTCTCTTTCCCTTGTAATATTGCATCAGTTTTAATTTTTTTTATATACGAATTAAAGAAGAAGAAATAAACATTTTATAGCTTTTTCCGCATTCCAAATCAAAGTATAATTGTTTGGAAAGAATCATCTCAACTTGCCCATTTTTTAAAATTTTGGCGAGAAATGAGTTGCCAAAAGTAGATTTCAATGAAATAAATCTACGAAATTAATATAAAGTAATCTACCTTAATTTAAGACAAAGATTTAACCTTTTTTCAGGTATAAAAATAAATTTACTACATATTCCGAGATTTTAGAGAAAACTTGATCAAAATGAAGGTTTTTCGTCAAAAATATAAACACACCCTTAAAGACTAAAATTGAATATATTCATGTATCGAATTTTATGATTCGGTTTAAAACTAATATAAAACAATAAAAAATACAATTAAAATTCATATAAAGTGTCAAATCACATATTAAAAATCTCCAAAAAATAAAATAAAATTTAAACATCAATAAATCAGTTAATGTCGAGGTCAGCACATGTATGATGAAATGTGAATTATTATTCAAAGAAAAACAAATTATTTGAGAGAATGGTGTTTTAATTTGCAAATTCTTTATTCATCAGAAGAAGTTGGAGAACCAGTGAATAGTCTGGTTAATAGTACTCTTAATTTAAGGCGGCCGTTAAATAGAACCGGGATAAAATATTAGTAAATCTGATATAAGATTCATCTCAAAATTATTAATGAAGGCATATATTTTAACAATATACGTGGGTGAAATTTTAAGCAAAAGAATAGAACAAACGTCATCTTGCACCTCGATATATGGTTATAAAAAAGTAAGTTGTTTTTGTTTAATATATAACTATATTTTTATACATCATATTATAAATAACCATAGATATAATTTTTATATAAGCAGGAGTCAATATTGATCACATTACCATCAAAATTACATTATTATCAAAACTCACACACGTTTTTAATACTTGTTCAATATCGTTAACCGTGAATTTCGAAGCAGCATCATAAGTCATTACTAATACAATGAATACGTATTTCATTTCGTACATGTGGATAAGCAATTAATAAATATACAACTTCTGATGGAGGGAATATTAAGTCATTGTAGTTACTAAATAAGTTTAACGAACGGATATAATTTGCTTTAACTGGCAGCCGAACTTTCTCAGCAATCCAATAACTAAACTTTTCGACTATTGACGTAACTACTTATTCATCAATTGGTATTAGAATAAACAGTAAATTAATAAATTATACCTTATAGGCAAGATTGATATCGTTTCAGTTTCAGTATGAATTAATTCGACGACAGCGGGTTTTAATATTCATGTTCAACATTTTCAGAGTATAAATTGATGTTTTTATCTTAATTCTAATGTTGAAAGCTAATAAAATTCTTGTAAAAATCATTTTGTATAGGAACGCATAATTCTTTCGAATTAATTAAAAAACTCATTTTTAATGTAACTTCTAAAAAATGTAGTATTTAATTTCTTACGTGCATCTCTTCTACTTTTTCTTCAACTGCAATACATCCTGGGCCAATTTGTAACTTTCTGAAGGAAATTCTTCCAGATTCACTTGTTCTTAGCTGGAATCTTTCAATCTTTTATCCCAAGAATTTATAGATTCTTTTCTACGCAGTCTGTCCACGTCTGAGTTTGCATTTTGGTGTTTTTTTCGCCATTGATTCCAATTAAGTGTCCGAGCAATTTTATTCGTGGCATATTAATGTATTTAACTACATAAGATTTTTGATATTGTAGATATAGTTTTAGGTTGAATCCTCATCGCTGTATTTCATTTATTTGAATACCAATAGAGATCTTTCTTAGAGTTTTCTTTTAAAAAATTGCAAGCGAAATTTTCCTCTCAAGTGTCTAGCAAAATTATGTGATTTTATGAAATTTATCAATATGCAAATTTTATTCAAAATATGAGGGTATGATTATTCTATTTTGAAAATATAAACTCTTATTTATAATGTTTAGATATAATCATGTATTGAAGTCAAAAAGTTTCTTAAAATACAACTTAGAGACCAATGAAGGAATACGAGGAAATTATATTTTGTGACAATAATATTAGTTCTAGTAAATCAATGCCACCCATGACTACAAATATCTTTTTAGGTTTAATGTAAATAACCCTCGACCAAATTCAAATGGTACTCTCTCAACTGATGTTTTTAGTTGTTTGAAATTTTCAATTGTTTCTTAATACGAAATTTTATGATATATCAAAAAATATTTCTGTTAGTCTCAAAGTCTGTTTGTTTATTAAATTGCAGCTTTTGCTTTCAACACTATTAAATCTTCCTCTTTACATGTCAAGTAGAGATTCAAATATTTTTATGTCCATTATTTAAGTTTTTTATGTTCACTGTTTGTTCCAGGAAAGTATATTTTTATAATTCTCTTCATAGAGTCGTTTTCTCATATTTTTAAGGGTGTTTCTGGTATATTCTTTACGTCAGAGATTTTTCCTTTCATAATCGATAGACAATGTAAATTTAATTTCTGTTCATTAAAATGTAAGCAATTTGTAGTAGCAATCGGAATGAAAAAATGTTGTGTGTCTTGGAAACTTTTGTGTTAAAACTCTCAATCTGACATTAACATTTGAATTTTTCTTCTATATACGCTTTAATTTCAATCTAAATTCATTTTTTAAGAATCCTATCGGAAACATTAAAAAAAATGTTTAAAAAAACATTGAACTTATGCTTCAAATAGCTTTCGTTTTATACTTCACTAAAATCTTGAAAAACTTTTCTCATTTTCTCCTTTCATCTCCTAAACAAACCCCAAAAGCGAAGTGCAAAAGTTTCCACTTTATATCTTTATTACTGGACTATCATTTTCATTACTGGACTACCACATTCTATTACTAGACCACCATATTCTTAAACTATTATAATTTTT
Organism: Druceiella hillmani; assembly: GCA_039881145.1. Taxonomy (NCBI): domain Eukaryota; kingdom Metazoa; phylum Arthropoda; class Insecta; order Lepidoptera; family Hepialidae; genus Druceiella; species Druceiella hillmani. The sequence goes on along the minus strand of JAYKKI010000025.1, from coordinate 14,225,852 downwards.
TAAAATCAAATAATTTCTAAGAAAAATACCTATGACGGAAGTATGGGCAAATGAACACCAAAGTGATTCTTTAAGTATTCTCTTTTGCGAATTAGTATATGGTGAGCTACAAATATATTTTGTATTAATTTCAAACAAAATAATTATATTTCGTTATTACAAAATATAATTATTTTGTGACATAATAATTACAAACTATAAATTGTTATAAACATATTATTTAATTTAAACTTTCTTCCATCATGTGCCAATTCTCTATAAAAAAGGCGAAGTAATATAAAAACCGAGAATAGAAAACGAAATCATACACTGTAAAAAAATGCAACAATTAAAAAAGTGTTATATTTCAAAGAATATGTAAAAGCTTTGGTGTTCTTAAACTTTTAAATTTAAACAATTTTATATGGCCGACAAATTTTGCATGTCAGCTATAATGGTTAAAAAGAAAAGATTGCTAAAGTTGCGGTCGAAAATGTACATGCATTTTAAGTTTTGAAAATTTAACGGAATGCTAACTAGGAATTAAAGAGAAAAGTATTATATTTGAATTGAGATGCAAAATTGTCCAAGGCCCATATTTTAAGAAAGGCGTATACTTTTATATATAGGTCATGCCATCAGTTTTGAAGTGTTAAATAACTACGTTGCAACCTGAAAAATACAAATAAAACACACTATGAGTGACTGTAAGATTGTATAGTCACTGTACGCACACATTTATGTATACAAAGTATCCCTATTAAACTATTTACAAATATTAATTTTTTACATAAATATATTGCCTACCATATTTTTTACATGCAAAAAACACGATGCATACTTAAACAAATGTAAGATCTGGGATAATCGATATAATTTTTCTGCAATCTTCTATTCAGATTCTACCAACCATTTTCTTTCTTCACAATTTTTGATTCATTTGTTTTGGAAACAATAGGGCGCCCTACTTTTTTTATAATATCTTCTTAAATATATAACATGTGATTAGAAAATCACTTATGACAAAAATATTTCTATGTTCCTCATAACAATCCTTTCAAATACTCCACATGACATAAATTTAAATAAAATTAAATACTACATCTACCCTCTCTTTAAGTCTTATTTGAATAAATTAAAAGAGTTGGCTTGTGAAATATATATGAGTTAACAAGGCATATTACTATAAAACCCAATACGTGAGTATCGTATTTATTGTTCTTAAATAATATGGAAACATCAGATAATTCTAAGCAAAAGTCATGTCGCATGGCATTTACATGTTAACTGCATTTTTCGTTAACATTTGCTTTTCCAGTAATTGAAAAAATTGAATTATATTGAAAGTTGAATTATACCTTTTTTGTTATAAAACCACAAACCTAATTTAGATAATTTCATTTCATGGAAATGTACTTTAGTATAAATTGGGCAAAAAACATGATAAAATAGTAATTTAGTAGGCGCTAGTTTTAATTTATGAATTTGGACTTGATATCATCAGTTAATTATTTTATATAATCATTGTTATCAATGCTGTTTTAACGAGTCTATAAAATACAACCTCGTTTATAATGTATGCAATTACAAAGTAATCGCATTAGTAAGTGAAGGAAAACTATATTTAATTTCAAACAGTTTCACATTTTCCATAACAAAACTTCACTTGCAAACTTTAAAATCTTTACAGTGAATCTTACAGTCAGTTATCGTATAATAAAAAATAAAATTTTGCCTGAATAATGACTGACAGCATCAAAACCATTTTAAATTTTTACCTTTTTTTTACTTTAAAGGTCTTTATCACATTATATAATTATTATAAAATTATCAATTAATAATAATTTGACGTACTCAACGTTAGTAAATTGATATATTCAACTTCTAACTTTTATAATTCCAACCGCATACGTTGGTTAAGTATTAAAAAACTTCTATCATTCAATACTTCAAATCAAAAGCAAAATTTAAATTAAAACCTTGGCCTTACCTATATTCCATTTTAAAACTGTTTCATATACCTTACAAAAGTCATACAAAAATACATTTTGTGTATACACTCTCCGCGTTCTGTTTAATATACAAACTTCATTAACGGAAACCCACGGGTGCCGTTAATGAAGTTTGTGTACTGCAGTTTACCCCTTGAAACGAATATTGCAGTGTTCTTAAGCAGTTTGCTCGCCAAATAACTCTGTGGATATTTATATAAAAATTGCAGTACTAGGATGTAATATTCATGTTTCAGAACTTGTAGATTTAAGGTATGATAGCATAAAATGAGCTATTTATTCATAATCTCAAAATATACCGGAATGAGTTACTAAAGGAGTGCTTTTAAATTAATATAAATCATATTAGTACTTTCATTAGTCGTAATTGGCGTACTTTCATCCTCGTAGCCATGTAATGTAAAGAAATTGGTTTCTTCTTATTATTTGGAGTTATAGAATTTCATGGAAAGCGAAATTTTTAGAAAAATAATTGTATAATAAAAATAAACAACACCACAATATAAATATTATGTGAAATAATTATATTTCTTCTGATTTTGTTGAGGCTTTTCCTCGTTTCTGGTCATATGACATCCTAATGGAACTATTTCCATAGCCGACATTCCGAGTGACTTGCAGTCGCTTTGCAAGGCCAATACCAGTTTTTACTTACGTATGTCATCACTGGTAATATGTACTGTTTGAGGTTTCCGTCTCCAGACACTTAAGTTTTTTGGGCTGGAAAATTTTCGTGAAATTGAAAGGTTTGCATAATAAACTATTTTTGTACAATAATATGGATATGGTTATTAGGTCCATGTCCAATATCATACTTAATATGAAATCACACATTCCCAAATTTTTCATTTTATTATATAATTTAAAGATATTCATTGCAATTTAGTCTTAATTTTTTTGAAATTTTAATTTTGACATGTTGGTTAATATTTTAGTATATAAAAGATTTCATGTTTTATTTAAGGGAAAAATAACATATCTTAGCGAAAAATACCATTTGGTAAAGATATAATTCTATCATTATAATAAAAAAAAACACACCCAAAAGTTCAAGCACCCGCAAGGTTTTGTTTTGCTTGTTATTTAAATTTATTTTCCACTAGACAAATTACAATTTTAATTCAAAACAACACATTTTTCCATCAACCTTAAGTCGCTTTTATACATTAGATATATATAATAAAGGCATCAAAAATTTGATACCCAAGTTTGATTTAAAAAAAAATATCTAAATTTTTGTGTTAAATGATATTGTCAAAAAACCTTGGTTTCTTTTTATTTTTTTCTACGATATCCATGTTTGACAAACGAAAGATAACATTAATATACATATCTGATAAAACAAAATTGATGAAGCTATTATCGATTATACATTAAAATATTTTGCCTCAGAAAATTGCTTTACATTCCCAACTCGTTAGCTGACATATACTTGCATATATCATTGTGTCATAATTAACTGTGTGAAATGTTATTTCAAGCAATTTGCATTGCAAAATCTATTTCAACAACTGAAACATTTATCAAGGTCGATTCACTCTTCAGAGTTTGAAGTATGAAATACTTTTGTTAGTAGTTCATTTTGAATTATAATTAATTTTTATTAAAAACTTTAAAATTTTGCAACTTTTAATGAGAATAGGAGTATTAAATGTCAGTAGATATTAAAGAAATTATATTAGTATGAAAATAACAAGAGACACAAACTATTAAATGCTAAATCAGGTAAGTTTAAACTTGCAAGGCTTGGATATTACCTACATACGAGTATTAAAGAGTCTAATAATAATGTTTTAAAATATAAAAGGTTTTTAAAATAGGAAGATGTAGAATAATAAAAGAAAATATTTTCGAAATGTTATTTCCATTCACAAATTTATGCGTTTGCAATTAATTTACTTTTGTGGTAATCCGCAAATCAGCAAATACGAACAATTGCGTAATTGATATTCAATTTATCATTAAAAGTTGATTCTGTTACTTTTAATTTTTCTGGAACTGGTTTTCTCATAACCACAAAAAATATTGTGTTTACTTGCAAATTCAAACTCATTTCAAAAAAATTAATGAATTCGATCTCTAGGACAACATAAACTTGAGATTAGTTTAATGATATATTATAATTTGTGTCGATACTTATTCAATACTGCAAACGGAAAGAAAGTTCAATATTAAAATCTAAATATTTCAATGAATTTGTTTTGTAAAGAGTGATAAGCTTAATATATTGAACATCAAATACGTTTGTCATATTTTTATATACATCTGAACCCCTTATTCCAACCTCTAGATTAGCGATTTGTAAATTGGGTTCCTAGAAAGGATTAACAAATTTTAGCAAATTTGTTACATCAATTAGAGTGATGTCTGAATAAATATTTATAAAACAATTAAATGAAAAAAATGTTAGTAAATCAATAACCAATATAAAGTTTTAATTATCAATACTAATAATATATTGATTACAAATTTATTACTATTAATATATTGATTACAAATCAATGCTTTTTAAGTTTTTGTTTGGTGTTAGGGGGTCTACATAATAAAAACCATTCCATAACGGTACCGTGTCGTGAAAATTTCGGAACTGCTGCTTTAAATAGTATACACTACATGCTTGTAATATTGTTTTAAATAAATGCATAGTTTCAGAAAGTCACAGTAATGCATATAACCCTTTCCTATATCGTTAAACAACCGTAAAACAAACAATTTTCAAATAAGTAAAATTAATATTATTGTACTCCCTCAAAATGTTTTAATGATTCACAACTGCTGAAAATAAAATAAAATGATGGAACACATAAAATTCTGGTGCAATGTTTGAAACCTGGACCTGATCTGTTGGATAGACCTTTACCGTCGTTTTTAATCAAAACCAAGGCAGTACGTTTTTGACTAAGGCGTGCATGTCGAAATTAAACATTTACACAGTTTCATATGGAAAATTAGTGCCAAAAGTATATCGTCACTTATTGTATACTAAGATTTCTCTAATATTGGGAATCTTCATTTGTATATTTATCCCCTTCTTTTTTCGATAAATTGTTTTAAAGCGATATCTTGGTTCTAATGGTATTTTCTTTTTCAATATTTATATCAGACAAATTACAAAGCTTGCTAAGCTTTCTAGTTTGACTGATATGAATAGTTTTAGGGAACATTTTTAAAATCTCTCCTTTTTAGTAGACTGTAATACTAAATACGATATGCACTGAGCGAAACTGTGAGCATTAAAAAGTTGCTAATATTTGGAATTTATTGATAAAGTCCCCAAATCTGAGAGAAATCTTAATAAAACTTCTTTTAGTAAGCTTATTACGTTTTCATCCTTTTTCATAATCTGCTGTTGTTCATAATCTGCGCAATTATGAACAACTTATTTTACAAATGAAACCATAAATACTTCTACCTTAAACGGGGGCAATATCTTTTAAATTCACATATAACTTCGCAAAGAAGGAAAACATGTATTAATACTTATTATATTTAGGAATAATATATTTTAGTGTAAATTATATAGTTTAACTTTCTGATTACATGTTCATAACTTTTTGAAAATTTAAAAACTTATTAAAAAACATTTAAAAAACTTTTCACTAACAAGTTACTATTAAAGAGAATAGAAAAGAGTGTGCCGGATGAACATTCGGATATAACTTTCAAATCATTATGGTTATATTGAAATAATTTTATTTATTCAATATAACCGTATTGGTTATCTTTAAATAAAATTTACAAGAATTATATTCGGTAATGAAAATTAGGAAAAATAAGTATGTGGATAACTAATTATTTTAGTTCCGTGGTTAAAATTGTTTTTTTTTATATTGCAAAAATATGTCGCTCAGCTCTGTCCTAAATTAAATAAATACTAAATCAAGCAAGTAAATCATTGTAAATAGTTTTTTCGTAACAAGCTACTAAAACAAAATTGTATTATAATCGCTTTATATGTCTGGATGGATTGTAAGTATAACGGACATATATAATGATATATAAAATAATGATAATAAAATATTGATGTATATTTGAAGAGTGTTACAAAATGTTGTCAAGTAGGTATTTGTGTATAAAATTAATAGAAATACACCGACAATTTTCAATCTTTTCTTTCATTTTCCACAAAATATTTAAAAATAAACTTCAGATAACGACACGAAATGAACTCATCTTCAGGATGCCTAAAACATACTCCGGAAATTACTGTCATGCGGATATAAACTTACGCCACGTCACTTCGCTTCCTGTATTACTACAGGAAGCGAATTCAGCTGGCGGCTGAAATTCATTTAAAGCTTCACTTGAAATTTTACAGACGACTACTTATGGAATTTTTCTGAGCATTTCTTAATTTATTTTAGTCAATGTACTGTTGCATAAATTACAGGTTCTTCGGAAATAAAAACACATTTCGAAGCATATGTTGTGGACATTCAAATACTTTTTACATAGAAAATGTATACGTTTCTTCATACATTCTATCTTATGCTGCTTGGGTCCAGAACGAGCCGGCTTTTCTATTTATTTCATCTTCTCATCGTGTCAAAGGTCTTCTACGCCGCCTACCAGTGGGCCACTCCATAGTGTCGCTCTCACAGTTTATCTTTGGCCTGTATGTTTCGCACCCTGACCTGCCCATTTCCAATTTAGTTTTACGGCGTAGTTCAAACATTTATTGCCTTTATTATTGTAGTATTTTGTCTATTTTCTAGATGCATATTACACTGTACTCGTATTTGGCAAGTGTTAATTAAATTTTTTATTTTGGTTGTGAACTTCCACGTCTGGCAGCAATATTTAAGACTCAAGTCAATCATTTCTGTTTTGATATTTATTGCTATGTTTTTAAATATCTTTTTAAGCTCCAGTATCCATTTCAAGTTTGTGGTATCCCACTTTCTATTTATAGTACATTTTTTCTGCCAAAACTAATAATTTTGCTTAATTAGATATAATTATCTGTATATTTCAGCGCTTATTAAGTTTTGTTCATTTCCGGACCTATCTCAATGCTAGCTGAATGCAGTGATTCGATCATAACTGTAGCTGAGAACTTGTGTATGCTAGCAGTACCAGGTCCTCTGCTAATTTTAGGTTACTTAAATAATCGCGTTGTACATCCTGTCCTGCATATTTCCAATCTAACTTACTAATAATTGATTCAAGGATAGCGATAAACATTTTTAGCGATGATGGCTGGTCGGGATTTTTCCCTTCCTTTAATGGGAAAACTCAGATCGATAGTTTCTAGTTTTACTCTAGTTTTATTATTATTGTGAATACTTTTGTTGACTTGTGTACATTTATGTGAGTACTCTACCCCTTATTTTTTAAAGCCTTCCCATATTCTTATGTATCATACCGCATCAAAGTTTTTTTGATACCTGATAAAGGCAATGCGTAGAGTTCTCTGTTATTTCTGATACTTTACCAAAATTCATTTTAACGTGTGTGTATAATATATAGTCAAAAAACTCTCGGAAACCTATTTGCTCCATGGGTCGTTTTGGTCTAAATTTAGTATTTATTTATTTATGTACATTAATGTATCTAATTCATTCATACGGCGGATTTATTGCTACAAGGACAATCTCTTACACACTACTAGAAATCCAATTTATATGCTTTCCTTTCCCTCGTTAGCTTATTTTAAATTGTTACTGGGTATTTTAGTAGTTCCTATACTGAGAGTCGAGAAGAGTCGATACGATTTTTTGGATCAGACAGATTTTTAAATTACTTGTGCATTACGAAATTAAATACGCATATTCTACTTTCTTCGCTCATTATTGGATCGGTTATTATCCTTCGTCTGTGTTACGCATAATAGTAATAATATTAGGTGAGCCAAAAAGTTTATTAGTCACAATTTGATTTCTTAAAATTTTATTATAAACCTTTAACTATTGTCTAAATTAAGTAAATTTTATTTCGACAATCACCTATTTATTTATTTTTTCTTAAAGATCATGGATATACGTTGCCTATGTCTATGGTAAGCTTGAAACTAAGTATGACTTCAACCATGGTAATTACATTAATTCAGTGATGAGATTATTACTAAAGTTATAGTTGTTGATCCCATTAAATATGTATTATTTATACAATTATAAATTTCATAGAAATTCTGATATTACTAAATTAAACTTACTTTTTAATGTTTGCGCATTTCAGATGTATCTGCAAAAACCGGTGTGGATAATGGCCTCCTGAAAACCCCGTAAATTGTACTACTTGGATCCAGATTGGACCGGCTTTTCTCTATATTTCAACTTCCCATCGTGTCGAAGGTCTTCTTCTACGCCTTGTACGTCGTGGGCTGCTCCATAATGTCACTCTTACAGTCCATTTTTGCATTATAATAAGAAAGATTAAAAATTTATTAAATTTATTTAAGATAAAAGCAGTATTGTCAATTTTAGATGAGTATTTCAAGTACCATGATCTGGTAGGTTTACTAGTATTATTTACTTTTATAATAAAAAGTATATAATATAATAAACAACAAAAACAATTTAAAACTATATCGTATTGACCATGTAGCTAGTATTATATTCGTATCATTAATTACAAATTAGCGTTACACTGTACCATAACGCTACTTCAGACAAATTTTAATTATCGCGTAATATACGAGTAAAAATCCAAGAATGCAAAAAAATATTTCTTGTGACGATTTTCAAAACCATAATGATTTATATAAAAATTAAAGTATAAAAAAAAGTATGCGTGTATGTTTGTTTTACTGCTTGCGGTTGATAGCCTTAATTACGAGTTCCAGCCCAATTTATCGTAAGACCGTTCTAAATTAGTGATGAAAATATTCATCAAAAACATATGATTCTTCCCGTTGCGCCTTTTTCGAGACCGCTAAAGGGAAAGTATTTATATTAAGTTATTATATTATTACTAGCGTGACCCGTGCGAAGTCTTCGCATTATTTATTCCATTATGAAGCTCAGATGACAGATCAAACAAATATTTTACTAAAATTGACATATAGAGGCGCAAGTATCAAAAGCATTGAGCTAAAGCGCCACTTTATTTATACGTGAGTGGATTTGAAATTAAACAAAAATTTTACCGACCGTCAATCATATTGACGTTGAGCCGTTAGATGGCAGCATTGCTGTTTTGTGTATATAATTTTAATAATTAATTAATTTGCAAAAACAATAGCAATAATAATTTTTTTAGTTGTGGATGCCAGCAGAGCAAGCAATTATCTATAAAATGATATATAATTTATGTGGATTAGTTGTGAGGTTTATTCTGAAAAGAGAGTGTAACATCTTAACCTTAGCGTATTAATATATATGATGATGATGATGATTAAGTTATTATATAAAAACAACGTAACAAGAAATTTACTTAAATTTTCCCCAAAAACTGTAAAAATGATTCTAAGTGATGTAGTTTTTTTCAGAAATTCATTAATTTTCATGCCTATTGAGAAAAGGTTCCAAAATATATTTAAATTATAAAAATTAACATAAATGTCTCTAAATAGTTCAACAAAATACTACGTACACTTAAATATTTCCATCTGCCTATGTTTGAAAGGAACCCTCTCACTTAGATGCTAGAACATTTTATGTAAGTGATACGTTTTAGTGGATGGCATATTTGCATCTGAAGTAAAAGGTAGATTTTTTACAGAAAATAAAATTATATTTGCTTCACATGGTCATTTTTCTTCAAAGACAGCTGTAAAATCTTTTGTAAATAATGTGGTTTCCTTGAATAACATGAAAAAATATTGTCGAACTAACTTCACTTGAGGGTTAATTGAAAATTTTATTATTATTACCATTTATCTAAAACTTTTATTTGATAATATAGCATCTCATTATACCTTCCACAAGCATCTTGTGCTAAAAACATTGTTGCAATCTGGTTTTAAGTCAATATTATAATCAATATTAATTAAACTATGATAATGCAACATAACACTTATGTGTTCATCTTGTACCCCAAAAGAATATAAAGAATAAAATATAACCGTGTTTAAATTCCATAAATACCTTTGATAGACAACACATTTCTTAAATAAATCAATGAATCTAAATTGTAAGCCTTCAATTATTTTAAGTCTGTGGGATTTTCCACAATAAACCTAAATTTTGTCAACATAAGCGTTAATTTAATATTCAATGTATGGATAAACCCAGAGGAAACCAATTTACTATATTCAATGTACTGAAATGAATTATGCTTTTAAAATTTGGCTATTACATTTTACGAAAATATTTGATAGATGATAAAATTTCAATAAAAATTATTTATAACAATGGATAAATATGTATTTATATATATGTATATATATATATATATATATATATATATATATATATATATATAGATGAAAAAATTCCAGTTTAAATCTTTAAAATAAATTTTACATTACTTATTGGTGAGGGCTTAATTCTCACAAATAATACGAACATAATATTCCTTATATTTTAAACATAAATACAAATAACCAAAACTGAAGCTTCTGTATAACAATTTCTATAGAATAGATGGCTCTTAGAAAATATATGTTTAAATTGAAAATGATTTACTCCATGGTTAGAATCCGTAGCTCGAGTATTATCGTCCTTCCCATTTCATCGGTATATAATCCGTAGAAATAAATTATCGCTAAGTTTGACTGGATCTCCGCAGGAGAATCATTATTTTTTACACGAGGCATTTTTGCTTGACGTTGTCTCAAATATTTTGTATAGCCAATGGAAATTACTAATCAAGATGATATTGTGAAATTAGCACCTTATTAAATTTTTTTTGTGCATCCATGTTAATATTTTTTCGCAGATGTCTGCATAAAACAATAGGATTTTTTTCAGCGATATAGCATTCATATATGTGTTATTAAAATAATCAGTAATTTTCAGTAAAATGAAATTTCCAGACATATGGCATCCATTTATGTGTTATCTAATCAAACATGGTGGCCTTTGTTGTAATATTATATTCAATAAAAGCTGTATAATGTCGTTTTCAAGAAAACGATGTTAATACTGGTGAGAAAAACGTTTTTAATTTTATTACGTCTGCAAAGTTATGTGATGCAATTATTGGCTAAAACATTAAGTAGTTAAAAATATTTTATAACATATCATTCGTCATAATTTTTGTTATAGTGGCTAATTTTATAAAATTTTTGTAGTATCATGTATCACGTATGATAAAATATTTTTAAGGATAGAATTTTACTAATTTTATTTGGATTTTTTATGTAATAAATGTATAATAAGAATAAAGAAACGTGAGGAAAGTGGGTCAAAGTAAAGCAAAGCAAGATTTTACTTTAACAAACTAAAGAATAAGTAAAATTTAATAAGTATTTAAAAAAAATCATTCCTGGAATTTTTATGTTGTTCGGAATTATTTCATATTCACTCCACTTTTTCTCTATTGACTTTACTTATATTACTTGCTGAACCATAATTAACATACATGTGTAATATATTAATTTGGTAGGAAAGTATTAAGCGATATAATTGGTATAATTATAAAACATTCGAATTCAATATTTAAAAAAAAATGGTTTACTTTGATAGTTCAAAGTAATTCATTTTTTTTATGTAACACTGACAAAGAAATTCCTATCCGACGCATTGTAATTACATTCATGTGTATCTATAGGGGGCGATATGTCAATTTTAAATCACGCAGTGAGCTTTTCCACCCGAACATATATTGACGAAACGGACAAACGGGAGTGTTTACTTGCTTGCACGACTACCTACCTGTGGAAGCCATCTGAGGACTGAAATCATTGTCAGTCGTCTTCCATATGTAAAATTCTACGATGTTGTACATATCCGTGTTAAGCGTGATTTGTTTCTTTAGTTTGGTTAATGTTTGAAACTATTATCAATATTGGTAATTTAATTACATTGGTAGATTTAGTATCAGACTGTATCAATTACGTTTTACATATTTTTTTTGAGAATTGGTTTGCTGGAAAATTATATATTAATGAAAAAAAAATTTTTGAGATATGACAAGAGTAATACAGAACAAAAATATTTTGTTTGGAATGTATGTCGTTCTGTGAGTAAATCTATTTATTTGTTTGCATATGATGCTAGTTGTATTTTGATGAAGTTTTTAATGTGGTATTCAATTGGTTCTGGGATAACACATATGTAGTCGATGTAATATTTCGTTAACAAATTTATTTAACAAAATTAATTTCCTGTTAAAAATTATTTTCATTGGTAACTTTATATGCATTATTGTTAACGTAATTGTATTATGTATCATATACTTTTTAAAAGCACACACACAAATGAAACCTCTGCTACTGCTAGTATATTAATAACAATCACGTAATATCATAAAACAGATTTTTCGTTATTATATATTTCATGATCATACCTTTTTTCACTAATACAAAACAAACTCAATATATACTATATTGCTTTACAGGCACTATTACGTAACATGATATGTATTGAGCGTCTCCTATGAGATTCTAAAATAAGCTCTGTAAATAAATATTCAATTACATAAATATAGAGCTGTTTTCACAAAAAACTGTCTACCATTTCATTTTTCTGGTGCTTTTCCATTGTGAGCCAATCAACTACCAGACTTTCAAAATTTTTACGCTTCAACATTATTTTCTTTGTTCTGAGTATTTCATAATTTATTGATGCGCATTGTGCTGGAATTTATTCGTCAATATTTTATGAGAATAATTTTAGGTACGCCATTTCGCATTTTTATTTAACAAAATTATATCGAGAAGAACAGGCAATTCTCCTAATAGAAACGAACAAAGAAATGGGAAATTCTAGAAAAAACCTATAAAATAAACGATAACACAATCTGAAGATAATATAAAATTGAATTACTCTTAGAGTCTGGGTAGGTGATTGAATAAAAGTTTTTACGTGAAACAGTATGAATTATATTTTAATTTCAATTTTCTACAGTTAACGGTTAATATATATATATATATATATATATATATATATATATATATATATATATATAAATATATATATATATATATATATATATATATATATATATGTATTTATATATATGTGTATATATATATATATATATATATATATATATATCTCTTTTAAATCTATGACATTTTGCAATAGATAAGCCGGAGAAGGTCCTTTTTTAAAGTTTTATAGTAAATTAAGAATACATGAAGACATTTTTATAAATATTCACCTAGGTAAACTGAAGGGTTTACATTATTTCATTTTAAATAATAAAAATAATGTAAGTACTACACTACAGTAAAACTAAAACGTTAATATCACTGCGAGTGCGCTAAGTCAAAACCGATACCTTTACTCGAGTTAAGCGACAATAGGTAATATACAATCATTTAAAAATGAAATTTTTGTTTTATAATAATTTAAAAATAAAAGCAAAGATGCAGAAATTTTTAAATTGACATTTTCACTAAAAATTATAATTTATCTTTAAATTAATAAAAATGAAGCTATAAAAAACTAGAACCCGACTACGTCAAAAAAAAACTGAAAAATAGAAAAACAAGTTAGGTGATCATAATTATATATATATATATATATATATATATATATATATATATATATATATGTGTATGTATATATACATATATATATATATATATATATATACACACAATATATATAATAGCATATTGTTACAATTTTAAATTTTATTTCTACTTAGAAATTTAAGCTTTCGACTCATTCGTCTTATTAATATAGTAACAAAGATCCTATATCGATATATCGAAAGAGAAGCTCGTGCAATATTGTAAAATTTCGCAGCGGTGAAATAATTCTTTTGCCACTTCTTCAACACCTGGATCAGGTTTTTATGAAGGTATTTATTTACACAGGAGCATGATGAATTTTTGTAGTAATTTATTTGCCAAAATAATTTTAATTATTTTTATTTATACAAGGATTCCAGTGCAATCTGCTAATTATTACAAATATTATTATGCATTAAGCCACTTCAAAAGAATGTAGAAAATTCTCAAATCTCGTCGGAATCTTTCTTTTAATGTTTATTCATCGATAATTCTTTACCAAGTGGATCAATTTCAATGATCCTTTCCTATTGGAAAGGGGGTACTTTAGGGGTAGTACCGTATAAATATGTTCACAATATGATGATGAAGTCCGGAAATCTACAATGGAACTCCTTAACGAATGGCAGTAAATCAAATATGATCACTCACAAGTTAGGGTATTCTCGAGATGAGCAATGGAACTCTTTAACGGATGTTAGTAAATCAACTGTGATTAAATATATCTGATACTAGTGGTTGTTTCTTTAAAAAATATAATTATCGACAAGGTCAAGGTCCAATGACGAGTCCTTGAGATTAACAATGGAATTCCTTAGCGAATGGTAGTAAACTAACTGTATTTCAAGATGTTTATTACTGGTAGTTGTTATTTTGCAAAATAACTACACCATCGACTAGGCCAAAGTCTGATGATACGTTCTGGAAATGAACAATAGATCTACTTATCGGATGATAGTAAATCAACCGTGATTTAAGACAGTTGCTTCTTATAATTTGTACTTTGCAAAATAACTACACGATGAACCACGTCAGGATCTGATGATGAGTTGTAGGGATGAACAATGGAACTCCTTTTTCCTCTTTTGCAAAATAATTACACCATCGACTAAGCCACGGCCTGATAATGTATTCTGCAGAATAATAAAGTCACTGGACTCCTCACTGGATTGTAGTAAATTAACCGTAATTCAAGATATTTGCCACTGATAATTTTTACTTTTCAAAATAATATTATCATCGATCAGCTCGGGATCTGATGATGCATTCTGGAATGTAGTAAATTAATCGTGATTTGCTACTGGTAGTTGTTACTGTCAAGATATTTGATACTTTCCAATATCTGATATTGAACTTCGAAATACGATATTGGATTTCGAACGTAGCTGTTCAAAGACTAGCAGCTAACTGCTAGCGGATGCTTCTATAACTTTGCTTTTGTGTGTTACTGATAACCAAAATTAGATAAAGTGAAAATTATTTTAATACATGCTTTTGTCCGTGGTTTTTAATAATAATACAATATTCTAAGACAGATATTAAGGAAATGTTAGGCATAGTGTGATGATTCATACTATTGATCAATAAAATTCTAAAATAAAACATTTTTTAAAAAAACTGACTGCAAAAAGAAGGTACTGAAAAGTAAAAAAATAATTAACTGGAGATAGGCACCTACTTATTCACAATAAATAACTAAGTTACTAATTTTTTTAAACCAGTTTGGTTGCCAGTACCACCGAGCAACTTAAGCAAATGCAAAACTTTATTTCATAAATTCGCCATTTATGAAACTATTTTTTATTTTGAATACGATAGAAGTTAAAGTTTTAAATTTATATTATAAATTAAGCAAAATTAAACATTTGTTTTAGTAGATTGACAGCGCTGGCACCAACTTTTAAAATAAGCTACTTATTTATTTGTTGCGAAAAAGTAGGTACCTATTCTGCTTTAATTATTTTTAACTATTACTAGCACGGTCGATATTAAGACCTACCCAAAACTGTCACCTTAAAGCGCTTAAACTAAATTTTAGTATAGATTTTTATTTTTATAGTATGGGTGTTTGTTAAATGGTCATTTCTTTTATTTTGGCCTGAAATTGAATAACTGATACAGTTACAAATTTTTTTTTTAATTAATTCATTACTACTTTGTAATTATCCAAATTTAGCATATGTATATAAAATATAATGTAATAATAATTTGCTTTTACTCCAAGTTACAAATATCAAAGAAAAATTGGAAAGAAGGGTCTTCGAAGAAAAATAGAGAAATTTTATGATGCCGTGGGCCAACAGCGATCCCGTGTAGCTTTGTCCTGTCCGATCGTCTGTCCACTTTCCACATTTTGAATTATACATTTATGAAATACAACAAGCAATACTTTAGACTCGGATCGCAATCCGCAGTTTTCCTCTTATGCAGAGTGGAAGTGATTTTTTTGAGTGCGCATGCCGTTTTCGCAAGGCTTAAGTTTCAAAGTAAATCGCAGGATTCAGGGAAGGAAGAATGACACCACTCTAATTTTATTTAACTATGAATTTGGAGACCAAAAAAGATGAAGATTCCAGAATTAAATGAGTAGTTTTAAATTATTACTTTTTATATTAAGTTACATTGACGATTTAAAGAGTTGGAAATAATTACGTAATCCTAATTTGTACTGGAATTTTTAAAATCTTTTTGTGCAAAAGTGCATAAACAAAATGGGTGTTGCTTTAAACTAACCTTTTTTTCTACATGATATTGTCTAATAGACAATAAACATCAAGAGATGTACAAGAAAATGATCCCTAAAAAAAGTTGTTTTTAATTTCTGAAAATAAAAGATTTTTGGGTATTACGCCTTTTAGAGTATCATAGTTTTAAATAAAACAAATTAAGTTTTACTTAAATGCTTGTATCTGTTTATATATGTTGGTTACCGGATAAATACAAATTTATCATGTATATATATATATATATATATTTTTTTTTTATATATATATATATATATATATATATATATATATATATATACATATATGGACTTTACTAATCAGGTAAATAAAAGTAATACAATTAGTGAATTCGAAATATTAACGGCAATTAAAAAAAATATTGATTACAATGTTCTTTTTCCCGTTACAAATACTATATAACCGGAAGTTATATAGGCTGATCTATTTGTAAAAAAAAGCTATGTTTCAAAAGGGACCTAATGTAAGGAAATTAACCTTTTAAAGAAGATACGATTAAAATATCCCACATTTTTATTAAACTGCCGTTAATTGAAAGCGCACGATTTATTAATATTAATAATATCTTTTCGACAAGCCTGCACAAATTTATAGATACAGTACGTAGTTAAAAACGTTTTAAAATAAAGCACATTTGCTAAATCGTTCAACTTTGCAAGTCTTATCGCATACTTTACAAGTCATATGGAGAGAGAAATTATGAAATTTCCATTTTATTTTATTATTTTAAAATAATTTCATAAAGCTACTTAATTAACGAACCTGTAAACAAAAGTAATTCTAATATGAGGCCCGATATTAATTACATGTTATAAAAATGAGTTTCAATTAAAAGGACGCTATACAATATCATTTCAATTTAGTTTAAACAAATGTTGTAAAATTTTAGGACAATAATCTATACGTATAAACAATTGCGACAGAGCGAAATCTGTATATGGAATTTCCTTTAAAAAGAGTAATTGATTTAGCATTTTGAATAATGGTAGAAGTCAGAAAGATTTTAATATTTTTGTCTGTTTCTCTGTGTGTTAATTTGTTCTTCAATAACATGAAATTTACTTCCCAAATTTTAATTAAAGTGTAAAAAAATTTTGAAATCTTAATCAAATTTTAATAAAATTTTAATTAAAGTTTGTTAATTGTTTATGTCCTCCAGCAACATACAGAATATTTTTTTATTTGAATATTACAGATATAAAAACAATTGGTGAATATTACGTTAGTGGTATTGGTAACGCCATCTATTAGAGTTTTTAGTAAACTTTATGCTAGGTTTAAGCAGTACCATATCTATTACGATATGGTACTGCTAAAACCTTCTATTGGCTTTGTTAGTTAACCTTGTGGTCATATAGTTCTGAGGGAATAAAAAACTAAAAGAAGACAAAAAATTCTTGTCAACTTTTCTTATACCGAATTCCTGGTGAACAAAGTTACGTTGACGCAGCTAGTAAAATTTAAATGTCATCTTAAAATGTTATACATTTAAAGATACAATTAACTTTGTTTTCTGAGTTACGTTCTAATGTTTATTTCTCTTAATATATTGCTAATACTGATAATTATATAAACTGAATATTAGTTGAAATACACCCCTTGTGGGAGATAAAAACATAAGTAAAATACCACCACAAAGATTCAGTATTTGATAGATCAGATAACTAAGCTTAAATATCAGGAAAGTATCCGCTTCGGCTAAGTGAAGTGTTTTAACATAAAACCTTTTTTTTTGGTACATTTACTGTTAAAATTTTTTTGACGCCCAAAAAAAGATGTCAACCTAATTATATTTTATAACCCTTAGCGACTGCGAATCTTACGTGCACATATTACATTGATTTTACCCAAAGAGCAAAATATTTCAAACGAACTTGATTTTCTCCACACAATAACCACATGGGCGTTGTCGGTAGACATCAAAGAGTGCGTACTTAAAGAACAGTTTTTGCGATTAGAACGGTACGACACGTCTCGAACTCCTCGAGTATGCGATATCGTTAGATTAACTTATGAGCAAATCAATCCAATTCCGTGGTCATCTTTATTAGTACATGTGATCCTATATGAATCCTACATGATCTTAGAAATGTCAGGCCAACAAGCTTTTTTATATCTACGACATCTGTGCTATCAGCTTAAATTTAATCAGAATAAAACGCAGCTTATCCAGTAAAACTTTGTTTGCAAAGCTCAAACGCAAGCATCTTATTCTATGTTTCTCTGTACTTGAACTAAGCAATTTTTTTATTCGTTACCCATATGCATTTACTCTTGATGTAATTTTTATCGTAAGAATATTTTTAATTGCATGACGGTACATTCAATAGATATGCTATTATTGCTCTAAAAAGACTAAGCGATTGCCTCGTTTTCAATAGAGGTGTATCTTTTACATACGTGCATTTTAAACTTAATATCTCGTATAATTTTTTGTTGGTTCAGCTATTTATGATCACATTTTTTGTTTATTTCAAAACTTAAGGTCATAAAATTTAGTTAAAAAGATTTTAACTTACAAAAATTAAAAATCAAATGCAGAATGTATTTCATTCAAGTAAAATAAATAAGAAATTTTGTTGATATAATTTGAAGGCGTTCCTGTTTTTATTTAATTTTTTGAACATGTGTATTTAATCATATAAAATTGACAAACCTATGCATATCAATTATGGTGTAAAATAAATAAAATATTAGTCCTAAAAACATAAGTACCTATTTCACACAGTTCTTAAAATATTTTCAAAGGATAAATTGTGCCATAGTTTATAACTATCGTAGTCCCGAATAAACATATAATAATTATAATTATGAAATTGAAAAAGCAAGTGGAATTTTCATCAGTCGAGTCTATTTAAGATAGAATATATTAAAAACTGGTGAACCAATTTTTACAAATTTTGAAAATTAGATAAAAATAATTCATTTCAATAGCAAGACAGTATAAGCAAAGAGCAGTAAAAAGGGTGGAAATAGATTTAAATTTTCACAAGTTAATAAAACCGTGCAGTATTATTTCTGCTTTATTTAAGTTCTTTACCATAATCTAGATTACATTGTATCACAAAACCTTGGGGTGTAAAAATCTTAACACGTTGCCCAGCTGAAGATGTTATTATACAACGAACCCTAGGTTTTGATAAAGAATTTAGATAGAGTAAAGATAATGCTACATCACGTATATTCATTTAATTATAAAAAATTAAATTAAAATTATTTTCTAAAAAATTACACTTAATATATTCAAGAGCAGAAATAAATGTTTTAAACATGATTTAGTTTTATTCTGTTTTAAAACAAAATTCTTATAACTTGAAAATAAATATTTTACTTCGTGGGATCAAACCTAGAGATGAAAAAAAATCAGGAAAATTATTTTATTCATACATCATAAAAATGTATGAATGTTCGCTATTCGGCTCTTCCTTAAATTTAAGTGATTATTTCTAAGTGAAGAGTTTGCTTAATAAATAATCCTTTTATCCTAGGAAATTCTTTCAATTCTAGCTTTCTGTTTGGAAAATAGTACATTTTTTAGACTTATATAATCGCTACCTCTATGAATCACTCAACGTGTTAGATCAAATCATTTTTACGAGAATGTTATCCTGAAAATATTAGGGAATATTTAGATTACATTCTGATTACGTTTCTTTAAAATATTCTATCTGTCTAAAAAAAATACTGTAAATATTTAATTTATCGTATTGTATTGTCGTAAAGTGTGTATTAAACGCGAAAATTCGTAAATAGGGTTTTTAGTTTCGATTAAAGGTTTAAAGATAGATTTTTGTTCCTAATCTTTTTACTGTCTCATCTTTTTTCCTAATAATTTTCACTTCCACTTTTTTTCAATTAAATTCCCAAATACTTCTGTTACTTTGAATTGTTGTTATTCGATTTCCTTTCTTGTGTTAAATAAAATTAAATAATGAAAAAATCGGAAAATGAAGATAATATGTTTCTATCGTTACACGTGTGATCATCTCATTTTAAAACACACTTCGGTGGTTTTCGTGCACTTGATTTGATATAAGTTGTTGAGTTCATTACCGGAAATTATTTAGAATTGTGAATAGTAGAGAAGAATTGGAATATTTCTCCGTACGGGTTATGCGGCACGAGGCATGACAACTTTCGCTTGAAATGTCCTATTTTTGAAAATACCCACAAAAAATGGGATATCTGTGAAGAAAATTAGTTGAATAATATATGAAATTTCCATTATTTTTAATTTTATAGTGTTTTAGTAATTTAAATAATTATATTGTAATGTATTGTTCATATAAATTCTGTGTAAAACAAAATAAGGAACAAAACAGATTGAACATTAGATTGAATCGACTTTATGGATAATTAAATCATAATAGGTGCAAACATTTTTACAATGCGTTTCTCTATGTATTACGTATCGACTTATTAAGTAATTTCATTTTTTTTCACAATAATTTATAAGAAACTAAAGTTTTAAATATTAGAATAATTGCAAGAGTTTTAAAAAGTAATGTCTATACAAAATACATAATTTAATATAATCGTAGTCGCCAGATAAATGTTGGAATTATTATTATATTGACACTGATGATAATATTTTATTTAAATGTTATCTAATATATATGGATTAATACCATAGATATTTTAAGATTTCCTCTTCGAGTATTTGAAGACATAAAAATTTTAGATAAGTTTTTGTTTGAAAAAGTAATTTGTACGTTTATGTTCTATTTACGGTCTTTTTTCTTTTATTAGCTTTCATTCATAAAGTAAGTATTACTTAATAAGAGGACATTGAAAGCAAAAAATAATAGATAATTAACTTTAATATTTTCATCGCCTATATTTATTCTATAATTATTATTCCTATGACGTTTCAACCTCGAAGTTTTATCCATTACTAAGTATGACTATATAAACTTCCCGCTTTCAACTACATTGCTCCTGAAAAAATAGTGCCTAACAGACAGACATTTGCCGAATTAATACCTTAAGTTTTCAGTTTTTTAATTTTTCTACAGAGTACTGCAAAATAGATTAGCGTAAAGAGCAAGTGTTGCATACTTTATTCACTTATTGGCAAAACATTTACCCAGAGCATTAAATATGTCAATTTAATTCAATGAAATGTCTAATTAGAGTGGTATTACCCGAAGATGACCCAGAGTAAACTCTGCCTGGAAACACGATATTAGAATCTGCCCACAGAATGATATTACAATTCACTCGCTCTGGCATCTAACAGACAAGTTTCACCATATTGTTCTCCACTATTTTACATATTGTTAGACTTAATATACGAGCTCTTTGCTATGTGGAATTATTTATGAGTTTCGATGCGAAATGTCCTGAAATAGGTAATAAAATACTCAATAAGAATTAAAAAATGAAACGTGTTTCACTATCTTTCTTAATATCAGTTTAATTTGGTTTCGAATATTTTAATTCATATAATATTTTTTTAGTTACGTTTGAATATCTACAAATGGTGGAACGGTATCACCAAAGCAATACATTTTTATTATGTCGATAAGGCCTTAATTACTTTTCATTTATTAGTACATCCTGAATAAACTCGTAAATAAATTGCTGAGATATTACTAGATGATGAATCCGGGCAAATAGCTACTGCAACCTTTAATGTTACAGAGCAGAATAAGTAAGAGAGGAAGTGTGGTGGCGGAGTATTGTGGAGGTTATAAAAAAAAATGTCTATACAAAATGCATATGCATAAAAAAGTAATGTCTAGTTACTCCGCCACCGTATTTCCTCTCTCACTTACTTTACCCGGTAACATCAAGAGTTGTACTAGCTATTTACCCAGATTCTCCATCAAGTGACATCCCTACAAGCAGTTCGATTAATTCAGTTCATCTCCTTATTAACTCAACAAATATATGGTGAATTTAGCAAATAATAATTTTTAGACAATGAAAAATAAATGTCAGTCAAAATGCGATTAACTCATTTATGAAATAAGACAGAGAAAAAATAAATCACTTCAGCTTCCCTAATAATTTCGGGAAATTATTTTAACGCTAACCGTTAAGATATTTCTCATTCAAGAGTAAATTTATTCAAAAACAAAGTTAAAATATATGCAAATATATTCTATAACCTGCTGTGATAACTTATATGAAACCATATATAATACCATCTGTTTAACTTGTGCTATAAATTCTGGAACACGAGATGAATTATCAGTTTTTTTCACATCATTTGACATAAATAAAATTATAAACTATTCAATATAAAAAATGTTTTGTACCTTGTTCATCTTTTGGTCTGAAACATTCCAAAAAAAAAGTTCTTCATCATGATAAAAGTCATTCCAGTAAAATTCCAGAAATATATCGTAGTACTGCTGTCTATCTACTGCGTTGATTGTCCTCAATACATTCTTACGTTCATCAATAAAGTCATTCTTCAAACAAAACGGATATGATAAAAGACGAAAGATGGGCCAAGATTAGATTTTACTTACTAACAAATTACAGAATTTCGTAAAAATGATTTGCATTGAATTTGGAGAGTTCCTTATTATTAATTGCGAGAGCATGAAATTATTTAATTTTCGGAGCATTTTTGTCGAGTTTTGAGTTAATTGCATAAAATTGTAGAATCGCAACTTATATACAAAACATTGTTGTAAGTCCGCGAATGATTTTGGGAGCTTTTAAAATGTTGTAATTGTGTTGCATGAAATTATTTTGTTTCAGTGTAGGTCTTTGTTACTTAAAATTTTCGTGTATATTTCTTGAGAAAATCGATAATGTAAATGGAGTTATTACACAGCAAAAAATGACGTCCGGCTAAGTGCCCAATAAGACGTTTAGAGATTTATTAATCAAGAATTCGTTACAAATTTATTAATTACTTTTAATTATAACACGGGCTCATTTTATCCTTTAAATTATTTGAAAATCGTGTTTTAATATGCGGCTCGTGTTCTTTCATACTTAAATGTTATTTCAATTGAATTAAAATATTATGCAAACTAGCAAGAGCGACACGATCGAGTATCCTGAAATATCATAATTGCTCGGGGACTATTGTACATCTTTGGTTTTTTGAGCCTTTTTCTTGTTTTAATATGGTTGACATCTAATAAATATTTTTTCGATACTGGGATCGGTTTACAAAATATTAGAATTTAAATTAGTAATTTTTTTAAGGTTGCAAGTCCTCACTCACTGTCAACTAAACTGTTATTTTGATGGTATGAAAATTATTAACAACAGCAGTATATATAACGAAATTGTAAAGAAATTTTACCCTGCCCCTATTTCTTAACAAATAATAATGGATCAACTTATGACATATAGTTGGACTGTAAAAAGTTCATATTACCTTTAAATGTGTGTTTAAAATATGTATATAGTGTACCACACACGACTCCATTTAATCTCTCCATCCGCCACAGCCTCAAAATTTGTACAGTTTTAGACGTATGCACATTAAATTTTGAAAAATGAAAAACATAAAAAATTGAGGTATCATTTCCCATTTTAAACTTTACGCACTAGTTTTCAAAATATCAAACTTCAAAGTGACTTACAATACATCATTTCAAGCCCTTCCACCTCCAATTTTTAAAGCTTCGTACCTCAAAATTAAAAACGGACCCTTATATAGCCATTCAAGTGTTGTCGATCACTGCCTTTTTTCTCAGAAACCGTTTGACTTATAAAGTGGAAATTTTCCTTAGCTGAAACTCAAAAATATTTGTCCGGAAACTTTAGCGGTGTTAATACTGGATTGTTAAATACTCGATTTCAAAGTACATATAAAATTTTTAAAAAAATCGTATATTGTGTGCAAAAAAATATATTCTTTCCTGTATGTCCGAAATATTTAAATTAAAGTTATGGAAAAATATGGAAATATATATTAATAACCCACACATTTTGAATCAGTACTAACTTTTTAAAAATATTCATATTTTTTCAAATAGTCATATTTTCCTTTCTTAATTTTATGTACTATGTGGAATACTATATTAAAGGGCTTACTGTGGGAAACCAAACAGGCATTTTTTTCATAATTTAATATCGCATACATAACAAGATATTCCAAAAATTAGGCGAAAATGTAGCTACATCCCTTCCTTCCGAAACTGCTGAACTAAAAATCATGGTAAAACGGTGCGCTGTTATCAACGCCGCGGCGTTGATAAGATGTAACTTGGAGATCACAGGGAAACTATAGGGATTTTCCTATATCTTACAGTTTTTGAATTGGGCATTGTGTTTTATCCCTGTGTCGTGGAAAACTAATATTTTTAAAATATTTTAATTGAAATACTACGTAATGTAATTACACAAAAATGAGATATGATTGATAATGTAGGATGCATAATATAAAGTTCAAACTATTAATATGTCTCCTGAAGGGATACATAAATATATTTTAATATGTGTCCTAAAGGGATACATTTATATTTATGAGTATGCTTTTAAATTGTTAATAATTTTTTATTTAACAAAATGGTATCATGAAAATTTAAATAAATAATTGAATGGAACAAAATGTAAATATATAATTAAAAAGGAAAAGAATAAGAAAATAGAAGAATTATAAACTAAGGACTAACTAAGTAAAGAATCCTATCTTTATTTTAGATGCCTTAGATGTTTCTTCATTATATTTCAGACACATGGGACATAAAGAAGAGAATCAAACATTAGACCTTAAATATAATATAAACAATCTGAAATTTAAATAATAAATATACTATAACACCACGGATACTGGATAAAATATTTAATTTAAATGAGTGGAGACAGAAACGCCAAACATTTTTTTCTGACACTCCGATATTTTCTGACGCTCCAAATCTGTGAGAGTGGAAGAAATATTTTTATGGATTTGGGATAATAACTCAAAGATTCAGTCAAGAATAAATTACTTTCAAGGAAGCTACTTGAGAAAGCCAGGTCCCATCCTGGGATCCAGCACCATTACTCGAGTAAAAGAAGATGAAATGCGCCTAAGAAATGAAATGATATTTAGTAGCACTTTACTAAATTCTAGAGGATTATGTATTTCTAGACTTAATAATATCACAAGGATTTAATTCACCCTTAACATCAGCAACCATTAACCACCATTAGCCGCCATCAACCTAATTTAAAATTTATCTTTAAACGTTAATATATATCCTTGATCCTGAAATTCCACTCTCAATTGATTAGTACATGTTGAGCCTGAAATATTTTCAACCCAGCCTGCAGAGAACAACTTATTAACTTACCATTTATTCTGACATCAATTGTTGAATAAGTAGTTAAACAGTTTGCTTATTGAATTCCTTAGAAAGTTGGGCCGCAAGTTCAAACAAATTAAATATGTTGGCCAAACTTATTTAGTAACTGCAATAACTTAATATCCCCTACATCAGAGTTTGGAAACTTGTTAACGACATGTCCACGTAGAGAAATGAAATACCTATTTATTGAATTATTTCTAATTTAACACGCCGCTTCGAAGTTTGTTAGTGGCAATATTAAACAATTGTTATAAGGGTCTGTAAGTACTGAGAGTGACAAATTTACTTTTTTGATAGTTTAAATAGCTCAATACCTTTATCAAGGTAGTTCGAATATTTTATTTCATGCTAAAAGTTCATCTTTTGGGTTTTTTTTTAAAGTAATAATTAAAAATAATTATTGTGTTTATGGAATATTACAACTTACTTTTTCTATAAAATAATATCTAGGCAAATGAGTATGTTTATTTTTTATCTTTTGAATATAATTCATCACATGTGTTTCCTTGTTGTTAAGACTTTTGCCTTCATTGATAATTTTATGATGAATCTAGATCAGAACCAAATATGTATTTTATCGTTTATCTACTCATTAGTTGCTCAAAATAAAACATAAAATTACCCGGTAGCGTATTTTCATCTGTTTAAAAGAAATCATTCTGAATTTTTTTTTAAATACCACCAATATTTTTTTTACGAAATATTTTTGTGAGTTTTTCAATTTTTGAGAAATATCATAAATACGAATTAATATTCATTTTTATACAATATATGTAATTTGCAGGAAAAACCTTTTTATTACGGCTGTAACATATAATATACTTAACTCTGCATTTACTGATATATTACTTAAATTACAACCTTGTTTTGGATTCCTTTCTTTCACAAATGATTTTTCCTTTTTAAAACTTTTAATATCTAATTTGGAATTTTAATGAATTTTGAATTGGTATGGTTTTAGTTTAAACCTTAATATTCACCTATTTCACATTGATAAATAGTTATATTGATTTAAGGGAAAATTGGTAAATTAAAAAAAAAATTAAGTACTAAAAGAACTCGCAATACGAGTATTCCATACGCATGTACACATTTTAAAATTCAAAATATTTACCGTTAATAAATTATTTTTCAAAACATAAATTTCCAGGAAAACTATGACTTTTGAAATAATTGATATAGTTTTTCATCTTAGTGTAAACTTTGAGTAACTGTGTTTTTTTTGGAGATTGTTTCGGAGACTGAAAAAGGCACTTATTTTTTATGGACATTCTTAACCTTACTTAGGTTCAGATTTCAAATTCAAACGTTGAACATTTGTGGAATAAACGGTGACACTTTTCAACATTACCTATACGATTATATCGTATAAAATTTAAAATAAAATTATTTTGGAATCGTTATAACCTTTTATAATTAACATTCTGCGCCATATAAGAATAACATTGAAAAACAATCCATTACTTTTTTTGTGCCGCTTTAAAATTTTTATAAAATTTAAATTATTGAGTACCATTTATTGAAATGTGTGTTCTTTACTTACTATTTAGTGGCTAGTGTTTAGTATATAATATGTTAGTTTTAATTTTTTTCAAAAATAATAAAGTTTTTCATACAAATAAAGCATTTAAATTTCGAAACATTTATATTCAGATACAAGCAAATTCCAATATGTATCAAGGAGTTCCGTAAAACTGCAAATCAAATTATATTTAAACTTGAAAGATAAGTGTAACCTGGTTTTGATAATTGGGTAAAATAAAATTATACTTGAGTGTAAACCTCAAATCACAATACTTAAATATGAATTGCTTAGACTGTGGCTTTATTATAAACCTATCTTAAATTTTCCAATTAATCGATGCTTATTAAATTTTCCTGCCCGTTCGCAATATCAACAATTTAAACAGCATTTACTTTATTAACATGATATTTCCGCTTGTTATAATGCATTATAATTTCTTGGATTGTATTGTAATTTGTTTTCAAAATTTTGTGAAATTCCTCAATTTTATGGATGCAATTTTGAAATAGAAATTCTTAAGGCGCGATATTTATCGATTCTTAGTTGAGTTTATTCCACCCAGATTTACTGTGAAAAATAAAATTTGAAATGTTAGCCACGGAGTTCGGGCGTGTTCGGATTCTTTCAGAATATTGTAATTATAAGTAGTATATTAACATAATTATCACATGATATTTTATTTTTACTCCGATAATTGCACATAAAGATAATTTTTACATTTGAATAAAATGGTTGCCCGACCGACAACGCTCTAACTCTTGTCTTTCCTTATGTTATTATTTTTGTCTCTTTAGTTTATTTAAATATAATGGAATAAAATAAAATTATGCTTATTAAGTAAGTTCTTTTTCTCCCCTGTGTCCACGGAGTATACTGTTTTTTTTTAGAAAAGGAAAATCACGTGATTATGTTTGCAAAAATTAAATTCAAACTAAAGGGAAGACTATTACGATCGTATAATTAAAACTTCCTGACACTAATATGGAGCGCAATTTCCACCACTTACATTTCAATCATTCATTTTGTATTTATATAGCGTATACATTAAATTATTGAAATGAAACCAGCAAAATATATGAGGATATTATAATTTATGAACAAACACACGTGGGGTTAACTTACCAACAAATTGATAAAACTCGTTAAAATGGTCATCGTGATGGAACAAGTACAGATGTGATTCATCGTCGACATCTTGTATATTCGTAAGTTATTTTATGGTGTTTATAAGTGGAACAATTTTCAAAATAAAATACAAAATTTTAAAAATTTCTTTCTGTTCTTTATGTCAAAAACTGAATCAATTCAGGTAAATTTGACAAAAAAAATTTTTATCTTATTTTTGAGTTATCCAATATCATAATGGAACATTGCGAAATTATATTCGATTAAGTTATTATAAATAATTACAACATATTGACTCATTTTATTTTAAAAAAATCTCATTGTAATATCGTTATTATAAATTATGGTAATCTATCACAAGTGCTAAACTTTGCGATATATGTGAAGTTTATTATCAAGGACGAGTTAGACATTAAAATTGTTCGTTATTATATACCTCGTAATATAGAGGTATATCTTGATAGACCCACAAAAATATCAACATGGTAAGGTATTTCTAAAGTTAAAAAATACTTTGAAATACTATATTCCGTTTGAAGTTTGTTTTATTCCCTTTAATATCCCGTTTAATAAAATCTTTCTATATTTATTAAAGCAATAAAAATGTTAAAATATCTAAAATACTTTCTATCTAAAATTACTTTGAAGTAGAAGCATTTCGTATTTCAAAATAGCTCTTTGACCGTGAAAAATTAAAGTGAAATGAAAGGTTGATATTAATTGTATTCGACGAATTTATATCTCAGAGAAATTAATTATGATGAATGGAAGTTCTCAAAGTAAATTTTCAAAACATCATCGATACTAAAATACTTGGAACGCCTAGTAATTGAACTAAAGCACGCTGTTCGGGTTATGAAAGTAACATACGTATGATTTTAAAACCAAATGTACTATTTTCAGTAATCGATAATATACATATACTCTGATTCACTAGAGAGAGAATACTATCACTCACTAGGAAAACTGAACAATAGCTGAGAAGAAATGTGTTTGAGGTGATTTCCTTTAACAAAGAATGAGACTTTTGTGCCACATTCACTTTTAAATTATTGCTGTTCATGAGTGTCAACATTAAAATTTTAAACGTTAAGCCTCATTAAAATTTTGAAATAATTTTAGTTAAATTTTTAAATTTCAGCCCTCGGCAACGGCAAACGAATCAATATTTTTTTAAATAACGATAAATGAATGAAAATCTATGTAATCGTGTAAATATTTACTGAATCTTACTATAAATATTACGTTAAATAGGCAAAAAATATTGCTGACAACAACAATAAAATGTTTTTAGTACTCTGGGGGGATATATAGCGTATTTGCTAATATCTAAAAAAATGGAAAGTATATAGGAAAAGGAGGTATATCTAAAAAATATTAATACATTAATTACGTTGAAATGGATTTGATCACATGACCGAAAAAAATTTAAAAAATTGCAATATGTTTAGTTTCAAAACAGTTTCTAACCATTGTGAAAAAAGTTATAGCGAATATTTTAAAAGTAATATTTATTCTGTCGTAGAAACACAAGCATCATTTAAGATCATCGACTGTCCTATTTATGATACTTTGTACAAGCCAAAAAACTAAATGATGGTGTGTTTTCAATTTTAAAAGCAAGAAGTAACAAAATTAGGAAAAAAACCAATTCGTTTATACTAATGGGCCTTTGGAAGTTATCATCGATCGACTGAGAGAACGATTCATAGGAATTAAGAAATGCCTGAAAACTTGAAAAATATAAATTTTCACCATTTTTTTTTATATATTTATACGAATGACTATAAAGGAGCTAGGGAAACAAGTATATAAAGAATTTAATTTTTTATTTTCACTAAGCTATCTTAATACGGGAATAACTATGGGCATCAATTAAGTATCTGATCGGTCCACAAGATACGTTAAAAGATTATGTAGACAAACCAACTTTATAACCGATTTTTTTTGGCTTTCTAAATAAGAATAAAATTCTAAAAGATTTTTGAAGAAAACATGACTTTAAATAAAAAAAAAATTATTATCCAAGTGCCTTGCGAATTTTTATGATTTCTTTACAATTGGTCGATAATAATGTAAAATAAGATTTAAAAATTCAAGGCATAAAAATTACATAGTGAAAAAGGTGAAAGAAGAAAATACTTAAGTTATTAATTAAATAAAAGGAGAAATAAAAACGTCTTGGTATTGAATAACATAATTTAATTTTAAAACATGATAACAAATTTTGAAAATGATCTTGAACACAATGTAATATTTACTTTAAAATATTTACAAAGATAAGAGCAAATTTTTAAATTTGACATAATAATTAATATCATCAAAAGTTAATACTCAAAACGATTTATAGCAATATTTCAATGAGGATAAATAACTTATGTTTTTTTTAAAATTTGTTTATCCTACGGGGTATCTTTCAAAAATACTGGTTGTAAAGATCCAGAACATACTTCTATAAATAATTTTGACTAGCATTAATTAGGAATTACGCTGTTGAAATATACAAAAAACATAAACTTTGGAGACAACATTTATTGGAAAATTATAACTGTAAATATAGAAATCACCATTTTTTAACATTCACTTTATTTTTACGCTTGTGAAAATCATACTAGTCAGTGTGTTTACGAAGTGAAAAATATTGATATTACTAATACTCGCAATTCTAGAAATATCATATATTTTAAATGTTAAAAATATGATAAGTTGTAAGAACATAGGGAACATTTATAATACGACTTTGACTAATAATATTTTTTTTATTGAAATTATGATCGACTTTCCTAATTGGCAACCAGGACAAGCTGTCATCAACGAAGGGATATGACAAATACAACTTGTTTGTGTTAATTTTCTTTAGGCAGTATTGAAAAAAATTAAGAAACTGTATCTGATTATCTGATAAAAATTAAGAGGTGTATATTTCGTTGATGACATGATATAATACGAAAATCTTAACATACATAATACAGTTTAGTACCCACATGGTTTTTGATGTTGATATACAAGCGTTGCTCTTTTTTTAATAAACACCTCCGACATCAACTAGCCACCATGAAAGTCACTATTAAAAGTCAACTGCAGTTTTATCGACCAATTGCAAATCTATTAATGATATCCATAATTTGAACAAAACTGGAATAAAAAATTAAAAAAATATATGTATATATATATATATATATATATATATATATATACATATATATATATAAATATATACATCTAAATATATACATGTCGTATATTTTTAAAAAGCTGCAAAAGTTCCGTAGCCAACCAAAGAAACTATATTTGTTGGTCCGTCTGTAGGTCACAGCAATTTTGCTCGTAGATCATTTGTGCTTCAAACGGAAATTCAGAATGGTTGTACATAGTTGTAACACGTACGTAAATTCATGAAATAAAATCTTGAAAAAGATTTTTGTGAGGCTACTTCAACTATATGAAAACTGGGTGATTATTTTTTGTATACCCCATTTTATAATGTATAATAGAATCAGTCTCAATAATTATCGACTCGACTTCTAACATAGAGGTGGATTTGTAAAAGTTTATAGGAACTCCTAAATTCAAAACGATGCAATTTTCTACTCAATAAATAATTATGAAAAAATGATGTACAATACTTAATTAGTTTTAATTATATGAAATATTTAGAAAATTTATTGAAAACATGTAGGGTATCGCTTATACGTAAAATTTTATCAAAATTCACATTTTAATCAGACAAATTTGGCTTAGCTAAGTTTGTATAAGTCAATGAACTTTGAATATAATTCCATTAAGTATTCCAAAATACGACATTTTATATATTTGTATCTATATCTCCCCTTATAGAAGTGTGTTAAAAATATAATACCTTTTGAATAGGCTCTTAATAAAAGAGAAAAACTTGTTTAATACTAACAGAACTCGGTTTACACGGGCTTCGTACACAATTGGGCAATGCATATCTAGGCGTATATTGTATTTATATTAAATGATTTATACGTATAAATAATAATATTCTTTTTCATTATTTAAATATATCGTGCAGTACACTTTTTATTAGTTAAATATCTTGAAATTCTTAAAAAATATTAGATGGAAAATCATTTATAAGAATTTCCAGTAAACGTTAATTTAACTCCATATAATACAGTTTCTTTTATTATTATTGGCTATATAATTATACAAATGTGGGGAGGGTGTCAAATATATTTTTCACTATAAATCTAAAAGCATTTTGCACAAAATTCTGAAAAATAGTTTTGACGTATTTATAACAATTTTTAAATTGATACCCCGAACGATATTCGAAATGAAAAAACTACTTTTTTGAAAAAGTTACTTTTTTCACCTTCTAAAATAAATATATTTAAATATTTTAATTGTCAAGTTCTGTGATAAATACGTATGAATTAGTTTATTACCACGACGAAATTTTATGTTCTTGTGATTTCTGACAACGACGGACCGAATATACGAAAAGATAAAAAAATTCTGCCCTGCAATTTGGATTAAAATGCTTTAAAATGAAATATATTTTTAAGTTACTATATTCGACAGTTTCTAAAAAAAATACTACATTAGACATTCATAGACTGAGGTAACGACTAAAAAGATTTGTGTATGGGGTATTGAGAAATTAACGGTAAAATGTCTTCATTTACTTCAGATACCTCATAGGTTATTACATAGTATTTTTGAGAAGACAAATATAATGATAAATGTCTATGGTATATACAAAGTTTTATGGAGTGTACAATAAGGAACAAGTTGTAAATCTAGTATTTTTAAGAAACTTATTGTCTTGACAAACGAGCCCACTCTTTTCCTCTCATAATATCTTATGCTTCCTCGGTGGGTTTAAGGATATCCACGTTGTTTGACCACGCTGATTAGTATTGTGCATCACGAATTGCTCTGCTGTAGGTCTTGTTGACACTCTTCTGTTCGGTCAACATAGTCCGCCGCCAAGTTTAGTTCAGAAATTCAATGCTTGCTTTTGGGATATGGACACGTTCCCTTTCGATTATGTGATGAATCCAGTTTCCCACGCATTGTTTTATTTCGTGTTCAATTAAAACTTTCTTCCATCAGTCTAGCAGGTCTTTTTAGATGTTTTTTTCTGGCCAAGGTATTTGGAGCTTATGTCGAAAGTAGTGGATGAGAATATTTTGAAATCGCCTGGTACGGTATTTCTTACCTTCAATATCGAAATATTTCAAGTTTTACTTTCCGTGTCAGTTCTTGCGTAAGGTAGAGTTGCATGAAAGTTGATTCATGAAGCGACATACTCTTCAGTTAATCTCGTATCTGAAGTTAAAATGATGATTAAATACAAAAACATATTTTTACGAGATTGCTGAAAGATGGCGGTAAGATAATGTATTAAAGAATTCAGAGCAGTTTTTAAAAATCCTTGAAAATTGGAATATTTTACAAATACATTACAAGAAAACGGTATACTTTTATACATCATTGAAGAAGGATATAACAGTTTTAGGCAATTTTGAATACCCAGGAAAATCGAATTTTCATATTTATTCAGCTCATTTAGTCCAATATATGAATGTTGTTTCTAGTGAAGTGATTTAATAAATAAAAAAAGAATATATTACAAATTTAATGAATAATAAACAAGAGGAAGAAAATAATACTATTACAACCATCAAACGAGATTAAACTGAAATTAAATAAACGTAATAAATAAATTTATCAAATACAACAAGAAAAGCTGGGCTGAAGCATTCAGTACTTTTTGCATGTATGATATGGTGCCATAAAACAACCAGTATAATGAGAGATTTAAAAAAATTCCATGCTTGTTAAAGATGTTCAGTACATCACCTGTTGTAATTATCTGAAAGCGTCATAGACTGATGAATATTCATTTAGAAATTGAAAACTGTTGAATAAGTGAGAGTTCTTTCGACAGAGAAACTTAACATAAGTTCTTTACTTTTTTTTAGCATATTTGTGACTTCTTTTCTTAACACAGCGACCCATAAACATATAGATTTTTGTATAAAAGTACGTTTTGAAATAATTTTAATAGAACTTATGAAATACTTACAATGAGTGATAATTTCCTTAATTAAATTCCATTCATTTGCCAATTCGTAAATTAAACACAAAGGGTTTGCGTAAAATATGGAGCCTACCCAATTAATATTTGCGACAAAGAGAATTTGATTGAATTTCTGAGTTTGAACCAAAATATAGTTTAATTTTATGAAATAAACACAACTTGTGGTTGTCTGTAAAGTTTTGGGTAAAATTCAATTGAGAATGTTTTGAAAATTACGAGTTGGTACTAGCACTTATCTGAATACAAATATTTGTAACTTTGTCGACTAATGAAAGTTTTATACACGTTAACCAATGAAAATGAATGAATAAAATGAATAGAAAATTTAACAGTAGAGTTTTCAATAAAACAAGAATTACAATATTAGAAATACTTATTTACGTTAGTTTCAATAATTACTCGTTCAAATTATTTTATTACTTGTGGTTTACTTTTCCCATGCGGACTGGTGATGAAATCTTCGATCATTCGTTATTGCTTCAATAGACATTTCGATACGATTTTTTAGTTTCATAGGGAAAAAGTTATTATTTTAAAAATTATTCTGATTAATAGTAGCTCAGAAGTTCTAGATTATGCCATATTCGTAATTACTAAAATGAGATGTTTACATATAATCTCCGTATTGATCAAACTATGTAATGAGAGTATCTGTAGTGAAATTCGACTAGCAAAAAATAATCTTTGTATATATATTGTTATATCTCTTGCTTATATAAACATATTAAGACTTTGAAAAGAACAGGAAGCAATTTTTTCTCAAATGAAATGTAATGCAATATCAGCAAAAGAAAGCAGTGTATTATGTAAAATAGTAAATAGGGATTTACGTTATATAGTAAGTAAGGCAATGTGATCTTTGGGTAAAAAAAACATTTCATATATAGTCAGGACTGATAACTAATTGAAGATATTGGTTAAGTGACTACGCTGCGTGGTATTGAATCCAAGAGAAAGTTAGAAAAAAAACAAAATATATAGATCGTTTAAGTATGAGAACGCTCATTTTTTAAGGATATTTACTTTAAATATAGTACAAAACATTTCACACTTTTTGAATAATGTTACAGTGTGAAACCGTTACTTTTTTTCTTACTATCTCTTACTCGCGTGAATCGTGGAAGAAGTCCAAATTTGGAAGTGTTTTTGAAAATTAAAATTGGAGCTGATCGCTTATATTTTAATTTTCAAAAACATAGATACGTCGTTGCTTTACATCCATTCTGTAATATGTTTCATAGCTTATTCACAGCAAATCTTACATAAAAATTATTTTTTTTGTTAAGGTTATGAAATTGTTAAATTTTAATTAATGTGACCTTAATACTTATTGTAACTTTGAAATTAAATTATACCCTAACTGACTTATTCGTAACATTTCATATAATATCGGCATTCTCAACGTTTATTTATTTATCTGCATACATTTACCTCCGTTCTTATACTTTTGTAAGGAATAAAAGATACCATCTTTTGCCCGCGGCGTCGCTTACTAATATCTTTTACTTACGATTTTTTTTCTTTTGATTGTAATAAATATAATAGTAAAATTTAGAAAGGTAGAATACAAATTTATTGGGGTTAGCAGCATTGGAAAATATAGGAGGAGGCGTAGTTCTTCTGTCATAGTATACACCACATTTTTGGTATTTAATTGTACATAAAGACATAATAAACCCGATAATAACTAGTTGTCATTTACTCTAAGTTGCTATCTCGATTATATTTTAATATTCAGCTATTTTCAAAAATTTCCTAGATTATACATCTAATATATAAATAGTAAATATTTGTGTATGCATGAAGGCAATACAGAGCGTAGATTAGGAACAATTATGAAGAACTTTAATGAAATGTTTCCTTGCATAAGAAAATAACACTGCGAATATTCAAATAAAAAATAAATATTCAAATTGGTTTATTAATGTTGAAAATATGAGTTAACTTACCCAAAGTAGGCCGTGTCACTGCAGCATCAGGCTGAGTTGTTGGTAACCAGAGTACAATGACAGAATATCTGAATGAGACACATAATCCTGTAGTTAATATAGTAGATCCTCAAGTCTCACAGATAAGGTGGGCAGTAAACTTACAGTGTCAGTAAACTTACAATTCAATCACAGAGTCTCTACTTGTGATTCAAAATACTAAAACAAAACAGCAGATTCTACAGCCTCTTGATTTAAGTAAGATGTAACCTTACAACCTCAGAACTGAAGACGTGGTTTCCAAACTTTTGTGGCAGAGTCTCTACTTGACAGTTAAAATATTAATTTAATAGCAATATATTGCTAATACTCACGGTTTATACAAGAAGTACTTCTGCAGAATCAGGAGTCAGGAGTTGGAATCCGAAGTTCAAAGGCAGAGTATCTTCTTGAGCTCAAAATATATGAGACAGACAAACTTATAAGTTATGTGGTGGTCTTATAACAGTTTCCGTTTTCATTTTGAAGTGCGGAAATCTTATTAGTTATGGGATTATGCTATTTAATTTTATCTAAAGAGAAAACATTTCTTTTAAATATTTTTATGTTTCGCTCTGTTTGCTCGAGTGTCAACCAAGATACTATAGAATGTATTAATAGACATGAAAAAGGAGGCGGTTCTCAATTTGATTGCAAGTTCATTGTGTGTATTACGTCATATCTCCGGCATTCATTATCTAATTTAATAAATGCCAAAGCAGAAATAATACACATAAACATTTGAAATTTATCCAAAAATTTGGTCATGAAAATTGAAGCTACACCATGGAATTCCTCGACAATGAAGAGCCACAGTATGTTGATCGAGTTTGAATACGTTATTCAAAATGTGTAATGGTAATCTTATAATAAAATTCTCAAAAGTTTTGACAGGGCTAAAACTGACGTAAATCAGCCCTTTAACAAAATAATGGCACGATAATGGATCCAGAAGGTGGTGAAAGGAACCCTTGAATGATTAGGGATGAACTCCTAAATATGAAAGTAATAAAATAAATAAGTTACATTTAATAAATGAGTAGTAAAGAAATATAATCACAATATAAATGCATATAAAAAGACATGAAGTAAATTTTTTTGCATATTAACCTCATATCTCCGGTATTCATCAACCAATTTAGACGATTTATTTTTATTGGAAAGGTGTATACCGAATGTGATCCTATTAAGTTATTTTTTATTTGTTACGTTTTTTATTTTAACAAATAAATTTTAATTAAATTTCTGCCGTTTGCTGCATTAGTTCACTTCTAGTTGCAGTTCCCAGTATGGTTGAAAAAACGAGAAGATCTAGTAAAATTATTGCGCTGCTTGAAGAAGGCTGTAGCCAATGTTATGTGTCTCAGCAGTATAATGTGACCCTTTGTACCATCCAAAGCACCTGACAACGATACCAAAAAACGGCCTCCGTCAGTAGAAGGCCCGGTTCTGGAAGAAAACGGTGCACTGACCTACGGGACGACCGCTTCATTGTCAGTGAAGCGCTACGAAATCGTCGTGTTACGTACGTGGATCTCAAACAGAACCTCGAGGACGTCAAAGGTACACGAATAAGCCTATGGACAGTGAGAAGGAGACTTCAGGCCGTCAATATACGTAGCTATCGCCCAGCTCGGGGCCCGACATTGCTCCGTGAGCATCGAGTTGCCAGATTGAGACATCATGGACTCAACAAGACTGCAATAGTGGTTTATTCTCCGATGAAGCTCGTATATCGATTAGTGGTGAGGATCAATGTCGGCGAGTCTTACAAAGACCTGCAGAACGCTTCGCAAAAGTGTGCTTTAAGGAAATCACCCCTTACGGTGGAGGCTCCTTAACGTTTTGGGCTGGTGTTAACTCAGATGACCGTACCGAGTTACTTTTTATTGAAAATTGCACGCTTAATGGCCAAAGGTACATGATAGAGGTTCTTATTCCTCATGCCTAACCGTACATTAACAGCAGTTGGAGGCGAGTCCATTTTATGGACAATGCTCGCGCCCACCGCTCTAGAGACGTTGATGCATATATGCACGAAGCCGAAATTCGTCGGTTAGACTAGCCAGCTAGAAGTCTCAACCTCAATCCGATATACACATCTCGAACGATGCGTCAGAGTCGTAAAACCAGCTCCAGAAAACATTCAGGTCCTTAAAAATGTGATCATGGCTGAATGGGAACGTAATCCTCAGGAAATTATAAAAAACGTCGTCGAAAGTATGCCTAGAAGATTAAGCGCATTGATTTTAGCTAGAGGAAGTCATACTCGTTACTAAATTTTCAAATTTTATGTCAAATTAATAAAAAATATTGAAAAATAACCTTTGGCCATTTTTAATGTACCAGTATGAAAACGTTCGTCTGTGGACTTTACATCGTTTTTTTTTATTAATTCGCATTTTGAATGAGTGAAATAGATGAAAATGATATCTCAATAATAAATAACATTCTCATCGTATCGCATATAAAATGCATCAAATAATAATAAAACAACTCTGATATACTTTATTCCTATAAGTGCCCGTTTTTTTTGCAAAATAGTTTATATATATATATATATATATATATATATATATATATATATACATACATATATATATATATATATATATATATATATATATATATATATATAAATATATATATTTATTTATTTATTTATATATAAAATCAAAAATAAACATTTTCTACGTTCACAACGACGAATAACTCTAGCTATAAATACTTCACATACTAAAATAAATCATTTTGATTTAACAAAATAAAAACCATTTTTCATAATGCACACTTACAATTTATTAGCAGTACATTCTCACTTACAGAATAATATGAGATGTCATAAAAAATTCGCAATTAATTAATTACTCTTTCTTAATTTTACCATAACAATTAAAAAACAAATTTTTTTTATATATTTAATGTGATTCATGGTCCCAAGCTTATCTAATTAACATAACTTGTTTTAATTCGCACTATGTAATTTAGGTTAACATTATTGACGTATAAAATAAACTCACGAAATATATTCAGTAGTACCCCTGCTCCATAGTATCACCCGTAAAAAATTATAGTATTACTGTCTAAACTATTATTATCCTTATTAATAATAAAAACGCTAAGAGATGGCGTTGGCAATAATAATATCGTAATGTCCATTATGTAACGGTTTTTTTAATTTCAAATATTTAGGTAATATCCTATATGTTGTTTGATAGAACAAACTATTACCACACAAAATTTCGTCAAAATACGTTCAGTAGATTTTGCATAATTGAAAGAAACATTAACGTGCGGACAGATAAAAATTCTAAAAAAATTTTCCTGCATTTATTACAATTTTTACATTAAATCAATCGCTCCTTTTAAAGTATTTTCCATGTAAAGATTCAATGTCTTACAGTTTTATTTGTGAATTAGTAAATAAAAGTTTAATCATGAATATTATAATAACATCAACGAACATTGCTACTAGACCCGTTATTTTTAAATTAATATAAAAGTCCTTTAACGCGTCACATGACGTACACTTGGCTATTTTATTTATAAACAATAAAAAATCACTCAGTGTAGTCTTACAAAATAAGTTATTGGATAAACGTGCGGTAATTTTATACGACAAAGAGGAAAAACCTCATAAAAGACATAGGCTTTGAAGGACAAACTTGCCCTTTCTGTATTAATTAATCTCTCTTAAAAGCGCAGAAGAATGGAGGGGCAAGACATTTTTTCTTCGTAACATAATGGAGGTAAAATATTCAATTTACATCGTAACAAGATGAAAAAAATACGAGCACATTGCATATTCAGAAAGTTTAACGGGAGAAAATAAAATCAATTACATTTTTTTTCGAAGCGAGAGCTAACGACTCCGGTGGGAAAGTTTAGCTGAAGCCGTTGCAACTTTTCTACACTTTTCCACAGTTTTGGAACGGAAAATTTATATTTATATTTTTTTTAATGGAAAAATGATAATTCAATGTTTTGTTTCGTGCTTTTTGTATAAATCTGCACAAACACACTACGGAGTGTTCGCAATTTTGCTAAATTTATTGGATTTCGCCTTTGCGTGCCACGAATAAACTTCGGCAATTGGAAAACTTGTCCATTTGATGCATTAGCAGGAGTTGGGAAATATAATCACGTCACTGGCAATGTTTTTATTATTTCGGAATGTTACTTTAATGCTTGTTTAATGCAATCTTGGGTGTGTTTCGAAGCGAAACTTTTAAGAATATTTGTTACGAATTCCTTATAATATTAAAAAATGGCTATAGTGGATAAGATATAAGCGGGAAATGAAAATATTTAATTCAATTTGTAGGGGTAGCGCATATATAAATTTATTTTGAATAGATGAAAATTTGATGTTTGTGTGTAATTGTCAATGCTATCACGTTACTGAAGAAAACTAAGAAGTTAACTCTGAATCCAATATAGACACGTTATTATTTATAAGAAGATAGCAAAATCAGCATAGATACACTGGTAATAAAGAATACACGCGATTCATAGCAAATTGAAACGACATTATTGGTTAGTGTTTAGTTATTTTATTGAAACAACTTTGATTACCTTACATCAGCATGATTATATATCAGCATGTCGCTGTCCGATACAAAATTTTAAAAAATTGCCCACCTGAAGATATTGTCATAAAATGAAACCTAAGGTCGTGGTTACGAATTTAAATGAAGTTGAAATAATACCACATTACGTAGCCTCGTTTAGTTATTAATAAAAATTAAATAATTATGAATTTCTATAAAATTAACGTCAAATATATTCAATATCAAATTACTTACATAAATAAGTACATGTTATGAAATTATTAATTTATTATTTATTACACTCGTCTTTGTAATCAAATATGCGTATGAAAAAACTATTAAAAGCCAAAAATTCAAAAATCGCAGACAAATCTTTAAATTTTGTTTACCTTTATGAATAACATAAATAATCATACCTCCCTGCTGAACATTACAACTTAAAATAAGCTTAAGATTAATAGAATTGATAATAGTTATCACCAAAGCGATAATAGGAATCCGCTAATGGCGTGAACAGTAAAAGACTTGTCAAGTGAGAATAGAATTCGTTTTCTACTAGAGTAACTTTCATATTTAGGTACTTAACATTTAAATGTATATAAAACATCAAATTCTATATAGTATTTCCATTAGACTGTTTAGAAATACTAACATTTCCAACGTTATTATAGTCTATTGCATGTTTCAGAGACTTAACACATAATACAAAAATTATGAATAATTTTTAAGATGCGCTAGCTCTTTCAAAATATATCCCACACTATATATGATATTTTTTTCCAAAAACGCTATTTTTTCTTCATGAAATGTTCATGTTAATACCTTTGAGTATTATCTACTGAAATATATGCCAATTAGCATGCTTCTTTATTAGGAGGATTTTCAAATTTCAAGTTTCTATCTCTAGAAATTTTTGAAAAAAACCACTGTAATACACAGACACCTGGGTTATCTTATAAAGGTTCCTTTTTTTTTATACACCCTAAAATAGTTAACATAGCAGTTTTTCCCAATTAACACAAGAGCTTTCTAAATTTAAAAATAAGTCAATCTTAACTATATTTAAATCAGAATTTTAATTTTTGAACGTTCACCTGAAGTTAAAATGAACTGAAGGTGCAGAATACAAACACAATGAAATTTTTTCATGCTCCACACGGTTTTGACTTGTTTCAGGCAAAAAGTTTAATGGTTTAGGGATTTCTTGTTGTGTAAAATAAATAAATTTGTGCTCGAACTACACACTTTGCACTCAGATTATTCACTTTAGGGCATAAGGAAAAC
Organism: Druceiella hillmani; assembly: GCA_039881145.1. Lineage (NCBI taxonomy): Eukaryota > Metazoa > Arthropoda > Insecta > Lepidoptera > Hepialidae > Druceiella > Druceiella hillmani. The sequence goes on along the minus strand of JAYKKI010000025.1, from coordinate 14,183,764 downwards.
CTAATTGGCTCGTTTCTATTTCCGGATAGAATTCAAAAAAAATTTTGTTAATTATTCCCTATGAAGTACGTAGTGCAATGAATCTTTATACCATATTGCATTTTTATTTTATTCCATATCATTTTACGGATAATTCCACTCAAATATTATTTAACATCAACTTAAATTTTAATACATAAAATTTTATTTATTTTCATTTAAAGCTAATTGTGATCTATGATATACTCAAATGGAATATGTAAACAATATGGAATTGTTGAAATCAAGAAAAATTTTTGGAAGATTATGAGGATGATATCAGTTGACTACTACATGAATACGCTTAAGTACTTTTTTCACGTTTTTCCCTAAATGGGCGATTATTTTAAATATCGGTTAAAATATATTCTACAAGGAAAAAAAACTATATTTATCTCTTTAATGGCAATAGTATATTAAATTTCACGGAGATCTGGAGGGTGGTTGCCACAAACAAGACGAGCAAAAAAAAACAAAATATCTAAATGTGTATTTATAATATCGTATTTGTAATATTATGTAAGATAGAATTAATTAAGATTGGCGAAATTGACAGCTTTTAACCGACTACGATGCAGTAGAGAAAGGATACTGACTTTAAAAGTCGATGTATGCATGTATCTCTACATGGATATTTGATCGTAGCTTAAAAGCTTCTAAACTGAGTTTAGCAAATAAGTTATCAATCGGTTTATATTTAATGTAAGAGTTTTTTCACTGAAAATTAAATGACATTGAAATATAAAGTCGTACGTATGGTGCAGTTTTGAGACATCTTCTGTTACCGGAAAAAATATTTACATCTAAAAACTGAACGCCACCGACGGCTTCACAATTCAGCGACAATTATATTTTAGTGAAATTATGATCACCTAACTTGTTTTTCTATTTTTTCAGTTTTCTTTATATAGTTGGGTTCTTGTTTTTTATAGCTTCGTTTTGCAATCGGCAAACAATTTCATTCTACCTTAATAACTTAATGATTTGTAATATTGCATTGCGTTAATTCAACAAATCAAAGATTCAACTGGTATCGTTCATGATAATAAAATCCATCTAGATTAAAATTAATTATCAACAAACAGATAGATAGATATTACCCTTTAGTTATCCGTCCAACGCATGTTAAAACACTCACAGGTAGGGTTGGTAGACGTGTTTACCGGGTGGTCCCATATTTTTAACCATATTTTATATGTCCTACCGGGAAAACTATTTTTCCGTATTTCTCAAATTCATAGTGGCTGAGCCCGTTAACTTATATAGCAAACCGTTAATATTCGTATGTTATTTATAATGAGCGGAAAACAGTGCCTTGTGGGTGCCGATATACTCGCCTGATTCTCCCTGAAAAAACACACACACTTTGTCAAAATAAAAATAACAATTATAACATAAAGTGCTTCACATAACCTAAAAATAATGCTAATATTCAGTATTTGTTGCATTTTATTAATTTTTGTTCTTTACAAACGAAAAAAAGCATACTTATGGAGTTCCATAATTGTCGGTCTCTTCTCATTGTTTATGCAAGTTGACCCAAATAATATATAGAAATTGTGATAGAGGAATTGACGGACAGACGTGATATAATTATAAAAATTCCTGGTTAGAATACTATGTTCAGTTAACATAAATATTACAAGAAGTTAAACTATTTTTAAAATATATTTAAAAATGAGTTATTTAAATAAAAAAATTTTGTCATAAGTTTTATCAAGAGGTTGTTTTCATATACTATTATATTATGTTAATTGCGACGTTCGGTTTTGGATTGTAGCAATATAAAACCTAGGTAGTAACGGGGACTGCCAACAGAAGTGAAAACTTAAAATTATGAAATACCAGTGATTTTATAAAATTTATGGAATTTTTAATTTCAAAATCCGAAAAATATAATCGAACACCTAGAAACCTTTTTCATCACGCTAGTAAGATATATACTATGCCACAATTATATATTCATTGTATGATATATTGCAGAGGTCAAATATTAAAAAAAATTAAAAATTAATAATTTTACAATATTTAAACGCAAGTATTGATAACACTATGGAAAATATTTGAAAATGAATGGTGTCTTTTTTGGTGCCAATTTTTCTATATAAAAATATTAACATATTTATTACTCACTGTCGTACTGTACAGTGATCCTACAATAAAAGAATTAAAATAATAATCAGTCTAAAATACAATTTAAACAATGTACAATATACACACATTGAACATCCTACGTCATCAATTTCACTTTTTTTCTACAGATATACACAACAATATTGCAACAATATTGCACAACATGTCACCATTTAAGCTTCTGATATACTGCTATTACAGCATGTCGGTGACGTGAACTCACAAGTCCTAGATTTTACCCATCCAAAAAGCGTCTGACGCACACATTATACAGTCGGTATACACAATGTGTTGGTGTATATATGTATATATGTATTCAATATACACAGGCGTAAAATATACACAGGCTGCTGCGCGTGCACCAGTCTTATGCCAGAACAGTAGTTGTTATTCTTCACTACTAGCCAAGTGCAATATATCATACTCATTATTGCATATATACTGTTAAAATTAGCATATCAGTGACGCGAACTTATGAGCTTTTCCTCTAGTAAAAATCGCTCAAAACGCCTAAAGATTTTTTTCACTCCAACAGTTAATTTACATTTTTACATATAATTTTAATAAAAACATTGCAAATGAATATGAAACACATAGTCCAAATGAAGAAACTATAAGGGTTTCTTTGTTTTGACATTGAACCTGAAAAAATATAGTCGATACTAAGTCTTTGCTGTTTATTAGGATATCTGTAAAATATTATGACCGACCTGGTAATGCCGTTTCTATTATGTTATGAGTGTTGGTATACTTCAAAAATAAAATATGGACTGAAACAAATTTATATGGAATTAAAAGAAACTCGAGATCGTTAAGAAAAAAATGGAACAAAGAAAGTCGGTTTTCAAGTTAAGAATGAACAAATTACCGAATTAATTACACATTCAGGTAGAGAAAACCTGAACGAATTTACATGCAATCGTGTGCATATTACACACTCAGTCTAATAAACGTACATACACATATCGCATACCAACACACATATAATCTTGCATTTATTCAAATGTCTTGGTGAAAGTCATTAATTGGAAACCATTATGCTACTCTATAATTATTGTAGTGAATTTTTTAATATTTAAATTATTTGCTAAACTATGAAATTACCTTCATATAAATAAAAGCTAACGTTAACTAACATTATCACAGCTGTAAAAAGTGAGTGTACGAGATTTTATTATAAATTATATTTTCACATGTAGGATACATGTACTATACTACAGAAATAATTTACACAGCACAAAAGCATCCAAAAAAATAAAATATGGCTCCAAATAGAACCAAAAAATATTTTGACGTGTCAAATGAAATATTTACAAGAATATATGATATATATTACGTTAATAAAATATAAAATATAAGATCAAATATCTTCCAAACGTTAAAGTGGAACATAGTACACAAAGATTCATTGTTTCAATTCTAGCTTTATAGATATGATTAGCATATTGTTAAATTCACTAGAAATTAAGTTCCAACAGAAAACATTTTAACTTTATATATCATGGCCAGTAAATAATTTCCATATGACCATTCCAAATAGCAATTTAATTTTAAATGCTAAAATGTGCATTTTTATACGATGTAAAAATAGAAATAAAAGTGCTGATAATAATTTAGTCAATTACCAAAAATGTTATTTTATGAAAAAAGAACCTTGAAAATTCTTTTAAACCCCGGAGTGCCAAAAATCACGTTCCAATATTACGTGTTTTATTAAAAATCTCCAACCTCAACCCGGAAACTCCAAATACAAACCACTCACGAGTACAACCGCCCCATAAATAACAAAATATCTCTAAAGCAAAATACGCAACACAAAAGTCAACAAAGACTCTGCCTGATACATGCACAACGCAAAAATAAAATTAAATAAAATGAAGTCAAAAAGATAATAAAGCACAGGCCGGCTACGACGATCACGGTGAGATTTTTGCCCCGGTCGTTCTTCAAAGCTTTGTGAATGCGGTAACTCTTTTACGTCCGACATTAAAACTAGCGCGCCATTATAAAGTGTCGCAAATATGATTATAAATGCAATCTTCTCACTCTGTTTAATGCTAATGGGCACCGACTCAAAGCCAGGCAAGTGTTTAATGCACATTTGGTATGCAAATTTGACGGGTTTCACGACCTAGCTTAATGTATGGGTCTGTATCTCTTTTACGGTACTTGCGGGCATTATCGGAACTGGTTTTTTTATTTATTTTGAAATTTAGGACAAAAGGGTTAGGAAGGGATAATAGATGAAATCCTGCTACGATTGAATATTCGGCAGTTATCCAAACGTACGGAGCTCTTATAGTTTTATATTAATAATGCATTAGTTAGGCGGTATCATATTCCCCTCCTACAAAGTTATCAATTGTTTTCAATGATTCTATTGACGTTATTTGGTTATTTAAAACAATATCTATTTTCTTCTTATTCAATAAATGATTATATATCTTATGAAATATTTAAAAAGAATTCATGAAAATATTTCAAAAGAGCGAATAATTAACATAAGACATGCCATAGAAACGCTTTTAATTTTAGTATTTTGATTTACGATTTATACTATTTCTATTATAGTAATAAATAAATAACGGTTATTCTTTTAAAAAATCGTAAAGGTTATCATTAATATGATAACTGGAAATCAACTCTAGAATACTGATATTGAATAGAAAGTGCGATGTTTAAGCTAATATTGCATTGTATTATTGTGATATAACAGTAGCTTTTTAAAATACATTTTAAGTGTATTTCTCTCAGTAAAATTAAGTTTACGAAGAACACATATAATGTTATAACGAAGATTTTAAAAAGTTTTAAAAAACAAACTCACAAATCAATCTTTTTGTAATTATATTAGCATTTTTTTTCAAACACAATAAATTCCAATTTAACCATTAGTTTACTTGTAAATTGTTCACTTTCACTGGCTTTCGAAACGGTACATATTATTTTTTTAATAAATTTTCAGCTAACATGAAATATTGAAAAAATTTGTTATATTTACCAACAGATACATAATATTGGTATCGAGAAATCAGTAATCAAATAACTATTAGATTGAATCAATACAAATATTCTCCTAAGTAAACAAGAAAACTGAGTTCCTTTCCAGCTTACTTCTAAGAAAAGAATGAAATGCTTTTTTTGTAGTGTTTATAATAAATAATATAGTCCGAATTGTACATTTCATTTGATAAAAATGCATAAATATATTGAAACCGTATACAGAAATTACTCAAGTTAATCTTGAACTTGATTAAATATAATGTTATTGCAAGAAAGTCGAAGGCGAAATCTCACTTCATTTCATTCTTCCAATTATGTAATTTTCTACAGGTAATAAAATATAATCATTAAAGTGATTTCTGTGTCATCAAATTGTATTTTAAGTGACTCAATGAAAAAAAACTAAGTAAAAAGTGAATAAAAAACAAGATTTTACAGTAGACTTTTGATTATAAATTCGAAAATTAGACTATTCTTAATTTGCAACCATGATTTATTGTGGTCATCACCAGAAAATTTATGTTTATCAATTGAAATTTTACACGCAGTTGAAGCTTTGTCTGATAGGACTGATCCAAAATATCAAACAAGACGTACCACATTCGAAACAGTATTTTAATCAGATTTTCATAGCAGCCGTGGCCCTTTTATTGGATTAGAATGGTGGACATCCTCTTGCTAGACCCATGATTGAAATTAAATTAAAACAATTATCTGATCTTTTTGCCTAGTTGTATATCAATACAAGAATATAGCACTTGTTTCCAATCATTTATCTGCGTGGATGAATTACTTTTTATATATCTTTTAGTTGTAATACAAAAAGATTTATTTATAAAAAAAATTAAAAAAAAACGATTGTGGCGCATTTAAAATTACGCAGTGCTTCATTACGGCAATTAGAGTACTGGTATCGTAGTAAGTATTGAATAACATTTGAGTAATTCTAGATAACAAATAGTAAATTTAATGTTATGAATTTCAATATTTATGTATGTTTCAATATTTATGTGAGGTTAGTTTCATATAAATATTTAAATTTAAAATAACATGGATGAATTTCACGTAATTTTATATAACGTTTCATAACCAAGAAACCAATAGATTTTTTTAACTTTCTGATGAGTTTATACGTGTAATATTCGAACATAAATATTTGCTTAGAGTTAAATATTTTTAACTTATATACTTCCGTATATTGTACAAATAACATTTTCTATCGTAATTTATACACAATTTTAAACTTGATCTCAGCTAAAATAATTATTTTAGAGAGCAAATTTGGCACTCTCTGTGCATGTAATATGCTGCCCAAAATGCTGGTTAAATATAGTCATAGACTTTGAATCAATATATATAAGATGAGTTAAATATGCCATAGCATAAATTATACAGAAAAATTATCACAAAAATAGCGTAATAATAAAATTACGATTGGTTTCCATTTTTACTCAAACTAATTTGTGTTGTGGGGTAAGATGCTTCCAATAGTCCGATTACCAAAATTTTCGTCCATTCGCCAAAACATTTATATCTGCTCGTAAATGGTTTGATTAAAACATATTTTTTATTAGAATAATATTCATAAATAAAACAAAAATTATTTCAATAAAAGATCCAATGACAAAACTAGGTAAGTGTTTGACCATTCCTGCACTGCGGTGGTGCCGAGCGTCTGTCCGCATTAATAAACATGAAGCATGCTAGGCGCTACTTCCGTCCACAAAAAAGAGATACTTAACATGAAAATAGGTGTAACAAATGTGTACTGATGTTAACTTCTTAATGAGAACTTTACAGAACTTTACGGCTTGACATCACGAGTGAAAGAGTATTTATTTATTCTTGCAATAAAAACTAATAACATATTAGATGCTAGAATTTATATCAATTACTACTATTCGATTGTGATTCTTAAAGATAATTAATTTATTGTTGAATATTTTACATGGATACGATAATACAAAATGTTTAGTTCTGTGGTGATTAATATTTTTCTTATATAAAGAGACCGCATACATTTAATATTACCCGCACACACTCAAAGAGACTTTTGAGTATAAGCTATTAAAATGTGTGCGGATAATATCTTTTATTATCATGACAAATTTAAAATTTTTACGTCAATGGCTTTCTGAGAAAAAAGATAACTATAAGAAATAAAGGTTTTCGTTTTTCCTTTCTCAACATTATAAATTACATCTGATAATGTAATTATACATAGTTTATAACGTTATCATTCAGCTCTTAAACATAAATCTTAAATTAGTAGACACTATGAAGTAAAATACTTGTAGTAGATAAAATTATTTATAATGACTAACAATCATAACATATTACACTAACAGTTGAATAAACATAGTCGATATTTTTATTCAGAGCATCGCGGTACAACTGACTGGAGGCGCATCTCAGTGCAGAATGACAAGCCCTTATTAAAAAATGTATGGGAAATATATTTTCAAATGAATATTTTTCTCTTTCCGATTTAATATTGCATCAATCTTAAATTTTTTTTATACGAACTGAAGACGAAGAAATAAATATTTTATTGCTTTTTCCGCATTTTTAAAAATTTTGGCAAGAAATGAGTTGCAAAAAGCAGATTTTAATTAAATAAATATATGAAATCAATATAAAGTAAGGTACTTCAATTTTAGACGAAGATTTGATATTTTTTCAAATATTTAAATCAATTTACTACATATTCCCAGAGTTTAGAGAAAACTTGACAAAAATGAAGGTTTTTCGTCAAAAATATAAACACACCCTTAAAGAATAAAAGTGAATATATTCATGTAACAAATTTTATAATTCGGTTTAAAACAAAAATAAAACAATAAAAAATGCAATCAAAATTAATATAAAGTGTCAAATCACATATTAAAAATCTCCAAAAAATAAAATAAAACTTAAACATCGATATATCAGTAAATGTCAAGGTCAGCACATGTTAAATAAGTGATGATATGCGAAATGTTATTCAAAGAAAAACAAATTATTTGAGAGAATTGTGTTTTAATTTGCAAAATCTTTAGTTCTGCAGAAGAAGATAGAGAACCAGTGAAAAGTCTGGTTAATAGTACACTTAATTTAAGGCGACCGTTAAGTAGAACCGCAATAAAATATGAATAAATCTGATATAAGATTCATCTTAAAATTATTAATGAAAGCAGATATTTTAACAATAAGGGACTACGTGGGAGAAATTATATGCAAAATAATGGAACAAACGTCATCTCTCACCTAGATTGAAGGTTATAAAAAAGTAAGTTATTTTTGCTTTATATATATATAATTATATTTTTATATACCATATTATAAATGACCATAAATATAATTTTTACCAAGAAAGGAAATACTATTATTAGCACAAGTCAATATTGATCACATTACCATGAATATTATATTATTATCAAAACTCACACACATTCAATATGCGGACATGCCATTAATAAATCTACAACTTCTGATGAAGGGAATATTAAGTCATTGCAGTTACTAAATAAGTTTAACGAACGGATATAATTTGCTTTAACTGGCAGCCGAACTTTCTCAGCAATCCAATAACTAAACTTTTCCACTATTGACGCAAACTACTTATTCATCAATTGATATCAGAATAAACAGTAAATTAATAAATTATTCCTTATAGGCAAGATTGATATCGTTTCAGTTTCAGTATGAATTAATTCGACGACAGCGGGTTTTAATATTCATTTTCTTCAACATTTTCAAAGTTCTGATAATAAATTGATGTTTTTATCTTAATTCTAATGTTGAAAGCTAATTAAATTCTTGTAAAATTCATTTGGGATAGGAACGCATAATTCTTTCGAATTAATTAAAAAACTCAATTTTAATATAACTTCAAAAAATGTAGTATTTAATTTTTTACATGCATCCCTTCTACTTTTTCTTCAACTGCAATACAGCCTGGGACAATTTCTAACTTTCTGAAGGAAATTCTTCCAGATTCACTTGTTCTTAGCTAGAATTTTTCAATCGTTTATCCCAAGAATTTATAGATTCTTTTCTACGCAGCCTGTCCACGTCTGGGTTTGCATTTTGGTGTTTTTTTCGCCATTGATTCCAATTAAGAATCCGAGCAATTTTATTCGTGCAATATTAATGTATTTAACTACATAAGATTTTTGATATTATAGATATATTTTTAGGTTGAGTCCTTATTGCTCTATTTCATTTATTTGAATACCAATTGAGATCTTTCTCAGAGTTTTCTTTTTAAAAAATAGCAAGCGAAATTTTCCTCTCACTTGTCTAGGGAAATTATGTGATATTATAAAGTTTGTCAATATGCAAATTTTATTTAAAATGTGACGGTATGTTTATTCTATTTTGAAAATATAAACTCTTGTTTATAAAGTTTAGATGTAATCATGTATTGAAATCAAAAAGTTTCTTCAAATACAACTTAGAGATCAATGAAGGAATACGAGTAAATTATATTTTGTAACAATAATATTAGTTCTAGTAAATCAATGCTACCCATGACTATAAGTTTCCTTTTAGGTTTAATATAAATAACCCTCGACCAAATTCAAATGGTACTTTCTCAACTGATGTTTTTAGTTGTTTGAAATTTTCAATTGTTTTTTAATACAAACTTTTATGAGATATCAAAAATATTTCTGTTAGTCTAAAAGTCTGTTTGTTTAGGAAATTGCAGCTTTTCCTTTCAACGCTATAAAATCTTCCTCTTTACATATCAAGTAGAAATTCAAATATTTTTATGTCCATTATTTACGTTTTCTATGTTCACTATTTGTTCCAGGAAAGTATATTTTTATAATTCTCTTCATACCGTCGTTTTCTAATAATTTTAAGGGTGTTTCTGGTATATTCTTTACGTCAGAGATTTTTCCTTTCATAATGGATAGATAATGTAAATTTAATTTCTCTTCATTAAAATGTAAGTAATTCGTAGTAGCAACCGGAATGCGGAAATGCGGAAAAAAATTACATATGTCTTGGAAACTTTTGTGTTAAAACTTTCAATCTGACATTAACATTTGAATTTTCCTTCTATATACGCTTTAGTTTTAATGTAAATTGATTTTTGAAGAATTCTTTGGGAAACATTAAAAAAATGTTTCAAAAAACATTGAACTTATGCTTCAAATAACTTTCGTTTTATACTACACTAAAATCTTGAAAAACTTTTCTCATTTTCTCCTTTTATCTCCTAAACAAACCCCGAAAGTGAAGTACAAAAGTTTTCACTTAATATCTTTATTACTGGACTATCACATTCATTACTGGACTACCACATTCTATTAATAGACCACCATATTCTTAAACTATTACATTTTTTTAAAATCGAATAATTTCTAAGAAAAATACCTGTGATGGAAGTATGGGCAAATGAACACCAAAGTGATTCTTTAAGTATTCTCTTTTGCCAATTAGTATATTGTGCGCTACAAATATATTTTGTATTAATTTCTAACATAAACTGCATATAAATATTTCGCATTCTAATAAAATCATAAAAAAATTTTAAATACGTTTTTGAGAAATGTTATTACAAACTATAATTATTTTGTGATATAATAATTACATACTATAAATTGTTATAGACATATTATTTAATTTAAACTTTCTTCCACCATGTGTCAATTCTCTATAAAAGAGGCGAAGTAATATGGAAACCTAGAATAGAAAACGAAATCATACACTATAAGAAAATGCAACAATTAAAAAAGTGTTTTATTTCAAAGAATATGTAAAAGCTTTGGTGGTCTTAAACTCTTTAAGTTTAAACAATTTTATATGGCCGACAAATTTTGCATGTCAGCTATAATGGTTTAAAAGAAAAGATCGCTAAAGTTGCGGTCGAAAATTTACATGCATTTTACGTCTTGAAAATTTAACGGAATGCTAACTAGGAGTTAATGAGAAAAGTAATATATTTGAATTGAGATGCAAAATTGTCGAAGGCCCATATTTTAAGAAAGGCGCATACTTTTATATATGGGTCATGCCATCAGTTTTGAAGTGTTGAATAACTACGTTGCAACCTGAAAAATACAAATAAAACTCACACTATGAATAGTCCGTATTTACAAATATTAATTTTTTACATAAATATATTGCCTATCGTATTTTTTACATGCGAAAAACACGATGCATACTTTAAAAAATATAAAATCTAGGATAATTGATATAATTTTTCTGCAATCTTCTATTCAGATTCTACCAACCATTTTCTCTTTTCACAATTTTTGATTCATTTGTTTTGGGAATAAGAGGGCGGCCTATTTAAAAAATAGGGCGCCCTCTTATTCCCAAAACAAAATATTTTCTTAAATATATAACATGTGATTAGAAAATTACTTATGACAAAAATATTTCTATGTTCCTCATAACAAGTAAGTATGTTCCTCATTCAAATACTCCACGGGACATAAATTAAAATAAAATTAAATTCTACATCTACCCTCTCTTTAAGTCTTATTTGAATAAATTAAAAGGGTTACAAGACATATTACCATAAAACCTAATACGTGAGTATCGTATTTATTTTTCATAAATAATATGGAAACAACAGATAATTCTAAGCAAAAGTCATGTCGCATGGCATTTACATGTTAACTGCATTTTTCTTTAAAATTTGCTTTTCCAGTAACTGAAAAAATTTAATTATAGTGATAACATATACCTTTCTTGTTATAAAACCACAAACGTAATTTAGATAATTTCATTTAATGGAAATGTACTTTAGTATAAATTGGGCAAAAAAACATGATAAAATAGTAATTTAGTAAGCGCTAGTTTTAATTTATGAATTTGAACTTGATATCAGTTAATTATTTTATATAATCATTGTTATCAATGCTGCTTTAACGACTCTATAAAATACAACCTCGTTTATAATGTATGCAATAACAAAGTAATTGCATTAGTAAGTGAAGAAAAACTATATTTAATTTCAAACAGTTTCACATTTTCCATAACAAAACTTCACTTGCAACCTTTCAAAGCTTCACAGTGAATCTTACAGTCAGTTATCGTATAATCAAGAATAATTTTGCCTGAATAATGATTGACAGCATCAAAACCATTTTAAATTTTAAACTTTTTTTACTTTAAACGTCTTTATCACATTATATAATTATTATAAAATTATCAGTTAATAACAATTTGACGTACTCAACGTTTCTAAACTGATATATTTAACTTCTAACTTTTATAATTCCAACCGCATACGTTGGTTAAGTATTAAAAAACTTCAATCATTCAATACTTCAAATCAAAAGCAAAACTTAAATTAAAACCATGGCCTTTCCTATATTCCATTTTAAAACTGTTTCATATACCTTACAAAAGTCATATAGAAATACATGTTGTGTATACACTCTCGGCATTCTGTTTAATATACAAACTTCATTAACGGAAACCCACGGGTGCCGTTAATGAAGTTAGTGTACTGCAGTTTACCCCTTGAAACGAATATTGCAGTGTTCTTAAGCAGTTTTCTCGCCAAATAACACTGTGGATATTGATATAAAAATTGCAGTACTAGGATGTAATATTCATGTTTCTACTTGTAGATTTAAGGTACGATAGCATAAAATGAGCTATTTATTCATAATCTCAAAATATACCGGAATGAGTTACTAATGCAGTGCTGTACTTTTAAATTGATATAAATCATATTAGTACTTTCATTAGTCGTAATTGGCGTACTTTCATCCTCGTAGCCATGTAATGTAAAGAAATTGGTTTCTTCTTATTTTTCGGAATTATAGAATTTCATGGAAAGCGAAATTTTTAGAAAAATAATTATATAATAAAAATAAACAATACTATAATTTTACATTAAATATTGTGTGAAATATTTATATCTCTTCTGATTTTGTTGAAGCTTTTCCTGATTTCTGGTTATATGACATCCTAATGGAACTATTTCCATAGCCATCCGAGTGGCTTGCAGCCGCTTTGCAAGGCCAATACCAGTTTTAACTTCCGTATGTCATCACTGGTAATATGTGCTGTTTGAGGTTTCCGTCTCCACACTTGAGTTTTTTGGGCAGGAAAATTTTCGTGAAATTGAAAGGTTTGCATAATAAACTATTTTTGTTCAATAATATGGATATGGTTATTAGGTCCATGTCCAATATCATTCTTAATATGAAATCACACATTCCCAAATTTTTCATTTTATTATATACTTTAAAGATATTCATTGCAATTTACTCTTTATTTTTTAAAATTTTAATTTTGGCATGTTGGTTAATATTTTAATATATAAAAGATTACATTTATTATTTAAGGGAAAAATAACATATCTTAGCGAAAAATACCATTTGGTAAAGATATAATTCTCTCCTTATAATAAAAAAAAACACAAAATGTTCAAGCACCCGCAAGGTTTTGTTTTGCTTGTTATTTAAATCTATTTTATACTAGACAAATTACAATTTTAATTAAAAAGAACACATTTTTCATCATTAACCTCAAGCTGATTTTTATACATTAGATATGTAGAATAAAGACATCAAAAATTTTATACCCAAATTTGATTTAATAAAAAATATATTAATTTTTCTGTTAAATGATATTTTCAAAAAACCTCCAAAGATCATATATCGAAACCTTAGTTTCTTTTTATTTTTTTTTAAGATAGGACCATTAGGATATCACCTAAAAATTAAGAATAAACAAGAGTATCCATGTTTGACAAACGAAAGATAACATTAATATACATATCTGACAAAGCGAAATTGATGAAGCTATTATCGATTATACATTGAAATATTTTGCCTCAGAAAATTGTTTCATATTCTCAACTTGTCAGCTGACATATCCTTGAATAAATTATATCATTGTATCGTAATTAACTGTGTGAAATTTTATTTAAAGCAATTTGACCCAAATTTGATTTAATAAAAAAATATATTAATTTTTCTGTTAAATGATATTTTCAAAAAACCTCCAAAGATCATATATCGAAACCTTAGTTTCTTTTTATTTTTTTTTACGATAGGACCATTAGGATATCACCTAAAAATTAAGAATAAACAAGAGTATCCATGTTTGACAAACGAAAGATAACATTAATATACATATCTGACAAAGCGAAATTGATGAAGCTATTATCGATTATACATTGAAATATTTTGCCTCAGAAAATTGTTTCATATTCTCAACTTGTCAGCTGACATATCCTTGAATAAATTATATAATTGTATCGTAATTAATTGTGTGAAATTTTATTTAAAGCAATTTGCATTGCAAAATCTATTTCAACAACCGAAATCAATACCAGTCCATCCTTTCATTTCGTAGTCATTTATCAAGGTCGATTCACTCTTCATAGTTTGAAGTACGAAATTCTTTTGTTAGTAGTTCGTTTTGGTAATCCATTTAATTTTTATCGAAAACTTTAAAGTTTCACAACTTTTAATGAGAATAGAACTATTAAATGTCAGTAGATATTAAAGAAATTATATTAGTATGAAAATGACAAGAGACACAAACTATTTAAAGCTAAAATAGGTAAGTTTAAACTTGCAAGGCTTGGATATTACCTACATACGAGTATTAAAAAGTCTAATAGTAATGTTTTAAAATATAATAGGTTTTTGAAAGAAGAAGATGTAGAATAATAAAAGAAAATATTTTCGAAGTGTTATTTATATTCTTAAATTTATGCGTGTGCAATTAATTTAATTTTGTGGTAATCCTTAAATACAAATACGAATTATTGCGTAATTGATATTCAGTTATTCATTAAAAGAGGATGCTATTTCTTTTGCTTTGTATCTGGAACTGGTTTTCTCATAACCACAACAATATTGTTTTTAGTTGCAAAGAGTTTGAAACTCATTTTAAAAATTAATAAATTTTGATGTCTAGGATAACAAACTTGAAATTAATTTATTAATGTATTATAATTAGTGCCGATATATAATTCAATACCGCAAAGGAAAGAAAGTAATTATAATAAGATCAAAACATTTCAATTAATTAGTTTTTTAAAGAGTGATAAACTTAAATTAATGAACATCAAATACATATGTCATATTTTTATGTATACCTGAACCCCTTACTCCAACCTCTAGATTAGCGATTCTTGAATTGGGTTCCTAGGAAGGATTACCAAATTTCAGCAAATTTGTCACATCAATTAGAGTGTTGTCTGAATAAATAATTATACAAAAAGTAAATGAAAAAGAAGTTTTATTGGCAAAGTCCCCAAATCTGAACGAAATGGTAATGAAACTTTTTTTAGTACACTTATTCCGTTTTCGTCCTTTTTCATAATCTGTCTTAAAAAGTTCTCTTATTCTTTTCTCTTGTCAAAAAGTTTTTACCCAGATTATGAACAACTTCTTTTACAAATGAAACCATACATTTTCTTCTACCTTAAACGGGGCAATATCTTATACATTCCAATATAACTTTGCAAAGAAGGAAAACATGGGTTAAAACTTGTTGTATTTAGGAACAATATATTTTAGTATAAATTATGTAGTTTAACTTTCTAATTACACATTCATAACTTTTTGAAAATTAAAAAACATTAAAAAAACTCTTCACTAACAATTTACTATTAAAGAGAATAGAAATGGGCCGGGTGAAAATTCGGATACAACTTTAAAATCATTATGGTTATATTGAAATAATTTTATTTATTCAGCGCAACCATATTAGTTATATTTTTATAACTTATATATTTTTATATTAGTTATATTTTTTAACCATATTAGTTATATTATCTTACAAGAATTATAGCCGGTAATGAAAATTAGGAAAAATAAGTATGTGGAAGGCTAATTATTTTAGTTCCATGATTAAAATTGTTTTTTTTTATATTGGAAAAATATATCGCACAGCTCTGTTCTAAATTAAATAAATACTAAATCAAGTAATTAAATCATTGTAAATAGTTTTTCATAACAAGCTACTAAAACAAAATTGTATTATAATCGCTTTATATGTCTGGATGGATTGTAAGTATAACTGACATATATAATGATATATAAAATAATGATAATAAAATATTGATGTATATTTGAAGAGTGTTACAAAATGTTGTCAAGTAGGTATTTGTGTATAAAATTAATAGACATATGACAACTTTCAATCTTTTCATTCATTTTCCACAAAATATTTAAAAATAAACCTCAGATAACGAAATGAAATGAACTCATCTTCAGGATGCCTATAACATGCTCCAGAAATTACTGTCATGCGGATATAAACTGACGCCACGTCACTTCGCTTCCAGTAATATATTCAGCTTGCGGCTAAAATTTATTTAAACTGACACTCGAAATTTTACAGACAACTACTTATGATATTTTTCTGAGTATTTCTTAATTTATTTTAGTCAATGTTCTGTTGCAAAAATTACAGGTTCTTTGGAAATAAAAACACATTTCGAAGTATATGTTGTGGACATTCAAATACTTTTTACATAGATCCTTAAAAATGTATACGTTTCTTCATATCCTCTATCTTATGCTACTTAGGTCCAGAACGAGCCGGCTTTTCTCATATTATCTTTATCTCATCTTCTTATCGTGTCAAAGGTCTTCTTCTACGCCTTGTACCAGTGAGCCGCTCCATAGTGTCGCTCTCACAGTCCATCTTTGGTCTGTAAGTTTCGCACCATGACCTGACCATCTCGAATTTAGTTTTAGGGCGTAGTTCAAACATTTATTGCTTTTATTGTTACAGTATTTTGTCTAATATCTTGATTCATATTACACTGTACTCGTCTTTGGCAAGTGTTAATTTAATTTTATATTTTGGTTGTGAACTTAAACGTCTGGCAGCGATATGTAAGACACGATATAAGACTCAAGTCAATCATTTTTTTTTTATATTTATTGCTTTGTTTTTAAATATTTTTTTAAACTCCAGTATTTATTTGAAGTTTGTGGTATCCCTCTTTCTATTTCTAGTACACTTTTTCTGTAAAAACTTATAATTTTGTTTAATTAGATATAATTATCTATATATTTCAGCGCTTATTAACTTTTGTTCATTTCCGGACCTATCTCAATGCTAGCTGAATGCAGTGTTCGATCATAACTGTAGCTGAGAACTTGTGTATGCTAGCAGTATCAGATCCTCTGCTAATTTTAGGTGACTTAAATAATCGCCTTGTACATCGTGTCCTGCATATTTCCAATCTAACTTACTAATAATTGATTCAAGGATAGCGATAAACATTTTTAGCGATAATGGCTGGTCTAGATTTTTCCCTTCCTTTAATGGGAAAACTCGGATCGATAGTTTCTAGTTTTACTCTAGTTTTATTATTGTTGTGAATACTTTTGTTGACTTATGTACATTTATGTGAGTATCCCTTACTTTTTAAAGCCTTCCCATATTCTTATGTATGATACCGCATCAAAGTTTTTTTTGATAGCTGATAAAGGCAATGCGTAGGGTTCTCTGTTATTTATGATACTTTCCCAAAATTCATTTTAACGTGTGTGTACAATATATAGTCAAAAAACTTTCGGAAACCTATTTGCTCTATGGGTCCTTTTAGTTCTAATTTAGTATTTATTTATTTATGTACATTAATGTATCTAATTGATTCATACGGCGGATTTATTTCTACTAGTACTATCTCTAACACACTACTAGAAAACCAATTTATATGCTTTCCTTTCCCTCGTTAGCTTATTTTAAATTGTTACTGGATATTTTAGTAGTTCCAATACGGAGAGTCGAGAAGTGTCAATACGATTTTTTGGATCAGACGGATTTTTGAATTATTTGTGCATTACGCAATTAAACACGCATGTTCTATTTTCTTCGGTCTTTGTTGGATCGGTTATCATCCTTCGTCTGTGTTACGCATAATACTAATAATAATAGGTTAGCCAAAAAGTTTGTTAGTCACAATTTGATTTCTTAAAATTGTATTATAAACCTTTAACTATTGTCTAAATTAAGTAAATTTTTGTTTCGACAATCACCTATTTATTTATTTTTTCTTAAAGATCATACGTTGCCTATGTCTATGGTAAGCTTAAAACTAAGTCTCACCTCAACCATGTTAATTACATTAATTCAGTGATGAGATTATTACTAAAGTTACAGTTATTGTTCGCATTAAATATGTATTATTTATAAAATTATAAATTTCATGGAAATTCTGATATTACTAAAATAAACTTACTTTTTAATGTTTACGCATTTCAGATTTATCTGCAAAAACCTGTGTGGATTGGCCTCCAGAAAACCCCGTAAGTTTCTATCTTGTGCTGCTTGAGTCCCGAACGGACCGGCTTTTCTCTATATTTCCATCGTGTCGAATGCCTTCTTCTATGCCTTGTACGACGTGGGCTGCTCCATAATGTCACTTACAGTCCATTTTTAATTATAATAAGAAAGATTAAACATTAATAAAATTTATTTAGGACAAAAGCAGTATTGTCAATTTTAGACGAGTATTTCAAGTACCATGCTCTGGTAGGTATACTAGTATTATTTACTTTTATAATAAAAAATTATATAACATATTAAATAACAAAAAAAAAATTTCAAAATAAATCGTATTGACCATTTAGCTGGTACTACATTCGTATCATTAATTACAAATTAGCGTTACACTGTACAATAACGCTGGTTCAGACAAATTGTAATTATCGTGTAATATACGAGTAAAAACCGAAGAATGCAAAAAAAATGTGTTGAGATATTTCTTGCTACGAATTTCAAAACCTTAATGATTTATATAAAAATTAAAGTATAAAAAAAAGTATGGGTGTATGTTTGTTTTGCTGCTTGCGGTGGATAGCCTTAACTACGAGTTCCAGCCCAATTTATCATAAGACTGTTCTAAATTATTGATGAAAATATTCACCAAAAACACATTGTTCCTCCCGTTGCGCCTTTTTTGAGACTGCTAAAGGGAAAGTTATAATAAAAACAACGTTACAAGAAATTTACTTAAATTTTCCCCAAAAACTGTAAGAATAATTTTAAGTGATGTAGTTCTTTTCAGAAATTCATTAATTTTCATGCCTATTGAGGAAAAGTTCCAAAATATATTTAAGTTATAAAAATTCAGATTGATGTCTCTAAATAGTTCAAAAAAATACTACGTACACTTAAATATTTCCATCTGCCTATGTTTGAAAGGAACCCTCTCACTTAGATGCCAGAACATTTTATGTAAGTGATACGTTTTAGTGAATGGCATATTTGCATCTCAAGTAAAAGGTACATTTTTGACATACAACAAAATTATATTTGCTTCACATGGTCATTTTTCTTCAAAGACAGCTATAAAACCTTTTGTAAATAATATGGTTTCCTTGAATAACATGAAAAAATATTGTCTAACTAACTTCACGTCAGGGTTAATTGAAAATTTGATTATTATTACTTTAGGTCAATATTATAATCGATATTATTTTAGGTCAATATTATAATTGATATTAATTTAACTATGATAATGCAGCATAAGACTTATGTGTTCATTTTCTACCCCAAAAGAATATAACGAATGAAATATATCCCTGTTTAAATTCCATAAATACCTTTGATAGGCAACACATTTCAGAAATAAATCAATGAATCTAAATTGTTAGCCTTCAATTATTTTAAATCTGTGGGGTTTTAAACTTAATGAAGTCAAAATAAGCATTAATTTAATATTCAGTGTATGGATAAACCCAGAGGAAACCAATTTACTATTTTCAATGTACTGAAATTAATTATGCTATTAAAATTTGGCTATTACTTTTTGCGAAAATATTTGATACATGATAAAATTTCAATAAAAATTATTTATAACAATGGATAAATATGTATATGTATGTATAAACATATATACATATATATATAAATATATATATATATATATATATATATATATATATATATATATATACACACATATATATATATATATATATATATATATATATATATATATAAATATATGTAAAAATTAAAGTTTAAATCTCTAAAATAAATTTTACATTACTTATTGGTGAGGGCTTAATTCTCACTAATAATACGAACATAATATTCCTTATATTTTAAACATAAATACACATAACCAAAACTGAAGCTTCTGTATAACAATTTCTATAGAATAGATGGCTCTTAGAAAATATATGTTTAAATTGAAAATGATTTACTCCATGGTTAGAATACCTAGCTCGATGATTATTGTCCTTCTCATTTCATTATCCATTGAAATAAAATATTGGTTTACTAGATCTCCGCAGGAGAATCTTTATTTTGCCCACGAGGCATTTTTGCTTTACGTTTTTTCTAATATTTTGTATAGCCAGTGGAAATTTTTTTCACCCAAGGAAATATTTATTCATAAATTAATAGGATTTTTTTCAGCGATATAATACCAATATATGTGTTATTAAAGTAATCAGTAATTTTCAGCAATACGACATCCATTTATATGTTATTAAAATAATCAGCAATTTTCAGTTATATTAAATTTTCAGCAATATGGCAACCATATATGTGTTATTAAAATAACAATCATTCAAGAAAACACTGATGTTGGAATTGCATAAAAATCACCTATTAATCTACCCAAATAGCACGAATAACATTTTGTTGCTGATAATATTTACCTAATCAAACACGGTGGTGTTTGTTGTAATATTATATTTAGTAAATGTTGTATACGGTCGTTTTTAAGAAAACGATGTTAATACTGGTGAGAAAGACGTTTTTAATTTTATTACGTTTGCAAAGTTATGTGATGCAATTATTGGCTAAAACATTAAGTAATTAAAAATATTTTGTAACATAAGATTTTTCATAATTTTTATTATAGTTGCTTATTTTATAAAATTTTTATAGTATCATATATCACATATGATAAAATATTTTTAAGGATAGAATTTTACTAATTTGATTTGGATTTTTTATGTAATAAATGTATAATAAGAATAAAGAAACGTGAGGAAAGTGGATCGAAGTCAAGCAAAGCAAGATTTTACTTTAACAAACTAATGAATAAGTAAAATTTAATAAGTATTTTTAAAAAAATCATTTATGCAATTTTTATGTTGTTCGAAATTATTTCATATTCACTCCACTTTTTCTCTATTGACTTTACTTATATTACTTGCTGAACCATAATTAACATACATGTGTAATATATTAATTTGGTAGGAAAGTATTAAGCGATATAATTGGTATAATTATAAAACATTCGAATTCAATATTTAAAAAAAAATGGTTTACTTTGATAGTTCAAAGTAATTAATTTTTTTATGTAACACTGACAAAGAAATTCCTATCCGACGCATTGTAATTACATTCATGTGTATCTATAGGGGGCGATATGTCAATTTTAAATCACGCAGTGAGCTTTTCCACCCGAACATATATTGACGAAACGGACAAATGGGAGTGTTTACTTGCTTGCACGACTACCTACCTGTGGAAGCCATCTGAGGACTGAAATCATTGTCAGTCGTCTTCCATATGTAAAATTCTACGATGTTGTACAAATCCGTGTTAAACGTGATTTGTTTCTTTAGTTTGGTTAATGTTTGAAACTTTTATCAATATTGGTAATTTAATTACATTGGTAGATTTAGTATCAGACTGTATCAATTACATTTCTACATATTTTTTTTGAGAATTGGTTTGTTTGCAAATCATATATTAATGAAAAAAAAATTATGGAGATATGAAAAGAGTAATACAGAACTAAAATATTTTGTTTGGAGTGGATGTCGTTCTGTGAGTAAATCTATTTATTTGTTCGCATATGACGCTAGTTGTATTTTGATGAAGTTTTTAATATGGTATTCAGTTGGTTCTGGGATAACACATATGTAGTCGATATAATATTTCGTTAACAAATTTATTTAACTAAATTAATTTCCTTTTAAAAATTATTTTCATTGGTAACTTTACATGCATTAATGTTAACGTAATTGTATTGTGTATCACATACTTTTTAAAAGCCCACACACAAATGAAACCTCTGCTACTGCTAGTATATTAATAAGAACCACGTAATATCATAAAACAGATTTTTCGTTATTATATATTTCATGATTATACCTTTTTTCACTAATACAAAACAAACTCAATATATACTATATTGCTTTACAGGCACTATTACGTAATATGATATGTATTGAGCGTCTCCTATGAGATTCTAAAGTAAGCTCTGTAAATAAATATTCAATAACATAAATATAGAGCTGTTTTCACAAAGAACTGTCTACCATTTCATTTTTCTGGTGCTTTTTCCATTGTGAGCCAATCAACTACCAGACCGTCAAAATTTTTACGCTTCAATATTATTTTCTTTGTTCTGAGTATTTCATAATTTATTGATGTGCATTGTGCTGGAATTTATTCGTCAATATTTTATGAGAATAATTTTAGGTACGCCATTTCGCATTTTTATTTAACAAAATTATATCGAGAAGAATAGGCAATTCTCCTAATAGAAAC
This sequence comes from Druceiella hillmani, assembly GCA_039881145.1. Lineage (NCBI taxonomy): Eukaryota > Metazoa > Arthropoda > Insecta > Lepidoptera > Hepialidae > Druceiella > Druceiella hillmani. The sequence continues at coordinate 14,161,162 of JAYKKI010000025.1, read as the reverse complement.
GAACAAAGAAATGGGAAATTCTAGAAAAAACCTATAAAATAAACAATAGCACAATCTGAAGATAATATAAAATTGAATTACTCTAAGAGTCTGGGTAGGTGATTGAATAAAAGTTTTTACGTGAAACAGTATGAATAATATTTTTATTTCAAATTTCTACAGTTAACGGTTAATATATATATATATATATATATATATATATAAGTATTTATATATATGTGTATATATATATATATATATATATATATAAGTATTTATATATATGTGTATATGTATATATATATATATATATATATATATATATATCTTTTAAATCTATGACATTTTGCAATAGATAAGCCGGAGAAGGTCCTTTTTTAAAGTTTTAGAGTAAATTAAGAATACATGAAGACATTTTTATAAATATTCACCTAGGTAAACTGAAAGGTTTACATTATTTTAATTAATAAAAATAATGTAAGTACTACACTACAGTAAAACTAAAACGTTAATATCACTGCGAGTGCGCTAAGTCAAAACCGATACCTTTACTCGAGTTAAGCCGTGACAATAGGTAATATACATTCATTTAAAAATGAAATTATTGTTTTATAGGAATATGGCAGAAGCAAAGGTGCAGAAATTTTTAAATTGACATTTTCGCTAAAAATTATAATTTATCTTTAAATTAATAAAAATGAAGCTATAAAAAACTAGAACCCGACTACGTCAAAAAAGAACTGAAAAATAGAAAAACAAGTTAGGTGATCATAATTATATATGTATGTATATATATATATATATATATATATATATATATATAAGTGTATATATATATACATATATATATATATATATATATATATATATATATATATATATATATATACAATATATATATAATAGCATATTGTTACAATTTGAAATTTTATTTCTACTTAGAAATTTAAGCTTTCGACTCATTCATCTTATTAATATAGTAACAAAGATCTTATATCGATATATCGAAAGAGAAGCTCGTGCAATATTGTAAAATTTCGCATCGGTGAAATAATTCTTTTGCCACTTTTTCAACACCTGGGCCAGATTTTATACAAAGTAATGAGTTATCAAGTATGACATGTAAATCAAAAAGAAAATAAAAAATATTAATATAATTTTGTTTTTAAATGTAAAAAATAGAAAATTAATGAAATAAAATTTAAAGATACACAAATATTTAATAAATTTGTAGTAATTTATGCACGCATGAATTTTTGTAGTAATTTATTTGCCAAAATAATTTTAATTATTTTTATTTATACAATGATTCCAGTGCAATCTGCTACTTATTACAAATATTATTATTCATTAAGCCACTTCAAAAGAATGGAGAAAATTCTCAAATCTCGTCGGAATCTTTCTTTTAATGTTTATTCATCGATAATTCTTTGCCAAGTGGATCAATTTCAATGATCCTTTCCTATTGGAAAGGGGGTACTTTAGGGGTAGTACCGTATAAATATGTTCACAATATGATGATGAAGTCCGGAAATCTACAATCGAACTCCTTAACGAATGGCAGTAAATCAAATATGATCACTCACAAGTCAGGGTATTATCGAGATGAGCAATGGAACTTTTTAACCGCTGTTAGTAAATCAACTGTGATTAAATATATCTGATACTAGTGGTTGTTACTTTAAAAAATATAATTATCGGCAAGATCAAGGTCCAATGACGAGTCCTTGAGATTAACAATGGAATTCCTTAGTGAATGGTAGTAAACTAACTGTATTTCAAGATGTTTACTACTGGTAGTTGTTACTTTGCAAAATAACTACACCATCGACTAGGCCAAAGTCTGATGATACATTCCGGAAATGAACAATAGATCTACTTATCGGATGATAGTAAATCAACCGTTATTTAAGAGAGTTGCTACTTATAATTTGTACTTTGCAAAATAACTACACGATGAACCACGTCAGGATCTGATGATGAGTTGTAGGGATGAACAATGGAACTCCTTTTTCCTCTTTTGCAAAATAATTACACCATCGACTAAGCCACGGCCTGATAATGTATTCTGCAGAAAAATACAGTCACTGGACTTCTCACTGGATGGTGGTAAATTAACCGTAATTCAAGATATTTGCCACTGATAATTTTTACTTTTCAAAATAATATTATTATCAATCAGATCGGGATCTGCAATCCGCAGTTTTCCTCTTATGCAGAGTGGAGGTGATTTTTTTGAGTGCGTATGCCATTTCCGCAAGGCTTAAGTTTCAAAGTCAATCGCAGTATTGAGCGAAGGAAGAATGACACCACTCTAATTTTATTTAACAATGAATTTGGAGACAAAAAAGATGGAGATTCCAGAATGAAATGAGTAGTTTTAAATGATTACTTTTTATATTAAGTTACATTGACGATTTAAAGAGATGAAAATATTTACGTAATCCTAATTTGTACTGGAATTTTTAAAATCTTTTTGTGCAAAAGTGCATAAACAAAATGGGCGTTACTTTAAACTAACCTTTTTTTCTACATGGTATTGATATAATAAACATCAAGAGATGTACATAAATAAAACAAATTTATATCTGTTGGTTACCGGATAAATACAACCATGTTTACATATATGTATATATATATATATATATATATATATATATATATATATATATATATATATATATGGACTTTACTAATCAGGTAAATAAAAGTAATAAAATTAGTGAATTCGAAATATTAACGGCAATTGAAAAAAAATATTGATTACAATGTTCTTTTTTCCGTTACAAATACTATATAACCGGAAGTTTTACAGGATGATGTATTTTAAAAAAAAGCTATGTTTGAAAAGGGACCTAATGTAAGGAAATTAACCTTTTAAAGAAAATATCCCACATTTTTATTAAACTACCGTTAAATTGAAAGCGCACGAATTTATTAATATTATTAATATATTTTCGACGAGCCTGCACAAATTTATAGACACAGTACGTAGTTAAAAACGTTTTAAAGTAAAGCACATTTGCTAAATCGTTCGACTTTGCAAGTCTTATCGCATACTTTACAAGTCATATGGAGAGAGAAATGATGAAATTTCCATTTTATTTTATTATTTTAAAATAATTTCATAAAGCTACTTAATTTACGAACCTGTAAACAAAAGTCATTCTAAGATGAGGCACGATATTAATTAGATGTCATAAAAATGAGTTTCAATAAAAAAGAAGCTATAAATTATCATTTTAATTTAGTTTAAATAAATGTTATAAAATTTTAGGACAATAATCTATACGTATAAACAATTGCGACAGAGCGAAATCTGTATATGGAATTTCCTTTAAAAAGAGTAATTGATTTAGCATTTTGAATAATGGTAGAAGCCAGAAAGATTTTAATATTTTTGTCTGTTTCTCTGTGTGTTAATTTGTTCTTCAATAACATGAAATTTACTTCCCAAATTTTTATTAAAGTTGGTTTATTAATTGTTTATATCCTCCAGCAACATACAGAATATTTTTTATTTGAATATTACAGATATAAAACCAATTGATGAATATTACGTTAGTGGTATTGGTAACGCCATCTATTAGCGTTTTTAGTAAACTTTATGCTCATAGATATATTACGATATGGTACTGCTAAAGCCTTCTGTTGGCTTTGTTAGCTAACCTTGTGGTCATATAGTTCTGAGGCAATAAAAAACTAAAGGAACACAAAAAATTCCTGTCAACTTTTCTTATACCAAATTGCAGGTGAACAAAGTTGCGTTGACGCAGCCAATATAATTTTAAATGTCATCTTAAAATGTATACATTTAAAGACACAGTTCCGTTCTAATGTTTATTTCTCTTAATATATTGCTAATTTTGATAATTATATAAACTACATATTAGTTGAAATACAACCCTTGTGGGAGATAAAAACATAAGTAAAATACCACTACAAAGATTTAGTATTTGATAGATCAGATAACTAAGCTTAAATATCAGGAAAGTATCCGCTACGGCCAAGTGAAGTGTTTAAACATAAAATCTTTTTTTTTGGTACATTTACTGTTACAATTTTTTTGACGCCCAAAAAAAGATGTCAACATAATTATATTTTATTACCCTTAGCGACAGCGAATCTCACGTGTACATATTATATTGATTTTACCTAAAGAGCAAATATTTCAAACGAACTTGATTTTCTTCACACAATAACCACATGGGCGTTGTCGGTAGACATCAAAGAGTGCGTGGTTAAAGAATAGTGTTTGCGATTAGAACGGTACGACACGTCTCGAACTCCTCAAATATGCCATATCGTTCGATTAACTTATGAGCAAATCAATCCAATTCGGTGGTCATCTTTATTAGTACATGTGATCCTATATTAATCCTACATGATCTTAGAGATGTCAGGCTAACAAGCTTTTTTATATCTACGACATCTGTGCTACTATCAGCTTAAATTTAATAAGAATAAAACGCAGCTTATCCAGAAAAACTTTGTTTGCAAAGCTCAAACGCAAGCAACTTATTCTATGTTTCTCTGTACTTGTACTAAGCAATTGTTTTTATTCGTTACCCATATGCATTTACTCTTGATGTAATTTCTATCGGAAGAATATTTTTAATTGCATGACGGTACATTCAATAAATATGCTATAAGTGCTCTAAAAATACTAAGCGATTGCCTCGTTTTCAATAGAGGTGTATCTTTTACATAAGTGCATTTTAAACTTAATATCTCACATAATTTTTGGTTGGTTAAGCTATTTATGATCACATTTTTTGTTTATTTCAAAACTTAAGGTCATAGAATTTAGTTGAAAAGATTTTGGGTTACAAAAATTATAAATCAAATGCAGAATGTATTTCATTCAAGTAAAATAAATAAGAAAGGTCGTTGAAATAATTTGAAGGCATTCCCGTTTTTATTTAATTTTTTGAACATGTATATTTAATCATATAAAAGTAACATAAACCTATGCATATCAATTATGGTGTAAAATAAATAAAATATTAGTCCTAAAAACATGAGTACATGTCTCACATAGTTCTTCAAATATTTTTTTTCAAATATTTTCAAAGGATAAATTGTGCCATAGTTTATAACTATCATAGTCCCGAATAAACCCATAATAATTATAATTATGAAATTGAAAAAGCAAGTGGAATTTTCATCAGTCGAATCTATTTAAGATAGAATATATTAAAAACTGTTGAACCAATTTTTACGAATTTTGAAAATTAGATAAAAATATTTCATTTCAATAGCAAGATAGTATTAGCAAAGAGCAGTAAATAGGGTGGAAATCGATTTAAATGTTTACAACTAAATAAAACCGTGCAGTATTATTTCTGTTTTATTTAAATTCTTTACCATGATCTAGATTACGTTGCCTTACAAAACCTTCAGGGTGTAAAAATCTTAACAAGTTTCCCAGCTGAAGATGTTATTATACAACGAACCGTAGGTCTTGATAAAGCATTTAAATACAGTAAGGATAATGCTACATCACGTATTTTCATTTAAAAATTAAATTAAAATTATTTTCTAAAAAATTAACCCTTAATATATTCAAGAGCAGAAATAAATGTTTTAAACATGATTTAGTTTTATTCTGTTTTAAAACAAAATTCATATAACTTGAAAATAAATATTTTACTTCGTGGGATCAAACCTAGAGATGAAAAAAAAATCAGGAAAATTATTTTATTCATACATCATAAAAATGTATGAATGTTCGCTATTCGGCTCTTCCCTAAATTTAAGTGATTATTTCTAAGTGAAGAGTTTGCTTAATAAATAATCCTTTTATCCTCGGAAATTCTTTCAATTCTAGCTTTCTGTTTGGAAAATAGTACATTTTTTATACTTATATAATCGCTACCTATATGGATCATTCAACGTGTTAGATCAAATAATTTTTACCAGAATGTTATCCTGAAAATATTAGGGAATATTTAGATTACATTCTGATTACATTTCTTTAAAATATTCTATCTGTCTAAAAAAATACTATAAATATTTTATTTATGGTGTATTATCGTGAAGTGTATATTAAACGCGAAAATTCGTAAATATGGTTTTTACTTTCGATTAAAGGTTTAAAGTTAGATTTTTGTTCCTAATCTTTTTACTGTCTCATATTTTTTCCTAATTCTGTATTTTGGTATTTTCAAATAATTTTCACTTCCACTTTTTTTCAATTAAATTCCCAAATACTTCTGTTACTTTGAATTGTTATTATTCGATTTCCTTTCTTGTGTTAAATAAAATTAAATAATGAAAAAATCGGAAAATGAAGATAATATGTTTCTATCGTTACACATGTTATCACCTCATGTTGAGTTGTTGAGTTCAATACGGGCAATTATTTAGAATTGTCAAAAGTAGAGAAAAATTGGAATATTTCTCACGTACGGCTTATGCGGCACGAGGCATGACGACTTTCGCTTCAAATGTCCTATTTTTTGCAAATACCCACAAAAAATGGGATATCTGTGAAGAAAATTAGTTGAATAATATATGAAATTTTCATTATTTTTAATTTTATAGTGTTTTAGTAATTTAATTAATTATATTGTAATGTATTGTTTATATAAATTCTGTGTAAAACAAAATAAGGGACAAAACAGATTGAACATTAGATTGACTCGACTTTATGGATAATTAAAACATAGTAGGTGCAAACATTTTTACAATGCGTTTCTCCATGTATTACATATCGACTTATTAAGTAATTTCTTTTTTTTTCACAATACTTTATGAGAAACGAAAGTTTTAAATATTAGAATAATTGCAAGAGTTTTAAAAAGTAATGTCTATACAAAATGCATAATTTAATATGTGGAATTATTTATGAGTTTCGATGTGAAATGTCTGAAATATCTGAAATAGGTAATAAAATACTCAATAAGAATTAAAAAATGAAATGTGTTTCACTATCTTTCTTAATATCAGTTTAATTTGGTTTCGAATATTTTAATTCATATAATATTTATTAGATATATTTGAATATGTACAAATGGTGGAACGCTATCACCAAAGCAATACATTTATATTATGTCGATAAGGCCTTAATTACTTTTCATTTATTAGTACATCCTGAATAAACTCATAAATAAATGGCTGAGATATTACTTGATGTTGAATCCGGGCAAATAGCTACTACAACCTTTAATGTTACAGAATAAGTAAGAGAGGAAGTGTGGTGGCGGAGTATTGTGGAGGGTATAAAAATAGTTACTCCGCCACCGTATTTCCTCTGTCACTTACTTTACCCGGTAACATCAAGAGTTGTACTAGCTATTTACCCAGATTCTCCATCAAGTGACATCCCTACAAGCCGTTCCATCAATTCAGTTCATCTCCTTATTAACTCAACAAAAATATATGGTGAAATTAGTAACTAATAATTTTTAGGTAATGAAATATAAATGTCAGTCAAAATGCGATTAACACATATATGAAATAAAACAGAGAAAAAATAAATCACTTCAGCTTCCCTAATAATTTCGGGAAATTATTTTAACTCTAACCGTTAAGAGATTTCTCATTCAAGAGTAAATTTATTCAAAAAGAAAGTTAAAATATGTGGAAACAATTTCTATAACCTGCTGTGATAACTTATATGATACCATATATAATAATACCATCTGTTTAACTTGTGCTATAAATTCTGGAACACGAGATGAATTTTATTTTGAATTATCAGTTTTTTTCACATCATTTGACATAAATAAAATTATAAACTTAAATATAAAACAATTGTTTGTACCTTGTTCATCTTTTGGTCTGAAACATTAAACTGTGTATTTATAACATTTTGCATCTACCAATATTTTCAACTAAAAGTGTGTTGTCTACGGGACGTAACGTTCTAAATAATAAGATACGATTATGAAGGAAGTATAATATTTTATAAATAAAAATTTATTATTATCTAGTATCACCGTCAGAAGAATTCGATTGTAAAATTCCAGAAATATATCGTAGTTACTACTGTGTTGATTGTCCGTAATACATTCTTACGTTCATTAATAAATTAAAGAAAGTCATTCTTCAAACAAAACGGATATGATAAAAGACGAAAGATGGGCCAAGACTAGATTTTACTTACTAACAAATTACAGAATTTCATAAAAAGGATTTGCATTGAATTTGGAGAGTTCCTTATTATTATTTGCGAGAGCATGAAATTATTTAATTTTCGGAGCATTTTTGTCGAGTTTTGAGTTAATTGCATAAAATCCTAGAATCACAACTTATATACAAAACATTGTTGTAAGTCCGCGAACGATTTTGGGAGCTTTTAAAATGTTGTAATTGTGTTGCATGAAATTATTTTGTTTCAGTGTAGGTCTTTGTTACTTAAAATTTTCGTGTATATTTCTTGAGAAAATCGATAATGTAAATGGAGTTATTACACAGCAAAAAATGACGTCCGGCTAAGTGCCCAATAAGACGTTTAGAGATTTATTAATCAAGAATTCGTTACATATGTATTAATAACTTTTAATTATTACACGAGCTCATTTTATCCTTTTAATGTTTTGAAAATCGTGTTTAATATGCGGCTCGTGTTCTTTCATACTTAAATGTTATTTTAATTGAATTAAAATATTTTGCAAACTAGCAAGAGCGACACGATCTAGCGTCCTGAAATGTCATGATTGCTTGGGGACTATTGTATCTTTGGTTTTTTGAGCCTTTTTCTTGTTTTTGTATACATTCTTAACCATTCTTAATTCTAGGCAAAATATGTATAACTCATGAAATGTTGAATTTAGAATTTTTAAATTATTTGAAGTTTTTAAGTTAACTTCATTGATATAATAGTTACAACACCTTAATTCGGAACGAAAACTAATTTTTATAAAGATATATTAATACAATATATAATTTATTTGGCACATATATTAAAGCTTATTTATACACAACTGCATTTACTATTTTATTGTTTCAATTTAATATCTAATTATTCATTTCAGAAGATATTTGTTTTGTAGAACACACACCAAACTTAACAAGCTTCATTTCAATCATTCTTTCTCTAGCACAAACCTTTCTAGGGTTTCGTAGCCTAATTAATAATACTCACAGTTTTGCTATGTTCGTCTGTCTGTCCGTTTGTGTATAACAGCCATTTTACTCGTAAACGAATAGAGCTAAAAAATTGAAATTTTTCACGGCTCTATATATTTATAATATCTACAAAATCATGCATTAAGGGATTTAGAAATTCTGTCTGAGGGTAACTCCCTTACTGTACTAATTTTTTTTTATTCAAACACACCCTCGTGTATGGTATTGTTAAACAGGACTTTCAAAAATATTGTTGACATCTAATAAATACTTTTTCGATACTGGGATCAGTTTACGAAATATTAGAATTTAAATTAGTAATTTTTTTAGGGTTACAGGTCCTCACTCACTGTCAGCTAAACTGCTATTTTGATCGTCTGAAAATTATTAACAACAGCAGTATATACAACGAAATTGTAAGGAAAATTAACCCAGCCCCTATTTCTTAACAAATAATAGTGGATCAACTTATGACATATATTTGGACTGTAAAAAGTTCATAGTACCTTTAAATGTATGTTCAAAATGTATGCATATGGTGTACCACATACGACTCCATTTAATCTCTTCATCCTCCATAGCCTCAAAATTTGTACGGTTTTAGACGTATGCACATTAAATTTTGAAAAATGAAAAACATGAAAAATTGGGGTATCATTTCCCATTTTAAACTATACGCACTAATTTCCACAATACCAAACTTCAAAGTGACATACAATACATTATTTCAAGCCCTTCAACCTCCAATTTTTAAAGCTTCGTACCTCAAAATTAAAAACGGACCCTTATTCATTCAAGTGTTGTCGATCACTTCCGTGTTTCTCAGAAACCGTTTGACTTATAAAGTGGAAACTTTCCTTAGCTGAAACTCAAAAATATTTGTTCGGTAACTTTAGCGGTGTTAATACTCGATTGTTAAATACTCGATTTCAAAGTACATATAAAAATTAAAAACCCCAAGGATCTGAAAAAAAAATTTTTTAATCATTTTTGGCATTGTGTCTTCAGAGATAAGCTGAAAAACGCAAAAAAAATACATTATTTCCTATATGTCCGAAATATTTAAATTAAAGTTATGGAAAAATATGGAAATATATATTACTCACTCACACATTTTGAATTAGTACTAACTTTTTAAAAATATGCATATTTGAATTAAAAATAGCGCAAGGTCATATTTTCCTTTCTTAATTTTATGTACTATGTGGAATACTATATCAAAGGGCTTATTGTGGGAAACCAAACAGGCATTTTTTTCATATCGCATGATTTAATATATCACAAAATATTCCAAAAATTATGCGAAAATGTAGCTACATCCCTTCTTTTCGAAACTGCTGAACTAAAAATCATGGTAAAACGGTGCGCTGTTATCAACGCCGCGGCGTTGATAAGATGTAACTTGGAGAATACAGGGAAACTATAGGGATTTTGCTTTATCTAACAGTTTTTGAATTGAACATTGTGTTTTACCCCTGTGTTGTGCAAAACTAATATTTTTTAAATATTTTAATAGAACTTCTAGGTAATGTAATTACTATGTATAACATAAATAAGTTCTTATATGTGTCCTAAAGGGATACATTTGTATTTATGAGGATGCTTTTAAATTGTTAATAATTTTTTAAGTAACAAAATGGTATAATGAAAATTTAAATAATTAATTCAATGGTGCAAAATGTAAATATATAATTAAAAAGGAAAAGAATAAGAAAATAGAAGAATTATAAACCAAGGACTAACTAAGTAAAGAATCCTACCTTTATTTTAGAAGCCTTAGATGTTTCTCCATTATATTTCAGACACATGGGACATAAAGAAGAGAATCAAACATTAGACCTCAAAGATAATATAAACAATCTGAAATTTAAATAATAAATATACCATAACACCGCGAATACCGGATAAAATATTTAATTTAAATTAGTGTAAAAACACCACGGACACTGGATAAAATATTTAATTTAAATAAGTGAAGATAAAAACGCCAAACATTTTTTTCTGACACTTATATTTTCTGACGCTCCAAATCTGTGAGAGTGGTAGAAATATTTTTATAGGTTTGGGATAATAACTCAAAGATTCAATCAAGAATAAATTACTTTCAAGGAAGCTACTTGAGAAAGCCAGGTCCCATCCTGGGATCCCGCACCATTAATCGAGTAAACGAAGATGAAATGCGCCTAAGAAATGAAATGATATTTAGTAGTACTTTACTAAATTCTAGAGGATTATGTATTTCTAGACTTAATAATATCACAAGGATTTAATTCACCCTTAACATCAGCAACCATTAACCACCATTAGCCGCCATCACCCTAATTTAAAATTTATCTTTAAACGTTAATATATTATCAAAGCTTTGAAAATTGTTTATAACAAGCATTTGAAATTCCACTCTCAATTGATTAGTACATGTTGAGCCTGAAATATTTTCAACGCAGCCTGCAGAGAACAATTTATTAACTTACCATTTATTCTGACATCAATTGTTGAATAAGTAGTTAAACAGTTTGCTTATTGAATTCCTTAGAAAGTTGGGCCGCAAGTTCAAACAAATTAAATATGTTGGCCAAACTTATTTAGTAACTGCAATAACTTAATATCCCCTACATCAGAGTTTGGAAACTTGTTAACGACATGTCCACGTAGAGAAATGAAATACCTATTCATTGAATTATTTCTAATTTAACACGCCGCTTCGAAGTTCGTTAGTGGCAATATTAAACAATTGTTAGGAAGGTCTGTAAGTACTGAGAGTGACAAATTTACTTTTTTGATAGTTTAAATAGAATCATAATTATGTACATAGGTATGATCGATTGCTGAGTTATTGGTAGGAAATTTTAATATTAAAATATAGTTTTTTTTTAAATTTTGAGTTAATAACAGAATCATTTTCTCCTCTGGCATCAGAGATCCTAATGTTAAGCGTGCATTTTGTACAGAAGTTTTACTTTTGAATTCATAAGTCTATTTTTGAAGTGATATAAACGTTTCAACGATATAAGGTATCGCACCGTTTTGTTCATCTTTTTGGTTTTTTTTAAAATAATAATTAAAAATATCATTGTGTTTATGGAATATTACAACTTACTTTTTCTATAAAATAATATCTAGGCAAATGAGTATGTTTATTTTTTTCTTTTGAATATAATTCATCACATGTGTTTCCTTGTCGTTGAGACTTTTGCCTTCATTGATAATTTTATGATGAATCTAGATCAGAACTAAATATGTATTTTATCGTTTATCTACTCATTAGTTGCTCAAAATAAAACAAAAAATTTACCGGTAGTGTATTTTCATCTGTTTAAAAGAAATCATTCTGAAATTGTTTTTAAATACCAAACAATAATTTTTTTACGAAATATTTTTGTGAGTTTTTCAATTTTAACGAACTATCATAAATACGAATTAATATTAATTTTTTTACAATATATATAAATTTGCAGAAAAAACCTTTTCATTACGGCTGTAACATATAATATACTTAACTCTGCATTTACTGATATGTTACTTAAATTACAACCTTGTTTTGGATTCCTTTCTTTCACAAATGATTTTTCCTTTTTAAAACTTTTAATATCTAATTTTGTAATTTTAATGAATTTTGAATTGGTATGGTTTTAGTTTAAACCTTAATATTCACCTATTTTACATTGATAAATAGTTATATTGATTTAAGGGAAAATTGGTAAATTAAAAAAAAATTAAGTACTAAAAGAACTCGCAATACGAGTATTCCATACGCATGTACACATTTTAAAATTCAAAATATTTACCGTTAATAAATTATTTTTCACGACATAAATTTCCAGGAAAACTATGACTTTTGAAATAATTGATATAGTTTTTGATCTTAGTGTAAACTTTGAGTAACTGTGTTTTTTTTCGGAGATTGTTTCGGAGACTGAAAAAGGCACTTATTTTTTATGGACATTCTTAACCTTAGGTTCAAGCGCAGATTTCAAATTCAAACGTTGAACATTTGTGGAATAAACGGTGACACTTTTCAACATTACCTATACGATTATATCGTATAAAATTTCAAATAAAATTATTTTGGAATCGTTATAACCTTCTTTTATAATTAACATTCTGCGCCATTTAAGAATAACATTGAAAAACAATTTATTACATTTTTTGTGCCGCTCTAAAAATTTTATAGAATTAAAATTATTGAGTACCATTTTTTGAAATGTGTGTTCTTTACTGACTATTTAGTGGCTAGTGTACAATAGTATACAATATGTTAGTTTAAATTTTTTTCAAAAATAATAAAGTTTTTCATATAAATGAAGCATTTAAATTTCGAAATATTTATATTCAGATACAAGCACATTCCAATGTGTAGCAAATAGTTCCGTAAAACTGCAAATCAAATTATGTTTAAACTTGAAAGATAAGTGTAATCTGGTTTTGATAATTGGGTAAAATAAAATTATACTTGAGTGTAAACTTCAAATCACAATACTTAAATATGAATTGCTTAGACTGTGGCTTTATTATAAACCTATGTTAAATTTTCCAATTAATCGATGCCAATTAAATTTTTCTGCCCGTTCGCAATATCAACAATTTAAACAGTATTTACTTTATTAACATGATATTTTCGCTTGCTATAATGTATTATAATTTCTTGGATTATATTGTAAATTGTTTTCAAAATTTTATGAAATTCCTCAATTTTATGGATGCAAGTTTGAAATGGAAATTCTTAAGGCGCGATATTTATCGATTCTTAGTTGAGTTTATTCCACCCAGATTTACTGTGAAAAATAAAATTTGTGATGTTAGCCACGGAGTTCGGGCGTTTCCGGATTCTTTCAGAATATTGTAATTTTAAGTAGTATATTAACATACTACATCATATTTTATTTTTACTCCGATAATTGCATATAAAGATAATTTTTACATTTTAATAAAATGGTTGCCCGACAGACAGCGCTCTTAACTCTTGTCTTTCCTTATGTTATTATTTTTGTCTCTTCAGTTTATTTAAATATAATGGAATAAAATAAAATTATGCTTAACTAAGTTCTTTTTCTGCCCTGTGTCCAGGGAGTATACTGTTTTTTTAGAAAAGGAAAATCACGTGATTATGTTTGCAAAAATTAGATTCAAACCAAAGAGAAGACCATTACGATCGTATAATTAAAACTTCCTGACACAAATATGCAGCGCAATTTTTTCCACTTACATTTCAATAATTGATTTTGTATTTATATTGCGTATACATTAAATTATTGAAATGAAACCAGCAAAATACGTGCGGATATTACAATTTATGAACAAACACACGTGGGGTTAACTTACCAACAAATTGATAAAACTCGTTAAAATGGTCATCGTGATGGAACAACTGCAGATATTATTCATCGTCGACAACTTGTACATTCGTAAGTTATTTTGTGGTGTTCGTAAGTGGAACAATTTTCAAAATAAAATACGAAATTTTCATAATTTCTTTCTGTTCTTTATGTCAAAAACTGAATCAATGGGGCCATTCAGCTAAATTTGACAAAAAAACTGTTTATCTTATTTTTGAGTTATCCAATATCATAAAGGAACATTGCGAAATTATATTCGATTAAGTTATTATAAATAATTGCAATATATTTAATCAGTTTATTTTAAGAAAATCTCATTGTAATATCGATATTATAAATTATGGTAATCTATCACAAGTGCTAAACTTTGCAATATATGTGAAGTTTATTATCAAGAACGAGATAGACATTAAAAGTGTTCGTTATTATATACCTCGTAATATAGGTACATATCTTGATAGACACACAAAAATATCAACATGGCAAGGTATTTCTAAAGTTAAAAAATACTTTGAAATACTATTTTCCGTTTGAAGTTTGTTTTATTCCCTTTAATATCCCATTTAATAACATCTTTCTATATTTATTGAAGCAATTAAAATTTTATAATATCTGAAATACTTAGTGTCTAAAATTACTTTGAAGTAGAAGCATTTCGTATTTCAAAATAGCTCTTTGACCGTGAAAAATTAACGTGAAATGAAAGGTTGATATTAATTTCATTCGACGAATTTATATCTCAGAAAAAATAATTATGATGAATGGAAGTTTTCAAAGCAAATTTTAAAAACATTATGGATATTAAAATACTTGGAACGCCTAGTTATTGAACTAAAGCACACCGTTCGGGTTATGAAAGTAACATACATATGATTTGAAAACCAACTGTACTATTTTCAATAATCGATAATATATATACTCTGATTCACTAGAGAGAGAATAGTATCACTCACTAGGAAAACTGAACAATAGCTGAGAAGAAATGTATTTAAGGTGATTTCCTTTAACAAAGAATGAGACTTTTGTGCCATATTCACTTTTAAATTATTGCTGTTCAAGAATGTCAACATTAAAATTTTAAACGTTAAGCCTCATTAAAATTTTGAAATAATTTTAGAGTAAAATTTTTAAATTTCAGCCCTCGTCAACGGCTTACGAATCAATATTTTTTTAAATCAGGATAAATAAATGAAAATCTATGTAATCGTGTAAATATTTACTGAATCTTACTGTAAACATTACGTTAAATAGGCGAAAAATATTGCTGAAAAAAACAATAAAATGTTCTTAGTTCTCTGGGGGGATATATAACGTAGAAGCTAATACAAGGAAGTATATCTAAAAAAAATTAATACATTAATTACGTTGAAATGGATTTGATCACATGACTGAAAAAATTTAAAAAAATTGCTATATGATTAGTTTCAAAACAGTTCCTAACCCATGTGGGAAAAGTTATAGGGAATATTTTAAAAGTAATATTTCTTCTGTCGTAGAAACACAAGCATCATTTAAGATCATCGACTGTCCTATATATGATACTTTGTACAAGCCAAAAAAACTAAATGATGGCGTCTTTTCAATTTTAAAAGCAAGAACTAACAAAATTATGAAAAAAACCAATTCATTTATACTAATGGACGTTTGAAAGTTATCATCGATAGATTGAGAGAACGAATCATAGGAATTAAGAAATGCCTGAAAACTTGAAAAATATAAATTTTCACCATTTTCTTTTATATATTTATACAAATGACTATAAAGGAGCTGGAGAAAAAAGTATATATGAAGTATTTATTTTTTTCTTATTTCACTAAGCTATCTTAATACGGTAATAACTATGGGCATCAATTAAGCATCTGATCGGTCCACAAGATACGTTAAAAGATTATGTAGACAAACCAACTATATAATCGATTTTTTTGGCTTTCTAAATAAGAATGTAATTCTTAAAGATTTTTGAAGAAAACATGACTTTAAATAAAAAAAATTATTTTCTAGTGCCTAGCGAATTTTTAATGATTTCTTTACAATTGGCCAATAATAATGTAAAATAAGAGTTAAAAATTCAAGGCATAAAAATTATATAGTGAAAAAGATGAAAGAAGAAAGTAGTTAAATTATTAATTAAATAAAAGGAGAAATGAACGACTTGGTCGTAATTATGTATTGAATAACATAATTTCATTTTAAAACATGATAACAAATTTTGAAAATGATCATGAACACAATGTAATATTTACTTTAAAATATTTACAAAGATAAGAGCAAATTTTTAAATTTGACATAATAATGGATATTATCAAAAGTTAATACTAAAAACGATTTATAGCAATATTTCAATGAGGATAAATAATTTACATTTTTTTTAAAATTTATTTATCCTACGGGGTATCTTTCAAAAATACTGGTTGTAAAGATCCAGAACATACTTTTATAAATAATTTTGATTAGCATTAGTTAGTAATTACGCTATAGAATATTTAAAAAACATAAACTTTAGAGACATTTATTGGAAAATTATAACTATAGAAATCACCATTTTTTAACATTCACTTTACTTTTACGATTGTGAAAATCACACTAGTCAGTATGTTTACAAAGTGAAAAATATTGATATTATTAATACTCCCAATTCTAGAAATATCATATATTTTAAATGTTAAAAATATGATAAGTATTAAGAACATATGGAACCTTTATAATACGACTTTGACTAATAATATTTTTTTGTTGAAATTATGATCGACTTTTCTTATTGGCAACCAGGACAAGCTGTCATCAACGAAGGGATATGACAAATACAACTTGTTTGTGTTAATTTTTTTTAAGCAGTATTGAAAAAAATTTAGTAACTGTATCTGATTATCTGATATAATTAAAAGGATGTATATTTCGTTGATGACATAATTTAATAAGAAAATCATAACATATGTAATACAATTTAGTACCCACATATTATTCTCATCAGATATTCTATTAAACTTTCCCCGTAATATAATGACATATAAAGCCATACACGATACTTCAAGTGACCAAGTTGAACCCGCCATTTTATTTCCCGTGGTTTCGTCCATTAATTCAATTTATTCTAACATGGTTTTTGATGTTGAAGCGTTGCTCTTTTTTTAATAAACACCTCCGACGTCAACTAGCCGCCATGAAAGTTACTACTACGAGTCAACTGCAGTTTTATCGAAATTGCAAATCTATTAACGATATCCATAATTTGAACAGAACTGGAATAAAAATAGAAAAAAAAAAATGTATATATATATATATATATATATATATATATATATATATATTTATATACACATCTCGTATATTTTTAAAAAGCTGCAAAATAGGCAATCGCAATCTTCCATTAAAATGCCAGTAATAGGGCAAAAACAAAATTAGCAATGATCATCATATGATTCTTGTAATATTAAATTAATCATTGTATATATATATATATATATACATATAATCTGATGGGAACTACATGTAACTGCTAATTAAATTACATGCCACGTATATATAAAAGATAACATTATACTTGAGTTAATAAACAGCTCACTTTTATGGTTCCGTAGCCAACCAAAGCAACAATATTTGTTGGTCCGTCTGTAGGTCACAGCCATTTTGCTCGTAGATCATTTGTGCTTCAAACGGAAATTCAGAATTGTTGTACATAGTTGTAACACGTACGTAAATTCATGAAATAAATTCTTGACAAAAAAGAGTTTTGTGAGGCTACTTCAATTATATTAAAACTGAGTGATTATTTTTTGTATACCACATTTTATAATGTATAATAGAATCAGTCTCAATAATTATGGAGGTATGTCGTCAAACTTTTTCGGTACGATTTCCGAAATATTCAGCTTTAGATTGGTCATTTTTATTAGAGTCTCACCTACCACCTACTTTTGGATTACTAGTATATAAAACAATTAAAAGCAAAATTGTTACAGTTAAATAGCTTACGAATAATAGTCGATCGACTAACATAGAGATGGGTTTGTAAAAGTTTATAGGAATTCCTAACAAAAATAACTTTATATTTTAGAATATATATTTATTATGACTGTGAATGTTATACTAGGTAATACATTTATATATTCCCATGATGAAAAATGATATTATTCACATGTGAGCCATGCTTTCACGCCCGTTACAGACCACATATTTACGTTGTAAAAAAGTTATATTTGTTGTAAACAGTTTAACAGGAATATATGTTAACTTAAAAATGTATGAGCGTTAAATTTTACAATTTTTTTTTACATAAAATATATGTGACAGGACTGTATTTTGTAGTTATATAAATATATTTCTCCCCTTACACCGAAAGATACTGTACTTAATTTAAGCTTACTGAACAAATTCAATACGATGCAATTTTCTACTGAATAAATAATTATGAAAAAATTATGTACAATACTTAATTAGTTTCAATTATATGAAATATTTAGAAAATTTATTGAAAACATGTAGGGTATCGCTTATATGTAAAATTTTATCAAAACTCACATTTTAATCAAACAAATTTGGCTTAGCTAGGTTTGAATGAGTCAATGAACTTTGAATATAATTCCATTAAGTATTCCAAAATACAATTTTTTATATATTTGTATCTATATCCTTCCTGATCGAAGTGTGTTAAAAATATAATACGAAATTACTACTAATTTTTTGAATAGGTAAAAGAGAAAAACATGTTTAATACTAACAGAACTCGGTTTACGAGGGCTACGGACACAATGGGGCAATTCGTATCTAAGCGCATATTGTATTTATATTAAATGATTTATACGTATAAATATTAATATTGTTTTTCATCATTTAAATATATCGTACACTTTTCATTCCATAAAGTATCTTAAAATTCTTAAAAAATATTACTTAAATTTCCGGTAAACGTTAATTTAACTCCATGTAATACAGTTTCTTTTATTATTATTAGCTATATAATTATACAAATGTGGGGAGGGTGTCAAATATATTTTTTTACATATTTTCCACAATAAATCTAGAAGCATTTTGCACAAAATTCTGAAAAATAGTTTTGAGGTATTTATCATTTTTTTTAAATTGATACCCCGAACGATATTCGTAATGAAAAAAAATCTGTTACTTTTTTCACCTTCTAAAATAAATATATTTAAATATTTTTATTGTCAAGTTCTGTAATAAATACGTATTAATTAATTTATTAAAACGACGAAATGTCATTTTCTTGTGATTTCTGACAACGACGGAGCGAATATACGGAAAGAAAAAAAATGCTGCCCCAAAATTTAGATTAATATGCTTTAAAATTATATATATTTTGAAGTTGCTATATTCGACAGTTTCCAAAAAAAATACTACATTAGACATTCATAGGCTGAGGTAACGACTGAAAAGATTTGTGTATGGGGTATTGAGAAATTAACGGTAAAATGTCTTCATTTACTTCAGATACCTCATAGCTTATTACATAGCATTTTTGAGAAGACAATTGTCATGATAAATATCTACGGTATATACAAAGTTTTATGGAGTATACAAGGAACAAGTTGTAAATCTAGTATTTTTAAGAAACTTATTGTCATGACAAACGAGCCCACTCTTTTCCTCTCATCATATCTTATGCTTCCTCGGTGGGTTAAAGGATATCCACGTTTCTTGACCACGGTAATTAGTTTTGTGCATCACGAATTGCTCTGCTGTAGGTTTTGTTGACACTCTTCTCTTCGATCAACACAGTCCGCCACCAAGTTTACTTCAGAAATCCAATGCTTGCTTTTGGGACATGGACACGTTCCCTTTGGGATATGTGATGAATTCAGTTTCCCATGCGGGGTTTTATTTCGTTTTCAATTAAAACTTTCTTCCAGGTGTGGTCTAGCAGGTCTTTTTAGATGTTTTTTTCTGGCCAAGGTATTCGGAGCATATGTCGAAAGTAGTGGATGAGAATATTTTGAAATCGCCTAGTACGGTATTTCTTTCCTTCAAGATTGAAATATTTCAAGTTTTACTTTCCGTGTCAGTTCTTGCGTAAGGCAGAGTTGCATGAAAGTTGATTCATGAAGCGACATCCTCTTCAGTTAATCTCGTCTCTGAAGTTAAAATGATGAGTAAATACAAAAATGTATTTTTACAAAATTACTGAAAGATCGCGGTAAGATAATGTATTAAAGAATTCAGAGCAGTTTTTAAAAATCGTTGAAAATTGGAATATTTTACAAATACATTACAAGAAAACTATATACTTTTATACATCATTGAAGGAGGATATAACGGTTTTAGGCAATTTTGAATATCCAGGAAAATCGAATTTTCATATTTATTCAGCTCATTTAGTCCAATATATGAATGTTGTTCCTAGTGAAGTGATTTAATAAATACAAAAAGAATAAAGAATATATTACAAATTTAATGAAAAATAAACAGGAGAAAGAAAATAATACTATTACAACAATCAAACGAGATGAACTGAAATTAAATATACGTAATAAACAAAATTGATAAAATACAACAAGAACAGCTGGGCTGCTGGATTCAGTTCTTTTTGCATGAGTGATATAGTGCCATAAAACAACCAGTGTAATGGGAGATATAAAAAAATTCCATGCTTGTTAAAGATGTTCAGTACATCACCTGTTGTAATTATCTGAAAGCGTCATAGACTGATGAATATTAATTTCGAAATTGAAAACTGTTGAATAAGTGAGAGTTCTTTCCACAGAGAAACTTAACATTAGTTCTTTACTTTTTTTTACCATATTTGTGACTTCTTTTTTAACTTAAATATAATGATTTTTATATATAAAAGTATGTTTTAAAATAATTTTAATAGAACTTATGAGATACTTACAATGAGTGATATAATTTTCTTAATTAAATTCCATTCATTTGCCAATTCGTAAATTAAACACAAAGGGTTTGCGTAAAATCTGGAGCCTACCCAATTAATATTTGCGACAAAGAGAATTTGATTGAATTTCTGAGTTTGAACCAAAATATAGTTTCATTTTATGAAATAAACACAAATTGTGGTTGTCTGTAAAGTTTTGGGTAAAATTCAATTGAGAATATTTTGAAAATTACGAGTTGGTACTAGAACTTATCTAAATACAAATATTTGTAACTTTGTCGACTAATGAAAGTTTTATACACGTTAACCAAATAAAATGAATGAATAAAATTAATAGAAAGTTTAACAATAGAGTTTCAATAAAACAAAAATTACAAGATTAGAAATACATATTTACGTTAGTTTCAATAATTACACGTTCAAATTATTTTATCACTTGTGGTTTACTTTTCCCATGCGGACTGGTGATGAAATCTTCAATCATTCGTTATTGCTTCAATAGACATTTCGATACGATTTTTATATAGGGAAAAAGATAATATTTTAAAAATTATTCTGATTAATAGTAGCTCAGAAGTTCTGGATTATGCTATATTCGTAATTACTAAAATGAGATGTTTACATATAATCTCCGTATTGATCAAACTATGTAATGAGAGTATCTGCAGTGAGATTCGACTTGCAAAAAATAATCTTTGTATGTATATTGTTATATCTCTTGCTTATATAAAAATATTAAGACTTTGAAAAGAACAGGAAGCAATTTTTACTCAAATGAAATGTAATGCAATGTCAGCGAAAGAAAGCGGTGGATTATGTAAAATAGTAAATAGGGATTTACGTTATATAGTAAATAAGGCAATGCAATCTTTGGGTAAAAAAAACATTTCATATATAGTCAGGACTGATAACTAATTGAAGATATTGGTTAAGTGACTACGCTGCGTGGTATTGAATCCAAGAGAAGGTTAGAAAAAAAACAAAATATATAGATCGTTTAAGTATGAGAACGCTCATTTTTTAAGGATATTTACTTTAAATATAGTACAAAACATTTTACACTTTTTGAATAATGTTACAGTGTGAAACCGTTACTTTTTTTCTTACTATCTCTTACTCGCGTGAATCGTGGAAGAAGTCCAAATTTGGAAGTGTTTTTGAAAATTAAAATTGGAGCTGATCGCTTATATTTTAATTTTCAAAAACATAGATACGTCGTTGCTTTACATCCATTCTGTAATATGTTTCATAGCTTATTCACAGCAAATCTTACATAAAAATTAATTTTTTTGTTAAGGTTATGAAATTGTTAAATTTTAATTAATGTGACCTTAATACTTATTGTAACTTTGAAATTAAATTATACCCTAACTGACTTAATCGTAATATTTCATATAATATCGGCATTCTCAACGTTTATTTATTTATCTGCATACATTTACCTCCGTTCCTATACTTTTGTAAGGAATAAAAGATACCATCTTTTGCCCGCGGCGTCGCTCACTAATATCTTTTACTTACGATCTTTTTTTTCGAAATGCTCTTTTGATTGTAATAAATATAAGAGTAAAATTTAGAAAGGTAGAATACAAATTTATTGGAGGTAGCAGCGTTGAAAAATATAGGAGGAGGCGTAGTTCTTCTGTCATAGTATACACCACCTTTTTGGTATTTAATTGTACATAAAGACATAATAAACCCGATAATAACTAGTTGTCATTTACTCTAAGTTGCTATCTCGATTAAATTTTAATATTCAACTATTTTCAAAAGTTTCCTAGAGTATACACCTAATATATAAATAGTAAATATTTGTGTATGCATGAAGGCAATACAGAGCGTAGATTAGGAACAATTATGAAGAACTTTAATGAAATGTTTCCTTGCATAAGAAAATAACACTACGAATATTCAAATAAAAAATAATTATTCAAATTGGTTTATTAATATTGAAGTTATGAGTTAACTTACCCAAAGTAGGCCGTTTCACTGCAACATCAGGCTGAGTTGTTGGTATCCAGAGTACAATGACAGAATATCTGAATGAGACACATAATCTTGTAGTTAATATAGTAGATTCTCAAGTCTCACAGATAGGTGGGCAGTAAACTGACAGTGTCAGTAAACTTACAATTCAATCACAGAGTCTCTACTTGTGACTCAAAATACTAACATAAAACAGCAGATTCTACAGCCTCTTGATTTAAGTAAGATGTAACCCTACAACCTCAGAACTGAAGATTTGGTTTCCAAACTTTAGTGGCAGAGTCTCCACTTGACAGTTAAAATACTAATTTAATATTGCTAATACTCACGGTTTATACAGGAAGTACTTCTGCAGAATCAGGAGTTGGAATCCGAAGTTCGAAGGCAGAGTATCTTTTTGAAGCTCAAAATATATGAGATAGACAAACTTATAAGTTATGTGGTGGTCTTATAACAGTTTCCGTTTTCATTTTGAAGTGCGGAAATCTTATTAGTTATGGGATTATGCTATTTAGTTTTATATAAAGAGAAAACATTTCTTTTAAAGATTTTTATGTTTCGATCTGTTTGCTCGAGTGTCAACCAAGATACTATAGAATGTATTAATAGACATAACAAAAGAGGCGGTTCTCAATATGATTGCAAGTTCATTGTGTACATTACGTCATATCTCCGGCATTTATTATCTAATTTAATAAATGCCAAAGCAGAAATAATGCACAAAAACATTTGAAATTTATACAAAAATTTGGTCATGAAAATTGAAGCTACACCATGGAATTCATCGACAATGAAGAGCACAGTATGTTGATCGAGTTTGAATATGTTATTCAAAATGTGTAATGGTAATCTTATAATAAAATTCCCAAAAGTTTTGACAGGGCTAAAACTGACGTAAATCAGCCCTTTAACAAAATAACGGCGCGATAATGAATCCAGAAGGTGGTGAAAGGAACCCTTCAATGATTAGGGACGAAATCTTAAATATGAAAGTAATAAAATAAATAAGTTACATTTAATAAATAAGTAGTAAAGAAAAAGTAATCACAATATAAATGCATATAAAAAACACATGAAGTAAATTTTTGTGCATATTATCCTCATATATCCGGTATTCATCAACCAATTTAGCCGATTTATTTTTATTGGAAAGGTGTATACCAAATGTGATCCTATTAAGTTATTTTTTATTTTAACAAATAAATTTTAATTAAATTTCTGCTGTTTGCTGCATTAGTTCACTTCTAGTTGCAGTTCCCAGTATGGTTGAAAAAACGATAAGATCTAGTAAAATTATTGCGCTGCCTGAAGAAGGCTGTAGCCAATGTTATGTGTCTCAGCAGTATAATGTGACCATTTGTATCATCCAAAGCACCTGACAACGTTACCAAAAAACGGCCTCCGTCAGTAGAAGGCCCGGTTCTGGAAGAAAACGATGCACTGACCTACGGGACGACCGCCTCATAGTCAGTGAAGCGCTACGAAATCGTCGTGTTACGTACGTGGATCTCAAACAGAACCTCGAGGACGTCAAAGGTACACGAATAAGCCTATGGACAGTCAGAAGGAGACTTCAGGCCGTCAACATACGTAGCTATCGCCCAGCTCGGGGCCCGACATTGCTCCGTGAGCATCGAGTGGCCAGATTGAGATTCGCTCAAAATTTTTCGTCATGGACTCAACAAGACTGGAATAGTGGTTTATTCTCCGATGAAGCTCGTATATCGATTAGTGGTGAGGATCGACGTCGGCGAGTCTTACGAAGACCTGGAGAACGCTTCGCAAAAGTGTGCTTTAAGGAAATCACCCCTTACGGTGGAGGCTCCTTAACGTTTTGGGCTGGTATTAACTCAGATGACCGTACCGAGTTACTTTTTATTGAAAATTGCACGCTTAATGGCCAAAGGTACATGATAGAGGTTCTTATTCCTCATGCCCAACCGTACATTAACAGCAGTTGGAGGCGAGTCCATTTTTATGGACGACAATGCTCGCGCCCACCGCTCTAGAGACGTTGATGCATATATGCACGAGGCCGGAATTCGTCGGTTAGACTGGCCAGCTAGAAGTCTCAACCTCAATCCGATATACACATCTCGAACGATGCGTCAGAGCTGTAAAACCAGCTCCAGAAAACATTCAGGTCCTTAAAAATGTGATCGTGGCTGAATGGGAACGTAATCCTCAGGATATTATAAAAAACGTCGTCGAAAGTATGCCTAGAAGATTATGCGCATTGATTTTAGCTAGAGGAAGTCATACTCGTTACTAAATTTTAAAATTTTATGTTAAATTAATAAAAAATATTGAAAAATAACCTTTAGCCATTTTTAATGTACCAGTATGAAAACGTTCGTCTGTGGACTTTACATCGTTTTTTTTATTTATTCGCATTTTTAATGAGTGAAGTAGATGAAAATGACATCTCAATAATAAATAACATTCTCATCATATCGCATATAAAATGCATCAAATAATAATAAAATAACTCTGATATACTTTATTCCTCTAAGTGCCCTTTTTTTTGCAAAATAGTATATATATATATATATATATATATATATATATATATATATATATATACTATTTTGCATATACTATTTTGCTATTTTGCATATTTGTACATTTTGTCAAACTAATGTAAATGTTTCCCAATTATGCCGTGAGAGCTTTCAAGGTAAGTCCGGTTTGAAAATCTGTAATATTCTTTAAAGAATCATCCAGTCAATAATTCTCTCGCGTAATATTTTTAATAATGACTTATTCAGTAATAATTATATTTTTCTCTTAATATAAATACTACTGAATTATAGTCATTCACTTCACATTATAGTATTGTTACAATAATGCATTCGTCATTGAGATGTCATAAAAAATTCGCAATTAATTGATTACTCTTTCTTAATTTTACCATAATAATTAAAAAACAAATTTTTTTTATATATTAAATGTGATTCATGGTCCCAAGCTTATCTAATTAACATAACTTGTTTTAATTCGCACTATGTAATTTAGGTTAACCTTATTGACGTATAAGATAAACTCACCAAATATATTCAGTAGTACCCCTGCTCCATAGTATCACCCGTAAAAATATATAGTATTACTGTCTAAACTATTATTATCCTTATTAATACTAAAAACGCTAAGAGATGGCGTTGGCAATAATAATATCGTAATGTCCATTATGTCACGGTTTTTTTAATTTCAAATATTTAGGTAATATCCTATATGTTGTTTGATAGAACAAACTATTACCACACAAAATTTCGTCAAAATACGTTCAGTAGATTTTGCATAATTGAAAGAAAAATTAAAGTGCAGGCAGATAAAAATTCTAAAAAAATTTTCCTGCATTTATTACAATTTTTACATTAAATCAATCGCTCCTTTTAAAGTATTTTCCATGTAAAGATTCAATGTCTTACAGTTTTATTTGTGAATTAGTAAATAAAAGTTTAATCATGAATATTATAATAACATCAACGAACATTGCTACTAGACCCGTTATTTTTAAATTAATATAAAAGTCCTTTAACGCGTCACATGACGTACACTTGGCTATTTTATTTATAAACAATAAAAAATCACTCAGTGTAGTCTTAAAAAGTTAGTTATTGGATAAACGTGCGGTAATTTTATACGACAAAGAGGAAAAACCTCATAAAAGACATAGGCTTTGAAGGACAAACTTGCCCTTTCTGTATTAATTAATCTCTCTTAAAAGCGCAGAAGAATGGAGGGGCAAGACATTTTTTCTTCGTAACATAATGGAGGTAAAATATTCAATTTACATCGTAACAAGATGAAAAAAATACGAGCACATTGCATATTCAGAAAGTTTAACGGGAGAAAATAAAATCAATTACATTTTTTTTCGAAGCGAGAGCTAACGACTCCGGTGCGAAAGTTTAGCTGAAGCCGTTGCAACTTTTCTACACTTTTCCACAGTTTTGGAACGGAAACTTTATATTTATATTTTTTTTTACGGAAAAATGATAATTCAATTTTTTGTTTCGTGCTTTTTGTATAAATCTGCACAAACACACTACGGAGTGTTCGCAATTTTGCTAAATTTATTGGATTTCGCTTTTGCGTGCCACGAATAAACTTCGGCAATTGGCAAACTTATGCATTTGACACATTAACAGGAGTTGGGAAATATAATCACGTCACTAGGAATGTTTTTATTATTTCGGAATGTTACTGTAATGCTTGTTTAATGTAATCTTGGGTATGTTTCGAAGCGAAACTTTTAAGAAAGCAAAATGTGCATAGCGTTATATTTGTTACGAATTCCTGATAATATTAAAAAATGGCTATAGTGGATAAGATGAAAGCGGGCAATGAAAATATTTAATTCAATTTGTAGGGGTAGCGCATATATAAATTTATTTTGAATAGATGGAAATTTGATGTATGTGTGCAATTGTCAATGCTATCACGTTACTGATGAAAACTAAGAAGTTAACACTGAATCCAATATAGACACATTATTATTTATAAGAAGATAACAAAATCAGCA
Organism: Druceiella hillmani; assembly: GCA_039881145.1. Taxonomy (NCBI): domain Eukaryota; kingdom Metazoa; phylum Arthropoda; class Insecta; order Lepidoptera; family Hepialidae; genus Druceiella; species Druceiella hillmani. The sequence goes on along the minus strand of JAYKKI010000025.1, from coordinate 14,133,417 downwards.
TAGATACACTGGTAATAAAGAATACACGCGGTTCATAGCAAATTGAAACGACATTATTGGTTAGTGTTTAGTTATTTTATTGAAACAACTTTGATTACCTTACATCAGCATGATTATATATCAGCATGTCGCTGTCCGATACAAATTTTTTACAAATTGCCCACCTGAAGATATTGTCATAAAATGAAACCTAAGGTCGTGGTTACGAATTTAAATGAAGTTCAAATAATACCACATTACGTAGCCTCATTTAGTTGTTAATAAAAATTAAATATTTATGAATTTCTATAAAATTCACGTCAAATGTATTCAATATCAAATTTCTTACATAAATAAGTACATATTATGAATTTATTACACTCGTCTTTGTAATCAAATATGCGAATGAAAGAACTATTAAAAGCTAAAAATTCAAAAATCGCAGACAAATCGTTAAATTTTGTTTACCTTTATGAATAACTTAAATAATCATAGCTCCCTGCTGAACATTACAACTTAAAATAAGCTTAAGAGTAATAAAATTGATAATAGTTATCACCAAAGCGATAATAGGAGTCCGCTAATGGCGTGAACAGTAAAAGACTTGTCAAGTGAGAATAGAATTCGTTTTCTACTAGAGTAACTTTCATATTTAGGTACTTAACATTTAAATTTATATAAAACATCAAAATTTATATAGTATTTCCATTAGACTGTTTAGAAATACTAACTTTTCCAGCGTTATTATAGTCTATTGCATGTTTCAGAGACTTAACACATAATATAAAAATTATGAATAATTTTTAAGATGCTCTAGCTCTTTCAAAATATATCCCACACTCTATATGGGATATTTTTTTCCAAAAACGCTATTTTTTCTTCATGAAATGTTCATGTTGATACCTTTGAGTATTATCTACTGAAATATATGCCAATTAGCATGCTTATTTATTAGGCCAAATTTCAAGTTTCTATCTCTAGAAATTTTTGAGAAAAACGATTGTAATACACAGACACCTGGATTATCTTATAAAGATTCCTTTTTTTTTTATACACGGCACCCTAAAATAGTTAACATAGCAGTTTTTCCTATTTAACACAAGAGCTTCCTAAATTTAAAAATAAGTCAATCTTAACTATATTTAAATCACAATTTTAATTTTTGAACGTTCTCCTGAAGTTAAAATGAACTGAAGGTACAGAGTACAAACACAATGAAAATTTTTCATGCTCCACACGGTTTTGACTTGTTTCAGGCAAAAAGTTTAATGGCTTGGGGATTTCTTGTTGTGCAAAATAAATAAATTTGTGCTCGAACTACACACTTTGTACTCGGATTATTCACTTTAGGGCATAAGGAAAACCTAATTGGCTCGTTACATCCGTAGTTTGAGCTTTCTATTTCCGGATCGGAGTTGAAAAAAGTTTTGTTAATTATTCCCTATGAAGTACGTAGTGCAATGAGTCTTTATACCATAATTCATTTTTATTTTATTCCATATCATTTTACGGATAATTCCACTCAAATATTATTTAACATCAACTTAAATTTTTATACATAAAATTTTATTTATTTTCATTTAAAACTAATTGTGATCCATGATATACTCAAATGGAATATGTAAGCAATATGGAATTGTTTAAATCAAGAAAATTTTTTGGAAGATTATGAGGATGTTATTAGTTAACTACTACATGAATACGCTTAAGTACTTTTTACACTTTTTCCCTAAATGGGCGATTATTTTAAATATCGGTTAAAATATATTCTACAAGGAAAAAAAACTATATTTATCTCTTTAATGGCAATAGTATATTAAATTTCACGGAGATCTGGAGGGTGGTTGCCACAAACAAGAGGAGCAAAAAAAAAACAAAATATCTAAATGTGTATTTATAATATCGTATTTGTAATATTATGTAAGATAGAATTAATTAAGATTGGTGAAATTGACAGCTTTTAACCGACTAGGATGCAATAGAAAAAGGATACTGACTTTAAACGTCGATGTATGCATGTATCTCTACATAGATCAATCGGTTTATATTTAATGTAAGAGTTTTTCACTGAAAATTAAATGACACTGAAATATAAAGTCGTACGTATGGTGCTGTTTTGAGACATCTTCTGTTACCGGAAAAAATATTTACATATAAAAACTGAACGCCACCGACGGCTTCATAATTCAGCGACAATTATATTTTAGTGAAATTATGATCACCTAACTTGTTTTTCTATGTTTTCAGTTTTTTTTATGTAGTTGGGTTCTAGTTTTTTATAGCTCCGTTTTGCAATCGGCAAACAATTTCATTCTACCTCAATAACTTTATGATTTGTAATATTGCATTGCGTTAATTTAACAAAATCAAAGATTCAACTGGCATCGTTCATGATAATAAAATCCATCTAGATTAAAATTAATTATAAACAAACAGACAGATAGATATTACACTTTAGTTATCCGTCCAGCGCATGTTAAAACACTCACAGGTAGGGTTGGTAGACGTATTAACCGGGTGGTCTCATATTTTTAACCATATTTTATATTTCCTAAAGGGAAAATTATTTTTCCGTATTTCTCAAATTCATAGGGGATGAGACCGTTAACTTATATAGAAAGCCCGTAATAGTCGTATGTTATTTATAATGAGCGGAAAACAGTGCCTTGTAGGTGCTGATATACTCGCCTGATCCTCCCCGAAAAAAAACACAAACTTTGTCAAAATAAAAATAACAATTATGACATAAAGTGCTTCACAACTTAAAACTAATGCTAATATTCAGTTATTGTTGAATTTTAATAATTTTTGTTCTTTACGAGCGAAAAAAAAGCATACATATGGAGTTCCATAATTATCGGTCTCTTCTCATTATTTATGCAAGTTGATCGAAATAATATATAGAAATTGTGATAGAGGAATTGACGGACAGACGTGATATAATTATAAAAATTCCTTGTTAGAATACTATACTTAGTTAACAGAAATATTACAAGAAGTTAAACTATTTTTAAAATATATTTAAAAATGAGTTATTTAAATATTAAATTTTTGTCATAAATTTTATCAAGAGGTTATTTTTCATATACTATTATATTATGTTAATTACGACGTTTGGTTTTGGATTGTAGCAACATAAAACATAGTTAATAACGGCGACTGCCAACAGAAGTGGAAATTTAAAACTATGAAATAACATTGATTTTATAAAATTTATGAAATTTTTAATTTCAAAATCCGAAAAATATAATCGAACACCTAGAATTTTTTTCAATACGCTAGTAGGATATCTCCTATGCCACAATTAAATATTCATTGTATGTTATATTGCAAAGGTCAAATATTAAAAAAAATAAAAAATTAATTATATTAAAATATTTAAACGCAAGTATTGATAAGAATATGGGAAATATTTGAAAATGAATGCTGTTTTTTTTGGTATTAATTTTTGTATATGAAAATATTAACATATTTATTACTCACTGTCGTACTGTACAGTGATCCTACGATACAAGAATTAAAATAATAATCAGTCTAAAACACAATTTAAATAACGTACAGTAAACACACATTGAACATTCTACGTAGTTAATTTCACTTTACTTATATAGATATACACAGCACTAATATTGCACAACACGTCACCCATTTAGCTACTGATATACTCCTATTACTGCATGTCGGTGACGTGAACTCACAAGTCCCAGATTTTACCCATCCAAAAAGGGTCTGACACACACATTATACAGTCGGGTATACAGAATGTATTGGTGTATATATGTATATATGTATTCAATACACAGACGTGCAAAATACACAGGCTGCTTCGCGTGCACCAGTCTTATGCCAGAACAGTAGTTGTTATTCTTCACTACTAGCCAAGTGCAATATATCATACTCATTATTGCATATATACTGTTAAAATTAGCATATCAGTGACGCGAACTTATGAGCTTTTCCTGTAGTAAAAATCGCTCAAAACGCCTAAAGATTTTTTTCACTCCAACTTAATTTACATTTTTACATATAATTTTAATAAAAACATTGCAAATGAATATGAAACACATAGTCCAAATGAAGAAACTATAAGGGTTTCTTTGTTTTGACATTGAACCTGAAAAAATATAGTCGATACTAAGTCTTTGCTGTTTATTAGGATATCTGTAAAATATTATGACCGACCTGGTAATGCCGTTTCTATTATGTTATGAGTGTTGGTATACTTCAAAAATAAAATATGGACTGAAACAAATTTATATGGAATTAAAAGAAACTCGAGATCGTTAAGAAAAAAATGGAACAAAGAAAGTCGGTTTTCAGGTTAAGAATGAACAAATTACCGAATTAATTACACATTCAGGTAGAGAAAACCTGAACGAATTTACATGCAATCGTGTGCATATTACACACTCAGTCTAATAAACGTACATACACATATTGCATACCAACACACATATAATCTTGCATTTATTCAAATGCCTTGGTGAAAGTCTTTAAAAGAATAACCGTTATTTATTTATTACTATAGTAGAAATAGTATAATATATAATACAACAATAATAGTATTATTCGCTCTTTTGAAATATTTCCATGAATTCTTTTTAAATATTTCATAAGATATATAATAATTTATTGTATAAGAAATAAATTAATATCGTTTTAAATAACCATATAACGTCAACAGACTTATCGAAAACTATTGATAACTTTGTAGGAGGGGAATATGATACCGCCTAACTATTCCATTATTAATATAAATCTATAGCAGCTATGTACGTCTTGGATAACTGCCAAATATTCAATCGTAGCAGGATTTCATCTATTATCCCTTCCTAACCCTTCCGTCTTAAATTTCAAAATAAATAAAAAAAGGATATGCAATCGGTTCTGATAATGCACGTAAGTACCATAAAAGAGATACAGACCCATACATTAAGCTAGGTCGTGAAACCAGTCAAATCTGCATACCAAATGTGCATTAAACACCTGCCTGGCTTTGGGTTGGTGCCCATTACCATAAACACAGTGAGAAGCTTGCATTTATAATCATATTTCTGACACTTTATAATGGCGCGCTAGTTTTAATGTCGGATTTAAAAGAGTTACCGCATTCACAACGCTTTGAAGAACGACCGGGGCAAAACTCTCACCTTGATCGTCGTAGCCGGCCTGTGCCTTTTTGACTTCATTCTATTTTATTTTATTTTTGCGTCATGTATGTATCAGGCGGAATCTGTGTTGTCTTTTGTGTTGCGTATTTTGCTTTAGAAATACTTTATTTGTGTGGCGGGTTTATTCCTGAATGGTTTGTATTTAGAGTTTCCGGGTTGAGGTTGGAGATTTTTAATAAACCACGTATAAATGGAACGTGATTTTTATTACTCTGGGGTTTAACATAATTTACATGATTCTTTTTTCATACAACAAAATTGTTATTATTTTACTAAATTATTATCCGCACTTTTATTCCTATTATTACGTCGTATGAAAATCCACATTGTGGCATTTAAAATTAAATTGCTATTTGGCTTAGTCATATGAAAATTATTTATTGGCCATGATACATGAAGTTAAAATGTTTTCTGTTAAAACTTAATCTAGAGAATTTAACAATGTGCTAATCTAATACGTTCCTATAAAGCTAGAATTGAAACAATGAACTGTCTTTGTGTACCGCATTCCAATTTAACGTTTAGAAGATATTTCATCTTATATTTTACTTTTCTGCAGTGTAATTTATTTCTGTAGTAACGATATATGTAAAATATAATTTACAATAAAATCTCGTACACTCACATTTTATAGCCGTGATTAGATTGGTTGACGTTGGCGTTAATTTATATGAAGGTAATTTCATAGTTTAGCAAATAATTCAAATATAAAAAAAATTCACTACAATAATTATAGAGTAGCATAATGGTTCCCATTAATGACTTTCACCAAGGCTTTTGAATAAATGCGAGATTATCTGTGTTGTTATGCGATATGTGTATGTACGTTCATTAGATTGAGTGTGTAATATGCATACGATTGTAAATCCGTTAAGGTTTTCTCTGCCTGAATGTGTAAATAATTCGGTTATTTGTTCATTCTTAACCTGAAAACTCACTTTTTTTTCCATTTTTCTCTCAACGATCTCGAGTTTCTTTTAATTTATTATAAATTTGTATAAGCCCATATTTAATTTTTAAAGCATGGTAACACTCATGATATAATGGAAACGGCTTTATTAGGTCGGTCATAATATTTTACAGAAATCCTAATAAACTGCAATTATTTATTATCAACCATATTTTTTCAATTTCAATATCAAAGCAAAGAAACGCTTATAGTTTCTTTATTTGGACAAGGTGTTTCGTATTCATTTGCAATGTTTTTATTAAATTTATTTGTAAAAATGTAAATTAACTGTTGGAATGAAAACATCTTTAGGCGTTTTAAGCGGTTTTTACTATGGGAAAAGCTAACAGGTTCTCGTTACCGACATGCTAATCTTAACAATATATATGTACCAATGAGTAAATGAGTGAAGAATAACAAATACTGTTATCACATCAGACTGGAGCACGCGCAGCAGCCTGTGTACATTGCACCCTGTGTATTTGGCATACATATACACATATATACACCAACTCATCATGTATACGCGACTGTATGACGAGCGCGTCAGACGCTTTTTGTATGGGTAAGATCTGGGACTTGTGAGTTCACATCACCGACATGCTGTAACAGCAGTATATCAGTAGTTAAAAGGCTGACGTGTTGTGCAATATTAGTGCTGTGTATATCTATAGAAATAAAGTGAAATTAACTACGTAGAATGTTCAATGTGTGTATACTGTACATTGTTTAAATTGTGTTTTAGATTGATTATTATTTTAATTCTTTTATTGTAGGATCGCTGTACTCACTGTGTAGAATCACTGTACTTACTGTTGGAGTAATAAATATCCTAATATTTTTATAGAAAAATTTATACCAAAAAAGAAAACATTTATTTTCAAATATTTTAATCAATACTTGCGTTTAAATATTGCAATATAATTGATTTTTTTTATTATTTGACTTTTGCAATACATTATACAATGAGTATATTATTGCGACTTAGGTGTTACCTTACTAGCGTGGTAAAAAAGATTTCTAGTGATTCGATTATATTTTTTGGATTTTGGAATTTGAAATTCCATACACTTTTATAAAATCACTGTTATTTCATAGTTTTAAATTCTCACTTCTGCCGGTAGTCCCCATTACCACTTATGTTATATGGTGCTACAATTCAAAACAAAACATCGTAATTAACTTAGTATAATAGTACACGAAAAACAACCTCTTGATAAAACTTATGTCAAAAATTTATTATTTAAATAACTCATTTCTAAATATATTTTAAATATTGTTTACCTTCTTGAAATATAACTGTTAACTGTATAATTTAGTATATTATAAGGAATTTTTATAATCCCATCATGTCTCTCCGTCCATTCCTTCATTACAATTTCTATGTATTATTTCGATCAACTTACATAAACAATGAGAAGAGACCGACAATTATGGAACTCTGTAAGTATGCTCGCCAATGTTTTTTGTTTGGAAAGAACAAACATTATTGAAATGCAACAAATACTTAATATTAGCAGTATTTTTAGGTTATATGAAGCATTTTGTGTTGTAATTGTTATTTTTATTTTGACGAAATGTGCGTTTTTTTAGGAGGATCAAGCGAGTAACTCAGCGCCGACCATAATGTTTATTTACTGCTGTTTTCTGTTCATTATAAATAAGAGACGAATTTTATCGGCTTGCTATATAAATTAACGGTCTTATCCACTATGAATTTCAGAAATACGGAAAAGTAGTTTTCCCGGTAGGACATATAAAATATGGTTAAAAATTTGGGACCAACCGGTAAACACATCTGCTAACCCTACATGTGAGTGTTTTAACATGCATTGGATGGATATCTAAAGCGTAATATATATCTATCTATTGGTTTATAATTCATTTTAATCTAGATGGATTTTATTATTATGAAATGCCAGTTTAATCTTTGATTTTGTTAAATTTATTACATCTCGTAAAATTATTGAGGTAGAATGAAATTCTTTGCCGATTGCAATCTATTTAAATTTTCGTTGCTGAATTCATTGGAAATATATTAAAATTACGTACGACAGATATATATCCTTTAAACCTTTAAAATTTTGCAATAGATAAGCCCTGGAAGATACTTATAAAAATTTTATAGTAAATTAAGAATACATGAAGACATTTTAATAAATATTCACCTATTAAAACGGAAAGGTTTATATCATTTCATTTTAATTCATAAAAATAGTGTAAGTACTTACACTACAGTAAAACTAAAACTTTAATATCACTGAGAGCGAGCTAAGTCAAAACTTATACCTTCACTCGAGTTAAGCCATGACAATAGATAAAATACTTTCACTTAAAACTGAATTTTTTTATTATAATAATATGGCAGAAGCAAAGATGCAGAAAATTTTAAATGGATATTTTTGCTACAAAATTATAATTTATCTTCAAGTGAATAAAAATGAAGCTATAAAAAACCAGAACTCGACTAAGTCAAAAAAAAACTAAAAATGGAAAAACAAGTTAGGTGATCATAATTTCACTGAAATATAATTTTCGCTTAATTGTAAAGCCGTAGGTTGCATTGAGTTTTTAGATGTAAATATTTTTTTCCAGTAACATATGTGCCAAAACTGAACCAGACGCACAACTAAACAATTCAATGTCATTTAATTTTGAGTGAAAAAACCCTTACATTAAATACAAACTGATCAATAACTGATTTGCTAAAATCGGTATAGCAATTTTTAAGCTACGATCAAATATACATACAGAGATACATAGACTGTTAAAGTCATCATCCTTTCTTTACTGCATCGTAGTTGGTTAAAAGGTATCAGTTTTGCCAATCTTAATTAATACTATATTGCAAACACGATATTATAAATACAATTTTAGATATTTTGTGTTTTTTTTGCACATCTTGTTTGTGACAACTACCCGACGGATCTCCGTGAAATTTAATACAGTATTGCCATCAAAGAGATAAATATAGTTTCTTTCCTTACAGAATATATTTTAACCGATAATTAAAATAATCCTCCATTGAGGGAAAAAAGTACGTAAACATAATTACGTAGTAGTTAACTGATAATATCCTCGTAATCTTCCAAAAAATTTTCTCGATTTCAACAATGTCTTTCAACAATTCCATATTGTTAACATATTTAATTTAAGTATATAATTGATAACAATTAATTTTATACAAAAATAAATAAAATGGCAGCTATAGAAATTTAAGTTGATGTTAAATAAAATTTGAATGGATTTATAACTAAAATGATATGAAATAAAATAAAAATGCATTATAGTATGAACACTGCACTACGTACTTCATAGAGAATATTTAACAAAATTTTTTCCACTCCGATCTAGAAATAGAAAGCTCAAAGTGACGAAATCGGTGCGGATACAACGCGCCAATTAAGTTTTGCATATACCTTTGTACTTGGATTATCCACAAAAAGTGGATAATCCAAGTACAAAGTGCTTAGATCAAACCTAGGTTTAGTTACTTTACACAATAAAAAATCCCCAAACCACTAAACTTTTTGCCTGGAACAAGTCAAAACCATGTGGAGCTCCAAAATTTGACTCGAAAATTTTAGGTCGCTTGGAAAATAAATTTATGAGTAATTTACTCATAAATTTATACGCCTAAAAAATTTATGAATACGCTTAATGACAGTTGCAAAACAAAAATCAATTAAGGTCGAGTGCTTGTATATTCAATACGAGAGCGGGATGTAATTATATCATCATGTCACACCGCGCCGCCAACTGAATCAATATTCCTATTCAAGCGGAGCGTACCTATAATTTTATATGGGCGCGAGATTTTAGTAACTATTATGGACACGCGTACCTGCAACAGATACATATTGTGTTTACACTCGATACCTTCAGTTCATTTTAACTTTAGGACAAAGTTCGAAAATTAAAATTGTGTTTTACGTATTGTTAAGATCGATTTATTTTTAAATTTGGAAAGCTTGATTAGGAATAAACGATATTTTACCTATTTTAGGGTTCTATGCATCAACAAAAAAATGGAACCTTTATAAAATACCTCAGGTGTATTACAGTCGTTTTTCTCAAAAATTCCAAGAGATAGAAACTTGAAATTAGCATAAAAAAGAAGCATGCTAACTGGCATATATTTCAGTAGATAATACTCAAAGATATCGATATGAAAATGTTGTAAAGAAAAATAGCGTATTCGCAAAAAAAAATATCCCATATATAGTGGGAGATATATTTTGAAAGAGCTAGTTCTTAGTAACCATCTGAAAAATTATTCATAATTTTTGTATTATATTTTAAGTCTCTGAAACATCCAATAGAGTCTATAATTGCGTTGGAAAAGTTAGTATTTCTAAACAGTTTAATGGAAATACTATACAAATTTGAATATTTTGTAAATACCTAAATATGAAAGTAAGCCTAGTAGAAAACGAATTCTATTCTCGCTTGACAATTCTAGTAGTGTTCACGCCATTAGCGGACTCTTATTATTTCTTTGGCGATAATTATTATAAATTTTATTACTCTTACCCTTATTTTAAGTTATAATGTTCGGCAGGGAGCTATGATTGTTTATGTTATTCATAAAGGTAAACACAATTTAAAGATTTGTCTGCGATTTTTGAATTTTTGGCTTTTAATAGTTCTTTCAATTTTATGATTACAAAGACGAGCATAATAAATATTAAATTAATAATTTCATAACATGTACTTATTAATATAATTTCATATTGAAAACATTTGGCGTAAATTTTATAGAAATTCATTAGCACTTAATTTTTATTAACAGCTAATTGAGACTACGTGATGTGGTTATTATTTCTACTTAATTTAAATTCGTAACCATGACCTTACGTTTCGTTTTATGACATGAACTTCAGGTGGGCAATTCGTAAAAAAATTGTGTCGGACAGCAACCTGCAAAGGTGTTTTAGTACAATAAATAAACACTAAAAAATATGCTATGGCCGTTTATATTATTCATAAAGGTAAACAAAATTAAAAGTCTGTGATTTTTTAATTTTTAGCTTTTAATAGTTTTTCTATTTTTATCTTTTGATAACAAATACGAGTATAATAAATTAATAATTTCATAATATATACTTATTTATATAAGTAATTTGATATTGAAAACACTTGGCGTAAATTTCATAAAAAATCATTACCACTTAATTTTTATTCACAACTATATTAGGCTACATGATGTGGTATAATTACTACTTCATTTAAATTTGTAACCATGACCTTAGGTTTCGTTTATGAGAACAAATTCAGGTGGGCAATTTATAAAAAATCGGACACCAACATGATGATATATAATCATGCTGATAGAAGGTAATCAAATGTGTTTCAATAAAATAACTAAACACTAACCAATAATGTCGTTGGAATTTGATATAAATCGTGTATTCCTTATTACCAGTGTATCTATACTAATTTTGTTATCTTTATGTAGATAAAATAACATAAAGTGTCCTAATTGTTTTCCTTCGTAATTAATGAAAACTAATAAGTTAACATTGAATTGGATTCAACGTTAACTTATTAGTTTTCATTAATTACGTGATAGCATTAACAATTACACACAGACATCAAATTACCATCTATTTAAAGTAAATTTATATATACGCAATCTACATAAGTTGAACTAAATATTTGCATGTCTTTTTATTTTCCGCTTATATCTTATCGACTATAGCCACTTCAAGCATTTTAATATTACAATGAATTAGTAACAAACATGACGCTATGCACATTTTCCTTTCTTAAAAGTTTCGCTTCGAAACGAACTAATGATTGCATTCAACAAACATTAAAGTAACATTCCGAAATAATCAAAACATTCCCAGTGAGGTGATTACATTTCCGAACTCCTGAAAATGTATCAAATGCACAAGTTTGCCAGTTGCCGAAGTTTATTCGTGGCACGCAAAAGTGAAACCCAATAAATTGCGAACACTCCTTAGTAAGTTTGCGCAGATTTACACAAAAAATACGAAACAAAACATGGAATTTTAATTTTTCCTTTAAAAAAATATAAATATAAAATTCAGTTCTAAAACTGCGGAAAAGTTTCGAAGGTTTAAGCTAAACTTTCCTGCTGGAGTCGTTAGCAATTGTTTGGAAAAAAAATTAATTGATTTTATTTTCTCCTGCTAAACTTGTTGAATACGCAATTTGCTCGTATTTTTTTCATCTTCTTACGATGTAAATTGAATATTTTACCGCCGTTAAGTTATGAAGAAAAAATATCTTGTCACTCCATTCTTCTGTGCTTTTAAGAGAGATTAATCAATACAATATATATAGGTACACGTAACATAAGTTTCACCTTTTGTCCCTAAATTCGGACACTCTAAGTGTTACTGCCTACCGAAACTGTAAGCTTGGAAAATCTTTTGTTTTAAATTAGTATTGTGGGTCTCAAGCAGAGACTCTGTCATTGAAATTCGGAATCCAACTCGTAAATCTTTAAGCTGCAGGTGCATGACGCATTAAAACTGTAAACTTTTAGTATCAGCGATTTCTAAAATAAAATTTTAGGCTTCAAGAAGATACTCTGCCTTTGAACTCCGAATTCCAACTCCTGATTCTGCAGAAGTACTAACCGTGAGTATTAGCAATATAATGATATTAAATTAGTATTATAACTGTCAAGCAGACACTCTGCCACTGAACTTTGGAAACCAAATCTTCAGTCCTAAGGTTGTGGGAGTACTTCTTGTTTAAACCAAGAGGTTGGAGAATCTGCTGTTTTATGTTAGTATGTTGAGTCACAAGTAGAGACTTTGTGATTGAATTCATGACTACAACTCCTCATTTCTGATACTGCAAGTTTACTGTCCGCTTAATCTGTGAGACTTGAGGATCTACTATATTAACTACAGTTGTATGTACTCTGGATACCAACACCTCAGCCCGATGCTGCGGCCCACGGCCCACTTTGGGTAAGTTAAGTCATATTTCCAACATTTGTAAACCAATTTGGATAATTATGTTTTATTTGAATATTCGCAGTGTTCTTTTCTTATGTAAAGAGACTTTTTTTAAATTTTTCAAAATAGTCCCTAATCTATGCTATGTAATGCCTTCATGCATATACAAATCTACTATTTGTACATTAGGTGTATTCTCTAAGAAACTCTTGAAAATAATTGAATATTAAACTTTATTCGAAGTAGCAACTTATAGTAAATAACAGCTAGTTATTATCGAGTTTATTATGTTTTTATGCACGATTATGTGTTTATGAGATTGTTGCCTCTTCATGTAAAATCTGTTGAATCAGAGTTTAACAAACCATTATTACTTGCTTAGGTTGACTATGGAACAATAAGGTAGATGTTTTGCAAATTTCATTAACACTACGAGCAATTCCAATGTTTTTCTGAATGATATGCATTATATTTAGCGCAATTGTAAATAATTAATATCATTATGCACTGAGAAAGAAAAGTCGTTCTAGTCGCTATTAAATTATCAAATTAATGGAGATACGAAAATAAACTGAAGTTCCTATGTTTATGAATAATTATTTAAATTTGGATGTGACACTTGACATGGTAATTTAAAAAAAATGATCGAAGGATTAATGGAAAAGATGACTGAAGGATAAATTACAATTAACAAACTGAATTAAATTTTTAAAGTTACTTTACCTACTAAATAATTGTTTGTACCTTTATGTCTAACTATCAAGGTATATAATCCCATATTCTTTTTATTTTGAAAGAATCCCTACAGAGAAAAGTTAAAAAATATTTTAAAATAATTATAAAGCAACCCAAACTGAATCGGAAAAGAGATAAAGTTTTTTTTTTAATGGATTGTCTCTTTTTTTAAAATTTGATGCGTGCAATCTCGAAAAATTAAATCGAAATAAGATATTTGAATAAAATAAATTAACGTAAAGAAATTTGCAAAATACCGCTATTGCTGGAGATTTTCGAGATCGGCGCGAAATCAGCATTTCCCACCTCTCTTCTATTCACCGTCGCTTCTCTCCTCTCTGACATTTACGATTACAGCGATAAACACAAATGAGTGCTATATTTTACTTGGCACGGAAACCAAAAATTCCTGGCAATAGGAAATTTGTTGGTGTCCGAAAAGAGTAGTGTAACTTAAGAATTCCAATTAAATAGTCATATTTTTAATAATTTTATACTTTCCATAGGCTTTTTATTTGGCGTTTAAATTTTTTTGGAAAAATGTTTTATTTTTCCATTACTACTAATTGTCTACCTTATTCTATATTACTAAGTATTACACGAACTTACCATGAAGTTAATATCAATATTATTCCATTAAATAAATGGAAACAGAAATTTACAACATTTAATAAACCGAATTGTTTTCATATCAATCTATATATATATATATATATATATATATATATATATATATATATATATATCACAAGTAAAACGAGTCCATGCACGATGAGTATACTCCACATAAGTGCAAAGTTACTGTCAAGACGTCCGGCTCCACCATTATGTCCACTACCTGATTTTGTTAATAGGTCGATTTATACCATCCTTAGTGGCGTTAAAAATTTAAATACATTATTACTAAATTATTATTATATTTATATCACCAAAATTTGATCACGCACCTCTGATATACATTCCTGAGGAATTCAATGATCTGCCTTCAGTTTCCGTGTCCAAATTTTAACCAATTTTTATGAGAATGCATTGGGCCTATTACTAAATAAACTTTTTCCTTTATCTGATACACGCTTGATAGATTTTCTTATTTTAAATATATATATATTTTAAATTTTCTATTTACAGATTCTTTCAATGTAAAATGAAATTCGATTTATATATAAAATGCCTTGATATTTTGTCAATGACTTACAAAAAACTGATAACTAGATAGATTTAGTAGCTGCAAAATTTAATTCTATTCTTATATCTACCAGAGAGAATATTTTCGTTTAATATGTAGCAACATTAATTACTTTTGTAATTTGCATAAGTTATGTTATTTAAAGGTTATTGTTCCATAGACAAAAAAAGCAAGTATTAGTGGTTTGTTAAACTCTCATACAACAAGTTTTAGATTAAGACATGATACTCCCACTGAAACATAATTTTGTATGAAAATCAAAGAAATTCGATAATAATTAGTTGTTGTTTATTATAAGTTGCTATCTTGAATAAAACAATATTTTCAGTTATTTTCAAATTTCCTGCAGTATAGAAATAATTAATAAATTAGTTATATATAAATATATATATATATATATATATATATACACACACATATATATATATATATATATATATACATATATATATATAATTATTTATATATATATATATATATATATATATGTATATATATATTGATGTATGAATATATATAAATACATAGTATTAATTTAGAAAGTATTTTAAAGACCCTTAATTAAATGTCTCTTCAAATGAGAAAAAAATTGGTCACCCCAAAAATCGAAACTTTATATTATCGTAGCCATGTAAAATATTCATTAATGCGGACTATTATTAATGCGGACAGACGCTCGGAACCACTGCTATGCAGGAATGGTCTACACACTTAAATTGTTCACCGAAATAATTTTTCTTTTCTTTGTGTATATTATTATAATATAAAATATGTTTTAATGAAATCACTTACGAGCAGATACAAATGTTTTGACGAATGGACGAGAATTTTGGTAATCAGAATATTGAAAGGAGCTTACCCAACAACACAGATATGGTTTATGCAAAAACTCAAGCTAATCGTAGTTTTATTATTACGCTATTTCTGCGATAATTTTTCTGAATTATTATAATTTATACTTCAGCACATTTAACGCATCTTATAAATTGATTCAAAGTATATGACTGTATTCACCCAGCATTTTAGGCGGCATATTAGTTGCACAGAGAGTGCTAAATATACTGTCAAAAATAATAATTTTAGCTGAGATCAAGTTTAAAACTGTATATAAATTACGATATAGAAAGTTATTTGTATAACATACGGAAGTATATAAGTTTAAAACCTTTAACTATAAGCAAATATTAATGTTCCAATATAACACGTATGAACTCATCGAATAGTAAAATAAAAAATACCGGTGTCTTGGTTATGAAACGTTATGTAAAACTCTACGTGAAATTTATCCATGTTATTTTAAATTTAAATATTTATATGAAACTAACGTAAACATACATGAATATTGAAATTCATAACATTAAATTTACTATTTTTTATCTAAAATTACTCAAATGTTATTCAATACTTAATAAGAAACCACTACTCTAAATACCGTAATCAAGCACTGCATCATTTTAAAAGCGCCACAATCGTTGTTTCTTATTTTTCTATAAATAAATCGTTTGTATTGAAACTAAAAGATATATAAAAAGTAATTCATCCACGCAGTTAAATGATAGGAAAGAAGTGATATGTTCTTGTTTTAATATACGACTGGGCAAGAAGATCAGACAATTGTTTTAATTAAATTTTACAAATCGTGGGCCCTCCAATAGGATGTCCAGCATTTTAATTTAATAAAAGGCCACGGCCGCTATAAAAATCTGATTAAAATACTGTTTCGAATATGATACGTTTTGTTTGATATTTTGGGTCAGTCCTATCAGACAAAACATCAAGTGAATTTCAAATTACAATTGATAAACATACATTTTCTGTTGATGAGCACAATAAATCATGATAGGAAATTAAAATAGTCTAATTTTCGAATTTATAATCAAAAGCCTACTGTAAAATGTTTTTTATTCACTTTTCACTTATATTTTTTCATTCAGTCATGCAAAGATACAATTTAATAAAAAAGGAATCACTTTAATTATTATATTTTATTATCTGTAGAAATTAACGTAATTGGAAGAATGGAATGAAGTGAGATTTCTCCTTCAATTTTTTTGCAATATTTTGCTATAGAGTAATATTAACACCTCTGTGGAATCTAAGCTATAAACTGTTTCTTTTCAATATGATAAATTATACCATGATGAAATATTACCGCTGGAAATCTTCATTTATTATAATATTTACTCAAGTTCAAGATTAACTTGAGT
This sequence comes from Druceiella hillmani, assembly GCA_039881145.1. Classification (NCBI taxonomy): domain Eukaryota; kingdom Metazoa; phylum Arthropoda; class Insecta; order Lepidoptera; family Hepialidae; genus Druceiella; species Druceiella hillmani. The sequence continues at coordinate 14,116,252 of JAYKKI010000025.1, read as the reverse complement.
ATTTCCTGTACACGGTTTCAATGCGTTTATGCATTTTTATCAAATTAAATGTACAATTTGGATTATACTATTTATTATTAACTCTATAAAAAAGTATTTCATTCTTTTCTTAGAAGTGAACTGGAAAGGAACTCAGTTTTCTTGTTTACTTAGGAGAATACCTTTATTAATTCAATATGATAGTTATTTTATTACTGATTTCTCGATACTAATATTATGTATCAAATTATTAAATATAACACATTTTTTCAATATTTCATGACACTTATAAAGTAGCTGAAAATTTATTAAAAAGATTATATGTTCGGTTTTGAAAGAAAGTGAAAGTGAACTGATTACAAGTAAACTAATGATTAAATTGGAATTTATTATATTTCAAAAAAAAATCTTGTTAATATAAATACAAAAAGATTGTTTTATGAGTTTGTGTTTTTAAAACTTCGTTGTAAATTTATAATACGTGTTCTTTTTAAACTTAATTTTACTATGAGAAATACACTTAAAATATATTTTAAAAAGCTACTATTATATCACGAGTATTCATAATAAATAAATATTTTCTGTATTTAGATTTATTTTTATCATTATATTTAATTTATTAAAAAATATTATCTAAAAGCATAGATGTAACTTAGATTTGTATGAGTATAAGACACGTGTTGTGTATTTAAAAATACCTCAATAACTATCAGTCACGCACATGTAAATATATATTTAGTAAGGAACTTCATCTTGCTGATTTGTGAGCAACTTCACACTCTCGATTTTTGTTGCATTGTTAACAATTTCCTTCTGGCGATATTGTGTGGCATCGTACGTGCGCATTGTAATGCGAAAATTTTCACTCTCAAGACTTTTTGATAACGCGCCTAAAGAAGTATAACTACAGCTGTTTTTGTTATTTTAGTCGTAACATTTATAAACTAAATAACCGGAAAACACATTGAAAATACAATGCAATATTAGCTTAAACATCGCACACAACCTCCTATTCAATACCAGTACTATAGAGTTGATTTGCACTTATCATATTAACGAACCTATAACCTTTACGATTGTTTAAAAGAAAATTTATTAATTATTAACCAACCTAATAACGTCAATAGAATCATCGAAAACACTTGATAACTTCGTAGGAGGGGAATGTGATACCGTCTAACTATTGCATTATTAATATACAACTAGAACAGCTCCGTACATCTTGGATAACTGCCGAATAATCAATCAAAGCAGGATTGAATCTATTATCCCTTCCAAACCCTTTTATCTTAAATTTCAAAATAAATAAAAAAGGATATGCAATCGTTTCTAATGATGCACGCAAGTACTGTAAAAGAGATACAGACCCGTACATTAAGCTAGGTCGTGAAACCAGTCAAATTTGCATATCAAATGTGCATTAAACACCTGCCTGGCTTTGGGTCGGTGCTCATTAGCATTAAACAGAGTGAGAAGGTTGCATTTATAATCATATTTCTGATAGTTTATAATGGCGCGCTAGTTTTAATGTCGGACGTAAAAGAGTTACCGCATTCACAAAGCTTTAAAGAACGACCGGGGCAAAAATCTCACCTTGATCGTCGTAGCCGGCCTGTGCTTTATTACCTTTTTGACTCCATTTTACTTTATTTCATTTTGCGTTGTGCATGTATCAGGTGGAGTCTTTGTTGGCTTTTGTGTTGCGTACTTTGTTTTAGAGATACTTTGTTATTTATGTCGCAGGTGTACTCGTGAGTGGTTTCTATTTAGAGTTTCCGGGTTGAGGTTGGAGATTTATAATAAAACACGTATTAATGGAACTTGGTTTTTTGTACTTTGGGGTTTAAATTATGGGTATTGTAATGGTTTCCCGTTAACGACTTTCACCAAGGCTTTTTATAAATGCGGGATTATGTGTGTGTTGGTATGCGATATGTGTATGTACGTTTATTAGACTGAATGTGTAATATGCACACGATTGCACGTAAATTCGTTAAGGTTTTCTCTGCCTGAATAGGTAAATAATTCGATTATTTGTTCGTTCTTAACTTGAAAATTAACTTTCTTTGTTAAATTTTTCTCTTAACCCTTTCGAGTTTCTTTTAATTCAATAAACATTTGTGTAAGGACATATTTTATTTCTAAAGCCTAGCAACACTCGTAACATAATGGAAACGGGATTACTAGGTCGGTCATAATATTTTACAGAAATCCTAATAAACTGCAATGATTTATTATCGACTGTATTGTTTCAGATTCAATGTCAAAAGAAGGAAACCCTTATAGGTTCTTCATTTGGACTAGGTGTTTAGTATTCATTTCCAATGTTTTTATTATAATTATATGTAAAAATATAAATTAACTGTTGGAGTGAAAACATCCTTAGGCGTTTTGAGTAATTTTTACTAGGGGAAAAACTTACAGGTCCGCGTCACTGTCATGGTAATTTTACCAGTATATATATGTACCAATGAATATCATATATTTCCCTTAGCCAGTAGTGAAGAATAATAACTATTTCTCTGGCATCTGACTGGCGCAAGCGCAGTAGCTTGTGTATATTGTATACATATATACATATATACACCAACACATTGTGAATACGCTTTTTGGAAGTGTAAAATCTGGGACTTGTGAGTTCACGTCACCGACATGCAGTAATAGTAGTAGTGTTGTGCAATATTAGTGCTGTGTATATCTATAGAAGTAAAGTGAAATTGACTACGTAGAATGTTCAATGTGTGTATACTGTACATTGTTTAAATTGTGTTTTAGATTTATTATTTTAATTCTTTTATTGTAGGATCACTGTACAGTACGACAGGGAAATAAAAAACGTACAGTAAATGCGTTAATATTTTTATGCAGCAAAATTAATAACAAAAAAGAAAGCATTTGTTTTCAAAAATATTTCTAATATTGTTATCAATTTTTGCGTTTTAATATTGTAATATTATTGATTTTTTATTTTTTGTAATATTTTACCTTTGCAACATCAGTACATCATACAATGAGTATTTAATAGCGACTTAGGTGATATCTTACTAGCGTGGTGAAAAAGATTTCTAGTTGTTCGATTATATCTTTCGGATTTTGAAATTCAAAATTCCATAAACTTTTATAAAATCACTGTTATTTCAGTTTTAAATTATCACTTCTGTCGGCAGTCCCCATTACCACCTATGTTATATGATGCTACAATCCAAAACAAAACATCGTAATTAACATAATATAATAGTATACGGAAAACAACCGCTTTGTAAAACTTACGGCAAAAATGTATTTTTTAAATAGCTCATTTTTAAATATATTTTAAAAATTATTTAACTTATTGAAATATTTCTGTTAACTGAACTATTATAACAAGGAATTTTTTTAATTACATCATGTCACTCCGTTTGTCCCTTCATTACACTTTCTATATATTATTTCGATCAAGTTGCATAAACAATGAGAAGAGACTGACAATTATGGATCTCCGTAAGTATTCTCGCCAATTTTTTTTTATTTGTAAAGAACAAACATTATTAAAATGCAACAAATACAATAATTTAGCAATATATTTAGATTATGTGAAGCACTTTTTTTTTATTTTGACGAAATGTGTGTTTTTTTCGGGGAGGAACAGGCGAGTCATCAGCGTCAACGATAATGTTTACTTACTGCTGTTTTCCGCTCATTATAAATAACAGACGAATTTTATCGGCTTGCTACATAAGTTAACGCTCTTATGCACTATAAATTTCAGAAATACGGAAAAGTATTTTTACTGTTAAAATCGTTATCCTTTCTTTACTGCATCGTAGACGGTTAAAAAGTATCAATTTCACCAATCCTAATTAAATATATTTTACACAATATTACAAATATGATATTATAAGTAAAAATTTAGATGTTTTGTTTTTTTTTGCTCGTCTTGTTTGTGACAACTACCCGACGGATATTCGTGAAATTTAATATACTATTGCCATTAAAGAGATAAATATAGTTTTTTTTCTTTTTAAAATATATTTTAACCGATAACTTAAATAATTCTCCATTGAGGGAAAAAGTACGTAAACATAATTACGTAATAGATAACAGACAATATCCTCATAATCTTCCAAACAATTTTCTCGATTTCAACAATTCCATATTGTTTCCATATGCCATTTAAGTATGTCATGGATCACAATTAGTTTTAATTGAAAATAAATAAAATGGCAGGTATAGATATTTAAGATGGTGTTAAATAATAATTGAGTGGAATTGTAACTAAAATGATATGAAATAAAATAAAAATGCATTATTGTATAAACGCTCATTGCACTACGTACTTCATAGAGAATAACTAAAAAAATTATTTCAACTCCGATTTAGAAATAGAAAACTCAAACTACGTCAAAGTGATGAAATCAGTACGGATACAAAGCACCAATTAAGTTTTCCTTATACCCGAAAGTGGATAATTCGAGTACAAAGTGCTTAGTTCGAGCGTAGGTTACTAAGCTAAACTTTTCGCCTGGATCAAGTCAAAACCGTGTGGAGCTTTAACAATTTTCCCTCGGAAATTTTATGTCGCTTAGAAAATAAAATTATGAATAAATTTACCCCCAAAGAATTGATGAATACGATTAATGACAGTTGCCATACAAAAATCAGTTAAGGTCGAATGTTTGTTTACTCAATAAGAGAGCGGGAACTAATTATATCATCATATTACACTGCGCCACCAACTGTCAATATTCCTATTCACATAGAGCGTACCTCTAATTTTATTAGGCACATCCAATGGGCGCGAGATTTTAGTAACTATTATGGGTTCGCGTATCTATAACAAATACTTCTTGTGTTTGTACTTGGAACCTTCAGTTCATTTCAAATTTAGAACAACGTTCGAAAATTTCAATTGTGTTTTACATGTTGTTAAGATTGATTTATTGTTAAATTTGGAAACCTCTTGTGTTAATTAGGAATAACCGCTGCGTGATGTGGTATTATTTATACTTCATTTAAATTCATAACCACGATCTTAAGTTTCGTTTTATGACAACCTCTTCAGGTGGGCAATTCGTAAAAAATTTGTATCGGACGGCGACATTCTGATATATAATCATGGTGATGTAAGGTAATGAAAGTTTTTGTTTCAATAAAATAACTAAACACTAACCAATAATGTCGTTTCAATTTGCTATGAATCGCGTGTATTCTTTATTACCAGTGTACCTATGCTGATTTTGTTATCTTTTTATAAATAATAACGTGTTTATATTGGATTCAGTGTCAACTTCTTAGTTTTCATTAGTAACGTGATAGCATTGACAATTACACACAAACATCCAATTTCCACCTATTCAAAGTAAATTTATATATGCGCAACCCCTACAAATTGAATTAAATATTTTCATTTCTTTTCATTTCCCGCTTGTATCTTATCCACTATAACCATTTTTAAATATTATAAGGAATTCGTAACAAATATAACGCTATGCACATTTTACTTTCTTAAAAGTTTCGCTTCGAAACGAACCCAAGATTCCATTAAACAACCATTAAAGTAACATTCTGAAATAATAAAAACATTCCCAGTGGCGTGATTACATTTCCCAACTCCTGAAAATGTATCAAATGCACAAGTTTGCCAATTGCCGAAGTTTATTCGTGGCACGCAAAAGCGAAATCCAATAAATTTAGTAAAATTGCGAACACTCCGTAGTGTGTTTGAGCAGATTTATACAAAAAGTACGAAACAAAACATTGAATTATCATTTTTCCATTAAAAAAAATATAAATATAAAGTTTCCGTTCCAAAACTGTGGAAAAGCGTAGAAAAGTTGCACGGGCTTAAGCTAAACTTTCCCACCGGAGTCGTTAGCTCTCGCTTCGAAAAAAAATGTAATTGATTTTATTTTCTCCCGCTAAACTTTCTGAATACGTAATGTGCTCGTATTTTTCTCATCTTGTTACGATGTAAATTGAATATTTTACCTCCATTACGTTATGAAGAAAAATGTCCTGGCCCTCCATTCTTCTGCGCTTTTAAGGGAGATTAATTAATGCAAAAAGGGCAAATTTGTACTTCAAAGCCTATGTCTTTTATAAGGTTTTCCCTCTTTGTCGTATAAAGTTACCGCACTTTCATCCAATAACTTAGAGTGTAAGACTGCACTGAGTGGTTTTTTATTGTTTATAAATAAAATAGCCAAGTGTAAATAACGGATACAGTAGCAATGTTCGTTTATGTTATTAAAATATTCATGTTTACACTTTTATTTACTAATTTATAAATATGTCTATATAAAACTGTAAGAGATTGAATTTTTATATGGAAAATATTTTAAAAAGGAGCAATTGATTTAGTGTAAAAATTATAATCGATGCCAGAAATGTTTTTTTATAATTTTTATCTGTCTGCACGTTAATGTGTCCTTCAATCATGCAAAATCTACTCAACGGATTTTGACGAAATTTTGTATGGTAATAGTTTGTACCATCAAGCAACATATAAGATATTACCTGAATATTACAGATTAAAAACTGTGATTTAATGAACATTACGATATTATTACTGCCAACGCCATCTTTTAGCGTTTTGAGTATTAATAAGGATAATAATAGATCAGACACTAAAACTATAATTTTTTACGGGTGACATCATGGGGCAGGGGTACTACTGAATATATTTGGTGAGTTTATCTTATACGTCAATAATGTTAACCTAAATATAATCAGAACATTGTGCAAATTAAAACAAGTTTTGTTAATTAGATAAACGTGGAAACAAGAATCAAGTTTTATAGCATATAAAAAAAATATTTTTTAATTATTATGGTAAAATTAAAAACGAGAAGTGAATTAATTGCGAATTTTTTCATGACATTTCATATTATTCTGTAGGTAAGAATGTACCGGTAATAAATTTTAAGGGCGCATTATCAAAAATTGTTTTTATTTTATTAAATAAATATGATTTATTTCAGTACGAGAAGTATTTATAGCTAGAGTTACAGAAAAGTCAAATATTGCGTTGTTGTGAACGTAGAAAATGTTCATATTTGATTATGTCCATACAAATTATTTCATTATTTAAAATATTTAAAATCATAATACACAAAAAACTTTAAACGGATCCGAAAAAATTTATCACATGAAGAACAGAGTCAAAGGCTTTGTTCTTTTCAAATTAAAAAAGCAACTTATTTTGCCTTTTTCAAAAGATGATAAATAAATAAAATATAACGAATTCATTATTGTAAGGATATTGTAATGTGAAGTGAATGACTATTATTCAAGAGTCCTTATAATAAGAGAACAATATAATGACTACTGAATAATAGTCATTATTAAAAATATTATGCGAGACAATTATTGACTGGATGATTCGTAGAAGAATATTTCAGACTTTCAAACCGGACTTCTGCAGCTTAACTTGAAAGCTCTCACGGCACAATTGGGAAACATTTACGCTAGTTAGACAAAATCTACAAATACATACATATATATATATATATATATATATATATATATATATATATATATATGTATATATATATATATATATACATATATTATATAAGTAACCTTAAACGACAAAGAGGGAAAATGTCATAAAAGACACAGGCTTTGAAACAAAAACTTTCTGCATTAATTAATCTCTCTTATAAGCGCAGAAGAATCCACTCTTCTGCGCCAAGACACTTTTTCTTCATAACGTAATGAAGGTAAAATATTAAATTTACATCGTGAGAAAAATACGAGCACATTGCGTATTCAGAATGTTTAGCGGGAGAAAATAAAATCAATTACATTTTTTTTTGAAGCGAGAGCTAACGACTCCAGTGGGAAAGTTTAGCTTAAGCCCTCGCAACTTTTCCACACTTTTCCACAGTTTTAGAACTGAAACTTTATATTTATATTTTGTTTAATGGAAAAATTAAAATTCAATGTTTTGTTTCGTACTTTTTGTATAAATCTGCACAAACACACTAAGGAGTGTTCGCAATGTATTGGGTTTCGCTTTTGCGTGCCACAAATAAACTTCGGCAACTGGCAAACTTGTGCATTTGATATGTTTTCAGGAGTTGGGAAATGTAATCATGTCACTGGGAATGTTTTTATTATTTCGGAATGTTACTTTAATGTTTGTTTAAAGCAATCTTGGGTTCGTTTCGAAGCAAAACTTTTAAGAAAGTGAAATGTGCATGTTCGTTACTAATTCCTTGTAATATTAAAATGCTTGAAGTGGCTAAAGTGGATAAGCTATAAGCGGGAAATTAAAAGGAAGGAACAAATTTAATTCAATTTATAGGGATAGTGTATATAAATAAACATTAAATAGATGAAATTTTTATGTTTGTGTGTAATTGTCAATGCTATAACGTAGTTAATGAAAACTAATAAGTTAACATTGAATCCAATTCAGACACTTTATGTTATTCTATCTACAAGAAGATAACAAAATTAGCATAGACACACTGATAATGAAGGACATGCGATTTATAGCAAATTCCAACGATATTATTGGTTAGTGTTTAGTTATTTTATTGAAACATCTTTGATTACCTTATATCAGCAATGATTATATATTAGCAAGTCGCTATCTGATACAAAATTTTTACAAATTGCCCACCTGATGATGTCATAAAACGAAACCTAAGGTCGTGGTTACGAATTTAAATGAAGTAGAAATAATACCACATCACATAGCCCCATTTAGTTGTGAATAAAAATTAAATGATAATGAATTTCTATAAAATTTACGCCAAATGTTTTCAATATCAAATTACTTATATAAATAAGTACATATTATGAAATTATTAATTTATTATTTATTATACTTGTCTCCGTAATCAAATATACGAATGAAAAAACTATTAAAAGCCAAAAATTAAAAAATCACAGACTTTTAATTTTGTTTACCTTTATGAATAATATAAACGACCATAGCTCCCTGCTGAAAATTACAACTTAAAATAAGCGTAAGAGTAATAAAATTTATAATATTTATCGCCAAAGCAATAATAGGAGTCCGCTAACGGTGTGAACACTAATAGAATTGTCAAGCGAGAATAAAATTCATTTTCTACTAGACTTACTTTCATATTTAGGTATTCAAATTTATATACTATTTCCATTAAACTGTTTAGAAGTACTAACTTTTCCAACGTAATTATAGAGTCTATTGCATGTTTCAGAGACATAAAATATAATATAAAAATTATGAATAATTTTTCAGATGGTCACAACTAGCTCTTTCAAAATATAGCTACACTCTATATGGGATATTTTACATATGAAAATATATGAAATATATGCTAGTTAGCATGCTTCTTTATTATGCCTAATTTCAAGTTTTTATCTCTTGAATTTTTTTAGAAAAACGACTGTAATACATCTGTGTATTACACCTGAGTTATTTTATAAAGGTTCCATTTTTTTTTGATGCACAGAACCCTAAAATAGGTAAAATAGCGTTTATTCCTAATTAAGCTTTCCAAATTTAACAATATATCAATCTTAACAATACGTGAAACACATTTTAAATTTTCGAACGTTGTCCTAAAGTTAAAATGAACTGAAGGTATCGAGTGTAAACACAATAACTATCTGATACAGATACACGTATCCGTAATAGTTACTAAAATCTTGCGCCCATGGGAAGTGCGTAATAAAATTAGAGGTACGCTCTGTGTGATATAATTACATCCCGCTCTCCTATTGAGTAAAGAAGCACACGACCTTAATTCATTTTTTTTTTGCAACTCTCATTAAGCGTATTCATAAATTCTTTGGGGGTAAATTTATTCATAATTTTATTTTCCAAGCGACCTAAAATTTCCTAGGGAAATTTAAAGCTCCATACGGTTTTCATGTGTTCCAGACGAAAATTTAGTGGTTTGGGGATTTTTTGTTGTGTAAAGTAACTAAACTTACGCTCGAACTAAACACTTTGTACTTGGATTATCCACTGTAGGGTATAAGGAAAACTTAATTGGCGCGTTGTATCCGTACCGATTTCGTCACTTTGAGCTTTCTATTTCTAGATCGGTGTTGAAAAATTTTTGTTAATTATTCTCTATGAAGTACGTGGTGTAGTGTTTATACATATATTTCTATTTCTTTTAATTTCATTTTAGTTATAATTCCACTCATATATTATTTAATATCAACTTAAATTTCTATATCTATATATTTTATTTATTTTCATTTAAAACTAATTGAGATCCATGATGTACTTAAATGGAATATGTAAACAATATAGAATTGTTGAAAGACATTGTTGAAATCTAGAAAATTGTTTGGAAGATTATGAGGATATTATCAGTTAACTATTACGTGATTATGTTTACGTATTGTTTTCCCTCAATTGGGATTATTTTAATTATCGGTTAAAAATATATTTTGTAAGGAAAATAAACTATATTTATCTCTTTGATGGCAATAGTATATTAAATTTCACGGAGATCCGTCGGGTAGTTGTCACAAGCAAGATGTGCAAAAGAAACAAAATATCTAAAATTGTATTTATAATATTGTGTTTACGATATGGTATTAATTAAGATTGGCGAAACTGGTACCTTTTAACCAACTACGATGTAGTAAAGAAAGCATAATAACTTTGACATTCTATGTATGCATGTATATGTATGAATATTTGATCGTAGGTTAAAAACTGCTAAACCGATTTTAGCAAATAAGTTATCAATCGGTTTGTATTTAATTTGAGAGTTTTTTCACTGAACATTAAATGACAATGAATTGTGAAACCGTACGTATGGTTCAGTTTTGACACATCATCTGTTACTGAAAAAAATATTTACATCTCAAAACTTAACGCCACCTACGGCCTCACAATTCAGCGACCATTATATTTCAGTGAAATTATGATCACCTAACTTATTTTTCTATTTTTAATTTTTTTTTTACGTAGTCGGGTTCTAGTTTTTTATTGCTTCGTTTTTATTCACTTAAAGATAAATTATAATTTTTTGCGAAAATATCCATTTAAAAATTGTTGCATCTTTGGTTCTGTCATATAATTATAATACAAAAATTTTGAAATGAAAGTGTTTTGTCTATTGTGACGGCTTAACTCGAGTGAAGGTGTAAGTTTTGACTGAGCTCACTCGCAGTGATATTAAGGTTTTATTTTTACTGTAGTGGAGTATTATTTTTATTTATATTATTTTTATAAATTAAAATGAAATAATGTTAATCCTTCAGTTTCTCTGGGTGAATATTTATAAATCGTTCATGATAATGAAATCCATCTAGACTAAAATGAATTATAAATAAACAGATAGATAGATAATACATTTTAAATATCCGTCCCATACATGTTAAAATACTCACAGGTAGGGTTGGCAGACGTGTTTACTGGGTGGTTCCATACTTTTAACCATGTTTTATATGTCCTGCCGGGAAAACTACTTTTCCGTATTTCTGAAATTCATAGTGGATGAGACCGTTAATTTGTACAGCAAGCCGGTAATGTTCATCTGTTATTTATAATGAGCGGAAAATAGCAGTAAGTAAGCATTGTGGTGGGCGCTGATATATTCGCCTGATCGTCCTCGAAAAAAAAACGCACATTTCGTCAAAATAGAAATAGCATTTATAACATGAAGTGCTAAAGATAACTTAAAAATACTGCAAATATTTAATATTTGTTACATTTTAATAATGTTTGTTATTTACGAACGAAAAAAAAAATTGGCGAGCATACTTACGGACTTCCATAATTGTCGGTCTGTTCTCATTGTTTATGCAAGTTGATCGAAATAATATACAGAAATTGAAATCGACGAATGGACGGAGAGGCATGATGTAATTATGAAAAATTCTTTGTTATGAAAATTCTTTGTTACGTTCACTTAACAGAAATATTTCAAGAAGTTAAACATTGTTTAAAATATATTTAAAAATGAATTATTAAAATAATACATTTTTGTCATAAGTTTTATCAAGAGGTTGTTTTTCGTGTACTGTTATAATATGTTAATTACGATATTTTGTTTTGGATTGTAGCAACAAAAAACATAAGTGGTGATGGGGACTGACGACAGAAATGAACATTTAAAACTATGAAATAACAGTTATTTTATAAAAGTTTATTGAATTTTTAATTTCAACATTTGAAAAATATAATCGAACAACTAGAAATTTTTTTCACCACCCTATTAAGATAACACCTAATTCATAACTAAATATTCATTGTATGATGTACTGCAGAGGTCAAATATTAAAAAAATCAATAATATTACAATATTTAAACGCAAATATAGATAAGCATATTGGAAATATATGAAAATGAATGTTTTCTTTCTTGGTATTAATTTTTGTATATGAAAATATTAACATATTTATTACTCACTGTCGTACTGTACAGTGATCCTACGATACAAGAATTAAAATAATAATCAGTCTAAAACACAATTTAAATAACGTACAGTAAACACACATTGAACATTCTACGTAGTTAATTTCACTTTACTTATATAGATATACACAGCACTAATATTGCACAACACGTCACCCATTTAGCTACTGATATACTCCTATTACTGCATGTCGGTGACGTGAACTCACAAGTCCCAGATTTTACCTTTCCAAAAAGCGTATGACGCGCACGTCATACAGTCGGGTATATGCAATGTGTTGGTGTATATATTCTTGGTATGGTTTCTTTCTTTTGACATTGAACCTGAAAAAATTTAGTCGATAATAAATCATTGTTTATTAGGATTTCTGTAAAATATTATGACTGACCTAGCTAATGCCGTTTCCATTATGTTATGAGTGTGGCTAGGCTTTAGAAATAAAATATGTACTTATACAAATTTATATTGAATTAAAAGAAACTCGAGATAGTTAAGAGAAAAATGGAAAAAAGAAAGTTCATTTTCAGGTTAAGAACGAAGAAATAACCGAATTATTTACCTATTCAGGCAGAGAAAACCTTAACGAATTTACGTGCAATCGTGTGCATATTACACACTCATTCTAATAAACGTACACACACATATCGCATACCAACACATATATAATCTCGCAATTATTTAAAAGCCTTGGTGAAAGTCACTAACGGGAAACCATTACGCTACTCTATAATTATTGTGTTGAATTTTTTTTTATAAATAAATTGTTTGCTAAGCTATGAAATTACCTTTATATAAATAAAAGCGAACATCAACCAACCTAATCACAGCTGCAAAACGTGAGTATACGAGATTTTATTACAAGTTATATTTTCACACATATCCTTACTACAAAAATAAATTACACCGCAGAAAAACAACCAAAAAAATGAGATATGGTTTGAAGTAGAACAAAATAATATTTTGACATGTCAAATGAAATATTTACAAGAACATATCATACATTAATTAATGATAAAATATAAGATCCAATATCTTCTAAACTTTAAAGTGGAAAGCAGTACACAAAGATTCATTGTTTCAATTCTAGCTTTATAGGAACGTATTTGATTAGCATATTGTTAAATTCACTAGAAATTAAGTTTCAACACGAAACATTTTAACTTCATATATCATGGCTAGTAAATAATTTCCATGTGACTATCCCAATTGCCAATTTAATTTTAAATGCTACAATGTTTATTTTCATACGATGTAAAAATAGGAATAAAAGTACGGATAATAATTTAGTAAATTAATAAAAATTTTATTTTATGAAAAAAGAACCCTGTAAATCATTTTAAACTCCAGAGTACCAAAATCACGTTTCATTAATACGTGTTTTATCAAAAATCTCCAACCTCAACCCGGAAACTCTAAATACAAATCACTCACGCAAAATACGCAACACAAAAGCCAACAAAGACTCCGCCCGATACATGCATAACGCAAAAATAAAATGAAATAAAATGGAGTCAAAATGATAATAAAGCACAGGCCGGCTACAACGATGAAGGTGAGATTTTTGCCCCGGTCGTTCTTCAAAGCGTTTTGAATGCGGTAACTCTTTTACGTCCGACATTAAAACTAGCGCGCCATTATAAAGTGTCAGAAATATGATTAAAAATGCAACCTTCCCATTCTGTTTAATGCTAATGTGCACCGACCTAAAGCCAGGCAGGTGTTTAATGCACATTTGGTATGCAAATTTGACGGGTTTTACGACCTAGCTTAATGTACGGGTCTGTATCTCTTTTACAGTACTTGCGTGCATTATTAGAAACGATTGCAAATCCTTTTTTTATTTATTTTGAAATTTAAGCAGAAGATTTAGGAAGGGATAATAGATGCAATCCTGCTATGATTGAATATTTGGCAGTTATCCAAGACGTACGGAGCTGTTATAGTTTTATATTAATAATGCAATAGTTAGGCGGTATCATATTCCCCCCCTACAAAGTTATTAAATGTTTTCGATGAATATATTGACGTTATTCGGTTGGTTAAAACAATATATATTTAAGTTTATGAAATATTCAAAAAGAATTCATGGAAATATTTAAAAAGTTTAAATAATTAACATATAACATACCGTAGAAACACTTTTAATTTTAGTGTTTTTATTTAAGATTAATATTCTTTTAAATAATCGTAAAGGTTATCATTAATATGATAAATGGAAATCAACTCTAGAGAACTGATATTGAATATAAGGTTGTGTGCGATATTTAAGCTAATATTGCGTTGTATTTTCATTGTGTTCCTGGTTTATTTCATTTATAAATTTTACGATTAAAATAAGAACAGCTGTAGTTATACTTCTTTAGGCGCGTTACCAAAGTGTTGATAGTGAAAATTTACGCATTAGGATGCGCACGTACGATGCCACAAATATCGCCAGAAGGAAATTGTTAACAATGCAACAAAAATCGAGAGTGTGAAGTTGCTCACAATGCGCTCACGATGCAACAAAAATCAAAATCAGCAGGATGAAGTTTCTTACTAAATATATATTTACATGCGCGTAGTGACTGATAGTTATTGAGGTATTTTTAAATACACAACACGTGTCTTACACTAATACAAATCTAAGTTACATCTATGCTTTTTAATAATATGTCTTAATAATTGAAATTTAATGATAAAAATAAATCTAAATACAGAAAATATTTATTTATTATGAATATTCGTGATATAATAGTATCTTTTTAAAATATATTTTAAGTGTATTTCTCACATTAAAATTAAGTTTCAAAAGAACACTTATTATAAATTTACAACAAAGTTTTAGAAAACATAAACTCAAAAAACAATCTTTTTGTATTTATATTAACAAGTATTTTTTTTCAAATATAATAAATTCCAATTTAACCATTAGTTTACTTGTAATTTGTTCACTTTCACTGGCTTTCGACACCGAACACATAATTTTTTTAATAAATTTTAAGCTACCTTATAAGTGTCAAGAAATATTGAAGAAATGTCTTATAATTAGTAAATAGTTATATAATATTAGTATCGAGAAATCAGTAATAAAACCATTATCATTTTGAATTAATAAAGGCATTCTCCTAAGTAAACAAAGGAACTGAGATCCTTTCCAGTTTACTTCTAAGAAAAGAAGGAAATCCTTTTTTATAGAGTTAATAATAAATAATATACTACAAATTGTACATTTCATTTGATAAAAATGCATAAACGCATTGAAACCGTATGCGGAACTTACTCAAGTTAATCTTGAACTTGAGTAAATATTATAATAAATGAAGATTTCCAGCGGTAATATTTCATGACGGTATAATTGATCATACTGAAACGCAGTTTATAGCTTAGATTCCACAGAGGTATTAATATTATTTTAAAGCAAAATATTGCAAAAAAGTTGAAGGCGAAATCTCATTTCATTCCATTCTTCCAATTACGTACATTTCTACAGATAATAAAATATAATCATTAAAGTTATTATTTTTTATTAAATTGTATCTTTACGTGATTGAATGAAAAAGTTTAAGTGAAAAGTGAATAAAAAAACAAGATTTTACAGTAACCTTTTGATTTAAATTCGAAAATTAGACTTTTCTTAATTTCCAATCATGATTTATTGTGCTCATCACCAGAAAATTTATGTTTATCAATTGAAATTTGAAATACACTTGAAGGTTTGTCTGATAGGACTGATCCAAAATATCAAAGAAAACGTACCATATTCGGAACAGTATTTTAATCAGATTTTCATAGCAGCCGTGGCTATTTTATTAGATTAAAATTCTGGACATCCTATTTCAAGGCCCACGATTTGTAAAATTTAATTAAAACAATTATCTGATCTTCTTGCCCAGTCGTGTATCAACACAAGAATATATTACTTCTTTTCTATCATTTACCTGCGTGTACGAATTACTTTTTATATATCTTTAATTTTAATACAAAACGTATTAATAATAAAAAAAGCAAGAAAAAAACGACATTTCAGTTACGCAGTACTTCATTATGACTATTAGAGTAGTGGTATCGTGTTAAGTATCGAATAATATTTAAGTAATAATAGACAACAAATAGTAAATTTAATGTTATGTATTTCAATATTTATGTATGTTTCAATATTTATGTGACGTTAGTTTCATACAAATATTTAAATTTAAAATAACATGGATGAATTTCACGTAGAGTATTATATAATGTTTCATTGCCAAGAAACTGATAGATTTTCTGATGAGTTTATTCGTGTAATATTTGCTTATATTTAAAGGTTTTAAATATATATGTGTCGTAAAAATAACTTTTTGTAAAGTAATTTAAGTACCGTCTTAAACTTGATCTCAACTAAAATTATTATTATTTGACAGTATTTTTAGCACACTCTTTACTTAATATGTTGTCTAAAAGGCTTGATGAATATAGTCATAGACTTTGAATCAATATATAAGATGCGTTAAATATGATGAAGTAAAAATTATATTAAGTCAGAGAAACTATTGCAGAAATAGCGTAATAATAAAACTAAGATTAAATGGAATTTTTACTTAAACCATATTTGTATTGTCAGCTAAGGTCCTTTCAATGTTCCATTTACCAAAATTCTCGTCCATTCGTCAAAACATTCGTATCTGCCCGTCAATTATTTGATTAAAACATATTTTTTTATTACAATAATATTCATAAAGAAAAGAAAAATTATTTCGTTGAAAGATCCAATGATAAAACTAGGTGAGTGTGTAGACCATTCCTGCACTGCAGTGGTGCCGAGCGTCTGTCCGCATTAATAAACATAGAGCATGCCAGGCGCTATTTCCGTCCACAAAAAAGAGATACTTAACATGCAAACAGGTGTAAAAAATGTGTACTGATGTTAACTTTCTTAATGAGAACTTTACAGAATTTTACGGCTTGACATCACGAGTGAAGGAGTGTTTATTTATTCTCGCAATATAAACTAACAGAATATTAGATGCTAGAAATTATATTAATTAATATTATTCGATTGTGATTCTTAAAGATAATTTGTTTATTGTTGAATATTTTATATGGATACGATAATACAAAATTTTTAGTTCTGTGGTGATTAATTTTATTCTTATATAAAGAGACATTTAATTATTTAAAATATTTTCTAATCTAGTATTATATATTTTCTTTATATATATATACAAGTATCTATTATTTATCAATTATCTCTGTACTGCAGGAAACTCTTGAAAATAACTGAAAATAATATTTTATACAAGATAGAAACTGATAATAAACAACAACTAATTGTTTTCGAGTTTATTAGGTTTTTATTCAAAATTATATTTTTATGAGAGTATTATGTCTTAATTTAAACTTGTTGTATCAGAGTTCAACAAACCACTAATACTTGCTTTTTTGTCTATTGAACAATAACATTTAAATAACTTAACTTATGCAAATTACATATTAGGGTAGATGATTTGTCAGGATATTACACTCTTTATTACCGGTAGTCGAATTTCACTGACGCTATAAGCAATTTAAATTTTTTTTCTAGATGATGGCCATTATATTTAGCGTAATTGTAAATAATAAATATTGCTACCTATTAAGCAAAAATATTCTCTCTGGTGGCTTTTGACTTATCTGCTTGGCGTAGTTGTGGAAAATAAAAACTAAAATTCACATGTTTATATAGGATTAGACAAATTTGGACATATTACTTTTTACCGTAATTTAAAAAAAAATATGAAAAGATTTATGGAGTTTATCAAATAAATAAATTTTGCAGCTACTAAATCTATCTACTTAACAGTTTTTTAGTAACCCATTGACTAAATATCAAGGTATTATATATGTAATCGTATTTTATATAATATGTGTTATATGCCAGTAGCGTTAATGGAATTTGAACTTGATCTGACAAGGAATCTACTTTAAGATGTAATTAGCTTAATTATGTAATTTAATATGGTAGCAAGTAATAATGGTTTATTAAAATCTGATACAACAAATTTTACATGAAGAGTCAACGCTCTCATAAAGACATAATTGTACATAAAGACATAATAAACTCGATAATACTAAGTTGCTATCTCTATAAATTATCTCATTATTAAAAATATTTAAAATGATAATACCCGAAAAACTTTAAGCAGATCCGAAAAAAATTATCGTATAAAAAACAGAGTCAAAGACTTTGTTCTTTTAAAATTAAAAAAGCAACTTATTTTGCCTTTTTCAAAAGATGATAATTTAATAAAATATAACGAATTCATTATTGCAAGTATATTGTAATGTGAAGTGAATGACTATTATTCAGTAGTCCTTATAATAAAATAACAATATAATGACTACTGAATAATAGTCATTATTAAAAATATTATGCGAGAGAATTATTGACAGGATGATTCGTGGAAGAATATATATGTATGCATGTATGTATCCCATGAGATGAGTCAGGATAAATTTATCGGTCGTGTAGATACCCATGTATATATATTTTTTTCTTTTCATTGTGTGTTTAATTGCATGTGCTAGCTTATCACTGGGAATGAGCAGTGATAAGCTAGCACAAGCCGCCGTCCGTTATTAAGTAATTCTTCGTATGAAAAAAAACATTGATGGTAAGGACCCTCTCCGAGAATTAGCTAACGATTTTTTTATTTCAGAATGTTTCTGTTCTAATAATATACAGTTGATAAAGATGATGCATAAGTCATTTATAATTATTAGTTACAGTGAACTGAAAAAAGTTATATATAAATATTTTTTTTGCACAAGCTTTTTATTTATGAGCCAAACCAATATTTCGAAGATGACTGGAGTTTGCCTTGCTTTGGCTTTAATTTGCTTAATACTAAATAACTTTCCAATTCTCAAACTGTCTTTATATGTGCTTATTGGAATGAAATAACTAGAATAAAGCTCACTGAATTAAATAATACTGAAATGAATTAAAAATGGCAAAGAAGCGTAATTGCAAAGGGAGTGTTTATTATCATTATTGTTATTAAAGCTCTTCTAAAAGAAACAATATTTGACGTAAACTTAATAATTTATAAATTTACTTAACTTTTATTCACACCTAAATCAAACTACGCGTTGCAGTATTATTTATACTGTATTTAAATTCTTAACGACGGTCTAGATTTCGTTTTATGACTAAGTCTTCAGGTGGGCAATTTGTAAAGATTTTGTATCTAGTCTCCTCGTAATTACGTTTGTAGCCCCGAAATATTTTCTTTTTTTGTAATTACTCCATGATTACTTCACGTAATAAAATAAATAACACTAATCTAACAAAATTTGAAAAAAATTGACCATGCGCACTTAAAATTTATAATTAGTACATTCTTACTTGCAGAATAATATGAGACGTCATAAAAATAATACGTAATTAATTCACTTCTTTTTTTAAATATTATCACAATTATTTCAAAATAGGATTTTGTGTATTTTTAAATCAGATTCATGCTACCACGTTTATCAAGTTAACATAACTTGTTTAAATTTTCACTATGTTTTAATTATATGTAGGTTACCATTATTGACGTTTAATAAACGGTAAAAAAATATCCTTACAAGATAAGCTCAACGAATATATTCAGTACTAGCTGTACTCCATGGTTTCACTCGAAAAATTACGGTTTTACTGTTGAATCTATTATTATTCTTATTATTAAAACTGTTAAAAGATGGCGTTCACATTGAAAATATTCTAATGTTACCAAGTAAGGGCTTTTTTAAATCTCTTACAATCAGATATATCCTGTAATATTGAGATGACATCCTATATGACTATATCTATATGTCCTATATATCCAACCTGGATTCGTGCTACGGTTTAAGTGCTGCAAATATACAACGCCAGACTCCGAGACCAGTAGTCGTCAAATTTTCCCGCACCGAACATCGTTATAAAGTATGGTCGGTATAGAAAACGTTAAAGAGAATCGGCCTGGTCACCACGGAATATCTAATTCGACCCCAACGCTTATTGTTCGCTGTGGCTAGCGCAATCTTCCAAGTCAAAAACTACTGGAGAGGCGATGGAAGGATTTTTAGGATTTTTCCGGTGGCTGCATGGAATATATAACACGTCCTGTACAGTTGGTGAAGGATAGATTATGGTTATCCGGTTTTCACACCAATGAGATAACTGATCATCACAACACTCGGTCATGATTAAAAAAATAATCTGCTAGCAAATAATAATTAATTTACAAAAATATTACTAAGTTATAGTAATTATTTGTCATAAATTTTATTTTTCATACGAGTCATATTTTATATTTCCATAATGTCCTTATTTACTTGATACAGAAATACTAATTTTAATAAGAGGCTTCTGTTACCCTTTTGAATTTATCCGTCTTAACTTTGTTATCTTGTGATTTGTACCACACACACACGCGCGCGCGCACATACGCACACGCACACGCACACACACATATATATATATATATATATATATATATATATATATATATAGATAATAACTAAGCTAACTATGTTTGTATATACACACACACACATATATATATATATATATATATATATGTGTGTGTGTGTGCGTGTGTGTGTGTACATACAAACATAGTTAGCTTATTTATTTAGCAAATTTAATTTTTCTAAATTTGTGTTTATTTAATTGTATTTTTTTCTCTCTGTTTAATGTATACTGTATAATTTTGTTGCTTTTATCCTGGTTAAATATTAACATGTCTCCCAAATCTTCCATTTATTCCGTTCATTCCTGCTCCTCTCTTAACGATTCCTGTGTCCTGTCGGAAGAGACAGGAAGGGACTCCTTTCTCTTCCGTTTCAGACGACTGAGCCTTTTTGTGAGGCCTTCAATTCAACCAGGCACGATATTCTTGAGTTTATTTTTTCTCGCAGTATTTCTGAGTTGCATTTCTCTCATATCATTGCGCAGAGTATACCATCCCATTATTCTGATTTTATTCAATATTTTGAAATTTTACATATGTATGCTTGTGTCACTGGCGATCTCCATTTCCATACGCAATAGCTCTTCTTTAAATATTTGGAAGTTCCTAAGTACTCTAGGAGTGTGTAATTCTCATACTTATGTGTATTGTCAACTTGACTTTAATACTTTGAACTCTTTCTTTGGTAAACTTCCCCTATTACTTGACTTAGCCGTTAAGTCTGAAACATTAAAGAGAATCAATACTCTCTCTTTTAACCACAAACTCAGATTTAATAATACCTGTGAGTTAGAAATTGAAATCAATATTCTGGCGATAAAAACCAATTCAATGGGATGCGATGGCTTAAGTATTAAAACTCACAAACTTATCTTATATATTGTAACCCCTGTTATTACTGATATTTTTGACACATCTCTAATAACTGCTAACCTTCTTTCTGAATGGAAGAAAGCACCTATAATATCCTTACCAAAAACATTGTCTCTTGTACATTCTAAAGATTTTAGACCTATTTCTATACTACCACTTCTATCGAAAGACTTGTTCGATATCTCAAGGTTTGCAAACATCTAAATCTACTTCAATTTGGTTTCTAAAAAGGCCATAGTACCTCAACGACACCAATGAAGACATTACAGATTATATAGGTTTAGCTGTGAATAACACTCAACTCACAATACTTGTACTTCTTTAATTCAGTACTGCATTCAACTCCATTGATTTTTGTTATTTTGTTAACTTGTCTAAAATCTTTGAATATATCTTAATACTCATTAAAATTAATGTTTAACACATATCTATATGGACGTCGGCAATCTGTGAAGTCTTCAAATGTGTTCTTTGAATGGACGGACTTGTCAGCTAATGGGCCTAAAAAGGTGTTTTTTCTCCACTTCCCTTTCAATATTTATTGATCAGGTTGTTGGTAATATACATAGTAATTTACATCTTAAGCTGATCATTTACAAATTTATGTCAATAGTGATGTAAACTCCATAGTAACCGTTGTCTATAACATCAATGGAGACCTCGCTTTAATCGGTCAGTAAGCTCATAGATTGGGTATGTTAGTTAATCCAATTAAATTTCTAGCTAATATTTGGTAGCTAAAGACTGCTTTCTAAAATTAGGCTCTGCCATATCTAACATTAAATCATACAACAATTCCATTTAAGTCAACTGTTAAAGAATTCGATTTACTGATGGTTCAAAATCTTAACAGACAACCTCAAATAAATTATGTAAGTCCTCATTTCCTCAGTTAGATTCAGCCAAATGCGGTGTGCATTTGGCACAAGTTTCTTCAAAATTTTCCAGAGGTTCAAACCAAAGCCCACTTCTATCAAACACTCTTACTGCTACTGTTTGACTACGGAGATGTATGAAATTTCATATAAATTGTTGAATATCGCCTTATAAAATTAGAACTCCAACATTTTTTTTATTTGCAAAACATTTGATAATATATCTCAATTCGGAGCGCAACTTAAATGGACAGAAGTCCGTAATAAGTGCAATCTTCATATTATTACACTTCTCCATAATATTTTGAATAATGCTACTTACCCGATTTATCTTAGAAGCAGACTTAGTTACTCGTCTATATACAGTATAGGGCTACGCTCTGAAAACCAGCTTTTTCTTTTCCCAAACATATAACCAGGTTTTATGAAAAGTCGAAGCTATAAGACTTTGTAATCAACTAGACTTGGATACCACGCACTTTGCCCTCCTTAAATGTATTCAAAGATCGTCTGGAAAAGTCCTTCCACCCATAATCTCTGTCTTAGCGCTGCTAATTCCATTTTGTTCTTTTTTTCAAACCATGTCAAAATTTATAGTTAACCATTTTTTTGTTTTTTTTTTGTTTTGTATTGTTCATATGTAGATTAATTTTGCTTATTTATACGTTATGACATTTTCTGTAGTTTGTCATATCGTAAGTTTTGTTTTCTATTTGTTTGATGTATTTTACAATAATAGACACCACAAAAAGCTTATAGTTAATCAATGTAGTTGACTGAAGGAGATTTCTCATGCTGCAATAAATCCGCCAAATCTATGTACTTTATTTACGTTAAAGTATGAACAAATAAATATGAAGTATGAATAAATATATGTTGCTCGAGGGTATAAAATATTACCATATAAAATTTCATCAAAATCCGTTCGGTAGATTTCGTGTGATTGAAGAACAAATTAATGTACAGACAGTTAAAAATTCTAAAAATTTTGGAAACAATGTAGATATTAAATTTAGAAACAATGAATGTTTTTCCGGCTTCTATTATAATTTTTTACACTAAATCAATCGCTCCTTTTAAAGTATTTTCCATGTACAGAATTCAATCTTTTACAATTTTAATTAAATATGTTTAAAAACAAGTAAATAAAAGAATAATCATGAATATTTGAATAACATAAAGGAACAGTACTACTATATCAGTTACTTTAAAAATACTATGAAACTTCTTTGCCCGTCACGTGATGTACATTTGGCTGTTTTATTTATAAATAATAAAAAACCTCTCAGTGTACTCTCACACTTTAAGTAATTGGATAAACGTACGGAAACTTTATAGCACAAAGACGGAAAACCTTATAAAAATATAGGCTTTGAAATACAAACTTGCCCTTTCTGCATTAATTAATCTCTCTTAAAAGCGCAGAAGAATGGAGGCAGATGACATTTTTTCTTCATAACGTAACGAGGGTAAAATATTCAATTAACATCATAACTAGATGGTTGAAAATATGTGTACATTGCGTATTCAGAAAGTTTGGCGGGAGAAAATAAAATCAATTACGTTTTTTTTTTGAACCGAGAGCTAACGACTCCGGCGGGAAAGCATAAGTTAAGTCCTTGAAACTTTTCCAAACTTTTCCACGGTTTTAAAACTGATACTTCCTATACATTTTTTTAATATCAAACTTAAAATTCAATGTTTTGTTTCGTACTTTTTGTATAAATCTGAACAAACACACTAGTTCGCAATTTCACTAAATTTGTTCGCAATTTCACTAATTAGGTGTGCCATGAATAAACGTCAATAACAAGCAAACTTGTGCATTTGATACATTTTCAGAAGTTTGCAATTATAATCACGTTACTGGGAATGTTTCTATTATTTTGGAATATTACTGTAATGCTTGTTCGATGATTCTTGGGTTCATTTGGAAGTGAAACTTTTAAGAAATTAAATATGTGTAGCGTTATGTTTGTTACGAATTCCTTGTAATATTAATATGCTTGAAGAGGCTGAAGTAGATACTATATAGGAAAGGGATAAAAAGAAAAGAAATACTTAGTTATTTTTAGAATGATGGTGCTTACGTAAATTTACTTCACATAGATTGAAATTTGATGCTCGCGTACATGTTTCAGTGCAAAGCCATTATTTTATTGTCAATGCCTTTCCATTATTAATGAAAATTGACAACTTAACATTAAATGTAATATATGTATTTTATGTTATCTTATCTAGAAGATGACATAAGCAGCAAAGTATTTATGCACCGGAAATAGGGAATACACGGATTTTTTTGCAGATCCGAATGGCATTATTGGTTAATCGATTATCAGCATAAGATTTTTTTATTTTTTTTGCCTTTAGGAAATTACTAGCAAAATGCATGATACAATTTCAACATTTTCAGTCAAATCTGTGGAATTCTTTGAATATGAAAAATGTGTGAATCTGTTGGAATTGTGTTTTACGAATTTTCATATATATTAATATTCTTGGAAAAATATATGCCTCTACTGCACAAATAAATGAACTCATTAGTAAGTTCAACGGTAACGAAAAACGAACATTGTCAATGTACTCAGAATTTTTAAGAAAAGTAAGGGAATGGTATAGAATGACTTACTAGAGCCATTCACAACAAATATTTTAATTTTCCACAGAGAAGGTTGTCTATTCAGATCAAAAATAACAAAACCAATAACGTAGGAGTGGAACTTGCTGTAAGAGGATTTCATGCGTATTTAGACACTCGTGAGCTATTGAAATTTTGTATTATTTCTCTTAAATTAATTTCAAAGTAAATATCTTGCCCACACTAACCATCTCAGACGTAAAAATGTTGTATTTATTTCAAACAATATGAGATCCAGGATAGTTTCTATACTTAACCTACAATCTCTATATAGGTTTCTAAATCCCTATATCATTCATAATAATGGGTTGAGTTACATAATTTAGACATATTTATTTATAAGATACGCTACCGAAAAATGACGAAAAAATATTTTTTAGCTCTCTCTATTATTCCTTTCAAACGATATCTTATAATATATATATGGAAATTAAAAAAAATTGGGTCGTTAATTATGCTATAAAATCTGATATAAATATTATTAAATATTAGCTATTGAGATAGGCGCGGCTTAATTCGTTTTATTAGTTTGGCACATTTGAAATTTCTACGTCAAGCCTTTATTGATTATGATAGATAGGAAGACATACATGTGAATTATCTATTGAGGGTTTTATTTTTTCTTTAGAGGTACGGAGCCCTAAATATCTGTACGGTCTGTTGAATACCATGAAGTATCATTATTTCAAGTCACTTTTGTATGTCACTTTATGAATTCGGTGGATACACCGAATAGTGGAGTGGGTGACTGCTCTGCAACATTAAAATCAGTATTACTTCATATGGAGAAAAACGGCTGTATTCGTTTTAAGAATACTGTCAACTAAACTATAATGAAATAAAATCATGCTTGTACTTAATGTCAAAAAGTCATTGCAATGTCATGTCACAAATGCGAATATTTGTTTATACCATTTGATTTGTTTTGATGATGTGATTATAAAATGCAAAATGTTCCATTCCACATTTTGTAATCATGCTATTCAGTTCATGTAATCTTGCATGGTCGATAACTATTTCAAGAATTGAATATCCGTAACAAGTGTATTTAAAAAGAGAAATATTAGTACATGGGAATTTTTCGTCACTGTTCAAAGAAGTTATTGTTAAATTCCATTGGAATACTAAATTGATATCACGCTGAAATAACTAGAGTAGATATTATTTGCATCTAAACAGATTCAAATTATAAGCAATTAGAAACCAATAACCAATAATGAAAATAAGGCTAAGTTATTTATCATAATAAAAAGTATAAGACTTAAATGGTTACCCTAAATGTACCAAAACTAATTAACATTTAGCTGCGTTTGTAAAAGTTAAGCTATAAAATACTGAGATTTTGGAATTAAATACATCGAGAGCAAAAGTACTTGGTATAAAATTTTATCAGAAACGAAAACATAGCAGGTTCTAATAATTCTACCTGAAGCATATCATTTTCAATTAGATCCTGTGCCTTGATTAAAATGTGTATTGGCCATATCTACCAGTTGCCCTCAAAAAGATTAACAGTTGAAAATTTAAGATAATGTAATGATTAGTGAACTAAACATGGTGACAACCAAGAATTATATATAAATTGACAATAACATGAACATAATTACAATGGAATTAGTCAACCAAGTTTTAATGTGATACAAGACATAGTTTGAAGTGTAAAAGAAGGTTGGTTTACGAAAATTAACAAGAAAATAACTGCTGTAATAAAACTCAAAAGCTTAAAAGACATTTATACATAGGATGTGAATAAACAGAGATAATACTTGGAATTGATTCAGAAAGTATTAGATTAAGTTCTGTTTAATATCGGAATCTAATTCTTAAGTTAGAAAAATAAATCTAAATTATTTGTACATTTCTTAAAAAGCTTAATATTAAATTATAATCATTCAGGAAGTAAGATCAAGTGTGTCGGTTTAAAACTAACGAATGGAAATAGTTCAGACTATTACTGTAGAGTAAAAACTAGTATTAACATACTGTTAAAGCGATTCAGGTTAAAGTTTAACTTAAGGCTTAAGAAATTTTTTACCAGTCAAAGATAATTTCGAGCCGAAAAAATCGTTCTGGTTAAGAGGTAAGTTATGACTTTGGCTAATAAATAAAAAGCATATTTACTGTAACTAATAATTCTAAATTGCATATGCATCAACATTATCAAATGGATATTATTCAAATAGGAACATCCTAAAATTTAAAAAATTAGTTAATTTATGATAGTAGATGATCTTTATCATCAATATTTTTTTCACGCAAAGTATTACTTAACAACCTGAATACATAAAAGTCGGACGGTGGTATATGCAGAAGGAAAATTGTGTCGTATTATTAATATTTCCAACCGAAATCCGTTTCCAATTTTAAAATTTAATGCAGTGCATACATAACCCAATTTTTATCCTCAGTTATAAGGTAGGTGCTCGAGCAGTTGAACATACCATGAAAAGAAAATATTATACACAGATATCTGCACCAGAGATAAATTGATTATGATTTATCTAATGGTATACACAGATATATTTTTAAATTTTGTATAACTAGTGATAATGTTTCTCAAGTGTACGGTGAGAGATTTCAAGTTACGCTGCCAAAATCCGGTTTGAAAGTTTGAAATATTCCTCAACAAATTATCTAGTTAATAGTTCCCTTGTATAATATATTTGTAATATTGGCTATTATTCAGTGGTCTTTATGTTGTTCTCTTCAATATAAAGACTAAGGAATGAAAGTCATTCACTTTGCATTGCAATATCTGTACAATACTGAATTGGTCATATTTTATTTATTTGTCATCTTTTAAAAAGGTAAAAATTAGGTGCTCTTTTACAATTTTTAATTTAAAGGCTCCGTTCATATTTGATAGTGATTTATCACATTATCAGAAATGGGTTATGTAAAATGTAATTTACACTTAACATTTATAATTAGTATATTCTTACTTGTAGAATAATATGAGACGTCATAAAAAATCGTAATTAATTCACTTCCCTCTATTAAATTTACCATAGTTAAAATATGCAAAAAATCTCGTTTGTAAATACAAACGAGATTTTTTACACATAAACTTATCAAATGAGAATAAAATTCGTATTCTCCTAGGGTTACCTTCATATTTAGATACTAATAACCATTTAAATTTACAAAGTATTTCTATTAAACTCTTTCGACATACTAAATTTTTACAACGTAATTTTATAGTCTATTGTATCTTTCACAGGCTTAAGATATTATACAAAAAGAGTATGAATAATTTTGAAATGGGTACAACTAGCTCTTTCAAATAATATCTCACGATCTACGTAGAATAATTTTTATCCGAATACTCTATTTTTTCCTCACACTATTTTCAAGTTGATATCTTTGAGTATTATCTCTTGAAATATATGCCAGTTAACATACTTATTTATTGTGCTAAATTTAAAGATTTTACGTCGAGAAATTTTGTAGAAAAACAATTGTAATACACAGACACCTGAGTGATCGATCTTATGAGGTTTCCGGTTTTCCTTTTGATGCACGGAAATCTAAATAGATATCATTGTGGGTACTCCTAATTAACAAAAGAGCTTTCTACCTTTAACAATTAATCAATATTACCAATAAACTTTCTTCTCTTCAATAATTCCTATATAAAATATAATTTCAATTTTCGAACGTTATCCTAAAGTTAAAATTAATTGAAGATACCGAGGGTGAACAAAATAAGTGTCCGTTATAGATACACGTACCCATAATAGAGGTACGCTCTGTGTGAATAGGAATATTGACTCAGTCGGCGGCGCGGTGTAACCTGATGATTTAATAACTTCCCGCTCTCTAATTGAATAAACAAGAACTAGACCTTAATTGATTATTGTCTCGCAACTGTCACTAGGCGTGTTCATTAACTCTATGGGGGAAAATTTCATTATAATTTTATTTTGTAACCGATGTAAAATTTCTGAAGGGAAATTTTCAAAGTTCCGTACGGTTTTAACACGTCCCAGGCGGAAATTTAAAGGGTTGATGATTTCTTGTTAATAAAATAAATAAAAAAAAAAAATAAAAAAGCCTTTTATTTCCTAATAACGTTAATGAGATAGGTACATTGCGGTAGGTAGTTTACAAAAGCTTGATATTAAATCTATTACATAGTAAGTAAGTATATAAACTACTATGAATTAACTATATTACTATCATTCAATCATATGATAAGTAAGTATATAAACTACTATGAATTAACTATATCACTTTTTATAGGAACCCCTCTCAGGTAAAGCCCTCTTCCAACGTTTGCCTATTATCTCTATTTTGAGCTATACGTTGCCATTTTGGGCCAGCAATTTTTTTGATATCTTCATCCCAGCGTGTGAAAGGTCTCCCTCTGCAGCGTTTTCCTTCAGGACCTGAACAAGAAGTGATTTTTTTTTGTCCATCTGTCGTCTTTGAGCCTCGGGAGATGTCCAGCCCACTTCCATTTTAGCTTCTGTGCATGATTTAGTGCATCTATTATTTTTGTTCTGGATCTTATGTCAGTGTGCCTTATTTTTTGGATTTTCCTTATATTCAATATACTACTCTCCATACTTCTTTGACACGTAGTTCTAACATTGTAAGTGGTTATGTAGAGCTGGATAATTAATTTTTTTTTTCTTTAGTTGATGAGCTGGTTTCTAATGGTCCTGTTGGAAGATTGTGGTCGTAATCTTCCTCGGTGACCGGCCGACTTGGAAGATGTAGCAAGTCATTATTGATAAGTTTTTGTTTGTTGTGTTTATTTACTGAGAGAGGTGCTGCTAGTTGTTATATATTGTTGCTGTTTCTTTTTTCTTTTTTCTCTTCATTGCCCTGTATGTCTTTTTTGTTTTTTAAAAAGTTAAGTATTCCTGGTTTAATCACTCCTTCCGAGATGCTAGAGGATCGTTGATGCATTGTGCTGGTTTGTATGGTTTTATTTTTTTTAGCTGCTCGTGTACTAGAACTTGAGGTATTTTTCTCGGACTTTATCTCCTGTTATAATAGAAAGATACCTTTTTATGTTGTCAGTAGAGTCGGCGTCTGTTTTATTATTTTTAAGTACTACTAACTTGTACTTAATGATGACTTTGTTCCCTTTTTCTTTCTCAAATTTTACTTCCTCCTGAAGCATTTTCCTTTTTTCTAGTACATGTTTTGGGTAATCCTCTATTAAATAGTAACTATCAGTATCATCTAGAGCTTTCTTTTGTTGCATTATCTTTATTTTACAACACAAAGTGGTGAATGTGACTACGATCGGACGTGGCTTGTCGGTTTTTTCCCCTATTCTTCTAACCGCCTCTATGTCATGGCAGTTTATATTCAATGTAAAATGATTGTTCAAAAAATCAATGATATGGTTTTCTAGATGGGAGTAAGACCGTTCATTTTCCTCTATACCAAAGAAAACAGCATTTCTCTGTCTTGCATTCTTCTCCAGTTGATTTAACCTTTTTTCTTGATAGTCTATTTTTTCCTCAAGCTTTTCCTGCTTTTCTTCCAAAGTTTTCAGTTTTTGATGCAATATTTTGTCTATATTTTCCGTTACTTTCTCTGTCACTTCTTCTGCGCTCTTTGTGATTGTGGTTTTTTGTTCGTCTAGATCATTTTGAATTTTTCGAAGTGCTGACAATAACTCTTCCATTTTTAAATTGTATTTCTAACTTAAGTGACAATACTCCACTTTTTTATAATTTTGCCTCTTAGCGCCCTCTAGTAGCGAGTGGATGTGCTGTCAGCTATACGTCGATTGAGTGCTTGGGTGAATGCAATCTCTAGATGATTTGGCTTATTTGACGCTAGATGGCGCTGTAAAAACCAATATTGTAGTTGCCCATTACGATGCAGAAATAATATGTCTGTGTACGAACAATTTTTAAGGTTATAAAATATTTCACACAAGTTTGTTTTCCACACTTTCACTTAGTTACTTGAAGTTTTTATTGCCAATAGGCATGCACTGTCCGAATTGTTAATTGCCGCTATGGTAACAATTTCTTGAAAAAAAAACGATTTCTTGTTAAGTAAAGTAAATAAACCTACGCTCGAACTAAGTACATTGTACTTGGATTATTCAATTTTGAGCATAAGGAAAACTTAGGTCGGTTAAGAAGTTTAAGACTTTCGTGAAAGAATTCGAAGCGCAAAGGTTAATTTGATTGGCGTTATGCAACCGTACTTGCGATGTCGTTATTTTGAAGTAGTTTGAGCTTTCTAAATTTAGATCTGGCTTTAAAACAAAGTTTGCTAATTAATCTTACAATAGTAGTAGTTTTCATAATAAAATGTATCATTGTTTTAACTCCATAATTTTTAGAATCATTACGCTCAAATAATATTTAACACCAAATTGAATGTCCATGCCATCCATTTAATATCTTTTCATTTAAAAACTAATTGTAATCTATGATAAACTTATGTAGACTATGAAAACAATGCGGAATTGTTGAAAACATAGTGGAAATCAAGAAAATTGTTTGTGAGATTATGAGAATATTATCAATTAACAGCTATGGAAATATAATTATTGACCTTATTTTTACGTTTTTGTTCTCAATGGGGAATTTTTTTAATTACCAATTAAAAGTATATTTTATAAAAACAAAAACATTTTGTATTTATCTCATTGATCATAGCAACATGTACACTAAATTTTGCAGAGATTCGTTTGGTAGTTGTGGCAAACAAGACAAACAAAAAACATAAAAAAAATTTACTGCAGAAATAAATGCGAAGTTAAATTAAATATTTCAAAGAATATGTGACATATACATTAATGAATAACAAAATATACAATCAAGTTTTTCATTTGCGCTATAAATTTTCTAGAAATTAAGTCGCAATAGAAGACATTGTATCTTTTTTACATGATGACCCTTAAATATGTACCGTATGATCATGCCACATAGCAATATAATTTTAAACGCTGAGACACGGGCAATGTGGACATTTATACAAATGTAAAAATATGTACTTAAGTACGGGTGATAATTAGGTCAAATAATAAAAAATAAAATAGTACTCTCTTAATCATTTTAAACCCCAGATCATCGAGGTTCACGTTCCATTATTACGTGTCTTATTAAAAATCTCTAATCTCCACCCGGAAACTCTAAATAGAATTGGCTCACGTGTCCGCCCGTCATATAAATAAGAAAGTAACTCACAAAGCATACCCCACAACACAAAAGCCAACAAAAAATACGCCTTACACGTGCACAATGAAAAATAAAATAGAATTAAAAAGTAATAAAGCACAGGCAAATTACGTCGATCGCGGTGAGATTTTTGTCGCGGTCGTTCTGCAAATGACTTCAATACTATTACGTCCGACATAAAAACTAGCGCACCATTACAAAGTGTCGCAAATATGATTAAAAATGCAACCTTTTTGCTTTGTCTGATGCAAATGGGCACCGGCCCAAAGACAGGCAGACGTTTAGTACATATTTGGTATGCAAATTTGACGGGTTTCACGACCTAACTGAATGTGTGTGTCTGTATCTATTTTACGGTACTGGTGTGCATTATCGGAATCGGTTGCGAATCTTTTTTTCCTTTAATTGGAAATTTAAAGGGGAAGGATTAAGAAGGAATACCAGATACGATCCTGCAATGGTTGAATATTGGGCCAAGATATGCGGTGCTGTTATAGCTTTATATTAATAATGTATTAGCTACGAGATAACTCATTCCGCTCCCACTAAAATATCACGTTTATTTGGTGGTTGTATTGGCGTTATTCCGATGGTTAAATTAAAAATTATGGTTTTGATAAATTTTTAACGAATTTATGAAATATTAAAAAAAACCGTGAAAATATTTCCAATAGACGATTAGTTTTCACTTTTTTTATTAGTTAGTTATTTTAGAAAAAATAAATGAATAACAATATTTACGATCCACACCAATTTTTGTAGTAATAAATCACTTCGTCACACAACATACATACTCTAGTTTATTGAAATTCGTTAAAAGGTACGATGTTTAATAAATTAAAGTTGCATTATAAATTTTATGTATTTCAACTAGATTCTCTGATTATGTGATTCTTTTGTAAAACAGAAGGTTTCAATTAAGAATCAAATAATCGCCAGAATTTATCCATCCAGTATTACTTACTTATTTTGATTTTGTGACAATAGTCTTGAAATTGCATAATTTATTTTAATTACATATTAACCTATCAACTGCAATATTTTATGACACTAATGTTTTGTTTTGCAGTAGATGCTTTTAGAATATATACTTTATTACTGGAGTTCAAGTCCCCCGTCAATGCTGTGAGAAATTTAAATTTGTTTGCTGGATGATAGGTGTGGATGATGCTGGATGATGCTATGTAATTTTAAATAAATTATATTATTATCAACTGAGCTAAAAATCCTTGCTGCTCGGTATTGTTATCCAGCTAGTGTAGTTATGCAAAATAAAAACAGAGATTTGAATACTCTTCTAAACTTTATAAATTCGGACATAAAACCTTTCACTATCTAAAGAACTACAAAATATAGATAGAGTTTGTTTATCAGATTTATTTTTGAAGTAACTAAATCTATTTATGTTAATTTTTTGCAGTAGTTTAATTTTATTCTGGAATGATTCATTTTTCCGTTCTTATTGCTTATAATATTCTTGGTGACCCAGTATTTCGTGAACTTAGGATCAATTCTATGTCAATAATATCTCATTTATCAAATCGCAATAGACATTTGGAGCATTTAATAAACCTGATTATATTCATGTCAATCTGCATATACGAATGTATATACGTGGACCTTTAAATTATATTCCCACTTTTGATCTCGCCGCGGTCTGTGCAGCAAGCTTATTTCTATGCTTATGTCAACACCAGTAACACAAGTCCACACTCGATGAGTTTATCCCTCATTAGCGAAAATCCAATCCCTTCAAAAAAGATGGTTATCGATGAGGAGATGCGGAGTAAACTTTTTATCTATGTGCGTGTCTTAATGTAGTGGCAATATTTATATGAGTGAGTATTAACGAATAAATATTTTCTTATTGACGTAAATGTCAATTTAATTTATGTGTATTCGTAAAATAGAACCAAAAGGGTTTTGGTGCTATTTATTCAAAATTTTCTTATGAAATTTAATTACTAAAACCAAATAATTTCTTAAAACTAGTAATGCTATTGTTAAATGATTTTAGGAAATCCCAGCATAATATAAGTTTATTCAGTGCTACCTAAAAGTGTAAATAATTTTGACAATAGTACTAAGGAAAGATGGTTATCGATGAGGGGAGGTGGAGAAGTCAACTTTGTATATATATATATATATATATATATATATATATATACATAACTACACCAATCGGATAACAATACCGAGCAGCAAGAATTTTTTGTTCAGTGGATAATAATGTAAATTATTTACAATTTCACCAAATATATTGCTTATCATCCAGCAAAAAATTTAAATTTCTCATAGCATTGATGGAACTTGAACTCTAGTAATAAAAGTGGTATCCTGAAAGCATCTACTGCAAAACAAAAACATTCGTGTCATAAAATATTTCAGATGATAGGTTGATATGTAAAATTTATTAAGCAATTTCAAGTTTATTGTCATAATATCAAAATAAGTAAGTTAGTTTGATATTATGACAAAAAATAACAGTTGGTTAACTTCTGGCGATTATGTAATTCTTAAGTATAACCTTTTGTTTTACATAAGAATTACATAATCGAAGAATCTAATTAAAATACGTAAAAATTTTAATGCAACATTAGCTTGTTGAATGTCGTACATTTCCTTTTAAAAAATTTCAGTAAACTAGAGTTTATTTACACTTTCCGTTCTAATGCTAACTTTCACGAATATATAAAAAAATATTTTATATATATGTCGTGTGATGAACTGATTTATTACTATAAAAGCATTGCTGTTAATTTTAAATAACTACATTCAAAGTAATAGTTTTTCTATTGCATGTTTTATTTATTTATTGAAAACTAATCGTCCTTTGGAAATATTTTCACGGTTTTTTTTAATATTTTATAAATTCTTTAAAAATCTATCAAACAAAAAGAACAAAACCATAATTATTGATTTGACAATCGGAATAACGCCAATACAACCACCAAATACACGTGATATTTTTATAGGAGCGGAATGAGATATCGCTTAGCTAATACAAAGTTATAAGAGCACCGCGAATTTTGGATACCCGACGAATATTCATCCATAGCAGGATCGTATCAAGTATCCCTTCTTAATCCTTTCGCTTTAAATTTCCAATTAAAAGAAAAAACAATTCGCAAGCGATTGACCGAGAATTGCGATAATGCACGCAAGTACCGCAAAATAGATACAGACACATACATTAAGCAAGGTCGTGAAACCAGTCAAATTTGCATACCAAATATGCACTAAATGTCTGCGTGGCTTTGGGTCGGTGTGCATCAGACAGAGCCAAAAGGTTGCATTTTTAAACATATTTGCGACACTTTATAATGGCGTGCTAGTTTTTATGTCGGACGTAAAAGAGTTACCGTATTCAAGTCGTTTGCTGAACGACCGCGACAAAAATCTCACCGTGATCATCGTAACTGATCTGTGCTTTATTACTTTTTTAATTCTAAATTATTTTTCGTTATGCACGTGTCAGGCGGAGTCTTTGTTGGCTTTTGTGTTGCATATTATGCTTTCGAGTTACTGTGTTATTTATATGACGAGCGAATACGTGAGTAAATTCTATTTGGACTTTTCGGATTGAGGTTGGAGATTTTTAATAAAGCACGTATTAATGGATCGTGAATCTGGGGTTTAAATAGATTAAGAGAGTACTTTTTATTTTTAATTCTTTTTATTAATTGACCAAATTATCACCCGTACGTAAGTACATATTTTTACATTTGTATAAATGTCCACATTGCCCGTGTCTCAGTATTCAAAATTATATGACTATGTGGCATGGTCATATTCTACATATTTACAGGTCATCATGTAAAAAATACAATGTCTTCTATTGAGGCTTAGTTTCTAGTCAATTTAACCTCTTTGCGTATTTTGGTCCCTTATAGCGCTTAAAAAATACTTGATCGTATATTTTGTTTTTTATTAAAATATATATCACATATTCTTTGAAATATTTAATTTAACACGTTGTAATATTTTGTTCGGTCTATTTCAAGCCTTATCTCATTTTCTTGATTGCTTTTCCACGATTTTTAAACTCCATTTATTTCTGCAGTAATATTTTTTAATGTTATTTGTTTGTCTTGTTTGCCACAACTCCCCGACCGGTCACCGCGAAATTCAGTATACCAGTTGCTAGCATTAAAGAGATAAGTACAAAATATTTTTGTCTTTATGAAATATACTTTTAATCAGTAATTAAGAAAATCCCCCATTGAGGACAAAAACGTGAACATATGCACTTAAATATTTTTACACAATAGTTAATTGATAATATCCTCCTAATCGCTTAAAATTTTTCTTGATTTTCACTATGTTTTCAACAATCTCGCATAGTTTTCATAGTGTACGTAAGCTTATCATATTTTACAATTAGTTTTTAAATGTAGAAAAAAATTAAATGAATGGTATGGACATTCGATTTGATGTTAAATATTATTTAAGCTAAATTATTCTAAAAATTATAATGAGTTAAAACAAAGATACATTTTATTATGAAGGCTACGCTACGTACTTGGTTGTAAGAATAATTAGCAAACTTTTTTTTTAAAACCGCACCTAAATTTAGAAAGCTTAAACTACTTCAAAATAACGACATCGCAAGTACGGTTGCAGCACGCCAATCAAATTAACCTTTGTGCTTCGAATTCTTTCACGAAAGTCTTAAACTTCTTAATCGACCTAAGTTTTTCTTATGCTCAAAATTGAATAATCCAAGTACAATGTACTTAGTTCGAGCATAGGCTTATTTACTTTACTTAACCAGAAATCATCAACGCATTAAATTTTCGCCTGGGAC
The DNA here is from genome assembly GCA_039881145.1 of Druceiella hillmani. Classification (NCBI taxonomy): domain Eukaryota; kingdom Metazoa; phylum Arthropoda; class Insecta; order Lepidoptera; family Hepialidae; genus Druceiella; species Druceiella hillmani. The sequence continues at coordinate 14,079,126 of JAYKKI010000025.1, read as the reverse complement.
GCGTTAAAACCGTACGAAACTTTGAAAATTTTCCTTCAGGAATTTTACGTCGGTTACAAAATAAAATTAGAATTAAATTTTCCCCCATAGAGTTAATGAACACGCCTAGCGACAGTTGCGAGACAATAATCAATTAAGTTCTAGTTCTTATTTACTCAATTCGAGAGCGGGAAGTAATTAAATCACCAGGTTACACCGCGCCGCCGACTGAGTCAATATTCTTATTCACACGGAGCGCACCTATAATTTTATTACGCACTTGCAATGGGCGCGAGTTTCTAGTACTCATTATGAGTACGTGTATCTATAACGAATACTTGTTTTGATCATACTTCCTATCTTTAATTCATTTTAACTTTATATAATCCTGAAGTTTATTGTAAATATTGATTAATCGTTAAAGATAGAAAGCTCTTTCGTTAATTAGGAGTACCCACAATGCTACCTATTTAGGTTTCCGTGCATGAAAAGGAAAACCGGAACCCTCGTAAGATCACTCAGGTGTCTGTGTGTTACAGTCGTTTATTCTAAAAAGTCTCTACACGTAAAAACTCGAAATTTAGCAAAATAAAAAAGCATGTTAACTAGTATATGCTTCAAGAGATAATACTCAAAGATATGAACTTGAAAATAGTGTAAGGAAAAAATAGAGTATTCGGATAAAAATTATTCTACGTAGATTGTGAGATATCATTTGAAAGAGCTAGTTGTAACCATTTCAAAATTATTAATATTTTTTTGTATTATATCTTAAGCCTATGAAAGATACAATAGACTATAAAATTACATTTTAAAAAGTTACTGTTTCGAGAGAGTTTAATATATATAATCTGTAAATTTAAATGGTAGAAGGGGTAAATATGAAGATAGGTAGTAGAATACAAATTTTATTCTCCATTGACAAGTTTATTACTATTCACTCCGTTAGCGAATACCTGTTATTGATTAGACGATAGATTTTGTAAATTATAGTTACTCGTAAGTTTATTTTACGTCATTACGTTCAGAAGGGAGCTATGGTCATTTATATTTTATATATCATAAAGATAAATAAAATTTACGGACCTGCCTTTGATTTTTTAAGTTTTTAGCTTCTAAGTACTTCCTCCACTTGTATATTTGTTTGCCAAAACGAGTATAATAAATGGTAAATTATTAATTTCACGATACGTATTTATTAATATAAGTAATTTGACATTGAATATATTTGGTATTAATTTTGTAGAAATCCATTATTACTCAATTTCAATTCACAACTAAATGAAACTACATGATGTGTATTATTTCTATTTTACTTAAGTTCTTTACCGCGACCAAGGTATCGTTTTATGAATCATATTTAGGCAATTTGTAAAGATTTCGTATTCATATTTTGTACATGTAATGACATTTTGATGAAATTTTTTTAATAAAAGTTTATACCCCCGAGCAACATATAGGATATTTTCTGAATATTACAGGATTTATATGGTAATTACAGATTACAAAAACCCTTGATTTGGTGAACATTATGATATCATTACTGCCAACGCCATCTTTTAGAGTTTTTAGTAATAACAAGGATAATAATAGTTTCGAAAAAAAAATTTAATTTTTGGGAGTGATACTATGGGATACAGCAAGTACTGAATATATTTGTTGAGCTCATCATATAAGCATCTTTTCTTACCGTTTATTAAACGTTAATAATGGTTCATTATATATGAATACAACAAAAGGCAACTTGAAACAAGTTATGTTAACTAGAAAAGCGAGGAAAAATGTATCACATTTAAAAACAAACAAAAAATCTCGTTTTTAAATTTTTATTGCAAAATTAACAAAGCAAAGTTATTGAATATATTTGGCGTCAATTTTGTAGAAATTCATTATTCATAATTAGATGAAACTACGTGATGTAGTATTATTTCTACTTTCTTTAATTTCTTTACCACGACCTAGGTTTCGTTGTATTACAACATCTTCAGGTGGGATATTAGTAAAGATAATCTTATGAAATCAAAGATAATCTTTGCTAATTTCCCACCTGAAGATGTTGTAATACAACGAAACCTAGGTCGTGATAAAGAAATTAAAGAAAGTAGAAATAATACTACATCACGTAGTTGCATTTAATTGTGAAAACCTACTACTACTACTAGCCAACGCCCACCCTTGGCTGTTGAGCCATTTGGTGGCGCGCCGACCAGTATAGATGAACATCTTTGAATGGGTCATCATCGTCCCCCTGGCGGTTGATTCCACTGCAATCCGGCAGGTGATCCGCATTCATTAAATCGTGTCCGCACAGGGGACATTCAGAGGCTGGGAGAACACCAATGCGGTGTAGGTGTGCTGCGAGGTAGTCATGGCCGGTCTGCATTCTGAACCTGGCTACGCTCACAGCTCGTGGTAGTTTGTGGTCAATGGATCCGATGGTGACGAGACTTTCCCATTTTTTCCCTACGGAAAGCTGTGTGAGGTGTTGCCTGCCTGTCCGGTCAATAGCCCTGTTGATGATGGCCCTCATGCTCTGTAGCGAGGGCATACAGGCTGGTTGAGCCATGGACGCGCCCCTTTTGGCCAAGATGTCTGCCCTCTCGTTTCCAAAGATGTCGACATGGCTAGGGATCCATTGCAATATGAGGTGCCATCCCCTATTTGCCAGAAGTTCTAGGGCTTTTCTGGTCTCCATCGTTCTCTTGCAGTCTGTTTCCGTATTGCGGGACAGGTTTTGAATAGCCGCTTGTGAGTCGACGAAGAAGACTGCTTTAGGTGTTGGGGCTATTTTGTTCAGTTCAGCTGCTGCCGCTTGTACAGCTGCTATTTCTCCATCGTAGTTGCTCTGAGGGGCTCCCACTGCTAAGAATCCTTCAAAATTAGAACTGTAGTAGGCAGCTCCGGTTGCCCCTGTTTCAGGGATCAATGACCCGTCTGTGTATACATGTAATTGTGAAAACCAAGTTAATTAATTACGATTGTTTATGACATCTCGTATTATTCTGCAAGTAAAAATGTACTAATTATAAATGTTAAGTGTAAATTATATTTTACATAATTAATAATTATATATAACCAATTTTTTCAGAAATTGGTCATGTAAAATATTTAATTATATAAAATATTTAAAATTATGGATCTAATGTCATATTATGATCGGAGCCTTTAAATTTAAGATTTTAAAAGAGCAACTAATTTTTACCTTTTAAAAGATTACAAATGAATAAAATATTACGAATTCAGTATTATGAAAATATTGCTATATAAAGTGAATGACTTTTATTCAGTAGTCTTTATATTGTAGAGACCGATCTAAGTACCAATATAAACTCCAATATAAATGAATAAGGGTCATTATTAAAAATATATTTTGCAAGAGAACTATTAACTGGAAAATTCGTTGAGGAATATTTCGAACTTTCAAACCGGACTTTGGCAGCTTAACTTGAAAGCTCTCACCATACACTTTAGAAACATTAACACCAGTTTGGTAAAATTTAAAAATATATCTGTGTATCCTATTAGATGAGTCATAATCAACTTATCTCTTGTGCATATAAATGTATATAATATTTTCTTTTCATGGTATGTTTAACTGCTCGAGCTACCTTACCAATTCAATTTTAAAATTCGAGACGGATTTCGGTTGGAAATATTAACAATACGACAAAATTTTCCTTCTACACATGTCACTGTCCAACTTTTATGTATTCAGGTTGTTAAGTAATGCTTTGCGTGAAAAAAAAATTGATGATAAGGACCATCTCCGAGCATTTGTTAATAATTTTTTTTATTTTAGGAAGTTTCTATTTGAATGACATCCAGTTGATTATGTTGATGCATATGCCGTTCCTGATTATTAGTTACAGTGAACAGTGCTTTTTATTTATTAACCAAGCCAATATTTCGAAGATGATTAGAGTATTGCCTTGCATTGGCTTTAATTTCCTTTATCGTAAGTAACTTTCCAATGTTGGAATAAAATAACTATAATAAAGCTCACTGCATTAGATAATATTGAAATAAATGAAAAATAATAATGAAGAGTAATTGCGAAGAGAGTAATTATTATCATTGCGGTTCTTGCTATTAAAAAAAAACAAGATTTGACGTAAACTTATTTATTTAATAATTTACTTAAATTTTATTCACACCTAAATCAAACTACGCGTTGCAATATTATTTATACTGTATTTAATTTCTTAACCACGATCTAGGTTTCGTTTTATGACAACATCTTCAGGTGGGCAATTTGTACAGGTTATGTATCTAGTCTCTTCGTAATTACGTTCATAGTTACGAAATATTTACTTATAATTTATTTAAATTTTATTTGCACCTGAATCAAACTACGCGTTACAGTATTATTTATACTGTATTTAAGTTCTTAACCACGATCTAGGTTTCGTTTGGTCTTCGTGTCTTTCGTTTTGGTTTTCTTCAGGTGGGCAATTTGTACAGGTTATGTATCTAGTCTCCTCGTAATTACGTTCATAGTTACGAAATATTTACTTATAATTTATTTAAATTTTATTTACACCTGAATCAAACTACGCGTTGCAGTATTATTTACACTGTATTTAAGTTCTTAAGCACGATCTGGGTTTCGTTTGGTCTTCGTGTCTTTCGTTTTGGTTTTATTCAGGTGGGCAATTTGTAAAGGTTATGTATCTAGTCTCCTCGTAATTACGTTCATAGTTTTGTAAATACCCTATGATTTCTTCACGTATTGAAATAAAATACATTGACATAATAAAATAAAAAGATTTTTTTGATAATGCCCACTTAAGATTTATAATTTGTACATTGTTAATTGCAGAATAATACGAATTCGCAATTAATTCATGTCTCTTTTTAATTTTATCATAATTATTTAAAAATAAGGTGTCTTGTATATTTTTAAATATGATTCATGTTGCTATGCTTATATGAATCATATTTACCTTTATTTAAAAATTTAAACAAGTAATGTTAACTGGATTTATATGAATCATATTTATCCAGTTAACATTACTTGTTTAAATTTTTAAATAACGGTAAGAAAATATCCTTTTCAGATAAGTTTACCAAATATATTCAGTACTAGCTGTACTCTATGGTTTCACTCATAAAAATTACAGTTTTACAAAGTAAAAATATCCCAATATTCAACAAGTCAGGGTTTTTTTAAATCTGTAATATTCAGATATATCCTGTAATATTCAAATTATATTGTGGCCATATATAACCTATATAAATAAAAATGAATCGCCGAAATGTACGTACCCGCATAACATCCGAACGACTGCACCGAATTGTATAATTCCTTTTATTATTGGTTTATTATTGTCAGAACAAGGTTTGTATAGAATAAAGTTAAAACAAAATCGTTTATATAAATAAAAATGAATCGCCGAAATGTATGTACACGCATAACTTCGGAACGACGGCACCAAATTGGATAATTCTTTTATAATACTGAAATGAAAACAGTTAATGTATAATAGCATAATGTCAGCGTGACATTATTTATCGCTTCTTTAGAAATTCGCAACAGCAAAACGGTGTTTCGTTTGTTTTTGTGTTTAAAGGTTTATCATTGTGTTATTTATTTTTATTGATACGAGAATGCCACCAGTGAGGCATCATAATATCGGTCGGCGTACGCGTAAAGCAAGTCGAGTTCACAATCTTCAAGATAATGAGACTGAATAAGAGCGTAGGCAGCGTTTGGAGGCAAACAGGATGAGAATTTCTCAAGCTTCAAGCGGGAGGCAACAAAACAGACAATCAAACGTAACAATTACCTATAAACGTTTGGCGTTTAGATATGATACAACAGTCGATTATGCTGGCGATAAATCAGTTGATTTTATAACAATGAGTACTATTTGTCAATATGGTATTGCAATACTTTAAGGTTTCGCCTCGAAACGCCAAGATTATGTTGTGCAAATGGAAAACTAAAATTACCACAATTAATGACGCCACCTGAACCACTTAATTCATTACTTTCATGGAAAAAAACCTTTATATATTCAAAATTACAACGGTGTGTTCCTAACTACAATATTTGGTGCAAATGTAACTGGAGAATGTGTTTATCCATTAAAACAGAAACCTACAATATGCAAATTCTTTTGAGGATAATAAATGAAGATGTTTTTAAAAGTATTTTCTCATATTCAATATTACAGAATCGAGTACAAATTTGTCATCGTGCAGGAGCATTGCTGCCATCAGTTGATGGTGAATACAAATTTATTCAAATTTATTTCCTGGGAAATTCAGAAGCTGAAGTAAATCAACGCTGCGCTATCAATCGTTCAACTAGGAGAGAGATCGTCATGCAGTTGCAACAACACCTACATGAACATAATGAGTTGATCTAATTGTTCGAAACAGCCTTAGAAATGATGCCATCGGACAATTATAAAATAGTGATCAGAGTAGTCAAAAGATAGTTTAGTTCAACGCACCAATATTAAAAGAAGTTGCCGTTGTGGTTGTTCGAGAGAATTTGGAATTTCGAGATATTGTAATTTAACGACGTGATGGTGGTAACCATCAGCGTATTAGCAAAACACGTCGTTCGTATGATACATTACAATACTCTTTAATATTTTGCCGAGGAGAGGATGGATATAATTTTTTAACAAGATGATTAATTCAGCATACCGGTGTATGTATCATTGCGCAATTGTTTAGGTTGTGAACTAATGGCAGAAATAACCCTCAACTGTTGTTTTAAATTGTTTTTCCTTTTGATACCTAATTAAGTAAATTATTCTTCTACAGGTCAAGAAACAAACAAAAAGGTCAGCTTGATGAATTTTCATGCATACCGTTTCATGATTCGTCTAAACGAGGTTAATTATATTTTGGAATGCCGCAAATTATTTTATCAGTTCGCTGTTGATATGTATGTAAAAATTGAAACAGAACGTCTGACATATATACGTTTAAACCAAAAAAATTACGTTCTGAAGAATACATTCATTTGCGCGATGCAATGAACACAGATGGAAAAGGAAATAATGTCGACCGACTTACTATTCTACCAGCACCATGTGTGGGAAGCCCGAGACACATGCAAGAATACGCTCAAGATGCTATGACCTATGTGCGCCAATACGGTCGACCAGATTTATTTATTACTTTCACATGCAACCGAAAATGTATCGAAATCACTAATCTGTTATTACCCGATCAATCATCCAGCAATCGTCACGACATGTGCAACAGCACGAGTGTTCAAGCAGAAATTGAAAGCACTCATGAACTTCATTGGAAAATATAACGTCTTCGGAGACGTACGATGTTGGATGTACTCTGTAGAGTGGCAGAAGAGAGGACTGCCTCATGCGTATATTCTTTTATGGATGGTCGATGAAAATAAGACCGGATGAAACTTACTCAATAATTTGCGCAGAAATTCATGATCCTGAAGTAGATCCAGAATTATATGAAGTAGTTAAGAAGAACATGATTCATGGGCCGTGTGGCAAACACAATCGAGAATCACCATGCATGATCGACAACAAATGCTCGAAGCGTTATTCCCGTGCTTTGTTGGCTGATACAATTACAGGGAATGATCGTTACCGTCTGTATCGTCATCACTCTGTAGGAGATAACGGAAGAACAATAACGTTGCAAGTCAAAAATAAGGATGTCGTAGTCAATAACAACTGAATTGTTCCACATTCGTCGCTACCTTCGAAAACATTTAAAGTGTTTTGCAATATTGAATAATGCAATTCGCTGAATTCGAATAAATATGTTTGAAGTATATTTAAGCGGTATGACTGTATTTGGTATCGCAGCTTCAAATAATAACTATGAAGTTTCACAATATCAGATGGGAAGATATGTTAGTAGCAATGAAGCGCTTTGGAGAATATTTTCATTTTCTATACATGAACGTCATCCCACCTTAGTCCATTTAGCTGTTCACCTGGAGAATGTACAATGAGTTTATTTCATGGCAGAAAACGCAGCGCAAAGAGTTGAATGACCACCAGCGACAACGATGACAAGTTTCTTCGAGATATGTGCAAGCGATCCATTTGTAAGAACATTGCTTTACTGGGAAATGCCAAAATATTTTATATGGAATGCGTCATCCTAAAAAATCTAACATTGGAAACAAGGACAGCCCGTACCGGGATATGTGAATGTATATTCTACCGATGCGTTGGGGCGCATTTACACAGTTCACCCAAGTAATGACGAATTTTTTTACTTGCGTTTGTTATTAGTTAATGTTCGTGGACCAACTTCTTGCGAATTTCTACGAATGGTCAATGGTGAATTGTGTGCAACATATCGAGAAGCCTGACAACGTTTACATTTACTGGAGAATGATATTCATTGGGCTCACACACTCGCTGATGCTGTTATTTTGTCTACTTCGCATCAAATTCGATCACTATTTGCCATCATAATTTCAACGAATGTCTTTGTATTTGTTCCACAAAATTTGTGGAACAAATACAAATACAATATGGCTGAAGACATTTTGCATCGAGTACGTTCAACAACGGCAAATCGCGAAATTGAAATTTGCGCAGCGATACACAATGAGGTATTGATATCTTTAGAAGATTTGTACGTGATGATGTTCGGCAAGATGTTGCACGAATTAGAAATACCTGCTCCTAACAGCCCCATGTACGATGCATTCAATCGCGAATTTGAACAAGAACAGCAATACAATAGAAATGCTTTGAGTCAATCCGTACAAAGTAAAGTTTCACTTTTAAATCAGCAGCAAAAAACAGCTTACGATACGATAATAAAAGCAGTTAATGTCGGTAATGGAGGATTTTTACCTATATGTACCAGTCGGAACTGGTAAAACATTCGTGATTTAATTAATTTTAGATACCATTCAAAAAAAAAAATAGGTAAAATAGCAAAAGGTAAAATAGCACTGGCAGTAGTTTCATCTGGAATCGCTGCTACATTGTTAGAAGATGGACGAACCGCTCTTCTCTCTGTCAAATAGCCATTAAATTTGCAAATAATTAATGAACCAACGTGTAATATAACCAAAACATCAGCAATGGCGAAAAAGCTACAAAGTTGTAAATTAATAGTTTGGGATGAGTGTACGATGGCGCACAAGCGAGCATTATAGGCACTCGATCGAACATTAAGAGATTTGCGTAGCAATCAGAACCTCATCGGAGGTACGATGATTCTACTGGCTGGAGATTTTCGCCAAACGCTGCCAGTTATTCCCAGGTCAACAGCTGCTGATAAATTAAATGCTTGCTTGAATGCATCAAATTTATGGAGACACGTAAAAAACTCAAGTTAACAACAAATATGCGAATAGTGTTAGTTTTCAAATGCATTATTAGACATTGGCAATGGGACAATTCCTGTTAATACTTGTACTGGCCTCATTTCGTTTTCACCAAATTTTTGTCAATTCACAACGTCAAGGGAAGAATTAATATTGAAAGTGTTCCATAGTCATATTGAAAGTGGTTGAGCGAACGAGCCATTTTAGCAGTAAAAAATAAGGATGTAGATAATTTTAATATAACAATTCAGAGTCAAATTGATAGACAAATGCATTCATTTAAGTCGATCGATTCCATTATCAATCCGAATGAAATAGTCAATTATCCAACTGAATTTCTCAATTCATTGCGTTTGTCAGGATTATCGCCACACAATTTACATATCAAGGTTGGCTCTGTGATAATTGATGATCTGTGATGCGTAACACGCAATCTGAATCAGCCAAAATTATGTAACGGAACAAGACTGGGTGTCAAAAAATTATAAAAAAATTTATTTAAGCTACTATTATAACAGGAACATGCTTATTAAAAGAATAGTACTAATGCCAACTGACTTTCCTTTAGAATTTAAGTGTGTCCAGTTTCCAGTACGCGTTGCATGACAATTAATAAATCCCAAGACCAATCGCTAGAAATGTGTGGAATAAACCTTGAATTTCCGCGTTTCTCGCATAGGCAGTTGTACGTAGCGTGCTCGAAAGCCGGCAAACCATCGGCGCTATTTGTTTTCTCTCCAGAAGGAAAAACTAAAAATAGTGTAAATTACAAGGTATTACAACAGTTATTGTCGAAATATTTAATTGTAATTTGATTTTATTAAATATGGTCGTATGGAAACGATAGATTTTGTCACATTTTTTGTTATTAAGTACGCGTTTGACATATCCGGTGTGACATATCCGGCGTAATGTTTAATTTGACGGATTAATCACTTTTGATACATCAAACATGTATGTACAATATATGGAATTTCATAATCCAACTGATTTGAATTAACCAGAATGGTTACATTTCCTTTGTCCGACTTAAAAAAAAATAGGGGTACGAAGTTTGCCGGGTCAGCTAGTTTACTAAATTTGTTATAAATTTTATTTTTCATACGAGCCATATGTTACATTTCCGTAACGTTATTATCTACTTAATACAGAAATATTAATTTTATTAATATGCTTCTGTTACACTGATGAAAGTAACCGCCTCATTCACTTTCTATTATTCTGTGATTTGTGTATAGACTCACATGTTTTCGTGCTAAGTAGGATTACGATTCTGTATGTTAAATATGATCTTTGGTTTCGTGTGAATTACTGCCTTCTTACTATATATATATATATATATATATATATATATATATATATATATACATACATATACATATACATATATATATATATATATATATATATATGTATATATATATATGTATATATATATATATATAGTTGGTTTATTTATTTTAAAAATTGCATTTTTTACATTTTTATTTCTTTAATTGTATTTTTTCCCTGTTTAACTTATATTGTATATTTTTCTTACTTATATCCTGGTTAAATATTAACATGTCTTCTAAATCTTTCATTTATTTCTTTCATACCTGCTCCTCTCCTAACAATTCCCGTTCCCCTCCTCTCTCTTCCGTTTCAGCTGACCTCTGTGAGGCCTTCAATACAACAACGCACGATAGTGTTTAGTCTGTTTTTCCTCGAAGACTTTCTTAATTGCATTTCTCTTATAACAATGCGCAGAGTTCACTATTCCACTACTCTGATTTTATTAATTATTTTGTACATTTAAATATCCATGCCCGTCTTATTAGCAAAACCTGGCTTAAACCTTCACTCTTCTTTGACATTCAGTTCGCTTCCAAGTTACATAATAATTAGTGACAACCGCCATGTTTGAAGAAGTGTGTGTTTTAAGGCCAACTTCCTGCTATTGGGCTCACCATGACCTAGTTTACCTATTTCATTAGTTGCGTACTCCTAAGCCATTTCCTAAAATTTTTAATTTTCGTAGCTTTAAAAGGATTGACTTATCTTGTTTGCTTGAGGATGGCCAGCTCATTAATTGGAATAGTATTTTAGCCATTAAAAAGGTTAACGAAATAGTTGCTGTATTCAAGAGCCGCATTATTGAGCTATTTGATTGGCATGCACCCCTTAAACGAGTGAAAATCAAAAGAAAGGCAGCCCCATAGCTTAATGACTCCATCAAACAAGCTGTGTCTAAGCGTGATAGAGCCAAATTCAGATATAAAGGGAACCACATTCCTTCAACATGGGAGTCATTTAGAAAGCTTAAGAATAAATGTACACAAATGTATAAAAATATTAAAAAGCATTTCATCTCTACTTCCATCTTCTCTGGGAGTTTGTAATTCTCATACTGATGCGTATTGTTAACTCGACCTTAATACTTGGAACTTTTTCTTTGATAAACCTCCCCTATTACCAGATCCAGCCGTTAAACTTGAAACATTAAAGGGAATCAATACTCTCTCTTTTAATTACAAATTTACATTAAATAATACCTGTGATTTAAAAATTAATATCAATATTCTAGAAATAAAAACTAATTGAATGGGATACGATGGCCTAAGCATTAAAACTCACGAATTATCTTAGATATTGTAACCCAACAGGGGTTTTACTGACATATTTAACACATATCTGATAATTATTACCCTTCCTACTGAATGGAAGAAAGCATATATAATATTCTTACCAGAAACGAGGACTAACAGTTGTCGCCCGTACTTCCTAAAGACTTTCGACCAATTTCCATACTACCACTTTTATCAAAATCCTTCGAACCTATAGTCCATGCCCAACTTGTTTGATATCTCAACGTTTGCAAACATCTAAATCCACTTCAATCCGGTTTCAAAACTGGCCATAGTGCCTCAACCACACTAATGAAGACTTACACATTATTTACGTTTAGCCATGATACTTCTTTATTTCAGTACTGCATTCAACTCCGTTTACTTTGATATTTTGCTAACTTGTCTAAAATCTTTGAATTATCTTAGCACTAAATAAAACAGTTTAACTAATGTCTAAGCCGACGTCCATGTGGACGTCGGCTATCTGTGAAGTCTTTAAATGCGTTCTCTGAATGGACCGACTTGTCAGCTAATGTGCTTCAAGGATGGGTTTTTTCTACACTTCTCTTTAAATATTTGTTAATGAGGTTGTTGGGTATATACATAGTAATCAACATCTTTACACTGATCATTTACAAATTTATGTCAATAGTGATGTAAACTCCATAGTAACCGTTGTCAATAACCTCAATAAAGACTTCGTTTCAATCGGTGAGTAGGCTCATAGATTGGTTATGTTTGTTAATCCAATTAAATCTCAAGCCCCCATATTTGGTAGCTAAAGACTGCTTTCTAAAATTAGGCTTTCAGACCTGCCATATCTAACATTAAATCATACACCAATTCCATTTACGTCAGCTGTTAAAAACTTTGGTTTGCTGATCGATCAAGATCTTAGCTGACAACCTCAAGTAAATGATGTTAGTCCTCATTTCCTCAGTTAGTTTCAGCAGAATGCACTCATTCAAGCGTCTTCAAAATTTTCTAGAGGTTCAAACCAAAGCCCACTTCTGTCAAACACTCTTACTGCCACTGTTTGACCACGGAGGTGTATGAATTTTCATATATATTGCTAAATATCGTCTAGTAAAATTAGAACACATACAATTTTTTTTTGTTTGGAAAAAAATTTATCATATATCCGAGTGCAATTTAAATGGATAGTAGTCCGTAATCGGCGCAGTCTTCATATTCTTACACTTCTCTATAATATTTTGAATAATGCTACTTACCCGACTTATCTTTGAAGCAGATTTAGTTACTTGTCTGCACACGGTGTATGGCTACGCCCTGAAAACCAGCTGTCTCTTTTTCAGAACATATAACTAGCTTTTATGAAAAGTCCGAACTTTAAAACTTTGTAATCGACTAGACCCGGATACTACGCAATCGCTCTCCTTAAATATATTCAAATATCGTCTGAAAAAGTCCTTCCACTCATAATCCCTCAGCCTTACAGTTCCTAATTCCATTCTGTTCTTTATTCCAAACCATGTCAAAATTTATAATTAACCAATTTTTTGTTTGGTATTGTTCATATGTAGATTAGTTTTCCTTCTTTATACGTTATGACATTTTCTGTAGTTTGTCATATCCTAAGTTTCGTTTTTATTTTTTTAATGTCTTACAATTGTCCACATCACAAAATGCTTATATTTAATCAATGTGGTTGACTGGAAGAGATTGTTTATGCAGCAATAAATCCGCCAAATCTATGTAATTTATATATGTTAAAGTATGAACAAATAACCATGAAATATGAATAAATATATGTTGCTCGAGGGTATAAAATATTACCATACAAAATATCATCAAGATCCGTTTAGTAGATTTCGCGTGATTGAAGAACAAATTAACGTACAGTTAAAATTTCTAAAAATTTTAGAAACGATGTAAATATTAAATTTAGAAACACTGCATATTTTTCTGGCTTCTATTATATTTTTTTACGCTGAATCAATCATGAATGTTCGAATAACATTAAGGAACGTTGCTACTCTATCGGTTATTTTAAAATTACTATGAAACTCAATTTGCGCGTCACGTAATGTACACTTAGTTGTTTTATTTATAAATAATAGAAAACCTCTCAGTGTACTCTTACAATTTAATTAATTGAATAAAAGTGCGGAAACTTTATACGACAAAGACGGAAAACCTTATAAAAAATATAGGCTTTGAAGCACAAACTTGCCCTTTCTGCATTAAGTAATCACTCTTAAAAGCGCAGAAAATTTTATCATAACGAGGATAAAATATTTAATTTACATCATAACAAGATGGTTGAAAATCCTTGTACATTGCGTATTCAGAAAGTTTGGCTGGAGGAAATAAAATCAATTACATTTTTTTTTCGAACCGAGAGCTAACGACTCCGGTGGGAGCTAGCTTAGGCTAAGTCCTTGAAATTTTTCCACACTTTTCCACGGTTTTAAAACTGAAACTTTACGTACATTTTTTAAATATAAAACTGAAAATTCAATGCTTTGTTTCGTACTTTTTGTATAAATTTGAACAGACACACTAGTTGCGAACTAGTGTGTTTCAATTTCGATAAATTTGTTAAGTTTCTCTTTCGTGTACCATGAATAAACTTCGATAACTGGCAAACTTGTGCATTTGATAAATTTTTATTATGTTGATGTTACTGGGAATATTTATATTATTTTGAAATATTACTTTAATGTTTGTTCAATAATTCTTGGGTTCGTTTCGAAGCGAAACTTTTAAGAAAGTTAAATGTATGTTGTTTGTTACGAATTCCTTTTAATATTAAAATGCTTAAAGTGGCTGAAGTAGATAATATAAAGGAAGGGGATAAAAAGAAAAAAAATACTTTGTTATTTTTAAAAGGATGACGTTTACGTAAATTCACTTCAAATAGATTAGAAATTGGATGTTCGTGTACATATGTCAGTACAAAACCATTATTATATTGTCAATGTCATTCCATTATTAACGAAAATTAACAAGTTAATATTGAATGTAATATATGTATTTTATGTTATCTTATCTAGAAGGTAAAAGGCAGGAAAGTATTGATGCACCAAAAATAGAGAAAACTCAGGTTTTCTTGCAAATCGAAATAGCATTATTGGTGACCCTATTATCAGTATAAAATTTTTAATTTTTTTTTCGCCTTTAGGAAATTTCTAGCAAAATGCATGATACAATTTCAACATTTTCAGCCAAATCTGTGGAATGACAGTTGTTTCACGAATTTTCATATATGTTAATGTTCTTAGAAAAATATATGCCTCTATTGCCTATAAATGAACTTGTTAATAAGTTCAACGGTAACGAATAACGATCATTGTCATTGTACTCAGAATTTTAAAGAAAAGTAAGGGAATGGTATAGCGTGACTTACTAGAGCCATATATAACAAATGTTTTCATTTTCCACAAAGAAGGTTGTCTATTCGGACCAAAAATAACAAAACCAATAACGTAGGAGTAGAACTTGCTGTAAGAGGATTTCATGCGTATTTAGATACTCGTGAGTTATTGAAGTTTCGTATTATTTCTCTTAAATTAATTTCAAAGTAAATATCTTGCCCACACTAACCATCTCAGATGTAAAAATGTATTTATTTTAAATTATATGAGATCTAGGATAGTAGCTATACTTCACCTACAATCTCTATATAGGTTTTTAAATCCCTATATATAATTGGTTGAGTTATATAATTGAAACATATTTATTTAGGGTATTTTTCAGTACACGAAAATTTTTCAGTACTGAAGATACGCTACCGAAAATGATGAAATTTTTTTTTAAGCCCTTACTATTCCTTTTAAACGATATCTTATAATATATATGGAAATAAAAAAATGGGCTGTAAATTACGCCCTAAAATTCCATATAAATATTATTAAATATTAGCTATTGAGATAGCCGCGGCCTAATTCCTTTTATTAGTTTGCCACATTTGAAATTTATACATCAAACCTTTTTTTGAGAAAAATGATTATGATAGACGGAAAGACAGATATGTGAATTGTTTCATGAGGATTTTATTTTTCCTTTGGAGGTACAGAGCCCTAAATAAATGTACGGTCTCTTGAATACCATAAAGTGTCATTATTTTAAGTCAATTTATGTGTTCGGTGGATATACCGAATAGTGGAGTGGGTGACCATCTTCGATCCTATATCATAATCTACAACATTAAAATCAGTATGGAGAAAAACGGCTACGTTCGTTTTAAGAATACCGTCGACCAAAATATAATGAAATAAAATCATGATTGTACTCAATGTCAAAAAATCATTATAATGTCATGTCGTAAATCCGAATAATTGTTTATACCATTTGATTGGTTTTGATGATTTCATTATGAAATGTGTAATGGTTCATACCACGTTTTGTAATCATGCATGGTCGATAACTATTTCAAGAATTGAATATGCCCCACAAGTGTATTTAAAAAGATAAATGTTAGTACATGAGAATTTTTCCTCATTGTTCAATGTAGGTATTTTCAATCTTCAATGGAATACTAAATAGATATCACGCTGAAATAACTGGATTAAAGATTATTTTCATCAAACAAATTTCAAATTATTAGCAATGGAAGCCAATGACCAATATTAAAAATTATGGCTAAGTTATTTATCATAATAAAAAGTATAGGAATTAAATTGTTACCTTAAATGTATCAAAACTAAGTAACATTTAGCTGCGATTGTAAAAATTAGGCTATGAAATACTGAGATTTTGGAATTCGAGAGCAAAAGTTAATTAAAATTTTATCAGAAACGAAACATATCAGGCTAATAATTAGTAAAATTATAAATTAGAAGCATGTCATTTTCAGTTAAATCCTGTGCCTTGCTTAAAATGTGTATTGGCCATATCTACCGGTTGCTCTTAAAAATATTGACAGTGGAAAATTTAAGATAATGTAATGATTAGTAAACTAAACAAAGTGACAACGAAGAATTATATATCACTTGATAATAACTTGAATATAATTACTATTATATCAGTTAACCAAGGTTTAATATGATACAAGACAGAATTTGCAATGTAAAAGGGATTTGGTTACGAAAATTAAGAAGAAAATAACTCCTAAGATAAAACTAAAAAGCTGACGAGGCAATTATGCATAGAATGTAAATAAAAAGAGATATTTGGAATTGATTCAGAAGGTATTAGCATAAATTCTGTTTAATATCGGAATCTAATTCTTATGTCAGAAAAATAAATCAAAATTGTTTTTTAAAAGTATTTCTTAAGAAGTTTAAAATTCAATTATAATGATTCAGGAAGTAAGATCAAGTGTGTCGGTTTAAAACTAATGAACTGAAATTGTTGAGACTATTACCGTAGAATAAAAACTAGTACTAACATACAGTTATAGCGATTCAGGTTAAAGTGTAATTAAAGGCATAAGAATTTTTTTTCCAGTCAGGGTAATTTCGAGCCGAAAAAATCATTCTAGTTAAGACGTAAGTATAACACATAAATATAATTAAGTTTATTAAATTATGCAAATGTGTGTTTCGATTTGATAAAGGAAATATTATTGACACTGAATTTATCCTAAGTTCACGAAATACTGGGTCACCAAGAATATTGTAGGCACTAAGAACGAAAAAATGAATCATTCTAGAAAAAAATAGAACCACTGCAAAAATTTAACACTGAAAAATACAAAGTAATGGAAATACGAGTATTCTATAGAACTTTTGCGGCATACTATCGATTCCGCATAAAAATAAATTTGTTACTGCTAAAGATTTTTGGATTCCATGCCAAATGAAATGTAGCAATCGTCCATGTATGTCGGTGTAATTGTTATAGAGGAGACAAACGTCGTTGATGTCAGCAAGGCGTAAAGCGTCGACTTTGCAATGTCGATATTTTGCAAATGTATTTATGTTAATTTGTTACGAGGAAGTTTCCATTAAAATTATTTCGAATCACAGTTTAAAACATGATCAAGAGTATAAAAAGATGTGGGCCACTACGAAATCTATTTTATGTTTTTTTTTCATCACACTTCGATTTTATTATTTTTATCGTACATCTTTTAACTTTTATATGTATGAATTCTTAAAAATAAAATCAAATTGGAATTAAATATCTGTTACCATTGAATTTTGACAAAAAAATGTTCAGTAAATACTTCAAAAATGAGTCTGTTTGATTTACAAACTCAATTAATATTTCGTAGTTCTTTGGATAGCTGTGAAAGGTTTTGTGTCCAAATTTATAAAGCTTTATAAGATACACCAGCTGGATAACAATACCGAGTAGCAAGAGTTTTTTGCTCAGTGGATAATAATATAAACTATTTAAAATTTTACAGCACCATCCAGGATCATCCACACCTATTATCCAGCAAAAAAATTTAAATTTCTCATAGCATTGACGGGAAACTTGAACTCTTGAATAATAAAGACGGTATCCTAAAAGCATCTACTGCAAAACAAAATCATTCGTGTCATAAAACATTTCAGTTGATAGGTTAATGTGTAATTAAAATAAATTGTGCAATTTCAAGATTATTGTCACGAAATTAAAATAAGCCAGTAATGGCTGGATAAATTTTGACGATTATGCGATTCTTATGTAAAACCTTTTGTTTTACATAAGAATCGAAAAATCTAGGTAAAATACGTAAAAATTATAATGCAACATTAGCTTGTTGAACATAGTACATTTCCTTTTAACCAATTTCAGTAAACTAGAGTTGATTTCCACTTTTCATTATAATGCTAAGTTTCACGAATGTATAAAAAAAATATGTTATATATATGTAGTGTGACGAACTGATTTATTACTATAAAAATTGCTGTTAATCTTAAATAACTACATTTAAAGTAATAGTTTTCCTGTTGCATGTTTTATTTATTAATTGAAAACTAATCGTACTTTGGATTTCCAAAGGTTCTCACGGTTTAATTTTAAATATTTCATAAATTCGTTAAAAAATTATCAGACAAAAAAATAAAACCATGATTATTAATTTAACCATCGGAATAACGCCAATAAGACCACCAAATACACATGATATTTTCATAGGAGCGGAATGAGATATCGCCTAGCTAATGAATTATTAATATAAAGCTATAACAGCACCGCGTATCTTGGATACCTACCGAATATTCAATCATAGAAGGATCGTATCTGGTATTCCTTCTTAATTATTTCGCTTTAAACTTCACAATAAAGGAAAAAGGATTCACAACCGGTCCCGATAATGCACGCAAGTACCGTAAAATAGATACAGACATTAAGCAAGGTCGTGAAACTCATCAAATTTGCATACCAAATATGCAATAAACGTCTGTCTAGCTTTGGGTCGGTGCCCATTTGCATCAGACAGAGCAAAAAGGTTGCATTTTTAATCATATTTCTGTCACTTTATAATGGCGCGCTAGTTTTACTACATTTTATAATGGCGCGCTAGTCGGACGTAAAAGAGTTACCGTATTCAAGTCGTTTGCAGAAAGAACGCGGCAAAAATCTCACCGTGATCATCGTAACTGATCTGTGCTTTATTACTTTTTTTAATTCTATTTTATTTTTCGTTATGCATGTGTCAGGCGGAGTCTTTGTTGGCTTTTGTGTTGCGTGTTTTGCTTTCAAGTTACTTTGTTATTTATATGACAGGCGTACACGTGAGTGAATTCTGTTTAGAGTTTCCGGGTTGACGTTGGAGATTTTTAAAAAAACACCTAATAATGGATCGTAAATCTGGATTATCTGCGGGTTAAAATGATTAAGAGATTACTTTTTATTTTTAATTCTTTTTATTAATTGACCAATTCACCCGTACTTGAGTACATATTCTTACATTTGTATAAATGTCCACATTGCCCGTTGCGTTGGTCCCTTATAGCGCGTAAAAAATACTTGATCGTACATTTTGTTTTTTGTTAAAATATACAGCACATATTCTTTGAAATATTTAATTTAACACGTTACAATATTTTGTTCGGTTTATTTCAAGCCATATCTCATTTTCTTGATTTCTTTTACACGGTTTTGAAACTCTATTTATTTCAGCAGTAATATTTTTTAATGTTGTTAGTCTGTCTTGTTTGCCACAACTCCCCGACAGATCACCGCGAAATTCAGTATACAAGTTGCTAGCATCAAAGAGATAAGTACATAATGTTTTTGTCTTTATAAAATTTACTTTTAATCGGTACTTAAAAAAATCCCCCATTGAGGAAAAAAATGTAAAAATAAGTACTTAAATATATTTACACAGCAGTTAATGGATAATATCCTCATAATCTCCCAAACAATTCTCTTGATTTCCGCTATGTTTTCAGCAAATTCGCATAGTTTCGCACAGTCTACATACTTATCATGGATTATAATCAGTTATTATTAAACGAAAAAAAATGGAATGGATGGTATGGATACATTTGATTTGGTGTTAAATATTATTTGAGCGGAATAATTCTAAAAATTTGATTAGTTAAAACAAAGATATATTTTAATATGAAGGCTACACCACGTACTTTATTGTAAGAATATTAGCAAAATTTTTTTTAAAGCCAGATCTAAATGTAGAAAGCTCAAACTACTTCAAAATAACGACATCGCAGGTACGGTTGCATCGCGCCAATCAAATTAACCTTTGTGCTTCGAATTCTTTCACGAAAGTATTAAACTTCTTAATCGACCTTAGTTTTTCTTATGCTCAAAATTTAATAATCCAAGTACAATGTACTTAGTTCGAGCATAGGTTTATTTACTTTACTTAACAAAAAATCCCTAACCTATTAAATTTCCGCTGAGCCGCATTAAAACCTTGCGGGACTTTGAAAATTTTCCTTCAGAAATTTTACGTCGCTTACCAAATAAAATTATAATTAAATTTACCCCCACAGAGGTAATGAACACGCCTAGTGACAGTTGTGAAACAATAATCAATTAAGGTCTAGTTCTTATTTACCCAATTAGAGAGCGGGAAGTAATTAAATCAGCAGGTTACACCGCGCCGCTGACTGAGTCAATATTCCTATTCACACAGAGCGCACCTCTAATTTTATTACTCACTTCCCATGGGCGCGAGTTTCTAGTACCTATTATGGGTTCGTGTATCTATAACGGATACTTATTTTGTTCATGCTCGGTATCCACAAGTCATTTTAACTTTATGCTAATATTCGAAAATTTAAATTGTATTTTAAATAGTCCTGGAGTTTATTGTTAATATTGATTAATTTATCGTGCTGTACATCAAAAGAAAAATGGAAGATCATTCAAGTGTCTGTGTATTACAGTCGTTTTCCCACAAAATATCTCGACGTAAAAACTTGAAATTTAGCACAATAATGAAGCATATTAACTGGCATATATTTCAGGAGTTAATACACAAAATATCCACTTGAAAATATTGTGAGAAATAAATAGCATATTTAGATAGACCTTATTCCATATAGAGTTTGGTATATTTTTGAAAGAGCTAGTTGTAACTATTTACAAATTATTCATATTTTGTATTATGCCTTAAGACTGTGAAATATACAGCAGACTATATAATTACGTTATAAAAAGTTAGTATTTCGAAACATTTTAATAAAATACTATGTAAATTCAAATGGTTATAATATCTAAATATATAAATAACACTAGTGGGATACGAATTTTATCGTCACTTGACAAGTTTATTACTATTCACTCAGTTAGCGGATTCCTCTTATTGATTTGACGATAGCTATTGTAAATTATAATTACTTGGAAGTTTATTTAATGTCATAAAATTTAGAAGGGAGCTATGGTCATGTTATTTATAAAGATAAATTAAATTTATGGATCGGTCTTTGATTTTTTAATTTTTGACTTCTAAATACTTCTTCTATTTGTATATTCTATTACAAAAACGAGTATAATAAATAGTAAATTATTAATTTCATTATTCGCATTTACTAATATAAGTAATTTGATATTGAATATATTTGTCGCTAATTTTTTAGAAATTCATTATCATTTAATTTTTATTCACAACTAAATAAAACTACGTGAGTGTATTTCTATTTTACTTAAGTTCTTAACCACGATCTAGGTTTTGTTTTATTATATCTTCAGGTGGGCAATTTATAAAGATTTTTTATCAGAAGGCGATATGCTGATAATAGGACAATCAACAGTGTTTTAATAAAATAACTAAACATTTACTTACGTATTCTTTATTACTACTTTTGTTATCTTCTTATAGATGAAGTAACATAATATATATATATATATATATATATATATATATATATATATATATATATAATATATATATATATATATATATATATACATATATATTGTGTTCAATGTTAACTTACTACTTTTCATTAATGATTCGATAATATTGACAATTATACGCGAACATCAATTTTCCATCTATTCTAAATAAATTTGTAAAACGCTATCCATATTAATTAAATTAATTACTTTCATTTCTGTTTATCCTCTCCTCACATATTATCCACTTAAGCCACTTCAAGAATTTTAATATTACAAGGAATGTGTAGCAAATCCAACGTAGTACATATTTAGCTTTCTTAAACTTTTTGCTTCGTAATGACCCAAGGATTGCATTAAACAAGCATTAAAGTTACATTCCGAAAGAAATAGATGCACAAGTTTGCCAGTTGCCGAAGTTTATTCGTGGCACGCAGAAGCAAAACCCAATAAATTTAGCAAAATTGCCAATACTCCTTGGTGTGTTTGTTCAGATTTGTACAAAAAATATTAAACGAAACATATCATTTTTCTTTATATTAAAAATACACACATAAAATTTCAGTTTTTAAACTATGAAAAAGTTGCGAGGGCTTAAGCTCTCGGTTAGAAAAAAATGTAAATTATTTTATTTTCTCCTGTCAAACTTTCTGAATACGCAATGTGCTCGTATTTTTATTATTATTTTGTTACGATATAAATATATATATATATATATATATATATATATATATATATATATATATATATATATATATATATATATATATATATGTGCATAAATAAAACTGAAACAGATTAAATACTGCTCACGGAAAATATTATATACTTTTTTGAAAAGTGATTGATTTAGTGTAAATAATGATAATAGAATACAGAAAAACTCTATATTTTTTTTATCTGTCTGTAGTTAATTTGTCCTTCAATCACGCAAATCTACTAAACGAATTTTGATGAAATTTTGTATGGTATAAATTTATACCCTCGAGCAACATATAGGATATTATCTGAATTTTACATGATTTATCTCACAATTACATATTAAAATAATCTTGACATAGTGAACATTATGATATCACTACTGCTAACTCCATATTTTCACATTTTTAGTAATAATGAGTAAAATAATATTTTCGACAAAAAATCGTAATTTTTTGTGAGTGAAACTTCGGGTACAGCTAGTACTGAATATACATAATTGTTGAGCTTATCGTATAACGATATTTTCTTACCATTTCTTAAATTTGAATAATGATTACCTAAATGTAAATGTAACATAAGGCAAATTGAAATACGTTATGTTAACTAGAAAAGCGTGGAAGCATGAATCACATTTAAAAATAAACAAAAAATCTTATTTTTAAGTAATTATGGTAAAATTAACAAAGCGAAACGAATTAGTTGCAATTTTTATGAAATCTCATATTATTTTGTAAGTAAGAATATACTAATTATAAATATTAAGTACGCATTAAGAGCAATTGGTTTTATTTTATTGGATCAATGTATTTTATTTCAGTACGTGAAATAATCATAGCTGGAGTAATCACAGAAAAGGCGAATATTTAGTAGAAGTTAACGTAGAAAATATTTTTATTTGATTATGTTAATATAATTTATTGAATTATGTAAAATATTTAAAATGATAATGATTCCAAAATTTGTCGTTTAATGAACGGAGCCTTTAAATTTAAAGTTTTAAAACATTTTGACTCTTTTAAAAGATAACAAATAAATAAAATAATATACGAATTCAGTATTGTAAAGATATTGCAATAAAAAGTGAATTACTTTTATTCAAAGTAGTATTTTTATTTAGTGAAGTAGTATTATAATAATAAAGTAGTATTTCTATTTTCATGGTATGTTCAACTGCTCGAGTTACCTTATCACTGCGGATGAAAATTAGGTTATATATGCACTGCATTTAATTTTCAAATTCAAGACGGATTTCATTTGGAAATATTAACAATTCGACAAAATTTTCCTTCTGCATATACCACCGTCCGACTTTTATGTCTTCAGGTTGTTAAGTAATGATTTGCGTGAAAAAAAATGTTGATGATTAGGACCATCCCCGAGCATTCATTAAGGAATTTTTAATTTCAAGATGTTTCTATTTCACTAATATCCAGTTGATAATGTTGATTTAGAATTATTAGTTACAGTGAACTGAAAGAAAGTGTAATATAAATATGTTTCTTGCTAAATATTTTTATTTATTAGCCAAACTAATATTTAGAAGATGACTGAAGTTTTTCCCTGCTTTGGCTTTAATTTGCTTTATCGTAAGTAACTTTCCAATTCATTTATTGCTTTAAAAGGTGCTTATTGGAATGAGGCTACTAGACTAAAGCTCACTGCATTAGATAATATTGAAATAAATTGAAAATATTAATAAAGAATTGCAAAGAGAGTAACTATTATCATTATTTTTATAGCTAAGAAACAAGATTTTACGGTAACTTATTTATTTATCAATTTACTTAACTTTTATTTACACCTAAATCAAACTACGTGATGCAATATTGTTTATACAGTACTTAAATTCTTAACCACGACCAAGGTTTCGTTTTATGATAACATCTTCGGGTGGGCAATTTCTAAAGATTTTGTATCTAATCTCCTTGCAATTACGTCCATAGCTACGAAATATTTGCCTTTTATAATTACTCTACGATTACTTCACGTACTGAGAAAAAATAATTTACATTGATCTTAAAAATAAAAACATTTCTTGATAATGCGCATTTAAAATTTATAACTTGTACATTCTTACTTGAAGAATAATACAAATTAGTAATTAATTCACTTCTCTTTTGTAATTTTATCATAATTATTTAAAAATAATATTTCTTGTTTTTGTTTAAATGTGATTTATGCTACGAAGCTTATCCAGTTAACATAACTTGTTTAAATATTCACTATGTTTAAATTATATGTAGGTTACCATTATTGACGTTTAATAAACGGTAAGAAAATATCCTTGTAAGATAAGCTTAATTCAGCGAATATATTCAGTACTAGCTGTAACCCATGGCTGTAACCCTGTAAGCTGTAACCCACTCGCAAAAATTACGGTTTTACAGTTGAAACTATTGTTATCTTAATTATTACTAAACATTCTGAAATATGCCGTTGATCGTAACAACATCCTAATGTTCATCAAGTCAGGGTTTTTTTTAATCTGAAATATTCAGATAATATTCTATGTGTCAACATCTATATATTCTTTATATTCAACCTTGATTCGTGCTACCGTTTAGGTGCTGCAAATATACGGAGCAAAACTCCGAGACCAATAGTCTTCAAATTTTTTTAACACCGTTATCAAGTATGTTCGGTGGAGAATACGTTAAAGGGAACTGGCGTGGTCATTGTGGAAAATCTAATTCGAGTCCGACGATTATTGCTCGCCAAGGTTTGCTCAATCTTTTAAACGAATCTTTTAAACTGCTAGATACGCGATGGAAAAATTTTTGGCATGTTTTCCGACGGCTGCGTGGAATATATCACACGTCCTGCACAGTGGGAGCAACCCAGATTATGGATATTCTCTTTTCGCACCAATAACAAAACTGATCATCACAACACTCGGTCACGTACAACTTGTATCAAATCTTTGAATATAATATCTTAACACTCATTAGAATAGTTAAGATCATATCTATATGGATATTGGCAATTTGTGAAGTCTCCAAATGCGTTCTTTGAATGGACAGACTTATCATCTAGTGTGACTCAAGGAGGATTTTTTTCGCCACATCTCTTTCAATATTCATTGATTGGGTTGTTGGGAATATACATAATAATTACCATCTTTACGCTGATGATTTACAAATTTATGCCCAAAGTGATGTAAACTCCATAGCAACCGTTATGAATGAACTCAATGAAGACCTCGCTTCAATCGGTCAGTAAGCTCATAGATTGAGTCTGTTAGTTAATCCAATTAAATTTCAAGCTATCATAATCGGTAGCCAAAGACTGCTTTCTAAAAGGCTATCAGATCTACCGTATCTAACATTAAATGATACAACAATTCCATTTAAAAACTTGAGTCTGCTGATCGATCAAAATCATAGTTGGCAACAATCATCGTATCTTCAGCAGAATGTACTCCCCCAAACATCTTCAAAATTTTCTTCACATTCAAACCAAAACCTACCCCTGTCAAACACTCTCACTATCACTGTTTGACTACGGATATATATGCTATCCTGACCTTGTTGAAAATCTCCTTATAAAATTAGAACCCCTACAAAATGTGTGTGTACGCTTTGTTTTTGGTTGCGAACAATTTAATCATGTATCTCAATTCAGGGCCCTAGTTAAATCGCAGGAAGTCCGTAATCTGCCCAATCTTCACATTCTTACTCTTCTTTCTAATATTTTCAATAACGGTACTTAACCAACTTATCTTCGAAGCAAATTTATTTACTTGTCTGCACATGGTATGGGGCTACGGTCTGAAAACCAGCTCAATCTCATTTTTCCCAAAATCCTAAGCCATAAGACTTTAGAATCGACTGGACCCTCTTTAAATGTATACAAAGATCGTCTGACAAACTTTTTTCACTCATAATCCATCAATCTTATCTTTCCTAATTCCATTTTGTTCCCATTTTCCTTGTACCAAACCATGTCACGATTAATAATTAACAATTTTTTATTTTGTATTATTAAAATGTAGATTATTCTTGTTTATATGATGTTGTTATGATATTTTTGTAATTTATCACATTCTAAATTTCATTTCATTTCTTTTTAATGTGTTTTAAAGTCATCCACATCACAAAATGTTTATATTTAATCAATGTGGTTAATGGAAGAAATTGCTGAAATGGCAATAAGTCCGCCAAATCTACATAATTTATTTTTGATAAAGAATGAAAAAATAAATATAAAGTATGAATATATATATATATATATATATATATATATATATATATATTGCTCGAGGGTATAAACTGTTACCATACAAAATTTCCTCAAAATCGGTTCAGTAGATTTCGCGTGAGTGAAGAACAAATTAATGTACCGACATACAGATGAAAATGTTAATAATTTTAAAAACAATGTAAATATTAAATTCAGAAACAGTGTATGTTTTTCCGACTTCTATTATCATTTTTTACATTAAATCAATAATTCGTTTAAAAATATTTTCCATGTACGGAATTCAATCTCTGGCAGTTTTATTTATATAAATTTGTAAATTATTAAATAAAAGAGTATTCATGAACACTCTAATAACATAAACGAACATTATCATTATATCTGTTATTTTAAAATTACTATGAAACCTTTATTACCTTTCGCGCCTCACGTCATGTACACTTCGCTATTTTATTTATAAACAACAAAAAGCCTTTCAGTGTACTCTTACACTCTGAGTAATTGGATAAATGTG
This sequence comes from Druceiella hillmani, assembly GCA_039881145.1. Classification (NCBI taxonomy): domain Eukaryota; kingdom Metazoa; phylum Arthropoda; class Insecta; order Lepidoptera; family Hepialidae; genus Druceiella; species Druceiella hillmani. The sequence continues at coordinate 14,051,630 of JAYKKI010000025.1, read as the reverse complement.
TGGTAACTTTATACGACAAAGACGGGAAACGTAATAAAAGAAGGGGATTTCAGGCATACATTTATTCTTTCTCCATTAATTTCTCTCTTTGAGAAGTCTCTCTTTGAGTGAAAAAAAATGATATTTCCTCATAGCGTAACTAGGGTAAAATATTCAACATACATCGTAACAGAATGAGGAAAATACGAGTACATTGCGTATTCAGAAAGTTTGGCGAGAGAAAACAAAATCAATTACAATTTTTTTCAAACCGAGAGCTAACGATTCCGGGGGGAAAGGTTAACTTAAGCCCTTGCAACTTTTCCACAGTTTTAAATTGAAACTTTAAATGTATTTTTTTAATATAAAAATAAAAACTAAATGTTTCTTTTCCTCCTTTTTGTATAAATCTGAACAAACACACTAATGAGTGTTCGCAATTTCGCTAAATTTATTAGGTTTCTCTTTCGTGTGCCATGAATAAACTTCCGCAACTAGCAAACTTGCGCATTTGATATATTTTCAGTCACAATTAAATGAAACTATGTGATGTAGTATTATTTCTACTTTCTTTAATTTCTTTACCATGACGTAGGTTTCGTTGTATTACAACATCTTCAGGTGGGATATTAGCTAAGATTATTTTTGCTAATATCCCACCTGAAGATGTTGACAGACGATGCTGACAAAGACTGAAGATGCTGACAAAGATTATCTTTGCTAATATCCCACCTGAAGATGTTGTAATACAACGAAACCTAGGTCGTGGTAAAGAAATTGAAGAAAGTAGAAGTAATACTACATCATGTAGTTTCATTTAATTGTGAATAATGAATTTCTACAAAATTAACGCCAAATATATTCAATATTTTTAAGAGGTTAGGAATTGTTATCACGTTACTGGGAATGTTTTTATTATTTCGGAATGTTAGTTTAACGCTTGTTTAATGATTTTTGGGTTCGTTTCGAAGTGAAGCTTTTAAGAAAGCGAAATGACTACAGCGTTATGTTTGTTAAAAATTCCTTGTATTATTAAAATGCTTGTAGAAGCTGAGGATTACATATAGGCAAGGGATAAAAAGATAAGAAAGTACTTAGTTATTTTGAATGGAATGGCGCTTATGTAAATTTAATTTATCAAAATTTGTACAAAAGTGTTTGTGTCAGTACAAAAGCATTATGACATTGTCAATACAGTTCGATTTATTAATAAAAATAACAAGTTAATATTGAATGCAATATATGTACTTTATGTTATCTTATCTATAAGATAACATAAGCAACAAAGTATAAATACACCGAAAATAAAGAATAGGCTCGCTTTCTTTTTTTTATTTTGAAGGAAAGTAAGGAAATGGTACAGCATGACTTATAACGAATTTTTTCATTTTCCGCAAAGAAGAGACGTCTATTTGGATAAAAAATAATAAAACAAGTCATGTACGAGTATTACTTGCTGTAAGAGGATTTCGTGAGTATTTAGGTAATTGTGAATTATTGAAATAACATAGTAATTTTCTTAAATTAGTTACAAAGTAAATATCTTGTCTACATTACCTATCTCAGACGTAAAAATATACTTATTTCAAACATTATGAGTTCTAGGATAGTTGCTATAGTTTAAATACAATCTTCACATAGGTTTTTAAAACCCCTTATCTTTCATAAATATTGGTTGAGTATATTCGTAAATAAATAAAAGAACATACTTATTTAAATATTTTTCAGTACACGAGTATCTTTGGAGATACGCTACTGAAAATGACAAAAACAAGCCGTTTTTTTAAGCCGTTCCTATTATTCCTTTCAATCGATGTCTTACAAAATAAATGAAAATAAAAAAGTTTGTGCACTTAATTATGCCTCAAAATTCCATATAAATATTATTAAATATTAGCTATTGAGATATGCGCGGCCTAATTTGTTTTATTAGATTGCCACATTTAAAATTTTTACGTCAAGCTTTTTTTGAAAAAAAAAAGATTACGGTGGACAGAAATACAGAAACGTGAATAATCTTATGAGGGTTTTATTTTTTTCTTTCGAGGTACGGAGCCCTAAACAGATGTATGGTATGGTAAGTAAAGTCTGATTATTTTCACCGAATAGTGGAATGAGTTACCATCTTCGGCCCTGTATCATTATTGTCATATATGATATGACTAACATGTCATGTGACGCATGACCAGTATTTCTCATGTAAAAAGCATCTGGCAAACTGATGGGGGACGGGAGGGGGTTCGGGGGTAAAAGACAGTTTCGCTAAAGCCACATTTTGATGATTTTATATTAAAATGATTCCAATTTCCAATTTTCCTAAAAAAAATCAATGCAATTATAAAAGGCCTTTGAATTTAAAATTAAAAAAGGCATTGAATATTGAAAAACAGCAAAAAATTGGACTAATCACCACACAATTTAAAACACAAAGACATAAATTAATTCACACGGAGAAAAATGGCTACATTTGTTTATCGACCGAAATATCTTAATAATTGTTATCAAATCCTAATATTTGTTATACCATTTGATTAGTTTTGATAATATGATTATGAAATATGTAATGGTTCAAATGGATGTCACGCTGAAATTACTAGAGTAAAGATTGTTTTCATCTTAAAAAATTTGAAATGTTAGCAAATAGAAAACAATGATCAATATTAAAAAATAAGGCTAAGTTATTTATCGCAAAGAAAAGTACGAGACTGAAGTAATTACCTTAAATGTATCAAAACTAAGTAATATTTAGCTGCGATTGTAATAGTTAGCCTATGATATACGAAGATTTCCGAATCGAGAGCAAAAGTAATTGGTGTAAAATTTTATCAGAAACGAAAACACATAAGGCTCTAATAATTTTACTGGCAGTATGTCATTAACATATTGTGTATTCATTGTAAAAAAAAATACTTTCCTAACATTTTTGAGTACATATATTAATTGACAGTTTTAATATTTATACTGTTTCCAAAATTTAGCAAAACGTAAAACTGTGGTGAACACTATGCAATACCAAAAATGTATAGACTGTCAGAGAGTTGAAAATATATGAAAAGTACATGAATTTCAATCGGAGTTTGTATCTATTCCGCAACATTATTTTTTAATTTACAATAAAAAAATATTTTTAGAATTTTAATTATTTAATTTATAAATAAACTAGATTCTCCCGTAGTTAATTTCTAATATCACGTGGTACGTATATATTTAAACCAGGTCAGTTAAGCAGTTACTAGTTAAGTATTATTTTGAACATGATTTGACGGAACTAGTTTTTAACATTTCTTGTCGGGTATTGCGTCACGCCGCACGAGTCATGCCATGGTATTCTGTACTAAAATTCCGTACAATAATTAATCCCTGAATCTGTTATAATATATATAATATGCAAAATTATTTAGTTTTTCGTACGCGGGTAAAATTATTTTGACGTTCATGTTCATTCCATTGTTTATTTAAATGATAGCCTAATTATACGAAGTCTTTCATCCTAAAGGGAAAATTATTTGCAATAAAAATTCATTGGCATGCGCTGAGTATTTTATATATACAAGAAAGACCAACATACCAATGTTGTTGCGAGTTGCCGTTGTAATATAACAAAAAATTGCCACACAACATTTCAAAACTTTTCTTTACAATTCCACTTTTGTATTATTGAAATTGACCTTAGGTCGATAATATTTATACTAAAAAGTCATACATATCAATTAAATTTTTACCAATGATTTAGTTTTTCATCTTTAGCCGATTTTTGGCCGAAAAGAAAAACAAAACACATCCGGTCAAGTGCTACTGCGCCTTGCGCATCGAAATTTCCATATTTAAAATGAAATTAAATCACTCAGTTTATTTATTATAAGGCTCTTTTCTTTATAATTTCATGATAAGTAGTTTTAGAAATAAGGGAAGAGAGAATATATCCTTTATAAATATTTAACAAAATAACATATTTCTGCAGATAAATATTTTTGAACCCTTTCAGACGATACCCCACAATATTTAAAATAATTTTTTCGGGTGTTTATTTTTCCTTTCCTCTAAATTTACCATATAATAATTTTTTTACAGTTAGTTATTGAGGTTTATGCAACCTATGTAATATATTTTACAATTATGGTAAATTTAAAGTTTCAACATAAAGCCATTTCTGAGAAAAGTGGTTGTGACAGAGAGAAAGACGGCCATATCAATGATTTTACCAAGTTCCTTCTTTTTTTCTGAGGAATAAAAAATGAGAGCTATAGTGAAACTTGTGCGTGACCTTTTGTTATGATATTTGAAATTATATTTAGGCAGTGTGAGATTTTCAACAAAACTGCTATGTGAAGATATACATATATATATATATATATATATATATATATATATACATATGCACATTGGAAAATAATATATATGCATACATATATATTATCTTCCAATGTGCATAAAGAATTTTCGTTTTTTTTGTTTACGCCATGCAGCTATCTTTTTTTTTTCTGATCTACCAAATCAATAACAAAAATATTAGGAGAAGAAGCAGGATACTTTATTTGACATAGAGATGACTCATATCCTCAGAAAAAACTGTGTTAAAAAAGATTGCATATAATTTTTGTTTTTACTTTACTTGACTCCATAGAAAAAAGTTCATAAATGTTTTTTTGTTTATTATTGGCGTGTAGATTCTACGCGTATCTGCATTTCAATACAATCCAATTTAAACTGAAAAAAGTCATAATGTTGCTATATATAGAACAACAAACTGACAGGTAGAGAGATAGATTAAAACGGTTTCGTACAATGAAAACTTTTTTTTATGTGCTATTTAACATTGGTTTCGCCAAGATCGAAAATTATTCATTAATATAGTTTTTATCGCAGTTTTCATTACAATGAAATATTACGGTATTTCTTTGGTAAAACGTCTAATTTATAGAAAACTAAATCTTGTATAATTATTTAGAAGTCTATTTCTAATACCATATATAAAATATCTATCCTAACACTATATATTAAACATCTAATACCATAATATTAAAAACATGACCGGTAAGACTTTTCTGTCCTAGGACGCAAGAAATTTTTTTTTAATTTCTACGGTTAATCGAAAATGATATTTTAAATTTATTTCACAATTATATTTAAATAATAGATGAAAAAAAATTAATTGTTAATTTTTTTGAAATGTGGGGCTAAAAATAGTCTAAAGACAAGGAACAAGCCGCTTTGTAAATTTTCGTAGATTTCTGTATTAGTTGTTATACACGTACATCACACGAAAATATTGAAAGAGTATTTGTGGAATTATCTGCTGTGTAAAATAAGATACATATTATTAAAAAATTGAAAATTATAATAAAATATTAGTCCACAACTAAAAATTGATAACTATAAATGATTACAAAAGCACCTATTTTTAATATTATTATAAAATTTGTCATAAATTTAGGGTTCCAATTCTTGAAAGGAAAAAAGAAACCCTTGTAAGATAATTTATGCATCTGTCCATCTATCCATTTTTTCAAAATGAAAATTCATGGAAATAACTAAAATATAATATTGACATTCAAAATTTCTTCAGATATTTTAGAAACATGATTGAAAATCAGAGATGGAACGATCAATTTGCACTTCGCTTTTTAGTTTAAAATGTTACAATGATGTTTAAAATATGAAATGGTAAATAATATAAAAATTTAATTTAAAGACTTAAGAAATGGTATTTATTCGAGAGTATACACAACAGATTTACTAGAAGCAGATGACACATAGGGACGTAACAACCGTGACCAAAGGACGAAGTCTAATATTTAGGGGCGAGTCTTAATGCAGTCGTAATACGTATGTGAGTAAATACTAACATATATATATATATATATCTATATATATATATATACATATATAAATAAATATATATATATATATATATATGTATATATATATATATATATATATATATATATATATTCATATTGACCTAAATACAATTCAATTTATTTCTATTAGTAAACTGGAACTGGAAAACTTTTGGGGCTTCATTTATTAATAATAATTCAAAATTGAATCAAAATTGTCTTTTGAAATTTAATTATTAAAACAAAAAAATGTTTAAAACTATTAATACTATTGTTAAATAATTTTTGGCAAATCCCAGTATAAAACGATTTTATGCTATTCTACCTAGAAACGTTAGAATTTAAACAATCGTAGTAAGGAATTCTTTTAGCATGTAGTAATTTGATATATATAAATATTTATATATATATGTGTATATATATATATATATATATATATATATATAAATATGTATATGTATATATCAATAAATAAGATGTATAATATATCCAAAAATTAATTTCTAATAATGTTTTTTTCTACCCTCGAGATGATATTTTATATTCAGTTAATTCTGGACTATTGATTTTATTAGAACTAAAACGTGGTTTACATCGTGTGCAAAATTTTTGTAGTTAAATATTCTATAAAAATTATTATTTTTTAAATGAGGGTTAGAAACTTTGTAACACTTTGTGGTGAAAGAAATTTTAACAAAAGAAGCATGAAGTACCCTTCGGCTACCATAAGAAGCATACAACACATATTATATTTTATTTGCTTGAAAATTTTTCTATCAATGAATCCAGCAATGTATGATATTACATGACGAGCGTACTTATTTATTAGCAAGGCAACAATGTTTTAAAAGAATTCATTCCCAGTGCTACTTGTTTGTGATCAAATTGTTGAGTTACAAGGTCGATAGACGCAGTTGTTTCATTAAATATTTTATTAAGATTTGTACTAGGCCATGTAAGTATTAATATTTCTTTGAAAGATATTTTTGCAAGTTGATATAAACTGAACAACACTTAGATTTTTGATGTATTCTCTTCTAGAACGAATCATTGAATGGAAATATTTCTTCTAATCCTGGCTAATTTTGTGAAGAGGTACAAAATGTAACTTTTGTTTAATTATTAATTTATAAAAAATGTTGATTACACTATCTACGTCAATGATAAAACAAACAATGAATTTTTTGGTCTTTCTTTGAAAAATAACAATCCACTCACCATTTTAAAATTTCAATAATGGGAAGCAAATTTTACATTCCAAAGAATAAGAAATTATTTTTTCTATATTTGTTACAAAAAGCGCATTTTATGTTCAAAAGCACACATTCGTACATATTGATCAAAACAACAAAAATATTAATATGATTAAAAATTTGCTTTAGGTGCACTTCCTTGAAACTGAGGAATCTTCAAAATATTTTCACAAAATATCAATACACCAAAAACAGAATTACTGAGCGGTTTTGTTACTGAACGATTTTTCATCTTTTGTCATAAAAAAAAAATAGGAGTCGATTTAAATTTATTTTCCAAATGCAAACCATTAATTTCCTGTTATAAAAGTAATTGTTCTAAAAATTCGTATTTTATTACTTCATTACTTACACAAGTAACTTCAATAATCTTTTAACCACCCGAAGTGCTCCTAATTAATTTTACCATATCATATAGATCATAGAAAATATTAATTTTAATGTATTTTTTGAAGATAAAATACAGTCTTGTGTTTGGCCAAGTTAACTGATATCGAAGTTCCGTAGCCATATTAATAGTGTTAGTAGCACCATCAAATGTTAAAAGGCAAACCCAAACACCAATTTACTCTAGCACGTCTATAGCAATACCCCACATACGTTATGTTCTATCTGAGCGTTTCCTAGATTGCATAAGAAATAGGCTATTGGTAATTTCAACTTATTATTTATATCAATAACTTTACAAATTAATGCCTGCACGAAGGTAGCGAATGACTGCCTGGCGGACGTAACCTCGATATTCAACTTTTGTTGTATTCCAAATTAACCCTATTCTAATGAATGTTCCATAGTTACAAAGGTAAACAAATACTTTATTTTTCGATGTTGACACAACTTTATTTAAAATGTGTAAAGATTCTTTTGCAAACCCTGGCTTAGCTGTAACTTTTTTGTACAAACTATTTTATGTTGACTCATGTGGTAAGGTTGTTGAGAACATTTTACATTTGAAACCATAATCTCTGGCGGAAAAAAAATTATTCATATAAATAATAATAATAAATAGTGTAATTATTAAATTCTAATTTCCACGAATTGTAATTTTATAATTACACTATTTCCGGATTTAAATTGCGAGTCGTTGGGAATTTGGCGCTACTCCGACGAAAAAAATCGAGTAGTGTTAAATCTGGAGATCTCGAAGGCCAGGTTACAGGTCCACTGTGCCCTATTTATTGACGACAATATTGCTCGTCTAAGTAATCACGTTCCCGAGTACCTAAGTGAGAGGACGCTTTATTGTGCTACCGCCAAATAACTTTGACTACGCTAAAAGGCAAATTTGAAATAACTACCACTTAATTACGCAAGAAATATCAGTAATTGTGAGATGTCATACTAATAGGTAGGAAAAACGGACCTACAAGTACTGTGCTGAAAACTTCCCGGTTGTTTTAAATGTGGATTCGAATGGCCTCAATAGTGTTAGTTATGCAAAATTAAATATCACATGCCTTGTAAATATGCTTTCATCTGACCATGAAATAGGCCAAACACATGTTGGCGAATGTCATTCATGCGAATTAGCCATTGGTGTACAGCACGATGGTGAAACGAATATTGTACATATTCTCTCAGCGCATCTCCAACTAGTGTTTTTATTAAGTTAAGAAACATGGCTGTCGACCATATGTTGCAAGCAGGATCTTCGGCAAATGCTTCGAGGATAGCATCTTCAGCCACATGAGGTCTTCTATCAACTAAGTGTCCTCTATTAAACAAGGATATTACCTGATAAGTACTATAAATCCAATGAGCCAACCTTGCGGTGGTCCATTCATTTGTTTTTCTGGCGCGATTTAGATAAATAGCGGAATACCTTATATTCGCGTGGTAACCTTATCAAATATGGCGTGATGAAATATTACTCCTTGTTATATCCCTTCATCTTTAACTAGCTGTGCTGCACGGTTTCACTCGCGTGAAATTCGGAATTTCAATAGTCATTACATTTTTTTTATTTGATAGTCATTACCTCATATTTTGCTGTTAGGTATAAACTATTACCATACTAAATTCTATTAAAATCCGTCCAGTAAGTTTCGGGCATTGACGCACAAATTAATATAGAGAAAGACAGAAAGAAATTCTAAAGATATGTTTTCTGGTCCCTGTTATCATTTTTTATGATAAATCAATCACCCTTTTTGAAATATTTTCTACTGTTGCAATTTCATTATATTAATAGTATAGATTTACTTTAAGATTTTAATACAGCTTATAACTTCAAACTACATATTGTATTTTTATCAAATACAATATGTAGTTTCTAGTTTGTTATTTATTTTTCTTCGATTTTAGTGATATTACTTATAAACTTAAAACGTAAATTTTTTTACTAAGCCTTTTTATACTCACGGGAATACCTTCATTGATTTAATCTGGTAGTGATATTGAAACTTTCTTCTTCTCGATACCAATATTATGTATTTATTTATTTATTAAGTTTAACTCAGTTTTCTGACATTGCATTTTACTTGTAAATCAATTGAAAATTTTAAAAATTTATATTTCGTGTAAATATTTGATTTTGTATATTAGCAAAATTTAATTTACTACAAATAAACTGCACATTGAATTAAAATTTATTTTACTTGAATAAAGAAAACATGTTAAATACATGACTATCGTTTTATGAGTCTATGGCTTGTAAAATTCTTTAAAAACTACATTATGAAATTGCTATATTTGTTCAGAGGATACAACAGAAATAAAAAAAATATTTGTTATTTCTTATTCAAATTTGTAAATGAAATAAGTTACATTATACATAAAAACGATAATGCAATATAAGCTTGTCTATCATATATAACATAATATATTTTATAATCCTTCTATAAAATTGATAGATTACTGAACTTCCATAGAAGGAAATATATACATATATATATATATATATATATATATATATATATATATATATATATATATATACATATATATATATATATATATATACATATATATATATACATATATATATACGAGTATATATATATTTCCTTCTATGAAATTTCAGTAAGCTAGATTTAGAACTAATGCTAATTTTCACGAAAGTATAAAAACATGTTATATGTATGTCGAGTGACAAATTTATTTATTACTGTAATAGAATTGCTGTTAATCGTAAATAACTACATTTAAAATAATGTTTTAATTGCATATTTTATTTATTAATGGAAAAGTAATCGTTGCTTTGAAATATTTTTACGGTTTTTTTTAAATATTTAATAAATTTGTTAACAATTTATCGAACATAAAGAAAAAACCATAATTATTGATTTTAACCATCGGAATAACGCCTATACAACCACCAAATACACATGATATTTTCGCGGGAGGTAATGAGATATTGCCCAGCTAATGCATTATTAATATAAAGCTTATTATAAAGCTATTATCCAAGATGAGCGATGTTATTATATATATTATTAATAATAGCATCGCTCATCTTGGATACCCGCCGAATAAATCAGAACATGATCATATCTGGTATCCCTTCTAAACCCTTCCACTTTAAAATTCAAAATAAAGGAAAAAAGATTTGAAACCGATTCCAATAATGCACGCAAGTTCCGTAAAATAGATACAGACACATGCATTAGGCTAGATTGTGAATCCCGGAAAATTTGCATACCAAATGTGCACTAAACGCTGGCCTGGCTTTGGGTCGATGCCCATTTACATTAAACAAAGTAAAAAGGTTGCATTTTTAATCATATTTGCGACACTTTACAATGGCATGCTAGTTTTAATGTCGGACGTAAAAGAGTTACAGCATTCAGACCTCTTTGAAGAGCGACCGCGGCATAAATATCACCATAATCTTCGTAACCGGTCTGTGCTTATTACTTTTTCAGTTCTATTTTATTTTGCGTTATGCACATGTCAGGTGGAGTCTTTGTTGATTTTTGTGTTGCGTGTCATGCTTTAGAGTTACTTTTTTGTTTATATGGCGGGCGAACACGTGAGTGGGTTCTATTTAGAGTTTCCGGATTGAGGTTTCAAGATTTTCTCATAAAACACGTATTAATGGAACGTGAATCTGGATTTTCTGGGGTTTCAAATAATGCAAAGAATACTTTTTTAATTTATAATTATTTCATTGACTCAACAAATTATTACCTGTACTTATGTTCATGCTTTTACATTTGTATTAATGTCCAAATTGCCCGTGTCTCGACGTTTAAAATTCTATCTATATTTGGCAAAGTACAACATATGTAATTTTTTACATATATAAAAATATACAATGTTGTCTATTGTACCTAATTATTAGTTAATTTAATAATATCTTTTATCCCCTTTAAGATATACTTGATCGTATATTTTGTTGTTTGTTAAGGTATTATATATCACATATTCTTTGATATATTTCATTTAACACTTCACAATATTTTGTTCTTTCTATTTCAAGCCACATCTAATTTTTTTGATTTCTTGATTTACAGTTTGAATATCTATTTATTTCTGTGGTAAAGATCTATGAAAAATAAAGTGGAAAGTAGAATTGAAGTTAAAGTTGGAATTTAAGTAGACATTGAAGTTAAAGTTGAAGTTACTTTTGAAGGTAAAGTTGAAGTGGAAATTAAAACTGAAGCTGAAGGTAAATCTGAAACTGAAGGTGAAGCTAACGTTGAATCTAAAATGTGTTTATTAAGAGTCACCTCCTGAACACTTTACCAAGAAATTAGGCCCCAGAAGATTTTTTCTATTTATTAACAGAGTCCATGAACTCCATTTAAGGAAATATGCGTTTTGAGTCGCACTGTTATATGTGATATAATGACTGAAGATGCTAAAATTTACTAAGTGGATGTTTGAGTTTGTGAAAAAGTTTTAAAGCTGCGATTATTTCTATGAAAATGATTAACATTTTTGGACTGGGTACTTCGTTTGAAGATATCATTTGAATTATTATAAGTATATTTATGTAAATTTTTTTTTTATATTTCTATGATCCAAGACAAAACATTGTATTAAGATATTATATTAATACACGAAAAACAACCTCTTGATGAAACCTACGACAAAAATTTGATAATTTTAATAACATATTTTAAAATATAGTTTTGCTATGACTTAACTTGTAGAAGTATTTTTGTTAAACGAATTTATATTAAAACGAAAATTTTTTAAAATTTCATCAAGTCTGCTGTCCGTCATTACATCACAGTTTAAACGTTCGATTAACTTACATACGCAATTAGAAGAGACAAACAATTATGAGAATTTGTTAGTATACCTCCAAATTGTTTCTCATTTGTGAGACTGAATATCGACGGTAGTTTTATATTATCGTTATTTTTATTCTTATTCCGTTCATTTCGGAGCGCGTGAGCTTTATATATATATATATATATATATATATATGTATATATATATATATATATATATATATATATATATATATATATATGTATATATATATATATATATATATGTATATATATATATATATATGTATATATAAGCTTATATATCTTTTCTTCATTTTTTTCATCTTTGACGTTTTGTGATGGGTAAATCCTATAAAATATGTTTATTTACAAAATATGTGTAATATTGAAGAATATAAAATACAAAATGTTAAAAGCTAAACAGCAAGCGAGCTAAGCCAAAACTAAAACCTTGATTCGAGTTACTCCGTAACAATAAATAGTACACATTAATTAAAAAATAGTTCATTTTAATATTTTAATAAAATGGCGGAAGTAAGGATGCAGAAACTTTCAAATTCTTATTTACGCTAAAAATTTAATGTACCATTAAGTGAATAAAACTGAAGCTTTAAAAAACTAAAACCCGACTAATTCCAAAAAATTAAAAATATAAAAAGTTAGATTATCATTATTTCAATGAAAGATAATCGTCATTGAATTGTGAAGCTGTAGGTGGCGTTCAGTTTCATGATGTCAATATTTTTTCCATAGAACATATATTAAAACTGAACAATACAATTCAGTGACGATTATCTTTCAGTGAAAAAAGTAACATTAAATACAGACCGATCGATAAGTTATATGCTAAAATCGGTTCAGCAGTTTTTGGGCTACGAACAACATACGAATCTTTGCAAAATCTAATATACATGTAAAAAGATAAGCGTAAAATTTTTATAAATTATAAAATATACTTTCAACCGGTAATTGAAAAAACTCCCCATTGAGGACCAAAAGTGAACATAAGTACTTGAATATACTTTGCAGTTAATTCTATAATATCCTCATAATCTCCCAAATAAATTTCTTGATTTCCACAATGTTTTCAGAAGGTTCACATAGTTTTCATAGTCTATATAAGCATATCATTGGTTACAATTTGTTTTTAAATGAAAATAAATAAAATGGATTGTACAAACATTTAATTTGGTGTTAAATATTATTTGAGCGGAATTAGTCCTAAAATTATATTGCAGTAAAATAAATATACGTTATAGTATAAGGACTACACCACTTACTTATCGTTAGAATAATTACCAAACTTTTTTAATGCCGGATCTAAATATACATCGGGCATAATATGCATCGGGCTAATCAAATTAAGCTTTGTGCCTCAAATTCCTACACGAAAGTCTTACACTTTATAACCGACCTAAGTTTTCATTATGACTAAAAGCGAATAATCGAAGTAAAAAGTTCTTAGTTCGAGCGTAGGTTTATTTATTTTACTCTTGAACTAAAACCCTACGGAACTTTGAAAGTTTTCCCTCGTAAATTTTATGTCGCTTAGAAAATAAAATTATTATAAAATTACCTCCAAAGAATTCATGAATACGCCTAATTACAGTTGCGAAACAGAAATCAATTAAGGTCTAGTAATTGTTTACTCAATTAGAGAGAAGGAAGTAATTAAATTATCAGGTTACACTGTGCAGCCAACTGAGTCAATATTCCTATTCACACAGAGCGCACCTATAATTTTATTACCCATTTCCCATGGGCGCGAGTTTCTAGTACCTATTATGGGTACGTGTATATATAAGTTACTTATTGTGTTTGTAGTCGGTATCTTCAAATAATTTTAACTTTAGGAGAACGTTCGAAAATTAAAATTGTATTTTACGTCGTCCTGGAATTTATTGTTAAGATCGATTTATTGTTAAAGTTGGAAAGCTCTTTCGTTAATTAGTAGTATCCACAATGCTACATATTTTAAGGTTCCATGCATCAAAATAAAAAATGGAATTCTTATAAAATCACTCAGATATCCGTGAATTATCGTTTTCCTAAAAAAATCACTCGACGAAGGAACTTAAAATTTGGCACAAAAATGAAGCATCTTAAATGGTACTTGTTTCAGGAGAAATTACTCAAACATAGCTATATGATAATTTTATGAGGAAAAAATAGTGTATTCGAAAAAAAATTATTTCATATAAAGTATGGAATACTTTTCGAAAGAGCTAGGTTACAAGCATTTAAAAAATATTCATAATAATTTGTGTTATATTTTAAGCCCGTGAAATATACAGTAGATTACATAATTACGTTGTAAAAAGTTAGTATTTCGAAACAGTTTAACGGATATGCTAACTAAATTTAAATGGTTATAAGTACCTAAATGTATACATAACCATAATATATTACGAATTCTATTCTCACTTGACATGTTTATTACTATTCACTCCGTCAGCAGATTCCTGTTATTTATTTGACGATAATTATTGTAAATTATAATTTCTCGTAAGGTTATTTTATGTCACAACGTTCAGCAGGGAGCTATGGTCATGTTATTCATAAAGATAAATAAAATTGGAAAAAAGGATCTCTTTGGGATTTTTTTATATTTGACTCCTAAAAACTTCTTTCATTTGCATATTTGTTTACAAAAACGAGAAAAGTTAATAATAAATTAATAATTTCATAATATGCGTTTATTAATATAAGTAATTTGTCATTGAATATATTTTCATTATCCCTTAATTTTCATTCACACCAAAATGAAACTACGTAATATGGTATTATATTACTCTATTTATATTCTCAACTACACCTAGGTTTCATTTTAACACGACATCTTCAGATGGCAAATTTGTAAACATTTTGTATCGGACAGTGAATATGTTTATAATAGGGTAATCAAAAGTAATAAATACAATAACTAAATACCTACAAATAATGTTTGAATTTACTATAAATCGCGTGTATTCATTATTAACAGTGTATCTGTATTGATTTTGTTATCTTCTTGTAAATAAAATAACATTAAATACACATATTGCATCCAGTGGTAACTTACTACTTTTCAATAAAAATGCGATAACGTTGACAATTATACACGAACATCAAATTTCCATCTATTTAAGGAAAATTTGTAAAAACGCTATACGTATAAATTAAATGAAATATTTTCATTTCCTTTTATCCTCTCCTCACATATTATCCACTTAAGTCACTTCAAGCATTTTAATATTAGCAGGAATGCGTGACAAACATAACGCTGTACACATTTTGCTTTCTTTAAAGTTCCGCTTCGAAACGAACTCAAGATTACATTAAACATGTATTAAAGAAACGTTCCGAACAAAAACATTCCGAGTAATGTGATTACAATTTCCAACTCCTGAAAATATTTCAAATGCACAAGTTTGCCAGTTGCCGAAAATTATTTGTGGCGCGGGAAAGAGAAACTCAATAAATTTAGCAAATTTGCGAACACTCCTTAAAGTGTTTGTTCAGATTTATACAAAAAGAACGAAACAAAACATTTTATTTTCATTTTTATATTAAAAGATACCTATAAAGTTTTAGTTTTAAAACTGTGAAAAAGTTTCAAGGGCTTAAGTTAAGCATTCTCCCGAGAGTCGTTAACTCTCGTTTTGAAAAAAATGTAATTGATTTTATTTCTCGCGCCAAACTTTCTGAATACACAATGTACTCGTATTTTCCTCTTGTTAGGAATAAGTAAATTGAATATTTTACCCTCCTAACGTTATGAAGAATTATCATTTTTTTTCGCCCTCCATTCTTCTGCCCTTTTAAGAGAGAGAAATAAATGCAGAAAGGTCATGTTTGCAACTGAAATCCTCTATCTTTTATTAGGTATTCCATCTTTGTCCTATTAATTACCGCACTTTTATCCAGTTACTTAGAGTGCAAGAGTATACTGAGAAATTTTTTATTGTTTATGAGTAGAATAGCCAAGTGTACATCACGTGACACACAAAAGGAATTTCGTAGTAATTCTGAAATAACAGATATAGTAGCTATGTTCATTTACGTTATTAAAAAAAATCATGATTACCTTTTATTTACTTATTTATGAACACATATAAATAAAACTGTAAGGGATTGAACTCTGTACGTGGAAAACATTATAAAAGAAGTAATTGATTTTGTGTAAACAATTATAATAGAAGCTAGAAACACTTTCTTTAGAGTTTATATATATATATATATATATATATATATATATATATATACATATATATATCTTTTTAATTATTTATCTTCTTAATTATTTCTTCAGTCACGCAAAATATAACAAACGGAATTTGATGTAATTTTACGTGGTAAAATTTTATACCTTCGAGCAACATATAGGATGTTATCAGAATATTACAGGATTTATCTTATAATTACAGATTTAAAAAATGTAACTTGTTGAAAATTACGATTAGTTTTTTTAGTAATAATGATGATAATTATAGTTTTGCCAGAAAAGTCGAGCTTACCATATGAGGATATTTTCTTGTCGTTTATTAAACGTCAATAATGGTAACTTAAATGTAAATATAACAGTGCAAATTGAAACAAGTTACGTTAACTAGAAAAGCGTGGAATCACGAATCACATTTAAAAATATACAAAAAATTGTATTTTTAAATAATTATGAAAAAATTTCAAAAACGAATTGAATTAGTTGTAATTTTTATATAACTAATTAACTAAGTACTAATTATATATTTTACGTGCATAGAATCAAAAATTGTTTTTATTTTATTGGATCAATGTAATTTATTTCCTTGCGTCTAGTAACCAATAATTACAAAAAAGACAAATATTTCGTTGCTGTGAATACAATTACGAGATATAGATACACTATGTTTTAATTATATTTAGGCTACCAACTGTATGAAAATGTCCTTATAAGGTAAGCTCATCAAATATATTCAGTACAAGCTGTACGCCATGGTTTCATCCGCAAAAACGGTTTTACTGTTGAAACTATTATCATACTTATTTTATTAAGAACGCTTAAATATGGTATTGGGAGTAATAATATTGCATTGCTCACAAAGTCAGGGTTCTTTTAAACTGTAATATTCAGAAAAATCCTGTAATATAATGATAATATCCTATATGTTGCTATACGTTACAAACTATTACGATACAAAATTTCAACAAAATCCGTTGAGCAGATTTCTTGTGATCGAAGAACAAATTAATGCACAGGCAGACAGATAAAAAATGTTTTTCTGGCTTCAATTACAATTTTTAAACTAAGTCAATCACTCCTTTTAAAATATTTTCCACGAACAGATTTCAATCCCTTACAGTTTTATTTGTATATATTTTTATATAAGTGAACGAAAGAGTAATCATGAATATTCCAATAACATAAACGAACATTGCTATTATATTCATTATTTCAAAATTGCATGTCACGTGATGTACACTTGGCTATTTTATTTATAAACAATAAAAAAATTATCCGTATACTTTTAAACTCTTAAGTAATTTGATAAAGTGCGGTAACTCTATACGACAAAGATGGAAAACCTAATAAAAGACAGAGGATTTCAGGTACAAACATGACTCTCCGAAAAGGGCAGAAAAATGGAGGGCGAAGAAAAAATTATAATTCTTCAGGACGTAAAAATATTCAACTTACATCCTAACAAGATGAGAAAAATAGGAGCACATTGCGTATTCAGAAAGTTTAGCGGGGGAAATAAAGTGAATTACATTTTTTTAATCGATGGCTAAGATTCTGACGGAAAAGCTTAGCTTAAGTCTTTGCAAATTTTCCACCCTTTTCCACAGTTTTAAAACTGAAACTTTATATATTTTTTTTAATATGAAAATTCAATGTATCGTTTCGTACTTCTTACATAAATCTAAACAAAAACACTAAGAAGTGTTTGCAAATTTGCTGAAATTATTGAGTTTCGCTTTAGTGTGCCACGAATAAACTTCGGCAACTGGCAAACAGTGCTTTTTGATACATTTTCGAGAGTTGGAAATTGTAAGCACGTTACTGGAAATGTTTTTATTTCGGATTGTTATTTTAATGCTTGTTTAATGCAATCTTGGATTCGTTTCGAAGCGATAATTTTAAGAAAGCGAAATATATTTAGCGTCATATTTGTTACGAATTCTTTGTAATACTGAAATGCTTGAAGTGGCCTAAGTGGATAATATGTGAGTAGAATTAAAAACATAATGAAAATATTTAATTTAACTTATATGGATAGCGTTTATGTATATTTACTATAAATAGATGGAAATTTCATGTTCGTGTATAAATTTCAATGCTATCACATTATTATTGAAAAGAATCAATTTAACATTGAATAAAGTATAAGTATTTTACGATATTTTATTTACAAGAAGGTAACAAAAGGTAACAAAAATATACACCGTTCATAAAGAATACACGCGTTTTATAGCAAATCCAAACGTCAGTATTGGTAAATGTTTAGTTATTGTATTTGACCACCGTTGATTACCCTATTATCAGCACAAAATTTTTAAAAATTTTTTCAACTGTTAGAAAATTAATAGCCAAATTCTTGATTTGATTTCAATATTTTTAACAAAATCTGTGAAATAACAGTTGTTTTACGAATTTTCATATTTATTAATATTCTTAGAAAAATATATGCCCATTACTGGCTATAAATGAACTCGTTGGTTAGTTCGACGGTAACGAACAATGACCATTGTCATTGTCCTGAGAATTTGGACGGAAAATAAGGGAATGACATAGCAAGACTTTAATTGCCATATATGAAAAAAAATATAACGAATTTTTTAATTTTCCATAGAGAAGGGTTGTCTATTCAGATAAAAAATAACAAAACCAGTCATGTACGAGTAGGACTTGCTCTAAAAGGATTTCTTTTATATTTAGGTATTTGTAAACTATTGAAATTTCATAGCAGTTCTATTAATCTAGTTACAAAATAAATAACTTGCCTACTCTATCTATCACAGGCGTAAAAATGTGATGCGTATTTCAAACATTATGAGATCCAGGATATTCGCTGCAGTTTACCTACAATCTCTACATAGGTTTATAAAACCCTATATCTTCCATAATTTTTAGTTGACTAGTTTCGAAAATAAATTGGGAAACATATTTTTGGCGTATTTACCAGTATACGAGCAACTCTAAAGATACGCTACAAAAACTATGAAAAATATAATTTCAGGCCCTTGCTATTAGTTCTTTCAAACGATGTCTTACAATATATATGGAAATATAAATATTTAGTTACTTACTTATGTCTTAAAGTTCTACATAAATATAAGTAATATAAACTATTGAAACTTGCGGGGCCTACTATGATTTATTGCTACGCAAATTTCAAATTTCTGCTTCAAGACCTTTTCGAGAAATACGATTAGAACAGACAGAAAGACAAACACGTGAGTGATCTTATAAAGGTTCAATTTTTTTTATTTTGAGCTACAGGACCGAAATATGGATACGGTCTATTTAATGACTTAAAGCGTAATGATTTTAAAACGATTGTTTAATTTCTTACCACGTCAGAAAAAGTTATAAATTAAAAACATCAAACCGCAATTATCAGCAAAACCACCATTTCATTGAACTTAAAATGCAATACATAATCCACGTTTTGCATAAATTTTTATAGATATCTACATAATAGTGGAATAGGTGACCATCTTCCACCTTGTATCATTGGTGCCACATATCGTAAGCCAAGTGCGTTGTGTGACATATGCATGTGATTCGTCATATATCATACAAAATACTTGACAAAATAAAATGGCACGGCCGATTATGATTGTTTATATAAGCTTCTTGTAAACTAATCGAAGGGAAAAGACAAATTCGTTTTAGCGATGTTCTGAAAATTGTATACCGGAAAAATTTGTAGTTAAAATTAAAAAAAAAAATCATTAATATTAAATAGTACAACAAAAGGCCAACCAAGCGTGCCGGTTTAAAAAGGAATTATTTTCAACGATGTCCATTACGAAATTTGGAAAGAAAATAAGTGGTGGTAATAATCATCACAATCAACGACATTAAATTAAATTAAATTTTTTAATATATTTTCAAACATATGGAAATAAATCACTTCATATTGCGAAAAGTGGTTACATTCTTTTTGAGAATACAATCGATTAAAACAAATATGTCATAATTGTACTCAACGTTTTAAAAATAATTATAATATCGAAAAGCAACTCAAAAGTTTCGATGATGTGATTAAAAAATGTGGAATCTTTTATCTCATATTTTATAACCTTATTATTCAGTCCATGCGATTAAATTGGTCTCACAAATATATTTAACAGGATAAATAGTACTACATGGGAATTTTTGTCATTACTCAATGCAAGTTGTTAAGATTTCATTGGAATACTAAATAATAAAAACCTCGTTGAAACAACTATAATAAGTTAATTTTCATTTAAAAAAATTAAAATTGTTAGCAGATAGAAGCCAATGATAAGTATTGAAAAATTAGGCAAAGTTATTTATCATAATCAAACGTATCAGACTTAAATTATCATCTTTAAATATATTGCAACTAAGTAAAGTGAAGTTTCATTGTAAAAGCAAGGCTGTCAAATACTGAAATTTCTGAAATAAATATATAGAGAGCAGAATTAATTGGAGTAAAATTTTTTAAGAAAAGAAGACCTTCCAGGCTATAAATGGTTTTAAAGAATGAATGTCAATGACGACTTGGTGAAGCGCTTTTTAAAATTTATATTATTTCTCTCAAAGATTAACACTGAAAAAATTGGGATATTATAATTATTATTAAACTAAATGGTAATTCAGAATTAAAAATCATATGATATTGACTTAAATGTAATGAAAATAAACTAGTTAATAACTCTCATCATAATCAAGTTTGAACGCGACACAAGATAGAATATGATAATATAAAAGAGGGCTTGTTTTCAAAAACTAGAAACAAAATAGTTCTTTACTTAAAACTGAAGCCAAAAAAGTGATAAAAGAAATTTTTTAATAAAATGATAATAAAAAATATATAATTTTGAATGATCCAGAGATGAAAAAATGCTGTCTAACATTACAATATTACCTCTCCATAATATTGGTCTAAATCTTACACAAAATCTTACAGTCTCAAGGATTATTTAAAATAAAATAACTTATTGTAAATCTAAATTAATTTTTAATAATATTTCCTAAGGAACTTCAAATCAATTATAAATATTCGAGCTGTAAGACCAAGCTTGCCGGTTTAAAATTTATAAATGGAATTGGTCGAGAACTGCAAAATAAGATCTAGTACTAATATATTATTACTGCGATTCAGATTAAAAGTTAAGCTAAGGCATAAGAACTTTTATCACAGCTAAGAATAATTTTGAAATATAAAAAATTAGTCCGGTTAAGATATACGCTATTTTAACGTCAATCATTTTGATATTAAACCGATCAAGGGTATCTTTGAAGTAAATACCTTTTAACTAGAGATGAACTGCGTCACAAAACTAAATTATTGTAACCGCATACAAAGGCCAATTATGAAATAAAATTGGTCTAGCTTGTATTTAAATGGTTATAATGTAGGATTTTAGAGTCACTTATATCTCCCAAAATTATAATTCTCCTCTTCTTTATACTACATTAATTACTACTTTTTTATAACAAATATTTTACCCAAAGATAATTCATTTTGAACGTGTTTCCTACCTACCCTCTTACTACGAAAATATATGTCTTTAATTTGTAATACGCAAAGTTTTTAAAATATGCACACTGTAGGTTATTACGCTATCTTGTAAGACGTGTCCGTGTTATCATTCGCTATAGTGGTATTTACCTAGTTTTTGAATATTTTAATTTTGTCCGTAAATTCGTAAAATGTTCTCAAGACCCAAGAGAGCCCAAATAAATTTTGCTATGTTTGTGGAAAATTTATCATGTCAAATAAGAATAGATCAATCACTGACGCCGTAAAACGAGCCTATTTTAAATATTTTCAATTCTCTATAGCAAATATTGATAAAAGCTAGGTTCCTGGAGTAGTATGTGAAAACTGTAGGAGTATTTTGTTGAATTGGGTTGCAGAAAAAAATGAACATTTGCAATTTGGGGTCCCAATATTATGGAGAGGACCAAGAAATCACGTCACTGACTGTTACTTTTGCCTTACAATTACTTCATGTTTTAACAGCAAATACAAACGTCGTATACAATACCCCTATGTTTGGTCAGTCACAAAACCTGTGTTATATTCTGAAGGAGTTTCTTATCTAGCATTTCCCAGAATTTTAAGTACAGAAAATTACGAAAAGCTCATAGACTGAATTAGATGAACCTATGTCGAGCCAGGACCTATGGATTAACCTATGGATGACTTTCATGAATGTAAATCTAAAGATAATGAATATATAATACAGAGTGAATTAAATGACGTCATAAGAGACTTGCAGCTTCCAAAAAGTAAACCTGAATTGCTAGCTTCACGTCTTCAGCAATGGAATTTATTAGCCCCTGACGCTCGAATGGGTCATTAGGTACAGTAGAGCTAGAAATAAGCACTACATCAAAAAATAATGGCGTGTACGTAATGAATATAAACCCAGCAAAATGAATGTTAAAAACAATCCTCTGATTGATCCAAAAATGTGATTTTACCGCCGCTTCATATAAAACTAGGATTAATAAAAAATTTTGTCAAAGAACTTGACAAAGATAGACCTACATTTAAGTACATGAAAACTATTTTTCTTAATCTGTCTGATGGCAAACTCAAAGAAGGAATCTTTGTGGGGCCCCAAATAAGAAAGATATTGAAGGATGAAAAATTTGGCCACTTATAGAGTGTCGAAAAAGATGCTTGGTATTCATTTAAAGCAGTAGTGAAAATTTTTTTTGGGTAACAATAAATCGGAGGATTATAAAGAAATTGTTTCCATTCTGTTGCGGATTTACAAAAAAATGGGAGTAACATGTCTTTAAAAAGTTATTTTTTACATTCATACTAGGTTTCTTTTCCTAAAAACCTGGAGAGCGTAAGCAATGAACACGGTGAACGTTTTCATCAAGACTTAAAGATTTTTAAACAGAGGTACCAAGGTTTTTCGCTTAAAAATATGTTAGCTGGTTACTGCTAGTCTATATTAAAAGAAATTAATAGAAATTAGTATAAAACAAAGAATAATCTGTATCATTTTTAATTTTTTTAAGGATCATATGCACAAAAAGTGTGAAAAATAAATATGATAATTATTTAAAAAACTTGAAGTCTGGAATGTTTTCTACTTCAGTATCTAATAAAAAAAATGTTACGTGGTACGTATATATTATACCAGGCCAGCTATGCAATTAACGAGTTAAGTATTATTTCGTATACAATTTGTCATATATAATTTTAAACATTTCTTGTACTACGGCATGCTCTGCTAGTCATTTATTTGTGTTTTGTACTCAAATCTGGTACAATAATTAACCGAAATATTAAACGAAATATGCTCAATTAATTCAGTCTATTTCATTTCACGGGCGTGGCATAATTTTTTTAACGTTTTTCTTGGTAATTTTTTCCTTTAAATTATAACGTAATTATACGTTTAGCATCATCTCTTTTATTCTAAGAGGTACATCACTAATAATTTAAATTTTTCGCATCCGCTAAGTATTTTGTATATAAAAATAAGACAAACATACCAATGAGTGGACAGTTCCACTTTTACTATATTAAGAGGAATATTCAACCTTTTTTCCTAATTTAAAGACTGTTAATCCGTAGGTTTCCCCGTATGTTATACCTTGCAGTTGTTGTGGTTGATTACTGTTGGAAGATATATAAAGTTAAGAAAACTTTCAAACATTTGGTACACAACTTTCCTCAAAAATTCCATTTTTATATGACTGAAATTAAATTACTTTGTTTGTGATAAGTTGTTTTGTTTATTCATAATTTTAGCATTTGTGGGGTTTTGGAAATGAAGGAGGAGAGAACACGTTCTTCTAAATATTTTACAAAATATTATATTTCTGCAGATTAGGAATAAAAATATTTTTGAATACTTTCAAATTATACACCACATTATTTAAAATAACTTTTGTCAAATGTTTAGTTTTCCCTTCCCTCTAAAATTTCCATATAATTATTTTTGGAAGGTTAGTTATTATTTCTATATATATGAAACCTACATGATATGTTTGTGCTAAATTTAAAGTTTCTGTGTGGAAACGTGTGTTTCTTTCCGTTTCCACATGTGTTTTCATTGTGTTTTCATTGTTGTGTAAATTTAAAGTTTACACATCAAGCCATTTCTGAGTAAAGCGGTTGCGGCAGACGGATAGACTACAAAATAAATCGATACAGTCTTCTAATTTAAGAATAAAAATTAACTAAGATAATTTTCTTTTCATAAGGATGATTTATTTGATAAAGAGGAGACTTATATCTTCTGAAGGATAAACTGCATTAAAAAAACTTACGTATCATTTTTGTTTTTACTTTAAAAGAAAGGAGGGGCGGAAATCCAGGGGGAGAAGAAAGAATCCAGGGGATCTTTGAAACATTTTTTACTCCAGGTTTTTTGCAAACAAAAAAATTAATTTTTTTTTTATTTATTATAGGCGTGTACATTCTTCGCGTATCTGCATTTCATTACGATCCAACTTAAATTGAAAAAAGTTATGATGTTGCCATATACACACCAACAAGCTGACAGGCGGACAGACAGGTACACCGTTTCGTCCTATAAAAACTCTTTTTTTTCGTTTTATTGCAAGTCATTACAATGAAATATTACGGAATTTCTTCGGTAAAGACGTTTAATTTACACAACATCAATTCTTGTGCAATTATTCAGAAGTCTAATTCTAACACTACTAATATTGAAAACAAGAACGGTAAGAATTTTCTGCCCCACGATGTATAAAAATTGAAATTTTTTTTTAAATTTCTGCGGTTAATCCCAAATTATATTTTAAAGATTATTTCACAATTGTATTTAAACATGAAATGAAAAAAAAATTGTATTATTAATTTTTTTGAAATTTAGGGCTAAGAATTATCTAAAAACAAAAAAGCTGATCTTTAAATATTCGTATATTTCTGTATTAGTTTTGAAATTTTTTTTTTAATTTCTGCCGTCAACCCAAAATTATATTTTAAAGTTTATTTCATAATTGTATTTAAAGATGAAATGAAAAAAAAAATTTAATTATTATTTTTTTTAAATTTTTAGCTAAAAATGATCTAAAGACAAAAAAAAGCCGATCTTTAAATGTTCGTATATTTCTGTATTAGTTTATACACGTATATCACACAAAAATATTGAAGAGGTATTATGGAATTATCTCTCTTATAAAAGTTATGTCTAATGTGTAAAATGAAATACCTTTTATCTTGAAACGATCTTAATAAATTGAGAATTATAATAAAATGTCGATTCAAAACTGGAGATTAATAACTTCAAATTACTAAAAGGGCACCTATTTTAAATATTATTATTGCACCAGACATAGATTTATGATTTCAATTCTTAAAAGGAAAAAGAAAACCTTGCAATATCAATCATACATCTGTCTATATATACGTTTTTCCGAGACTGAAATTTATTGATATATTTTTTTCAAAATTTAAAAATTTTTCCAAAATTTATTCAGATACTTGAAAACCATGATTGAAAATCAGATATGGAAAGAACAATTTGCACTTCACTTTTTTAAAAATATTTTGCAACGATAGTTAAAAATATGAAAAAGAAAATAAAACAAAAAATTCATTTCAAGACTTAACAAATGATATCCATTCGATAGTATATACCACAGATTCATTTGGAGCTGATGATACATAATTACATGACAACCGTCACGTAATTATATGCGACCAAAAGACAGAGTCTAATATTTATGGGCGTGTGTTAATGCAGTGGCAATATGTATATGAGTGAATATTAACGTATATATATATATTTTCATATTGACCTAAACTTCAATTTCATTTAAATGGGATGCTATGTCGTAAAGTACTGTAATGATTTTATTAATAAAGTTAACATAGAACACATTTATTACACCTGTTTTCATGTTAAGTATAGTGTTTTTGTAGAAGAAAGTAGAGCCTGGTGTGCTCTATGTTTATTAATGCAGGCAATCGCTCAGTATCACCACAGTGCAGGAATCGTTTTTGCACTCACGTAGTGCAATCGTTGGATCCCTAAATGACATAATTTTTCTCGTTTTTATTGCTAAAAAAGTTTTAATCAAATCGCATAAACGTTTTGGTGAATGGACGAGAATTTGGTAATCAGAATATTGATAGTAACTTACCTCACAATACCAATATGGTTTACATGAGGATTCACCTTTATCGAAATTTAAAAATTATACTATATATTATATATATATATATATATATATATACATATATATATATATATATATATATATATAATATATAAAATAAAATAAAATTGACAAAATATTTCGTTACTTACCTTTTTTGTTTAGACAATTTACATTTCGGCATGTTAAGTGCATCTCATTTATTGATTCAAAGTCTAGCAGAATGTATTTTGAAGGTTGCAAACTGTCACATCCACAGCAGAGAGAGTGCTTAATAAACTGTCAAGAAATAATAATTGTATTTAGAATCAAGTTTATACTTGTGCGTAAATTAGAAGAAGTTATTTGTGCAGCATACAAAATTATATAACTTTTGATCCTTTAATATAAGCAAGTACTAATGTTCACCTATTAGATGTAAAAATTTACTACAAAATTAAAAACAAAATCTATTAACTTTTTGGTTACGGAACGTTACACATACACCAAATTCATCCGTATTATTGTGAATTTAAATATTTACGTAAACCTAATTTGATGTAAATATTTAAATTTACAATATTAAATTTACTACTTGTTATCTAGTATTACTCAAATGTTAATAAACACTTAACACGATATCACTACTCTAATAGTCGTAACGAAACACTGTGTAACTTTATATTCATGGCTGTCGTTTTTTTCCTAATTTTTTAAATAAATAACTCTTTTCTATTAAAATGAAAGATACATCATATAAAGAGATATTAATCCACGCAGAGAAGCGATAAGGAAGAAATAATTTCTTCTTATTTTGGTACAGTTCTGCGCAAAAAGTTTCGATTAGATATTTTAATACAGTTGTAATTCCAACGGTGTGTCCGGTGATTAAATTTATTAGTGTCGCAAATATGATTAAAATTGCAAATCCAGCATCTAAATCTAATAAAAGGGCTACCATTGCTATGTAAATTTGATTAAAAACTGATTAGAATATAATACGTCACGTCTTTTTTCGAGAACTTCGTCCAGTTTGCTATTAAACAAATCTGTCAACTGGCGTGCAAATTTCAATTAATTAATATGAATTTCCCGGTGATTAGCAGGATATATCTTGATTAAAAATTGAGGGTATTCTAATATTCGAATTCGCGATCACTATTCCCCATGAACAAAATCTACTGTCATACTTCGATCTCATGATCAAATCGACTGTACTACATGATTAAAATCTACTGTAAATTTTCTTGATCAAAATCTGCTATAATACTTTGTTTTTTACATTCTTTTCAGTTCGGTTTTTTCATCCAATCATGTGGAAATAAGATTGGGTAAAAAAACGGCTTTTGCGATAATTAATTAATAAATATTTTTTACATCCCTAACATTTATTCTCACCGACATCTCCTACTGAAATATAAGTAATTGAAAGGATGAAATAAAGTAACATTTTTCCTTCAACTTTTTTGTTATATTTCACTTTAAAGTAAGGTTGAAACTGTCGTGAAATCTAGGCTATTAACTGTATTACTATATTGCCAAATATGCCATGATGAAGTATGACTGCTTTTAAATGTCTTTTATTTTTGTAACTAGCTGTGCCCCAAGGCTTCACTCCCGCGAAATTCGTAATATGAAAATTATTAGCTTTTTTTGGGTCATATATTGCTTTTGGGTATAAATTATTGCCATAACAAATTTCATCAAAATCCGTCCACAATATTTCGCTAATTGACGAACAAATTAACATATAGAGAGACAGACGAAAATTCTAAGGATAGGTTTTCTCAAAATTTCTAAAGACTATTTTTCATCCACAGAATTCACTCTCTTACAATTTTAGTACATTAATAGTATAAATTAGTTCAAGATTAACTTGAGTTGAATTTCTTTGTAAGTTTTCAGTGCATTCATGTATTTTTATTAAATAGAATACTCACTTTGGAAGTTCATTATTTATTCTTGTTGGATGTTATTTAAAAAAAATACTATTCAATTTTTACAGATTCAGCGAAGCTCCAGTTAGAGAAATGTGCATTTTGAGTCGTAGAGTTATATGTGATATAATGAATGACGATGCTAAAATTTACTAAGTGGATGTTTGTGAAAAGGTTTTAAAGCTGTGATTAGTTGGTTGACGCTGGCTTTTATTTCTATGCAGGTAATTTCATAGTTTAGCAAATAATTCGGATTTGAAAAAAATTTCATCATTATATTTATAGACTAGCCAAATGGTTTCTTATATTGAACATATTTGGCATTAATTCATTATTGACAATAGAAAGTCATTATTCACAATTAAATGAAACTATGTGATGTAGTATTATTTCTACTTTCTTCAAGTTCTTTACCACGTCCTAGGTTTTGTTGTATTACAACATCTTCAATCTTTGCTAATAGCCTACCTCAAGATGTTGTAATACAACGAAACCTAGGTCTTTCGCTAGGTCTTCCACTACGTCGTGATAAATAACTTAAAGAAAATAGAAATAATAATAATACATCACGTAGTTTCATTTAATTGTCAAATGGTTTCTTGTTAATGAGTTTCATCGAGGCTTCTGAATATATGCGAAAGTATTTGTATGTTGCTACACGACGTGTGTATATACATTTATTAGACTGAGTGTATGGTAAGTATGTCTACAATTGCATGTTAATTTGGCAAGGTTTTCTCTTTCTGGGTATGTAAATCATTAGGTTATTTGGTAACTTACACTGAAAATTAAGTACATCTAAAAATTCTTTAATTGGATATAAATTTACATGAGTTCATGTTTTATCGATTTATAATATATCAGAATTTTACAGAAATTTTCATATACTATTATGATTTATAATAAACTATATTTTTCTTGTCCAATAACAATAAAAACTTTATAGTTTCTTAATGTTCGCGCGCTGTTTAGCTCTATGAAAACGACAGTTTTGAACTAGGTGCTTCGTTTGTGATCTCATTTGAATTATTATAATTATATATAAGAAAAAAAAATCAGTTTTTATTGTTGTTACAATTCAAGACCAAACATTAATTAATATAATACTCGAAAAACAGCCTCTTGATAAAACTTACGACAAAAAATTAATAATTTAAAAAACATTTTTTCAAATAAAGTTTAATTGTTGTTTAAATTGTAGAAGTATTTCTGTTAACTGAATTTATATTAAAACAAGGAATTTTTATAATTTGGTCAAATCTGCCGTCCGTTCTTACATTACAGTTCAAAGATCAAATGTGCCACTTCGTTTAACTTGCATAAGCACTTAGAAGAGACAGACAATTGTGAAATTTTGTAAGTATAACTCTTTCTCGTTTGTAAGGAATAAACAATGATAAAATGCAATAAATACGAAATGGCCGCAATATTTCTTAGTTTATAAGATGCATTTTATTTTATAATCGTTATTTTTATTTTGACGAAGTTTCCGTTTATTTCGGAGCGCGTAAGCGCTGATATACTATGTATACATACACTATAAGCGCGTGAGCGCTGATATACACATGATGACACGATGTAAGTAACAGACGGTGATACGTAACAGACGGTGATGTAACAGACGGTAATATACATTTACGTTCTCTTCCACTAAGTATTTCGGAAATACAGAAAAGTTGTTTTTCCGGCGGGACATATAAAACATGGTTAAATGTACGAAACCAACCTGTAAATACGCCTGGGAACCCTACCTGTTAGTGTTCTAACATGCATCGGACTGATATTTAATGTGTAACATGTCTATCTGTTTGTTTATAATTCAGTTACATCTAGATGGATGTCATTCTGATGAACGATGTTAGTTGAATCCTCTATTTTGTTAAATTAATATTTTACAATATAATATTTCGTAAATTTATTGAGCTAGAATAATATTTGCAAAGCCAGTCAGATAAATTTTTGTTGATTGCAACCTATTTTCATTTCCGTTGCCTAAATCGTTGATATTAAATTAATATACATTAGATACACATATGTATATATATATATATAAATATTTATGTGTGTATATATATATATATATATATATATATATATATATATATATATATATATATGTATATGTATATGTATATATATATATATATACATATATATATATATATATATATATATACATATGTGTGTGTAAATATATATCTTTTACATCTTTGACATTTTGTAATAGCTTTATAACTTTTTATAAACCTATTACTTGATAATTTCCAAAACATTGAGTTTGATCAACTGAGTGGCTTTTATTTTCATTTCAAAATTTTAGTTGCGTTTATATAAATAAAGTAAGCACTGCACTACAGTAAAAGTAAGATGTTAATCTTACAGCTAGCGAGCTAAGCCAAGACGCGAGCTACTCCTTGACAATGAATAATGTATATTAATTTAAAAATGTATCATTTCAATATTAATATAAAGAGTAGGAAGTGGATAGGCAGAAACTTTGAAATTGTTAATCTATCATTTAGTGAATAAAAATGAAGCTATAAAACACTAAAACCCGACTAATTAAAAAAAAAGTGAAAAGTAGAAAATAAAGTTAGATGATCATAATTTCTATCAAAAATAATCGTCATTGAATTGTGAAGCCAAGGTGGATGTCACTTTTGTGAGGTCAATATTTTTGCACTAGAACGTATGGCAAAATAGAACCACACGTATGGCTTCACAATTCAGTGAAAAAAACTAACATTAAATACAAACCGATTGATACGTCATTTGCTAAAATCGGTTTAGCAGTTTTTGAGCAATGATCAAACATACATACATAGAGTGTTAAATTCACAACTCTTTCTTTGCTGCACCGTAGTCGGGTAAAGATTTCTCCAAACTCAATCAATTCTATTTTTTATAATATTAAAAATACGATATTTTATATAGAAAAATAGATGGCACGTTCTTTGCCACAACTACCCGATGGTAAAATTTAGTGTACATGATGAAAAATTTAGTGTACATGTTGCTAGCGTCAAAGAGATAAGGAAAGAATACTTGTCCATATAAAATATACTTTCAACAGGTGATCAAAAAAATCCCAGTCCCAAACCCATTGAGGAGAAAAACGTGAAAACACTTACATATATTTACATAACTTTAATTGATAATATCCTCGTAATCTTCCAAACACTTTTATTGATTTCTACTATCTTTTCAACAATTCCACATAACTTTCATAGTCCACGTAAGCTTATCATGGATTACAATTTGTTTTTAAAGAAAATAAAAGAATTGGGTGTTATGGACCTATGATTTGGTGTTAAATATTATTTGAGCAGAATTATTCTAAAAATTATAATGAATTAAATAAAGATACATTTAAATATAAGGACTATGCAACGTTATTGTTTGTAAGAATAATTAACAAACTTTTTTTGTAGCCGGATCTAAAAATAGAAAGCTCAAACTACGTCAAAGTAACGACATGATAGCTACAGTTCCATCGCGCCAAGCAAATTAAGCTTTGTTCTTCGAATTCCTTCATGAAAGTCTTAAACTTCTTAACTAACCTAAGTTTTCCTCATGCACAAAATTGAATAATTTAAATACTAAGTGCTTAGTTTGAGCATAGGTTAATTTAATTTACTAAACAAGAAATCCCCAAGCTTTTAAATTTCCACCTGGGACGCGTTAAAACCTTGCGGAGTTTTGAAAATTTCCCTTGGAAATTTCACATCGCTTGGAAAATAAAATTACTATTAAATTTGCTCGCAAAGAATCGATGAAAACGCCTAATGACAGTTGCGTAACAAAATCCATTAAGATCTAGTGCTTATTTACTCAAGTAGAGGGCAAGAAGTAATTAAATCATCAGGTTACACCGCGCCGTCAACTGAGTCAATATTCCTATTCACACAGAGCGCACCTCTAATGTTATTACGCACTTCACATGGGCGTGAATTTCTAATACCTACAGCAGATATTTTTTTTGTTTTAACTCGGTATCTTCAATTAATTTTAACTTTAAGACAATGTTCTAAAAGTTAGAAAGCTCTTTCATTAATTAGGAGTCACAACCTATTTTAGGGTTCCGTCCATCAGAAGAAAAAAAGGAAAACTTATAAGATCACTGATGTGTCTGTGTATTACGATAACTATTATTCTGACGATAACTATTATGAATTGTAGTTACTCCGAAGTTTATTTTATATTACAATGTTCAGAAGAAAACTTTGGTCATTTATGTTATTTATAAAGATAAATAAATTTCAAAAATCTGTCTTCGATTTTTGAATTTTTGGCTTCTTAATAATTTGTCCATTTGTATATTTCTTTACACAAATAAGTATAATATGTAAAAAATTATTAATTTCACAATAAGTATTTATTAATACAAGTGATTTAATATTGAATATATTTTCCGTTGATTTTGTAGGAATTCGTTATCACTTACTTTTTATTCACAACTAATGAAAGTATTTCTATTTTATTTAAATTCTTAACCACGACCTTAGTTTCATTTTATGACGACATTTTCAGGTGGGTAATTTGTAAAGATTTTGTATCGACATGCTAATAATAGGGTAATCAATGATGTTTTAATACAATATGGTATTATTATACCAATAATATCGTTTAAATTTGTTATAAATAGAGTGTATTCTTCATTACCCGTGTATCCACTGATTTTGTTATTTTCGTATAGATAAATTACATAAAATAGATATGCTGTATTCAGTGTTAACTTAATACTTTTCATTAATAATGCGATGACATTAACAATTATACAAGAAAATCAAATTTACATCTGTTTAAAGTAAATTTATAGAAACATCGTTATAAATAAAACTAAATATTTTCATTCCTTTTTATCCCCACCTTATATATTATATATACTTCAGCCACTTTAAGCTTTTTAATGTTACAATGAATTAGTAACAAACATAACGCTATATACATTTCCTTTTGATAAAATTTTTGCTTCGACAACTCATTATTGAATTAAACAAGCATTAAAGTAACATTCTAAAATAATAAAAACAATTGCACATATTTTCCACTTGCCAAAGTTTGTTCGTGGCTTGCGAAAGCGAAATCCATTAAATTTATGAAACCTGCGGACACTCCCTCCTGTGTTTGTTCTGATTTATACAAAGTTATAAAACAAAACATCAACTTTTTATTTTTATATTAAAAATACGTAGAAAATATCCTTTCTAAACTATGAAAAAGTGGCAAGGGCAACTTTCCCACCAGAGTAGCTCTCGGCTCGAAATAAAAATGTAACTCATTTTATTTTCTTCCATCAAACTTTGTGAATGGCCAATGTAGTTGTATTTTTCTCATCTTGTTACAATGCAAATTGAATATTTTACCCTCGTTACGTTATGAAGAAATATCATTTTTTCTTCGCCCGCCATTGTCCTGTGCATTTAAATAAGATTAATTATTGCAAAAAGGCAAGCCCCTGAAAGCCTATGTCTTTTATTAGGTTTTCCGTGTTGGTTTTGTAATGTTACCGCACTTTTATTCAATTATTGTGTAAGAGTACACCGGGAGGTTTTTATTCTTTATAAATAAAAAAGTCAAGTGTACATCACGGAATGCACACATGGAGTTAAATAGTAATCTTGAAGTAGCAGATATACTAGCAAGGTTTGTTTATGTTGTTGGAATATTTATGATTACATATTTATAAACATATACGATTAAAACTGTAGGAGATTGATTTAGGTACAAGGAAAATATTTTAAAATGAGTGATTGGATTAGTGCAAAAATGATAACAGAAACCAGAAAACTTTTTTTAAAATGTTGGTCTGTCCCTCTGTATATTAATTAGTTCTTCAATCGTGCGAAATCTACTGAACGGATTTTGATGAAATTTTGTACGGTAATCGTTAATACCCCTGAGCAATATATATGATATTATCTTAATATTACAGGATTTATTTGAACATTACAGATTTAAGAAAGCCGTGACTTGGTGAACATTACAATATTATTACCGGCAACGCAATCTTTTACCGTTTTTAGTAATAGTAAGGAAAATAATGCTTTCTACAGTAACATCTTAATTTTTGCAAATGAAACCGTAGGATATTGAACTTGTAAGGACATTTTCTTACCGTTTATTAAACGTCAATAATGGTAACATAAATATAAATATAACATAGCGCAAATTGAAACAAGTTACGTTAACTAGGAAAGCCTGGAAACATGAGTAACATTTAAAAATATATAAAATCTGTTTTTTAAATAATCATTGACGTTAAATTACCGGTAGAAAATAACCTTATAAGATAAGCTCACCAAATATATTCAATATTCACCGTACTCCACGGATTCATTCCTAAAAATATACGCTTTTACAGTCAAAACTGTTATTATCCTTATTATAACTAAAAACGCTAAAAGATGATGTTGGCAGTAATATTATCGTAATGCTTACCAAGTTAGATTTTTTTTTAAATCTGTAATATTAAGATAAATACTCAGTTAAAATCCTGTAGGTTGCTCGAGGGTTTAAACTATTACCATACAAAATTAAATAAAAATTCGTTTAGAAGTTTTCGTGTGATTGAAGAACAAATTAACGTACAGATAAAAATTATAAAAAAGTTTTACTGGCTTATTTTTTACACAAAATAAATCACTGCTTTTAAAATGTTTTCAATGTACAGAATACAATCTCTTGCAGTTTTATTTTTATCTTTATAAACAAGTAAATAAAGAGTAATCATGAATAATCTAAAAATATAAACAAACATTGCTACTTTATCTGTTATTTCAAAATTACTATGAAACTCCATTTGGACATCACTTGATGTACATTTTTCTATTTTATTTTATTTGTACACAATAAAAAACCTCTCAGTGTACCCTTACACTCTAAGTAATTGCACAAAAGTGCGGTAAATTTATACGACAAAGATTCAAACACAAACTTGCCCTTTCTGCATTAATTAATCTCTCTTAAAAGCGCGAGAGAACACAGGGAGAAGAAAAAATGATATTTCTTCATAACGTAATAAGGTAAGATATTTCATATACATCGTAACAAGATGAGAAAAATACGAGTACATTGTGTATTCAGAAAGTTCGGCGGGAGAAAACAAAATCAATTACATTTTTTTCCAAACCGAGAGCTAACGACTCCGGTTGGAAAGCTTAGCTTAAATCCTTGAAACTTTTCCATACTTTTTCTCAATTTTAATGTTGAAACTTAAAATATATTATTTTTATATAAAAATTAAAATTCTAAGTTTTATTTCATACATTTTGGATATATCTAAACAAACCAAGTGAAGAGTGTCTGCAATTTTGCTAAATTAATGGGTTTCGCTTTAGCGTGCCACGAATTAACTTCGACAACTG
This sequence comes from Druceiella hillmani, assembly GCA_039881145.1. Classification (NCBI taxonomy): domain Eukaryota; kingdom Metazoa; phylum Arthropoda; class Insecta; order Lepidoptera; family Hepialidae; genus Druceiella; species Druceiella hillmani. Next base: position 14,015,778 of record JAYKKI010000025.1, on the reverse strand, counting down.
GCAAGCTTGTGCATTTGGTACATTTTCAGGAGTTGGAGATTGTAATTATGTTACTGGGAATGTTTTCGTTATTTTGGAATATTACTTTAATGTTTGTTTAATGCAATGTTGGGTTTGTTTCGAAGAGAAATTTTCAAGAAAGCGAAATATGTACAGAGTTACGTTTGTTACGAAATCCTTGTAATGTTAAAATGCTTGAAGTTGCTGAAGTAGATAATGTATGTATAAAAAATAATGTATATATATGTAAAAATGAAAATGTGTGTTATTTCCGTGGGGATAATCCTTATGTAAATTTACTTTATGTAAATAGAAATTCGATGCTTGTGTATATATGTCAATACTATCGCATTATTATCGAAAAGTAACGAGTTATTATTGAATGTAATATATGTATTTTGCGTTAATTTATCTTCAAGGAAATAACAAAAGTTACAGATGCACATGTAATAAAGAATATACGCGTTTTCTAGCAAATCCAAATGACATTTTTGGTAAATGTATAGTTATTATATTGAATCACCGTTAATTACCCCGTTAAGATCAAGATTAAGATTTTTTTTAAATTTTCCGCCATCAGAAAGTTACTAGCAAAAGTTTGATACAATTTTCAACATTTTTAGTATAATTTGTAGAATAGGAGTTGATTTTCGAATATTCGTGTATAATAATGTTCTTAAAAAATATATGCCATTAATGCTCTAAATGAATTCATTGTAAGTTCGACGGTAACGAATAATGAAGGTTGCCATTGTATCCAGAAAAGTAGGGAAATAATATAGCATGACTTAATGGAACTATATTTGAAAGGAAAATACGACGAATTTTTTAATTATTAACTGATAAAAAGTAACAAAACCAATCATGTACGAGTATAACTTGCTGTAAGAAGATTTCATGCCTATATAGGTAAGTTAGGTACAGTTATTTCTATTAAACCATTAAGAAACCAAATATATTTACTATACTATCTATCTTAGGCATAAAATTGTTGTACTTATTTCAAACACTACGAGATCTAGGATAGTCGTTATTGTTTTCCTACTTTTTCTAGATTTTTCTAGATTTTTAAAACCTTATATGTTTCATCATTTTTGCTTGACTAGTTTGGGAAATAAACGGGGGAACATATTTATTTCGGATATTTTTCAGTGTACGAGTATGTCTGAATATACGTTATCAAAAATAATGAAGAAAATATTTTTAGGCCCTTAGTCCTTTGAAACAATATCCTTCACTAGATGTGGAAACAAAAAAAAAGTCAGCTTTTTTAATTATGCCCTTAAATTCGATATAAATATTATATATTAGCTATTGAGATATATGCGGCCTGATATATTCTATTTCTTTTCCAAAATTGAAATCTTCTACATCAAGCGGTCAAATCTTGTACAAAAAACAATTGTGATAGGTAGAAAGACAGACACTGGAGAGGTCTTATGAGGGTTTCGTTTTTTTTATATTCGGGATCCTAAATAAGTAAATCTTCAACTTCTTTTAATTATCATAAAGCGTCATTATTATATTAATTGTTATAATGTCAGAAAAAGTTACAAATTAAAAACTCAGAATTGCAACGATCAGTCAATCCATCATCTTATTGCAGTTATAATGCAATATATATTCCACATTCTGCAGCAATTTGTATGTACATCCACAAAATAGTAGAGTGGCTGACCATATTTCGCCTGTATCTGATATACATGTATTGAAACCCTTAACAATATAAGGGGACACTGGCCATTATTATTGTTTACAAAAATCTCTGGTAAACAAAAACCAAATCATTTACTCAACATTATGGATATTTTGCACCTGAACCACTTGAAGCCCAAAATTTCCAAAAAAAAATAATTAATATTAACGAAAATACTTAATTTAAAAGAATTTGATTTCAACGAGGTCCATTATGAAATATGAATAGAAAAAGTGGAGTAAAAACACACAATCTGCGAAATTAATTCAAAATTGTTTTTAAATATATTCTCAAAAATAAAGACAAATTATTTCACATGAGGAAAAATGGCTACATACGTCTTGAGAATATAATAGACTGAAATAAAATAAAATGGTAATTATAAAAAATCTGATAAAAATTATTGTGTGGTTTCAAAAATAAACTAAACTTTTTGTGTACAATTTTTCTATGTTTGGATAATGTGATTATAAAAAGTGGATTGGTTCATCCCACATTTTGTTGTCATATTATTCAGTCCATGAGATCATGCACAGAAAATACCTATTTCAATAGTTGAATGTGTCTCAAAAATGTATTTAAAAGGACATATTTTTCGTTATGATTCAATGCAAATTATTGTTAAGATTTTATTAGAATACTAAATGGTAAACACTCGCAAATAGCTACAGTAAACATTAATGTCATCTGCAAAAAAAATCAAATTGTTAGTAAGTAGACGGCAATGAACAAGTGTCAAAAAATTGGTAAAGTTATTTATTATAATTAAAAGTACAAGACTTAAATCATTAGCTTAAATGTATTTACACTAAATAAAATGAAGTTGTGATTGCAAAAATAAAGCTGTGAAATACTGAAATTTTCAATCGGATATTTCGAAAGCAAAAGTAATCCGTAATCAGCGAAACCAAAGCATATTAGGCTCTAATAATTTTACTGAAAGCATGTCACTGTCGGCTCGATCCTGTGCCTTGTTAAAAATGTTTGTAAACCATATCTACCTAACGCCCTCGAAAATATAAATAGTAGTAAATTAAGATAATATAATGATTAATGAACTGAATGTAGCGGCAATGAAGAATTATATAGCATATTGTAATGACATATGTATAACAACAATTAGAATAGTAAACCAAGTTTGAACGTGACACAAGACAGAGTTTGGACTGTCAAAAAGGGTTTGTTTACAAAGATTAACAGGCAAAAAAATCCGATCATAAAACTAAGAATATGACAAGATAATTATACATCGAATGTAAATATTCTTGGGAATTTATTAAGAAAGAATTAGATTAAGTTCTGTTTAACAACGAAGTTTGATTCTCAAGTTAGAGAAAAAAATTTAAATTATTTTTGAACAAGTATTGCTTAAAGAGTTAAAATTTAGACAGTAAGACCAAGTGTATACGTTTAAAAATGATGAATGAATAATATCGAGACAATTAATGTACAATAAAAACTAGTACTAACAAACTGTTACATCAATTCAGGTTAAAGTTTAACTTAAGGCTTTAGGCCGCAAAACTGAGGTATTAGAGCCTCGGGCTAAAGCCAGTTATGAAATAAAATTGGTCTAGTTTGTATCGAAACATGTATATAATGCCCGAAAATTGGTCTAGTTTGTATCGAAACATTTATCTAGTTTGTATCGAAACATGTATATGTCATAGTTATCTATGTCTTCTAATATGGTTGACTCAAAGTGACCGAAAGAATTTAAGTTCGAATGTTCCAAGTAACTTTAAGCACCTGAATTTCTACGATTTTTTTAATACGCGACTGAAAAATAAGAAGGGAATGGACACGTTTCACATGTTTTTTACCTGTGGTTATTAAAAGTTTTTTCAATTTTTTTTTTACATTGTTGTGCAAAATATTTCTAAAAATCGTTTTGATGTAGATATCAAGATTTAGTTTATTAAATCAAAATTGTAATAAATAGCAATATATATGATTGAAATGATTTGTAAACATCATAATACATTATTTTATTAAAATAATACCGATTTGAAAGTTTAACTCAAAACTACACTCCGCACACCAGGTCTCACTTAAATTATTATTCTTCTATTGAATATATTTGACGTTAATTTTGTAGAAATTTATTATTCACAATTAAAAGAGAATCAAAGATCTTTGCTAATATCCCACCTGCCGATGTTGTAATACAACGAAACCTAGATTTACTACTGTAAAGAACTTAAAGAAAGTAGAAATAATATTACATCACGTAGTTCCATTTAATTGTTATTATTCTTCATTGCTAATATGTCTTTAAGGGTATTGTAAACCTTATATCCATCAAATCACTGTAAACTACATGATGGTAAAAAATGTAAAACAATTTTGGGCCAAATCCTTAAAAACAAACAAGAATTCCCTCTGAATTAGACTTGAAAAATGATAAAACTAAAGTCAATTTAGTTTCCATTGACGCTCGTGTGCACGCCAATTTTGTGGGTTCATTGCAAAAATAAATAATTTTTTTATGTAAATATATTAGTTGAAATTTTAATTACTTTTTACTTTTCATCAAATGGAAGGAAATATAAGGCTGTGATGGATAAACGGAAATACGAACACCATGAAATGCTAAAAAAATAAAGACTGATCGAGAGTAAATAAATAGATGAATTTCTGTCGGCAATACTGCCTAATTGGCAATATAATTTTTTAATTTACAATAAAACCATATATATATATAAAATTTAATTTTTTTTTGGAGATAAACTGTTTCCTCGCGTGGCTCATCTCGAGTGTTACGTGGTACGTATATATTTAAACCAGGCCAGCTATGCAGTTACAAGTATCATTTTGAAAATAAATTTTCATAATTCAGATTTTTTACATTTCTTTTCTGCGATACGCCGTGCGGGTTATGCAATGATATTCCGAAGCAAAATTCCGTACAGTAATTAACCAAAATATATATGCTCACATAATTTTAAATATTAATTTAATTGCAGTGTAGTTTTTGCGATTTCATTTTTTTTAACTTTATGTTTACAGCTTTGTTTATTTAAATGATAGTATAATGACATGTATAGTAGATTCTCCTTCATTCCCAAAGGTACATTATTTATATTAGAAATTATTTGGCATCCGTGTACAGTGTATGTATGAAAGAAAGATACACATACTAATGAATGGACAGTTTCAATTTTATTAAATTATCAGTCATATTTAACTTTTTCGTAATATAAAGACTGTGAATCAAAAGGTTTTTCTGTTCCTTTTGCCTTGTAGTTTTTGCGGGTTATTAACTTTGTAGGATATGTAAAATAGAGAAAACTTTAAGAATTTTGACGAACAAATTTTCTTAGTTTTTCTTTAAAATTTCGGTTTTTTGTGACTGAAATTAAATTGAGCTTACGTTGAAAACATTTAAACTACAAAACTAATTTACATGAATTATATTTCCAGCAATAATATAGTTTTTTATAGAAAAATAATTGAAACCGGTCAAGTGGCAGTCTGCTTGCGCATCAAAGTTTTCGATCTAATCTGAATTTAAATTACTTTTTTTATCATAATTCCTCTCATTTCTTTTTCTGTAATTTAAATGTAAGTAGCTTTAAAACTAAGGGGAATAGAACATATTTATAAATATTTTAGAAAATATTACATTTCCGTAGATTATAAAAAAATGTTTTTGAGCCTCTCTAAATTATATTACATATGTAGCATATATTTCAAATATTTTTTGGTTGTATAATTTAACCTTCCGCCTAAAATTATCATATAATTATTTTTTAATGTTAGCTATTGAGATATATGCAACCTACATAATACTTTTTACTATTATACTAAATGTCCACATTAAGCCATTCCTGAGAAAAATCGGTTGCAACAGATGGATAGACGGCCACGTGTTTGATCTTATAAGGGTTCCGTCTTTCCTACCGTCGACCTTCCAAAGTTCCGACCTTCCCCATTAATAATGAAAAAATTAGAGGAAGAGGCAGGATGCTTAATTTCACACAGTGGAGGCTCATATCTTGAGAAGGAAACACTACATTACTAAGTTATATACCACTTTTGGTTTTAATTTAAAAAACCATTTCTGTGACACTTCACTCGATGGGAAGCGCTGAAATATTATTGAAATCCACGTAATTGGCAAACAAAAATTGAAATCAATTTCTTTTATATTTTCTTATTGGGACAGTGATTCTGTCTGTTTCTGCATTTCATTACGATCCAATTTAAATAGAGAAAAATCCAAGATGTTTACATATACCAACAACCTGACAGGCAGACATGCAGATATTAAAACGGTTTCGTCCTATATAAAACTTAATTTAAAAAAAAAATTGTTTGTAAAGATCAAAAATTAAACAGCAAGTAATTTTCATTAGTCAACTACAATGAAATATTACAGTATATGTTCCGTAAAAACGTTTAATTTATGTAAAAAGAAAACCTTTTACATTTATTCATTTATTAAAAACATGAACGGCAAGATTTGTCTGTCCCAGGGATGTATAAAATTTATGTTTTTACTTTATAAGTTTATATCAAAATTATATTTAAAGGTTACTTCAGACATTCAATTAAAATATAAATATTAAAAATATAAATTATTAATTTCTTGTAAAGATGAAACCTTATATGGACTACAGTAAAGAAACAAGCCCCTTTATCTAATCTGGATAAGATACTTTTTATCTTAACATGTATAAATAAGTTGAGAATTTTAATAAGATGCCGGTTTACAACTAGAAACTTGAAATTGCTACAAAAGCACCAATTTCTAACATTATTATTGCATTTAGGACAGATTTAGAGTTCTATTTCCTGAAAGAAAAAAAAACCTTATAAGATTGTTTATGCATCTATCCGTTTTTTCGAGACTGATATTTATTGAAATATCTAAAACGTAATATTGACATCCAAAATTTCTTCAGATATTTTAGAACCATGTTTGAAAAATCAGATATGGGAAGAAAAATTTGCACTTCGCTTTTTAGTTTAAAATCTTGCATGATGTTTAAAAATGTGAAATGGTAAATAAAAAAAATTAATTTAAAGACTTAAGAAATAATATCCATTCGGGAATATACACCGCAGATTTACTGGTAGCAGATGACTCATAACTTGACAATCGTAACCAAAAGACGGAGTCTTATATTTAGAGGATTGCCTTAATGGAGTGGCAATACGTATATGTGTAAATATTAAGGTATACATATTTTTGTATTGACCCAAACTTTGATTTCATTTATCTGTATTGGTAAAGTTTTTGTCTCTTTCTTTATTACCATTTATTTAAAATTGGTTCAAAATTTTCATACAAAATTTCATTATTAAAATATAAAGGTTGCTTATAACTGGTAATGGCTATAGTTAAATAATTTTTGGCGTATCCCACTATGATATGAATTTATTATATGCTAACTATAAATGTAAATAATTTAAGTTATAGTAAGGAATCTGTAGACAAGATTGCTGCTAACGAGAGGAGGTGAAGTAGACTTTCTTTTATCGTGTGGTAGTTTGATGTTTATACACGCCGCGTCATACGAATAGGACCAGTATATTTCTCTTTGCTATTTAAGATACGAGACAAATAAAATCACACTGGCTCTCAACGATTCCACGGGCACCGCACTTAGTGTTTGTATTATTCGATTGTCTATAATTGTACGTCGCACCTTAAAAATATGCTGGTCATATTCATGTGACGTGATGTATATATATATATATATATATATATATATATATATATATATATATATATATATATATATATACATATATATATATATATATATATATATATATATATATATATATGCATTTGTTTCATTCATTAATTTATTCGGATTTATACTACTTGATGTAAATATCGATATTTCTACTAAAGTTATTCAATTTCCCGCACTATTTTCATGAAGCTTTTCATGAGTTACCATTTTTTTCTGTAAGCTTATGTAAACTTAACGATACTTGGATGATCGTTGTATCCTCCTCTCGAACGAATAAATGAAAAATAATGTGACTAAATGACCTTGGTTAATTTTGTAAAGTGGTATGAAATGTGACTTTTGTTTAATCATTAAATATTAAAAAATATATAATACACTATCCATGTCAATTATAAAAAATACAAAAGAGTTGTTGATTTTGTGAAGAAATTACAATCAACTCGCCATTTGAAAGTTTCAGCTGTGACAAGTGAATTTTACATTCGAAAATATAAATTATTATTTCTATATTTGCAATAAAAAGCGTCTTTTTTCACCCAAGGGCATACACCTAGACCTACTGAAATAAATATCAAAAATATTAATAAGCTTTAAAAAATTTGTTTAAGATGCCCTTCCTTGAAACAGTGGAAGCTTCAGAGTATTAACGAAAAATATCAATGTATCACCAACAGAATTACTGAATATTGTGTCACCAAATGATCTTTCATCTTTTGTCATGGAAAATAAGTATAAGTCAATATGTAAAACAGCTGTTCCAAAAATTCATGTTTTATTACATCATTACTTATACGAGTATCTCCAATAATTTTAAAACCAACCAAAGTGTTAGAAATTAGTTTTACCATACCATACGGATCAGAGAAGACATTAATTTTAGTATCAATTTTCGAGATAACTTACCTTTGGCCAAATTAATTGAAATCCAAGCTCCGTAGCCACGATAACGTTGTTAGTTGCACCATTAAATGTTAAATCACAAACACAAAGGCAAATTTACTCTAGCATGTCTATAGAAATATTGTACATGTATTACGATCTATCCGAGACTTTCGTCTGTTGTATAAAACGAGGCTATCGGTAATTTCAACTTATCATTTAGAGCATTAACCATAAATACTAGCCCCTGCAGGCGGCAGGCAATTATTCGCTATATATATATATATATATATATATATATAAATATATATATATATATATATATATAAATATATATATATATATATATATATATATATATACATACACACTTATGTGTACATAGCCTCGATAATTATCCCTCTATCGAATTAACCCTATAAAGACATTTGATCGGTACAAAGAGTAGTAAATACTTTATTTTTCGAAATTACAATGATAAAGTCGGTTAAAATGTCTAAAAATACTTTGGTAAAACTGGCTTAGCTGTAACATTTTTGTTCCAAATAGTTAATGGTGCTTTATGTGCTAAGGCTGTTTTACATACAAGATCATAAATGTTAGCGAAAACAAATGACAGAAAGCTTAAATGACCTAAATTCTGGCAAATATTTTTTGCAAAGTGGAGCTACTTAACATTCATTTATATATATTTTCAAAAAATACCTTTTTTGTAACATTTATATATCGTATTGTACAATTTTTTTAGCCTGGCAAAAACTGTAGTAAAACTAATTACGTTTTTTTGAAATTACCAGTTTGCTGAGACAGCATTCAAATGATTTTTTTTCTGTCTGAAAACAATTTAACTGTTTTGAAATCCAAATCAAACTCAGTTTCTGCTAAAAAAAACATATATTTCAAATGAATCGCGATGGTGGCATTGTAGTAAGATATTTATGAAGGTTACAATTTTTTTTAATGATAATATATTAGTCAAGTTTCCTTACAACGTGTCAATTAAAAAATGAACGTATGAAATAAGTAACTGTATTTTTGTGTTATAAATTAACTTCACATCTCTGTGTGTTTATAAAGAGGCTAACGATTTTCATTAAATAACAAGAACATTATAAATCAAAACAATAAATGTCATATGTTACGTACCTATGAAATATAATACTATTTGGTAATTTCCTGTATGAAGCGCGACCGCACATATATTCACTATATTTAATCATTTTTGAGGATATTTTTTAATAACCAATTTAGATAAATTTAAAAATCTCATATGAAACAAAAAAATTCACGAAGTTTTCAATTTATCTTGTCAATTTGGCGTTCTAGAAACATGAAAAAATAAGGCGTGATGACAGTTTCGAGTTAAAAAAATATGAAAGAAATACGATCGCCCTAGAACTGTTATTACAAGTAAACACGAAAAGAAAACATAAAAGTATGTCACTCTTTATGATTTATGCTAGATATTGTCCTATTATTTATGCGTTATATGCTTCCGAGTATTGTAAATCTGTGGTATACATAAAGAAAAAATTCGATCCCATTTATATGTAAATGAAGATACCTTAAAAATAGTATTTAGCTACATTTTAACTTATGTCATTCTTCTTTTTTAATTGTTACAGTAGATTCTCATTAAACAATGATAGGAATTAGATCACGGAAATTAAATAAACGCCATAGAATTCCTCAATATTAAATGGCAGTGGTAACCTTTTTGAGTTTGGATAATATAGGTCTAATAATATTCCCGTAATAAAGGCTCTAAAATGTTAATATGACTAAAGGTATAATATATTGACCCTTTAACAATGTCAGGGCACAATGATGGAACTGGGATGTGATCTTAACTAACTTTTCACTGATTATATGTAAACTCATCGAGTATGGATTCATTTCACTTATGTTGATGTAAACATGGAAATAACAAAGTAAATAAATAGGCATATTTATACTAGTATGTTCAAAAAGACATAAAGCTACTAGAATATTTGCAGGTGGGTATATAATATGTAAAGGTATATATAGGCTTGTATCTTATATGCATACAGGCAATGATATATTTAGTAAATTTATATATAGGCATATATACATGCCTTTATGCGTAGGTATATGAATAAAATTAAATTTTGCTAAATGCTGCGTATGTTCGGATTTGATATATGAGAATTTACTGACATTGAATTTGTTCTGAGTTTATTAAACACTGGATAACAAAGAATGCCGTACGCACTAAAAACGAAAAAAATTAAATATTATACAAAAAATTAATCAATTTCAAATAACCATCGAATAAGGAGCGCAATGAAAAGTATAAAATAATGAAAATACGAGCACTCAGTTGGAATTTTTGCGGCACCGTGTCGTTTCCAAGACTAAATAAATTTGTTGCTGACAGAAATTTTTAATTTCATGTTGCATTTATCTGCGTATGTCGATTTGAATGTCAGAAGGAAAAATCTCTAGCAGTAGCAGCATTTTATAAATTAGTTATGGTAATATATTATTTGCAACTTTCAATTAAATTTTTTTCGATTAACTGTTTAAATTATCATAAACGGTTTAAAAATGCATAAATGAGACATTGCTTAAAGTAGGTTTCGTAGCGGCACAAAACCTACTTTACGCATTTTCCTCCACACATTTTCTCAGTTTCCTTATTTATATCATATTTTTAACTTTTCTGTGTACCGATTTATTCAAGATAAAATTAAATTCAAATTAGGTATACATCTGCTTCCTTGATATCTTGACCAAAAATTGTTTATTGGTAGAGTTAATGTCTACAAAAGTTTAATTCTGCTGCAGACTCCATTATCCTTTTTATATTTTTTTAAATAACTATGAAAAGTTTTATACCCAAATTTATGAATTGATTTATCAATATTTGAATTTTAGTTTTTATTTGCCATAAGTATTCCAACCGGATAACAATAGAGAGCAGCGACGATTTTTTCTCTCCATGAATGTGATGCCTACCATCCAGCAAACAGATGGAGTTGCTCATGGCATTAATGGAAATTGATCTCCAGTAATAAAGTCTTCTATATCCTGACAAAGCATCTACTAAAACAAGAATTGAAATTAAGTTACGGGATATCAAGATTATTGTCACATAGTCAAAATAAGCAAGTAATAATGGTTTGCTAAACTCTGATAAAAGTTTTAAAGAAAGACATAATACACTCATACACATGTAATTTTTTACAAAAACATAATAAACTCGACAAGAGTTATTTGATATTTTCTATATGTCGCTATTGTGAATAGAATATTATATTATATTCAGTTATTTTCATTAGTTTTCCACAGTATACGTAAAATGGAAGAAATATATAAAACGGTATGTACATAAAAGAACATATAGTGTAGATTAAATATTATTTCGAAGACCCTATTATAGAATGTTTCTTCAAATAAGAAAAAATTGAAGACCCTAGAAAATTAAATTGTTGTATTACCGTGTCCATGTAAAATAATCAGTAATAAACTTAACCCAGCGTTCGTCGCTAGGCAATAACTATCAAAAGTACTCGCTACCGAGTAAAAAATATCACATAATTTAAAAGGTGGATATGTATAAATTAGGGTATATGCAAATTTTGAAGCAAACGTTTTGTTTTTCTTAGGTTATATTTATCAATTAATAGGAAAATACATGTCAAGTAATTTTTTTCTTTTACTTAATGCTCTATTTAAAAAAAATATTTTCACATAATTTTAAGTGAAATCAATATTACATAAAAATACTTCCCAGTAATTAAAATATGTATGTAAAGAAATGAGATAATAAACTTACGAAATTATGCAAAAATTTTATTTTCAACATTTTATTTAGTGAAATATGTATGAAATTAGACAATTAATTTACGAAAATAAACATGTTATAAACATGAATCTTATCAATTTAATTGATTACGTCATTTTTTAATGATTGTTTTAGTAATAATCTTCACAAATAAAAATAGAGTGTTCTCGACATATTTTCTTCTAATGTATTTTACAAGCAGACTTGGTTTTTCGATCCTTTCATCAATCTCAAACTGTACCAGACGAAAATGATATGCTACGTTGAGATCTGGCTCTGTATTCTCCGAATCCTCTCTATGAAATTGGCTGTGTATTCTACGAAACATCTCTAAAAATAAATGAAATTTTCGTTTTCATTATATTATTTCGGACAAATTTATGTTACTTAATTTTTTTTTTATTTAAGTCATTATAAGACTCACAGCGAGTTCTTCCAATATGCTTGTTCATACATAACTATGCAGTACTTGGTTTTTCTTATCTGATTTTGTAATGATATAGGCATTGATGATATCTGTGTTTAGCAGACCATAAAATGTTACCATTGGCTATCTTTTGTTTTGCGAGACATCAAGTAAATTCCACATAACTCATCGACGACATCAACACAGCAGTTGTTTCTATTGTAATCAATGCTAATTTTTTATTTTTCTTCTATGCCAGTGTTTTTCTTGACATTGTAATGCATGGTCAACGCTAAAAGTGCAACTTTATTTTTTCACACATGCAATCGTTCTCTATTTGCTAAGAAAAAGATGCAAAAGTTTTATAATAGTGAACCAATTATTAATTACGGCGTTGTGATAACTATTTTCGATAGGTTCTACCAAAAGTTTTACAACATTAATTGATGAATTGCTGTATTCATATGTCCTATCATTTTTGCCAACACAAATTTCCACATTATTTATATAGAAAGCTCGAACATCCGCCAAAAATATTTTATTCCATATTTTCCTGACTTGTATTGCTTTCCAATCCAATTTCTTATATTGCTTTCTTTCGTCACGTGGGAAAGGTTGTCAATGCGCAAACACTTTAATGTGAAATGAAATCTATATCGAGACTTCATGGCCGCGCACATATCGTAGCCACTTCCATCACAAAGATCTTTGGAACTGACTTCTTTACTTCGTAGGCGACCACATACATAGAGAACGCCAAAAACAGCTCTTAATTCAGGATATCTTATATATTTAACTGTCAAATTTTCTAGATATATATTCGCGTAGTAAAGAATTATTTCGAAATATTCATCTGGAAATAACCAATTCCTTGCTTCTGAAATAGTCTGGCACGATCTGCTTTCCTTAATCGATCCTAGTGAAATATTAACAATATGTTGTGATCGTATACGTATCTTTTGTGGAGGCTGGCGTATTTGCCATAGTGTTTTTATCTCATCCTATAAATTTTCTATACCTGGGATATTTACGGGTAAGCAAAATTCTGCTTCCAATATACCTTCAAATTAAAAATTCAATGCATCATTTGCCTGATTTCCTTCTTGCTCCGCATCACTTTCACGATCACTGTAATTTTCAAAATCTTTTTCATATACAATTTCATCTTCACTGTTTTCTTCTTGCAATATATTTTCTGTTTTTTTTTTATTAAGTATTCTAAACGTTAATGTGAACTGTAAAATATAAAAATAATAATACGGACGAAAAAAAATTATGAGATGGAATGTCGATATCCGTAAAATACAAATAAAAAATATTGAGTAAAACATATACATAATCAATTTACACGTCTCCTGAGACTAAGCGCACGCTGTCAGCCGGTCACTCCACGGGATGCGAGACAATAAAGTGTCAGTTAGAAGCTACTAAAAGCAACAAGCCACTAGAGAGCGCGGAAATAAAAATATGTATATAATATTTAGCAGGTAGCAACGACGGTCAGGTTAATATATTCAAAAAACACAGTCGGAACACAGTAACATATAAATTCCAACACATAATACGTTACAAGTTTATGTCACAAAAATCTATTTTACTTGTGAGGTCGTAAAATTAATCCATACATTTCGTCGTAAAATTCTATAAATATCTTATTAACATCTTGTAGCCCTATTTTGTGGACAGAAGTAGCGCTTAGCGTGCTCTATGTTCACTACTGCAGATATTCGCTCGGTACTTGCAGTGCAGCAATGGTCTATGCACTTGCGTTTTGTTGTAGTTGGACCATTCAACGAAAAAAATTTCTTTCCTTTATTATTGCTTACAGATATTGTGAATATGAACATAATAAGAAATATATTTTAATCAAATTGCTTACGGGTAAATATAAATATTTTGGTGATTGGACGAGAATTTTGGTAATCCGTTTATTGAAAATACATTATCCAATAATGCAAATATTGTTTATGTGAAAATTAACACGAATTGTAATTTTACAATCACCCTATTTCTGCGTTGAGATTGTAAGACATTTCGAAATATGTATTGTGTTTTTATCAAGATATATGTATATGTATGTATATATTATATATATATATATATATATTTATATATATATATATACATATATATATATATATATATATATATATATATACATTTTTTTTGTGTGTGTGCACGCGCGCGCGCTTGTCTATGTGTGTATGTGTTATAAAACATATATTTATCAAATAATAACTTTGTTACTTTACTTTCCCTGTTTATTCAAATAATTTACATTTCGGCGTATCTAATACTTTTCATTTATGTATTCAATGTCTATGAGACAATATTCCCCGCATCGTAGACTGTTTATTATCTTAGATGCACAGAGGACGCTTAATATCCTGTCAAAGAATAATAACTTATCAAGAATTAAATTTCAAATTGCATGTTAATTTCGTTACAAATAGCGGTTGAATCCATAGAAACATATAGGTATTAAGCCTTTGAATTTAAACAAATATTAATGTTTGAAAATTATGCGCATAAATTTAGTACTAAATTTCTGACCAAAATCTATTGACTTCTCAATTGCGGAACGTTATATAAAACTGCACACCAAATTTATCCGTGTTATCGAAAATTTAAAAATTTATTTAAAACTAATTTTTCGTAAATTATTAAATTAATAATATTAAATTTACTATTTGCTATCTAGTGTTACTCAAATATCATTAAATACTTAACACGATATCACTATTTCAATAGCCGTAAAGAAACACTATGTAATTTTATATTAAACGCAATCGTTATTCTCTAAATTGTTTTTTCATAAATACAACTTTTTATTAAAAATAAAAGAAAAATCTTATAAAAAGACATTAATCCACGCTTTTAAATGATAAAAAAGAAGTAATATATTCTTCTATTGATACAAAGCTGCGGGTCAGATAATCGTTAAAACAAATCTTGGTTCCGGCAATAGGAAGTTTGGCATTTAAATCTAATAAAAGGGAATTTTATAAAAAAACGGTTTTGAATATAATACGTTCTTCTTCTTTTTTTGATAATTTTGTCCAATTTCTTATCAGATGAATCTCTCAATCGAGGTGCAAATTTAAATTAAAAACACAAACTTTTCGGTGATGAGGACTATATATCACGGTTGAAAATTAACGGCAGTTCAATGTTCGAATCCATAATCAGAAACTTGCTATAAAACCTTGTTTTTTATTCATTTTTAGCTAATTTTTTTCATCCAACACATGTAAAGATATAACGAGATGAAAAAAAATCACTTTAATGACTGTATCCTTTTTTGACTTGTAGCCTTAAAATTTAGTTTCGCCGATAACTCCTACCGCAATATTTGTCACTGAAAGGATGAAATTAATTAACAGTTTGCATTACATTTTTTTATTATCATTCACGTCAGAGTAAAATTAAAATTGCTGTGGAACCTAAGCCATGAACTGTATTTCTATATTGCCAAATATACCATACTGAATTATTGCTGTTTTTAATCTAATTTTATTTATAACTAGTCATGATCCACAGTTTAACGCATGTGAAATTTGGAATTATTATTAGCTTTCTTTTTCTCTAATATATTGCTCTTGGTTTTAAACTATACCATACCAAATTTTGTTAAAACCTTGCAGTAGGTTTTGCAGGATTAATGAACAAATTAACAAACCGAGAGACAGACAAACATTTTGAGAACAGGTTTTCTGGCTTCTATTGTAATTAATTATGCAAAACCAACCACTCCTTTTAAAATATTTTCCATGTACAGAATTAACTCTGCTGCAATTTTGTTAACGTCATATGTTACTATATTTCAAGACTAACTTGATTAATTTTCGTTTGAAGTTTCAGTGCGTTTATGCTATTTATGAAATGCAATATACAATTTGTAGCTTTTTTTTATTTATTACTGTGGGATTTCATTGATGCTAACTCTTTAAAAAAACTCTTTAATTATTTTCTTAAAGCTAAACTTGAGACATACTAAATGGTCTGTTCTACTGACAAAAATTTCTCGAAATAAATTTAACCTAATAGTGATTTAATTACTAACTGATCAAAACTAATATTATGTATACATTAAATGGAACTTAATTTTTCAATATTTCATTTCATTTCCGAATAGTGGAAAATTTTATAAAAAATATGTTTTACATAAATATTCGATTTCGTAAATCAGTGAAACAATAATAATATCAAATAAACTGAAACTGCAAATACCATCCATTTTATTTGAATAACAAACACATGTTATTATAAATACATAAGTATCCTTTTTTGAGTCTATAGTTAACAAAACTCTTTAAAAACATGTCATTAATTATAATATGTGTTCAGGGGATAAAACACGAATCAAAAAAGGATTTCTTGATTTTTGGAAAACATAAATTAAATAAACGAGAAAATGGGTTGAAAATACATTGCAATATCATTTCGTTAAACAACGCACATAGCTTGTTAAACATCGCACATCAAATTCGATACTGTAGAGTTTATTTACTCTTACCATACTAATGCTAAAATCACACCTAAAATGCTGAAAGGTAACCTGGTCAGCTTGTTTAATAATTTTTTTCTCTTAGGTTAGATGCCAAAGGAGTGGGAAACAGCCATAAAAATGTCGCCAATTAAGAAATGTCGTAAAAGAGATCGAAATAACCATAGACCCATACATCTTCATTCATATGTATATCAATGATTGTCCAAGGTGTTAACAAACAGATTGACCACCAAGATAGACTTCCACCAACCGAAAAGCAAGCAGGGCTCAGACAAGACTTTATTATGTTAGACCACATCCTAACTATGAGGGTGCTTACTGAAAGAGATACAAAATACCAGTTCCCGCTATGGCTAGCATATCTCGACTGCAAAAAATCATTTTACAATGTCAAAATATGGGCAGTGCAATGGTCTCTTAAAAATTCGAGTATAGATCAAAAAAAGTATTCGTAAGCTATTCTGATAATGCACGCAAGTACCGTAAAATATATATAGACACATACGTTAAGCTAGGTCGTGAAAACCATTAAATTGGTATATCGAATATGCACTAAACATCTACCTGGCTTTGGGTCAATACCCATTTGCATTAAATAAAGCAAACAGTTTGCATTTTTAATCATATTTGCGACAAATTATAATAGCACGCTAGTTTTAATGTCGGACGTAAAAGAGTTACCGCATTCAGACCGCTTTGAAGCACGACCGCGGGAAAAATATCAACGTGATCGTCGTAACCGGCCTGTGTTTTATTACTTTTTCGATTCTATTTTATTTTATTTTATTTTGCGTTATGTACTCGTACTTATCAAGCGGAGTCTTTGTTGGCTTTTATGTTGGGTATTTTTCTTTCGAGTTACTTTGTTATTTATATGGCGGACGGAGACATTTCGAGTTTCCGGGTTGAGGTTGGAGATTTTTAAAAAAACACGTATTAATGGAACGTGATTCTCGGTCCTCTGGAGTTTATAATGATTAACGGAATTCTTATTTATTTAATAAATTTTGTATTCATTGCCCAAATTTTTATCCGAACTTATATTCATATTTTTTATTTATAATATAAAATATTAGCGTATAAAAATATAGTGGTGTACCTTTTTAAATTATAAAAAAAATTTAAAATTATGGTAATGGCCATGATATTGACTCTGTTAAAATTTTTGCGCTCATCGAATGTTTCCTGTAATAAATTGATTGCGTCGCGTACTATATGGCACGTTACACCATTTTATTAAAAGTAAAGCTCTTCAAAATTAATGCCGTTCAATTGGTGCATACAAACATAAAAGTCAGCAGTCAAACATAAAAGTTCGTAATAATGGATTTAAAGGCATTGACGTTCTCGCTGGCGTCATTTTCGAAAATATATGGGTCAATGTTTCAATGATTCCATCAACCCATGTAACGACGTCTCAATAATAGCACGTGGATTTTCTTCCCTCCAAATTCGGTAACTTTGTTACTGACGTATCATTCAACCAAAAGTAAGTCTCATTGCTGACAAATTATTCATAGAAAAAGTGGTTGAGAATAGAATTTCCAGTCTGTGTTCAATTTGTGCCAGCTGCGGTACCCACACGCCTTAAATCATATTTGAATACAAATGGCAAATATTTACTTATTCAAAAAAAGGTAACACAATGGCCATTCTCATGATTTTTAATTTCTTTTTCTTTTTAAAGTTGTAAACCTCTAAACAAACACTCGTTATAAATATCAACGTTATTTGTGTCTTAGAATTAAAAATTATATTGTTATTATTAAAAATTAAAAATTATATTGTTATTATTTAACCTGTTTATATGGAAAATATTTAGATCTTTATGTACGAAGTTATAACGTTGTCTCTTGACATTTAATTTTTCGTCCATTAAACAATATGCGAAATAAATATTTCTGTATAAAGTGAGAATTGAAACAAGTAAATATGTATGTATACTCTGATCTATTCTCTCTTAACGTGGAACATATCACATAGTTTTATAAATATTTCACTTGACAAGCCACAATTCTTTTACGTTCTATTTGAAGCCATATTTCATTTTCTTGATTACTTTTCCATGGTGTGATCCTCCGTTTATTTTTATAGTAAGGATCCACGTGAAAATAGATTTTAAAATAAAATCTGATACACTCAGACTTTATAGTTGAAAAAGTTTGTTGACGCTGACTTTTATTTCTATGAAAGTAATTTCCTAATTTAAAAAATAATTTTAAAATGAAAAAAAACTTCCCTAATGTACGAGTTTTTATAGAGTAAGGAAATTGTTTCACGTTAAGACTTTCACCGAAGCTTCTGCATATATGCAAGTACATCTTTCTGTTAGTACGCGATGTGTGTATATACGAGTACCTTTATTAGATTGAATGTGCAATATTCACATCCACAATTGTACATTAATTTGGTAAGGTTTTCTCTGTCTACATGTATAAACAATTCGGTGGTTGGTTCGTTTTCAATCTGGAAACTAGAAGTATTTCTGTTAACTGAACTTGAGAAGAGACAAGCGACCATGGAACTCCACAAGTATGTTCGCCACTTTTTTTTAATTCTTAAGGAATAAATAATAATAAAATGCAATAAATACTGAATATTATCAGTATTTGTTTGGTTTCGTAATGCATTTCATGTTATAAATATTATTTTTATTTTGACGCAGTTTGCGTTTATTTCGGGGAGGCTCAGGCGAGTATATAGCACTAACCACGACATTTACTTGGACTCTTTTCCGCTCATTTTAATTAATCGACAAACATTACCAGCTCGATACGGTCTCGTCCACTATGAATTTCACATATACGGAAATGCTGTTTTCCTGGTGGGACCCATCGAATTTAGTTAAAAACACGGAAACACCTGGTAAATACGTCTGGCAGCCCTAACTGTGAGTGTTATAATATGCATTGGAGGGATATTTAAAGGGTAATATCTGACTGTTTGTTTACAATTCAATTCAGTCAAGATGGATTTCATAATGATTAACGATATTAGTTGAATCTTTTATTTTATTCAATTAATACTATACATCGTAAATTATCTCGTAAAATTATTGAAGATACGATATTTGTAAAACCAGTTGGATAATTGATACCGATTGCAACCTATTTCAATTTTCGTTGCCAAAACCGTTATAAACATATTAAAATGTGAAACATATATACATCTTTTATAATTTTGAGTTTCTTTATAATATATAAAACGTATAGATATTTTTTATAAATTCAAGGATAAATTAAGTATATAAGAAGAAATTTTCATAAACATTCCCCTAAGTAAATTGAATTTACATTATTTATATAAATTAAAATAAAATGCTGTAAGAATTTTACTATAATTTATACAAATAATATAAATACGATAACAAAGTAAAACTAAAACGTTAATATCACAGCAAGTGAGCTAAGCCAAAACTAATACCTGCAGACGAGTTAAGCCGTGATAAAAGATAATTTACATTAATTTAAAATATATTATTTTAATATTAAAATAATATAATCATGGTTTTGTCCCTATATACATATACATAGTAGTTAATTGATAATATCCTCATAAGCTGCTTAACAATTTTCTTTATTTTAGCAATGTTTTTCAAAAATTAAATTGGATTGTACATATTTCAAATTTGTTATGAAGCAATATTTGAGTGTAATTGTCCTTATAAATATATCGAACTAAAATAAAAATATATTATAGTATAAACTTAACAGCAGGAATAATTAACAAATTTTGAAGTGAAAATTTCCTTGGGCGCGTTGAGCGATTATTGATCGGTGACGTGAATATTACGGGTTCGCGTCATAGACATGCTAATGTTAACACTATATCTTAACTATGAATATGACATGCTGCGCTTGGCCAGCAGTGAAAGCATATATGTATATATATATATATATATACAATTCAATTCCGTATATATATATATATATATATATATATATATTTATATAACATCTACTGCTCTGGCACCATACTGCAGACTGGCGAATGCGCCGCGATCTGTGTACACGTGTGCACATATGTAAATCAACATAATGTATATCCCAACGGTAAGATGTGCGCGTTGGAAGCTTTGTGGATTGGTAAAATCTTTCGAATTCGCGTCACCGACATGCCATAATGGCAATACACCTGTAGTTATAAGGGTGTTTAATAATAGGAGTGATGTGTACATCTTACATCTATGCAAGAAAAGTTAAATTGACTACGTGGAAAGTGTACATTGTACATTGTTTAATCCTTATTTGAGTTTAAATTTTATTTTAATTGTTTGATTGTGAGATTATATTGCAATACAAGAGCGAGTTATAAATATTTTAATATATTTAAATAGAAAAATTAATAACAAAAAAAAACATTTTTTTTTAGTATTTCATAGTGGCTTAAGAGTTATCTTACTAACGTAATAACGCAGATTTCTAGTCGACCGATAATACTTTTGTCGCGGAATTTAAAATAAAAAATTGTATCATCTTTTATAGCATCCACATTATTTCACGGTTTCAAGTTTTAAATTCTATCCGCAGCTCCATGACTGCTTATTTTTTCTTTCAAGTTGAGTCTAAAAAGAGACAGCTCAAACTGCGTCAAATTAATGACATCACAGGTACGGCTGCATAGCGCTAATTTATGTTTTGTGCTTCGAATTTCTTGACGAAAGTCTTGGACTTTGTAACCGGCTTAAGTTTTCCTTATGCCCAAAAGTGAATAATCCAGGTACAAAGTGCTTAGTTCGAGCGTAGGTTAATTTACATTACCCAACAAGAAATCCCCAAGGCATTAAACTTTCCGCTTGGGACGAGCCAAACCGTGTGGAGCTTGGATAATTTTCCCTCGGAAAGTTTATTTCGCATAGAAAATAAAATTATGATCAAATTTGCTCCCAAAGAATTGATGAACACGCCTTATAATAGTTATGGAACTAAAACCTATAAAGATCTAGTTCTTATTTACTCAATAAAGAGCAAAAAGTAATTAAATCATCAGGATACTCCCCACCGCCGAATGAGTCTATATTCCTATTCCCACAAAGGGCACCTCTAATTTTATTACGCACTTTTCGTCGGCGCGAGTTTCTAGTACCTATTATGGGCACGCGTACCTATCTATTTGTACTCAGTATTCTATTTGTACTCAATATATTCAATTTATTTTAACTTTATGACGACGTTGGAAAATTGAAATTGTGTGTTCCTGGAGTTTATTATTCAGATTGATGTAATGTTAAATTTGGAAAGCTCCTGCGTTAATTAGGAAGAGACGCAATGCTATCTATTTTAAGATTAACTTGAATTAAAAAGAAAACCGGAACCGTTATAAGATCACTCAGTTGTCTGTATATTACAGTCGTTTTTCTCAATAATCTCTTGACGTAGACACTTGAAATTTTGGCATAATAATGAAACATGTTAAATGGAATATATTTCAGATCTCAAATACATTGACATGAAATTTTTTTGAGAAAAAATTAGCTTATTCGGAGAAAATTACTCCACATGGAATGTGGGATATCTTATGAAAGAGCTAGTTGTAACCATTACACAATTATACGTAATTTTTTGGATTACATCTTATACCTGTAAACGTTCTAAAAATTTTAATGGAAATACCACGTAAATTTAAATATTTATAAGTAACTAAATATATAAGTAATCATAGCAGAATACGAATTCCATTTTCACTTGACAAGTTTATTACTACTCTCACCGTTAGCTGATTCCTATCATAGATTTGACGGTAACTATTATCATTTTTAATTACTCGTAAGCTTATTTTATATTAAAATGTTCAGAAGGTAGCTATGGTCATTTATGTCATTCATAAAGATAAATAAAATTTAAAAATCTGTCTGTTATTTTTGAAGATTTGGCTTCGACATACTTTTTTTTCCACTTATATATTTGATTTCAAAAGCGAGTATAATTAAAAATTAATTAATAATAAACCTCATAAAAGACAGAGGATTTCAGGCACGAAATTGCCATTTTCGCATTAACTAATTTGTGTTACAAGGACAAGAGAACGGCAGGCGAAGAAAAAATGATATTTCTTCATAACGTTACGAAGGTAACATATTTAATTTACATCGTAACAGGATAATAAAAATACGAGTACATTTCGTATTCAGAAACTTTGGCGGGAGAAAATATAATCAATTACATTTTTTTTAACCGAGAGCTAACGACTCCAGTGGGAAAGTTAGCTTAAGCCTTTGCAACTTTTGTACACTTTTCACCAGTTTTGAAATTGAAAGTTTGTATATATTTCTTTGAATAGATACATGAAAATTTAATGCTTTGTTTCGTACTTTTTGTGTAAATCAGAACAAACATATTGAGGAGTACTCGCGATGTTGCTAAAAGTATTCAGTTTTGCTTTTACGTGCCACAAATAAATTTCAGCAACTGGAAAACTTGTGCATTTGATACATTTTCAGGAGTTTGAAATATTAATAACGTTACTGCAAATATTTTTATTTTGAACTGTTCTTTAATACTTGCTTAGTGTAATCTTGGGTTCGTTTTGAAACGAAACTTTTAAGAAAGTGAAATATGTATAGCGTTATGTTTTTACGAATGCTTTGTGATACTAAAATGCTTGAAGTCTTCTATGTTGATAATATATGAGGAGAGGTAAAAGGAAATTAAAATATTAAATTAACTTATATGGTTTAAATAAAATTATTTTAAATAGATGGAAATATAATGTCCGTGTATAATAGTCAATTATATCGTATTATTAATGAAAAGTTTTTTATGTTATTTTATTTACAAGAAGGTAACAAAATACAGTATCGATAAATGTTAAGTTATTGAATTAAAACACCTTTGATTACACTATTATCTCCATAAGATTTTTAAAATTGTTTTCAACCATTAGAAATTTAATAGCTGTATCTCTCAATAATTTTTGGTTGAGTAGTTTCGGAAATCAATGTGGGAATATATTTTATGGGTATTTTCCAGTATATGATGATCTCTAAATATACGCTAGCGAAGACAATTTAAAAAAATCCATTAAGCCCTTACTATTATTCTATACAAACGATATCTTAAAACATACATGGAAATAAAAAAATTATGCCCTAAATTTCTATATAAATTCTATATAAATATTTGTAACATTAGCTATTGAGATATGCGCCGCTTAATATCCTTTATTGCTTTGTCAAATTTAAAATTTCTACTTCAAGCCCTTTTTTAGAAAAATTGTTACGATAGACAGAAATACAAACAAGGGAATGATATTATGAAGGTTTTACTTTCCTTTATTTTGTGGTACGGGACCCTAAATACGTGTACGGTCTGATAAACAGAATAAACCATCATTAATTCAAGTCAATTGTTTAATTCTTCACCATGTTAAAAAAAAAGATATAAATTAAAAATATCGAACTGCAATTATCAGTAAAACCATAAATTGTACTTATAATGTAACAGATACTTCACGTTCCGCAGCAATTTTTATGAATGTCCACCTAATAGTGGAGTAGGTGACCTTCTTCCGCCTTTTATCATTGGTGTCAAATATCGTAAGCCAAGCGTGTCGTGTGACACATGTCAGGTATTGCATGCGATTATTTGTTATATACCATAAAAAACACTTGACAAGATAAAATAGCACTCTCTATTATGTTTATTTATATAAGGTTCCTGTAAACTAATCGAAGAAAAAAGTCAAATTCATTGAAGCGACATTTTAAAAATTTTATACCAGAAAGATTTGAAATTCAATATTTAAAAAAAAATTTATTTAATATCAAAAAAGGCACTTAATTTAAAAGAATACTTAATTTAAAATAATGACCGCAATCAACGACATTAAATTCAATTAAATTTCTAAATATATTTTTAAACATAAAGAAATAAATCACTTCACAGTGGCTCCATTCTTTTTAAGAATACTATCGATTCAAAAAAAGTCATAATAGTACTCAATATTTTAAAAATCATTGCAATGTCGCAAAGCAACTCTTCAGATCGTACAAGTATTAGCTGCGAATATTGAACACAATTTGTCAGACTGAATATTTCAGATTGTTCATATTTCTTGTCGGGTACTGCGAGATGCCTCGCAATTTATGCCATGCTATTCTGGACTAACATTCCGTAAAATAATTAACCCACGAATCTGATACTTTAAATGGAACACGCTGAAATAATTTGAAATATTAAATAAATTGCAGTCTTTTCAGTTTCCAGTGAATGGTACAATTTTTTTTTAACTTTTGTGTCGATGGCTTTGTTGCTTTAAATTAATAAAAAATATTTATTGCACTCTCCATGTCAATGATAAAACCAACAATGAGTTTGTCGGTCTTTCTTTGAGAAATTACAATCAATCCGCGATAAGTAAATTTTACATCATAAAAATAAAAAATTACTATTTTTATATTTGCTACAAAATGCTATTTTTCATCCAAGGGCACATACCCAGACCTACTGACCAAAATGTGAAAAATATTAATATGCTTATAAAAATTTACTGTAGGTGCACTTCCTTAAAACTGACGAAACCGACAAAATATTTTTGAAAAGTTTCAATGTATCTTCAATAGAATTACTGAATACTTGTGTCACTAAATGTTTTTTTTATCTTTTGTCATGGAAAATAAATATGAGTCAACTTGAATTTATTTCCTAAATGAAAACCTTTATTTTCCTATAATAAAACAGCTGTTAAAAATATTCGTATTTTATAATATTACTACTTATACGAGTATTTCCGATAACTATAAAATCATCCAAAGTGTTACTAATTAGTTTTACCTACGATATGGATCATTGAAAATATTCATTTTATTATAAATTTTGGAGATAAAATACTAACTTCAATTTGGTGAAGTTAACTGATATCGAAGCTTCGTAGCCATGTAAATATTGTTAGTGGCGCACTCAAATGTTCAACGGCAAACACAAATAGCAATTTGATCTAGCATGTCTATAGAAATACTCACATGTATTACGATGTATTTGAACCTTTCATAGATTATATGAAAAATAGGCTATCGGTGATTTCAACTTATTATTTATAGCAATAAACATAAAAATTAGCACCTGCGTTGCAAGTGGTAGACAGTCATTCGCTACCTCTATACCTTTGTAAACATAACCTCGATATACAATTTATGCTGGATGCCAAATGAATCCTATTCTAATGGACATTTCTTCGATACAAAGATTAACAAATACTTTATTCTTCGATATTGGCAACATTTTGTTTAAAATATTTACAGATTTTTTTAGTAAACCCTGGCTTAGATCTAACTTTTTGTGCCAATCCTATTGAGAACATTTTACAATGTTTGATGAGAACCTTTTACATATGAAATCATGAACTCTGGCGGAAAAATTTGAGAGAAAGCGCAAAAGACTCGATGTTGTTCTGGGAAATATTTTCTGCAAAACGGAGCGACATAACGTTTATTTATATATCTTCTCAAAAAATCCTTTTTTCTAAGATTTTAATGCCGTCATTTTGTACAATATTTTATAGTACGGCAATAATAATGATAATAAAATTAATTACTGTGTTCTTCAAGAGACCAGTTTGCTGAGACTCCAACTGGTGGCTATTTTGCTTTATAAACAAAACTTAACAATTTAAAACCTAATCAACTTTTAATTTTTCTGTTCAACCAACGTAAAATAAAAAATATATAGGCACGGTTTTCTTATGGTAGGATATTTATGAAATTTACAATTGTTTTTAATGACAGTGTATTCTCCACGACTTATTGCCAATTGATAGTTGTTTATTTTTGGGAATCGTTTTCTTAGTTATGTAAATTTAGTTTCATCAAAATTAATAGCAAAATTCCCTTAAATCGTGTCAAAAAACCATTGAACAAAATTAACAATTTCATTTCCACGGTAAAACTTTACTTCGCACCTCTGTGTACCTACAAAGAGGTTAACGACTTAAAATATCGGTACTTTTATTAGAATAAAAAATTTAATCTAAAACCTATTTGCGGCTTGTGAACCTATTAATAATTCTACAGTTTTATTTAAAGTGAAATGCTTAAATAATTAAAATATATATTTTTAAATAAATGAGGAAAATATTTTAAATTTTAACAATAAACATTACATCCAGTTAACTTGTGAAATTTCATATTTAGTAATTTCTTATATGAAATGCTATCACACTTATATTCACTACATTTAATAATTTTAGAGAAGTGTGTGTAATCAATTAACATGAATTTATAAGTCACACATAAAAACTAAAATTCCACAATTTTTTAATTTATCTGAACTACTCGTGTGGCAAGGACGTGAATTTCACATCCTAACCACATGGAAAATTAAGGAGTGGTGAGAGTTTCCAGTTAAGTAATTTGAAGCAAATGCGATCCTGCTTCGTCTATTATAAGTAACAATGAAAATGAAAATATAAAAATGTATCAGTCATTATAACTTTTGCCAGACATTGCCCGATTGTTCGTGTTTTATATGTATGCGAATATTGAAAAGAGGTGGTACACATGAAGAAAATTCTCAATCACATTTTTCGTGTAAATAACGGTACCTTCAAAATAGTATTTAGCTACGTATTGATTTGAATAATTTTTTTTTGTTTGAATGGCCACAATACATTCTCATCATAAATTTATTAGAGTTCACGAGAAATGAAGACATACGGTAGAATTTATCAACAGTATATAGAAGAAGTTATTGAGTTTGGATGATAAAGGTCTGATGATAATCTAGTAATAAACTCTACAATTTTAATACGTCTAATGGCAGAATAAATCGGCTCTTTAGCAAAGTCAAGGCAAAATTAAGGGACTGGGATTTGGTGATATTAACATTTCACTAATAAGGAGTAAACTCATCGAGTGTGGTCTCGTTTTACTTTTGCCGATGTAAGCATTGAAATAACAAAGTATATAGACAGACAAATTTATACTAGTATATAGAAAAAGACACAAAGCTAGTAGAACATTAGTAGGGGGAAATAGTATGTAAAGATATATATATGTATATATATATATAAATATATATATATATATATATATATATGTATATATATATGTGTATATATATATATATATACATATATATATATATATATATATATATATATATATATACATATATATATATATATATATATATATATATATATATAATGATAGATTATATTCATATAAATGAAGATTTATATGAATATAATTAAATATATTGAATGCTGCGAATGTCTGCTCTGATTAAATAAATTACATATTGTTGACATTGCATTTATTCTGAGTTCATGAAATATTAGGTAACAAAGAATATGATAGGCACTAAAACTTAAAATTACCGCCGAACAATAAAAAATTAAAAATAAAATAGAATATAGGAATAGAAATTAGGAGTACTAATTTGGAACTTTTGCGGCATGTCATCATTTCCGAATATATCTGTTAATATGATATTTTGACAAAATATTGTTTAGTAGATAGATGCAGTTAAATTTAAAATGTAATTCTCTGTCATAAATAATCCCTCTCAATCTTTCGTGGGTTTTTAAATAACCATTTAAATAACCAAGTTTTATGTTTCAATTTATAAAATTATTTACCAACGTTTGTATTGAATTCTTTTCCATACTTACGCCAACGAGATATAAATAGCGAAGAGCAAGAATTTTTTTGCTCGATAATAATATTAATTATTTATAATTTCTCTAAATGTAGAGCCTTTCATCCAGCAAAAATTTAATAATTTTTGCATTAATGGAACTTGACCTCTGATAAAAAAGACTGCCATATTCTTACAAAGCATTTACTGCAAAATAATAACATTAATATCGTAAAATCTTTCAACTGATAGGTTAATATTTAATTTAAAATGCTTATATAATTTCAACATAATTGTTCCAAAGTCAAAATAAATAAGTAATAATGGTTTGTTAAATTCTGATCAAAAGATTTCATATAGACATAGGCCACTATGGTTGCTATCATATATAAAATATTAGATTTCATATGAAGACATAATGCTCTCATAAGCAGATAATATTAATAAAAATATAATAAACTCGAACAGAAATAATTATAATTTACTATGTGTTGCTAGCGTGTATCAATTATTATATATGATTAATATCAGGGATCTCTTAGAGTATGTGGATAAAGGATAAAAATATAAACACGTATATGTACAAGAGAAATATATGGTTTAAAAAAAAATACTATTCTGAAAACCATTAATTAAATACGAAAAAAATTAATACCGCAAAAAACAAATTTTTGTATTATCGTGACCACGTATAATAAATAATATTAAACTTAACATGTTCAAGAAACACAATCGGATCGCAGTAATTGACAAAAAATAGTTAATTAGTAGCACATAATACTTTACAAGTTTATGTCACAAGAATCTCCGTCACTTGGGGTGCCATATAGTAAAGTTCTGCAAAGCTGTTATTAACAAAGTTAATATAAGAACACATTTGGTACACCTGTTTCCATGTTAAGTATATTGTTTTTGTGGAAGAAATTAGAGCCTGATGTGCTTGCTCTATGTTTATTAATACAGACAGTCGTTCCGTACCAACACAGTGCACGAATCATCTATGCACTTACCTAGTGCAATCGTTGGATCCCTCAACGAAATAATGTTCCTGTTGTTGCTATATCAGTTTAAATCAAATGGCTTACATGTAGATATAATTGTTTCGGTCAATGGACGACAATTTTGGAATCAGAATATTGAAAGTACTTTACCCCACAATACACGGTTTATAATAGAATTCACACGAATCCAAATTTCAAAATTACGCTATTTCCGGCTTGAGATTGTGAGACGTTGGGAAATATAATGTTCAAAGAAAATAAATGGTTGTGTGTGTGTATGCGTGCGAGCGTATATATATATATAAACAATATATATATATATATATATATATATATATATATATATATATATATATGTTATGTATTACTAACTAATTTACATTTCAGCATATTTTGTGCAAATCATCTAATAAAAGGAACACGATTGCTATGCAAATTTGATTACAAACTGTTTAAGATAGACATATCTTTCAACTGGCGTGAAAATTTCAATTCGTAAGTATGATTTTCTTGATCATGAGCACTATAAACCTTCAGTTCATAAGCACTAATCTCCTTAATAAAAATCCACTGTAATACATGATCAAAATCTGCTGTAAATTTTCATGATCAAAATCGACTGTAATATTTCGTTTTTATATTCTTTTCAGTTCTGTTTTTTCATCCAATCATCTGGAAATAAGATGGAATAAAAAAACTGTTTTTGTTACAATTAATTTTTCATATTTTTTACAGCTCTAACATTTACTCTCACCGATACCACCTACGGAAATATATGTAATTGGAAGGATGAACTTAAGGATCATTTTGCCTTCATTCTTTTGGAATTAAAGTTGAAGTTGGAATTTAATCAGATATAGAAGTTGGAACTGAAGTTAAATTTGAAATTAAAACTGAAGCTGAAGGTAAACCTGAAGCTAGAGAGGAAGCTAAACCTGAAGCTAAAGTGAGTCTTTTGAGAATCACCTTCTGAATACTTTGCCTATAAATTAAACCAAAGAAAATCTTTTAAATTTTTTTATAGATTCCCTGTAGCTCTATTTAGAGAAATGTGCGTTTTAAGTCTTACTGTTATCTATGAAATTTTATATAATTTAATCAATGAAGATGCCAAAATTTACTAAGTGAATGTTTATGAAGAGGTTTCAAAAACAAATAAAAATTATATTTTCTTTATGTTCGTGTGCCTGTTCATCTGTCTAGACTATTTAGCTCTACGAAATTGTTTCCTCTCTACGAAATTGTCGAAATTGTTGTGTGCATTTTTGGACTTCTTGCTTTATTTGACGATGTCATTTTAATTATTTTAATTATATATAAGAAATGTAAATAATTTTTATTTGTTGCTACAATCCAAATCAAAACATTGCAATTAATACAATATCATAATAGTTTATGAAAAACAACCTCTTAATTAATCTTACGACCAAACTTTTTTAATTTAGATAATATATTTTCAAATATCGTTTAACTGCTGTTTAACTTGTAGAAGTATTACTTTTAACCGAATTTGTATTAAGACAAGGAATTTTTATAATTTCGTCAAGTCTGTCGTCCGTCCTTCCACGACATTTCAAATGTATTATTACGATTAACTAACATACGCAATTAGAAGAGACAGACGTTTATGGAACTTTGTAAGTATGTCCCCCAAATTTCTTTTCATTTGCAAGGAAAGAACAATGATAAAATGCAGTAAATACAGAATATCAGCTGTATTTTTTAGGTTACAGGATGATCGTTTGATGAACTATGATAGCTGAGTCTTTTATTTTGTTAAATTAATACCACAGATTATTTTGCCATATGCAACCTACTTTGATTTTCGTTGCATAAACCGTTCGAAATATATCAAATTAGCTTACGACAGATATATGTCCATATATATATATATATATATATATATATATATATATATATATTTATGTATTTATATATATATATATATATATATATATGTATATATGTATATATATACATATATTTATATATATGTAGTATATAACTTTTACATATTTGAAATTTTGTGATAGATTAACCGTAGAAAATTACGTTTAAAATTCAAGTTTAAATTAAAAATATATGACGATATTTTCCTAAATATTCGCCTTAATATAATGAATGGCTATTACTTTAATTTCCTTATTTTATTTTAATTAAATAAGTAATAAAAACACTACATTACAATACAACTGAAACGTTAATATTACAGCAAGCGACCTAATTCGAAACTAATACCTTGACGCGAGTTACTACATGACAATAAATAATGAACTTTAATATGAAAATGTCATTTTAAAATTATAACAAAGTTGAGGAAGCAAGTGTGTAAACTTTTAAATTGTTATTTTTGCTAAAATTACAATTTATCATCAAGTGAACAAAATCGAAACTATAAAAACTGAACCTTACTAATTCAAAAAAAAAACTGAAAAATAAAAAAAAACAAGTTAGATGATTATAATTTCAATGAAAGATATTCGTCATTGAATTGTGAAGCCGTAGGTAGCGTTCAGTTTCGTGATGTCAATATTTTACAGTAAAACATGTGTCAAAACTGAATCACACGTACGCCTTCACAATTCAGTGACGATTACCTTTCTGTGAAAAAACTAACACTCAATACGAACTGATTGATATGTCATTTGCTCGGTTCAACAGCTTTTGAAATACGATCAAACATACGTACATACATACATACATATATAAACTGTTAAATTCATAACCCTTTCTTTGCTGCACCGTAGTCGGGTAAAAAGCAATAATTTCTCCAAAGTCAATTAATTCCATTTTATATAAAATTACAAATACGTTATTTTAATTACAAATCTACATAGCATGTTTTTGTTTGTTTTATTTGCTGTAACTACTCCACGAATTTCAACGACATTTAGTGTACATGTTACTAGTATCAAAGAGATAAGTATAGAATATTTTCATCTTTAAAAAATATACTTTTAACTGGTAATTAAAAAAGTCCCCCATTGAGGACAAAATCGTGAAAATAAGTACTTAAATGTATTTACAAAAGCAGTTAATTAATAATATAGTTCCGAACAAATTTCTTCATTTCTACAATGTTTTCAACATTTCTACATAGTTTTCATAGTTAACATAAACACATCATGGATTACAATTAGTTTTTAAATGAAAATAAATGGAAGGGTATAAACATTCGATTTGGTTTTAAATATTATTTGAGCGGAATTATTCGAAAATTATATTGCATTAAAATAAAGATATATTATAGTTTCAAGACTATGCAACGTACTTGATTGTATGAATAATTAATAATTTTTTTTAACACCGCATCTAAGTATAGAAAGTTCAAACGTCAAAGGAACGACATCGCAGGTACAGTTGCATCGCGCCAATTAAATTAAGCTTTGTGTTTCGAATTCCCTCACGAAAGTCTCAAACTTCTTAACCGACCTAAGTTTTCCTCACCCCCAAAAGTGAATAATCCAAGTACAAGTAAGTGCTTAGTTCGAGGGTAGGTTTATTTACTTTACTCAACAAGAAATCCCCAACCCATTAAATTTCCGCCTGGGACGAGTTTAAACCGTGTGGAACTTTGGAAATTTTCCTTCAGAAACTTTACGTTGCTTATAAAATAAAATTATGATTAAATTGGCCCCCAAAGAATTGATTAATACACCGAATGACAGTTGCGAAACAAAAATCAATTAAGTTATAGTGCTTATTTACTCAATTAGAGTGCAGAAAGTAATTAAATCCGCCGACTGAGTCGATATTCCTACTCACACAGAGCGCACCTCTAATTTTATTACGTGCTTCCCATGAGCGCGAGTTTCTACTACGTGTTATGGGTACGTGTATCTACTCAGTATTTTCAAATCATTTTAACTTTAGGACAAGTTCTGAAAATTGATATCGTATTTTACGTAGTACTGGTATTTACTATTAGGATTGATTTATTGTTAAAGTTAGAAAGCTCTTAATTCTAAGCTCCTAATTCAATAATTAATTAGGAGTACCCACAACGTAACCTATTTTAATGTTCCATCCATCAAAAATTTAAAACTTATAAGATCATTGAGCTGTCTATGTATTACAGTCGTTTTTTTTTAAATCTCTTGACGTAAAAACTTGAAATTTGGCACAAAAATAAAGCATGTTAACTCGTATATATTTCAGGGTATAACACTCAAAGATGCCCACTTGAAAACAATGTGAGGAAAAAATAACTTATTCGGAAAACAATTATTCCATATAGATTGTTGGTCGTCTTTTAAAAAAACTAGTTGTAAAAAAACTAGTGTATATCAAAATTATTCATAATTTTTTGTATTATATCTTAAACCTGCGAAAGATACAATAAGCTATATAATTACGTTGTAAAATGTTATTATTTCAGTTTATGGAAAAACTACATAAATTGATATGGTTATAAATACCGAAATATGTACATAACCCTAATTGAATACGAATTCTATTCTTACTTGACAAGTTTATTACAATTCACACCGTTAGCTGATTCCTATTATTGATCTGATGATGACTATTATAAATTGTTGTTAATCGTAAGCTTATTTTATATTACAATATTCAGCAGCGAGCTGTGGCCATTTATGTTTTATATAAAGATAAATAAAATTGAAAAATCTCTCTGTGATTTTTGTATTTTTGGGTTCTAAATAATTCTTCCTCTTGTATATTTGATTACAAAAAGGATATAATTAATAATAAATTATTGATTTCAAAATATGTACTTATTAATATAAGTAATTTGATATAGATTATATTTGAAGTTGATTTTGTATAAATTCATTATCACTTAATTTTTATTCACAACTAATTGAAACTATGTGATATGATATTTTTTCTACTTTATTCTTAACTACTTAGATTTTATTTTATGACATTTTCAGGTGGGCAATTTATAAACATATTGTATCAGATAGCGACTTGCTGATAATAGGCTAATCAATGGTGTTTTAATACAATAACTAAACACTTAGAAAAAATGTCGTTTAATTTGCTATAAATCGCACATACTCTTTATTACCAGTGTATCTATACTGATTTATTATATTCTTGTAGATAAAATTACTTTAAATACGTGTATTGCATTTCGTGTTAACTTAATACTTTTAATTAACAATGCTATAACATTGACTATTATAAACGAACATAAAATTTCCATCTGTTTAAAGTAAATTTTTATAAATATTCCTATAAACGAAACTAAATATTTTCATTTCCTTTTATCCCCTCCCTATATATTATCTACTTCAGCCACTTCAATCATTTTAATGTCATAATTAATTCGTAATAAACATAACGCTATACACATTTCGTTTTGTTAAAAGTTTCGCTTCTATTACTCGAGATTGAATTTAACAGGCATTAAACGAACATTCCGAAATAATAAAAACATTTCCAGATACGCGATTATAATTTCCATCTCCTGAAAATGTATCAATTGCACATATTTTCCAGTTGCCAAAGTTTATTCTTGGTACGCAAAAGCGAAATCCATTAAATTTAGCAAAATTGCAAATACTCCCTGCCGTGTTTGTTCAGATTCATACTGAGTTACAAAACAAAATATCAAATTTTCATTTTTTATTAAAAAGACATAAAATTTCAATTTTTAAGCTATGAAAAAATGGCAAGGGTAACTTTCCACCCGTATTCGTTAGCTCTCGGTTCGAAATAAAAATGTAATTGATTTTATTTTCTTCCGCCAAACTTTGTGAATAAGCAATGTACTCGTATCGTACAACGTAAATTGAATATTTAACCCTCGGTATGTTAGGAAGAATTATAATATTTTCTTCTCCCTTCATTGTCCTGCCCTTTTAAAGGAGATTAGTTATTGCAGAAAGGGCAAGTTTGTCCATAAAAGTTTATGTCTTTTACGAGGTTTTCCTTGTTTGTCGTGAAAAGTTACCGCACTTTTATTCAATTATTTGGAGTGTAAGAGTACACTGAGAGGTTTTATATTCTTCGTAAATAAAAGAGCCAAGTGTACATCACGGAATGCGCACATGGAAATTAGTAGTAATTTTGAAATGGCAGATATACTAGCAATGTTCGTTTATGGTGTTGGAATATTCATGACTACTTATTTATAAACATATAAAAATAAAACTGTAAGAGATTGATTTCTCTACAAGGAAAATACATTAAAAGTGATTGATGTAGTGTAAAAATGATAACAGAAACCAGAAAAAGTTTTTTAGGTATTTTCGTCTGTTTTTCTGTACGTTAATTTTTTCTTCAATCACGCGAAATCTACTGAAAGGATTTTGATGAAATTTTGGATGCTAATTTAGGTTTACACCCTCCAGCATCATATAAAATATAATCTGAATATTACAGGATTTATTTGAATATTACAGATTTAAAAAATCCGTGACTTGGTGAACATTACTATATTATTACTCTCAACGCCATCGTATACCATTTTTAGTAATAAAAAGGATAATAATAGTTTCGACAGTAAAACATTATTTTTTTGTGTGTGAATACCATGGGATACAGCCAGTACTAAATATATTTGATGAGCTTATCCTATAAGGATATTTTATTACCGTTTACTAAACGTCAATAAAGAACACAAAAATGTAATTATAATATAGTGCAAATTGAAACAAGTTACGTTAATTAGAAAAGCATAGGACATTAGTCATATTAAAAAATATGCAAAAAATCCGGCTTTTAAATAACTGTTGACGTTTAATTAACGATAAGAAAATAACCTTATAAGATAAGCTCACCAAATATATTCAGTACTCGCTGTACTCCACGGTTTCAATCCAAAAATATACGGTTTTACAGTTGAAATTTTTATTATACTTATTATTATTAAAAACGCTAAAATATGGCGTTGATAGTAATATTATCGTAATGTTCAACACGTCAAATTTGTTTTCAAATCTATAATATTGAAATAAATACTGTAATATTCCGATAATGTCCTGTAGGTTGGTATAAATTATTACTGTACAAAATTTCATAAAAATTCGTTGAATAGATTTTTTGTGATTGAAGAACAAATTAACGTACAGATAAAAATTCCAAAAAAGTTTTACTGGCAACTATTACCACTTTTTACACAAAATAAATCACTCACTTTAAAATGTTTACCAGGTATGTAATTGAATCTCTTACAATTTTATTGTTACCTTTATATACAAGTAAATAAAAAAGTAATCATAAGTGTTCTAACATAAAAGAACATTGCTACTAAATCTATTATTTCAAAATTACTATGAAACTGCTTTAGGTTGTCACGTGACGTACACTTGGCTATTTTATTTATGAACAATAAAAAACCTCTCAGTGTGCCCTTACACTCTAAGTAATTACACAAAAGTGCGGTAACTTTGTACGACAACGATTCATACACAAACTTGCCCTTTCTGTATTAATTAATCTCTCTTAAAAGCGCGAGAGAACGCAGGGCGAAGAAAAGATATTATTCCTCCATAACGTAACGAGGGTAAAATATTCCATTTACATCGTAACAAGATCAGAAAAATACGAGTACATTGTGTATTCAGAAAGTTCGGCGGGAGAAAACAAAATCAATTACATTTTTTTTCGAACTGAGAGCTAACGACTCCGGTGGGAAAGCTTAGCTTAAATCCTTGAAACTTTTCCACACTTTTCCTAAGTTTTAATATTGAAACTTAATATTTATTTTTTTATTAAAAAAAATTAAAATTCTACGTTTTGTTTTATATATTTTCGATATATCTAAACAAACCAAGTGAGGAGTGTTCGTAATTTTGATAAATTTAGTGGGTTTTGCTTTCGCGTGCCTCGAACAAACTTCGGCAACTGGCAAACTTGTGCATTTGATATATTTTCAGGAGTTGGTGAATGTAATTGCGTTACTGGGAATGTTTTTATTATTTCGGAATATTACTTTAATGTTTGTTTAATGCAATGTTGGGTTTGTTTCGAAGAGAAATTTTCAAAAAAAACAAATATATTTAGCGTTATATTTGTTACGATTTCCGTGTCATGTTAAAATGGTTGAAGTTGCTGAAGTAGATAATGTATAGGAAAGGGATAAAAAAATGAATGTTAATATTTGTTGTGGGGATAACCCTTATGTAAATTTATTTTCGGTCCATGGAAATTTTATGCTCGTGTATATGTCAATACTATCGCATTATTATCGAAAATATCGAGTTAATATTGAATGAAATATATGTAGTTTATATTAATTTATCTTCAAGAAAATAACAAAATCTTCAAGAAAACAACATAGTATAGATGCACCGGTAATAAAGAATATACGCATTATCTAGCAAACCCAAATGATATTTTTGGGAAATGTTTATTTATTATTTTGAAACACCATTGATTACCCGATTACCAGCAGAAGATTTTTTAAAAAAATTCCGCCATTGGGAAGTTGCTTGATACAATTGGCAAGAAGCTTGATACAATTTTCAACATTTTTAGTAAAATTTGTAGAATAAGGGTTAATTAACGAATATTCGTATATAATAGTTCTTAAAAAAATTTAAATTGCCATTTTATTCAGAATGCTGATAAAAATTAGGGAATTAATATAGCATGACTTAGTGGAATTGTATACATAAAAAGGAAATACAACGAATTTTTTAATTTACAACTGATAAAAAGAAACAAAACACATCATGTATCAGTCTAAGTTGCTGTAAGAGGATTTCATTTATATGTAGGTACTTGTGAACGATGTAAGTTATATACAATAGGAAATTAGGTACATTTATTTCTATTAAGCCATAAATGTGTTAATTTTACTATCTATACGTAACATAGTCGTACTTATTTCAAACATTATGAGACCAAGAATAGTCGTTATTGTTTTCCTACAATCTATGCCTAAGTTTTTAAAACTTTCTATCGTTCATAATTTTCGGTAGACTAGTTTCGGAAATAAATGGAGGAACATATTTATTTCGGGTATTTTTCAGTGTACGATGTCTGAAGAGACGCTATCGAAAATGATGAACAAAATACTTTTTAGGTTTTACTAATAGTCCTTTGAAACAATATCCTACACCACATGTGAAAATAAAAAATATTCAGGTACGTAATTTTACTTTTAAATTTCATATAAATATTATATATTAGCTATTGAGCTATGCGCAGCCCGATATATTCAATTTCTTTGCCAAATTAAAATTTTCTACGTCAAGCGGTTTCTGAGAAAAAAAAACTATAATTGGTAGAAAGACAGATACTGCAAAGGTTTTATGAGGGTTTCAGTTTTTTTTCCATTCGGGACCCTAAATACGTACATCTACAACTTTTTTTAATATCGCAAAGCGTCCTGACACTCGTACCGCAAAGAGTCAATTATTTTAATTGTCCACAATTAAATGAAACCACGTGACGTAGAATTATTTCTACTTTCTTTAATTTCTTTACCACAACCTAAGTTTCGTTGTATTACAACATCTTCCGGTGGGATATTAGCAAAGATTAACTCTTAGGAAGAACCAACAGCATTTATATGTTTCAAACACAATAGCGGAAGCCTGGTTTGTGCGGATTTTTCCATTGTTTATATTAATGAGTTTATTGCAGGGTCGCAGTGTAGGTTTTATTATGTTTCCGAGATTTATACAATGTACCAGTATTTTAGTGAGGGTAATAAATTCAATTGTTGTTATTATGTGAGGCTATACAATGCAAACTTTACGGTGTATATAATAAAATTAAATGGAAGTTATTATCGGTGATATATTTATACAAATTAAGGGTATTTGAAAGTAAGGACAAGGTAATACACTAATTCCACATATCTCCGGTTTTGTGTATTATTTATTTATTTATTTTGCTTTAATTTTTTATTTTTTTGTTTTTTTTTATTATTTATACTTTTATTTATGTGTATTTGTGCTGAAACTATTTCCAGGGTCCTGTAGTATCAATGTTTTATATTTATATTATATCTAAAATATATTAAGAATGGGTGATGATATTATATTTAGTTGTTCATTTAATATATTAACCTTGGTATCTTTTTTATGTCTGTTTATTTCTAATGTTTCTAGGATATAAAGTTTATTACCTTTTGTATTTATTTGTAATATATAGGGGGCATTTTCAGTATGGGAGTGACGGTTATTTTCAATGAGATGTTTAGCAAAGTGAGATGTGTCTGGTTTTTCATTTCGCCAGCTGGTAGTGTTCTTTATATTTTATATTAAAATCTGTTCCTATTTGATCTATGTATACACTATTACAGTCGTTACATTTAAGTTTATAGATACCACTCTTTTTATGTTTATCTATTTTTTCTTTATTATTAATAAGGATTTAACCCAAGTTATTTAAAGTACTATAAGCACATGTCGTATTATTTATATTTTTATTATTAGTTAAGAGTTTTCCTAATTTGATTGATACATTACCTACGTATGGGATAGATTTATAGAAAATATTATTATTATTTGGTACGACCGGGTATATTTCTTGTATTAGTATTTTTCTTAATTTATTATGGTACAGTTTTGTGACAATTGATGGATCATAATTTTTATTTATTGCGATTTGTTTTCTAGTTTTTATTTCTTTACGTAGATTTGCTTTTTTTAGAGGGATGGTTAAAGCTCTGTAAATCATGGAATGGAAGGCTGCTAACTTATGGAACCAAGGGTTAGTGAGATTGACCATTAATAATGGAGTCTGTAAATGTGTCTTTTCCAAATATACTAAATTTATGTTTTTGCTAGATTTTCTCCAATGATTTATGTGTTGTATGCTTCCGAGTATTGTAAATCTGTGTTACACATGACGAAACAATTCAATCCTATTTTGTATGCAAAGGAAGATATTTTAAAAATAATACTTAACTATGTAATATATTTGATTATTCTTTTTTATTAATTGCTCCAGTATATTCTTGTGAAAAAATGATTAGAATTTGATCACGGAAGTTAAAAAACACCATAGAATTCCTCAACAGCGGGGCGAGAAGAGTTGTTAATGTCAGAAAGGAGAGAATCAACAATTTAAAAATGTATAGGCCACTACGAAACTGCTTCATGCATTTTCATATACACATTTGCTCGGTTTCATTATTTTTACCATACATTTTTTAACCTTCCCCTATACGGATCTCTTCAAAATAGAATTAAACTGGAATTATATGTCTCTTACCTTGATATTTTGACACAATTTTTTTTAATAGATACAGCTAATATCTACAAATTATTTAATAGGTACAGTTAATATTACAATTTAATATTTACACTAAACATTTTTTAAATTTTTCTTTGAATTTTTAAATTTAAAAATTTTCTTTAAATTTTGTAGTTTTTGAAATAAGCATGAAAAGTGTTATGTCCTAATTAATAAAATTATATATAAATGTTTGAATTTCAGTTTTTATTTTCCATAACTACTCCAAATGGATAATAATAGCGAGCAGCAAGGATATAATGCTCAATGTATTTAACGTACACACACACACACATATGTATATATATATATATATATATATATATATATAAACATATATGTTATATAACAGATTTATAGATTATATTCCTCGCAGTCGGTATTCCATAAGTTTTTTTTACAAATACTTTTTTTATGAAAATTAAAAGAAACATCTTTTAATAAGAAATTAATCCACGCCTCTAAATGATAAAATAGAAGTGATATATTCTCGTACTGATACAGACCTGCGGGTCTGATAATCGTCATAATAAAAGTTTAATACTAATCCCAGTTCCGACAATAGGAGGTCCGGCATTTAAATCAAATAAAAGGGTCGCGATTGCTATGCGAATTTGATTAAAAACTGTTGTGAATGTGATACGTTATGCTTCTTTTTTTGAGAATTTGGTTCAGTTTCTTATCAGACAAACTAGGATGCAAATTTCAATTAATAAAACAAAATTTTTCGGGGATGAGCACAATATATCACAGTTGACAGTTAACAGCAGTACAATATTCGAATTCATAATAAATTTGCTGCAAAACCGTGTTTTTTATTTTATTTTCAGTTAATTTTTTTTCATTTGAACATGTAAAGACATACCTAAATGAAAAAAAACATCACATTTATTACTGTTTACTTTGCCACCTCTAACCCTTACATTTATTTTACCTATACCTCTTACGGAAATATTTGTAATCGGAAGGATCAAATTAATTAAGATTTTGGGTTCAATTTTTGTTATATTTCACGTCAGAATTATTTTATACCTGTTGTGAAACCAAAGCTAGGAACCATATTTCTATATTTCAAAATAAACCATACTGCAATATTACTGCTTGTAATCTAATTTTATTTATAACCAGCCATGCCCAACAGATTTAAACTTGTTGAATTTGGAATAAGAAAAGTTATAAGCTATCTTTTTCTCTAATATATTGCTCTTGGTTTTAAACTACACAATACCAAATTTTATCAAAATTTGTGCAGTCGATTTTGCGGGATTAACGAACAACGTGCGTTTATGTATTTTTATCAAATACAGTATACAGTTTGTAGTTTTTTTATAATTATTGAATTTAAAACAACTATTTAACTATTTTCATAGAAGTAAACTTAAGACATACTTAATTGTCTATTTTATTGACAAAAATATCTCATGGTCTTCTGGCG
Source organism: Druceiella hillmani (assembly GCA_039881145.1). Taxonomy (NCBI): domain Eukaryota; kingdom Metazoa; phylum Arthropoda; class Insecta; order Lepidoptera; family Hepialidae; genus Druceiella; species Druceiella hillmani. The sequence goes on along the minus strand of JAYKKI010000025.1, from coordinate 13,973,605 downwards.
AGAATACTACATAGAAAATTTAATGTGATAATGATTTTACTACTAATTAAATATTGTCTCGTTAAACATCGCACATCAATGTATAGATAACCTGGTCAGCTTGTTCAACAAATGTTTATTCTTAGGTGAAATTATGAAATACTAGGAAATAGCCATAGTAATCTTGCCATTCAAGAAATATTGTAAGAGAGATCAAAGAACTATAGACCTATATGTCTTATTTTGTAAATATATAAACGATTGACCAAGGTGATAACAAACAGATTTACCGCCTAGTTAGACTTCCACCAACCAAAAAGCAAGCAGGGTTCAGAAAAGGCCTTAGAATGTTAGACCACATCCTAACTATGAGGATGCTTACCAAAAAAATAACAGAATACCAGTTCCTCCTATGGCTAGCATATTTCGACTGCAAAAAATATTCGACAGTATGAAAATATGGGCAATGCAATGGTCTTTTAGAAATGTGAGTATAGATCAAAGATATAGGTGATTTACAATCCTGATTGCCAATATCTATAAGCAGGCAGCTCTGGGAGTGTCTTCGTCACCAGTATTGAGCAAATCCGTAACTATACGAAAAGGTGACCTCCTGGTGAGGAGAAACAATATCACTAAAACTTTTTACATCGTCGTAGAAGACGTCTTTAGACAAATGGGTTGGGAATACAAAGGTCTTATGATATGAGGTACACCTTTAATTAATTTGAAGTTTGCGGACGATATATTACTGTTTGCTAATATTTCAGATGAAATTCATACTATGATATGTATGTGCACCTGGATATGTATGGGGCCAGGAACAAGGAATGAGTATAAATACACAGACGCAGAATGCAGTAGACCGACGCACACGATTGGGAAGGGAAGCCTGCTTTAAACTCGAGTTCGTCTTAAACTGAATATATAGAACCACTCAATAGCAAGCTCATTCAATCAGGGTGTATAACCAGCTCTCATTTTTGGAGCCAAAATTTGGGTAACAACAAAAGCCGTCCAACAAAAGCTTATTGTTGCTCAAAACGATATGGAAAGGAAATGATTAAGAAACTCCTTCTAGGACCGCAAAACCAAATAAGTGGCTTCGAAGACGAAGCAAAATTTCCGACATCATCAAGAGAGTGGCGAAACTTAAGCTGTATTAGGCTGGTCACTTTGCTCAAAAGTCGCATTTGTGTGCAAAAATATCTTAAGATGAAGACAAAAATTTTGATAATAGCCATCATGGCATCGACCCCGTTAAAAGGGTAATCATATCCCATTTGTGTTTAAATACGATTTCGGGCATGCGGGTGCCACGGTTGGCTCAAATGGCGCGCAATCTTGAAATCCAATTCTTAATCACTTTTTCGAGCATTTAGTGTCGTATATTAGCAATAAAGTAACGAATGTTGTATTCCAAGTGGTCCAACGTTTTTGTTTTATCGCCATAGATTGGAAACTTCACATTATACCACAGAAAATAATCCACAGGTGTTATATCACACGATCGTGGTGGCCAATACACATGGGAATTACACGCAATTATGCGCTCATCGAATGTTTCTCGTAACAAATTGATTGCGTCGCATGCTATATGGACTTTGCACCATTTTATGAAAGTAAAGCTCTTCAAAAATAATTTCGTTCAATTGGTGTATATAACCGTAAAAGTCAGCACAAAAAAGTCAATATTCAAACTTAAAAGTCATAATAATGGACTTAACGGCACTGACTTTAACGTTCTCGCTGACTTTATTTTCGAAGAAATATGAGTCAATGTTTCATTGATTCCAGCAACCCATGAAACAAACCAAGCTGTATATTTTTAAAGATTTAATGGCATCTCAATAACAAGGATTTTCTTCACTCCAAATTCGGCGATTTTTTTACTGACCTAGCCATTCAATCAAAGCCTCATTGCTGAACAAATTAATCTTGGAAAAAGTGGTTGAGAATAGGACTTCCAGTTTGTGCTCCATTCGTGCCAACCGCGATACCCATATGCCTTAAGTCGTATTTGAATACAAATAGCAAGTATTTACGTTTTCAAAAAAAGTTAACACCATGGCATACATTACATTTTTTTGGCTACAATTAAAAAAAAATTCTCATATTTCCTTCATATCTTTAAGACTGTCTCTATACAAATAAAATGTTTCTATTATTTATTATAATTGCACAAAACAAATGTAAATTAATTATTTGTGTTGCTCCAATCTAAGACAATACATTGTAATTAATGCAATATTATAGAGTACGAAAATCATCTCTTGATAAAATTGATGAAAAAAATGAATAATTTAAGGAACTTTAATTTCTATAGTTATTTCTGTTAACTGAACATTATTATAGAAGTTAAGCAGTTAACATAAATACTTCTATAAGTGTTTCTGTCAAGTGCTTAAGTTCTATAATTATTTCAGTTAACTGAACTTGAGAAGAGACACGTGACCATAGAAATCTATAAGTATGTTCGCTACTTTTTTTCAGTTTTAAGGAACAAACAATAATAAAATGCAATAAATACTACTAGCATTTGTTTGTTTTCGTAATTCGTTTCATGCTATAAATATTATTTTTAATTTACACGCAATTTGCGTTTATTTCGGGGAGGCTCAGGCGAGTATAATAGCACTAACCACGACGTTTACTTAGACTCTCTTCCGCTCATTATAATTAATCGACAAACGTTACCAGCTCGATACGGTCTCGTCCACTATGAATTTCACATATACGGAAATACTGTTTTCCCGGTAAGACCCATTGAATTTGGTTAAAAATACGGAAACACCTGGTAAATTCGTCTGGCAGCCCTAACTGTCTTAAAATATGCATTGGAGGGATGTTTAATGGGTAATATCGGACTTTTTGTTTACAGTTCAATTTAATCAAGAGGGATTTCATAATGATTAACGATATTAGTTGAATCTTCTATTTTGTTAAATTAATACCATACATAGTAAATTATCTCGTAAAATGATTGAAGATACGATATTTGTAAAACCAGTTGGAAAAACCGGTGCCAATTAGATACCGATTGTACCCTATATCAATTTTCGTTGCCTAAATCGTTGGAAATATATTAAAATGTAAGACATATATACATCTTTTATAATTTTGAATTTCTTTATAATAAATAAAACGTAAAAGATATTTTTTTATAAATTCAAGAATAAATTAAGTATATAAGAAACAATTTTCGTAAATATTCCCCTAGATAAATTTAATTTACATTATTTATATAAACTAAAACAAAAGGCTATAAGCATTTTATTATAATTTATATAAATAATATAAATACCATACTAAAATAAAACTAAAACGTTAATTCCACAGCAAGTGAGCTAAGCCAAAACTAATACCTGCAGACGAGATAAGCAGTGATAAAAGATAATATACATTAATTTAAAATATATCATTTTAATACTAAAATAATATAATCATGCATTTGTCCCTGTATGTAAATATACATAGTAGTTAACTGATAATATCCTCATAATCTTCTTAACAATTTTCTTTACTTCAGCAATGCTTTTCAGAAATGAAATTGGATTTTACATATTTTAAATTTGTTCTGAAGCAATATTTGAGTCTAATTGTCCCTATATACCAAAGGTAAAATGTGCCTGTAGGAAGCTTTTTGGATTGGTAAAATCTTGTGAGTTCGCGTCACCGACATGCCGTAATAGCATTACACTTGTAGTTATATAGTTATATATGTTGAATAATAGGAGTGATGACATATATGCAAGTAAAGTTAAATTGACTACGTGGAAAGTTCAATGTGTACATTGTGCATTGTTTAATCCTTATTTGAGATTAATTTTTTTTTTTTAAAAATTCTGCCAAATTTCATAGCATCCACATTATGTCACAGTTTCCAGTTTTCAATTCTATCAGCAGCCCCATGACTGCTTATTTTTTCTTTCAAGTTGAGTCTAAAACGAGAAAGCTCAAACTGTGTCAAATTAATAACATCACATGTACAGCTGCATCGCGCCAATCAATTTAAATTTGTTGCTTCGAATTTCTTCAAGAAAGTCTTATACTTTTTACCAGGCTTAAGTTTTCCTTATAGCCAAAAGTGAATAATCCAGGTACAAAATGCTTAGTTTGAGCGTAGGTTAATTTACATTACCTAACGAGAAATCCCTAAGCCATTAAACTTTCCACTTGGGACGAGCTAAACCGCGTGGAGCTTGGAAAATGTTCCCTCAGAAAGTTTACTTCGCTTAGAAAATAAAATTACGATCAAATTAACTCGCAAAGAATTGATGAACACGCCTTATTACAGTTGCAGAATAAAAACCTATTAAGATCTAGTTCTTATTTACACCATAAAGAGCTGAAAGTAATTAAATCATTACGTTACACCGCGCCGCCGAATGAGTCGATATTCTTATTCCCACAAAGGGCACCTCTAATTTTATTACGCACTTTTCGTCGGCGCGAGTTTCTAGTACCTATTAGGGTCACGCGCCTATAGTAGGTATGTATTTTATTTGTACTCAGTATCTTCAATTCATTTTAACTTTATGACGACGTTCGAAAATTGAAATTGTTTATTCCTGGAGTTTATTATTCAGATTGATGTAATGTTAAATTTGGAAAGCTCCTGCGTTAATTAGGAAGAGACGCAATGCTATCTATTTTAGGATTCCTTGCATTAAAAGGAAAACCGAAACCGTTATAAGATCACTTATATATTTTAGTAGATATTATTCAAATATATTGACACAAAAATTTTTTGAGGAAAAATTAGCGTATTCGGAAAAAAATTACTCCACATGGAATGTGGGATATCTTATGAAAGAGCTAGTTATAACTATCACAAAATTATACGTAATTATTTGCATTATACCTTTTACCTGCAAAACATACAAAAGGTTATATAATTACGATGTGAAAAGTTACAGCTTCTAGTTAGTACTTACTTAATGGAAATACTAATAAAGTAAATTTAAATATTTATAAGTAACTAAACATGTAAGTAACCATAATAGAATACGATTTCTATTCTCACTTGACAAGTTTATTACTACTCACACCGTTAGCCAATTCCTATCATAGATTTGACGATAACTATTATCAATTGTAATTACTCGTAAATTTATTTTATGTTAAAATGTTCAGAAGGTAGAAGGTATGGTCATTTATGTCATTTATAAAGATAAATAAAATTTAAAGATCTGTCTATTATTTTTGAATTTTTGGCTTCGAAATACTTCTTCCACTTTTATATTTGATTTCAAAAGAGATTATAATTAAAAATTAATTAACAATAAACCTCATAAAAGACAAAGGATTTCAGGCACGAAATTGCCCTTTTCGCATTACTTAATTTATTTTAATAGGAAAAGAGAACGGCAGGCGAAGAAAAAATGATATTTCTTCATAACGTAATGAAGGTAATATATTCAATTTACATCGTAAAAGGATAATAAAAATACGAGTACATTTCGTATTCAGAAAGTTTGGCGGGAGAAAATATAATCAATTACATTTTTTTTTTGGACCGAGAGTTAACTACTCCAGTGAGAAAATTAGCTTAAGCCTTTGCAACTTTTGCACACCTTTCCACAGTTTTAAAACTGAAACTTTGTTTTATATATTTCTTTTAATATATACATGAAAATTCAATGTTTTGTTTCGTACTTTTTGTGTAAATGAGAACAAACACATTAAGGAGTGTTCGCAATGTTGTTTAAAATGATTGAGTTTTGCTTTTACGTGCCACAAATAAATTTCGGCAACTGAAAAACTCGTGCAAGTACCAGAAAGATTTGAATTTCAATTTTTTGAAAAAAAATCATTAATATTAACAAAGGCACTTAATTTAATATATTTTTAAACATAAAGAAATAAATCACTTCACATGGTGAAAAGTGGCTACATTCTGTTTAAGAATATCTATTAAAAAAAGTCATAATAATACTCAATGTTTTAAAAATCATTTCAATGTCGCAAATCAACTCTTCAGATTGTACGAGTTAAGTATTATTTTGAACACAATTTGTCAGACTTTGAATATTTCAGATTTTTAATATTGTCGAGTACTGTGAAATGCTTAGCAAGTTATGCCATGGTATTCTGGACTAACATTCCGTTTTAATCCATGAAGATACCAAAATTTACTAAGTGGATATTTATGAAGAGATTTCAAAGCTGAGATTAGTAGGTTGATGCTATATTTTATTTCTATGAAGATAATTTCATAGTTTAGCAAATTATTTAGATATGAAAAAAAAAATTCACTACGATGTTTCGAGAGCAGCAAAATGGTTTCACATTAATGATTTTTACCAAAGCTTTTGAATATATACGAGAGTACCTGTGTAGTGACACACGATGAGTGTATATAAATTTATTAGAATGAGTGTATAATATGCAAATCTACAATTGTATGTTAAATCAGCAAGTTTTTCACTTCCTGCGTTGTGAATAATTTGTTTTTTTTTTAAATTCTTAAACTAAAAACCGACTTTTTTGTTTTCATTTTTTCTCTTCGACATCTCAAAATTATTTTAGTAGAATGTAAATTTATTTGAGTTCATGTTTTATCGATTTAACATGGCCATATTCATGATACATTAGAATTTTACAGAAATACTAGTATAAAATACTAAATTTATATATACTATATGACTTATAATATACTATATTTTTCGGGTCCAAAAACAACTAAAAATTATATTTTCTTTATGTTCGTGTGCCTGTTCATCTGTCTAGACTATTTAACTCTAATTCTAAAATTGACATTTTTGGCCTCCTTGCTTTATTTGACGATGTCATTTTAATTATATATAAGAAATGTAAATAATTTTTTTTGTTGCCACAATCCAAAACAAAACATTATAATTAATATAATATAATAATAATTAATGAAAAATAACCTCTTAATTAAACTTACGACAAAACTTTTTTAATTTATATAATATATTTTCAAATATCGTTTAACTGCCGAATAAACAAATATCGTTTAACTGCCGAATATGCCTTAACCGAATTTGTATTAAGACAAGGATTTTTTATAATTTCGTCAAGTCAGCCGTACGTCCTTCCACGACATTTCAAATGTATTATTACGATTAACTTGCTTACGCAATTGGAAGAGACAGACGATTATGGAACTTTGTATGTGCCCCAAATTTATTTTCATTTGCAAGGAAAGAACAATGATAAAATGCAATAAATACAGAATATCAGCTGTATTTTTTAAGTTACAGGATGAACGTCTGATGAACTATGATAGCTGAATCTTTTATTTTGTTAAATTAATACAGTACCTTGGAAATTGTTTCAGGACAAATACACATATAAATAAAAGTATATATAATAAAAAAAAGAATTAAAAGAAACATATAAATAAATATACGAATACACAAAATCGGAGATATGTAGAATTAGTGTATTACCTTACCCTTACTTTCAAATACCCTTGCTTTTGTGTAAATGTATTACCGATAATAACATCCATTTAATTTTATTACATACACCGTAAAGTTTGCATTGTATAACCTCACATAATAACAACAATTGAATTTATTACCCTCACTAAAATACTGATATATTGTATAACTCTCGGAAATATAATAAAACGTTCACTGCGCCCCTACAATAAACTCATTAACATAAGCAATGGAAAAATCCACACAAACCAAGCTTCCGCTATTGTGTTTGAAAAATATAAATGCTGTTGGTTGTTCCTAAGAGTTAATCTTTGCTAATAGTGGGATATTGTTGTAATACAACTGAAGATGTTGTAATACAACGAAACCTAGGTCGTGGTAAAGAAATTAAAGAAAGTAGAAATAATACTACATCATATAGTTTCATTTAATAGTGAATAATGAATTTCTACAAAATTAACGCCAAATATATTCAATATAAAAACTAAATCTTACTAATACGAAAAAAAACTGAAAAATAGAAAAAAACAAATTAGTTGATTATAATTTCCATGAAAGATAATCGTCATTGAATTGTGAAGTCGTAGGTGGCGTTCAGCTTCGTGATGTCAATATTTTACAGTAAAACATGTGTCAAAACTGAATCACACGTACGGCTTCACAATTCAGTGACGATTAATTACATTTCAGTGAAAAAACTAACACTCAATACGAACTGATTGATATGTCATTTGCTCGGTTCAACAGCTTTTGAAATACGATCAAACATACGTACATACATACATACATATATAAACTGTTAAATTCATAACCCTTTCTTTGCTGCACCGTAGTCGGGTAAAAAGCAATAATTTCTCCAAAGTCAATTAATTTCATTTTATATAAAATTACAAATACGTTATTTTAATTACAAATCTACATAGCATGTTTTTGTTTGTTTTATTTGCTGTAACTACTCCACGAATTTCAACGACATTTAGTGTACATGTTACTAGCATCAAAGAAATAAGTATATAATATTTTCATCTTTACAAAATATACTTTTAACTCGTAATAAAAAAAGTCCCCCATAGATGACTAAAAAGTAAAAATAAATACTTAAATATACTTACAAAGCAGTTAATTGATAATATCCTCATAATCATCCGAACAAATTTCCTAATTTCCACAATGTTTTCAACATTTCTACATAATTTATATATGTATATATATGCGTCATGGATTACAATTAGTTTTTAAATGAAAATAAATTGAATGTATGGTACAAACATTCGATTTGGTGTTAAATATTATTTGAGCGGAATTATTCGCAAATTATATTGCATTAAAATAAAGATACATTATAGTTTAAAGATTATGCAACGCACTTGATTGTACGAATAATTAACAAACTTCTTTAAAGCCGTATCTAAGTGTAGAAAGCTCAAACGTCAAAGGAACGATATCCCAGGTACAGTTGCATCGCGCCAATCAAATTAAGCTTTGTGTTTCGAATTCCTTCACGAATGTCTTAAACTTCTTAACCGAGCTAAGTTTTCCTCATTCCCAAAAGTGAATAATTCAAGTACTTGAGTGCTTAGTTCGAGGGTAGGTTTATTTACTTTAGTCAACAAGAAATCCCCAACCCATTAAATTTTCGCCTGGAACGAGTTAAAACCGTGCGGAACTTTGAAAATTTTCCTGCAGAAACTTTACGTTGCTTAGAAAATAAAATTATGATTAAATTGGCCCCCAAAGAATTGATAAATACGCCGAATGACAGTTGCGAAACCAAAATCAATTAAGTTTTAGTGCTTATTTACTCAATTAGAGTGCAGGAAGTAACTAAATACGCCGACTGAGTCGATATTCCTATTCACACAGAGCGCACCTCTAATTGTATTACGCGCTTCCCACGGGCGCGAGTTTCTACTACGTGTTATGGGTACGTGTATCTACTCAGTATTTTCAATTCATTTTAACTTTAGGACAATGTTCAAAAATGGAAATAGTATTTTACATAGTACTGGTATTTACTATTAGGATTGATTTATTGTTAAAGTTAGAAAGCTCTTTCATTAATTAGGAGTACCCACAACGCAACCTATTTTATGTTCCGTCCATCAAAAGAAAAAATGGACACTTATAACATTACTCAAGTGTCTACGTAGTACGGTCGTTTTTCATAAAAATCTCTTGACGTAGAAACTTGAAATTTGGTATAAAAATTAAGCATGTCAACATATATATGTATATATATATATATATATACAAATATATATATATATATACATATATATATATATATATATATATATATGACACTCAAAGATAGTTATAAGATAATTTTATGACGAAAAAATAACGAATTCGAAAAAAAATTATTCCATAAAGATTGTGGAATATATTTTAAAAGAGCTAGTTGGCACCATTTCAAAATTATTCCTCATTTTATTTATTACATCTTCAGCCTGTAAAAGATACAATAAGCTATTTAATTACGTTGTAAAAAGTGTTGTATCATTTCGAAACAATTCATGGAGATACTATATAAATTTAAATGGTTATAAGTACCTAAATATGTACTTAACCCTAGCTGAATATGGATTCTATTCTTACTTGACAAGTTTATTACAATTCTTACAGTTAGCCGATTCGTATTATTGATCTAACGATGACTATTATCAATTGTAATTACTCGTAAGCTTATTTTATATTACGGTCTTCACCAGGCAAGTGTAGCCATTCATGTTTTACATAAAGATAAATAAAATTTAAAAATCTCTCTGCGATTTTTTAATTTTTGGCTTCTAAATAATTCTTCCTCTTGTATATTTGATTACAAAAATAAGTAAACTTTGTGAATACCCAATATACTCGGTATGTTAGGAAGAATTATAATATTTTCTTCTCCCTTCATTGTACTGCGCTTTTAAAGGAGATTAATTATTTGCAGAAAGGGCAAGTTTGTCCATAAAAGCTTATGTCTTTTATGAGGTTTTCCTTGTTTGTCGTATAAAGTTACCGCACTTTTATTCAATTATTTCGAGTGTAAGAGTACACTGAGAGGTTTTATATTCTTCGTAAATAAAATAGCCAAGTGTACATCACGGAATGCGCACATGGAGATTAATAGTAATTTTGAAATGGCAGATATACTAGCAATGTTCGTTTATGGTATTGGGATATTCATGATTACTTATTTATAAACATATAAAAATAAAACTGTAAGAGATTGATATTTCTACAAGGAAAATACATTAAAAGTGATTGATGTAGTTTAAAAATGATAACAGAAACCAGAAAAAGTTTTTTAGGTATTTTCGTCTGTTTTTCTGTACGTTAATTTTTTCTTCAATCACGCGAAATCTACTGAAAGGATTTTGATTAAATTTTGGATGCTAATTTAGGTTTACACCCTCCAGCATCATATAAAATATAATCTGAATATTACAGGATTTATTTGAACATTACAGATTTAAAAAATCCGTGACTTGGCGAACATCACTATATTATTACTCTCAACGCCATCTTTTACCGGTTTTAGTAATAATAAGGATAATAATAGTTTCGACAGTAAAACATGATTTTTTTGTGTGTGAATACCATGGGATACAGCCAGTACTAAATATATTTGATGAGCTTATCCTATAAGGATATTTTATTACCGGTTATTAAACGTCAATAAAGAACACAAAAATGTAATTATAATATAGTGCAAATTGAAACAAGTTACGTTAATTAGAAAAGCATAGGAACTTGAGTCATATTTAAAAACATGCAAAAAATCCGGCTTTTATATAACTGTTGACGTTTAATTAACGGTAAGAAAATAAACTTATAAGATAAGCTCACCAAATATATTCAGTACTCGCTGTACTCCACGGTTTCATTCCAAAATTATACGGTTTTACAGTTGAAACTTTTATTATACTTATTATTATTAAAAACGCTAAAATATGGCGTTGATAGTAATATTATCGTAATGTTCAACACGTCAAATTTCTTTTCAAATCTATAATATTGAAATAAATACTGTAATATTCCGATAATGTCCTGTAGGTTGGTATAAATTATTACCGTACAAAATTTCATAAAAATTCGTTGAGTAGATTTTTTGTGATTGAAGAACAAATTAACGTACGGATAAAAATTCCAAAAAAGTTTTACTGTTGCCAGTAAAACTTTTTTGGAATTTTTTACACAAAATAAATCACTCATTTTAAAACGTTTACCAGGTATGTAATTGAATCTCTTACAGTTTTATTGTTACCTTTATATACAAGTAAATAAAAAAGTAATAATGAATGTTCTAACATAAAAGAACATTGCTACTAAATATATTATTTCAAAATTATTATGAAACTGCTTTAGGTTGTCACGTGACGTACACTTGGCTATTTTATTTATAAACAATAAAAAACCTCTCAGTGTGCCCTTACACTCTAAGTAATTGCACAAAAGTGCGGTAACTTTGTACGACAACGATTCATACACAAACTTGCCCTTTCTGTATTAATTAATCTCTCTTAAAAGCGCGAGAGAACGCAAGGCGAAGAAAAGATAATATTCCTTCATAACGTAACGAGGGTAAAATATTCCATTTATATCGTAACATGATCAGAAAAATACGAGTACATTGTGTATTCAGAAAGTTCGGCGGGAGAAAACAAAATCAATTACATTTTTTTTCGAACTGAGAGCTAACGACTCTGGTGGGAAAGCTTAGCTTAAATCCTTGAAACTTTTCCACACTTTTCCAAGTTTTAATATTGAAACTTAATATTTATTTTTTTATTAAAAAAAAATTAAAAGTCTACGTTTTGTTTTATATATTTTCGATATATCTAAACAAACCAAGTGAGGAGTGTTCGTAATTTTGCTAAATTTATTGGGTTTTGCTTTCGCGTGCCTCGAACAAACTTCGGCAACTGGCAAACTTGTGCATTTGATATATTTTCAGGACTTGGCGAATATAATTGCTTACTGGGAATGTTTTTATTATTTCGGAATATTAGTTTAATGTTTGTTTAATGCAATGTTGGGTTTGTTTCGAAGAGAAATTTTCAAAAAAACGAAATATATTTAGCGTTTTATTTGTTACGATTTCCGTGTCATGTTAAAATACTTGAAGTTGCTGAAATAGATAATGTATACGAAAGGGATAAAAAAAAATTAATGTTAATATTTGTTGTGGGGATAACCCTTATGTAAATTTATTTTCGGTCAATGGAAATTCGATGCTCGTGTATATGTCAATACTATCGCATTATTATCGAAAATAACGAGTTAATATTGAATGAAATATATCTAGTTTATATTAATTTATATTAAAGAAAACAACATAGTATAGATGCACCGGTAATAAAGAATATACGCATTATCTAGCAAATCCAAATGATATTTTTGGGAAATGTTTATTTATTATTTTGAAACACCATTGATTACCCGATTACCAGCAGAAGATTTTTTAAAAATTTTCCGCCATTGGGAAGTTGCTTGAAACAATTGGCAAGAAGCTTGATACAATTTTCAACATTTTTAGTAAAATTTTTAGAATAAGGGTTAATTAACGAATATTCGTATATAATAGTTCTGAAAAAAATAAAATTGCCATTGTATTCAGAATGCTGATAAAAATTAGGGAATTAATATAGCATGACTTAGTGGAATTGGATACGTGAAAAGGAAGTACAACGAATTTTTTAATTTAGAACTGATAAAAAGTAACAAAACACATCATGTATCAGTATAAGTTGCTGTAAGAGGATTTCATCCTTATGTAGGTACTTGTGAACGATGTAAGTTATATACAATAGGAAATTAGGTACATTTATTTCTATTAAACCATTTCTATTAAACCATAAATGTGTTGATTTTACTATTTATCTCAGACGTAAAATAGTTGTACTTATTTCAAACATTATGAGACCTAGAATAGTCATTATTGTTTTCCTACAATCTATGTCTCAGTTTTTAAAACTTTATATCTTTCATAATTTTCGGTAGACTAGTTTCGGAAATAAATGGAGGAACATATTTATTTCGGGTATTTTTAAGTGTACGAGTATGTCTGAAGAGACGCTATCGAAAATGATGAACAAAATACTTTTTAGGTTTTACTAATAGTCCTTTGAAACAATATCCTACACCACATGTGAAAATAAAAAAAATTCAGGTACGTAATTTTACTTTTAAATTTCATATAAATATTATATATTAGCTATTGAGCTATGCGCAGCCCGATATATTCAATTTCTTTGCCAAATTAAAATTTTCTACGTCAAGCGGTTTCTGAGAAAAAAAAACTATAATTGGTAGAAAGACAGATACTGCAAAGGTCTTATGAGGGTTTCATTTTTTTTACATTCGGGGCCCTAAATACGTACATCTACAACTTTTTTTAATACCGCAAAGCGTCCTGACAATCAGTCAATTATTTTAATTGTCCACAATTTAATGAAACCACGTGACGTAGTATTATTTCTACTTTCTTTAATTTCTTTACCACAACCTAGTTTCGTTGTATTACAACATCTTCAGGTGGGATATGAGCAAAGATTAACTCTTAGGAACAACCAACAGCATTTATATGTTTCAAACACAATAGCGGAAGCCTGGTTTGTGCGGATTTTTCCATTGTTTATATTAATGAGTTTATTGCAGGGTCGCAGTGTAGGTTTTATTATGTTTTCGAGAGTTATACAATATACCAGTATTGTAGTGAGGGTAATAAATTCAATTGTTATTATGTGAGGCTATAGAATGCAAACTTTACGGTGTATATAATAAAATTAAATGGAAGTTATTATCGGTAATATATTTATACAAATTAAGGGTATTTGAAAGTAAGGACAAAGTAATACACTAATTCCACATATCTCCGGTTTTGTGTATTATTTATTTATTTATTTCCTTTAATTTTTATTTTTTGTTTTTTTTTATTATATATACTTATATTTATATGTGTATTTGTGCTGAAACTATTTCCAGGGTCCTGTAGTATCAATGTTTTATATTTATATTATATCTAGAAGATATTAAGAATGGGTGATGATATTATATTTAATTGTTCATTCAATATATTAACCTTGGTAGCTTTTTTGTGTGTGTTTATTTCTAATGTTTCTAGGATGTAAAGTTTATTACCTTTTATATTTATTTGTAATGTATAGGGGGCATTTTCAGTATGGGGGTGACGGTTATTTTCAATGAGATGTTTAGCAAAGTGAGATGTGTCTGGTTTATTATTTCGCTAGCTGGTAATGTGTTCTTTATATCTTATATTAAAATCTCTTCCTATTTGATCTATGTATACACTATTACAGTCGTTACATTTAAGTTTATAGATACCACTCTTTTTATGTTTATCTATTTTTTCTTTATTATTAATAAGGATTTTACCCAAGTTATTTAAAGTACTATAAGCACATGTCGTATTATTTATATTTTTATTATTAGTTAAGAGTTTTCTTAATTTGATTGATACATTACCTATGTATGGCATAGATTTATAGAAAATATTATTATTATTTGGTACGACCGGGTATATTTCTTGTATTAGTATTTTTCTTAAATTATTATGGTACAGTTTTGTGACAATTGATGGGTCATAATTTTTATTTATTGCGATTTGTTTTGTAGTTTTTATTTCTTTACTTAGATTTGTTTTTTCTAGAGGGATGGTTAAAACTCTGTGAATCATGGAATGGAAGGCTGCTAACTTATGGGACCAAGGGTGTTGAGATTGACCATTAATTATGGAGTCTGTAAATGTGTCTTTTCTAAATATACTAAATTTATATTTACTATTTTAGCGACCAAAATATTATACTATTATAGATATGTTGATGACATCCTTATATGCTGGACCTTACACAGCGACAGTTAGACCCGTTTGTTAACTTTGCTAACTCCCTACATAATAATATCAAATTCACTTTAGAAGCAGAATCCGGTGATAAACTTAACTTTTTAGATATAACAATAGAACGCAAAAATAATGAACATAAATTTGGTATATTTAGAAAAGACACATTTACAGACTTCATAATTAATGGTCAATCTCAACACCCTTGGTCCCATAAGTTAGCAGCCTTCCATTCCATGATTCACAGAGCTTTAACCATCCCTCTAGAAAAACCTAATCTAAGTAAAGAAATAAAAACTATAAAACAAATCGCAATAAATAATATTTATGACCCATCAATTGTCACAAAACTGTACCATGATAAATTAAGAAAAATAGTAATACAAGAAATATACCCGGTCGTACCAAATAATAATAATATTTACTATAAATCTATCCCATACATAGGTAATGTATCAATCAAATTAGGAAAACTCTTAACTAATAATAAAAAAATAAATAATATAACATGTACATATAGTACTTTAAATAACTTGGGTAAAACCCTTATTAATAATAAAGAAAAAATAGATAAACATAAAAAGAGTGGTATCTATAAACTGAAATGTAACGACTGTAATAATGTATATATAGGTCAAACAGGAAGAGATTTTAATACAAGATATAAAGAACACATTGCCAGCTCGTGAAATATTAAACCAGACACACCTCACTTTGCTAAACATCTCATTGAAAATAACCATCACCCCCATACTGATAATGCCCCCTATATATTACAAATAAATAAAAAAGTTAATAAACTTAATATCCTAGAAACATTAGAAATAAATAGATATAAAAAAGATACCAAGGTTAATATATTAAATGAACAACTAAATATAATATCATCACCCATTCTTAATATCTTCTAGATATAATATAAAAGTACAACATTGATACTACAGGACCCTGGAAATTGTTTCAGCACAAATACACATATAAGTTTAATAAAATTTGGAAAAAAAAATAAAAAGAAATAAATAAATAAATAATACACAAAACCGGAGATATGTAGAAGTAGTGTATTACCTTGTCCTTACTTTCAAATACCCTTACTTTTGTATAAATATATTACCGATAATAACTTCCATTTAATTTTATTATATACACCGTAAAGTTTGCATTGTATAGCCTCACATAATAACAACAATTGAATCTATTACCCTCACTAAAATACTGGTACATTTTATAACTCTCGGAAATATAATAAAACCTACACTGCGCCCCTGCAATTAACTCACTAACGTAAGCAATGGAAAAATCCGCACAAACCAGGCTTCTGCTATTGTGTTTGAAACATAAATACTGTTGGTTGTTCCTAAGAGTTAATCTTTGCTAATATCCCACCTGAAGATGTAATACAACGAAACCTAGGTCGTGGTAAAGATATTAAAGAAAGTAGAAATAATACTACATCACGTAGTTTTATTTAATTGTGAATACTGAATTTCTACAAAATTAACTTAAAAATTTATTCAATATTTTAATTGTTAAAATGTCAGAAAAAGTTACTAATTAAAAACACAGAATTGCGATGATCAGTCAATCCATCCTCTCATTGCAGTTACAATGCAATATATATTCCACATTCTGCATCAATTTGCATGTATATCCACCAAATAGTGGAGTCGGTGACCATATTTCGCCCTGTATGTGATATATCTGGCCATATTTCGCCGGTGACCCATGACATGTATCGAAACCCTTGACTATATTAGAGGGCACTGTCCATTATGATTGTTTACAAGAAACTCTGTTAATCTAATCGAGGGGCAAAAGACCAATTCGTTTACGCGACATTATGGAAATTTTGCACCTGAACCATTTGAAGCACAAAATATCCAAAAAAAATAATTAATGTTAACGAAAATACTAAATTTAAAAGGGCTTGCTTTCAACGATGTCAATTATGAAATTTGAATAGAAAATCTGGAGTAATAACACACAATCCGCGAAATTAATTTGAAATTGTCTTTAAACATGTTTTTAAAAATAAAGACAAATTATTTCATACGGGGAAAAATGGCTACATCCGTCTTAAGAATATAATAGACTAAAATAAAATGATACTTGTACACAATCTCATTAAAATTATTGCTTAGTCTCATAGTAAATTAAACTAATTGTTTACCATTTTATGCGTTTCGATAATTGTATTACACGGTGGACAGACCTAATAAAATCAGCGACGCACTCCAATGTAAATGACTGCTCTCACTCCGCAAAACACCGAACTACATGGTGTCACATCGCGAGGGCGGCAGTAGCGAAGGAACCGGTCGAAACATGATCACGACCACACTGTCAAGAGTGCACGATTAAGAAGAAGAAGAAGAATTAAATTATGAAAAGTAGAATGGTTCATCCCACATTTTGTAACCATAATATTCAGTCCATGGGATTATGCATGGACAATAACTATTTAAAGAGTTAAATGTCTCACAAATGTATTTAAAAGGATAAATTTTTCATTCCCATTCAATGCAGATTATTGTTTAGATTTCATTAAAATACTAAATGGATTTACCGTAAAAATGTTTGTCATCTGTAAAAAAATTCAAAATATAAGTAAATAGAAGAAAATGATTAGTATCAAACAAATTCGTCTAGTTATTTATCATAATTAAAAGTACAAGACTTAAATCGTTACCTTAAATGTATTTAATACTAAATAAAATGAAGTTGTGATTGCAAAAGTAAAGCTGTGAAGTACTGAGATTTTCAATTGGATATTTCGAAAGCAAAAGTAAGCGGCGTAAAATTTTATCAGAAACAAAAGTATATCGAGCTCTACTAATTTTATTGAAAGTATGTCACTGTCGGCTCGATACTGTGCGTTATTAAAAATGTTTATAAGCTATATCTACTTGCCGCCCTCGAAACTATCAACAGTAATAAATTAAGATATTATAATGATTAGTGAACTAAATGTAGTGGCGATGAAGAATTATATAGCATATTATAATGACATGTGTATAACAACTATTAGACTAGTTAGCCATGTTTGAACGTGACACAAGACAGAGTTTGGAATGTAAGAGAGTGTTTGTTTACAAAAATTATAAAATATATTATAAATATATAGAATGTAAATTAAAAAAGATATTGTTGGGAATTGATTCAGAAAATGTTAGATTAATTTCTGTTTAAAATCGAAGTCTGATTCTCAAGTTAGAGAAAAATATCTAAAATATTTTTGAACAAGTATTTCTTAAAGAGTTAACATTTAGGCGGTAAGACCAAGTGTATAAGTTTAAAAATTATGAAAGGATAATGTCAAGACCATTACTGTACAATAAAAACTAGTACTAACAAACTGTTACAGCGATTCGAATTAAAGTTTAACTTAGGGCTTAAGCATTTTTATTCCAGTCAAGGGTAATTTCGATACGAAAAAATCGTCCTAGTTAAGGCATAAGATGTTATAACACTGATTAAGGGTAACTGTTAGATAGACTTCGCCGCAAAACTTGTATTAGATGCTCGGACTATAGCCAGTTATGAAAAACAATTGGTCTAGTTTGCATCGAAACATGTATAATAAAGAGTTTCATAGTTATCTGTATCTCCTCATATGGTTGACAAAAAGCCACCGAAAGAATTTAATTTCGAATGTTCTAACTAAATTTTGGCGCTTAAATTTTTAAAGTGAAACTTTTATTGTATCGCCTCAGAATATTTCGTTTACCTATCGCATGTCGCATGACAGTCGGCCGCGGAGTGGGGGTAAAGAAACCAATATGGCGGTACCTATAGCTCTCATCAGCTGTGCAGCGTTGGTATGGTACTACGATCGATGCAGTTTTTACCAGACACATTGAAAAAATAGAATGCATGTCAATGTTTCCTTATTTTAGTTACCACAAAATATTATTTACATTTATAAACTGTGAGACTCAAAGCGAAGATGAAGTTAGTGATCAAATAATCGAAATTTAAAATAATTCAATGATTTATATAAATATTGATCTATGTTTTTAATATGTATATATGTATCATACCGAACATGGTATTTATTTATGTATTCTGTACTTTAGTACGCAGAGTAAAATAAACATTCATAGTTATATATCTTGTCTACTATTATCATTTCCTTTTTCACGTCTTAAGTTAATATTACTTTTAAAATCCTAAAACAAGTAGCTTTCGAAAAATTCTCAATTAAATGCCTACAATCTGATAAAAAGTTTCACTTTCATCGTGGTTTCCTAAAACCACACAACTTGTTTAATTTACAATATAATAATATATATATATATATATAAATATATATATATATATATATATTTATATATATAAATAAAATTTCATTTTTTTATTTACAGGTAAACTAGTTTCTCCCGCAGCTTATCTCAGGTGTCACATGGTACGCATATATTTAAAATAGGCTAGCTATGAGTTAAATATTATTTTAATATAATTTGTCAGATTCAAATTTTAACATTTCTTGTCAGGTACTGCGTCACGCCGCGCGAGTGATGTGATGGTATTCTGGACTAAAATTCCATAGAATAATGAACCCATGCATCGTATGGCGTATTAAATGGAATATGCTTAAATAATTTTAAATTTTAATTTAATTGCAGTTTATTCACTTTTTCGAACGCGGCATAATTTGTTCTAACATTTATATTGATAGCTTTGTTTATTTAACTGATAGCGTAACTATAAGTATAGTAGATACTTTTTCATTCTAAGAGACACATTATTTATAAAATAAATTAATTGTCATCAGTGTACACTATATGTATGAAAGAAAGACACGCATCCTAAATTAGCAGGGATGTTCATCCTTTTTCGTAATAGAAAGACTATCAATCAAAATGTTTCTCCGTTCCTGATAGTTGTTGCGTGTCATTAACTTTGTAAAATATGTAAAATATACAAAACTTTTCAAAATTGGACATTCAAGTATTCATAATGTTTCTTTAAAATTCCAGTTTTTTTGTGGTTGAAATTACATTGACCTTAGGTTGATAATATGTATACTTCAAAACTAATTGATTTTCATTATATTTTTAGCAACGATTTAGTTTAAAAAAATAACTGAAGCCAGTCAAATGATAATCTGCCTTGTGCATCAAAATTTCCATACATAATATGAAATTTAAATCGCAAACACAAACGCAAATTTACTCTAGCATGTCTATAGAAATATTTCACATTTATTACCATCTATCTGAGAATTTTGAATATTGTTTAAAGGTAGGTTATCGGTAGTTTTAATTTATTATTCAGACATTAACCATAAAAAACGCTATATGTATACAAATACACTTATGTGTACATAACCTTGATTTACAACTTGTGTTAGATACCAAATATACCCTTTTCTAATAGACATTTATCAGAAAGCGTAAATGACCTTAATTCTGGCAAATATTTTCTGGAAAGTGGAGCTACTTAACACTCATTCACATTTATTTTCAAAAATAACCCTGTTTTGTAAGATCTGTATATCGTACAATTTTTTTAGCGTGGCAATAACGATAGTAAAACTAATTACATTTTTTTATCATAACCTGTTTGCTGAGACAACATTAAAATTGTCTTCTTTACAGCCTATTAGCAATAGATACTTGTTTAATTGTAAGTCATTTTCTGAGTTACATAAATTTCATCTCTAGGTTATTAATTGACAAGTTTCCTTATACTGTGTCAAATGACAAACAAAAGTATAAAATAAATAATTTTATTTTTACGATAAAAATTCACTTCACGCCTCTGTATATTTACAAAGAGGTTAAGTACTTACAAAAATGTTTCTTTTTTAAGGTTTGTAGGGAAATGCTTAAATACTTATAATATGTATTTCACAAAAAATAACGCGAACATTTGAAATAGTAACAATGAAATCACATGTTATTATGAAATATAATAATTTCCAGAAATTTCTTGTATGAAGCGATTGTGTGTACATATAACTTTTTCATAACATTTTTTTAATAACCAATTTATATAAAGTTAGAAATGTCACATAAAACCACTAGTCACATGGAAAAATAAGGCCTGATGACGGTTGCGAGTTAGAAAAAATATCAAACAAATGCCATCCCACACGAACTATTATTACAAGTAACGACGAAAAGAAGAAAATAAAAGTATGCCACCCTTTATGGTTTTTGCTAGATTTTCTACAATGATTTATGTGTTATATGCTTCCGAGTATTGTAAATCTGTGTTACTTTGTATGTAAAGGAAGACATTTTAAAAATAATACTTAACTATGTAATATATTTGATTATTCTTTTTTATTAATTGCTCCAGTATATTATTGTGAAAAAATGATTAGAATTTGATCACGGAAGTTAAATAACACCATAGAATTCCTCAAAAGCGGGGCGAGAAGAGTTGTTAATGTCAGAAAGTAGAGCATCAACAATGTCAGAAAGGAGAGCATCAACAATGTCATAAAGTTAATGCCAGAAAGGACAGCATCAACAATTTAAAAATGTATAGGCCACTACGAAACTGCTTCATGCATTTTCATATACACATTTGCTCGGTTTCATTATTTTTACCATACATTTTTTAACCTTCCCCTATACGGATCTTTTCAAAATAGAATTAAACTGGAATAATTTTGACACAAAATTTTTTAATAGATACAGCTAATATCTACAAATTTTTTAAAAGGTACAGTTAATATTACAATTTAATATTTACACATAATATTTTTAAAATTTTTCTTAAAATTTTTAAATTTAAAAATTTTCTTTAAATTTTGTAGTTTTTGAAATAAGCATGAAAAGTGTTATGTCCTAATTAATAAAATTATATATAAATGTTTGAATTTCAGTTTTTATTTTCCATAACTACTCTAAATGGATAATAATAGCGAGCAGCAAGGATATAATGCTCAATGTATATAATGTACACACACACACGCATATATGTATATATATATATATATATATATATATATATATATATACATATATATATATATACTTTCTTTATTAAAATTAAAAGAAACATCTTATAATAAATTAATCCTCGCCTCTAAATGATAAACTAGAAGTGATATATTCTCGTACTGATACAGACTTGCGGTGGCATTTAAATCAAATAAAAGGGTCGTGATTGCTATGTGAATTTGATTAAAAACTGTTGTGAATGTAATACGTTATGCTACTTTTTTGAGAATTTAGTTCAGTTTCTTATCTGACAAACTAGGATACAAATTTCAATTATTAAAACTAAATTTTTCAGTGATGAGCACTGTATTATACGGTTGACAGTTAACAGCAGTATAATGTTCGAATTCATAATAATAAATTTGCTGTAAAACCGTGTTTTTTATTTTATTTTCGGTTATTTTGAAGTGAAAAAAAAAATCACAGTTATTACTGTTTACTTTTTCACCTCTAATATAAGGGTATATTTATTTTACCTATACCTCTTACGGAAATATTTGTAATTGGAAGGATCAAATTAATTAAGATTTTGCGTTAAATTTTTGTTACATTTCACGTCAGAGTTATTTTATACCTGTTGTGGAACCAAAGCTAGGAACCATATTTCTATATTTCAAAATACACCATACTACAATATTACTGCTTGTAATCTAATTTTATTTATAACCAGCCATGCCCAACAGATTTACACTTGTTGAATTTGGAATAAGAAAAGTTATTAGCTATCTTTTTCTCTAATATATTGCTCTTGGTTTTAAACTACACAATACCCAATTTTATCAAAATTTGTGCAGTCGATTTTGCGGGATTAACGAACAACGTGCGTTTATGTATTTTTATCAAATACAGTATACAGTTTGTAGTTTTTTTATAAGTATCGAATTTCCTTGTTGTTAACGGTTTAAAACAACTATTTAACTATTTTCATAGAAGTAAACTTAAGACATATTTAATTGTCTATTTTACTGACAAAAATATCTCATGGTCTTCTGGCGAGAATACTACATAGAAAATTTAATGTGATAATGATTTTACTACTAATTAAATATTTTCTCGTTAAACATCGCACATCAATGTTTAGATAACCTTGTCAGCTTCTTCAACAAATGTTTATTCTTACGTGAGATTATAAAATACTAGGAAATAGCCATAATAATCTTGCGACTCAAGAAATATTGTAAGACCCATATGTCTTATTTTGTAAATATACAAACGTAATATAATTTTGTAAATATATAAAATAGACCCATATGTCTTATTTTGTAAATATACAAACGCTTGACCAAGGTGATAACAAACAGATTTACCGCCTAGTTAGACTTCTACCAACCAAAAAGCAAGCAGGGTTCAGAAAAGGCCTTAGAATGTTAGACAACATCCTAACTATTAGGATGCTTACCGAAAAAATAACAGAATACCAGTTCCTCCTATGGCAAGCATATTTCGACTGCAAAAAAGTATTCGACAGTATGAAAATATGGGCAATGCAATGGTCTTTAGAAATGTGAGTATAGATCAAAGATATAGGAGCCTGATTGCCAATATCTATAAGCAGGCAGCTCTGGGAGTGTCTTCGTCACCAGTATTGAGCAAGTCCGTAACTATACGAAAAGGAGGAGGTGAGGAGAAACAATATCACTAAAACTTTTTACATCGTCGTAGAAGACGTCTTTAGACAAATGGGTTGGGAATACAAAGGTCTTATGATATGAGGTACACCTTCAATTAATTTGAAGTTTGCGGACGATATATTACTGTTTGCTAATATTTCAGATGAAATTCATACTATGATATGTATGTGCACCTGGATATGTATGGGGCCAGGAACAAGGAATGAGTATAAATACACAGACGCAGAAATCAGTAGACAGACGCACACGATTGGGAAGGGAAGCCTGCTTTAAACTCGAGTTCGTCTTAAACTGAATATATAGAACCACTTAATAGCAAGCTCATTCAAGCAGGGTGTATAACCAGCTCTCATTTTTGGAGCCAAAATTTGGGTAACAACAAAAGTCGTCGAACAAAAGCTTATTGTTGCTCAAAACGATATGGAAAGGAAATTATTAAGAAACTCCTTCTAGGACCGCAAAACCAAATAAGTGGCTTCGAATACGAAGCAAAATTTCCGACATCATCAAGAGAGTGGCGAAACTTAAGCTGTATTAGGCTGGTCACTTTGCTCGAAAGTCGCATTTGTGTGCAAAAATATCTTAAGATGAAGATTTAGAAAGTACAAAAGACAAGTAGCCACAAATGAGATTAAAGGATGACACATCGAGAGTGGCAAGCACAAACTTGAACCAGGCAGCCCCTGATAGAACTGAGTGATGGAGATTAAAGGAAGCCTACACCATAATGTTTGAGAATGTCTTATTATATATTATAAAATACTAATACTAAATTTCATGAATAATTGAAAAAATATAAAATACGTATGTCGTTTGATAAATTGATTTTATGGTATGGTGGATAAATTACAATATAAAAATAAAAGTATTCCTATTGCATATTTTATTTAAATAATCGTTCTTTTCAAACATTTTCATAGATTTTTTTAATATTAATAAATTTGTAAATAATTTATATAACAAGAAGAAAAAACCATAAATTTTGATTCGACTAACCAAATAACGCCAATAAAACCACCAAATACACGTAATATTTCCCTAGGAGGGGATTGAGATACCGCCTAGCTAATGCATTGTTAATGTAAAACTATGACCCGCACATATTGTACACCTGCTGAAAATTAAATTATAGCAAGTTTGCATCTAATATTCCTACTTAATCATTTCGCTTCTAATTTTAAAATAAGCAAAAAGCAGTATTCATCAGCGATTCTGATAATGCACGCAAAATAGATATTTAAAAATAAATAGATATATAAATACCGTAAAATAGATATAGACACATACATTAAGCTAAGTCGTGAAAACCGTTAAATTTGCATACCAAATATGCACTATACGCCTGCCTGGCTTTGGGTCAGTGCCATTTGCATTAAGCAGAGCGAAAAGATTGCATTTTTAATCATATTTGTGATACTTTATAATGGCATGCTAGTTTTAATGTCGGACGTAAAAGAGTTACCGTATTCAGACCGCTTTGAAGCACGACCGGGGAAAAAACTCACCATGATCGACCTGCGGTTCATTACTCTTTTCAGTTCCATTTTATTTTATTTCATTATGCGTTATGCACGTATCAGGCGGAGTCTTTGTTGGCTTTTGTATTAAGTGTTATGTTTTCGAGATATTTTGTTACTTATATGGCGGGCGGACACAGGAATGGGTTCTATTTAGAGTTTTCGAATTGAGGTTGGAGATTTTTAACAAAACACGTATTAATGGAACGTGATTCTTGGTCCTCCGGAGTGTATAATATTTAATAGAATTCTTTTCTTTATTTAATAAATTTTCTATTGATTGCCCAAGTTTTTATTAAAATTTATATTCGTATTTTTTATATGTAATAGGTGTTTTTAGAGTTATATAATTTTAAAATATAAAAATTATGATAATAGCCATGATATTGGCCCTGTTGGTTCAAATGGAGCGCAATCTTGAAATCTAATTCTTAATCACTTTTTCGACCATTTAGTGTCGTATATCGGCAATAAGGTAGCGAATGTTGTATTCCAATTGATCCAACGTTTGTGTTTTATCGACATAGACTAGCAACTTCACATAATACTACAGAAAATAATCCACAGGTGTGATATCACGACATCGTGGAGGCCAATACACAAGGGCATTACACGCAATTATGCCCTCCTCGAATGTTTCTCGTAATAAATGAATTGCGTCGCATGCTATTTGCACGTTGCACCATTTCATTGAAAGTATAGTTCTTTAAAATTAATGTCGTTCAATTGGTGCATACAACCATAAAAATCAGCACAAAAAAATCAGCAGTCAAACATAAAAGTCAGTAAAAATGGATTTAAGGGACTTTAATATCCCCGATGGTTTTATTTTCGAAGAAATGTGGGTCAATTTTTCAATGCAATCCATGAAGTACACCAAGCTGTAATTTTTTGTATATGTAACGGCGTCTCAATAACAGCACATAGATTTTCTTCATTCCAAATTCGGCAACTTTGTTACTGGCATAGCTATTCAAATAAAGTCTCATTGCTGAACAAATTATTCATGGAAAAATGGTTGAGGATATTACTTCTAGTTTGTGTTCCATTCGTGCTAGCCACGATGTCCTTAAGCCTTAAATCGTATATGAATACAAATGACAAATTGAAGAAATATTTAAAAAAAATTTAACACCATGGCAACTTTCATGATTTTTCATCTTTATCATTCTTTTACATTTTAAAGTTGTAAACCTCTAAAGAAACACTCGTTTAAATTTCCACATTGTTTGTATCTCATTGTTAAAAAATAAATTGTTATTTGGCATGGTTATATGGAAAATATATATATCGTTATGTACAAAGTTATAATGTTGTCTCTTGACGCTTCGTTTCCCGTCCATTTAACAATATGCCAATTAAATACTTTCCTATAACTTGAGAATTGAAACGAGTAATTTAAATATATTATTAGATGATAATGTAATATAAATATATTGTTATACATAATATATGTAATAAATATATATCGTATCTCTGTATACTCTGGTCCACTCTTACGTATAGAAAATATTTTATTCTGTATTTTATTCTCTTTTATCGTGGAACATATCCTACATTTTTTATAAATATTTTACTTGACACACCATAGTTTTTTTACGTTCTATTTGAAGTTATATTTAATTTTCTTCATTGCTTTTCCGTGGTGTGATACTCCGTTTACTTCAGTAGTAAGGATCCATGTGAAAATAGATTTTTATATAAAATTTCTTGCACTCAGGTTTTATAATTGAAAATTATTATTGACGCTGACTTTTATTTCTATGAAAGTAATTTCGAAGTTTAAAAAACAATTGGAATATGAAAAAAGAATTCACTAATATCCGAGTTTTTATAGAGTAACGAAATTGTTTTACGTTAAGACTTACACCGAGGCTTATGCATATGTGCAAGTACATCTTTGTGTTAGTACGCGATGTGTGTATATACATTTATTAGATTGAGTGTGTGCGTCAATTTGTTAAGGTCTTCTCTGGCTACGTGTGTAAATAATTCGGTTATTCGTTTATTTTTAATCTGAAAACTAATTTTCTTTGTCCCACTTTTCCTTTTAACCATACAAGCCATTTTTTCTTTTAGTTGAACATAAATTTATGTAACTTAAAATGTTATTCACATAGCATGCCAATATTCACAAAAATGGTAATGGCATTTATATCATTTTTATATGAAAATAACGTAATCATGTTTTTGTCCTCGTTAAGGATAAAAACATGGACAAAGTACGCATGTACACAAACTCGTACATAGTAGTCAACTAATAAAATCCTCATAATTTTCATATAAATTTTCTTGATTTCAGCAATATTTTTTAAACATTTCAATTATTTTTGAATGAAAATAATTAAAATGGATTGTATAGATTTTTAATTTGTTGTGAAACAATATTTGAATGTAATTATCCCTAAAAATATATCGAAACTAAAATAAAAATGCATTATAGTATAAGGATTCTTACTAACAATTATTCTTTCTTACTTATTCTTACTTCTTATTCTTATTTCTATAATTGTTCATACTTAACAGCAAGAATAATTATAAAAATTTTGAAGTGAAAATTTCTTTGGGCGCTTTGAGCGATTTTTGGTCAGTGACCCGAAACGTTCGCGTCACCGACATGCTAATGTTAACAATATATTTTTAGCTATGAATATGATATGTTGCGCTTGGCCAGTAGTGAAAGTATATATATATATATATATATATATATATATATATATATATATATATGTGTATATATATATATATATATATATAACAAATACCCAACGGTAAGATGTGCGCTTTGGATGCTTTTTGGGTGGGTAAAATCTTGTGAGTTCGCGTCACCGACATGTTGTAATAGCATTACACCTGTAGTTATAAGGGTGACGTGTTGAAAAATATAAGTGATGTGTCCATTTATGCAAAAAAGTTAAATTGACTAAGTGGGAAGTTCAATTGTTCATTGTTTAAATTTTATTTAATTTTGAATATTACTTTAATGGTTTGATTGTAGGATTACTTTGCAGTACAACAGTGAGTACTAAATATTTTAATATCTTTATACAGAAATAAGAATAAAAAAAAATATTTTTAAATATTTCCACTGTTCGAAACAATTGTTTGCGTTTAAAAATTTGGTATAATTAATTTTTAGTTTTTTAATATTTCACCTCTATAACACGTCATGCAATGAGTATTTCATAGTGGCTTAAAAGTTATCTTACTAACGTGGTGACGCAGATTTCTAGTTGAATAATAATGTTGTGATGGGATTTAGAATTAAAAACTCTATTAAATTTTATAACATGCCAGTTATTTCACAGTTTTAAGTTTTCAATGCCATCAGCAGCCCCTAATTTACGTTTTTTTTCAAGTCGGGTCTAATTACAGGCAGCTCAAACTACATCGAAGTAAGGATATCCCAGGTACGGCTGCATCGCGCCTATCAATTCAAATTGTGTGCTTCAAATTTCTTCAAGAAAATCTTATACTTCTTAACAAGCTTAAATTTTCCTAATACGCAAAAATGAATAATCCAAGAACAAAGTGCTTATTTTATTTATTTTACCCAACAAAAAATCCCCAAGCCATTAAACTTTCCGTTTGGGACGAGCCAAACCGTGTGGAGCTTGGAAAATTTTCCCTCATAGAGAAACCTTAGAAAGTATAATTATGATTAAATTTCCCCCCAAAGAATTTATGAACACGCATAATGACAATGATGAACACGTCTAGTGCTATTTATTCAATAAAGAGCAGGAAGTAATTAAACACCAGGTTACACCGCGCCGCCAACTGAGTCAATATTCTTATTCACACAGATCGCACCTCTAATTTTATTACTCACTTCCCGTGGGTGCGAATTTGTGGTACCTATTAGGTACATGTATCTATAGAAGATACTTGTATTTGTACACGGTATCTTCAATTCATTTTAACTTTATGACAACATTCGAAATTGTATTTGACATAGCTCGGGAGTTCATCGTTAAGATTGATTATTGTTAAAATTTGGAAGGCTCTTGCGTTAATTAGGAATAGACGCTACCTATTTTAGGGTTTCTTGTATCAAAAGAAAAAAATAAACCCTTATAAGATAACTCAGGTGTTGTTTATTACAGTGATATTTCCAATAAATTTCTTGATGTCGAAACTTGAAATTTTGGAACAGTAATGAAACAGGTCAACTGGCATATATTTCAATATATATTACTTAAAGATATTCGTATTAAAATTTTTCTAGGAAAAACTTATTCGGAAACAAATTACTGCATATAGAATGGGGATATGTTTTGAAAGAGCTAGTTGTAATAGTTTCAAAATTATTCATAATTTTTTGTATTATGCCTTAAACCCTGTGGTGAAATATACTACTATAAAATGACGTTGTGAAAAGTTACTATTTCCAAACATTTTAATGGAAACAACTCGTCAATTTCGATGCTTATAAGTAACTAAATATCTAATTAACCATAGTAGAATACGAATTCTA
The DNA here is from genome assembly GCA_039881145.1 of Druceiella hillmani. NCBI lineage: Eukaryota > Metazoa > Arthropoda > Insecta > Lepidoptera > Hepialidae > Druceiella > Druceiella hillmani. Next base: position 13,943,784 of record JAYKKI010000025.1, on the reverse strand, counting down.
TTTTCATTTCACAAATTTATTACTACTCACATCGTTAACACATTCCTATTTTTGATATGTCGATAACTATTTTAAATTTTAATTACTCCTAAGCTTATTTATGTTAAAATTTTCAGAACAGAGCTAGTATTTATGTTATTCATAAAGATTAATAAAATTTAAAGGTCTGTCTTATGACTTTTGAATTTATGGCTCTTAAATAATTCTTCTACTTATATTTAGTTTGAAAAACGGGTATAATTAATAAAAACATTGTAATTTCATAATGTGTATAATATAAATAATTTGGTACTAAATATATCTGGCGTTAATTTTGTAGAAATATATTTTCACTTAATTTTAATTCACAACTAAATGTAACTACATGATATGGTATTATTTCTACTTTATTTAAATTCTTAACTACGACCTAAATTTCGTTTCATAACGACATCTTCAGGTGCGCAATTTTTAAAGATTTTGTATTGCACGATGTCTTGCTGATAATATGGTAATTAATGTTGTTTTAATACAATAACTAAACACTTATTAGTAATGTCGTTTGAATTTGCTATAAATTGAGTGAATTCTTTAGTACCAGTGTATCTATATTGATTTTGTTATATTCTTGTAGATAAATTACATAAATACTTACATATAGTCTATTCAGTGTTAACTTACTACTTTCCATTAATGATGCGATCACATTGATAATTATACACAATATGAAATTTCCATCTGTTTAAATTAAATTTATATAAACTTGATCCTTATAAACTAAACGATATATTTTAATTTCTTTTTATCTTCTCCTTTTATACTACTTCAGCCACTTCAAGCATTTTAATATTACAAGGAATTCTTAACAAACAAAATGCTATACACATTTCGCTTTCTTAAAAGTTTCGCTTCGAAATAAACTCAAGATTGCACTAAACAAGTATTAAATTAATATTCCGAAATAATAAGAACATTTCAAGTAACATGATTATAATTACCAACTCCCGAAAAGATATCAGAATCACAAGTTTGCCACTTGCCAAAATTTAATCGTGGCACGCGAAAGTGAAACCCATTAAATTTAGAAAAACTTTGAATACTTCTTAATTTATTTTTTCAGATTTGTACAAAAATTACTAAATAAAACACTAAATTTTCATTTTTAAATTAAAAAATTAACACAAAATTTAATATTACAAGAAATTAGTAACAAACATAACGCCATTTCGCTTTCTTAAATGTTTCTTTTCGAAACGAACCGAAGATTGTATTAAACAGGCATTAAAGTAACATTCCGAAATAATAAAAACACTTTTGAAGATATATCAAATGCACAAGTTTGCCAGTTTCCTAAGTGTTTTCGTGGCATTCGAAAGATAAATCCAATAAATTTAGCAAAATTGCAAACACTCCTAACTTGGTTTGCTTAGATATATCCAAAATGTACGAAAAACATCTTTGAATTTTCATCTTATTTTAAAAAAGACATGTTAAGTTTTAGTCTTAAAACTGAGGAAAAGTGTCGAAAAGTTTCAAGGACTTATGCTAAGCTTTCCAACCGGAATCGTCAGCTCTCGGTTCGAAAAAAAATGTAATTGATTTTGTTTTCTCCCGCAAATTTTTTGAATACATAATGTACTCGTAATTTTCTCACCTTGTTACTACGTGAATTGAATATTTTACCCTCCTTACATTATGAAGAAATATAAATTTATTTTCGCCCTCTATTCTTCTACGCTTTTAAGAGACAGTAATTAATGCAGAAAGGGCAAGTTTTGTACCTGAAAGCCTATGTCTTTATGAAGTTTTCCCTCTTTGTCGTATAAAGTTTTATCTAATTACTTAAAGTATAAGAATACGCGGAGACTTTTTATTGTTTATATATAAAATAGCCAAGTGTACATTGCGTGACACGCATATGGAGTTTCATAATAATTTTAAAAATATTATTATATATAAAATATAGTAAAAACAGTTTTTCTGGTTTCCGTTACAATTTTTACACTAAATCAATTTTTTTCCGTGTACGGAATTCAATATTTTATAGTTTTACTTATGTTTATTTAAAAATAAATAAATGAAAAAGTAATCATGAATATTCTATTAACTTAAACGAACATTCCTACTGTATTCGTAATATTAAAATTGCTATGAAATTTCTCTTGCACATCACGTGATATACACTTAGAAATTTTATTTGTAAATAAAAGAAAAACCTTTCAGAGAATTGTTACATTTTAAGTAATTGGGTAAAATTGTGGTAATTTTGTATGACAAAGACGGAAAACCTCATAAAAGACAGAGGATTTCGAGCACAAACTTACCTTTTGTGCATTAATTAATCTGTCTTAAAAGGACAAGAAAATGGAGGGCGAATAAAAAAGTATATTTCTTCATAACGTAACAAGGGCAAAATATTCAATTTACATTGTAAAAATATGTAAGAGTACACTTTGTATTCAGAAAGTTTGACGGGAGAAAATAAAATCAATTTCATTTTTATTTCCATCGAGAGTTAACGACTCCGGTGGCAAAGCTTAGCTTAAGCATTTGCAAATTTTCGCACATTTTTCCAGTTTTAAAACTGAAACCTTGTGTTTTTTTAATATGAATATAATAATGCAATGTTTTGTTTTGTATTTTTTGTATAAATCTATACAAACCCACTAAGGAATGTTCGCAATTTTGATAAAATTATTAGTTTTGCTGTTGCGTTCCACGAATAAATTTCGACAACTTGGCCATTTCATACATTCTCTAGAGGTGGAAATTTTAATCACATTACTGGAAAAGTTTTTATTTTGGATTGTTACTTTAATGCTTGTTTAATGCAATATTGAGTCCGTTTCGAAGATAAACTTTTAAGAAAGCGAACTATGTTTAGCGATATGTTTGTTACGAATTCTTTACAATACCAAAATGCTTGAAGTGGTCTAAGTGGATAATATAGGAGGAGAGGTATATTATGAAATTTGGAAAGAAAATATGTGGGGTGATAATTACCACAATCAACGATATTAAATTCAATTAAGTTTTTTAACATATTTTCAAACATAAAGATTCATTCGGAGAAAAATGCTTACATTCTTTTTAAGAATAATATCGATCCAAAAAAATTAATTGCTAATTGTACTCAATGTCTCAAAACTCATTGCAATGTTGCAAAAAAATAGCAACGCATATTGATTGTATAACATTTAGTCGGTTTCGATGATGCGGTTAAGAAACGTGAAATATTTCATCTCGTATTGTGTTGTATCACTATTTTATTCACTTCATGTGATCATGCATGAACATCAACTATTTTAAACGTTAAATATGTTTTACAAATGTATTTGAAGGGATAAATGTTACTTGTTCAATGGAAATTTTTGGCAATATTTAATGCAAGTTATTGCTCAGATTTCATTGAAATACTAAATTATGAACATCGCTTTGAAATAACTACAGTAAAGATTACCTTCATTTAAAAAATTAAGATTGTTAAGAGATAGAAGCCAATTATTAGTATTGAAAAATAAGGAAAAGTTATTTATCATAATGAAACGTATCAGACTTAAATTATCACCCTAAATGTATCGAAAGTAAGTTAAATGAAGCTGTGATGGTAAAATATTGAAATTTCTGAATTGAATATATGGAGAGCAAAACAAATTGGAGTAAAATTTTATGAGAAACAAAAACATGCCAGGCTATAATTGTTTTAATGAATAAATGTGAGTGCCGACTTGTTGAAGGGCTTTTCTAAAATTTATTTGGAACATATCTACATGTTTCTCTTAAAGATTAACAATGAAAAATTTAATATACTATAATTATTATTGAACTAACTGGCAATGCAGAATTAAAAATCGTACAATATTGACTTAAATGTAATGACTATTATACTAGTTAACAACTCTCATCCTAATATAGTTTGAACGTGACACACGAAAGAATATGGAATATAAAAGAGGGCTTGTTTTCAAAAAACCAGCAACAAATAGCTTTTTATTATAACCTGAAACAAACAATTGTAAATAGACTATTATTAATAGAATGTGAATAAAAAAATGTATAATTTCAAATTGACCTAGAGAGGTAAGGAAAAAGTGCTGTCTAATATAAGGGATAAAGTACTGTCTAATATTAAAATTTTACCTCTGAATCTTATTCTATATATTTAGGAAAAGATCCTCTACTTTAGGCTTTTATTAAAAATAATAGTAATAAAATAATTTAATAAACTATTATTAGATTAATATTAAATAATAATTTCCAAGAAGCTTGAAATCTATTATAAATATTCGAGCTGTAAGACCAAGCGTGCCGGTTTAAAATTGATAAATGGAATTGGTCGAGAACTGCGGAATAAGATCTAGTACTAATGTTATTACTACGATTCAGGTTAAAAATTAAGCTAAGGCACGGTAGCTTTTATCACAGCCCAGAATAATTTTAAAATGTAAAAAAAATCAATCTCGTTAAGACACAAGCTATTTTGACATCAATCATTATAATATCAAACCGATCAAGGGAAGGAAAATATATTCTGACTAGAGATAAACTACGCCGCAAATACATTCTGACTAGAGATGTAAATACATTCTGACTAGAGATAAACTACGCCGCAAATATATTTTGACTAGAGATATAAATACATTCTGACTATAGATAAACTACGCCGCAAAACTAAGTTATTGGAACCGTGGCTAAATTTACGAAATAAAAGTTTGTATCGAAATATTCAAAATGTTGAGTTTTATAATTACTTATGTTTTCTGAAATTACCGATACAAGAATTTCATTTGATTGTTGCCCCTAGGCTTTCTCAAAGTTTTTTCTAAACGTTTATTTTAAATTGCTATCCATAATACTCCGAAAGATCGTTTTTACTGTTAGTCTACTACTATTTAGTTTATTTAACTCAAAACTAAAATAAATAGCAATATACGCGACTAAAATAGTTTGTACATATCTTCATATATTGTTTGTATTAAAGCAATAATGATTGGAACTTTAAATCAAAACTACACTCCGCATACTAGGACCCAATTTAATAATATTTTTCATTGCTTGTATGTCTTAGGATGTTATAAACCCTACATATTTTTAATCACTGCAAATTACATAATGGTAAAAGCTTTATCTCACACGGATAAGCCGTTTTTTTAACAAATCCTTAAAAAAAAATGCTTGTTTGTTCATTCCTATGAAATTATATTAGAAAATGATAAACCTAAACTCAATTTTGTGTCAAGAGACGCTTTCATTTTGTGTATCCATTGTAGAAACAAAAATTTGTTCCTAACTTATTTTTGTGTACAAATATTAATTGACAGTTTTAATATACGTAATTTTTCCAAAAGTTAAGAAATTATAGGATTGTGATGAATAAATGGAACTATGAACACTATGAAATGCTAAAAAATATAGATTGATCGAGAGTTAATAAATAAATATATATGTGAATGCCTGTCGGTGAAGCTATCTAATCGGCAATGTTATTATTTAAATTAAAATAAAATAACATTTGTAATATTTAATTTTTTTATTTAAAAATAAACTAGGTCCTCCCGCTGCTTATCCTGGATGTTACGTGGAAGGCATATATTTAAACCAGGCCGGCCACGCAATTACGAGTTAAATATTATTTTGAGCATAATTTGTCAGACTTAAGATTTCAGATTTTTATTATTTCTTTTCGGATACTGCGACACGCCGCACGAGTTATGCCATGGCATCGTGGACCAAAACTATGTGCAATAATTAACCCATGAATCTGACACATTAAATGGAATATGCTCAAATACCTTAAGATATTAAATTAATTGCAGTCTTTTCAGTTACTCGTGCACGGTATAATTTTTTTAATGCTTGTGTTGATAGCTTTCTTCTTTAAATTGATACGTAGAGTATCTTTTATTCTAAGAGGTACATTAATTATTATGAAAATGCATTGGCACCCGCTAAATAGTTTAAGTATGAAAGAAAGACCAACATACTAATGAATGCACTATTTCACTTTTATTAAATAAGCAGGAATATTCTATATTTTTTCGTATTTTAAAGACTGTTCAACAAAGAGGCTTCCCCGTGATTTATACCTTGTAGTTGTTGCGGGTGGTTACCGTTGAAGATATATAAAATTAAGATAACTTAAAAAATTTGGGAAACAACTCTTAATAAACTTTCTTTAAATTTCCAGTTTTTTATAACTGAAATTAAATTATATTTTTTATCATAAGTCGTTTTGTTTTTTCAAAATTTTAGGATTGATAGTATCGGAAATAAATAATTTACAAAATGTTATATTACTTCAGATTATGAAAAAAAAATTCTTTTGAGTCTTTGAAATGTTCCCACACATTATTAAAATATATTTTTGAGCGTTTCATTTTCACTTTCTTCTAAAATTATCTAATTTTTTTTTAAATTTTAGTTATTGAGATATATGTAATATGTTTTGCTATTATGTGCATTTTGCCTAGTTGTAATTTTAGTAGGGTAAGCTAAATAAATTGGTCGTGTCTCTTAATTCATCAATATGAAGTAACTAAAAGAATTCTCGTTTGTTTTGTTTACTCCATGCAGCTATCTTGATTTTTTCTGATCTTCAACATCAATAATAAAAATATTAGAAGGAGATGAAGGATGCTTTATTTCACACAGTGGAAATTCATATCTTCAAAAGGAAATACTGTATTAAAAAAAGTTACGAACAATTTTTGATTTTACTTTAAAAAAAAATTCGCTTACACTTCACTCGATAGGGATCGCTGAAACATTTTTGATCTCCACGTTCCTTGCAAGTAAACAAAGCAAATAAATAATTGCTTGTAAGAAAATAATTCATTTTATATTTATTATTGGCGTATACATATTGCGGGCATCTGAATTTTGTTACGATCCACTTTAAATTAAAAAAAAGCTATGATGGCGCTATAAACAGACCAATAAGCGACATGAAGATATTAAAACGGTTTCGTCTTGTAAAAATTCTCGTTTATGCGTTATTTAACATCTTTTTTGGCAAGATGGTACTGAACATAAGGTAGTTTCATTCGCAATCAACTACACCAAACTATTATGAAATATTACATTATTTGTTCTGTAAAGACGTTTAATTTATACAAAATTAAAATCTTGTACAATTACTGTCAACTCTATTTCTAAACTACCAATATTAAAAACATTAACGGTGAGATATTTTTGCCCTAATTTCTGGGGTTATTCAAAAATTATATGTGTTATTTCACAAAATTAAAGGATAAAATAAAAAAAAATGTAAAGAAATAATTTTTGTTAAAGGTGAAATTAAAAATAGACTAAAGAAAGATAACAATCCGCTCTCTAAATGTTCGTATACTTCTGTATTCGTTTGTATATAGTTACGTCACTCAAAAATATTGGTGGTTATGGAATTATCTGTTATATATCAGTTACATCTAACGTGTAAAATAAGATACATATTATCTTTAAAGGATACTAAAAAGTTATAATATTGATTGAAATTGTTAACTTAAAATCACTACAAAATTACCTATACTTAATATTAAAACGGAAAAAGAAAACGTCGTAAGATTACTCATGCATCTGATCGTCTATTCGTTTTTTTTTCGTGAAATGGTAAATGGAACAAAAATTTAATTTTAAGACTTAACAAGTGACATCCATTCGACAGTATACACCACAAATTTAATAGTATCAGACAATATATAATTACATGACAACCGTTACCAAAAGGCGGAGTCTAATATTTAGGGGCTTGTCTTAATACAGTGAAATCTCAGTATAACATGAATTTTTTATGTGTAGGTAGCACATAAATATAAATAATTTAAAAAATTATAGCTAGGAATCGGTGGACATGATTGCTGATGACGCGAGGAGAAGTGAACTTTCTTTTTTGTGTAGTAGATATATATATATATATATATATATATATGTGTATAATTGATTTTTATATTTCAATTATTTATTTATTATTTATTTCCAATAGCGTTATTTATTTTTAAATAATTTCTGTCGGATATCTTATGAGTCATTCTAGTCTTGCATCTTACATAAAAGTACTTAATTCTGGACTATTGATATTACTAGCACTAAAACGTGGTTTGCATCGAGTTCACAAATTTTACTATTTAATATTCTACAAAAATAACTTTTTTTTAAACGACTGTTAAAACCTTTGTAACATTTTGTAGAGAAATCAATTATCAGATCATTTTTTTTTAAATTTTGTGTAACCGTAATGACCTTTTCTGAAGAGTAAATCAATTCACCCTTGTTTTTAATTTTAATAACAGAAACAAAGAAATATCCCTTATTTCCCATAAGAAACCTGCAACACATATTACATTTCAAATGATCGAAAATGTTTCTGACGACGAACCCAATAATATATGCTATTAAATGATGAGTGTAAACACCTATAGGTAAAGTGACAAGATTTTCAAAGAATTCACGTTCAGTGTCTGTTTGTTGGTGATAAAATGATGTGATTAAATTGTGATTAAATTGAGTAACAATGTTTATAGGATCATTGTTTCATTAATTAATTTATTCGGATTTGAACTAGGTGATGTAAATATCGATATTTTCTCTAAATGTGTGCGATATCCTGCCCTACTTTCATGAAACCCTGCATGCATTAACATTTTTTTCTAAATTGATATAAATTGAACATCATTTGGATTATCGTTCTATGCTCTTTTGGAACGAAATATTCAAAAACTTATTTTTGTATGATACTGGATAATTTTTAAAAAAATATATATTGCTCTATGCATGTCAATGATAAAACTAACAATCAATTTGTTGATCTTTCTTTGAGAAATTACAATCAACTCGCCATTAGAAAATTACTGTCTCGACAAGTAAATTTTACATTATAAAAAATTAGAAATTATAATTTTTATATTTGTTACAAAAATACCATTTTTCATCGAAGGGCACACACCCAGATCTACTGATTACAATATCAAAAATAATGATATGCACTTCTTTGATACCGACGAAATTGACAATATATTTTCATAAATATCATTGCATCTACAACTGAATTACTGAACACTTGTGTCACTAAATAATTTTTCATCTCAATCGATACTAATATTAATTATTTATAATTTCTCTAAATGTAGAGCCTGTCATCCAGCAATCATAAATTATTTTTGCATTAATGGAACTTGACCTCTGGTAAACTGCTATATGCTATATCCTAGTGTGTAGACTGCTATATCCTTACAAAGCATCTACTGCAAAATAAAAGCATTAATGTCGTAAAATCTTTCAACTGATAGGTTAATATTTAATTTAGAATAAATTATGTAATTTCAACATAATTGTTACATATTCAAAATAAATATGTAATAATGGTTTGTTAAATTTGGATACAAAAGATTTAATATAGATATAGGCAACTACGGTTGCTATCATGTATAAAATATTAGATTTCATATGAAGACATAATACTCTCATAAGCACATAATATTAAAAAAAATATAATAAACTCGAAAAGAAAAAGTTGTTATTTACCATATGTTGCTAGCGTGTATAAAATATTATATTCGGTTAATTTCAGGGATATCTTAGAGTGTGTGGATAAAGGATAAAAATACGTACTCGTATATGTACAAGGGAAATATAAAGTTTAGATAAGGTACTATTCTGGATACCTTTAATTAAATACGAAAAAAAATTAATACCGCAAAAACCAATTTTTTGTATTATCGTTACCACATATAGTAAATAATATTAAACTTAACATGTTCAAAAAACACAATCGGAACGCAGTAGTTGATATAAAATCTAGCACATAATATGTTACCAGTTTGTCACAAGAATCACCTTCACTTGGGATGCCATATCGTAAAGTTCTGTAAAGCTGTTATTAACAAAGTTAATATAAGAATACATTTGTTATACCTGTTTCCATGTTAAGTATATTGTTTTTGTGGAAGAGTTCCGTACCAACACAGTGCACGAATCATCTATGCACTCACCTAGTGCAATCGTTGGATCCCTCAACGAAATATTTTTCTTTTTTTATTATTGCTATATCAGTTTTAATCAAATCGCTTACATGTAAAAATAAATGCTTCGGTGAATGAACGAGAATTTTGGTAATCAGAATATTGGAAGTACCTTACCCGACAATACAAATATGGTTTATATGAGAATTCACACGGATCGAAATTTTAAAATTTATTATAATTGTGAGACATTAGAGACTAACATTTACTGTCACCGATAACTCCTACGAAAATATTTTAATTGGAAGGATGAAATGAAGTACAATTTTACCTTCAATTTTTTATTTATATTTCATTTTAAATTAAAATTTAAACTGCCATGTAATCTAAGCTAAACTGTATTTCTATATTACCAAATATGCCATGACGAAATATTACTCCTCCTTATCTTCCTTTATTTATAACCAGCTGTACCCCACGGTTTCGCACACGCGTAATTGGGAATATAAATATTTATTAGCTTTTTTGGCTCATATATTGTTCTTGGGTATATACTATTACTATACTAAATTTCATCAAAATTCATCTAGAAGATTTCGCGCATTGATGAACAAATTAATACACAGAGAGACAGACAAAAGACAGGTTTTCTGGGTCCTGTTATCATTCTTTATGCTCAATCAGTCACTCTATTTTAAATACTTTTCATGGAAAAAATCATTCTGTTACAAATTTATTATATTATTAATATAGATTTCTTCTTCTGACTTCAAGATTAACTTGAGTTGAAGATTAACTTGAGTTGAAGGTTGCAGTGCGTTTATGTATTTTTATCAAATACAATATCCTGTTTGAAGTTTGTTATTTATTGTTCTTGGATGTTATTTATGTTAACTATTTAAAACAATTCTATTTAATGTTTTTTAGGCGTAAACTTGAAATAAACTCAGTCGTTTGTCTATTTACTAGAATGCGTTCATTAATTTAATATCATAGTGATATTGAAACTTCTTTTATTCTCAGTACCAACATTATGTACCTATTTATTAAATGTAACTGAATTTTTCACATTTTATTTCTCTTGTAAATCAGTTGAAAATTTGAGAAAAAAATTATTATAATAATTCCATTAATTACAGATAAACTGAAGATTGAATTAAAATTCATTTTACTTGAAATAGGAAACATGTTAATATAAATACATAAATATCTTTTTATGAGTTCACGGCTTCTAAAACTTTTAAAAACTACGTTATAAAATTACATAAGTGTTCAGGGGATGTAGCAAAAATAAAAAAAATTTACAAAAATTATAATGCAACATCAGCTTGTTGAATATCGTTCAATAATCTAGGGTTGATTTACAATTTTTATTCTAATGCTAACTTTCAAGAATGTATAAAAATAGATGTCATATGTAGGTCGTGTGACAAATTGGTTTATTACTGAAATAGAATTACTGTTAATCGTAAATAACTACACTTAAAGTAATAGTGCTTCTATTGGATGTTTCATATATTAGTTGAAAACTAATTACCCTTTTGATATATTTTCACCGTTTTTTTATAAATATTTTATAAATTCGTCAATCATTTATTGAATAAGAAGAAAAAACCATAATTATTAGTTTAACCATTGCAATAACGCCAATATGATCACCAAATACATGTGATATTTTCTTAGAAGGGAAATGAGACAACGCCTAGCTAAATAATTAATATAAAGCTAAATCAGCAACGCGCATCTTCGATACCCGCTGAATATTCAACCATAGTAGGATAGAATATATTATCATTTCTTAACCCTTTTGCTCTTAATTTCAAAACAAAGCAAAAAAGGCAACCGATTCCATTAATGCACGAAACTACCGTACTATAGATGGAGACACATACATTAAGTTAGTTCGTGAAACTCGTCAAATTTGCATACCAAATGTGCACTAAATACCTACCTGGCTGTTGGTCGGTGCTCATTTACATTAGGCGGAGCAAAAAGGTTGTATTTTCAATCATATTTGCGACACTTTATAATGGCGTGCTAGTTTTGATGTCGGACGTAAAAGAGTTACCGCATTCAAACCGCTTTGAAGAACGACCGGGGAAAAATCTCACCGTGATCGTCGTAGCCGGCCTGTGCTTTATTACTTTTTAGGTTCGATTTTATTTTATTACATTTTATTTTGCTTTATGCAAGTGTCAGGCGGAGTCTTTGTTGGCTTTTGCGTTACGTTTTATACTTTTAAGTCACTTTGTTAGGTATATGGCGTAACTGGGTTCCATTTAGAGTTTCCGAGTTGAGGTCGGAGATTTTTATAAAACACGTATTAACGGAACGTGAATTTGACAATATCTTTGTGTATTTTGGTCCCCTCTAACGTATAGGAAATACTTGATCGTATATTTAGTTGTTTGGTATAGTAGTATATATTACATATTTTTTTAAATACTTCATTTAACACGTCACGTCAAATTGAAGTTAAATTTCAAGAAGTTGAAATTGAAGTTGAAATTAAAACTGAAGCCGAAGGTAAACCTGAAGCTGGAGATGAAGCTAAAGCTGAAGCTAAAGTGTGTTTTAAGAGTCACTTCCTGAATACACTTTATCGAGAAGTTAAGCCAAAGAAGATTTTTCCAATTTATTTACAGATTCCCTGAAACTCTATTTAGAAAAATTTGCATTTTAAGTCGTACTTGTTATTTATAAATTTCAAAAATTATATATTAAAAAAGTTTTAAAGGCCTGATTAGTTGGTTGGCGCGGGCTTTTATTTCTATGAAGGTAATTTCATCGTTTAGCAAATAATTTGAATGTGAAAAAAAATTTCACTACTGTATTTATAGAATAGCCAAATTGGTTCTCATTAAATATTGACGAGAGTATCTGTGTGTTGCTACACGATGTATATATACATTTATTAGCCTTAGAGTATAATATGTACATCTACAATAATATGTTAATTTGGCGAGGTTTTCTTTTACTGCATCTGTAAATAGTGCTGTCATTTGAGAATTCTTAAACTGAAAACTGAATTTTTTTGTTTTAATTTTTTCTCTTCAACATATCGAAATTCCTTTAATTGAACATAAATTTTTTAATCGATAAAACATGGCAATATTCATAATGCATTAGAATTTTACAGAAATCTTCATATAATATTGTGACTTATAATACATTATATGTTTCGTGTCCAATAACAAAGACACCCTCATAGTTTCTTTATGTTCGTGCGCCTGTACGTCTGTCAAGTCTGTTAAGCTCCATGAATGAGCTAGATTCTTCGTTTAAAGATCATTTTAATAATAATAATTATTATATATGGGAAATATAAATTAATTTTTATTTGTTGCTAAAATCCAAGACAAAACATTGTATAATATAATAGTTTGTCGTGACAAACAACATCTTTTTGAAACTTAAGGCAAAAATTTAATAATTATGATAACATATTTTCAAATAAAGTTTAAATTTAGCTTAACTTCTAAAAGTATTTTTGCCACCCGAATTTATATTAAAACAAAGAATTTTTATTATTTCGTCACTTTTGCCATCTAACCTTGCATCACAGTTCAAATGTGTAAGTTCGATCAACTTCCATAAGAAATTAGAAAAGACAGATATTATTGAACTTTGTAACCATGCCTCCAAACTATTTTTCGTTTGTAAGAAACAAACAACGATAAAATGCAATAAATACTGAATATTAGCAGTATTTTTTAGGTTATAAGATGCGTTTTATTACATAATGGTTATTTTTATTTTGAAGAAGTTTAAAAGAGTTTAAGGCTAGTTTCAAAGAGGCTCAGGTGAGAATACCATCGCGTGATCCCTGATATAATATGGATATGATACATAATCAGCGCGTAAGCGCTGATATAAGCGTGGTGACACGATGTTAACTTGTTGTTGTTTTCCCCTCATTATAATTAACAGACGTATATTAACGGCTCGCTATATACGTGCACATTGCCATCCACTACGAATTTTGGAAATAGGAAAAAGTTGTTTTCCCGGTGGAACACATAAAATATGGTTAAAAATACGAGACCACCGTATAAATATGCCTGCCTCCTGCCTGAAACTGCCTGAGAATGTCCCAACATGAATTGAACTGATATTAAAGAGCAACTGTCTATCGGTTTATTTATAATTCAATTTCATCTGCATAGATTTTAGTCGGGTAAAAAGTTTTAATTTTACTTGAAAATATTTACGTAGTAGTTAATAATACCCTCATAATCTTCCAAACAAATTTCTTCATGTCAACAAAGTTTTCAACAATTCCACATAGTTTTCATAGTTGACATATGCATATCATGGAATACAATTAATTTTTATTGAAAATAAATGGAATGGATGGTATAGACATACGATTTGGTTTTAAATATTGATTGAGTGGAATTATTCGAAAAATTATATTGAATTAAAATAAAGATACGTTATAATATAAAAATAACGCAACGCACTTGATTGTACGAATAATTAACAAATTTTTTAAAGCTGTATTTAAATTTAAAAACTCAAACTACATTAAAGTAACGACATCGCAGGTACGGTTCCATCGCACCAATCAAATTAAGTTTTGTGCTTTGAATTCCTTCACGAAAGTCTTAAACTTCTTGTCCGACCTAAGTTTTCCTCTTACCCAAAACTGAATAATCCAAGTGCAAGTAAGTGCTTAGTTTGAGCGTAGGTTTATTTACTTTACTCAACAAGAAATCCCCAACCCATTAAATATCCGCTTGAGACGAGTTAAAACCGTGCGGAACTTTGCCTGCAGAAACTCTACGTTGCTTATAAAATAAAATTATGATTAAATTGGCCCTAAAGGATTGACGAATACGCCTAGTTGCAGTTACGAAACAAAAATCAGTTAAGGTCTATTGCTTATTTACTCAATTAGAGAACAGGAAGTTATTAAATCATCAGGTTACAACGCACCAAAAACTATGTCAATATTCCTATTCACACATAGCGCATCTCTAATTTTATTACTCACTTCCAATGAGCGCGAGTTCCTAATACCTATTATGGGTATTTGTTCCTAATACCTATTATGGCATTTTAACTTTAGGGCAACGTTCAAAAATTGAGATCCTATTTTACATAGTCTTGGTATTTATTATTAAGATTGATTTATTGTTAAAGTTGGAAAGCTCTCTAATCAATTAGGAGTACCCACAACGCAACCTATTTTAGGGTTCCGTCCATCAAAAGAAAAAATGGAACACTTGTAACATCACTCAGGTGTCAACATAGTACAGTCGTTTTTCATAAAAATCTCTTGAGGTAAAAACTTGAAATTTGGTATAAAAGCGAATCAGATTAACATATATACATACATACATATATATATATATATATATATATATATATATATATATATACATGTATATATATATATATATATATATATATATATATATATATATATATATATATATATTGGAAGATAACACTCAAAGATAATTATATGATAATTTTATGAGGAAAAAATAACGTATTCGGAAAAAAAATTATTCCATATAGATTGTGGAACATCTTTCAAAAGAGCTAGTTGTAACCATTTTAAAATTATTCTTAATGTTTTTATTACATCTTCAGCTTGTGAAAGATACAATAAGCTATTTAATTACATTATAAAAAGTTCGCATTACAAAACAGTTTATTGAAGTACTATATAAATTTAAATGGTTATAAGTGCCTCAATATGTACTTAATACTAGTAGAATACGAATTCTATTCTTACTTGACAAGTTTATTCACACCGTTAACCGATTCCTATTATTGATCTGATGAGGACTATTATAAATTGTAGTTACTCGTAAGCTTATTTTATATTACAATATTCAGCAGCGAGCTGTGGCCATTTATGTTTTATATAAAGATAAATACAATATAAAAATCTCTCTGTGATTTTTTAATTTTTCGCTTTTAAATAATTCTTCCTCTTGTATATTTGATTACAAAAAGGAGTTTAATTAATAATGAATTATTAATTTCACCCTATGTATTTACAATATTAATACAAGTAATTTGATGTTGAATATATTTGGCGTTGATTTTGTAAAAATACATTATCAACTAATTTTTATTCACAACTGAATGAAACTACGTGATGTGGTATTTTTTCTATTCTTTTATTTAAATTATATACAACGACCAAGGTTTCATTTTATGATGACATTTTCAGGTGAGCAATTGCTAATAATAAAATTACGTTCTATACATGTATTATATTTAGTGTTAACTTACTATTTTTAAATAATAATGCGATAACATTGACTACTATACACGAACATTAAATTTCCATATGTTTAAAGTAAATTTATAGAAATATCCCTACAAATGAAACTAAATATTTTCATTTTCTTTTATCCCCTCCTTATATATTATCTCCTTCAGCCACTTTAACCATGTAATAATACGCTTATAATGAATTCGTAACAAACATAACGCTATACACATTTCGTTTTGTTGAAAGTTTCGCTTCGACAACTGAACATTGAATTAAACAAGCATTAAAGTAACATTCCAAAATAATAAAAACATTTCCAGACACGCAATTACAACTTCCAACTCATGAAAATGTATCCATTGCACATATTTCCCAGTTGCCAAAGTTTATTTATGGCACGCAAAAGCGAAATCCATTACATTTAGCAAAATTGCAAACACTCTCTGCTGTGTTTGTTCAGATTCATACAAAGTTACAAAAAAAAACATAAATTTTCATTTTTATATTAGAAATATAGATAAGTTTTTAAGCTGAGAAAAAATGGTAAGGGTAACTTTCCCCCCGGAGTCGTCAGCTCTCGGTTAGAAATAAAAATGTAATTGATTTTATTTTCTTCCGCCAAACTTTGTGAATAAGCAATGTACTCGTACTTTTCTCATCTAGTTACATTGCAAATTTAATATTTTACCATCGTTGCGTTATGAAGAAATATCATTTTTTCTTCGCCCTCCATTGTCCAGTGCTTTTAAATGAGATTAATTATTGCAGAAACGGCAAGTTGCCCCTGAAAGCCTATGTCTTTATGAGGTTTTCCTTGTTTGTTGTATAAAGTTACCGCACTTTTATTCAATTATTTAGAGTGCAAGGGTGCACTAAGAGGTTTTCTATTCTTTGTAAATAAAAAAGCCAAGTGTACATCACGGAATGTGCATATAGAGTTTAATGGTAATTTTGAAATAGCAGATATACTAGCAATGTTCACTTATTTTGTTGGAATATTCATGATTACTTATCTATTTACTTATTTATGAACATATTAACATTTTTTTTAGTTATTTTTGTCTATCTGTACATTAATTTATTCTTCAATTACGCGAAATCTACTAAACGAATTTTTTTTTGGATGGTATTGGTTTATACCCTCGGGCAACATATAAAATATTATTTGAATATTACAGGATTTATCTGAATATAACAGATTTAAAAAAATCGTGACTTGGTCGACATTACGATATTACTACTGTCAATGCCATCTATTAGCGTTTTAGTAATAATGCTAATAATAATTTCGACTGTAAAACTTAATTTTTTTGCGAGTGAAATCGTGTGGTACATCTAGTACTAATTATATTTGGTGAGCTTATCCTATGCGGATATTTTCTTACCGTTTATTAAACGTCAATAAAGGACACAAAAATATAATTATAACATAGTGCAAATTGAAACAAGTTATATTAACTAGAAAAGCACAGAGACATGAGTGACATTTAAAAATATACAAAAATTTAACTTTTAAATAACTATTGACGTTTAATTAACGATAAGAACATAACCTTATAAGATAAGCTCATCAAATATATTCAGTACTCGCTGTATTCCACGGTTTCATTCCAAAAATATACGGTTTTACATTCCAAACTATTATTATCCGTATTCTTACTAAAAACGCTCAAATACGGCGTTGATAGTAATATTATCGTAATGTTCACCAAGTCAAATTTTTATAAATCTATAATATTCAAATAAATACTGTAATATTCAGATAATATCCTGTAGGTTGCTCGAGGGTATAAATTATTACCGCACCAAATTTCATAAAAATTCGTTGAGTAGATTTTGTGTTATCGAAGAACAAATTAAAATTAAATAAAAATTCCAAAAAAGTTTTACTGGCTACTATTATCATTTTTTACACAAAAAAATCACTCTTTTTAAAATGTTTTCCATGTACAGAATTGAAACTCTTGCTGTTTTATTATTAGAAGTTTATAAAATTTAAATAAAAGAGGAAATCAGGAATATTCTAATAACATAAACGAACATTGACACCATATCGGTTATTTCAATTACTATGAATTTCCTTCTGAGCCTCACGTGATGTGGATTTGGCTATTTTCTTTATAAACAATAAAAAAGCTCTCAGTGTTCTCTTACACTCTAAGTAATTGGATAAAAGTGCAGTAACTTTATATGACAAAGACGGAAAAACTTATTAAAGACATAGGCTTTCATACACAAACTTACCCTTTCTACATTAATTACTCTCTTAAAGCGCAGGAGAACGCGGGGCGAAAAAAAATTATATTTCTTCATAACGTAACGAGGTTAAAATATTCCATTTCCATCGTAACAAGATGAGGAAAATATGAGTAACTTGTTTGTTTAGAAAGTTTGGCGGGAGAAAACAAAATCAAAAACATTTTTATCGAACTGAGAGCTAACGACTCCGGTGAGAAAGTTTAACTTAAGTCCTTGAAACTTTTCCACGATTTTAAAATTAAAATTTTTTATGTATTTATTTAATATAAAAGTTAAATTCAAAGTTTTTTTCCATACATTTTGGATATATCTAAACAAACCAAGTGAAGAGTGTTCGCAATTTTGCTAAATTTATTGGGTTTCGCTTTGGCATGCCACGAATTAACTTCTGCAACTGGCAAACTTGTTCATTTCATACATTTTCAGGAGTTGGGAATTGTAATTCCGTTACTGGGAATGTTTTTATTATTTTGGAATATTACTTTAATATTTGTTCAATGCAATCTTGGATTCGCTTCGACGAAAAATCTTTAAGAAAGCAAAATATGTATGTATGTTTCTAATTCCTTGTAATATTAAAATGCTTGAATTTGCTGAAGTACATAATGTACCGGACGGGGATAAAAGTAAATGAAAATATTTGTTATTTCTGTAGGGATAATCCTTATATATATATTGATTTTATGTAAATCGAAATTCAATGCTCGTGTATGTACTCGTTATGTCAATACTATCGCATTATTATCAGAAATAACAAGTTAATATTGAATGGAATATATTTATTTTATATTATCTTATCGTCAAGAAAATAATAAAAGCAACAAAGTACAGAGGCACCAGTAATAAAGAATACACTCGTTTTCTATCCAATCCAAATGGCATTATTGGTGAATGTTTAGTTTTTATATTGAAACACCGTTGATTGCCCTGTTATCAGCATAATTTTTTAAATTTTTTTTTGCCATTAAGAAATTACCAGCAAAATGCAAATGTTACAATTTCAACTTTTTTAGTAAAATTTATAGAATATAGATAGATATATGAATTTTCGTATATAATCTTCTTCGAGAAATATATCCCATTGTTGCCTCTAAATGAATTTATGGGTAAGTTCGACGGTAACGAATAACGAATGTTGCCATTGCACTCAAAATTTTGATGAAAAGTAAGGGAACAGTATAGCATGACTTACTAGAACTACATTAGAAAGGGAAATACAACGAATTTTGGAATTTTCCACAGTGAAGGGTCATCTATTCATATCAAAAATAACATATCCAGTCATTTACGAGCATAACTTTCTGAAAGAGGATTTCATGCGTATTTAGGTACTTGTGGATAATTGATATTACATAGTATTTCCATTAAACTAATCACAATGTAAATAATTTGCCTACACTATCTACCTGAGGCGTAAAATTGTTATACTTATTTCAAACATTACGAGATCTAGGATAGTCGCTATAGTTTTCCTGCAATCTATACGTAGGTTTCTTAAACCTTATACCTTTCATAATTTTTGGTTAAATAGTTTCGGAAATCAATGGGGGAAAATACTTATTTCGTGTTTTTTTTAGTACACGAGTATGTCTGAAGATATGCTACCGAAAACGATGAAAAAATATTGTCCTATGAAAGAATATCTTACACTACATATGCAAATAAAAAAAATCAGGTACATAATTATGCCCTAAAATTCCACATAAATATTAAATATTAGTCATTGATATATGCACTGTCTGATATATTTCATCTCTTTGACACATTTAAAATTTCTACGTCAAGTGGTTTCTGAGAAAAACAACTGCGATAGGCAGAAAGGCAGACCCTGCGAAGGTCTTAGGAGAGTTTAGTTTTTTTGACTTACGGGACCTTAAATACATACGTTTTTTTTTTAATATCTACGTTTTTTTAATACCATAAAACATCAT
Organism: Druceiella hillmani; assembly: GCA_039881145.1. Classification (NCBI taxonomy): domain Eukaryota; kingdom Metazoa; phylum Arthropoda; class Insecta; order Lepidoptera; family Hepialidae; genus Druceiella; species Druceiella hillmani. The sequence continues at coordinate 13,923,424 of JAYKKI010000025.1, read as the reverse complement.
TATACTCAGTCAATTATTTTAAATTTCATAATGTCAGAAAAAGTTATAAATTAAAAATATAGAATTGCATTGATCAATCAATCCACCATCTCAGCGTTTACAATGCAATATATATTCCACACTCCGTATCAATTTGTATGTACTCGTTATCCAACAAATAGTGGAGTAGCTGACCATATTTCACACTGTATCATTAGTGCCAGGTGACCGTGTGACACATGACATGTATTATATGCGATAGTCATGTATCATAAGGAAGCCCTTGAAAATATTAGAGGGCATCGTCCATTATGTTTGTTTACAAAAAACTCTGGTAAACTAATAGAGGGGCAAGAAACTAATCTAGGGGTAATTTTACACTTGAACGATTTGAAGTTTAAAATTTCCAAAAAAAATTCATTTGGATTAACAAAGGTACTTAATATAAAAGAAATTATTTTCAACGATATCCACTATGAAATTTTAATAGAAAAAAGGGGAGTAATAACACACGATCTGCGACATTAAATCAATATTTTTGTTTAAATATGTTCTCACACATAAAGACATAAATTAATTCATACGGAGAAAAATTACTACATCCCTCATATGAATATTATAGACCAAAATAAAATAAAATGGTAATTGTGCTCATTATCATAAAAATCACTGTATAATCGCATAGTAAATTATAATAATTGTATACCGTTTTTTGTGTTTTGATAATGTAGTTATGAAACGTGGTATGTTTCACCCCATTTTTTATAATCATATTATTATTTACAATAAATATTTCAAGAGTTGAATGTGTTTTATAAATGTATTTAAAAGGATATTTTTTTAATAATATTCAATTCATATGACTGTACAGATTTCATTAGAATACTAAATGGATACTACTCGGAAATAGCTACAGTAAAAAATTATTGTCATCTGCAAACAATCTCAACATATTAGTAAATGGAAAGCCATCAATAAATAAGCTAAAGTTATTTATCAATGAAAAAGAATGTAAAAGAAGATTTGTTTACAAAAATTAACATGCAAAAAGGCATTGTTGGGAATTTATTCAGAAAGTATAATGTTAAATTTTGTTCAATATCGAAGTCTGATTCTCAAGTCAGAAAATTATATCTAAATTATGTTTTAATAAGTTTTTCTTAAAGAATTTAAATTTAGTTATAACCATTCATGCAGTAAGACCAAGTGCATACGTTTAAAAATTATGAATGAATAATATCGAGACTATTACTGTACAACAAAAACTAGTACTAACAGAGAATTATAGCGATTCAGCTTAAAGTTTAACTTAAGGCTTAAGATTTTTTATACCAGTCAAGGGTAATTTCGAAACGAAAAAATCACTGTAGTTTAAGCATAAGATATTATAACACCAATCAAGGGTAACTATAATGTAAAAATATTACAACTGGCGATAAACCAAAACCCCAAAACTGAGTTATCAGAACCACAAGTAAAAGACAGTTATGAAATGAAATTCGTCCAGTTTAAATCGAAACATGTATAACATCGAGGTGAATAGTTATCCATATCTCCTAATATAGTTGATACAAAGCAACCGAAAGACTTTAATTTCGAATATTTAAAGTAAATTTTGGCCTCTAAATTTCTATAATTTTTTTTTAATATGTGACTGAAAAATAAAAGGAGAATAGACACATTGTATATATTTTTGTTCTAGCGCTTTATTAAAGTTTTTTAGAATTTTTTTTACATTATGTACAACATTCCTTCCAAAAGTCGTTTTAATGTAGATAGAAAGATTTAATAATTTAACTCAAAATTGTAATATTTATTATTATATATTAATGAAATGATTTGCTAATATCTTCATACATTATTTTACTAAAGCAATAACGATTTGATAGTTTAACTCAATATTACACTCCGCCTACTAGGAGTCACTTAAACGAGTAAACCTTATATCCATCAAATTGCTGTAAATTATATGATGGTAAAAACATTTAAAATGGTTTTGGGCTAAATCCTTACGAACAAGAATTTCCTCTGAATTAGATTTAAAAATTATAAACCTTAAGCCAAGTTAGTTTCAATTGTCGCTCGTCTGATCACTCGATTTTTGTATTCATTGTAAAAATAAAAAAATTTGAAATTTTTTTTTGTATGCCTATATTAATTCACAGTTTTAGTACTTTCACTTTTCGCAAAATGGACGAAAATGTAAGGTTGTAATAGATAAACGGAACTATGAACACTATGGAATGCTAAAAAAATATAGACTGATCGAGAGAAAATAAATATATAAAAAGCACATGAATTTCTGTCGCCATTGCTATCTAATCAGCAATTTTATTTTTTCATTTACAATAAAATTTTGAAATTACATTTATGAAATTTAATTTTTTTATTTGGCTTATACCGAGTGTTACGTGTTACGCATACGTTTACGTGTTAGTCAAACTCAATTTTTAACATTTCTGGTCAGATACTGGGATACATCGCGCGAATTATGCGATGATATTCTGGACTGTAATTCCGTACAATAATTAACCCATGAATCTGGCATATTAAATGAAATATGCTCAAATATATTGAAATATTAAAATTTCAACTTACAGTCTAGTCAGTTTTTCGTGCGCGACGTAATTTTTTTAAAGTTAATATTGATAGTTGTTTTCGTTTAAATGAAAGTGTAATGATGCGTATAGTGGCCTCTCTATTATCTAAGAGGAACATTAGTTATTAAATAAATTCATTGGCATCCGTGAACAGTATAAGTTTCAAAGGAAGACGCACATATTAATGAATTCTTGCTTTAATTTTATTAAATTAGCAGGGATATTCAATATTTTTCGTATTTTAAAGACTATTCAACCAATCGATTTCTCCGTTCCTTATACCTTGTAGTTGTTGCGGGTCTTTTTTTTTGTTGCGGGTACCTTCATAAGATATGTAAACAAGTTTTATAGAAAACTTTGAAAAACTTTGCCCAAAAAATTTTTTTATTTTTTTTTAAATATAAGTGTTTTGGGAAATTCATTCGTATTAATTATATTTCTAGCAATGATTTAGTTTAAAAAAAAATAATTGAGGCCGGTCTAGTGCCAATGCAGTGTAGCTTGAGCATCGAAGTTTCCATATGTAAACTGAAATTAAAAGTTTATCAGAAGACCTTTTGTTTTTTTTTTATAATCAGAATGTTAGTAGCTTTAGAAATAAGGGAGAAGATAACATAGTTTTTATAAAAAATTAAGAAAATATTACATTTCTGCAAATTATGAAAAAAATATTTTAAGCTCTTTCAAATGACATTTGAAAGGGCTTAAAATGCACACATTGCTTAAAATAACTTATTCGAGTGCTCAATTTTTGCCTTCCCTATAAAACTACATATAATTATTTTTTAATATTAGATATTGCCATGTATGTTATCTACATAATTTGTTTCACCATTAAGCCAAATTTGCGTTTCCACATCAAGATGTTTCTGAGAAAAGCGGTTGCGATAGACAGATAGACGGCCAACTGAAAATCTTATAGAGGTTCTGTGTTTCCTTCCGAGGTATGAACAATTTTAACTGTAGTGAGATTTACGCGTAACATTTTGTTGCATTTTATGACATTCTATCTAGGCAGTGTGAGATTTATAGCGAAACAGTTATATATGAGTGGATTTCGTACTACAAGTTCTCCGTATCAAATATTAAATTTCAATTTGCAAATTATTGCCTAGTTGTGATTTAACTAGCGTAAGCGAATTATGCTGACCATGTCTTATAATTTATTAACATAAATTAAATAAAAGAATTTTATTTTGTATTGTTTACTCCATGCGACTATCCTTATTTTTTTATCACCTTTCCAATTAATAATGAAAAAATGAGTAATTTTATACAAAGGAGGAAACACTATATTAAAAAGGAGTTACATACCTTTTTGGTTTTACTTTAAAAGACTTTTTCTGTGAAACTTCACTCCATGGGGATCGGTGAAACATTTTTGAACTCCACATATATTTTAAGCAAAAATTATTTTGTATGTAAAACTTCTTTTATATGTATTATTGGTGTATTGATTCTATGTGTTTCTGCATTTCATTACGATCCAAGGTAAATAAAAAAGTTACGATGTTGGCATATACAGACCGACAACTAAACAAACAGACATATAGATATTAAAACAGTTTCTTCCTATGTAAAATTCTCTTTTTGCGCCATATAAAAAAAAATGGCAAGATCGAAAATTAAACATTAAAATAGTTTTATTTACAGTCATTCACAATGAAAATAAACAGTTATTCTTTGATGAAGACCTTTAATTTATCCAAAATCAAAGGTTTATACAATTATTCACTTACTAAAGACACGAACTATAAGATTTTTTTGTCCCAGTATCTATTAAAATTATGTTTTAATTTCTAAGTTTATTTCAAAATTATATTTAAAGGTTAATTTATAAATACATTTAAAATATAAATATGGAAAAAAATGTAAATCTTTAATTTTTGAAAAGATGTGACCAAAAATAAACTAAAAAAAATAAAAAAGCCCCTCTCTAAATTTTCGCATATTTCTGTATTAATTTGTATACACATATGTCCTATAAAAATATTGAAGGTGCTTTTATGAAATTATCTGCTGCATAAAATAAGATACATATTTGCTTTATCTAACGTGCAAAATAAGATACATATTATTTTGAAACGACCTAGATAAGTTGAGAATTTTATTAAAATGTCAGTTCACGACTGAAAATTGATAACTTAAAATTACTAGAAAAGCACCTATTTCTTAGATAATTATTACATTTGGAACATACTTAGGGTTCCGTTTCTTAATAGAGAAAAAGGCAACCTTGTAAGATCAGTCATGCATCTGTCTATCTATCCGTCTTTTCGAGACTGAAATTCATTGAAATATCTAAAATGTAAACTGACACCAAAATTTCTTCAGATATTTTAGAACCATGTTGGAAAAATCAGAGATGGAAATACCAATTTACGCTTCGGTTTTTAGTTTAAAACCTTGTAATCAAGCTTAAAAATATGAAATAGTAAATGGAACAAAAATTTATTGAAAGACATAATAAATTATATCCATTCGAAAGATGTACCAATGGCAGATGACACATAACATGAAAACTATGACCAAAAGACGAAGTCTAATATTTAGGGGCGTATCTTAATGCAGTGGCAATACGTATACGATTACGTTTAAATATTTTCGTATTTATCCAAACTTCAATTTAATTTATCTGAATTGGTAAAGTAGAATCGGAAAACTTTTGCGTCTTTATTTATTATATGCTTGTTCTAGGAGACATAATACTCCTGGTAGTCCTAGGCTTTCCTTATTTGATTTAATAATAGTAAAGACACAAATAGCATCAAATTGTGTTTAGCAGACAATTTTACCATTGGCTATATTTTTGTTATGCGGGTTATCGAATAAGTTTCACATAACTCATCGGCGATATCTTATTAATTTTTATTGTAATCAATGATAATTTCTGGATTTTATTTTATACCAATATATTTCTTGACATTGTAATGAATGGTCAAAGCAATTTATTTGCAATTTAATTTTTTTACAACATATGAAACTAAAATTACATCTTTTTCAAAACCAAAGAGGGAACTGAGAAATCCACGTTCCTTGGTAATAGCAAATATAGGTTGAATCTATGTCTTATTCTTTCGTGGAATACGCAATAGTTTTATTTTATATTCTCTAAGCAAATCATGCAAAAGTAGGATAATAGTGAACCAATTATTAATTACGACGTTGTGTTAACTACTTCGAATAGATTCTGACAAACGTTTTACAACATCGATTGAAGAATTGTTGTGATCATATAGCCCATAATTTTCGCCAACATAAATTTCCATATTATTCGTGTATAAGGCTCGAGCATCCGCCGAAAAGCATTTTTATTCCATATTTTCTTGGTTTTCTGGGGATATATTACCTAAATGGACAACGTCCACATGTTTCCTCTATATTTCAATCGATTCAACATTTCCATCCAAGGTAAAATATTTCTTTATATTGACATTGAATTTTTCAAATACCTCCCAAATAGGAGCCAATTTCGCATATTGCCTTCATCCGCCATGTGTGTAAAGGTTGTTAATGCGTAAAAACTTTAATATGAAATGAAATCTATTTCGAGAGTTCGTGGCTGCGCATATGTCGCATCCACTTCCGTCCCGAAGATCTTTGGTACGGAGGTGTTTACTTCGTAGACGACTACATATATAAATAACGCTAAATCAGCTATACATTTATTCCATTACACTTAAAAACAGAATATCTTATCTATTTAACTTTAAAATTTTTAAGATAAATATTCGCATAATAAAGATTTATTTAGGAATATTAATCAAGAAATTAAAAAATCCCATACTTCTAAAATAGCCAGGCAACGATCTGTCTTCCTTAATCAATCCTGGTGAACTATTAACAATATTATGTGATATATACATACATTTTGTGGAGGTTGATATATTTGCCATTTAGTGTTTTTATTTCTTCCCATACATTTTCTATACCTAAAATATTTCAAGGGTACATTTTTTTGGGAATCTTCTATTCCCTGCACAGGTAGGCAAAATTCGCCTTCCAACATACTTTCAAATTCAAAATTCAATGCATCATTTACCTGATTTCCTTCTTGCTCCTTATCACTTTCATGATCATTGTAATATTCAAAATATTCTTCTCCCGATATAATTTTATTTTCCCTATTTTCTTCTTGTAGTATATCTCCTATTTCTCTTTTCTTAAGCATTTTACATTTTATTATGAAGCTATAAAATATAAAAATAATAATACGAATGAAAAAAAAGTATAACATGGAGTGTCGCTACCGGTAAAATATAAATAAAATATACGGGGTAAAATATATACATAATCAATTTAAACGTCTCCTGTGACTAAGCGCACGCCGTCCACTGGTCGCCGCCCGGGATACGAGACGGTAAAGTATCTGATAGAAGATATTGAAAGCAACAAGTCACTTGAGAGCACGAAAAAAAGATACGTTAAATCATAAGGACTCTATGATATTTTTATCAGGTAGCAACGACAGTCGGATTAATATATTAAAAATCACAATCAAATCATAGTAACTGATATAAATTCCAATATATAATATTTTACAAGTTTATGTTACAAGAATCTTTTTTACTTGTGATGTCATGAAATTATGTAGTACATGTCATGCTGCGAAATTCTATAAAGCACTCATTAATAAAGTTATCTTAAGCATACTTTTGTTACCCTTATTGCAATCTTGTAGCTGTGTTTTGTGGACAGAAGTAGCGCTTAATATGCTCTATGTTCATTACCGCAGACAGTTGCTCGGTACCAATGAATAGTCTATGCAATTACGTACTGTAGTAATTGGATCATTCAACGAAATAAAATTCCTTTCCTTTATTATTGTTAATAGTAATTGTGGATTTGAACGTAATAATAAATATACTTTAATCAAATTGCTTACGGGTAAATATTAATATTTTGGTGACTGAACGTGAATTTTGGTAATCCATTTATTGAAAATACCTTACCCCATAATGCAGATATATTTTATGTCAACATTAACATGAATTGTAATTTTGCAATCACGCTATTTTTGCTTTGAGATTGTAAGACGTTTCGAAATATATGTTGAATTTTTAATAAAAATGAGTGTGTTTTTATAAATACCTCTTTTTATTAAAAATTTAAAGAAATATCTTGTAAAAAGTAATTAATCCACTTCTCTAAATGATAAAATAGAAATGACATATTCTTGTATTGATACAGAACTGTGAGTCAGATAATCGTTTTAATTAAATTTTAATACCAGTCCTGGGTCCGGCAATAGGAGGTTCCGCATATGGATTAAATTTTAAAAAAGGCCACGTTTGCTATGCAAATTTGATTAAAAAATTGTTTGAATGTGATATGTTATGTTTCTTTTTTGAGAATTTGTTTCAGTTTCTTATCAAACAAAGTAGCGTGCATATTTCGATTAATAAAAATAAATTTTCCGGTAATGGGCATTACAAATAACGGCTGAAAATTACCAGCAGGCTAATTTTCAAATCAGAAACCTGCTGTAAAACTTTATTCTTTATTTACTTTTCAGTTAATATTTTTCATCTTATCATGTAAAGACATGACTAGATGAAAAAAATTACTTCCGTGACTGTTTACTTTTTTACCTGTAACCCTAATATTTAGTTTCACATATACCTCCTACGGAAATATTTGTAATTGGAAGGATGAAATTAATTAAAATTTTTTTTCAATTTTTGTTATATTACACTTCAGAGTTATTTCAGACCTGCTGTGGAACCTAACCTAGGAATTGTATTTCTACATTGCCAAATACGCCACACTGAAATATTATTGCTTGTAATATAATTTAATTTATAAATAGCCGATCCCTACAGTTTTATAAGTGTGAAATTTGGAATAAGAAAAGTTATTAGCTTTCTTTTTTTCTTTGATGTATCGGTCTTGGTTTTAAACTATACAATACCAAACTTTATCAAAATCCGTGCAGTAAATTTTGCGGGATTAACGAACAAATTAACATACGGACAGAAAAAAACTTCAAAAGGGATTTCCTAGCTTCTATTATATTTCGTTATGGAAAATCAATCACTCCTTTTAAAATATTTCCCATGTACATAATTAACTCTTCTAAAATTTTATTAACGGTATATATTACTGTACTTCAAGATTAACTAGAGTAGTATCTGTTTGAAATTTCAGTGCGTTGATGCATTTTTATCAAACGCAGTATACAATTTGTAATTTTTTTTTTTATAAATATTGGATTTTCTTGATGGTAACGCTATAAAATAACTATATAATTATTTTTTTAACGGTATATGTTACTGTACTTCAAGATTAACTTGAGTAGTATCCGTTTGAAATTTCAGTGCATTTATGCATTTTTATCAAACGCAGTATACAATTTGTAATTTTTTTGTTTATAAATATTGGATTTTCCTGATGGTAACGCTATAAAATAACTATATAATTATTTTTTTAGAAGTAAACTTGAGACAAACTCAATTGTTTGTTCTACTGACGAGAATGCCTCATGTTCTATTGACGAGAATGCCTCAAAAAAATTAATGTGATAGTGATATTATTACTAACTTCTCCATACCAATATTATGTTTTTATTAAATGTAACTAAATTTTTCGACATTTCATTTTGCTCTCTTTAATTTTTCAACATTTTTTACATCTTCGATTTCGCAAATCAGTAAAAAAAAAATAAACTAAACTTTCAGATAAACTGAAGGTGGAATTAGCATTCGCTTTATTTGACTAAAGAATACATTTTATTCGTAATGCATAAATATCCTTTCCTGAGTCTATGGTTTATAAAACTCTTTAAAAACTACATAATGAAATTACAATATGTGTTCAGGGGATGAAACATAAAATAAAAAGGTATTTGTTGTTTCTTGTAAAATATATATACGGAATAAATGAGAAAATACCTTCAAAATACAATGCAATATTATCTGGTTAAGCAACGTACATAGCTTGTTAAACATCGCGCATCAAATTCGATATTGTAGAGTTCATTTACTATTACCATACTAATGCTAAAATTACGCCTGAAATGCTGAAAGATAGTGATCCTGAAAGTCGAATACGTGTGCAAAATGGTCTTAAGGTGAAGACATGAAGACTACAAAAGACAAGTTTGGTGGCCACAATTGAGATGAAAGGATGACATAACGAGAGTGGCAACCACAAACTTAATCCAGGCAGGCCAAGATAGAATTGAGTGGTGCAGAATGAAGGAGACCTACATCAAAATGTTTAAGGATATCTTGTTATATTGTACTAATATTAAACTCTATTAATAATTAAAAAAATATTTATGTCATATGCACGTCGTTTGATTAATTTATTTATATCCATAGTGGAATATCTGTAAATCGTAGATAACAATAAAGAAATAAAAATGTTTTATTGCAATTTATATTTAACTAATCGTTCTTTTGAAATATTTCATGGATTTTTTTTTAATATTTAATAGATTTGGAAATAATATATATAACAAGCAGAAAAAACCGTCAATATTGATTCAACCAGCCGAATAACGCCAATAAAACCACCAAATACATGTAATATTTTCATAGAAGGAGATTGAGGTATCGCCTAGCTAATGCATCTTTAATAAAAAAAACTATGAATCGCGCATATTAGAGTCCTGCCAAAAATTAAATCATAGCAGGCTTACATCTAATATTCCTTCTTAACTATCCCGCTTTAAATTTCAAAATAAGCAAAAAAAGGTTTCGTAAGCGATTCTGATAATGTACGCCCGTACCGTAAAATAGATATAGACACATACATTAAGCTAGGTCGTGAAAATTATAAAATTTGCATACCAAATATGCAATAAACGCCTGCCTTGCTTTAGGTCGGTGCCCATTTGCATTAAACAGAGCGAAAAGGTTGCATTTTTAATCATATTTGCGACACTTTATAATGGCGCGCTAGTTTTAATGTCGGACGTAAAAGAGTTACCGCATTCAGAACACTTTGAAGCACGACGGCGGCAAAAATATCACCGTGATCGTCGTAGCCGGTCTGTGCTTATTACTTTTCAGTTCTATTTTATTTTGCATTATGCGTGTATCAGGCGGAGTCTTTGTTGGCTTTTGTATTACGTGTTTTGTTTTCGAGTTACTTTGTTATTTATATGGCGGACGGACACATGAATGGAATCTATTTAAAGTTTCCGGGTTGAGGTTGGAGAATTTTAACAAAACACGAATTAATAGAACGTGATTCTCGGTCCTCCGGAGTTTACAATGATAAACAAAGCTCTTTTTTTTTAATAAATGTTGTAATCATTGCCGACGTTTTTATTCGAACTTATATTCGTATTCTTTAATTGTAATAGATTTGTTTAGGGGCATACAATTTTGAAATAAAAGAAAATATAAAAATTATGATAATAGCCATAATAATGGCCCTGTTAAAAAGTTAATTATGTCCCATTTGTGCTTAAATACGAATTCAGGCATATAGGCGCCCCGGTTTGCTCAAAGGGAGCGGAATCTTGGAGTGGAATTCTCAATCACTTTTTCGAGCATTTGGTGTCGTATATAGGCAATAACGCAACAAATGTTGTGTTCCAAGTGCCCCCACGACTGTGTCTTATCAACATAGACTAACAGCTTTACATATTACTACAGAAAATAATCCACAGATGTGATATCACATGATCGTGGAAGCCAATTAACAAAGGCATTACACGCAATTATGCGCTCACCAAATGTTTCCTGTAATAAATTGACTGCGTCGCGTGCTGTGTACAATTTTCTTGAAACTAAAGCTCTTCAAAATGTATGTCTTCAATTGATACATACGACCATAAAAGTCAGCATAAAAAAATCAGCAGTAAACTTAAAAGTCAGTAATGATGGATTTAAAGGCATTGACTTTAACGTTCTCACTGGCCTCATTTTCGAACAAATATGGGTTAATATTTTAATGATTCCATCAACCTATGAATTTCAATCATAGCATATAGATTTTCTTCACTTGTGAAGTGATCTTCATGGTTACTGACATAGTTATTCAAGCAAAATTAAGCCTCATTGCTGAACAAATTATTCATCGAAGAAGTAGTTGAGGTCGTGGGATATATATATATATATATATATATATAATATATATATGTATGTATATATATATATATATATATAACGCCTCCTACCCTAGTACCACACTGTAGTCTGGCGAACGCGCCGCGATCTGTGTACACGTGTGCACATACATAAATCAACATAGTGTATATACTCAACGGCAAGATGTGCACGTTGGAAGATTTTGGATGAGTAAAAAATTGGGAGTCACCGACATACATTACACCTGAAGTTATAAGGGTGACGTGTTGAACAAAAGGAGGGATGTGTACATCTATGCAAGTAAAGTTAAATTGACTACGTGGAAAATTTTAATATGTATATTGTGCATTGTTTAATTTTGAGTTGAGTTTGATTTTGTTTTTTTTTAATTGTTTTATTGTATGGTTATATTGCAGTACAAGAGTGAGCAATAAATATTATAATATCTTTATATAAAGAAAAGAATAACAAAAACAAAACATTTATTTTCAAACATTTCTACTGTTCGAATCAATATTTGCATTTACAAATTCGATAATATTATTTTTATTTCTTCAAAATATGAGCTTTGCAACACATCTTGCGATGAGTATTTCATAGTGGCTTAAGAGTTATCTTACTAACGTAGTGACGCAGATTTCTCATTGTTAGATAATACTTTTGTCGCGAAATTTAAAATTCAAAATTCTATCAAATTTTATAACATCCCCATTATTTCATAATTTTAAGTTTTCAATGCTATCGGCAGCGCCATGATTGTTTATTTTTTTTTCAAGTAGTCTTTAAAAACTGACTGCTCGAACTACGTTTGTGTCCCCATCTCCAATAAATTTAAGTTTTGTGCTTCGAATTTCTTCATGGAAGTCTTATACTTTTTAACCGACTTTAGTTTTCCTTGAGCCCAAAAGTGAATACTCCAGGTACAAAGTGCTTAACTCGAGCGTAGGTTAATTTGAATTACCCAACAAGAAATCCCCAAGCCATTAAACTTTCCGCTTGGGACGAGCCAAACCGTATGGAGCTTGGAAAATTTTCCCTCGGAGTGTTTACATCGCTTATAAAATAATATTATGATTTAATTTTCTCCGAAAGAATTGACGGACACGCTTAATTGCAGTTGTGAAGCAAAAACCTATTAATATCTACTACTTATTTATTCAACAAAGAGCAGAAAGTAATTAAATCATCAGGTCACACCGCGCCGTCAACAGAGTCCATATTCCTATTCACACAGAGCGTACCTCTAATTTTATTACGCACTTCCCGTAGGCCCGAGTTTCTAGTACCTATTATAGGAATGCGTATCTATAGTAAATACTTATTCTATTTGTACTCAGTATAATAAATTAATTTTAACTTTATGGCAACGTTCGAAAATTGAAATTGTATTTTACATAGTCCTGGAGTTTATTGTGAAGATTGATGCATTGTTAAATTTGGAAAGCTCTTGTGTTAATTAGGAATGGACGCGATGCTACCTATTTTAGGGTTCCATGCATAAAAGGAAAACCGGAACCCTTGTCAGATCACTCAGGTGTCTGTGTATTACAGTCGTTTTTCTCAAAAATCTCTTGACGTAGAAACTTGAAATTTTGGTACAATAATGAAACATATTAAATATCATATATTTCAGAAGATACTACTCAAAGATATTCACATGAAAATTTTTTGAGGAAAAAATAACGTATTCGAAAAAAAACTTCATTGTACAATATGGAATATCTTTTGAAAGAGCTTATTGTAACCATTCCAAAATTATTCGTATTTTTTATATTGTATCATAAACCTGAGAAATATACAACAGATTATATAATTAGGTTGTAAAAAGTTACAATTTCCAAAAAATTTAATTGAAATATAATGTAAATTTAAACGTTTATAAGTAACAAAATATGTAAGTAACCCTATAGAATACGAATTCTATTCTCACTTGACAAGTTTATTACTATTCACACCGTTCACCGATTCTTATTATTGATTTAACGATACCTATGAGCCATTTGAATTACTCATAAGCTTATTTTATGTTAAAATGTTCAGAAGATAGCTATGGTCACTTATGTTATTCAGAAAGGTAAATCTGTCTGTTATTATTAATATATTAATAGTATAAAGATCTGTCTGTTATTTTTAAATTGTTGGCTTTTGAATATTTACAAACACTTCTTCTATTTGTATATTTGATTTCAAAAACGAGCACAATCAATAATTAAAAAGGATTAACAATAAACCTCATATAAGACGAAGGATTTCAGGTACAAACTTGCCCTTTCTGCATTAATTAATATGTCTTAAAAAGACAAGAGAATGGACGAAAAAAAAATTGTAGTTCTTCATAACGTAACGACGGTAAAATATTCAATTTACATCGTAACAGGATGAGAAAAATACAAGCCCATTTCGTATTCAGAAAGTTTGGCGGGGGAAAATACAATCAATATTTTTTTTTTAACCGAAAGCTAACGACTCCGGTGGGAAAACTTAGCTTAAGCCTTTGCAACTTTTGCACACTTTTCCACAGTTTTAAAACTGAAATTTCGTATATATTTTTTACAATTTAAATATGAAAATTCAATGTTTTGTTCCGTTCTTTTTGTGTAAATCTGAACAAACACACTAAGGAGTGTTCCCAATTTTGCTAAAATTATTGCGTTTTCCTTTTGCGTGCCACGAATAAATTTCGGCAACTGGCAAACTTGTGCATTTGATACATTCTCAAGAGTTGGAAATTTAATTCACATTACTGGAAATGTTTTTATTTCGGATTGTTCTTTAATGCTTGTTTAATGCAATCTTGGGTTTGTTTCGAAACGAAATTTTTAAGAAAGCGAAATATGTATAGCGTTATATTTGTTACGAGTGCTTTGTAATACTAAAATGCTTGAAGTGACCTAAGTCGATAATATATAAAGAGAGTTTAAAAAGAATTGAAAATATTTAATTTAACTTATATGGATAACGTTTATATAAAATTACTTTAAATAGATGGCAATTTAATATTCTTGTATAAATGTAAATACTATCACATTATTAATGAAAAGTATTTTACGTTATTTTATTTAGAAGAAGGTAATAAAAGACAGTATTGGTAAGTGTTAAGTTATTGTATTAAAATACCATTGGTTACCCTATTTTAAACACAAAATTATTAAAAATATTTTCAACCATTAGAAAATGAATAGCATTATGCTATTAGGATTGATAGGATTTCAAAATGTTTAGTTAAATCTGTGGAATGATAGTTGTTTTACGAATTTTTATATGTCATTATTGAATGTAAATAAAACCGTTAGTTACTTCGACAGTAAAGAATAATGACCATTGTGATTGCTCTCAGAATTTTAGGGGAAAGTAAGGAAAATATGAAAGGAAAATATAACGATTTTTTTAAATTTTCCATAGAGAAGGGTCGTCTATTCAGATTAAAAATAACAATACCAATCGTTCTTGAGTATGTATATACTTGCGAACCGAAGTCTCAAATCTTGCCTACACTATCTATTGCATACTTAAAAATGTTGTACTTATTTCTAATATTATGAGATCTAAGATAGTCGCTATAGTTTACCTACAATCTTTACATAGTCTGTCTTCCAATAATGTTTAATTGAGTAATTTCGGAAACCAATGGAGGAATATATTTTTCGAGTATTATTCAGTATACGGGTATATCTGAAAATATGCTGCCAAAAATGATGAAAAAATTATCCTTAAGCCTTTTCTATTAGCCCTTTCAGGCGATACCTTAAAATATATATGGAAATAAAAACAAATTTATTACTTACTTGGATTCTAAAATTCTATAAAAATATTAGTAATATTAACTGTTAAGATATGCTTTATTGCTGTGCCAAAATTCAAATTTCTATTTCTAGCCCTTTTTGAGAAAAGTGGTTAAGATAATCAGAAATACAGACACTTGAATGATCTTATGAATGTTCTACTTTTCTTTCTTTAGTGATACGGGGCCCTAAATACGTATACCGTCTACTGAATAATATAAACAGTCATTATTTTAAGTCAACTGTTTAATTTTTTACCTTGTCGGAAAAAGTGATAAATTAAAAACATCAAACTGCAATTTTCAGTAAAATCATAATTTCGTTGTATTTACAATGCAACAAATATGCAACAATTAATACGTGGATATTAATAATTATTGTTATTATTAATAAACACGTAAGATGGTCACCCACTCCACAGTGGGTGACCATTTTCCGCCTTGTATCGTTGATGTCAAATATCGTAAGCCAACTGTGTCGTGTGACATGTACCATAAAAAAGACTTGACAATATAAAAGGGCATGCTTCAATATGATGGTTTACATAAGATTCTTCTAAACTAATTGAAGTAAAATGACAAATTCGTTAAAGCATTTTGAATATTTTATACCAGAAAAATTTTAAGTTAAAAATTTTGAAAATTGCATAAAATATTAACAAAGGCATTAAACTTGAAAGGAATTATTTTCAATTACGTCCATTATGAAATTTGGAAAAAAAAATAAATGGTGGCAGTAATCATCACAATTAACGATATTGAATGCAATCCAATTTTTTAATATATTTTCAAACGTAAAGGCATAAATCACTTCACACGGAGAAAAGTGGCTACAATATTTTTAAGAATACTATCGATCAAAAAAATTATAGTCATATCTATGTCATACTCAATGTCTTAAAAATCATTTCAATGTCGTACAGCAACTCATATTAATTGTGTAGCATTTAGTCGGATTCAATGATGTGATTAAGAAACGTGGAATATTTCATCTCATATTTAATAGCTATATAATTCACGGGAGTTAAATATATCTCATAAATGTATTTGAAAGGATAAATGTTAATACATGGGAATTTTTGTTATTATTCAAGCAAGGTGTTGTTCAAATTTCATCGGAATACTAAATAATGAACATCATTTTGAAACAATTACAGTGAAGTTTATATTCATTGAAAAAATTTAAATTGTTAGTAGATAGAAGTCAAAGATCGGTATTGAAAATTAAGGCAAAATTATTATCATAATAGAAAGTATCAGACTTAAATTGTCACCTTAAATAAATTGAAATTAAGTAAAAGGAATCTGTGATTGTGAGGAAAAGGCAAGGCTGTCAAAAACTGAAATTTCTGAATTGAGTATATGGAGAGCAAAATTAATTGGAGTACAATTTTATAATAAACGAAAACATGCCAGGTTACAATAGTTTTAATGAATGAATGTGTTTTTTAAAATTTATGATGGTCATGTCTATTTGTTTCTCTCAAAGATTAGCAGTGAAAAATGTAAAGTATAATAATGGTTACTGAACTAACTAGCAATGCAAAATTAAGAATTATACGATATTGATTTAATGTAATGCTGATTATACTAGTTAACAACTCTCATCGTAATCAAGTTTAAACTTGACACAAGACAGGTTATACAATATAAAAGAGGGCTAGTTTTCAAAAACTAACAAAAAAATATTTTTTTATTATAACTTAAAACCAAAAAAATGTGAAAAAACTTTTTCTAATAGAATGTGAATAAAAAATATATAATTTTGAAATGATCCAAAGAGGACAAAGTGCTATCTAATATTACAATTGTACCTCTAAATTGTATTCCCTATATTGAATATATTTGGCGTTAATTTTGTAGAAATTCATTATTCACAATTAAATGAAACTACGTGATGTAGTATTATTTCTACTATCTCTAATTTCTTTACCACGACCTAGGTTTCGTTGTATTACAACATCTTCAGGTGGGATATTAGCAAAGATCTTTGCTAATCTTTGCTAATATCCCACCTGAAGATGTTGTAATACAACGAAACCTAGGTCGTGGTAAAGAAATTAGAGATAGTAGAAATAATACTACATCACGTAGTTTCATTTAATTGTGTATTCCCTATCTTGAGATATAGATTCTCTGCCTTAAGGATTTATTAAAAATAAAGTAATTTATTATAAATCAAAATTAATTTTTAATTATATTTTCCAAGGAGCTTGAAATCTATTATTAATATTTAGGCTGTAAAACCAAGCGTGCCGGTATATAATTGATAAAGCGAATTGATCGAGAACTACAGAATAAGATCCAGTGTTAGTATTAGTGCGATTAAGATTAAAAGTTAAGCTAAGACATAAGAACTTTTACCATAGCCAAGAATAATTTTAAAATGTAAAATAATCAATCTTGTTAAGGTATAAGCTATTTTAACATCAATTGTTTTGATATCAAACCGATCAATGGTATCTATGAAGTAAATACATTATAACCGGAGATAAACTGCGCCGCAAAACTAAGTTATTGGAACAGTGGGCAAAAGCCAGTTGTATAAAATTGGTCTAGCTTATATCGAAATATTCATAATGTAGGATTTCATAGTTACTTATGTCTCCTAAAATTGTTGATGCAAGGTTATTGGAAGAATTTTATTTGAATGTTGCCCCTACGCTTTTATAAACATTTATTTTACATTGTCGTGCAAAATACTTCCAAAAATCGTTTTGATGTAAATATCACTAGTTTTTTTAACTCAAAATTAAAATAAATAACAATATAAACGACTAAAGTAGTTTTTAAATATCTTCATACATTGTTTTATTAAAGCAATAATGATTAAAAGTTTAAATTAAAACTACACTCCGCATACTAGGATTCAAATATTATTTTTCATTGCACGTATGTCTTAGTATATTATAAACCTTACTTCCATCAAATCACTGAAAATTACACAATGGTGAAAGCTTTGTATCACTCAGATAAGCCGTTTTATATATTAATTAACAGTATTAATACTCACAATTTTTTTAAATTTAAGAAAATGTAAGGCTGTTACGTATAAACGGAACTATGAATACTATGAAATGCTAAAAAAAATAGGCAGATCGAGAGTTAATAAATAAATAAAAAGTTCATGAATTTCTCTTGGTATTGCTATCTAATCGGCAATATTATTATTTAATTTACAATAAAATTACATTCATAATATTTAATTTTTTAATTTAATGATAAATTAGTTCCTCCCGCGGCTTATTCGAGTTTTACGTGTTACATATATATTTATACCAAACCAGGTATGCAATTACCAGTTTAGTATTATTTTGAACATAATTTCTCAGATATTTCAGATTTTTAATATTTCTTGTCGGATACTGCGACTACGATAAATGTGAACTACATTGAGATTTACGCGTGACATTTTGTTATGTTATATGACATCCTATTTAGACAGTGTGGGATTTATAATAAAACAGATGTGTATATTTAAATAGGTAATATTTCAATGTGCAAATGTTTGCTTATTTGTTATTTAACTAGCGTAAGCAAAATAAATCGATCGTGTCTCTTGATTTATCAATGTAAATTAACTAAAAGGATTTTCGTTTGTTTTGTTTACACCATGAAGTTATGTTGATTTTTTTCTAATTTTCTACATCAATAATTAAAACATTAGAAGGAGAGGCAGGATGCCTTTTTTGATAGTGTTTCCTTCTGAAGATAAGCATTTTTTATTTTGCTTTAAAATGCCTTTTCTGTGACACTTCACTCGATGGGTTCGCTGAAACATTTTTAAACTCCAGATTTCTTGCAAGAAAAAAAAATTGAATATTTTTTTTTAAATTTATAATTGGCGTGTACATTCTACGTGTATCTGCATTTCATTAGGATCCAATATTGAAAAAAGTCATGACGTTGCTATATAATATCTTCATACATTGTTTTATTAAAGCAATAATGATTGAAAGTTTAAATCAAACTACACTTCGCTCACTAGAACTCAATTTATTATTATTTTTCATTGCTTGTATGTCTTAGGATGTTATAAACCTTACTTCCATCAAATCACTGCAAATTACATAATGGTTAAAGCTTCACCTCACTCGGATAAGCCGTGTTTTTACCAAATCCTTAAAACAAACAACGATTTAAATGGAAATAAATGCTAAAAAATAGACTAATCGAAAGTTAATAACTAAATAAACCTGAATATTTTTTTTTTACATTTATTATTGGAGTGTACATTCTGCGTGCATTTCATTACGATCCAATTTAAATTTAAAAACGTAAGGACGCTAAACGTACAGACCAACAAGCTTACAGGCAGACATATAGATATTAAAACGGTTTCATCCTATAAATCGCTATGTAACATTTTTTAGGAAATATCGCAATCTAAAGTACATCCCAAAAGTTGTTAAAATTTGATGAATAACAAGCCTTTTTTTAAGTGTAGGTTCGAACATGGAAATAGAGATGAAGTCGTCAATTTATTTTAAAATTTTTTTTGACAATAAAACTACACATAATGTTACACATGAGTGAATGTTAAAATTTTCATAAATGGAAAATTAATTTCTTTTTAATATTCATATTTTTTTTGTTAATTTCATTAATTGTTTATGCTGCTTTATTTACATTCACACATACACACACACACACACACGCAAACACACACATATATATATATATATATATATATATATATTTACTACGCCAAAACAAAATATTTAATATTGATCAACGTAAGGTGATAGAAAACAAACTTTTCGTGATTTTCACTTTCGAAACAAAAGAATTGGAACTTTTGAAATATTCCCGGCGGTTTCATAAGATTATCACTAATCGGTTAGATTTCATTAGATTATCACTAGCGGTTTCATAAGATTATCCTTCATAATACTTGTTGAATATTAATACTGGTTATTCTATATTATGAATACGAATATATTGTAATACGGTGCATATTAATATTTAAAATAATGTAATAACTGCAATATTATATATGAGTGTAATTTCATTGAATGAATTGATGAAACGAAATCGTGCAAGTAGAATTAATCTAAATTTACAATCGTTTTTTTCTAAACTGGTTTTTAACTAGAAAATCGAACAAGTATAAATATTTGCTTATAAATATAAGAGTCAGTACAAAATCTAATTTAGTTTTGTTTTATTTAAAATTATTTTGTTGTGTACAGAATTTCCTCAATTGACACTACTTTCCTGGATATTTATAACCATAAACATGGTAGAAAATTTGAAACCATGTTTTGCTTTGCGTGTCTATTCTTACTGCGGTTCTAAACCTTAAATCAGGTAGTAGAATAAGATATTCTTGTAATTTTCTCATGTCCATCTATCCAAACATCTGTCAGAATCACATAGTTTCTACAGCTTTAGACGCGTTTGGACTTTATATAAACCTGAAATAATAAGATATATAATAATAAGATCACTGGATACGTCTTTTAAAATGAAGTCCCGGTACTGTTTATCAAATAAAATTTCTAACCATTTTTAAGAAAGAATACATAGAGAAATAATAAGTTTATTTCAGGTGAGTTGAAATTTATATATTATTACCAATATTAAATAACTTTTTATACATAAAAAATTGACGATGAAAAATTATAAACTTATTTATTTTATGAAAAATTTTGGTTGCGACATAAATTCAATAAATTGAGGAACAACGAGATTTGACGGCGTTACGACTAGGGAAGAAAAAATAAAAATTGATCATTTGCCACCAATCCGAAGCGCATTCGATTTATTCATTCAATTTTTTTAAAACGCGTATATACCTTTTGAGTACTTAACAATAGATAAAGAATTGATTACCTTTGGTGGTAGATGCAGTTTTCGCCAATATATTTCATCAAAACTTTCCAAAGTATAGAATGAAAATTTACGCATAGGTTGACGCTAAAATATATTACACTGTAAATCTACAGATTTATTTTGGTAAACATCCAGATAATAGTCCTTTTGCGGTCAGCACCAAGCCCTTTGGCTTCGTCGATTGTATTATGAACTGCGTTTTTCGATATTCTAGACCTATAACAATTGACACTTTCTTCACTAGTTACGAAAGCATGGACAATTCATTGCAGAAACTCAAGCTTACAGTAATTGATACTTTGAAGACTAATAGAAATAGGCTTACATTCCACCGTGTCTCAAGTTATCACCAGACAAGAATTCTACACGATTTTCTTTTCAAAAAGATATCACACTGGTTTCTTATGGGCCAAAGCAATGCATGCACGTATACTTAATTTTATCTTAACATCGCGACCAAGTAAAACATAAAAATATTGGAAAGAAATAAAAACCTTACATGATTACTTTCTTCAATCAAACTAAAAGTGGATTGGTGGTAAGTGGTGGGTGGTTGATATAACGTGTCTCGAAACTCTCGGCGTTGGCCACCCATAATTTTCTTTCGATGCTCAATCGCGCAAGAATCAATGCATTGACTATACGCATGCTCTATAATAATATTCAAATGATAAATTCAAATCATAGAAGAAAGTTTGTTCACAATATGGGAATAGTTTTGAGCATTTGAGAGACTGTAAAGAAAAGCCAGATGTCCCGAAAGCTTCTCAAAAGCGCATATATAATTTACTTGGTGAAGTACCTCACAAACCGCCAAACTAAATACTACGGTCATGTACAAGTAGTTTTAAATGCAATAGGCGAAAAGAGAGGAAAAGTATAAGTTTGTGTCTATATGCCTAGAGCACACACATATTTATTGTAAAAATTGAGCTGATTTGAACGTACTAGGATCTCAGGAAGAAATGAGATTAAGATTAAGAAATGTTTTGTTTTCTTTTTAACCTTAACCCATAAGATAAATGGTTTAAATAATATAATTTTTTTAAATTAAATGATAAGCCTAAAAACTCCCTTTTTAGTGTGTAAAAGAATACCATTTTTCGTTTCTTTGTTCAAAAGTATTAAGAGGTTGATTTTATCCTAATAAATATGTCATCAGTTCTACACAAGGTATAAAAAGTCGCCTAAAAATATTTTTTTTGCGTGCCCTGCACAAAGTATTGCTATTACGTAAAAAAATGGAGTATATATTGAACTTTCTCACTAATATAAACAAAAAAGTTTTTGAGACACTGTATGTAATTGTTATAGTTATGTTATAATAAATGTTTTTTGGTCAAATCAGTTTACTAAAACACAGATGCGAACAAAAAAGTAATTATATCCGTATCATGACATGAATTTTTGTCCAAATCAATTATTAAATCATTAAGGCTGTTTAAGTAGCAGTAAAATTCTTTTTAATTATTTAAATCGGTACATTGGTTTTAAAGTTATGTTGAGTATAACAAAATTGCAAATCGCTGTATGCAAGGTTAACTTAGGTTAGGTTGGGTTAGTAAACAGAAATATATCTATATAAAATAATATTATAAAGTATATTAATTTAATATTCATGAAAATTGGGATAACTTAACCCAAGGTATATAATGACATTCGAATCATATTATTAATCCTTATGCAACTAGATAGTCTCATTATCCAGTTTGATTATGTTCATGTAAATTCCTCTTTAAATTTATCAAATTGATTCTGACATCAAAAATTTACACTATAAGACCTTCGTTGGCTATGTTCTAAAGCAATAACGCCATCTAGTAATGACACGGTCGATGAAATTCGATCACACAAAAAGTCCATGGCCAGGTCAGATATTAAAAGTCGATAGACACCGTTACTAATTCTAAGATGCATTACATAACCCACAGGAATTTTTAAATTCACCTAACCCCACTGGCCTACCATCTTACGAATTATCATTAAAAATCGGGACGCCAATAATGCTTCTGAGAAATTTAAGTCCTCCTAACATGTGCAATGGGGCGAGGCTATTTATAAAGGAATTGAAACACAACTTAATTGTAGCGACCACTATCACTGGCCCTGCAGCTAGTAAATTAGCTCATATACCTAGGATACCGATGATCCCCACTAACTTTCCAATCCGTTCAAACGACTTTAATTTGCGGTGAAAACTTCTTTTGTTTTACTAACTAACAAGTCCCAAGGCCAAACTTTCAATTTGATAAGGATTGACCTACGAAAATAATGCTTTACTCATGGCCAACTGTATGTTGGACTATCACGATTTGGACCTTTCGTACATCAATTTATTTTGCTGCCACAAAATAAAACTACATCAAATATTGTTTATAAGAAAGTTCTAAGACACTAAACTTAATAAATAAATTTCAATAATATTAAAATTGTAAAAAAACTTTGGCATTACGATTTGATAGATTGCATATGTATGTAGATAGTTTGGAGTACTACATAGACTACTTTATATGTCCATATTTGTGACTTACGCGGGTGAAACCGCGGGGTGAAACTATCTATATCAATATTATAAAGAGGTAGCGTTCGTGAGTGAGTGTTTGTATGTAGAGGTAAAAATAAAGATGTAATCTTCGAAGCTACTTATCCGGTTTTAATAATTATTTCACCGGTAGAATACAAGGATATCACTAAGTGACATAGGCTATATTTTAATGGAAGAAAACGGAACAGCCAAACTCGTGTAGTCCACGTCGGCGAAGCAACGGGCGGAGAGCTAGTCAAATATAATATAATAAGACAACCCCAAATTTTCTTTTTATAAATCGGTAAATCATTTACTATGTAAAGAACTTAAATATTCCATGACTCAGACGAGAGTTACACATGCTTATAATAATATGTCTATGTTGATTAATATTTTCCTTTTATATGTAAAAACTTATACATACACAAGTGTTTTCTTATAAACATATGTATTACCTCCAATTTCGAGCAAAATGAG
This sequence comes from Druceiella hillmani, assembly GCA_039881145.1. Lineage (NCBI taxonomy): Eukaryota > Metazoa > Arthropoda > Insecta > Lepidoptera > Hepialidae > Druceiella > Druceiella hillmani. The sequence continues at coordinate 13,899,184 of JAYKKI010000025.1, read as the reverse complement.
AATCATCGCAATCCAATAGACTAGAGATATTATATTCTCCAAATCTTACATTGCTTAGATTCTTGTTAACGCACTGAGCTGACGTTGATCAAAATAACACCGCATTGAAACTGGTGTTCAATTTACGAAAATGTTAAGCAAGCATGTATATTTAAGAAAACCAAGGAAATTGATTTCATTGCATTTAAAATTTTACATCTTTGACAGTGAGAGTATAAATGTGTGTACAATGTTTTAGCTGAAGAAATCTAGTGACGAAATTATTGATAACAAATAAAAACATAAGACATTTGATTATCTCAAAATTGAAGATTTTTCTTGTCTTAAAATGATTAGGATACAAAAAAGAAACTCGAATCACATGTGTTCAAAATACATATTATAACCCGGGAACTGACAAAATTTTATCTTAATGTGAATTACTTATTTTTCGAGATACAGACTTTTTTGAAATTAATTATTAATCTTCGTAAATATCTTAGGTGCTACGGCAACAAATTGAGTCTGACTGTTTATTTTCTTATTATATAGCTGAATAACAAGATTTTCAAAGCAACTAAAACATATTACAATTGCTATGATTATCATCGATAAAAATTAATATTCACATTTTTCAGGATTTCATAATATTCTTCACCCAAATTTTACTGTTTATGCTGTGAAAAGATGTAAAATTCATTACTGGCAACTTATCTAAAAAATAGGCCAGCTGATTCGGAAATATAAATAAAAAAACTTATTATCTTTTTATGTAAAAAAAATTGTTACCTAACCACGGAAGGTAATTACCATTTTTTGATTCATTATGTAAATGCATCTTATGTTCAATTTCTTTCATGAGAACTATCATATACTACTAATCACAGCAAAAAAAAGCGATTTATTGTTAAAAACTAAAGATTTTCTAAAAAAATAAAGTCTTTATTTGATTTTATAACATATGTTCAAACTACCTGCCATTCATGCTAATGTATGTGCGACATCTGCGAATCCGTTCCTCTAACATTTGCTTTTCGCTTAATAGTATTTTAAAGAAAAAAATAATAATAAATTCAACAACTTTTGCCTAATTGTTTCAGTATTTTAACCATAGATAAACTTGTTTCTAAATTTATAATTATTTTTAATTTTGACAATAATTCGATGATCTTAAGGATCGTAATACATAGAAATATGCTTTTACCTAATGTCATTTAAAATAAGTTTGGTAATTTAGACACGATAAGGTAACAGTCATAAAGATTAACAAACTTCTTTTCCCATTTATTATAATTGTGTACTAAAATAATGAGACAAAGTTTTAATCAAATGCACGCAATTGAAGTACACAAACATTCTAAGAATAGATGCATTTTGGAATCAGAGAAGAGTAAAGAATATAATTCACTGTTTTTTTCCAATATTTTTAAGACACCGCATTTTTGTGGTTTTACAATAGTATAGAATTTAACTTTATTGAAAAAGAGATTATTTCTGCAATAACCTCTCGCCAGTTTTTTTACAGTTATTGCAAAAATAAAGGTTTTATCTATAGAACGTTAAAAACTTCCATGTACAGTCAACTCAGTTTTGTTAACGATACGATTTAATTAAAGCCAATATTTTATTAATTTGTGAATTTTGAAATACATTCTGCTTGTTAAGAATGAATTATAAAGTTGTATTCTGTCTACGCCACGAGTAACTGACGCCGGCTGCGCTCCGAGTATGAAAGGTTCTTTTGTATTCCGTTGAAAATTCAGTTTTCCTCTTCCATTCGCTTGCATGAAACGTAATATGTATTCCATAACTATACAAGGATCGCATCCGGAGATAGTTTTAAATTTAAAATTAATTTCATGGAATCTTCATTTATTTCGATGTGAAATGTTCTTACGTTTACTGGCTAATTTATTATCAATTAGCTAGATTAAAGCAAATAAAGGTTTGTAGCGAAATATTTACTTGTTTATTAAGAGGGTGTTAATATGCAAATATAACACACACAGTTCCTAAAACGTGTTTTTCTTTCACACCAAACACGAATCTTTTCCAGATGATATCATATTCATAGTAGAAATATTTTTCATAGTTTTGGTTTTAGGTTTTATGTTTCTTTCATAGAAGATTCTGAAATAATAGCGATATGAATTCCAATATTTAATAGAAATATTTCAATAAGTTTATTTAGAATCTGGGATTTCATTCTGGGAAAATGTTTCTTTCAACAGAACTTACTGTATTTTTTGTGCAATTTTTACCTCCGGTAACCGGAGGTAAAAATTGCAATTTGTTTAGAGAATAAATATTTCTTAAATTTCAACAAAAGCAAAGAATAATTTTGAATACAAATTGTAAAAATTTTAATTGAAAAAATTGTAAGCGAAAAATAGGGATATATAAATGAAGATTGAAATAAAAATCTTTCAATTAAAGACTGACTGTTGAATGTTGACTTTTAATTTATCTAATAGGATATAAAATCTTAATACTGTATTTAGCTACATCAACCATATTACATAGATGTAACCTAATAAAGGAGACAACACTTCTATATATATTTTTTCGCCTATTTTAAATTTTGCGTTCACAGGACTCTTAAAAACTCAATATTGCCAAATGCCTTTATATACCTAAGGACATAAATTTCCATCAAACGTTTTAAAGGTGACTTTGCGTACGCTTGATTACAAACACAAATTTATTTTACTTATTAATTATTATTTAATTACAGTTTTTTCAATCATTTCTCTTCAAATATTACATACAATTTAATTGAATTTATTTATGAATTTAAATTTTAATAACAAATGGTTATTTTTCCCCTATTTTAATTGATAAAGAGGTATTCATTATTAAAATAGATATATCAAATATATTAATATTATAAATCAAATAATTGTTTTCAATAATATTCACCTACATAACTAAAAACTAATTTAAAATAGTTTCAATATTAACATAACATTTCAATCATAAAAATTTTTGTTATGTAAAAATTTTAATCAACATTATGAGCTTGTGTCGATCATCTGCTGGACGTGGATCTTTCACGCGACACCCTACGCAGTGCTCGCCTTCAGGGTTCATGGTGCAAAACAATGAAGTTCATGGTTTCCGCTCGATAACTCATCTATTTCATCAGTTGTGGATTCATTGGCAAATATGACTCGTCCATTGCCACTTTAATGAGCATATGTAGAGTACTATGTGAACTATTTTGGTTCTCGGTCAGATCCCTTCATTTCGGATTTTATCCTTCGAAGACACTCTTTCCATCACTTTCTGAGAGATTCAAAATATAACTTTAAATTTATGGATCTGGTCGGCCGTGAGTTTTGACGTTGTAAGTCATTACGTGTAGAACACAATGATTACAAATCTTCGTATTTAGCATTTTTTAATGGCGAGTTCGTCTCACCCCTGAGATTCGCTGACGATATTGTAATTCTGATAAATATGTCGCTGGAGTTGGCATAAGCCAACTCCTTTGGCTTTGGGTTGGCTTATTGGTTGGTTATTGACTGAGTTGAATGAATCTTCCTGGCGACTGGGCCTTGGTAGAAACCTGACCAAGACTGAAATTATGTTCAACTCACAAATCGTATCAAGACCTGTGAAAATCGATAATGTATAATAGCATCTGACTTTGACAAATAATTAGCAGAGTAAAATAACTTCGAGAAGAATATGATGAAAAGAATTATAACCATTATAAAAATTTTGGATAGCCACAGAAAATACTAAATGTTATTATTGATGATCTTATTACAAAAAATATGGTACGTCACAAGATTCCAAAACAAATAAGTACAACATTTTGACGTTATAGAAAAATGTCATTTCATAGCACATTTAATACATACTTTAGTAATTTTGACAACCCCATAATAATATAGTGCTCTTTAAATCATCCTCTTTTATTTAATATCTTTAAGGTTCCATAGATGAACACGTATTTTTTATGATTTTGTTATTTACGTATGTGTCCATTCAGCGCCCAAGTCTACAGTTTTAAACTTAAACGCATTATATTTAGCAAGTTAAAAGCTTTGGATGCAAATCTCTATTGATATCTTCTCCTCTCCTATTATTAAAGAATATATCCTTGAAGTAAGGAAGAAATTTTTTTAAATAACATATGGTTTGAAACGTCTAATAAAACGCAATTTATATTTAATTTTTCACTTTTATTTTTCAACTCTATTTAGGAAATATCATCAAAATTTTAACAATATATCATTACTCCCGCCTAATAAAATCTCGAAAATATATATTTGGGAGTACTCTGAAATGAAATTGTTTTAATTAATCTAATTAATAAAATTTAAAACTATAAGGGAATGTCTTAAGTAACCGGATATGAGGCCGAAGAAAGTTACTCGACGAATGAGCTTGTTATTTTAATTAAGATAAATTAATATAAGTTTTAAAACTATTTTTACAATATTTAAATTAAAAGATACCGAAGACGAATTAGAAGATTAGATTTAAAATCTTTTGGGCACGTGTAACAGGAAATCAGAATTTATTAGTTCGATGTTTTGTGAAGTGACTGCTGAATCCCGATGTTTTATACGCCCTTGACCAGTTATGAGTCACTTATATTGTAAACGATTCCTGTGTAAAAAATCTCTTTATTTATACTTTTACGTCACTTTTATGATAAAAGAAATGGTATTGTATCATACTAGTTTACAAATGGTATATTACCTTTTACTCTCGTACGGCTTTGAGTTTGCACATAGAATGGCCAAGTTTGAGTTTTGGCTCCCACAATCAATAGAAATATTACTATGTAAAATATTTTTTACGCATCTAATTATGATAATAATAATGCTATAATGCTAAGGTATTACACAATGACATTGTTAAAATTATTAGCTATTTATTTATATACTTATTTTAATATTACAGCGATTTAAACACCAACTGTTCTAAATTATGCGCGTACCGGGATCCGGTTGCAAGATTGCCAGTTCTACTCGGGAGAGGGGGGGGGGAGGTTGTCTCACTTATCTAGAGAAAAAAGTAACAGTTACCATCATCATTGGAACACAAGTATACTTTCCATCTAAATGTAACTGCTTCAATGATTGTTTATCAGGTAACTGGCTAAATTTTAATTTTAGTTTAATACCATATATATTCTCAAATATACGTATAATGTACAGTTTCTAGTTAAAAGCAGCTGCAGCTAAATTTCAACCCACAAATCGGATACGTTGAAAAAAAAATATACATTTTATAAATGAAAAAAGTGGTTCACTCTTTTCTCAGAAACTACAAGTGATTATATGATCTAATAATATTTTTGGTATGACTTGGCTTTCAAAAAATATTTTAAATCGAACTATCAGAAAGAAATCAAACTACATATATGTAGCATCATTTTTATATGTGACTCGGTGCTATACGATAAGAAATGACAATATATCTGACGTAAAAATAGTCAAATGCTTTCAATTTTAATAAATCTCTTTCGTAGCCCAATTCCGGATATGGTGTGTTGCATCTTGACTTTTGTGTTTATTTTAGATAAAGTTTTAAGCTTCAACGCAATTTCAGATATTCCTAATTGTGGCATCGGGTAATTATTAATTAAAATTTTACATGAATATAAATAATAGAATACAATTGGAGAGAATAAATTAGAAATCTCGGAACACAGGTAAATTAAATGGATTTCCTTTCTGTTAAATAGTACTTAAGCCCTAATATATGAACATATGAAAATCCATATTTAATATTACAAATTTAACATTTGTAAATTACCATTAGGTCAAAAATTCAAGAATATTTAAAACAAAATTAATGTGTTAAAAATATACTCCTAAATATAACAGTATCTATAATTAAATTTTATATGAAAAATAGGGTTTTACCTCGAAGGTAGATAATTACGAACTTTCCATCAAAATTTTTATTTCTTTACTAGTGGCGACTGCCATATTAAATACATTTATTTATTTATTTATAAACTTTTATGTACAGTACATATGGTTGACTTATTGCTACATGAGCAATCTCTTCCAGTCTTTCATAACAATTTGTATTGAAATTTAGTTGGTAGACTGTAGAAGATTTTACAATGAAAATTCTTTATGAAAAAGTATAAGTAAACAAACTTCAAACATACAAAAGTATAAGTAAAAAAAACTATTGACATGATTTAGGATGGGAAGGACAGGAAAGGACAAGGACACAAAGGAAAAGGTTTCAGTAGAGGCAGGACTTTTTCCCTCGATCTTTGAAAATATTTAGAGACGTGATATTCCTGATGTCAGGATCCTGGTGATTCCACATTTTTGCTGCTTGGACAGTGAAGAATTTTTCGTAAAAGGTAGAGGTGTCTTTAGGAATAAGTAAGGTGAATGAACTTTCAGATCGTAGCCCAAGGCCGTGAGCAGACAAATCTTTAAATTTGCCATTAAGATAATTTGAGCTATGAGAATTTTTTAATATATTAAAAAGAAGTGTGAAGATTGCATCGATAACGGAACTGCAGCCATTTGAGAAGTGATCTATATTCAGAAATACGACCATATCTGCTAAGGTCGAAGATATACCGGATGCATAAATTTTGTAGATGTTCCAAATTGTAAAAATATTTTTCATTAAAATCAGGATAGCACACATCTCCATAATCAATTAATGATAATAAAAGTGTTTGACAAAGGCAGATTTTCGTTTCAGTCAGTAGAAATTTTGAAGACGTTTCAAAAAGTGTATCCTGTTGAAAACACGACGACTAATATAATTTACTTGAGGCAAATAAGATTTAAATATATATGTTTTTAGTTACAAATAAATGTACGTATAATTAATTAAATTGTACGAAACAACAAAAAATGATAAACAAATAATTTTTATTGTAGAGAAAGAAATTAAACAAGAACACTATTTTCTTCAACGCTTTAACAGACTTTGTTTATAGATATTGTTTGTGACCCTTTCAAGCAACTTGCGTTATAAAAAAGCTACAGAAAAATCAAAATCAGTTTTACAATATCTATAAGTTGGTCTGCATCCCGTTTTACTAGAGCTGATGATAAATTATAACAATTATTCAGATACCGGAGTTTGATTCGTTGCAGTATGTTTCAAGGAACCATTTTCAAGTTCCATCCACATTTTTTGGTTCCTTATTATATCCTAACCATTAATGTGCATGTGTACTCTTGAATATCCTCATGAAGTAGCATCGAGTGAAAGTCTCAACGATGTAAGGTTGACACAGTTCTTTTTAGTAGAACTTTTAGTAAACTACGGACATTTAAATATATTTATATTTTTAAAATTTATGATGACCCATACTATGTAAAACAACAAGAAATTCGGACTCAAATTCAAGTTTAGATTCACAAATATCTAAGCAGCATTTTGCCTTTTAGCAAATTATTGATATAACAGCTAGAAATATTAACCATTAACAGTAGTACAAAAAATTATTATTTCTTATGTTAATTAAAACTTTGTTTTATAATCACAAATAAGAATGAACTACAAAAAACCACGCCAAATAACTTTAAAACTAAGGTTCCACATGGAAACTAAACTACACTGCTGACACAGCAAGTAAACATCTATTGATCAATCTTTAACTTTCTTCCCCAAATGGCGTATTAACAATATACTTCTACCAACTTTTCAAGAGGTTACACTCTTCTTAAAAGTTTAGTTATATTTCTAGAAAGCAAACTAAAACTAACACTGTAAGATATATTTTATATTTATATATTAAATTTAACTAGATCATTCAAGTCTATAGAGTAAAATTAAGGAAAGAAAAAAATCATTAGTTTAATTTTTTAGTTAAGTAAATTTTTTTTTGATGTTAAACACACCAGGACAATTTGCAAATCTCTTCGATATAAAATAAGTTTAATAGCTTTTCGTTCCCTATCTGGATAATTTCGAGAAAATAACTTAAAGATTTAATTATAATTCATAATTTATTCATTTGTAAATCACGAAATACGTTTTAGCTGTTGAATTTTATTAAAAAAGTTGCATTGCGTGTCAGCGGAGCGACTCGCAGATTGCGCTCATTACCGAAGGCGCTTGGGCACTCGGCACTGTCGGAAATTCAGTTTTCCGACTGTCATATTTTTCCCTGAAACGAAATTATTAAGCATTTTATACAAAATAATAAAAGACAATAGTTTTAAATTCAGGAGAGCATTGTATAAACAGTTCCCTTTATTATTTCCATGTTACATATAATTAAGCTTGTATTACTGGCGAATATTTTTTAAACGTATTAAAGAATATTATATGGGTGATAAAAAAAGATCCTTTAAATTTTGAAAATAGGATCATATTTTTAAACTTAAATTTATTCATGAAGTCAAGGAGTTAGGAGTTATATAAATAGTCCATCATTTCCTTACTTTTTATTGGAAAGTACCTTGAAAGACAGATGTCATGAGATTGGTATGTGACATTTTGTACATTTCGATGTGATTTTTAGGTTTTTTCCGGTACTGCCATAAAGTTCAACAGGAAAAGATAGCAGTTTCATTGAAAACACAGTTTTGGTGTCAAGAGTGAAACAAGGTTATGTCCGTTTGTTCAAGTATCACGGAAAAACTTTTTAAATAACTTGAATGGAATATTTACTAATAGAATACTTTGGATTTTGTACTTGGAAATGGTTGTTCAGAAAATATCTTTATCCGTTGGCTTGAATATCATGTTAAAGCAATAAAACTGATTTGTTTAAAATTTTTATCGAAAAAATAATTAGGGTACCAATTACGGTATGAAAACTATTTTATTCAAATGATCCATAAATAACTTAGAATTTAATTAATTTACCACGACCTACGTTTTGTTGTGTTACAACGTCTTCAGGTGGGCTATTAGCAAAGATTGCTAATAATAATCTTTACTAATAGCCCACCTGAAGACGTTGTAATACAATGAAACCTAGTTCGTGGTAAACAACTTAAATAAAGTAGAAATGATACTACGTCACGTAGTTTCATTTAATTGTAAACATTTATATTATTTTAGCTAGGAGTTGAGATTATGCTTCCTGAATTTAAGGTAAGAATATTGCAGGAAGTTTAAGGTTATTAAACTATCCTAATGGTATTTTCATACCACCACGGAGATGTATAGTTTTAGAGGTTGTTAGAGTAGTTTTGATTAGTTTAGATTAGGTTATGTTAGGTTAGGCAAGATTAGGTTTGGTTAGGTTAGGTTGGCGTAAGTCAGTTTGGATTGCGTTTGGTTGTATTGAGTTAAATTGGGTTAGATAAACATTATTGTGTAGCACAATGTCTTCATAGAACATATATGTTTAGTATGAAATGGACATTTATAATTTAAAAAAATTATCTTCGTGTGGTTTATATTAGAGTAAAGAGTTCCATCGCTTTCTTTCTTTTCCACTCCCACTGAGAAAGCAGGTATTACATTCCTAAAGTATACTTTTATAATAAAAAAAATTATTACTGGTAAAAACTATTGCAAAAATAAGTAAAACGGAATTTTATTAGAAACGTAAAAAAAATTAAATGAGAAATATCAAGAATGTATGTAATTAAATAAAAATATGTATATTAAACTAATCGGCCATTATCTATAACTTTGAACAAATATAACATTTTTTGCTTAATAAAATCTGGAAGATATAAAATAAATTGAAATTTTCACTAAATAAATATACTTTATATATAAAAATTGTTTTATTCGCTATAACAAAGCGTAAAATTATAAATACTCACTGTTAAAATTTCGAAAGTGGATTCGTATGCGTGTTTGCTTGTTTTACTTTTACGCCTCAGCTGCAAAATCGTTTTATATGATGTTTTCTGTATGTATGGATTGTATTCTTGTATGGAATATAAAGGTTATTTTATCACGTTAGGAAAAATTCTAAAATGTTAAGTGTTTTTTATGTTTATAGGTTTTGCTTTTAAATCCCATCCACTAAACAAATGTTTTTGATATTTTTCACACACACAGTCTGTATTGAAGAAGTAAACGCAGGTTACTTTTTATTCTTCATTATTTTATAATTTACACAGAAAGAAGCTGAGGGTCAAAGATGGTAATGATTTAAACACTGTGTTACAAATTTGATGATTACGTTAAGAATTTGAATGAATTTAACAACTGACGTATTAATAAACAAATTTAATTAATTTATAAAATAAAAATTATCTGTCAATTTTAATATTTTTCGTTAATATACAATATTTATGGTTATTATATGGGATATTACATTTATCAAGTTTATATTTACAATCATCGGCATTTTTAAAAAAATGTAAATAAGAAAGTATTAAGATATTTACCATCAAAAAAACTAGAGAAAATAAGACACATGATATATAATTTTTAATACACACATCTCGAAAAAATCATAACAACTCAGGCAGACTGTCGTCGAATTAGGTTTCTGGGAAACAATTTTCGTTACTCGCGGAAAACAACTCTTGTTTCTCAGAAAGTCATGAATTCCAAAATATTTCGCTAAATAATCTGTAAGTATTATTATGGAACAGTGTAATTATTTTAATTTGGTGTCTAATTATACAAAGAGCAAATATGCGAACATTGTAATTTCAGGAAAACCCACGATGCAGACATTTCATACCATTAAACTCAATTTACTTAACGAAAAATCTAAATAAAATAAATAAGTTAAACTTGAAAATTAAAATAATTTAAAATATTGTTCTCAACACTGTTAATAAAGTTAAGAACTTGTTATATTTACGATTCTTTTCGCAAATAATTTTTGCATTTTATTCGTGTCAGTTATTTGAAAATCATCTATTAATGCATTTGTATTACCAAAGTTACTTCATTTTCATAACTTTTAAATCATTCTAAGAAAGAAAGAAATTTTGTGTGTTTTATTTATATACGTCACTAGAGATAACTAAGAGTACACTAGAGGAAACGAGTCAAATTATTCACCCTTTTTATTGACCTAATATTAATTAAAGATTAAGGTTTTTATTAGACTAGAACTCTTAGACACTTCAAAATCAAACAGACTCTACTTTGATGATTTGGCTGAATCTTGTGTGATTAAAATAAAAATATATCAAAATATTTCTTCGCTTTAAGAAACTTCCGCCTTTATATAACTTATTTGGGAGGTCTAACTGCTTTCCATACGCTCGACACACAAAAAGATCAACGCATGCCGCGAACTCTGTGCGAGACATTTCAATTAAAACTTTCCCGAAACCTACCTCACTCTTCAAACAAAACATGTATTCAATTACTAATATAGTTCAACAAGGAACACAGAGTAATAACTTGTACGTGCTTATAAAATCATTGTGAGCTTCGGCATTGAAATTTCTTGGAAGGAGTAAAAATAGGAAAGTAAGTATAAATAGGAAATTGGAAAATGACGAATTTGAGGAAAAAATGTCACACAAAATTACAAGTGGATATCGCGATGAAGAGAATTCTTGTGCAAAAACCAATAAGATTCCAATAGCTTTAGCACATTAATATTTAATACACACGTCTCGAAAAAAGAGTCACTTTCGTAGATAATGGAAATCTGGCATGAAAGTCAATTATGCAGAATATTAAAATAAAATTAGTTGTCATAAGCAACTATTCACGTCAAGACAACGCTACTTTAATTATGATTATTACTATTAAATAAATAGTTTGTGGCATGGCTGACTACTTGTGATTTGTTTTATATTCCATTCAGTTTATTTTGATCCTTTAAATTGTGCTGCATCTTTAAATAAATTAAAGAAGATAAAAATAAATATACTCATCCTATGGTTACTAAGTTACTGTTACCAAATATTAATATATAACATATCTAAAGTTTTGACGTTAGCATAATTTAGATAAAGCTAACTATATATTTAATTCAACACACACACGTGCGCGCGCGTGCACACACACGCACGCAAACATACACACATACACGCATGTGCACAGGCACACGCATGCGCTCGCTCAAGTGCAAGCTCACGTACACCCGCACGGGCACGAGCACATGCACTCTCACGCGCGTGCGCTCACGCACACGCGCATATACATACGTACACGTACACTCACACAGACACTCCACACACATCCACACATTCACACACTCATGACAACGGAGTTCCTAGTTTTTAGATATTCGTATTTATGTGGTCGACAGTAATCCTATTATTATGGCCTATATATAAGCATTAACACATAAATACACACACACACACACAGGGGCATAAAGGGCACGCGAAAGAGTTACATGTGCGTGTCTCTTTTACCTCCTGGTTATAAATTGTTTTAAGCGTTTAAAGCAACAAATGGACGTAAAACCGCCTCCATCATTGTCTGACGCTAAAACACGCGTTAACTATCCTTTAACTAATAGCGTTTAGCGTGTAACAGAGCGTTGGATGGTAATTTTCGTTCGGGGTTAAATTTCTACCGCACTTACCAGAGAGCATTTACCAGGGAACATAAAATATGGGAGGCCATTGGTACTACGAGGAATTGTCGCAATTAGTAATAATAACATTAGCAATGTATTTCGCGCGGGAATTTGTCGAATTTTGTTAATTTGAAATGTTTTAAACAAGACTCTACCTCTACCGTAAGAATACTTTCAAACAGAAGCTAATTTTTTTAAAAATATATGTCAAGTATTCCAAATTGATGCAAAGAATACGGTTTCCTCTCTGACTTTAATTTTATTTTGACAGAGCTCATAGAACTACATTATAATAAAAACGTAATATTACAATATTTATTTGTAAGCATACGTACAAGTTTTTTTTTCTTTGGTAAACATTCTTGAAATTCTTCATGAAAATATATATTAAGCAGGGAAGAAAATATTTGATATGTCCAAAAATTACAATTTCCGGTTTTGAAAAGAAATTTGCTATTTTGATTATAATCAAGTTTAAAGCATTAAGAGAACAAACATTTCTAATTGATGTAGAAATGAGTGTTTACTTACGATTACTTTTAAGCTCATATGTGTGTGTAGTATATTACTGTGGGTATGTGTTTGAATATTCTTCGCTTGGTCTGTCCTGTTCTTTGCTTGGTCTATCCTGTCTTTACGAGTCTTTTTTTCCTAAAAGGCTTGATTAAGACACTCAATACCTATATAACTAAGAACAAATTGTACAATGAATACGAGGCTCATACGTCAACACTTCTAATATATATGGGATAAAAAATAAATTATCAAAAAAATAATGACGAAATGGTTATTTATATTTTAAATAACCTTTTTATAAAAAAAATTAGAATATTTTAATAAACACAAGATTATTTCAATACAACGAAATTTTTGACACTTTATGATCCGTTAAAAATTCAAGTGTACGGAATGTAATATCGCTTCCATCGCTGAAGAAAACAAAATATTTAGAGACAGTCGGTGTTCCTTGTTAACTCTTTTCTTGATTGGACTAGGTTTTTATTAGAATTAAAAAAAAATTATTTAGCTTATAGGTTTCTATAACATTTTTTCATAACTGTTTCATTGACATAATTAGTGTCCATATTTGATCTTCAGGTATACGGCGATAAGTCCAAATGAAAAATATTCATTATTATTATTATTATTTTAAATGGCATTGAAAACATTTGTATATTTAAAAATTAAGCTAAAAAACTAATCAATATAATATGAAAGGAATATGGTTATGTTAATAGTGTGTGTCAAATGTAAATTGAAACTCTGCTTTAAAGTAAATATGAAAGATCTCTTAAATTTTAGAAAATTAAACACGTATCACAAAGTAACAGTGTATGTATTGAAATATTATATAAAAGTATTTTCTTTTACGTCTAGGAATATTGCTTTGCAATATATATATATATATATATATATATATATATATATATATATATATATATATATATATTACTCGTATTTTAGGTTTAAACTATAATAAACGGAGTTAAATGAAATAAATATTTTCACATAAATTGAAATTGGCCTCTTCATATTGTTATATAAAAATCAAAATACAATTCTCATTTTAACATCTTAGATTGAATAATTAACTTCCCATAGGTTACACAATTAAAGTTTTATATCGAACTCTCTAAAATGTGATAGAAAATTTTGATAACTAAAATTTCTTAAACGATTTTTGCAAATGTATTTCTTAAAATAATTTCTGTTAGAATTTTGCTATTTTGTTATTGACCGTGTAAGTTATTCACTTTATAGTCAAATATGCTAATAAAATTTATGGTTAGACTTGTTTTACTTTTCTTTTATTTTCAGAAATATTTCTATCGTAATTACATTTTTACAATAATACAAGCAACATTTATTGAGTATCTATAATTTTATATTTAAGGTGTAAATATAGTATTTAAGAGACGGCAGATTATGAACTTAGCATTGATTACTCTGAATGGGCCTTAAAAATATGTAGTGAAAATCTTCTTTGGATCCAAAATGTTATTTGGTCTGATGAAAGTTTATTTACGAGAAATTTAATGTGGAATCGACGAATTTGTCACCATTGGTCGCAAAAAGGCAGACATTTCTATGTCATACGACAGTTATCTCATCAAGCAAGATGGACTATTAATGTATGAGATTATATATACGGTGATTCGATTATTGGCCCCGTTTTCATTAACGGCACTTTGAATAGCCAAAGGTATCTGGCGCTGCTCAATGGTCTATTCTGCCGATATTTGGAAATATTCCGCTAGCTAGACTGTGAGACGTCTCGTTTGAGTATGATGGAGCTCCACCCCACACCGCGTCTGAAGTCAGGAGCCGTCTGCAAGAATTGTTTGGTGAGCAATGGATAAGCAAGTTCGGTCCTATAGAGTGGCCTTCGCGCTCGCCCGACCTAACACCACTTAATTTTTTTTTTGGGGCTGGGTGGAACAACTTGTGTTTGAGAAATCGGATTATACAAGCTTGTGACATAATAAGATGCGTTCACGCCAATAATTGCCGTCCGCTGCAAAAGTGCCTCGAAGAACGAGGAAAACACTGTGAACATAAAATTTAGGTTAGCATAAATACATTTTAAAACAAAATAATTTGTTTTTTTAATTGCTATGTACGAGTGTTTCTTAATTTTTTGAAACCGATAGGTTAGATTTCATTTTGACACTTGACAGTTTACAAAATAAACTTTTAACAACCAATTATAAAATTATAGTTTATGACTATCTTTTTAAAGTAATGATGTAAAATAAATGACATACTTGTGAATACCGTTGACATTCGATATAAAATTATATATGATTTAGTTAATGATGCAATGGACATTTGATACACCATCAATTTCCAATTATTTAGTAATTTATATAAAACATTTTTATCATCTTTATTTCTAAATCTACTCATATATTTAATATATTTCAAGTCCAAATTTCTTCTTCTCTTTACCTGAAGTGATTATTTATTAGATATTTGTTATTAAGAATTTGTTGATAGGAAACTCCATGATACTCAAAAACAAGATGACAGGAGACATACATTTCTGAACATTTTCTGACACCATTAGGAAATGTGCTATATTTTTAACCTCTCTTCTTTTCTATTTCTTAATGAGAACTATGAGACAAATTAAAATGGCTACAAGAAAAATGAGTGCAATATAAATTGAGCGGATTTTGTGTTTTTTCTCTAATTTCAAAATTAATTTTAAACCACGAAAATTAAAAATATGTTTTTTCACTCAAAATCTGATTTTAATCTGTGCGAGTAATAATATTTTTGAAGTTATTTTTAAACACACTTAATGTAGATTTATTCAATAAACTCTAATATTATCAATGTTTGCTTCCAAATAAAGTCACTAATTAAAAACCTGTAACGTAGCGAGTTTTAATGAATGTTCAGCGTAATTAAATGTACAAAACGGAGGTAATGCTTTTATCTTAAGAGATAATCATATACGGCTAATGAATTTGTTGTCGACTGTCCAGTTCGCTGTGAATTTAATTTCATGTTGCTAATTAAGCCATGTTTTTGTAGCCAGCTATCTTTAGTTAGTTAATTAAGTAAACATTCTACACTTCAGTTGAAACATTTTTGGTCTTTTAAGCAAATTATAATGTAAGATCTTACATTATAAATCTTTTTTGAATCCAATATATATAGGAATATTTGGAATGACTTTTTTTTTATAAAAATACATTTTAAGATACAAATTTGGGCTAAAACTAAAAAGAATAAATTAATTTAAAATTCTGGAAGTAAATAATTCAGGTATTTAAATAAAAAATTAGTATCAGACTACATTATTTTATTCGGTCCTGAATGGCGACACATACACAACTGGCTGACAGTGCAATATGGTTTATAATGCACGATGAGCATATTAACATTTTTTAAATTGAAGAGTGCAAAAATAATGAAGAAGTAGGTGAACATTAAAAAGTATACACAAAAACTGGAAAACAAAGGAAAGGAAAACCAACGGAGAAAAGAAATAATTTATTAATATATATATATATATATATATATATATATATATATATATATATACATGCGCATGTGTGTGTGTCTGTATGCGAGTGTGTGTGCTCATATGTATATAAAAATTTGTTTTATATCATTTTTTCAAATCATATTCCAAAATCCTCTATGGTTCTCGTTAATATTGAATTAATAAATTAACCTAATAATAATCATAAATAATAATGAATATATAGGGAAAATTTAATTTTATGCTATATTTAGATATTTGTAAGTTCTTAAAAACTTATAATCGATTACATCGAAGTCGCAGTGTCCATTGTAATGTAATTTTTGTATCTCGGCAAGAAATAGGGAAAACGTGGAAACTTACAAAATGGATACGGCATCTATTCCTCCTTCAATCTGTCTTTTAGACAAATTTAAAACTATTTCCCATTTAATAGAAATTACCTTTGTAACCTTATTTTTTTAAAACACTGAGTGTTTATTCATATATTTATTCTACACTTACTACTAATATTTAATCTACACTTACTACTTATTTAATTTACACGTGTATGATAATTGCGGTTGAGGTGAAGATGAAAGGAAAAACTCTTGTTAATAAATCACATTTAATCTCTTCTAATCTTTACCAGTGTCATAATTGTGAAATTGTGTTTTTTTTAAATTTGTATATGTATCTCATTTGTATGCTCTCCGACTGCTTGGTTTATCAGTATTCATGTAAATTGGCATATTTTTGCTTATTTATTTATTTCTAACATTTCTCTTGCCCAACTCATAGATTTATTTAAAATGTTAGGCTTATACCATAAAAATAAATTGTTTTAAAATAGGTTATTTATACTAAAGAATAAGTTAGAGAGCAAAGAGGAATTCGAACAGATAGCACTCAAACAAGGAATCAATCGTGAATTACCAAGCAAGTCCATAACCTAATTCCCGTTGTAGTCAAGGAAACAAACTAATGTCAGGAAAAGGTATATCTCGCAATACCACTTTAACCAATGTAAGTGCACCTAAGACTGGTATTCGTTCTAAATTGGGGACATAATATATGACATTGACCTCTAGTGTAAAAACCAGAAGCGTAAATTATGATTAAACTCAATACTGAACTGTTCCCAAAAAGAATATTTACTAATTAAAGGAATGCAATTTCGAAAGCAATCACCATTAATGTTGCAGAAAATTACCACCGACCATGCCCATTTTAAAATCTTGGAAAAACAAGGGGTATAGTATTCATGTACTTGTAATATAAAAACCTATACTAATAAACGTTATGATATTTTCTATAGCATCATAATATAAGAAATATTTATGAGGAGACCAGACAAGAGCATTAATTTCAAGTATATTACGGACTAAAGGGTGGACCAATCTCAGAACTCATTTGATGTCATGAAAATCGAGCAAACATTATATGAAAAATTCTAATACCTTGTAGATTTTCTATTAAGTTTCGATGATATGAAAGTGAAATATGAGATAATATTCATAATTAGACCAAATTTCTACTCGGATGAAGCAGTTTTGCGTATAGTTCCGTCTAGCTTACATATATTTTTGCGTCACGGAGAACAGGTAAGCGAAAGTATGTTATCATTGCATACTTGCTCAAATGAAAGTGTAAATTATTACTCAAACTTCATTAAACATTGGAACAGCTCACAATCAAAATGGCTGTCAACACCTAAGAGATTATTGATAATCAGAAGGTAATACACCTTAATGATCCTTTACAAAAGTGAACCCTCATTACCAACCGTGTCGCCATTACACACTCGAGCATCAGCACGTCATTCCAAAAAATGAACTGAATACTAAACAAACACCTTCATAGTGGCTTTACCTGCCTACGAGATTCCGTCGCCCATCATAGTTGCGGGAAACTCCTTGTATGTTGTATGCTAATAGCTCACGTACGTGCAAATTGTTTTAAAGTTAAAACAATATTTAACAATCCGAACTTAGGCGCTTATACCATATTAAACTTACACCGATATTCAAACACGGGGAGTGTTTAACTAGGTTTAAATAGTATTTTTTAACCTTTGAGTAATATATGAGTATCGCAGATAAGATTAATGTTAAATCCAGTCAAATAATAATCGCAATGGATCATACTAGTTTGCTTTTTATTAAGAACACAGTCGATCAAAACATTCTTAATTGAAGTGTGTAAAAATCTACAGCCTCAATAATCATGATTTTATGACAATACATTAAGTTTTTTAAATAGTTTCAAAAAGTCAGCCGTATTATAACCTTACTGTATGCTGGCGGTTGCCCCATTCTCCCGATCGCAATTTACGTTTCGATTGATTTATACCCATTTCGAGCGGAGCGTAATGTAACTCTGGATTGCTGCTATGCTGAGAAAATATTTCTTCAGTTTCATAAAATTAACATATCTATTAATCCAATTTACTACCATTACAATTAACTACCCCGAGTTGTATTGCAAGTGGAAAAAGGGCATAAAACAACTTAAATAATCCATAACTTATAATAATCGGGAAGTTTAAAAGAGGTTAGAACCTACTGAAATTTTGATATTATTAAAATTTTATGAATAGCAAGTATTTTTTACATATAGGTTGTATCACGGAAATTAATATGAAATTTTCAATTTACCCCGCAAAATAAGTTTTTCCTTTTTGATAATTAAATAGATCACACCTTAGGAAAATATAAGTATGTATTGTATTATGATAGCAAAGTTTGCCTACAACTATGGCAGGGTACTAACTTTCTTGTTTTCATACCCTTTCTTCAATTCTGTGCATCTTAAATTGCTAAGCTGTTTCCATTGCCAAGATCGAGCATTTTTACAACAGTTTCATATTTAAACAACACCATCATTTTCTCTTTTATCACGCAAGCTAATACACGAGTGAATATTAAATATTTCATAAATTAAAAATATATGTTTCTTAACGCAAGCTTTAGAATATTTTGTAATAAGTTTTAAAATTTAAGGAAAAAGAATAACGTTTTGAAACGTATTAGCTTTATTGTACTTAAATACTGTGCATAAATGATTAAAAAATGTATTAAATACAATACTTTTTTAGAAAAATCAGCAGATTTTGTATTTAATCGTACTTGTTTCATCGTCAGAAACTTGTAGCATTAACACGTTATTGACACGGAACACTAATCGCGTATTAGTATCAAGAACACACTACTTACATTTGACGGATTATTTTTATTTCGTTTTACCCGTCCGAAGCTATAAGCTTCTCAAACTCAACTTTATTTTTTAGAAGTTTATTACTACAAGTGATATTGTCAACTTATATATCGTAATTTGTTGTATTTGAAACATAATTAGTCAACTGATTGCTGTAAAATTATCTTCACGTAAGTCTCTCTATTACGGAAATTCAGCTTGAAATTACTGATAAGAAAAGTAGAAAACTTTACACCACCTGTTATCAATCAGTTGAAAGTTTGTCATAATCTTGTCTGCTCGTTAGGTGTTATCATTACGTAATTTATTACTTCTGCGACATTTAAGACCATTGGTGAGAATTAATAGTTTAGAAATAGTTTTATGCGGATAGAAGAGATACCGTGAATTCTAAGTTCTAATTAACTTTATTATATATAAAACTCGAAGAATTTTCAAAATATGGACTTTTAGTTAATACTTGTTTATTTTAAAATTAGGAATCTATCTTTAAAAGCGGATTTTCGTAAATCATTTTATTTATATAATTTAAAGCAAATATGACGCAAATTTTTTATAGTTTCACGAGTTGAGCAAAGTATATTTTGTTCAACTCGTGAAATAAAACTGTACCCGCACATTGACTTATTTATAGATGATCATCTGTTATTCAACTTAATAAATACTATGAAATTTACATTAAAAAAATAGAGTACGGATTTTTAACACATTAATTGCAAAGCACAAAAAAATTACTAAAAAAATCCTGTTTGTGTCATATTTCGTAAAATAATTATTTAAAATTTATTTATTAAAATTAATTTATTTTAATAAAATTTCATTTCTGTAAAATGAAACGCGCTACAGAGTTTTAGAAATATAACTTAAAATTTTAAACATTGGCAAATGTTAGAACGTTTATTGGATTATTATAAAATCGTGTTACCAAGGTCATCGGCGGCAGTTAGTAATAGGTAGGAAAGGACGTTAAATCGGTAATGGTACGTAGTCTCGATTTCCCAACGTAGTTGAAATATAAATGCAATGCTTCTCTTCGTCTAAACTGAGAGTATTGGAATTTCATATTGAGAGAATATAGAGTTATATGTTTTACCATAACACTGCGTTAATTTTAGTGATAGCAATTTTCTTGATTAGAAAATCCTAAGAACGTTGCCTTGCATTGATAAACTCTGTATATTCAACAGCCTAGAGTTGTTCGGAGTTTAGTTCTCAATGGCCGTAGTTTATCGCGTGGCTGGAAACCGCAGCAATATTTTGATTGAAGAGCACCTTATTAAACGTTAATGGATAATGGAAGAGTACTTTATTAAACGTTAATGGATATCTATATAAACGTTGAGGATAATAATTTATAGTATCAATTTTCCATTCATCCATTGTTTTAGTTTGTACTTTTTACGTTCCATCTAGCATCATTGACTTCTCATTTACATTTATTTAAATCTGTTGAAATAGTTTGAATTATTTATGAAATTAATGTTATTGTTGATGGCAATTTTATTTAGCATAAGATTATATTCGAGCGTGATCTGTTTATAGTATGTCACGGTATCTGTTTTAGATCAATTTGATACAGCATTCGATTACCCATTCAGACAAAAGTGAGTATGAAATTGGTTTAAAGACGTCGTACTAATTATTGCCTATTGCCCTTATCCAAAGATCTACTCGCAATAATACGACCGACAGTAATTGGAGAAAATAAAACATATGACTTTTAATACCTACCAACATATCTCATAAAAATTGGCTCTTGACAATATTATGCAGAAAAAAAAGGAAAACATGCCTTAACTAGCGCTAACAGAACAGGCAACACGTTCCTCCTAACCTTTTCGATAGTTTGGTAGAAAATCGGCGCAAAGACGGTCAATGATCTATTCTACAAAAGTCGGCAGTTATCGACCCTCATCTTTCACCTACAAAAGCAGTTCGCCTCCATTGTGCGTTACATCGAGATGATATGTTACTATCAGATGCACTGTCAATGTGAGAATAATTTTCTGAAAGCATATTGTAATCGAAAAATATATTTTTGATGAAATTAATAATATCGATAATATTGATGCACTTGAAGTGTTTTTCCCTAATGTATTGGATATGTGAATAATATATTCCATCGTATAATTTAAAGAAATTTACTACAAGATGACGAAACATATTAGGTTTATTGATTTCTATACAAATGAAAAATAATTTGGGTTATGTTCATCTCACATTTATGTTACATCTCATTAGGATAAGAAGAATATAATAACGCAATTCTGGGGAGCATTATAAACATATCACGGAAACAGGTAAAAATTTGTTACAAGGGATAAAATTAATTACTTTAAAGGTAAATAAATTCCAGGAACTCAGTTAGCAATTTAATTCCTAAATAAATAGTAAAGTGAAATCTTTCAACTCGATAAAATTACGAAATATATAAAAACTCTCTTTTGTGTTAAATCTTTATTACTTATAAGTAATATTCAAGTTAATTTAATAGTTCATGTATAATTCGAGATTATTCCAATATTTTTAGACATTTGTTTACCCAAAGACAAATAAAAAGTAAATTTTTTTAAACATCCTTGCTTAGTATATGTCTCAGTTTTAATATTCAAAATGTCGATAAACGTAAAACATAAACAGCATTTTTTTAAAACATGTTGAAGAAACTTTACATTTTTCTACCCAAAAAACAATTGTATACGTCTCTATCATTACAAAAATTTTATAATATTATTTGAAACCATATTTATATATATTTATCCATCAATATGGCAATATTTACAATATTTTGCCAGTATTCATTCAATATTGAATAATTTGGTATCAAATACATGAACACAATAAAATTATTTAGTTGTTTCCTTTAGTAAAATTTTGTAAAATAGTAATTCTATTTAGTCGCTTCACTTATTTCCTACACTAACTTTCTTATTTTCACATTTCATTGAACTCCGATTTCATTTTATAGAAGAAATATTTTTCCGATGTATATTTCATATTATTAAAGTTCTTTGATCACTGCCAGTCGTTAAATTTAATATTATTTTTGTAATTCCGTTCAATTTATATAAACTTTTCTTCACATTTATGTATTTATCTATCAAACAAATTTATATGTTTCTCGAGAAATCTGCTTTAATCCTAATGAAAGGAAGAAATATAAAATCGTTAACAGGACAAAATGAAAGATTTAATATAATAGTGTAGGTATATTCCTCTTCCCGTGTCTTCAATTTCTGTGGTTAGGTTGGGACTGAATACATTAAAATTTTGGCCCTGCAAATTATTTCGTATTTTAAATATCACATCTTGATTTTTGATATGCTTTTTCATCTAAAATAGTGCGTAAGTTATATAAAATTAAATATACTTTAACATTTTTAACTGTACAAATAAATTGTATATATAATATGACACTCTCCCTGTAGCAAACGAGGAGTGAATTTGGTAATTTTGTTACAAAATTCCTGACAAAATGAAAATTCATATATTGTGTGGAATAATTTGAGACTAAATAAAACCGTAACATCTTTCTGATTGAAGGTCGCCTTGTAGGTGTTAATTTATTGGCAAATACTAAGGGAAACTTGGTTGCTCTTTCATCACGAGGTATGACCTTGAAGCTTGTTATCATCTGGAATTCGTAAACACAATGGTGTAAATCTTGGCCAACATCGTAAAAGTTACTTGGCGCCCTGATTAGGACAAGATTTTGATAAAAAAGTCTTAAAAGTACGCTCACTTTCACTCACATCGTCGCACCAAGAAGAGTTATGTTGTCGAGCTCACTGATGGGCAAGTGACGGTAAGATTTTTTTGTTCTAATGGTTGCAAGGAGACAAAACAGTCCGCGAATATTTAGTTCTGTGTTGGGATATTGATTGTTTTTTTTTTGCAATCTTTAAACAACTTTCAATGCATTTTGTTTGGCTTTTTACTTTATCTATTTCCGTTTTTTTTGCTTAACTTTTTGATGTCATCTATCTGATAAAGCATCTCAAATTAAAGAAAAATTTATTATGTTCGTGGCTCCAAAATATTTGAAAAAGAAATTTTTGAGTGTTAAGTGTTGTGTTTCAGGTGGACTAACATATTTTTTTCGTCAAATTTAAAGTTTTAACGTCAAACGTTTTCTAAATCCAATACTTTGTACATTTTTATGAATTTAATTTTTTTTACATATCTCTAAATGAAATTATGTTCTTTTCCTACTCTTTCTTATGAGATATGTAAATAAATGCATTTATAATCTCACACGGTTAAAGTTACTTTTAAAGTTATGTCTTTTACCCATTGTTATTTTTGTTAATTTATATTAATTATTTATTTGTCTATTTTGAACGTTGAAAATAAAATACCGCAGTGTATTTTTGTTTTATTATTTGAATTTAAACTATTAATTTTTCTTTAATTTTACTCTTATGCTACTATCGAAAGGTGTAAATCTTATTGAAACATTTTGTTTCAATAAGATTTACACCTTTCTATGGTAACGTTTTGGAAATGTTATTCCGTATGTTCTTATGAGTTCATTCATTAGCAAGGATTTAGATTTTATACTGATATATATGTGTTCAGTAAAAGCTAAACAAAACTATCGCGTATATCATAAATTTCAAAATCCCATAACGTTGTGTACAACAAGATTATGCGCTCACAAATATCCAGCAGTCGTAGTATCAAATTAAGTTAAATTAATGTTTCAGAGAACTCTGATTTATGACATAATTCTAAATGAAATAATGTATTATTAGACTAGAATAAACACTAGGCTTCTATTATTTTATTCGTAATAAAATTATGTAATGAATTGATAATACATTATGTTTCCATTTAATATACATGTTTACATAATTTAAATGTATGATACAAACCGTAAAGTTAGAATTCATATTATAGTTCTTTTAAAATAATATCTTTAGGTATAAACCGAAAATTCAATTTTTTTTTAATTAATGCAAGATGAAATTGTTTTAGACCCATTCAAACTTTTGTTTGGAATGGGTGTAAACAGGAATATTTTTTTTGTTCAATATTTTAGAAGGTGTATTTTCATCAATTTAAACATTTTCAGAAACCATAATATGGATCGACTAATATACCAAATAATATATCTTAAAGCTAGTCAATAAGCTTAGATTTAAATGTTAGTTATCATAGCATGGCACGGAATTTATGCTAAACTAATCAAATCTGTAAAATATTTATAGTCATCCATGTTTCTGACTATTCAATATTTACGTGATATTTATGTATAATTGAGGGAGTTTCTATGTAGAAATATTTTCACTTTTAAAAGTTTTGAGATAGGAAAACATTAGTACCATAGTATTACAATAATATTTATAGGATAAATTTAATGAGAATTATTTTTTAGCGGAAACGTAGTTCACGTTACATCCTCTCAATTTATATCTCAAAATTGAACAGTTTACTTGTTAAATAACGAATTAAGTTAAATAAACAATATATTAAATTTATTTCCGTAATATTGGAATTATATAAAGAATGTTGTTAAATCCATATATTTATTACACTTCTTTTTAATTCTTGATTTCAAGCCTATAAAAATATTGCAAAATTTAGGACCTTCTGAAAGTGTAAGGAGGTGCAGAATCATTATAAAAGGGTTTTTATACAGATAAATTTGTTTTAGTAGTTGTTTTAACTTTCGAGTTCTTATCCGTTTCCATAAGAAAAATTTAAATAAAAATTCTTCGAAATATACGCGTATGAACCCATAGTAAGATAAATAACAAGATTTTTCTGAGTTCTATATACATTACTTTTAATCTACTACACTCTACTGTGCACTAAATTTATTATTGTAATTGTTCACTTAAGTTAAGTTAATAAATTTTTTCACTTACACTAGAGTATAGAAATTTCGAAAAAGATAATTCAAATAATCCACTCTTTAATATATTGAAACGCCGACAAGTTTAAAATATTAAAACGTAGATTATTCTCATTTACATTTTATCACATTTGGAAAAGTCAATTTTTTACAAGCTAAACTTTTACCAGTTATTTAAATTGTTTAAAAATAAGTTTTATGATAATATTATTATATTTTTCACATCGGAATCAATTTCAGTAAAATTTCATAGTTTTCCAGTTTTTAAATGTATTAATTTAATAATTCTGAATAAAATTTTAATACTTCTGATTGTGGTCTTGACATGTTGATTTAGATTGTATTATTATTTGTACTACTTTTAAGATTCCAAAAATTTAGGAAACATTTAGACAACTTCATAACGCTGCGTAACGTTGTACAAGTAAAATCATCTTGCTGCGCGGTACCGCTTTTTCATGTTATAAAATTATGTTCCGAAAGTATTTTCATCATGCAAATTTTATTTGAAATTTGCAGACGTTAAAGTTTGACACAAAGCTGTAAACTACTCGTTATTGACGGGATGAAATTCCTCTTCTCATATGCCTTTTCGTTAAGCGAATTATTAAATTTTTAATGTTTTGGGTTTGCTTTTTATTTTAATTAACCATTCGGGTTTATAGTTATAAACGTTTTTACGCGACCCTATCTGGTCATTAATTTTTTTCCACTTTTGTGTATTTTTTTTTATATCACTTCAGGTTCGTATTTAGAAACTTTACACAACGGTAGTTGGCACACCACAAAAACCTAGGTTACAATGCAGCAAAAAATCAAAAGTACTTTCTGCAAAGGAATACTTAGCGGACCAGGAAATGACAGACTAATTTCCAACCTGAAAAATCTCTTCCTATCTAATATTACATTCCCAACCAATGTTAAAAAATCTAAATAGTGTTTGTTTGTTCTCGTCTCACGTCATAATAAAGCAACGCATCAACCTAATTTTTTGTACATAGATGACCAATGTATCAGGAATTGTTATAGATTATTCTTAACCTCAAAAATTGTATCCTAACTAAAACAAAAATTCCAAATTACTATAGAAATTCAAAAGTGTTTATCCTTTTTTTACGTCGCAATTGCGCAACAAATCGGTGTGAATTTCTGTGCATAAATATTGGGCCAATAAAGGTTATTTTTCATTATCCGGTAAATCTCATCCTAATTAATATAATAATTTCAACAAATATGATAAATTCCAAAGCGTGTTAACTTGTCATTCTTTGGCGTTGCAATAGAGAAACAGATGAGATAAACAGAAGATGTATAGTTGGAGGGCCAGGAACTGTTGTAGGCCACTCTCAAATTCGGGAAATCGCATCCTTACTATTACAGCAATCCCGAAAAATATCACAAATTTCAGAGTACTTTAGTTTGTTCTCTTTTCACGTCCCAATGGAGCGACATATTGACTTGATTTTCTCACTCTACTATAGATTTGTGGACTTCATTATTTATAATAAACACCGTGAAATGAATTATTTATAATATATAAAATAGCTGAATTATAAGTACAGGTTTGATCTATTTTTTATATTGAAATAATTATACTATATAATGTCAGAGTTCATAATAAACTTCGGAAAAATAAGTGTTTTTCGTCAAAGATGTAAATACGCCTTCAAGTAACATTTGTAAACAATGTTAACATTTCAAAAAGCATAAGTTACAAATGATCATCGAGTTACTGAGGAGGTTAATCTAGTTCGTAAATATGCCGGGCGTCTTCCGTGATGCTAAGTCCGAAAGTGAGAGAGGAGAGTATGAAAATTAAATCTTTCAAGGTCATCGAGTGTTGTCATCGCCTGAAATATTCATTATTAATTAACTTTCATTCGTGGCTCAACTTGTGTGGAAAAAGAAGGAAATAGTGTTGTAATTTCAATACAATATTTTGATATGTAATATTTTTATATTTTGGTACGGTTATTATCATAAATATTTAGTCGAATTAAAACGACCGAAATTTTAATATAATTTTGGTCGTTTTAATTCGACTAAATATTTGTATTATTTTATGCAAATATATTTAACGTTCTCTATCCATTTTTAATAACCATTATATGAAAGATAATATAGTTACACTGATCGATAAAGCTGAGTTGAAATGTGAATTTATAATTGTGAATTAATTTTTATTTTTATTTAAAAAAAACAAAAATCTCGAAAGAGTTACCAAATATTAAACAGAAATATTAAATTAAATGTCGATGTAAAACTTTTAAGTCTTAATTATTCCGTTACTTGCACCAAGTACTAGGTGACTTATCTAATAATTAAAAATCTGAAATAATTATAACGGAGCAATATATTCATTATATAGAAACTTGTAAATAGCTCATTAACTCCAATTAAAATTAAGAGAAAGTTTGTCATCTAAATGAAATTCAAGGTACATGTTTGCAGTAAGCTATCAATAGTTAGGCAATTAATTAGGTGCTCCTAATCTCCTAGTTTTGTTTTCGATTTTTATTATGAGGATATGTTATATGGTTTTTATAATGTGTAAAATACTTACATTTTAAATTCGACTCAGGTTTGTTGATATTTTGAGTAATATTTTTTTTAGTTTCCATGCAATATTAGTTTGTTTAAGTACGTATATGTTCCCGTTATATTTAAGATTACTCTATATTTTAATATTAAAAGCGATATCCTTATTTATATCTTTGATTTTCTGTTCATCCATCAATCCGTCTGTCGAAAGCCCTTTTTTCCGAAATTCAGAAATATCTTGAGAGATATAACTG
The DNA here is from genome assembly GCA_039881145.1 of Druceiella hillmani. Lineage (NCBI taxonomy): Eukaryota > Metazoa > Arthropoda > Insecta > Lepidoptera > Hepialidae > Druceiella > Druceiella hillmani. The sequence continues at coordinate 13,870,946 of JAYKKI010000025.1, read as the reverse complement.
AGAAAGCCCTTTTTGTCATTAATGCCTTAAAAGTTAAGGAGATTAAGCCGAAATTGATTAGATATACATATATATATATATATATATATATATATATACATATATATATATATATATATATATATATGTATATATATATATATATATATATATGTATGTGTATATATATATATATATATATATATACAAACATATACATGTATAACATATTTAAAGCATATCTATTTATCAATGCATTATATCAATATAATGCAGCTTACTCATTGGTCATTAAAACTTGTGTGATAGTGCAAGTAATGAGAAAAAACAGATATTCCTATTTCCATATGGAAATAAACATTTTCGTAATTAGTTTCTGTTTGTGCTTGCGAAAGATATAGCAGACGATATATTTACGTCGTGAAAAATTAACATTTGTAATTAGTTTAATTAGAAATAAAATGTATTAAAAATAATATGTATTCTTAAATATTTATGTGACAGGGTAGTTACGGGACATTCACGGAAGGATTTTAATTATGAAGTAAATGTAAATTACAATGTTTTATTTAATAAGACTGACAAAATGCGTGCGGACACGCATAAACTAAAGTTTTCCATAGCGATGTGTCTGTAAATAATTAGGCAGTTTCTGCTTTATGTTAGGTAATACTTTAACTATGAAAATTATTTGCAACAATTTTAATTTCCAAGTATTTTAAGATTTTGGAGCTTAATTCATGTAATCGTTATGTTTTCAATTTATTAATGCAAATTGATTGGAGTTATTTTGCATTTAAATACTTAGTAGGTACAATTACTTTTATGGTTTTCTGATGTTGAATATAGTTGGTTAAAAGTAAGTAAAGAGGGATTCCGCACGTTACTATGGAGACTCATAAGTGGCGAAGCAGACGACGTATGAGAAATGTTGATTTACATTCAGAGGTTAAGAAGAAAAACCTTTTTAAAAAATTGAAAGGGATATAATATAGGAATTTACATATTTGCAGGCAATGCTAACCTGATGGAAATTATAATTTCAAAATGAACTTTTATTATATTTGAATTAAATACAGGTAGGTTGTCAGGGCGGGAAATTTTTTATATTTTGTTCTAAACCAATTTATAACTAAAGATTTAATTAAATCATTAAAAAATATAGACATAATTAAATAGGGTACATTTAAAGGAATAACTTATATGATTTTTGTATAATTTTTGTATTATGTCCCTATAATAAATCAGAAAATGTATTAAGTGAAATATTTGAAATCATGTAATTGAAGATATTTAAAGATAATGTGGTGCCTGGTCATTTAATTCCTTAGTGTGAGTTAAATTTGCATTAACTTCTCAAAGAAATGTGATATTAGTAAAATATAAATATTATTTTGCTTTTTGTTTTTGTCTTGATATATAACTAGGGTTTCTTGTTATTTTGGAAGTAGATAATAAACGCAAAATTAAGCAAGAAATAATGAATGTAAATTTGAAATAAAAATTAAATAACCCCACTTATGAGAAATCAATCTCGGCATTATTAAAATGATATTCTAATAAAATAAAATATAGTACGATTAAGTATAGGTGTATTAAATTCACGTGAAATATAAATAAATGTTTTCTAATAATATCATATATACATAGAATTTAAGACAAAAGAAGGAAAATTTAAAAAAATTGAAATTATTCAACGTTTGAAATTATTATATTTTTTATTTTAATTAAAAATTTCTCATTTTAAGGGACTATTTATTTTATAATGTTCTTCATACCGAATAGATTACTTAACATTCTTAAAGAACATATTAAATCTATTTAATTAAAAAAAGAAAATAAATCTTGAAATAAACATTAATTAGACATTAAAAGACGGCTAACTATTTTTCAAGACATTTAATCTGTTATTACATTTATTAATTGATAATACATTTAGATATGCAATGACAATAGAATATTAGAAAGGAGTTGGTGATCTAATTAAAAATAATCCATAATTAAAATAACAATTCCACAAATAAGAAAGAGAAATATTAATAAAGCCAAAAAGTAAAAGCAATGAATCAATCATCGTTCACATTCCGCATTTAGCATCGGTTACAGTGATGCCCTATCGAACGGACAAGCCCCCGCCCGCACCAGCAAACACCATTGTATTCGCCTGACGGAGGCTTATATTGTCACCAAACTTGATTCAGATCTAACTTTCTATTGTGTCTGGAAGAATGATATCAATCTACTGTCATTGCGTATGATATTGATAGTCATTATCCATATTACCGAGTATCACTTTTTCGATACGTAATTGAGTTATTTTAAGAAAAATTGGGGAATCAATTACAAACAAACTTATAGTACGTACGAACATTAAATATTTGTCTACAAGTTGCTTTTTTTAAGCAAAGAGTTCAAAATAAAATATTTATGGTACAATGATTTGCAGTACTGATCAATGCTCTACGCGATTTTGCGGTATTACCAGTAACCTGAAATATTTCAGCTGTTTTTAATCTTTCATTCGGAATGTGACAGTTTTATTTCGAAGCTACATCCATTGATTTTTGGGAATATAATACAGTCTATTACAAAATTGCGTAAACTACTTGATACGAGGACACACGGCGGGAAACGAATAACTTCTGACTTATTAACATTTTAAAAAGATTATTGATGTTTATAATGAATATATTAAATATTAATGAAACCAAGGACAAAAACTATATAATTTTAAATATGCAAAATTAGAATTATTAAGCTACAAATTAGTTTTATTCACCTTAGAAACTATATATATATATATATATATATATATATATATATATATATATATATATCATAACATCAATGAAAAGAACAATAAAAGGTTTTGTTATTTTGACGTGGAAGAGAGTGCGTAATTGCAAGTTATGAAGCAAAAGGATAACAATAATATCGTCAATAATTATCATACGTCTGTCACTATTCTTCGACAGGTAATTATTGTGTGTTCATATCATATATATTAAATATTCATCCATTGTACGTTATTAATTGGTTTGCTACTCATATTTTTCTATTAGTGTGTTTAATTGATTAAAAAGTCTTAATCAGTATTCATCATATCTACCTTAGATAAAATAGTTTTATAATTGCAAACTTTTTTACTAGAAATATCAGTCAGTTTTAACGCAAATTTTCAAAAAAGTGGAAACTTCATGGTAGAAGCTACTCAGTTGCTGGGAACGACTAAGTCATTCTCTTCAGAGTTTTTTACGAAATGTTACAATACAATATCTTCGTTTTCGTTTTATTGGCTAGACAGTCGTTAAGAAAAGATTGTGTGTTATTGAAATTTTCTCAAATTTCTCCGGCCTCTGACACAGCCTACGGAATACTTTTGTTTTATTAAAAGCCCCGTATATAATTAGTAATTAGAAATTAAAACATTATATAAAGTTGCATTTTAGGGGTTTGAATTTAATAAAAATATTTTATAACTAAATAGTATTGGTAACCACGATTATCGTGCCAAGAGGTTACAAGAAGAAGAATGTAACCACAATAAAGACAACGCCAAAAAATAAAAAATAAATCAAAATATCATTTTAAAATGCCTTTGTATGAGTATATTTCGTAAAATAAAGAAATGGTAATTGGAATTTGTTTGAAATATTGCTGAAAAAAATTTTAATTGGAATGCAAGAAGTGCAGTTTAATTAAAACTTTCATTTGAATCGATTAAATCTTTGTGAAATTCTCTGTATATAAACTCAGACTCTACTTAAAGGATCATTTAATAAGCTTCTATTCATACTTTTAATGTCAAAATTTAAAATAATGTCAGTTTGATTCAAACATTTCACACACGGCCCACTAAGAAGTTCTCATAAATAGGAAGAGGAAAAAGTTTATTTTTAGAAAGATATTAAGAAAATTCGACGTGAATTAGAATGTTTATTTTTTGACACGATATTCTGCATATTCTGAAATTCTGTCAAAACCGGACTTTTCAAAGCAAGCTTATCTGCTTTCTCTTGAGATGTTGTATTTTTTAACACTATATTCTGCATATAATTCATTGATTGAAAATTAAAAAAACTTATATGGAAAGGAAAAGTTTGTGAACGTATTAATTGTATTTATGCTTACATTTTTTTTCTGATTTAGAGTCTACTCATGTAACAATTATACCGGCATTATACATTATATAGGCATTTTATATTTTCATAGAAACAATATTATGGATGTAATTCACTGATCCTCGTTTTGCATTTAATTAAAATCCACCTTTTTTCTAGTGCTTATTGTCTTGTGAAGGATATTGCTACATTTATATTATTAAAGCATTTTTTCACGTACAACACAAACTCATTCTCTACATCAATCTAAATATATTATTTCTAAAATGTGTTTTTTTGGTCGAGCGGCTCGATCTCTTTAACTACCGCACCAAAAAAAATAAAAAAAATACCCACTTAAAGCTTATGTTTTCTACTTTGGACAAAAAATATAAAAAAATTCGAAAAAAATCTTTTTGTTAATAAAAAAATTAATTTTTATAACAATTAGCATAAGCGCCATCTGTGGGCGACACGTCAAATATCTTAGTCAAATTGTATACTTGGAACACGCTAGATGGCGATATAGTGCGAAGACTTCGCACGGGTCATTTAGTTATTTATATTTATATTTGCTACTACATCAATGATTTATATTTGCATTCCCTGGTCGTTTATAGTTTATTAGTCATAAAAACAATCATTTACATTTACACAGTATCTACTTATTTCAATCGGTCGAGTAATTTTGGCGAATGGCATGAGTTTAAGAGATGGAAGAGGTTGTGCGGACGAAACTATGGGGTAAAGCAAGTCAAAGATAAATTAACGAATGTAGCAAAATTGGTATTTATGACAATTTCAACAACCACGCATGCTGATGTTGAAATTTTCATCAGTCCCAATTTTGTTAGGGTACAATTTGTTTTTAATAAAAAATCATCATTCCGCACATGGTAAGAGTTCCATTTCGGTACAGGATATTTGCTAGGTACTAGTATGTTTAGAAAAAAATTGACTAAAGCGAAGGCCTTAAAAGATACCGTCTCAAGTATCGTCACTTTTGGACACGTTTTGTTACTGCATTTATATGAATTTACATTTATGAGACACGAATTCTGCTATCGTCATATATTAAATTCTTTAACTGTAAAGGGGAAGGCGTATCCTATTTTTTTTTCCTCAAGTTGAGCGGTGATTTTTAAACAAATAGAGAAATTCATTTTGTGGTGCTGCTGATTTTACAAACCGAGTCACTAAATTTTGTATTCTCTTCACGTTTTTATGTCTTTCAATTTGTGCTAAATGTTAATATTGCCCATTGAAAAACCTGTAACTGATATTTTTGTACTATTTTCTATATACTTAAACAATATAACATTTATGTACAAATATTAATAAGAATAATGAGACTAAGTTTATGATAAATATAATATTCACGAAATTTAATGACAATACCGTATTACAAGCGGTGTATTAGAAGGAACTTATCGTCATTATACAATTTATCGTCATATATAAACTTATCCCAATACAACCGGGACAAATTTATCAGAAATCCCCTGTATTGCGTAATTTAAACTGAGGACATATAAAGTACTTTTTTCATTTTTCCACTAAACACTTGCTAAAAATATCACGCATCAAGGAGATCTGATTCCACTGTGACGTGGTATCCCGTTAATAATATTTTCGCAAACGAAAGAAGCACGAATTCAGTTAATTTTGTATTGATCTCTAAGCTTTTCGTAACTCAATGCCGGTATCAATATCATGCTGTAATAACTGTCTGCTATACCTTTAATGATAGACAAAATCTTCATGTCGTCTGAAAATAATATGCGGGGTATATTTTTCAGCATAGACTTAATATCTATCTTCTTCACCAAGTTACCGATATTATATAACATTCAGTGAGTAGTAAAGTTATAATGTTTGTTCCACTTCACTCTCAATACACTGAAATAAGACCTAACATAAAATTATCCTCTCGTACTAATTGCTTTTCCACAATAAAACATGAAGCGAAATAATATAAGAATTGAAAGGAGAATCTGGTTCATTCTAAACTGTTTAATAAAATGTTATTATCCACTCAATCAAAATATTTGGCAGTAGTTATATTCAGTGCAGTGTGTTAGTGGTGGATGTAAATAAAAATAGTATATTGAAATTGTATTTTTCTTTTTATCATGTGTCGTTTGCGGAGATTATATTTATTTCAGAGACTTAATTGCATTAAATAAACGGTGTAATTTTAAAAAAAAATTTCAAAAACATTCATTTAATAGCTTTATTTCTTCTTCGGTAGCCCTAATGTATTACGCATTAAAATTTTTTGAAAATCTTTAATGCGTACTGCATTAAATATTTTCAAAAATTTTAAAAATTGACCAATTCCAGATTGGTCACTGAAAAAGAACAAATTGATTTATGTCCCAGATTCTAACGCACATAAAGTAAAGAAGTCAAAAAAACTGTACATATGATGAAAAAGGTTATCCTGACTTTCTTTTCAATACAAATGTGCCATTTAACCCATGGATATGTCAAGTATTCGTTCAGCAAAATGTTTACGAAATCAAATGAGCCCTCTAATATCCTACCTCTTATCGTATTGTTTTTTTTTCTTCACATAATATAATATTGCATTTATACGAATTTACATTAGCGTGATGTGAGTTTTATTATAGTCGCATGCCAAGTTGACCTACCGTGGAGTGAACAGATTTTTTAATTTACGTTGGTCATAAAAAAAATAATAAACAAAATAATTTCAAATATGCGAATTATTTTTTTCTATGTATGATTTACAGATATAACTTGAATATATATCAGCAGTTAAATATAAAGTAAATTTAAGGACCGTTGAAATTAGTTTTACGATACAGTAATATTTTTTATTTATTTTTACGGTGATGGTCCCATTATCAGGTGATTAAGGAGCAGAATATGGAGAGAAAATTTTTATTGCTATTTATATATATACTATTTTATAGTAAATGCTTACGTTATATAAAATTATGATTACTTTATCAAAATTCTTAGCTAAAAAGAACGAGGATATTTCTAATTAAATAGGATACGAAATCTTCCCATTTAATAAATCAGGAAATAAATTTTATAAGTGACATATCTTTTCTGAGCTTCAAAAAATAGTAATTTAGTATACTCCTGAAAGATGAGCAGAAAGTACAAAAAACAAATGATTACATAATTTTATGTAAAGTTTCATGTTTTTGGACGCATTATGTATTTTATATCATGTGGAATGGGAAGGTCATAATAAATATTTTTAATAAACTCAGTTATACATGAACTATATTCGTAGTGTAAGTTAGAGCTATGCACTAAATTATGAACATCGATACGTCTGCTTTATTTTATAAATTTTTTAGCCCATATCAAATTAAGGAACTTTGAAGATTCTTGAAACCCTACGAACTGAGAAAGTAATATTTTTACGTGCAAATGTCACGCAAAGGCATGTCATTGACATAGTAGTAAGTTTTTGATAATAAACGTGTCGTATTCAGTTCAACGTAACATCTAAACTAAAATCCCAACTTTATCGGTTAAAAACAGCGGTAGGGAAATAGATGTAACGTTTTCCATGACTTATATTTGATAGTTTTACTTAACAGAAATGATATAAAGAAGTAAATTTTGTGTCTAAAATTTTACATTGATCGGTAATTCTGGAGAATAAATAATTAAAATGTAACATTGAAATATACAGATAATTAGATATTTAGAGAAGATTACACAAGAATATATTTTTGCTTAGGATGGAGTTACAATGATTCCATAATTTCCGTTACACTTCATCAAGTATCCACTATACCAGGTCAGCCAAACCTCTTATATGAAAAATATTTACCTTATATTAAGAAATATTTAATCTTTATATATGTGTATATATATATACATATATATATATATATATATATATATATATATATATATATATATATATAAATATATATATATATATAAATATATATATATATATATATATATATATATATGTATTATAAATCAGACAAATTTGTTACTAGCTTTTTTTAGATCAATTATTTCCAGTTTTAAGTGGTATTTTTGTTGTCTTTTTTAATTCTAAAATATAGAAGAAGAATGCTTGTATCCAAATTTCATTACCCATCGCCACGATTTAATTCACAGACTTACTATTTTGCTTGAAGATATAATAACTTAATTGTTAAACTTTTTCAACTAGGTTTAGAAGGGGAAGATGAGAATTCTTGCAAAATACTAAGAGAAGAAAACTATTTATATTTTTAAATAATTAATAAAAGCCATGGTCCATACAAAAATAGCAGATAAACAACTGCTTTCCTCCCTTAAAGAGCGAAAAAAGAAAATTATTGAACAATTCATCTGTTTTTACGTAGACAGTTTCGATATTTGCCAAATTTTCTTTACAAATTAAATTTTTTTTTATGAGTGTTCTCATTTGACAATATTCAAGTACTTTGGAAACTTTCTCCGATTATTAAAAATCTTTGTGCAATATTTCATTATATTTAGGTGTTTCAGCTGACAATAATTCAATTCTCATCAGATATCGCGGCCGCTCAGTGGTCTAGCAAAGTTTATCAATCGCGTTCTTCACTACTTCTTCTCACATGTTATGTAAATGAGTGAATATTTTATAAATTTAAAGCATTTTGTCATTCTATCACAATCATTTTAGCTTTAAATTGATACTGAAATTAATCATCTTTCAATCTTATTATTATTAGTTTCGATTTCTTTTCACTTATTCGTTCCAGTATTAATGACTTTAGTGAATAAACTATTAAATAATATTCGAATAATTTCTTCTATACTTTTTTTAAAATTTTAAAAACATGCAAACGAATACCAGAATGATTTCCGTTTTTCTTATTAAATTTCAAATCAAAATAAAAATAATACAAAATTTATTCAAAGTTTACATACAAAAGGTCTAAAAGAACAACCCATTTTAGTTTAAAAAATCGTTGCCTCCTTTTATTTATTTACAGATTCTTAAATTCGAAGTGTCTCGACTGTTTCAACTGCACGTAGGAACAAAGAAAAATAGAAAATGATAAATTATATAAACATTTTACAGGCAGTTTTATTATTTTGTGGTGTGCAATTTACATAATTAGGTTCGACAGAACTGTGTTTTGCTTAGTCTATCTATCCTTAATAGGGTTTCGTACTAAAACAAGAACTCTTATTATTTTGTTAGGTCAATCCTTGTCTATCTATCGCAAACTTAAGGTTTATTACATAGTTTTAGGTCTATATGTGCATTCACTGGAAATTTATTCATATGGAGACTTCGATTCATAAGTAGCAAAATACCAAAAACCAATTCAAGATATGATATTTTATGCCTAGAAGCGATAAAATATATTAATTAGTGTATGTAGAAGAAGAATTAATTAGTGCACTGTTAAATATTTCTATGTGTCTATGTATTTGTGGAAGTTGTATAGGGCGGGTTTCATTTACAGTTAAGAGGTTTTATCAATTTTGCAGAGATTATATAAGATATATAACTAATTATCTCAAAATGAAGTGGCTGCATTTGTTAAACAAACTGTTTACTTGTATAATATATAGGGTAACACTAGGTTTTACTTTTGAATTTCTCCCGTTGCAGCCGAAATAAAAGTCGAATGTCAAATATTTAACATATTTTTATTAAAATTGTTGGCGGAAAAATGTTTACGATAATTATTTTATTACTACTTATAACACTTACATGAAATAAATCATTTAAAAAAAATTAAATAACAAGTGTTAATTAATTTAAAAACAAATGAAAATTATTTTTAAATTAATTTTTAAGTATATAGTTTATGTATACTGGTAATTAGGCGATACTTCTAAATAGAAACAGAATTACGAAAATGTAACAAAAGATGCGGTTTGTAAGTCCAATTTGCCTTCAATTTAATTTTACATTAAAACTGAATTGACTCCCGCAAAGTGTATTTATGTTGCTAATTAATTCAATACGGGACCATCAATATATATTTTATTACTTATTGCAAATATAATATCTATAAAATTCATAAATATTTCCTTGGATCTCAGTGTTTAGTTTCAGTCACAGTTCTAAAATTCGTTTGGAATTAGCGTAGGTATTATTACAGTAATCCATTTGGTTCATTAAGTACTCGATAGTTGTGTATGTGTATGATATTCGTTACTTAATCTTTTCGCAAGACATGGGATAGAGCGCACGATATATCCATTGTTATCCTATTGATGCTAGACAATAAGTTTTAATTTAAAACTTGTCATCTTATGATATTCTATTTATTTCATTAACCACTATCAGGTCTCTTGGACTATCAGTGCTCACTAACCGTTTGAACTTTATTTTATTTTTTTACCTTGATGACAAAAACTATTATCAACTATAATATCGGAATAATTAAAAATTAATTATAGTAATTTTCTAAGTTTTAAACATGAACTGGTTGCTGGTGAACGACTATTACAATTTAACGGTTATATTTGGTATCTCTTGATTTTATCGGTTAATTTCGATTATTTAACACTTATACCGTTTTTACGAGTAAGTATCCCAAAGTCAAAAACATATCTTTATAACATCATACCGTTGCGTTATGTATTTATAAAATCATCACGCCGTTATTCACAAAAAATTATTTTTCTAGGGTTTTTTTGAATATGAAAATTTTGATTAAAAATTGTAGGCTGCTTAAAATTTGTAGTTTTGCTCCAGGCTGTATATTACTCGATTTGTCGTGGTGGACTTCCTCGTATATTTTCTTTGAGACAAATTAAATTTAATCGTGATTTTTATGACATTTTGCTCTTAGTTATTAGTGGTTCGAAAATAAGTGTATTTCACAAAAGTCCATACAATATAATTTAACTAGCAATTGATATAAGCATTGTATGGCTAGATTCATCGTAAAATATTTTAAAATTCTGTTATTATGTTTAACTTTTTTTTTTTGTTTCGACCAAACATATATTAAAATTAGTTGCGTTTCGTTTCTGCAATAAAAATAATTGAATTATCTATATTAGGCATTTTAGGTTATCGGAAATAAAACCTTGAATTCGATGTACACATTTAAACAAAGTTAATATTAATGTAAGCTATATTAGATTAGTTTTATAAGAATTATGGTTTTTGTAATAATTTATCTCTAATTATATTTTAAATAAAAATAATTAACAAAATGCAGAGTGGTTTATGTAACATAAGATCGAACGTAATAAATGATAAGAACTAATATAGGAGAATTTTCAGTAATAGTGGTGATTATTTATAGGAATGAATGAATCGTGCACCACATTTCAAAATAATTTACGTTTAATTTATTTAAATATAAATTGAATATAGTAAGGTTCATGGGGCAATATAAAATAAGAAAAAAATAAATTAAAATGGTAAACGGAAAATATAAATGACATATTAATATCAAACAAAAGGTTTTTAACAGATTTCGAATTATTTGCTTCTTTAAATTTGTATAGCATAATTATTTTAAAATTTACGATAGTTTAGAACTTATGATATTGTAAATTTAATGCATAAAAGTAATTTAATTTGGTGTTAATATTTAATAAAATTAAAAATTATTAGTTAATATGAATAAAACCTTATAAGTCTAAAACCTGAAACTCTAAAAATTGTGATTATTTCTTTGGTTTCAATTTGAACAACACCAAAAATATAATATAAATCTGTGAAGAAATCAGTATACATACGCATGTATACAAAGAGAATCGAAAACCTTCCGTTTAAAGTTGGTTAAAAATAGTTCCACGATTAAAGTGTATAGACAATATTACCCCGCTCCGTTCGGTTATCTCCCAGTCAGTAACAAGATATATTACACCTCGTTTCGACCGTTTAATGTGTCCATGTAGATAATATAAACTGACTTGAAATTTAACGTTTTCTACATCCGGTTTAGTAACGTTCTTCGTGAATTTATGTTATTGCTTTCCTGCTAAAGTAAGGGTAGTTTGAAATTATATGTAGGTAATTAATATTCCAGATTTGTTAATAAGCGATTTTTGAAATGTCATAAAACTATTTCTAACTTCTCTAGCAGGTATATAATGAGTTTGATTTTGATTTTCTGTTCAGTAGTCACGAGTAATGTCATATATATATATATATATATATATATATATATATATATATATATATATATATATATATATATGTAAATATATATATATATATATATATATACATATAAATAATGTATAATAATATAATTATATAACAAAATGTGAAAATTTTTCTATAGAACTTAGAGTGCTCTTGCTTCAAAAATTGGATTTAGGGCAAAAACTGAGCGAAGCGATATGCAATATATGTAAAACATTGGATAAAGACTGATATATAAATTTATATGATACACAATTGGTTTTTGAAGAAGGAAATTTTAATCTTTTTATAATGCTCGTTCGTAGAGTGATACTCAGTTTAGAAATATAAGAAAACTTTTTTTTGGACCATATCATATTGGAACATATCCCTAGTTAAGTTCAGACTGGCAGGTAGAATTTTACATCCACTCATATTATGATAGAAAAACACCTCAATGCTTTGGAAAAAACGTGAAAGTATTCTGTTTAGTTACCACGTGATCTAAGATTGATGACCTAAGATGGCAGGTTATTAGTTGTTTTTAATCTGTAAAGAAATTGGCATATAATGTTATAAGTCGCTATTTTGAACAACCAGGTGTAATATGAATTTCTCTTTTTTCATCGATAAAAACGAGACCGTAGTTGTTCTTCGACATTCAATGAGCCATATTATATATATAAAGGTCCTGGTTAAAGGTTTAAAAAAATTTTATTTTTAAATAAATGACAAGCATGACAGAAATGACAGGCATGAAAAAAAAATTCCACCAGAGAAGTATCGAGAAATAATCAAACGACTTTAAGAAAAGCATCGAAAAGAAAAAAAATACGAACAATACGACATTTAAGGTCACCTTAAACCATATTCCTTTAGAAATAATAGCAAAGATTCTGTCAAATCTAAATACTAGACATCGTGATATTAGCTAACGGCAACTGGATGAAAAAAAACAAAATTCTAACGAAGTCTCAAGATGAATATTTTTTAGGTTAAAATTATATAAAAACTAGTAGAAATGTTTTTCTCAGAGTGCATTTTCGTTTAAAATTTTCATAAAATTTCAAGGTTTCAAAGAAATTCAAAAGAAATTTTGAGTAAAAACTTTTCTTGATCACGTTTTAAGCAATTTATCAATGTAGCTGCAGCGAATAGTACCGAAGTCAATTGTGTCAAGAATTACAATCGTGTTTGTTAGTCCAAAATGGTTACTCCTCCTCGCCATATTAATTTGGTACATAAGAAAACGAAAGATCCTGAAAATATCCGCAACACTTACGTAAACCTTTACTATATCGCTAGTTCACACTTTACTAATACAATGAGACGGGCGATGGCACAATATCACCCCGTTGGCACGCCCCGACGGGAACGATTTAGACGCGTTTCGCGTGACTGCGGTACTTCTAATGGGAGATAGAAAAAAGAAAGCGCACTGTGATTTTTGCCTATCACGCGAAAGAGTGAATAATTTATTATTAGTCCGGGCGACTGACGAGACTACGTAGTAAGGCTTATAGAATATTTCTGGTAATGATTCTATGATATTATATAACAAGTGAACTTCATGTTATATTATGCATATTAAAATTTAAAAGAGGTTCATTTATAAAAGTTACCACAAAGTATTTGTATTTGAATGAAGAAAAGAGCAAAAATTCTAATCAAAAGGCTCAAAATTCTCAATGATTTACCGGAATGGATTAAAATTTCCATATGTATAACATAACTTACTATTAAGGAACCTGATTACGTTATAATCAACTATATAATACTTCTGGAATTATATTCCTAATCATTTAACATATATTATTGTTATAATAAGCTAATTATTTATTTTAATGCGAAAAATAGCGGTGTACTTCAAAAAAAATTTTGCAAAAGTATTGTATCGGAGTATTAAAAGCAGGAAAAATATTTGATATAAATATATACACGTATAAACTTATGTTCTCGCTATCATATCCAACGGGTTTTTTTAGTTATCAAAAAATTAATTAAATTTTAGAATGTAATGTATGCCTTGATTGAAAACTATGTGCATATAACATTTTATGGCAATCAATTCAGTATTTGAGACATGAAAGCGCTACAAACAAAAAAACTAAATTGCTTTTGCGTTTATAAAATTAGTTAAAATATTAAAATTAGATAAGCGGAAAATAGATGCCCTAGACATGTGATGCTGGTGGAAAATGCTGGGAGTGTCATGGACAGAATTTCGTGCAAACATTACAATGAAAGAGTTACATTGCATTCTTATTAGTTCAAGTAACTTAAATAAGTCTTCATATAGAATTTTTTGATGATTAGTTTTAAACTAAAAAGTTAGAGTCCATTCTTATTACTTCAAGTAACTTAACTAAATTTTCTTTGATAATTTTACGATAATTAGTCTTAAACTGAAAGAGTTACATTGCATTCTCATTAGTTCAAGTAACTTAACTAAGTCTGCTTGTAGAATTTTATGATAATTAGTCTTAAACTGAAACAATTATGGTCTAATTTTTACCATTCTCCTATGGAAACCTACAGAATATTACAAAAATGCAATACTAATTTGAGAAATGTTTATGGAAATAGGTAAAAAAGCATACCAGTATACAAACGAAGGGATCAGCTCATTTTGATACAATTAAAAATTACTAGATCAAACTAGTATAACTATACGTATAAGTATTCGTTTTAATGTTGAAGATCTAGTCCAATTATGTGAAGTTGAGGAAGCATAAGTCATTTTATGACGTTTAATTTACTTTTGCCTTAGTACTGAAAAACCCAGCATATAAGAAAAAACATGAATTTGAAACGGTTTTCATTCCTTGTTTTTATTTCTAATCTCAAAAATAGTTCATTTAAATTATATTTTTGGCATGATTATCCCAATTATTTTTTCTTTTTGGAAAATATCGCAACGAAAATATGTTTTCAGTATTTTAAAAAGTCAATGCCATCTGAAAGTTTATGTGAGAGCAAGAGAGTCAATTTTGCGAAAATCATTAAGCTAAATATTTTATTCTACAATAAAGATGCTTACTCAATTTTTGTAGACTTCAATTTTATTTTTCTTTTTCCATATGAAGTCATGTAAACATTGAAATTTAAAAATAGCGTTTCCATTTCCAATTATATACAAATTTATTATCAAATGTTAAAACATTGAAAAATCATCGCATAAATCACCAAATTTTCCTTAAGTTTTATGAACCCTTATTATGAAAAATTATTAATTTTCAAGAAAAAGTACATTAAACATTATAAAAAACAGTTTGTTCAAACACATCAGTAAAATTTATTGGAGGACAAAATGTAAGATTTTTATTTTATTGGGCACCAATTAATTTGCAATTTCTCAGATAACTTTCTTTGTTGAATCAATATTTTATAATGTATAATAAAATATTTTATCCAATAAAATTATTGGTTCTTTGGAAATATCTTGTTAATTGTAAATTGTAGTTCAAAATTAGATATTATCAATCTTGTTGCATATTTCATTATATTTTATAATTAATTCCTAATTCTTATAAAATATAATGAAATATGTTCTTTTTTTGAAATATTAATAGTTTTATATTGATTCCGTCCAAATCAGATGATAAGTTGAAATATATACTGATTATTACGATTTTTTTTCTACCTCAAAAAAACAAAATTAAAGAAAATACACATAATATTGACAAAGAAATCATAAAATAAGTGACCGTTAATATTAATCAAGGAATTGGGATAAATATAAGGAGAAGAAAATTTCCTTTTAATGTTAACGCACTGCCACGCTAAGAAAGTATCAAGTAGCTATATTATAAAAAAAATACAAAATTAATAAAAACCATAAAAAATTACTTAATTATTTTTCTTATAGCAAACGATATTAAGTATTAAAATTTTCTCGAAAATGGCGGCTGGAACATAGTATTTCATACCACGTCAACTTAGGATTTTACTCAGAACGTGATTGTTGAGAACATTGCCAAGAAAAAGTTGTATTGAAGAAACGTGAATGTTTGACCTATATTTTTCTGTAATATGACTTGACTAAACGGAAAGCGGATTAGCATGAGTTGAGATTAAATTATAACTGTTGGTTGATGACTCGTGTATATTTCATGGTCCTTAATTTTAATTTACTTATTGAAATTTACTCTATGTATTGAAAGTGTTATGATATCTTTACAAATTGCCCACCCTAAGATGTTGTCATACAAAGAAACTTAGGTCGTGGTCGTGGTCGTGGTCGTGGTAGTAATACTACATCGCGTAGTTTCATTTAGTTGCGAAAAATTTAATTAATATATGTATGTATATACATATATATATATATATATATATATATATATATATATATATACACACACACACATATATATATATATATATATATATATATACATATATATATATATATATATATATATATATATATATATATATATATAAATATATATACATACCTAATTGACCCAGGACGTACTATTTAAATAATATAATCCAAATAATATTATGCTCAATCTAATTCAAGTCATTTAATTTGGCTGAAAATTGTATTCCCATTTTACTAAAAATTTTGTCATGTATATGGTTATTAAGTAGAGAAATAAAATTTTCCTTTTATGTTTTAGTCACTATGAATTATTTGTATATGTCTCAATAAAACCTTTTGCAATGTTCGTGAAGTCCGCGCTAGCAATACCAGTTACACGCCATCTGTAGGTCTGCAGCGCTTGTAGTACCCATGTTAAATTAACATTGTATTAAGGTAATAAATCATAAAAATATGTGAAGGAACAATCGCAATATTTTTAATTTATTTGAAAAAGATAAATTTTTGTCAGCCATTATTTTTTCGCTACCATTAAGATCTTAGTTGTACAGTTCCTTCTTTACTAAATTCTTAGTAAAGAAGGAATTATACGAAGCAATAATATCTTTATAATTTTTAGTCAATATAAATATCATTACCAGTATTTTCAATTTTTAAAACTTTTGGGATACTTTAAGGTGGAAAAAACAGGCCAAGAGTGAGTTTAGCTCGAACATTGAAAGTTGTAGGAAAATGATTTTGTTTATGATAAGTTAACAAAAAATATGGATTTCCCAGTGTAATAATTATTTAAGAAAACTTAATAGGATTAAGAAGTGGGGGGGGGATACAGCTATATTTTCGTTAACATCTCAATAACTGTAATATTTATCTTTGCAGTTTTTTTGCAATCTTTGGTCAGGTTTTTATAAACAATATTTTTTAAATTTTTTTACGTGCAGTATTTCAGAAACGAATACGAAATTTTTTTGCCTATTTTCTTCATATTTCTGAAGACATATTTCATAAATTAATCTTTGCAATTTTTCTGCAATCTTTACTCAGGGTTTTGACACAGTATTTTTTAAATTTTTTTATGTGCAGTAGTTTCAGAAACGAACACGAATTTTTTTTCCTATTTTCATATTTCTGAAGACATATTTCATAAAATAACTTTCATAAATGACTTATTAGGGAGTCCTATCATACTGTATATAGAATTTTTAAAAAAATTACTGTACCTCTATAATTTGCCCCGCTTTAATATTTATATGGGTATGTTTTTTAGTGTTAGCTATTAACATATATGCGGGCAATATATTTTATTATTATGTCGAATTTAAAATTTTTACGTCAAGTGATTTGTGAAAAAAACGAAAGTAACGGAGAAAAAGTGGGTACGTGAGTGATTTTATAAGGAGTTCGTTTTTATTTCCGAAAAATTAAACTTAAAAATTAACATTAAGAAATTAAAAATTAACTAACTTAATAAATGTTATGGTTTAATTTCATATCCATGCGATGATCTAGAAAATATTTTCTTCCCGCAAAGGGTCCCAAGCTTTCAATTAAATATGTATGATCACGTTATCGCTTACTAAATTACATCAAACCTCAAGTTTCTAGGGAACGATCTCCAAGATAAAAGTGACAGGAAAATAGATGGTTATCGATAAGATTCCCTTATGTGTTCCTTTTTATTTTCGTTTAGTATACTGAAAACATTCTTTCAAAAGGAGATATTAGATTTCTACCTGTTATATGGAAATAAATACAACACACCTAGAGCACCCTTAGCAAATAGCACTTCGACTCTCGGTAGGCAACTGACCTTAAATAATTGGAAAAAGGTGTAGTAAACGCGATTACGAAACAAGGTTAGGCAACTCAGCAAACAGTGGGGTCGACTTGTCAATGTAAATATCACAATTCGCTTCAGGTTTAACTTATCTCATTATTCGGTGAAGTGGCTTATATAATTATTTAACCCACGGGGTCTTGTTTGGCGAGTTTGCGGATAAAGAATGTTAAATTAGATTTGACGTGTTATTTACGCATTTTCGTAATTAAAGATTTATAGTGAAATATTGCGCAGGTGAGAAAAATGTAAATGTTGTGGGTTATCGTAAAATGTTGATTTGGGAGATATTCCCTTTTTCTCGTTGTTATTATAACCGCATAAAATATAACAGAACTTTTTCTCGTGCCAAGTACCAAAATATATTTTAAGCGACTTTTCTTCATACTTGTCTTATTTTTCTCAAAATTGTTTTGGGGAATATAATTTAAAAAAATTATATCTTTTGAAATAACCTTAAATATGTTGCTTAAAATATATAAGTTTTTTTTATTGTAAGCGCTTTAAGTAGATTATAATAAAAAAAGAAACAAATACAATATTAAAATAGTACAAAATGAAAGTTTATTGTAACCTGAATATGCGAAATTATTTAAATAGAGAAAAATAAAAAATTGATTAAAATGAAGTCATGTGATTTTAATTTATTTTTTTGCGGTAATTTAATTGAATATTTTATTAGTTTTTAATTTGCAAATTAATTGTATTTTTATGCTGCATAACTTAAACACACGACCACGGTTATAATAAACAATAAAAAATTAGGGACTTGCATAACAGAATGTTAATAAAAGTAAACATTTTTCTTGTCACCAATGTCGTCTCTTTATTTATATGCGTAAAAACTATTAAACTCAACTTATTTAAACATTAAGTAAACAAATTATTGATATATTTAACTTATACATGTAATTAAACTACAAAGTCAAAATTATTCAGCGTGCTAGCCTAGTACTTGTAAGTTCCAATTTATTACGTGCTTAAAATATCACAGTTAATTCACTATAGTTCTATTCTCCATGTTTAACTTAAGAATTTATTTGAAGTCTTAAAAGAACTTTAAACAAGTGCTATAAATAGTTTCATATAAACTGTAGCCACCAATATTTGTTTCTGGTATAATGATATTTATTCCATTGCAGCAGGATTCTTAATGGATTGCTTAGAGTACTTCTTGCTAAATCGACTTAACATCATTTTAACTTTATGTAATCACAATAAATGTGTTAGGTACCAACGTTGTTTCCCAACTAAAGATAGAATAGAATCTGTTTGTTTGAACTAAAATGATATAAACCATCAGTATTTGTTTGTTGTCTTATTATTTTTTTTAATAAATATTTATGTACTATTTGTAAGAATTTAGTAATCCATATTAATAAATGCGTAATATTTTACAGCTAGTTTTCTGTTATTGGTGAAGCAAATTTAAAACCATCCACTAGATGATGTTGGGAAATAATAAGTTAAGAATTTTTTAGAATTTCATCCTCGTGTAAATAATTTGGCTCAAAAGTGTTACGGAGACGTTTAACAAAATTATCACTTATTTCTGGCTATATTATTTGACCAATTTTATAACTCGGTATATTTAAAAAACAACCTAAGAAAACAATATATAATCGTAGAATTCACTCGATGTTATTGAGATCACACAACATCTTTTCCTTTCAAATTATAGTACCACATTCCTTACTTTGTTCCTCTTTTCTACTTCGTGACATATTTTCTAATAAAATGTTACATGCAAAAATTTCGTTAATATAAATATTTGCAATATATTAAAAATTTGCTTCAAAATTAAGTTATTTAACCTTCTAAAATAATAAATGAAATATCCCTTTTGTCTAAAATAAATAAAATATTATATAAGTAAGTTATAAAGTTCATTAAGTACTTTTGTCAAACATTTATTCAAATATTATATTTAATAAGTCACAGGTATACAAAGATAATGAGACTTTGGAAAGTGGTTTGGCTGCGGAAAGTAGTTTGGGTTTATTTCCAAAATTTATTGTGGCAAGAGGTAAGATTATAAAATCAATGGAGAATTTTGTTAAAACAATGGAATATATATAATATCGGTAAAATGTTAAATAGTAAAATAAAAACCAAATATAAATTTTATATTTTTATATAATTAAATAGTAAAATAAATACCAAAAATAAATACCATATATAAATTTTAAAATATAATATATTTAATTATATTTTAAAATTTATATTCAGTAAGCATCGTTCACGTCAGTATCGACCACAAGGTTACTTCATCGAATGCTGGGTGAGAGCTCGCATATTAGTGTAGCCAACGCCATTGTACTTTATTTGATTCTAGAGGCTTGTATTTTCATTAACCTAGATTCATAACCACCCTTTTATTACGTATGAATGAATGATATACTCGTAAATCTACTTAATATACTTCTAGCTTTGTATACTTTATACACTTTTGAAACAAAATATTATATAAAATCTGGCAAGTCGATGCAATGTTAGTATATAATTGATCATTACATAAGCATCTAAATTATTCAGATCAGCGTAATATCAATCAAATTTGATATTTAAACTTTATTTCGTAACATAATTTATCTGTCAATCTGAAATTCAATTCCATTTCGAAAAATGAATTTGAAATCTATGATAATCAAGACGACTCCACTACGTCATCCTGAAAAGCACCAGAGTAAAATATTTTGAGAGACGACTTAATATTATCTATCTTTCAAAACATTAAATGAAATTTCGTCACATATATTGAAATTCAAATAATAAGTTACTTAAAAAGGTTTGAATTGGCTTTAAAATCTAATCAATTTTTTTCCATCAAAGTAAATTAATGGAATAATTTTGATTAACTTAAAAGGAAAATAATTAGTATTGTGACACTAGAACATTCTAAGATAGTATAAATGACTATGATATTATTCAAATATAGAGCTAATAATAAAATAATTTTTCTTTGTAATCATGTTTTTCGTATTATTAGGTTTTACTAAAAAGAAAAGTTATAGGCTCCAAAAATAACAATGCTAAACTGTATGAAAATAACACGAAACTTACGTAAGAAACAGGTCTGTAGAAGTTAATTTTGTAAAAGCGAAGAATGTTATTAGAAATGACATTAGAGTCCGGAAGAGTATTAATATAATTTAATAAAAGTTTCTTAAAAAATATATAAATATTGAAAGGTATCTTTAAATTTTTTCATCGGTTGAATTGCCGTGTACAAATTATTTTCAAATAAACCGTCCATTCATCTTGCCGAAAACGAAAATATCATCAATATGCTTCAAATATATCACAAACGTCCCATAGATAAGTTCAAATAAGTAGGTAGACGAAAAAGTTCTTTGCTAGAATCTAATGTTAAGAAAATTCGAAGAAAATAATATTGGGACCGGATGCTCCTCAGAGGAAGACATCTTCCTTCCTATTGAGTCGTCACGTTTTTTGCTCTTTACTACTATATTTTTCGTAAATGAAATTGTCATATAAGGAAGAAAATCATATCAAAAATTCAGTAAAGAAAGGAAAAGTTTCCCAACTTTAATTAAATAATTAATATATTTATATACCCACATTTTTCACGTTCGCTCTTAGATGTTACGGCCAAAAAGAATTATTTTATGGGTTACTTGTATATTCAGGAAAATTTTCTCAAAACAGGATGCTCTTATAAAATATCGCAATTTATCTAAATCGCAATCTATCTTAAATCTAAAGTATAGCAATTTTTAGTAATCTTATATTATTTTATTTATATGAAATTCCACCTCACGTCATTTTGGTTACTGTAAAGTGTATGTAGTATCTTATTTCTGTTAGCAAATTAAGTAAGGATTTTTAAACAACTAGATTACGGGTAGTGACATATTCGAAACATAATTTACATTAACATGTACGTCAGCTCCTTATACAGTACTAAGCGACATGATATGAATACATTTCGACAGAATAATTTATAATAAATTGAATGATAGTAGTGGTTTATTTTGTGGTATTGGTAATTTTACGAACATAGCGATTTCATTTTTAGCTCAGTTGGTATTTAAATATTTATTAAAAATATTGCAATCTTAGCTGAAAATTAATACTCCCTGTTATCGTTATTCAAATCACACAGTTGGAAAAATATTACAGTTATACGTTTAAGCATTTCAATGGCACTGATGTAACTAATTTTATAAATGACCATATATACGATTATATATTTGAAAATATTTATACTCATACATCGCCAATAAATCACAATAGTAGAAATAATCTACATCAAGTAATGCATTTAATTGTCAACAATAAAAATGTTGACAATTAAATGAAGTTACGTGATGTATATTATTTCTACTTTCTTTAAGTTCTTTACTACAATCTAGGTTTCGTTGTATTACATCATCTTCAGGTGAGCTATTAGCGAAGATTAGCCCACCTTAAGATGTAATACAACGAAACCTACGTCGTTGTAAAAAACTTAAAGAAAATAGAAATAATACTATATCACGTAGTTTTATTTAATTATCAATATATTCAATTTCAAATATATTCAATATTCAAAATGTTATTAGTTAAACCGTTATGTATTAATGACGCAAATTTAATAAAATCCTAATTGTAGTTAAATGCTCAGAATATACATTATATAAATTCAAGACTTCAGAAATAGTTTTTCCCTGTAACCGCTAAATACTCACAAAGATAAGGCGATAATTGGATCTGCTTCTAAACCGATTGGCGTGTCGTTAACTAGAGCTCAGTGCGAGTTTGATTGCATTTAGTTCTAATTTTCTTGCAATATTCAACTTGAAGACGCCATTGACATAAACCAGTAGCAAATTGCAATGTTAAGCCCTGATATCCAAAATTCAACGATTTATCATCTCGTCTGCAAATAACAAGCAGCGCCCAGTTTTCACATATTACCGGTATTATTTATTAGCGTGTGGATTGTAATTGTGATAATTTAGAATTACATAAAATTTTTTTATTGAATAATAAATATCATTTATTCGAAATATTAATCAGTTTTCTTGAAAAGAAATAATTTATATTTACCGCCATCTGTATGATCGATAACATTTCAAGACTTGACCCTTTATCAAATGAATACATAATTTAATATGATTTGGTTAATTGTAAAAGGCATCCAACAGAAGGCGTTTATTTTTAAGTTATATTTTTAATTTTTTTCCATGGCCTGCAACGTTATTGTGCAATATTATTGAATTAAATTTTAAATGAAATACGAAATAGTTTTGTATGGTATGGAACTTTCCCGAAGGAATATATTTTGTTTCATTATATTTTATTTTGAAAATTGTGAATTGCCTTTTGTTATTCGTACGCTTATTTCTTTCGTCAAGTTTTTATTTAGTCTTCTGGAATCCTTCCACAAGAAAAAATATAAGTTCTTCTTGAACTCTCAAATCATCAAGAATATCAAGTTAACATTTTTACTGTTGCAAGACTCAATTTTGAACTATTGTCGAAAAAGTTTGGTAAGAATATCAATTATATATTCTGGCTCGAAGGTTTCTCTGCGTTCAACCGAAAAGTGTTAAAAAAGGTCCAAAAACCTATGTGTAATTATAATTCAAATACCTCAAAACTACAGACAGACACTTCAATTTTATTTGCCTCTTTTGCTCATATATGGTAGAACTGAAATGTTTTTGCGAAAAGAGCGAGTGATATTAAACGTTAAAGGTATGTTAATTGTATACTTCATTTTAACTTTGTTCATTTCATTTTAAATCGCTGCAACATTATTTTATCAAATTTTGTTATTGAAACACAATAGACGATGGAATCATAACAAGTTCTTTTTTGAAACGAATAATATGTTAATAATGTGTAATTTATGTAAAGAGTTATTAAATCTTTATTAATAATGAACCTTTAATCACAAATTTATCTCTTCTCATGCCAAAATACTTAAATATATCTGCGAACAAAACACTTTCAACTTTAAACAAATAATAATTGTAAGGACGAGAACCCTGAAATATGATTTAATCGAGATAATTTTACATATCTTAAAATACAAATCTACCTTACATTTTTTATAAAAACTCAGATTAAACCCAAAATCGAAATGGCGCTCTTAAAATAAGATATTTCTGAAATTTGTCGAATTATTATTTTTTTTGCTGACAGTGGATAGTTCACAATCCATCCAATCCACAAAACTCGTTTATTTTTATTGATCATTCCCCAATTTAAATATTTTTTTTCGACACAACTAAAGGTTGAGTATTTCCACATTACATCAAATTACGAGCAAAAGTACATAGTAAATAATTTTATTTTTGTACTAAAAACTCACACCACGCCTCTGAGTTTATTTAATCGATTAACAAATAAAAAATGTTTGTCACTTTATTAGGATAAAAAAATAAGCGCAAAATGTATTTCCGACTTGTGAGTATAGTAACGACTCAGTGTAGTTTTAAACTTACAATTATTAATTAATTATGAACACATATTTTACAATGAATAATTGAAAATTACCGACTGAAACGCTAAATGTCATATGTTATATACCTACATTATGTAATATCGGGCAAATTACTGCGTGAAAGGCTATCACAATAATTAGCAGTATATTAAAGTATTTTTAATAATAATTCTTAAATAAATAGTTTGCATAAATATCGAAATTGCAAATAAAACTATAAATTCAATGATGCCCACAATGCAACTTGTCAATATGGCATCCTTCCTATAAGGCAAATTAAGGCCTTATAACAGTTTCGAATTAAGCAAAGTTGTGGAGCATATGCGATCTCGCTCGATCTCTTATAGGTAAAAATGAAAAAAAAAAGAAATGGAAGTATACCAGTCAATATGATTTTTGACAGATATGGTCTGGTTTTCTATATGCCATCTGCTTCATAAGATTGTAAGTCTGTAGTTTAAGCCATAAGGACCTTATTAGTTTTCTAATTGCTTAACAATTTTTAATTGCTTTTTTCCTTTTCTTATCCTCTTTAAATAATTTAAGACTATATTTATAGTTAAATTATATAACTTAAAAAAAATATAGGTCTGTAAACTACACTAAGCAGTTATAATTAATTGTTAATGATTATAATACACTCAATTTCATATTGTTAGTAATTATAAATAAACAGGCAAATAAAATTTAAATGTTTGCCTGTAGTTTTGAAGCATTTGAATTATAATTGTGTATACATTTTTATATTACACCAAAATACAAAATATAACTTTTCAAATATAACAAAAACCTATTAGTATTATAAACAAATATGAGTAATTAATATAGCGAATAGTTTACGGTAGCTGTTAATGCTCTCGCCGGCATCGTGTGGTTACGACGAATAATTATGAGTTGTTTTAAGTTCAAATGAAGGTAACTATGGTAATTTTTCCAAATATTTACGTTAATTAGTCATGATATAAATAAATAGTAGTTCAATTTATATATTTTTGATATATTCTCCGCTTTTCACATAGTTTAGCAAAATTTCAGATATATATATATATATATATATATATATATATATATTTATGTATATTTTTTTTTTCAAGGGGTTTCTCTTTGCATATTTTTTTAAGGTCTATAATTTTGCCAAAAATATACCTTGTATTGGGTTTTAATTATACTTTCTACAGAGATTGCTTTTCGCGTTGAACCTTGCCATTCAGATCGTTCCAAAAATTAATTTTCTATTAAAAGAAATACCAAAATTCCCACGGAATCATTGTCAGACTAACGTATTTCCAATATACCTACAAAATGGCCGATATTTACATGTCCAATATATGATTCACCAACAACATTTGATTAATGTGTAAAATATATTTAAATATGTGATTATATTATTTAAAAAAATTGCCAGAGAATTCTGCAATATCTATTGTAATTGAACGACATTATTGAAATAATTGCCATTTGAAAAAAATTCAAGTACTTAATTTGTCAATACTGCATAATTATTAATAGATTAATTCAATATTAATAGATTTTTTAAATGGTTAGCTGATGTGTTTATGATAATAGTTCTATCCCTAATTTTTCCATCTATAAGAATTTAAATATTATAGGAAAATACAAATATCAACCCTAATGAGTTGAAAACAAAATCAAACCCTAAAGCGGTGGTAACACCTTACATAAAAACAAAATTATTTTGAGCTAACAGTTCTGCTATTTTGAAGAACAGTATACTGAGAGTTTAATTTTAGGCTCTTGGAGTAAAACATATATATTCATCTAACTAATTAAATAAACAAGACGTTATTATAATAGTCCTTTCTTTTGATATGAGGTAAATGAGATTTTTGAAATAAAAAAATATTTACTTTAATATTAATATATTTATCTATTTTTAGATAGATAGTGGCAATCATGCCTATGTTAATACATATTGGAAATTGAAATTTATAACTTTTTATATTTTTTATAAAATGGAACTGAAAATGAATTTGTGTTACAAGGGCATAATATACAGGAATGAGAAGGGAGTATTATCGTAATTTTTAATATTAAGTAAAAAAGAAGTGCAAATATAGCGCAAAGAAAGGCATATTGATGGAGAAAAATAAAACTTTATAATAAACTGCCATCCATAAAATATTTATAGGAAATATTGCATCACTTGCGCTGTTGAACTGGAAAACGCCGGAGGAAGCATATTTAAATTACATACGTAAAACGATTTTTAATTATGTTGTTAGGATAAGTCAAATAGAAATTATTGGCTTTCAATTAATTTTTGTTCTTTTAAGAGTAATGTCATTCATAGCAAAAAAACGCATATGATTCCCGAGACAAAGGAAATTCTTTGTTTTGTTTCAGTTTTTCTTTGTAAGAGTAAATATCTTTTCCATAATTTTTAGTTTGGTAAATTTATTTTATTTATTTATTTCAAACATCAACAATCATTAAGTAATCCTTGAATTATTGCGATATTAAGGTTATCATAATTTAAATTTGATATTTATACTTAAACTACTAAATTTTCTAATTTTCTTGCAACACTGCAGTATTCTGAAACAAGAGAAATTTTTTTGTTTGTTAAAACACTTTAATTATTTGTTCTGAAATAATATTGAAATTAAGAATTGGTTTAATTATAACTAACTTTAATGTTTATAAAAATATAGAAAATACTAGAAAATTTTTGTAAGATATGTGATCTAGAAAAATCTAAAAAATGTTTGTAAGATATTTTTCTACATGTGACCACAAGTTCGAGATTTACCAAGCAAAATAGTTTTTACTATCTTGAATATATCTAATAATAGCTAAACCAAATCGATAAAAGTAAACGGAATATGTCAAGTATATCGTAAGTACCAGATATCGAATAATTTCGTAAACAAGATTTAGCGCTCATATATTGTAGTGTTAACAAATATATATTAATATTTTTGAAAACTAGACTAATGTCTTGCAACTTAAAGTAATGACTTATTTTTCTGATAATATGTCGATAATAAAAATGAAAAGAACCAAATTTTGTATTCGATAAAACATAAGAGATTAAGTAACCAAACTACGAAATACGAATGGATGATGATGAAATTCAGATTGAATTTACTTTAAAAAAATTATTTTGATCCTAGATTTATATCTCTTGCAGATATAAATCTGAAATTTATCTATTTATACTACATAACATTCCCAATTTTCCTTTGGGCATAATTAATATTTCAATTAGAGTATTCTGCGCATTAAATGCTATGTAGTTTAATATGTGTGTGATATTGGTTAAAGCACTAACACCAGATTTAGCTTATTTAAAAAAAAATTAGCAAAATCGACTAAATTTATGGCCATGAAAAAAAATATATGTCATTCTTGACAATATTTTAAAAGTACCGGTTGTTCCCAAAACACGATTGAAAAATCTTTTACAGCTGAAAAAAAATTCAAAATCTTCTCGTAACATAAATTTTAAATTAAATTGTTTTCGTTATTTGTAACACTTTATGAATAGAATAAAAAGACTAACTATACACGTCTTATTTAAAATCTTGGTTGATTTGTATTTTCAATCAAGTAAATCGAATTGTAATAAAAAAGAAAACTAATTTTTTTCTGTCGAATACAAAGAGCGATATCTTTTGCTTGTATTTTACTCGCATACAAACCGACAGTGGGCTGTCGTTTGTTTCACCACCCGCTCAAAAAGCAATAAAAATAAAAAGCAATATAATTAAACTAATTTTAATCTTAGATTTGGGTCTGTGTTTTAATTTCGTAGGAATAAGTTTAATTTATCACCAATGATATTTTGGAACTTTTTTGTTAGGGCATGGAAAAATATACATTATATACTAAATGCAGTATATATTTTGAAATAAGTCGTATTGTAAAAACCTCGAAAAAACAGAAGAATATATTTTCTTGCGCAGAAATAGTTGGCGGACCGGGAAATGATACAAGCTACTTTCCAACCTTCGAAATATTATCCTACCTAATATGACATTCCCAAATAACATTAAAAATTCGAAAGTATGTTTGTTTCTCCTTTTCCATGTCGCATTGGAGCAATAGATCAATATGATTCTCTGTGCATTGATTGTTTGTAGACCATTAGATAAGATAGGCTACTATCATGCTAAATAATATAATAACCCAACAAATATCACAAATTCCAAAGTTTGTTTGCTTGTCTTTCTTTCACGTCACAATAGAATAACATAATAACTAATAGACCGTCGCAATAGAATAACTAATAGACCGTCGCAATAGAAAAACTAATCAGTCTTTTCTGCTCAGAGTTAACTAATAGGTCAGGAAATGACATAGACTCTGGAAATGTTTATCTTAACTGATAGAAACATTCCAAAAATTATAAACAAAATTGAGAGGTATTTGTGCTTATTTCACGTGGCAATGAATAACAGATCGACATAATTTTTTTTGCACACAGTTAGTTGGCATATCGTGAAATAATATAGGCCAATTTTTAATCCAGGAATTTTTTAATTTTCCAGGAAATTTTTAATCTAACTAACATATCAAATACAATAATTATTATAAATTGCAGAGTGTTAATTTGTCCTCCTTCCATGTAGCAATGGAGCAACACAGGTGATGCAATAGACGTGATTTGCTGCAAACATAGGAAATGAAATAGGCTCCTTTCCAACCCGTGAAATCTCATCGTAACTAACATGGCAACTTAAATTTAGATTAAGACATTTACGTAAATTACATAAAATTAATTAAAGAATGTATATATAACTTTTAATTTTGTCTATTTTTCATTTATCCTGAAATTTGCTGAATATCCATTTCCCGGGCCATCGAAAAGAAATAGTAATAACTTTTTACAATTCAGTCCACCATCTAATAATCACATGTCCCTGTACTTATACACACATACCCCCCCCCCACACACACACACATATATATATATATATATATATATATATGTGTGTGTGTGTGTGTACATTTTGTTTATAAAACCTTACTTAATCTATTAAATATGAAACTGAAAATAATAAACAAAATGATATAAAATATTTCAGTTATATTAAAAAGAGAGTAATCTGCCTGAATTGTAAATGCAGCTTTGCTCCATTTATTTATATTAAAAGAATTATACTACACATTCCTATAGTTTATAATACACTTTCCAAAAAATATACGTTTTTCATCATCAGATGTAAATACGCCTTCAAGTAACATTTAAAAAGCATATTGACATTTCAAAGCGCATAAGTCACAAATTATCTTCCGCGCGGCAAGAGAGTTATTGACGCGGTTAATTTATTATGTTAATATACCGAACGCCTGTCATGGCGCTAGTTTATCGGAAAAAAAAGGGTAAGAGCTTGAAAATCAAATTCTTCAAGGTCGTCGAATCGCATGGCCTTAACGTAAACTTTTAACAAAATCTAAGATATATCCAATGATACGTGGGTTATTTTCCCATTGAAGCCAGTCAATATATTGTGATTTACACGTTAATTGCCAAGGTGTACCATGGTATTTGTTATGAACTATTTGCTATAAAATGGCATTTTTACTATATTTTCCTTTTAAAACATCAGTGATATAATATTATAATCAAATTTTTAAATTATTTAGACTTATAAATATTTTACTATACGAATTGTATACATGACGATTATTTTGAGAGTATATATAATTCGAGTTTTACTTATTTACAACAGTAAACTATTTGTATATAAAAGTACATAATAACTTGAATGCAGAATACGTTTAAACTTGATTTCATTATATGAGAATCTTACAAATAGCATCCAATTAAAAACACATTTCGAATGTTTGGCGTAGTCAAATTTAAGGGTTAATCCTCTATTTGATCTCTCTGACTCTTTTATCTATATTAATATGAATTTTAGGACATAAATTATATTACTTTAAGAATAACTGCATAAATAAAAATGGAAAAACAGGTGTAAAGTTATTATAGTTAAACGTGTTTCAATACTTATAATTTTATCTTAGTACATGCTTTTCAATATTTAGAAAAATAATGCAAAAAGGAATCCTCAAAAACATATACAAGTGAAGCTACAATCATGTAATAAGCATTTTACGTCATCTGTAAATAAGATTTCAGCACTCCAAACTAGTAATTTCTTTTGCCTAATTAATGTTGGATATTGTATTATATTTATACTTGCCTATGTAAGTTGAATTGCAAGTTTCCCCATTTATACGTGAAAAATAGAAAAAATCTTCGTTTGTTTGCTACAAATTTCAAGCCAGTTTAGTTTGAAATTTGTAGCTCATTATGATTTAAGAAATCCTATACAATATATATTAAATATCATTGTTTACAAAGTCAATGCTTATTAACTTCTTAACTCTTTCTAATTCATTATTGAAACTTGACCGTCATATCCGCGTCCATTAATTTTATGTGTTGATTTTGTTTGAATTTGAACCACTTTTAGGTATATAAACAACGGTTTATACAGCATCATATCAATATGTGATATTGCGCAAATAAATTCCTCGTACCGCTTTTTTATACTGTAAAATTACTTTTTATAAATATTTTTATTACATCAATTTATGGGCGTCGATTCGGTATAAAATATTATATAATATCATTTACTATTATTACAGGGCTATTGCGTTTTATTCAAATTTTAAATGAAATTATTTGCGTTTGCTTTCTTCAACATTTCCATTTTGCGTTTTCTATAATATAAATTAAAATCTAGTTTATTATTCTTAAAAAAGACCTTTTACATAATTAGGAAATTAAATTATGCTATTTGTATCCAACAAATAGTATAATGAAGAAGTTCTCCAAGTTAAAAAGTGATTTTTAGATAAAAAAGACAATTTTTTTACATTATCTCTTTCGTTTCATTTACTATGAAGAAAAATAATTAAAAGACGGAGCGATGTACGTAGTATCACATCGAATGTAAATAAAAAAAATTGAAGATATAGCGCCGATATATAATTAAAGTAATATTATACAATAATTCATACTTTCGCTGATATGCAAGTAAATGGGTAGTATACCTTAATTCATACTTTATTGATCGCAACGTAAAATAAATTCACGAAATTTTAAATTTCCCACGAAATCAAAAACCAAGAAGAAAATAAATATTAAAATGAAAAATATACGTAAAATAGGTATTTACCTCTCTGAGCCAACAAGTGAAAAAGTTTACTTATTTATTTTTTTGAAAGTGTATAATAAGGTGATATATATTTTTTTCAATCAAAGAATCCAAAAATAGCATAATTATAAATTTATTTTATTGTGAAAAACTTTTTAAAAAGCTTACATACCAAGGTCTCACCAGTTACTTTGCAAAGAAACGCTTATGTTGTTCACTTTTACATCTTCATATTTCGTGACCTAAGGGTTGTAGCGTAAGGTAGTGTTTATATTATTAAAATAGACCACTTTTATTTGCCTGTTAGTGCACGTTTGCTATCGTGCGCTTATACCACTGAGCAGGGGAGAGAGGAAGAGATCAAAAAATAGACTAGGAACTCACTTTGCGTGACCAAATGATTAGTCAGAATTAGGCAGTCGAAAAGAGTTACACGAGATATCATGTAGATATTGCGGTACTATAAAAGAGTAAGAGTTTATAAAACTAGGACAGTTTACAGAATCCTCTAAAATTGCTTGTTACACGTAAAGCCACGCAATTATAAAATTATTCAACTCCAGAAATCTATGAAAACCATCCAAATTTTCTTAGTTTCTTCTGAATTTTAAAGGAGTTTTGAAACGAAAGAGTTAGAAAGGAGTTTTTAGTAAAGCAGTTGTAAAAATTATAGTGACTTACAAAATTACATCTTAGAATTCCACTTCATAAAAGATAAAAAAAAATCGTAAATCCATTAATACGTTTTAGAGAATTGTGGGGGTACACATACGCATCGAATTGTTAATATTTCTCATATAGAATTTGGGTAAAAATGGTTCCAATATGATTTTTTTATTACCCCGCTTCGTTCGGTTAACACTTAATCAGACGTAAGATATATTACACCTCGTTATGTTGTATATATTATGGTGGTTTAATGTGTATAATGGGCACATAATATAAAGTGACTTGAAATTTAACTTTTGTTTAAGTTGCACCTTTTCTAATGTACGTGCCACTTTCATTCAATGCTTTTTAGAATGGATTCGGAAATTTCGTAAATGGATACATAAAGATAGAAATGTTCGTTTTTTATTCAAGTAGCAACTGAATGTCGACAAGTAAAAGACGACAAGTAGATAATAAAGGACAAAAAGAGGTAAAGTTGTATTAATGAGAAATGTTTTAGGAAGTGATTTTTGAAATACAATATTATTGGACACTATCACGTCTCAGCAAAATTACTTTGTACTTTCAAAATTATATTGAAAGTAGAACAGATAATAAAAAAAGCATCTGGACTTTTATCTAATACTTTCATGAAATTACAAGATTTCAAAGAAAAAAAAAATCTAGTTTAAAATTGTTAATCTCTTAAAGAAGAAGAATTCTAAAAGAATTCATTGAACTAAAAAGGTTGCTCCTTCTCCCTGTGTAAAATATCTGCAACAATAACGTAAAGCGTTGCTACATGGCTAGTTCACACGCCACTAATACAACGATTACGGGCGGTGCCGCAGTAACACCCCGTTGGCACGCCCCGACGGGAACGATTTAGACGCGTTTCGCGTGACTGCGCTACTTATACACGGAGATAGGAAAAAAGGAAGCGCACTGTGATTTTTGCCTATCACGCAAAAGGGTTTGAATAATAGATTATTAAACCGAACGACTGACGACATTACGTTTTTTAAAGTGGAGAATATTTTTTTTAATTATTTTTATATGTGCAGAATTATTTACGTATTATGAATTAAATGAGCTTGAAATGAAAAAGTAACCGTAAAGTTTTTACTTCACAAAAAAAGTGACGACTCCAGTTTCTAACAAAACTTAATACAGTTATTTTTGAAAAGAGGAACGAATCTACTTATTGAGGATTTTAGTACGCGTAGAATAGGAAAGAAATGGCGGTGTTATTTAAAATAATGTTTACATGAAAATATTAGGTTTTAACATTTAAAATATTTAAATAGCGCAATACATAAGTTATCGTATTATAATATATATATATAAATCTAGATAAATAAGCAAACGATCTCACTTCTCATTTCTCATATTAGCTAAGATTAGATTTAGGTAAAACTATTAGATTTAGTTAAAACTAATTAAAATCGACTCAAAAATAAGTAAACAATTCTTTTATTACGTTGTTTAGATACATTTTTGAAATTTTAGTACTGACAATATTTTGAGTATTTGATATAATAACTACCATTAAATTGGGGATAAATTATTTTTAGGAAACCAGGTTTCCATTCTTTTTTAATTTTATGTCGTAGGGAGCTAGCTATACTGCCTCGCTTACTTATTTCTCTAGTTCACACAAAATTCAACGTTCATGAATATCACAGATAGAATTATTGAAATATTATTTAAATTCGAATGTAAACATCACTGGAAAAGTCCCATAAATTAATAAAAAAACGGTATGAAAAATAAATTACTTCAATAATTTTTTAAATAAAACTGTAATGTATTTTTGCCTCGAAATTTTCTTCAATCGATGTTAGGTATTTCTTTTTAAGTTTTTAAGACATCGGATTTATTTATTGGTGTTATAAAAGCATTCATCTTTAAAGGAGAGAGTGCTATGATTGTTAAAAAAATTCTTTTGCAAACATCCTTCGTGCCACATATTTATCCGTCATATATAAAATTACTTATCTATTATAGTCGGACTCTACCAGCCTTGATGTCACCCATAGTTGTTAAAGTATATAACGAAACAACAATAAAGAAAAATTTATCCACCACGAGCAAGGTGAAATAGAATTATCGTTATCGTTAAAACAACGTTTAAGTATTCTGTTAAAATCTTCTAATTTCCAACATATTCGCAAATTATTCCGTGAAAACTCAAAGTCTGAGATAGTTTTCAAAGGTGAAATCTAATTACCACGTATCGATGTAAACGTTTAAGCGATGTGACTATATTATAAACATTCACTTTTACATGATTTATCTACTTGGGAATAGATATGCGGAGAGCGTAAATAAGCAATGCATTTATTAAATGGAAAATAATATATAGCTGATTAAGTCAAAATTATAATGAGTGTAATTTTTTCTTTTAAATAACAATTGAGTTATCTCTAGTAGTAAGTTATTCGTTGCGAATTAATTAATTTCTAATCTACTAGCTTCGCTTTCGCTTTTAAATATTTAGACGTAATATGAAACTTCTCACTTCGTGATATATTTTTTTAAGTAATGGCTTGAATAATTTTTCATTTATTTTGCCATTTTGCGTGAATATATTTTTGTCATAATTTCATTTAAAATATGTATTTATTTATAATAATTTTCTTCAATAAAACTTCATTTAATAATATATTAATAATATAGAATAACAAACTTTGAATAAAGATGAAGAATAATAAAAGCAAATTAAACCTTGATGAGAGTAATGACATCTAAGTAGACGAGATGAACCACTGACCAATTACTTCTCAGTTACGCATTAACTGACATTTCCCTAGCCACGTGTTCGTTAGTAATTAGCTATTTTGAACTTCACGATAAAACGCGACATCTAAGTAGACGAGATGAACCACTGACCACTGACTTCTCAGTTACGCATTAACTGAGATTTCCCTAGCCACGTGTTTGTTAGTAATTAGTTATTTTGAACTTCACGATAAAACGCGGCATATAAATCGTAATTTAACCAAATTGTTTGAAACGAAGTAATTTTTGTAATTACCTATCATTTAGTACTTATAGATTTTTATGCTTATAATAATTTAATTGCCTATATATTTTTTTTTTAATTTATTAATAAAAGTTATATGAATTATATTTGCTTTAAGCGTCTATTAAAGACCTTAATTTTTTAGATTTAACATGAAATATGGAAGAAAGGTGAGAGGATCTAATACAACATGTTAGGCTCATCTGACGAAGGATACTTCATATCAGCAAATATTATTAGGCATTTCCTATTAAAATTTAACAGACAGTCCGTGTGAAAAATATATTTTTTCACATTTTATATAATTTGTTTCGTCGCTAGATAATAAAAATAATTGTTCTATATATACGTTCAAGCAATTTAACTATATTTTATAAATTGTTAATTTAACGATATTTTATAAATTGTTACGATAAAAAATAACAAGGGTTCCTTTTAACCATTCCGCTCCAGGATACAACAGACATGTAATTTATGAAGTAGAAAGTCATATATATACACACACACACACACACACACACACACATATATATATATATATATATATATATATATATATATTTTCATTGAAAGTTAGATAAAATTGAAACAAATGAGATTGTATGTATAAATAGGTTAAACTGTCGAACTTATTATTCATCGGCAAATGAAATACTTATAAATATTCATAAAATATCAGTTAGTTTATAATAATATAGACAGTCTTTTCATCAAAAAACCCTCCCGTTTATTTAATAATATTTTTCACTAGTCTCGGCGTCGAATAATTAATTTGTCTATTATTTCTTTGCAAATATTGTTCCAGTTTACGTGCAGAATCTTCCACATGCGTTCTTGTGGAGAGGGACACTGACCTCGAATATTTCTACCAAACTCTTCCCATAAAATTTGTTCGGGTTTCGATCAGGATTCTGAGGTTGGCGTACTATATTTTTTAACACCACTTCCATATCTTTTCATTCTATATAGCCTGTACATAATTCGAAACTATGTTTTGGGTCATTCTCTTGTTTGGAAAATAAATTCCTTTTCAATTTATCTTATCCCGGAAAGAAAAGCATTCATTTGTAAGATTACTTAATATTGCTGTTATTCTCATTATTCCTTGATATGGACCAAATAGCTACTCCCATGGCCCGAGAAACGAGCCCAGACCATAACAGAATCAATTTTACATTATATTTTCTCCGGCACTACTTTGAACATTAATTGACCATCTTGAACCAAATATTTCAAACTTCGATTCATCGGACCAAAGGACTATATGAAATCTTCTTTTGTCAAATCTGACAGAAGAAGATTTCATATAGTCCTCGACAAGAAGCCACTGCATCTATTTTCCCTTGTTTTGTGGCCATAACAGAGGTTTTCAGACAGAAACACGACCAAAACAAGATAGCATCCTGCAATCGTCTTTTTCCTATCGAGATTTGTTAAATTTTAAACCAATTTCTGGCACTCTTAAGTGTGTATTCCGCTTGCTGGTAACGACGATGAAATTGTCCTCACTAGAAGTGATCACTCTTAGTCGTTCTGAATGTAGACGATCTTGATCACTGCCAGTTTTCTTGTGTTGAATAATTGTGCAATGAAAACAAGTCTTCGAAATTTTTAATTTTCCAGCAAATGCACGTTCAAATTTGTTATACAAAACGACCTTCGTCATATAAAATGACGAAAGCAGATCGCATTTTAATACTAATTTCGCATTCTGTTTCCATTTTGAAGACGTCTTGATTGTAAAAACCACAAGTACATTCTAAGCAGAACTATTTATGAATAACCTCATAAAAAGCAAATAATCTAAAAAAAGTCTATTTTGGGAAGCTAAAATAACCATGTTTTAAAATAGAAACTAAATAATTTTCACTTGGAATTGTTCGATGTTTTGAAACAAAACATGTTTATTGCACCTTCACTCAAGAAATACACAAAAGAAATACAGTTTGAAAATTTCTTAGTAATGATAGAATACTCAAATGTGCAGTTTCGTATTTTGATACGTACAATTTTAGAGTATTTATGATGTAATTTTTCTAAAAATTCAAGAAAATTAAGGCTATGATAAATAGACGGTACTATGAATACTGAAATGCTAAAGAATATAGACTGATCAAGATTTTATATATATATATATATATATATATATATATATATATATATAACTATTAGCAAACAAACGTGCATTTATTAGTTGTCATGATATGGTAGATGTAGATTGAAGAAATTTGGTAAATTTGTTGGCGGTATATTTTTGATGTCTTTAATTGAGCATTTCATTGTATAATCATTTATGTTTCTAAAATTAACATGACAATAAATTTGTGCTTTTGTCAACGAAGTGACAGAAATGAGAAACAATAAATAAAACAACCCGAGACTTTCAACTAACAAATTAGAATTTACGTAGGTCATGATACATTGACAAATTTACCAGAAAATCTAAAAAAAATACGTTTTCCTAATTTTCCTTTTCCCTTGTTTGAGGCGGCTCTTTAATATATATACATAATAAAAGGCAAATGAGCGAGCTGACACTGGGTTAGGAATATTTGGAAATCGGCTCGGCTTATATAAACCACATGAAACAATAAAAAATAAAACAAAATTAACGTCTTATATGGTTTTTTATATATAACAATGAATAGTTTCTCACTAGAATGCAAGAGAACGGGAGCTTGAAAGTATAAATTGTATGGTTTACATTTGGAAAGACCTTTGTAACAAGTGAATGAAAAATTTCTGCGAGTTCTACAAACAAAACGAAACGCCATACTTAGGACAACATTTACACACATACCACGTAGGACTATACATGTACACCCACACACTTAAACACACACACACACACACACATTTGTATATACTGTTCTTCTAATTCTATCTACTATCATTATAATAAAGTTAATTGTTTCCACAATCACATTTATTTGTTTGCTTATTTTAACACACACATTTATCGATATCTTATCGGTAACCTCTTCGTAACGAAAAGAAATTAATTATTTAACAAAGTTTAAACTTATATTTTTAAATAAGAATACAAAAGTACACTATAACTGCAAAAGATAACAGCAACACATTTTGATAAATTTCCATTTATTAATCAAAAACAAATCACAATCGGCCGATTAATACCGTAGAAAATTAGTGAGTTCCGATATAATTCGTTTCTAGAATGCGATAATGCAAAAAGTGATGATTGCATAAATTTACGGGACATAGGATCTGTTTTAATAGCAAACAATAAAATTCATCAGCGTAGCATAGAATAGAAACCTAACATGCACAAAAGAAAAATCTATAGGAAATAGACAGAGACCATACTGTTTCAAATATGGATATTGTAGGAATCTTATGCACACATTCAATCGTCAAATAGATTCGAGTCGACTTTAAATTAGTGAAGTGTAAAATAGGCGAGTTGATGAAATGGATTCAAGATTCTTTGAATTATGCAACACAAACCGAAGTTTTAGAAACTATGTTTTGCTTCATCCTTTATATTCCCACGAAAATTCAATGCTAACGAAACTTTAATTAATCAAATCTGCTTTCCAAATGAACAACCTCATACAGACGGTGTAGTTAGATTCGGTTGACCGTATAATCGTATTTAATGGGAGCGTGTGCTTGACTGTAACACAATGTGGAACATTTAACTCACCGCTCAATCACAGTGCTGAGTCACGCTACAATCGTTCATCAACTACTGCATCTTTAAGAACTGTAAAAATTTTCATGTCGTCCGCGAATAACAAACAAAGCGCAATCTTTGCAGCACAACCAATATTGTTTACTAGAATAGAGAAAAACAACGGCCCGAGATTGAACCTTGGCTCATTTCCGATCGTGTAAAGTAAATATCGAATGAAATTTACTCACTCAAAGGTATCGATTTTTATCATCAAGATATGAAGGGATAAATCGTAGAAGTGGACGGAAAACCTTGCCTCGCGAAGCCGATTTAATAAGATATCGTTGTCTACACGACCGAAAGTTTTCTGATAGTCAAAATATGCAACATCTACTTGAAATTTCAAATCAACATATACACTTACAGACTAATTGTTAAAATTTTTCTTAAGGGGTATTACCAGAAAGGGCAATTTTAACGATTAGTGGTATGCTACTATTATATGCAATAAAATAAAATATCAGTATAAATGAAAAAAATTTCTCGTCAATATAAGTATTAAGTTATACGTAGATTAGATGTATAACTGTTTGAATATAAGTACATGTGAATGTATATTATAATCTAATAATTACTAACACTTCGAATAAAAGGTATCAATTAATTAATTTAAATAATATTACGTGAAGTAATCAGAGTTATAAAAGTTTATGGCTGAAAAACTGTTAAGAGTGCCATGGTAACACATATCTTGATAATACAAGAAAAAAAAATTTAAGTACAAATTGGATATTTGATGAACGCCAACAATTTTGAATAAAAAATCGATTATGCTGAAAAGCATGTTAGGTCGAAACATAAACGTGAACACTTCATAAATCATCTGATTGAAATTTCGCTCCTTGCAAAAACAATTGTATAACATGCTCGACTGAAACGGAGGATTGAAAGTTTTAATTGACCATAAATTTAAATTAAACCTTTAATTTTAACATGTTTAATGCACTGTTTTCTATTTTTACTTAATTGTTACAAATTTTATACATCAATAGTAATTTTTTTTAAATACCAGTTGAAAGTGAAAACGTATATTTCTCAGGACAAGTTTTATTTATATATGATTAACTTTTTAATTCCCTCCTGACACTTGTAAAATATGTATTTTAAAAAGATTTAGTTAACTTACCTAATATGTCTTTTCTAATTCCCCTATAAAATAATAAAAATTGTATTTAAATCTACGCATTACTCTCCTTCTAATAAATTAATAAAATTATGTCTCCTGTCAATTAAACATTAAAATAAATTTTTGCATTAATTTTTTATTCATTTTGAAATATGTAGATTAAAATGTGTTGTAAGGCAACACAATTGAATCAAAATTTTATATTACCAAAATAATGAAAATTTGGATTCTAACATAGCAAAAATATTTTTGCAATTTGTTCATGTGCAGTTACTCGCAAGAATTAAGAGTGGACATTTAAGGAAG
Organism: Druceiella hillmani; assembly: GCA_039881145.1. NCBI lineage: Eukaryota > Metazoa > Arthropoda > Insecta > Lepidoptera > Hepialidae > Druceiella > Druceiella hillmani. The sequence goes on along the minus strand of JAYKKI010000025.1, from coordinate 13,830,231 downwards.
TTAAATATTTAATGATACATAAACATTAAGGAGCAAAAGTAAATTGACCACAGTTTCCGAAATACGCTTATAACTTAAATTTACACATGGTATCAATTGTCATATGAAAATATTGGTAGTTTATCTGTACCACAAATTTATATTGTCCCCCGCAAAATGTTCCAATGAAACACAAAAATCCTTTATTTTAATCTGACATTAAAATAAAGCAATTTTTTTTACAATTATCGGTACTTTGGTTGTAAATTAAATTCAAATATTTAAATGTAAAAAAACCGTTTAGAACCAAAAAAACTAGTAATTTTGATTAATACTAAATTTAATATAAAAACAATAGTTTTGCTCATTACCAAAAATTAACATTTTTTTGGACTTTCCACTGAACATTTTCCAAGTCGTGAAAGCGCAGCAGTCTAACAAATATTTTAAAATAAAAACATGATATAAATTAAAAGCATATTTTAAGCTATAAAAAATTGATAACAAATATAAGAACTCACATTTATTAAGCCCATAGTTCATATCAATCCGATGTCAATTTACCACACAAAAAGTTTCATATCAACTTTTTGTACGTATGGTGAACGACTTAATGATTACGTTACCACTTTCTATTACCACATCAAGTTTCAACTTTCTATATCAAATAATCTCCAAGGAAATGCCCGTGACCGACAAACAGATAGAGAGACATGGATGTGATTATAACTTCACTCTCTATGTGTGTTTTCACAAATTTTCATATGGAATACGGCAAACGTTATTTTTAAAGAGGAGTGAAGGATTTCTATTTGTTTTATGGAACTAAATACCACTCGCTCTGTAAAAAGCCCTTGGCAACTAGAATCTCAAATCTAGGTGAGCAACTGACCTTAAATAATTGGGGAAAGGTGTAGTAAACTTGATTACGTAACAAGGTTACGCTACTCTGCAAACACCCTGTCAATGTAAATATCACAATTTGCTTAAGGTTTATCTTATCTTTTTATTCGATTAAATAGGTTATGCAATTATTTAATCTAAAGACCTTATTTTGCGAGTTAATATTTTAGCAAGCAGTGATATATTGGTTTCATTTTATTCTTTTTTTCCTTCATTTTAACCGGTTAAAATAGGACACGTATTTTTCTAGTGTAAAAAGCTAAAATATATTTTATTTCATTATTCTGCTCTCCAAACTTATTTTTTTTCGAAAATTATGTCTTTAATGAAAATATAATTACATTAACCAATTATTTTTCTAAAGTATTGGACTACAACTAGACATTTTTTATGTCACTTACACTTTATGTTGTTTTTTTTTAGGTTCATGTTAACGGTCCTTGAAAATAAATTCAAACATGATATTAAAATAAAGTAAAATAAAATAAAAATCGCTAATGTTATTTTTGTATTTTTACTTAAATTCAAAAATATTATGAAGAATAAATTTATCTAGGTATTCTGTAAACAAACCGTTTAAAAGTTCAATTTGAAACCCTATGTCTTTATTCTTGGATATACACATGTTTAATACATGTGGCGTAAAGTCAAAAATATCGAATTTAAAGAATTTTTTGAAAATCATCTTTAAAGACTTTATAATGTTACGCATTAGTCTGAACTATATATTAGTCCCTTTGATCTAATAAAGGTAACAAATTTAATATGTACTGCGCTGATTACAATTTTTGTCATCATGTTATATTAATTCATGATATATATTATAAATAATTAACACGAAAAATTGACGTAATAAATTTCGTAAGTTACAAATAATTTTTTTGAACGATGTATTAATTTTCTGATATTGTTTTATAGACGTCAAACAAGACATTGACTTTAAAGCCTGATCTTGTCTTTCTTTCATATGCATATAAACTTTTAATGTCTTTTTTACTGGTTGCTTGATTCGCGTTAATAATTTATTAAAACCAAATACTAAATAATTCTGAAATTTATATATTCCGATATTGTTTCCTTTTGTATTGAGAAATTAATGGCTGTAGAAAATAAATGACACATTGTAAAGTCATTGCAGATTCCATTAAAAAATTTGCTTTGAAAATAACCGCATTTTTTAAAAACTTGTCTATAAAAACAAATAAAAGTACTTACGATATAGAATGTTACTATTCATTAAATATAGGTGTATAATGTAAAAAGCGATAATCATCGCGCAAACTGCAAACACACGTATGATTAAATTATAAATTATTCATCAAAGATTATTCATGCACCGCGTTATCATCCTCGTAGGGCCGCCCAATCGAATACCGAGCGGAAGCTCCCGCCCGTCCTCGCACCGTCCAGCCAACGCCACTGTATTCGCCACTTATTGTCATCAGAAAGAAGGATTTAAATATACCGTCACTAATAAGACACCGACCATCATTGTACCTCAAAATCGGTTTGAGGTTTACGTCATATATTGTGGTTGTAACAATAATTATTACAAGGTTAAAATATATATGTTGCTACACAGGAAAATATTAAATCATTCGTAAACATTTTTTTTTGTATTGTAAACGTGTTCAAAATTATACAATTTTTATTCAGTTTTATATTGATAAATGACTGCATTGACTGTTGATGTCGATGCACATTTGCTACAAGAGGTGTCTAAATTATTCAACACTGTTTTAAGTGTCTTACAATTAAAAGGTATAGACCATTTTTTAAACTATTACGAATGCTTGTTAGGAATGTAGTAAAACGCTTTATAAAATTGAAGCAATATCCTGCAAATACGACGAAAAAAAAGTTCTATCGGTAGGACTTTAGTAATTGCTAAATGTTATTAATTATATTAAATTGAAAATACTCAGCGTCATGGAAAATGTAAGTTACCAGTTTGAAATATCAAAAATATAAACGATCAGGCTAGAAGCTTTCGGCATCTTTGAAAGATTGACAATGTTAATTGCAACAGCTAAACTTACAAACCAGTTAAAAAATTTTAAAATATTTTTTTCTAATTTTATCTCTAGATATAATATAAAAACTTTGCCATTTTTATCGTTTACTAGCTTTTCCCCTTCAGAATTTCTCGCGCGGAAATTGCGATGTTGAACTTTGAAACAGATTTAATTTTTCTTTCGCAAACCAGCGCCACTGTTAACGTCGACCCCTATTTCATTTTTACACTTGTTCTTACTTTTAGATAAGCTCCATAAATATTATTCTAGCTCGTTAACCTCGATACCTACACTAATAGTTTATATACAAAATCTTTAGCAATAAACCATCTACACTAGAACAGAGAGACATTCAAAACCAATCCAGTAGAATTCAATTTCTAAGCCATTAATAAAAAGTAGATAAGTTTTTGCATATATACATACATACTTATGTAAAATAAGTACAAGCAAGTCAAAAAAATATATCGCGAAATAAAGTTGCAATGAAATGTATTTATTAAGGTAGTTTTATTACTGATTTATTTACGAGAGCAATCTATTTTATGAGAGCAATCTCTTACAGCTAACCAGAACAGCAGTTCAATCTCACTCTACGTGCAGCCGAGAATTGAGTCCGGATCTCCGGGATGCGCCGGGCCACCAAAGGCCATGTACCTTATAATGAACCTAACAAATCATGACGACGAAATTTAAAGTAATAAAAAATTAGCACTCACCCAAAAAATTAGCACTCACCCATATTGAACTGAAATATCAATTAATTATTAATCTGTGTCTTGAACAAACAATTGTAGGTGAAGTACGTAGGAGAAAATTATGTTAAGGAGAATTAGGCGCAATAGGCTTCATTGGAAGCTAGTATGAAGTTAGTTGCAAAAATAATTCATTAATAATACTTAATAAAATTGAAGTTACTAAAAAAAATATTAAGTAAATGATATACAATAACCTTAAATATTAATAAATCTTTTAAATACGAGGGGCGACATAAAAGTTTTGAGCCTAAGTACCTTTAACTATTACTAATGACTCGTGCATCGCATCACTAATTGCGGGTATCCTAAGAAATAGTAATGTCCATAAACGTCAAACGGAACCACAAAATTCACCATGTCCGAGTCATCCTCACTTTGCACGAAATTGGAGTACAAAGCTGTTGTAAAATTCTTTACAAAGAAGAACAAAACGTTGACGGAAATATTTCTTGAGGTGTCAGCGGTTTACGGGAAGTCTACACCTTCGTTTGCGATCGTAAAACATTGGAGCCGATAGTTCAAACGCGGCAAAGAGTCGCTCGAAGATGATCCCAGGTCGGGGCGCACGGAAATTTCAAAGTGGAAAGATTGGCGTCCAAGCTTATGGCCACTGCATTTTGGGATTGTGAAGGAACTCTGTTCATTGACTACCTTCTTAAAAATACTGCAATGAACAGAGACTATTACGCCGCATTATTGACAAAAGTGCGTCAAGTGGTTGTCGAGAAAAGTTGGGGCAAACTGGCGAAAGGAGTCCTATTTTTGCAGTCAATGCGCCCGTCCGCACTGCGCGAGTTGCAAGGCGTGCCCTCGCTAAGACAGGATTTGAGGAAATTAACCACCAACCTTACAATCCAGACCTGGCTTTTAGCGATTATTTCCTCTTTTAAAATTTGAAAGAAGACCTCCGAGGAGGGAGATTTTCCACTGACGAAGAAATGAAGATGGCCGTAAATGAACATTTTGAAGACAAAAACGGCGAATATTTTTTAACGGGGTTAAAAACCCTTTTGAATAAATGTAAAAAGTATTTATGAAATAGAGGGAGATTATGTTGAAACATACATTTTTTATACATTTCTATCAGCATTTTTAATACCTTAGGCCTGAAACTTTTCAGCCGCCCCTCATATCTTGCAAATATAAAAATCGGTATTCGACGAATAATCCTTGTTGCATTTATTTAATTGATTCTAACCAATTTTATGGATGTTAAATAATGATGAAAAGACACAAGTTAACATTTGAGTCAAAAAAATTCGGATAGACTCACATAAATATTATCTACTACGCCAGTATATTTGATTGCTCTATTTTTTCCCCTTAACTCACATTTGATGACCCGATATAGACTCATAAATCTGAAGACGCGGGTGTCAGAAACTAGGAAGATACTAGGAAACTAGTAAGATGTATTTCGAGTTATGATGCGACCGATTGTCGACAGAATTGGCAATATATACTACTGTAACTTGTTTGTGAAATTCATTAAAGAAATTAATTTTTTTTTGAAACGCCGGTGTTTAGATCAACGGATAACAATAACGTGTGACATTGCGATAAAGTCTCTTTCATAATATTATATGAATATTAGTCAATCTGGGATCAACTCACGTTTTGGAATTGAACCTCTTATTAAGTACCTAATATAAGTATGAAATGTGATTGTTGAGATGGCTTCTCTCCGTCATACTGGAAAGGACAAGGCACACCTCATTTCGTCTTTGGATTAAGATGTACAAAATATATTAAAATGAAAAGCGACTCGAATATATAGTTTTATAACGTATAAATAAAGTTATAAAATATAAATGAAGTAAGTTCATAAAAGTGTATATTTTATTAATTAGTCAAATGTGGACTCTTTTGTATTGTAATAACAACCTGAACGCTAATATTTTGTAATATTTCTAAAAGTGCAACTTGGTAAATTCATATTCACGTTTGGTTAAAATATATTATCAGGCAGAAGGAACTTAGAATATTAAATACCTCAGAATATTTTAGAGAAAATTTGCGATTCAACATTTTTTTCCTATGCATACTAATGATGATAATTGTTTTTCCTCTTAAAATTTTTATTTACAAAAGCGGAAATACTTCAAATTTAAACCCGAATAACAATTCATTATAATAAAAAGATTTAATGCAAGAGTTTGAAGGCTGAAAACACTAGTACCTACAAATGTAAATATCAACATATTTTTGAAATAGATTGATGAAGGCATAAATGAAATTATTTTGTTTTAAATTTTGACAAGTAATCACTAATTTTTTATTCATTTTCTATATCGTATTCAAATTATATAAATGCGTAATTTTATAAAAAAACCTAATTAATTTCAGTGACAGTAATGTAAATAAGCAGATAATATGTTATTAGATTTCACTAAACAGAGCAATCCTTTGTTGTAAAATTATCAATGGCAGTGAATGTAGCAATATAAAGAAAGTAATGGGAAAAATCATGTGGTTTTGAACGTAAATATTCAATAAAGCAGGAGATTTAGTTTGATATAATATTAAAGTACTACACAATTAATCACACTTAAATGAAACTACGTGATGTAGTATTATTTCTACTTTCTTTAATTTCTTTACCACGACCTAGGTTTCGTTGTATTACAATATTTCGTTGTATTTCGTTGTAATACAACGAAACCTAGGTCGTGGTAAAGAAATTAAAAAAAGTAGAAATAATACTACATCACGTAGTTTCATTTAATTGTGAATAATGAATTTCTACAAAATTAACGCTAAATATATTCAATATTAAAGTACTACTTAAGACTACACGAGTCTACATTAATAAAACCTTAATTGAAATACAGAGTTGAGAAAAAAAATCACTTTGGATAATCCAAGCTTTTACTAAAATAACTATTAAATAATTATTTAGTTATCTGTACAATAATTCCTTAATCGAAAGACAAATTATATAGATAAGAACCGAATATTTCATACAGGACTTACGTCATAAACCCAAATAAGTCGGTAGATGAAAAATTCATTGAGAGAAGCGGATGTTTAGAAAATACTGTCGGAACCAGATGCTCCTTACACGAGGACATCCGCCTTCCCCACATATTACGGCAAAGTGGGTGAAGTGCCTTATTTCAGTTAGCAAATCGAACCATGATTTTGAAATAGTTAGATTACGTGTCGTGAGATATCGAAAGCATAACTTATTATAACATATACAAAAACATTTCATGTAGCACTAAGGAGATATTTCAGCAGAAATAATTTAGAGTTAGTTAAGGGGAAAAATTGGCGGTTTACAGTACTATTACTTTAACAGTTTTTTATTTACTGTTTCCATATTCAATAAATATGTTTTAATGTGGAATAATTATAAATATTGATATTTAATTAAATTATTTTCGATTAATATTAATAAAGCGACTTTTCTTAAGTTTTACTTGTTATATACAGTAACCAGTCATTTGTTATGTTTAGTAACCAAAGCAAAAGAATTTCAGATATTATTAACATTTTCTTCTAATCTGCATTTAATTAATACATTTTTATTTCCACATCCGTTATTAAGTTTATTTGAAATGGTTAACAACAATAAGTTTATAAGTTTTGCGGAAGTGCGCCGGATAAATTTTCCATTCCCGCTAATGCCTTTTTATTTATCGATCACATAATAAAGTAACGAATTCCCTTTATCATTTGTAAGTCGAATATCTCAAATTACAATAATAGTGCAATCTACATTATTTCTTTTTCTTAAATTCATATGCTGACTGAAAGTCTATTATGATATCTACTACTACAAACATCAGTATCTCTTCTGGTTAGAAAAGTATCAGTTCCTATTTGATTTAGACACATGAATAATTCATCACCATTTTGGTATCGAGGAATTAATAAGTTCGAGTACCTATAATATGCAAGAAATATTTATGTGGAAGTAAATACATGTTAATCAATGTAGAAAATCAATCAACCGTTACAATTAAGATAAACTTAGATCGGTTACGGTTACGGGTAGACGGTTTAAAAAATTTTTTATTTCATATTAAAATATATTTTATAATTAAATAACTATTTCTCCTTACTTTCTGTTGTTTTAAATTGGTTGAAAATTTAGTAGTTTTCTTAACTTTATAACATAAAAATCAGCCAACTATGTGTTAAAACGTGGAAAAAGTAATGTTATGTATTTGTCTTGCTACTGACTTACCCCATAATTGTGATGCAAGTTTACCAAAATATTTTTATTTCAGAGCTCTAGTCCCAGATTTGATAAGAAATATATCCTGAAATTAATCCGAAGTTAATTTTGAAATTATTAGTGATAACTTAGCGCTAACATTTATGTATTTAATGTTTAGTACTAAGTTTAAAATACTTATAGTATAACTAAATTATATTTAACACTAAACATGAAATCCCCAAAAGAAGTTTTCAGTGATTTAAGGAGCATTTTGTTTTTTTTTTCTGTAGGAAACATTTCCATCGAAAATCATAAAAGGAACAAAAACGAATTACTTCGCCGTTTTTAAGATGTATTACTTTAAAGAACGAATAAATAATCCCGTTACTGAATCGATAAGTCGGGTATTAGCACTCTTTAAGATTATTAATTATTATTAATATGGATATTTTGAACATAAACTATTGAGTTATAGGTGAAATTATATACTTTTGTGAATATTTTGACAATATATTTAAAAAGATCTTCCCTAAAATTCTAAAATAAATAATTTTAAAATCCCTACAATACATCACTGTTTAATGGATATTGTTCAAAACTCCTGCAATTTATACTAAAATGACTTTGCCTTCTTTAAAATTGTCTTCATACCTGGCTACGGTGAAGCCAAAAGGAAGGGTAACGAATGGGAATGTTTGGATATGGATATTCCCTTGTAGATTCTGAATTACCTAATAGATTTTTACGAATGTTCCATCTATTTATTTTGGCTAGAATATAGGTTGTAAAATTAAGGTGTCTACAAATAATAAGATCGCTTATAATATGACAACCAAACTTCTATGTTCAATTCGTCATCTAAGCTGTGGTTGAAGCGATGTATATTACTAGGTACACTGTAAAATTGAGACTAGAGTAAACTGCAAATGACGAAGCATTGGAACGAGTACTACGGAGGGAATGAAATATTGGCGATGAAGATTTTCCCGTTTAAAGCACCTTTTTCAGTCATTGCCACGTCTCAGAACCAAAAAATTATCCGTCTGAAATAAAATAACACTTGAAAAAATTTAAATGCGGCTACGAAAAAAGGCCCATTTATATTAAAGTGATGATTGTTTATCGGATTTGACTACGGAATAAACACTATTCTGAGAAATAATTTCCATTTAATAGTTTTAATTAATAAGATAGCCAGGTTATATCTAAGCGGAAAAATCCCTTCAAGTTTTGCCTTATTTTTCCTAGGGAGATTCTAAAAGTAACATATGATATTCGATGGTATTATTATTTCAAAATTATAATATGTTTAGTGCAAATGTATTGTTCTATTGAAATTAATTTCAAAATCAGAATAACTAACATAACATTTTAAGTATAGATATATTTGTTCTATTACTATTTAAGTACCAATCTCTTAAAATAAAACAAATAAAATTTTGTAAAATAATATAATTTTTCTGTCATATATTTCATTTTATATTCATTTAACGAATATACCATTTCATGTTGGTAAAGACTATCACAAAAATATAATTTCAAATTTATTAAAATTTCAAAGCGGAAATCAAAATCTATTTATAAGTTATTTTGCTTTGTATAAAAAAAATATTTAACAAAATAAGAAAATACAGAATTTTCAGTAAAAATACGATAAGCCCAAGTTATAGAAAATAAACGGAAAAGGAATTTTTACAAAAAATCGACGTAATTTTCAAAATAAAATAGTTCTTTTATCTAAAATAAAAAAATGGGGGTAATCAATTTGTGATTACCATATAATAGAGATTGGGAGCACGTTAATTCTAATAATATTTTAGGAATTTCTGGATGCATTATTACCCTTACATTGGAAAGTGCCATTGGATTAGTTTACATAATTAAGTCTGATATACATGGCCATTTCCAAAAGAAGGAAATTATTTTGTTAAAAGTATCTATATTTAATGAATATTCTTACCGCTATATATGAAAAGAGATTTAATCATCACACAAACTTCAAACACATACGTAATAAACTAATTAATCATTCATCAAGATGAGTTCGTCTACCGCGTCAACATCGTTGGTAGGGGAGCCCTATCCAATACTGAGCGGAAACCATCGCTTGCCCACGCATATCCGCCCATCCAATGCTATTGTATTCGCCTCTCGGCTTATATTGTCACCAGACTCGATTCAGATCCACCCTTCTATTGTATGTGAAAGAACGATTCAAGTGTTGCTTCACTGAGTATGATATCTACTATCACTATCTATACATCAGTTTTTATATGCGCCATTGCTTGTGGTTTAATAAAAATATAAAATATTAAAAACCAATACATATTTATTATATACGCCTATATTAACTTCATTATATACGCCTATATAACTATTCTAAACATAAAGAACTCCAAAAACATTTGTAATTTAACATTAATTGCAAATATAAGTTCCTCACACTGCATAACTCCGACTTTTCATACCGTAAAATTACGTTTGGAAAATATTTTTGTTAAGCAAGTTTGACTTCAAAATTACTCATAAGAAAGTTTCAAATTAGATATAAGACGATACCTTATAACTTAACTAGCAACTCATATGAACATTATAGGATAAATTCCGTATAAAATTTAACCAAACACCAATTACTCTTTTCTAACAGTCTCTTGTTTTTGACACCAATGTAGAGAAATGCGTTTGCTTTCTCATGAAAAAAGTTAATATTATTTAGGTTTTCTTAATTATGGAAAATATCAATTAAAATCTTGGCTATTATATAAAGTAAAAATTTAAAACAATGAATACATAAAAATATAATTATGTTAGACAAGTTTTCCACATTATAAAGTGATTTCCAAATAAAAAAAAACAATTTTTCATATTTTCTCTCATTATATTTACTGTGAAGACAAATTAAATTATTAAGCGACGGAACAGTATATAAAATTAGATCGAACGTAAATAAAAAAACAAATTTGCATATGTACTGTTATTGTACACACTAGTAACTCAATCGCAATGCAATATGGATATATGAAATTTTATATTGATCCAAAAACCAAAAAAAGTTATTATTAAAATGGATGTAATACTAAAAAATACGTGCAAAGTACATACCGATATTAAAAAATAAGTAAAAACGTTTAATTATTTGTTTTTTAAAGTGTATAACAAGATATTAATTAATATTTTCAATTAACGAATTCAAAAATAACAAGATTAAAAACAAATTTTAACGTGAAAACGGTTTTAAAATGTCTTCCATCCTAAATTTCGTCAAAGTTAGCGATGAAACGCTTTTGCTGTCCCGTTTTGTACCTTCATGTCTCGTGGCTGAGGAGTTGTAGCGTAAAGTGGTGAAGATTATAGACCATTATACTTTGACCACTGTTAGTGTACGCCATCGAATTAGTCGTAACTCCGACGGAAAGGCTTACACAAGGTTTTATACTTCGTCGTGTGGATATTGAAGTGCTATAAAAAGTAAGATGGGCAAAAAAAATACGTTTTCAAATGAAAAATTCTGATGAGTGACAGTTTATAAAATCTTCTAAAATTGCTTGTTTCATGTAATGCCGCGTAATTACGAAAAATATTCGGCGCCAGAGGTGACCTGGTGGTTTACGAAAGACGTTTTCACGCAAGAAATTACGTTAGTGTTACCATACTACCCGCCCAACATTTTTTAGTTTCTTCTCATCGAAAAAGTAGTACTGAAAAATCTTTAACGAAATTGTAAAAATTATGGTGATATATCATTCTACCTTGGAATTCCACTTCATAAAAGATATATATATATATATATATATATATATATGTATATATATATATATGTATATATATATGTATATATATATATATGTATATATATGTATTATATATATATATATATATATTTATATATATATATACGGGTCGCACAAACAATATTTCTCATATTAAAGTTGGGTAAAAATGGTTTCAAAAGTAAATTGTTTTAATACCTCGCATAGTTCGGTGAGCCATCAATCAGGTACATAATAAATTAATTTCGTTTTGATCATTCAACGTGTATTTGTACATAATTTTAAGTGACTAAGTTCAATCACGCCACTTTCTACCAGCGATTTTTGAAATAGTATAGGAACTTCTCAAATATCCCCGGTAGGGTATTTGAAAAAACAACGTTAGATTTGTTGTTCAAGTGGCAACTAAATGTCGAAATTGACAATAATTGATAAAGTAGTACCAATGAAAAATGTTTTAGAAATATATTTTTGAAACACGAAGTTAATGATGCTCAACGTCTCAGCAGAATTACTTTTTGCTCATAAATTGTTTTAAAAATAGAACAGATATCAAGAAAAAAATTCATTTGAGTTTTAATCAATACTTTTACAAAGTTTCAAGACTTCAAAGAGAATTAAGTTTTAAAAAACATTCTTTAAAGTTTTAAACAAGAAAAATTCTAAAATCATTCATAGATCTGAAAAGCTTTTACGAGGAGTAAAAGCTTTTCAGCTCGCTATCTCGCTATGTAAAATATCTGCAACAATAACGTATAGTGGTTCTACACCGCTAGTTCACACTCCGCTAATACAATAAGTACGGGCGATGGCGCAGTAAAACCCCGTTGGCACGCCCCGATGGTAACGATTTAGACGCGTTTCGCGTGACTGCGCTACTTATACACGGAGATAGGAAAAAAGGAAGCGCACTGTGATTTTTGCCTATCACGCAAAAGAGTTTGAATAATTGATTATTAACCCGGATGACTCACAAGCTCACGTTTTTACGATTGGAGAACATTTTTAGAACAGTTATATGTTAGGATGTGGAAAATTATTCGAGTGTCGTAATTTAAACAAGCTTCAAATTAAAAAAATAACTATAACGTTTATGATTTTTTGAAGAAAAATGTGGAAAGTCTCTAATTTATTTAAAACTTAATAATTTTTCATTTAAAGAGGATTTTCTGTATAATAATTTTAATATTTATTATAAATTAAATTTAATCCGCAGTTTCATTCACGTGAAAAAAGGAAGAAATGGTGGTGTAATTTGAAAATAATTATTGTGTGAAAATGTTGGATCATAATATTTGAAATGTTTAGGTTGCGTAATATATATGTACTCGCATCTGGTTTTTATACACGCGTGTTTATGTTTAGGCTCTTATCCCTAAGAGAGTGATACTTTATTAATAAATAATTACAAATTAAATTCTATAATAAGGACTATACCTATATGTACGTACGCTTACAAGCAATACGGATTTGTACGTAAAACTGTACGTTGTTGAGTAATGAGACAAATAAGCACACGAACTCACTTTCACATTTCTAACATTACTTGAGATTAGGATTAGTTAAAACTACTGAAAGTTTACTCAAAAAAAATTTAAAATTTCTGCTATTAAGTCGCTTCGGCAGATTTTTTAAATTTTGAAACTGCCATTACCATTAGTATTTCACAGGCGAGTTGATGACGGGAATCGAAGATGCTTTGAATTATGTAACTTAAATCAAGGATTTCACCCAGAAGATGGAGTGGGATTCCATTGACCATATCTTCGTATTTAATAGGAGCGTGTACTCGGCCGTAACTGTCATTATTACACATTTGTATACGTTTAGCCGTAAGCCGCTTGCTGCGCTCCACTTAACGACGGCGCTGATGTTACGCTGCAACTGTTCGCCATCTGCTGCATCTTAAACAACTGTAATTTGTTTTATGTTGTCCTCGAATATCAACAACGCACAGTCTTTACAGCGCAACCAATGTCGTTTACTAGAATACGGAAAATTAGTGGCACGAGATTCAAACCTTGGTCCACCCCGTGTAGAGTAAATTTTAAAAATAAAGTTGCCCACTCAAATCACTCTATTGTTTCCATACTCTAGAAGAGAAGAGAGACGTCGTAAATATTGAACAGAATACCCTGCCTCGCTAATGTGATTTAGTAAGATATCGTTGTCTACGCGACCGCAGGATTCTGGTTTTAAAAATATGTAACTTCCACTTGATATCCGAGGTCAATATTATATTTATAGACAATTTAACACAAATTTGTATAAGGAGTGTTACCAGAAAGGGTAAGTGTTAAGATTAGTGATATACTAGTAAGATATGCAATAAAATACAATATTGTTACTGTATTTTATTGCATATATTATCGTAAATGAAAGTTTTATCTCGTCCTTAAAAGTATTCATTTATACGTATATTTATAGATAGATTAAGTGTGTTCCTCTTTGAATATAAATGCACGTGTATGTATGTCTATTTGAATGTAATCATTACTAACATTTCTAATAGAGGATATCAATCAATTAATTTGTGAAGAAATTAGAGTTCTTAAAGTTTAAGGAGGAAAAACTACAAAAAGTGTTTTAGGAATGCAGTGTAACGCGTGTTTTAACAATATAAAGAAACAAAGTTTGAAATAAAAATTGGACATAAAACATGTTAGGCAAAATCATAGATGTAAAACCCATGACAAAATCTTTTATCTGAAATCATACTAATTACAATGAAACATTCTATAACAGGCACGGCTGAAATTGAGGATTGAAAGCTTTTATCAATCTTTAAAGTTTAAGTTAATCATTTCATTTCAACCATTTTAAACCACTGATTTTTTTAGTTAAATGTCACAAATTTCAAACAGCAAAAGTAATTTTTTCTTAAAGGGTGAAAAGCATTAAACAATATTTTTTTAAGTTAAGAAAATAAAATTTGCACCAAAATTTTATTTTTGTCTGTAACTTTTTTATGTTCACCATATACTTGTAAACGCATATTTTAAAAATATTCAGTTAATTAAAGCAGAATGTCTTTGTTAATTTCCTAAAATAATACGTATGGATATATTAAATCTGAACATTTCTCTCCTTGTAATAAACTCTTAAAATTTTGACACGTGTTTCTTTAGTAAGAAAATAAAATTTTCATTAATTTTTTATGCATATAAAAATATTTGGAAGTAGTTTTACAAGGTAGCGATGCAAAATATTTTATCTTTTGTGTTGCTTGAACCAAAATATGTATTACATTGGAGTGAAACATGAACATTTCAAAAATAAGAAAAAAAAAAGTTTTAGTAAGATTGATTCGTATGCAATTATGAATTACAAATAAAAATTTACGCAGGAAAAGGAGAGACATTTAAATATATAAACACAAAGGAGTAAAAAGAAATGTACCCACAAATACGGTAATTACACTATATTACCTTAATTTGCACATGCTGTCAACTGTTATATGAAAATATCTATTGCCATCTGCAAGTCATTTGAATTATTGTGTACAACAAATTGAAAAAAAATAATTGAGTTGCTCTTTCAAAATAAATATGGTCTCCCGTAAAATGTGTTACAATTCATTAAACGTAAAAATCTACCAAAATTTAACCAGGAAATTTTCTGCTATTATTTGTACTTTGGTTGCAATTTAAATTCAAATAATTATGTACGTAAAAACTGCTTGCAACAAAAAAGTTTAATTTTATTAAATGTATTTCTTATCACCAACAATCTCAATTTTTATACTTTTCCACTCAAACTTTCAAGGCCTTGAAGGTGCAGTGATTTGGGACTTTTCTGAGATATTTTAAAATAAAAAAATATTTTAAATTAAAAGGATATTTTTAAGTTTAAAAATGAACCAAAAATGTGCGTATTTCTTGTTTTCGCATGGAATACCGAAAATGTTACCGAGTTTAGGAACAGAATGTTACAGAATGTTAAATTTAATTTTTTTATGATTTACGATTTCTGCAGCAAAAGTTTTTAGTAGGATTCTAATAAAATGCGCTTATTTTAAATAATTGATCATGTACATAAATAATAGTAAAAATAATATAACTGTGGAAATTTTAAATTAGTGATATTTTGTTTTTATTTTCCACTGTTGCTGTCACTAAATTTGCGACGAGTATTTTTATCGTGTATAGAGCTAAAATATAATTTTCGTTTCGTTTTTGGAATTTTTTTCCTAAAATTTTTGTTCTGCATTTTAAAGATTTACATTTCTAAAATGTTCTGCATTTTAAAGATTTACATTTCTAAAGTGTTTAACTAGGACCATAAAATTGTACTATGTGTTTTAATATTCGTATAAATTTAAATAAAGTGAACAAATTTTAGATAGTCATTTGATAATGTAAGTCGTTCCACTATCACCAATATTGTTTTCGAAGTTTTACTTATGTACGGAAAATATAAAATTAAACTAACCTAGGTATTTTGTAAACAAATTCTTAAATTAATCTGACACTCTATGTCGTTTTTCTTGAATATGCACATGTAATAAAGCGTAAAGTAAAAAATACCCGTATATTAAGTATTTTTTGGAAAAACAACTTTAAAACTGAAGAACGCCATATATTCGTTTGGACCACATATTTGTCCATTTTATCCATTAAAGGTAACCAATTTGATTTGTATTCCATCGATCATAATTTTTTATCATCCTATTGTAATTATGTTTATATATATATATTTATATATATATATATATATATATATACACACACACACATATATATATATATATATATATATATATATATATATACACTAAGTAGTTAACAAAGGAATAATTACTTTATTAATTCCGTGAGATTCAGGTAATTTTTTTTACAAAACTATATATTAATATCTAGGAATTTTTTTATAGATATCACAGAAGACTGAATTTAAAACTTGAAAGTATGTTTCGTTCACTTTGACATTACCTTTAATATTTTTTCTTTATTCGCTGCATGATTCGGGTAAATAATTTATTAAAACACGTTATTTTAAACTCTATTTATGTTAATATTGTCTTCAGAAATTTACGTGTATAAAAAATAAATAGGACATTGGAATGTAATCACGGATTCGATTAAAAAATTAAATTAGACAATAACTGCAGATTTTAAAAAAATGCGAATTTGTTAAAAAAGAACAAATAAAAATGCTAAATTAAATGACCATAATTTTTCATTAAATGTATTTATAAATTATGAAGAGCGATAATCATCACGCCAGCTTCAAACACACGCATAATTAAGTAATAAATCATTCATCAATTATTGTTCATATATCGCGTCAGCATCGGAGGTAGCGCGTCCAATCGAATACTAAACGGAAACATGTGTCTGTCCTCGTACTGCCCAGCCAACGCTACTGTATTCACCTGTCAGAGGCTTATATTGTTGTCAAACTGGATTTATGTACATTCTGTTATATTATCTGAAAGAACGAATTAAATTGGCTTTCACTAATATAATATAGACGATCAATCTCTCAATAATTTTGATCAAATAATTTGTTATTTACGTCATCGTTTATTGTTTTTAGATAAATTATTAAAATATAAAAAAAAATACTTAGCTGCACAGGAAAATATATTTTTAATTTTTTTTTAATGTTTTCAATTTTTTTTATTATCAGACACTACAGGGTTTAATTGAGGTCCAAGACTGCTTCATATTTTATTCGTTAGTTATAATTTATTGAAGTTAAATTATTTAAAAAATAAGATGTAAATGATTTAGAGTGCACCTAAATTTCATGAAATCTTTTAAATGTGTCATCAACTCAAAAAAATAGTATTGCACTGGATATTAATCAGCATAAAAAGATAATATTTAACAGTTATTTTATTTTATTTATAATTTAGTTCCATTAAGTTAAAATTTGCATGAATATAACTCCCATCTTTAAAGGCGGTGTCGGTGTCGAGACTATATATTAGGAGTTTGAATCACCGTCACTCTACCGACTGTTGACAATGTTGGACAATTTAGGCAGCTACTTGTGAAATTTGATAAAAAAAATAGTTTTTGAAGTTATACTTCTTTAGGCGCGTTATGAAAAAATTATGAGAGTGAAATTTTAAGATTCGTCACACAAAAGTTACAGTATGAAGTTGTAGCGGTTGCAGTCTCGAAACAAAAGCTATTGGCACCATCATCGCCTCTGTTCACTGTTTTCATATTCATAGTATTTATCCACATGTTTCTAGTGTCTACATTCACACACGTGTTTTAGTTTCATATAAGTGCGATTTATATATGTGCTGATAAATTATATTCAGTAGTGATTTAAATTCAATATTTTGATTAGTATATTTACCATTCGAAAATACTAGTGAAAAAATTGTGTTTACAGGCTTTTTCAAGTACTCCAATATAATTGGGGTTATCTATCTGTATGTATTATTTAACGATGCCAAAGAATGCCTAAGTACAAGCACCCTTTTCTTTTCTAAAATGCCGATTTCAATAATGACGAGATAAATAGTTATTTTTTTAATAGAATACAAAGCAGGTCAGATTGAAATTTAATACAACTATAATTTAATAACAAAGGAAGAATATGAAACCTAAGAAACATATGAACGTGTACTCTATTCAGATTAGCTGATAACAATATCGTGATATGTAAAATAAATTTTATAATGTGACACGAATATTTGTCAACTTGGAGTTCTACTCGCGTTTTGGAATTTAATCTCTTTTTATAATAATATGGGCTGGAATTTAATTTATTTTTATCTCTTTTTATGTGTATCTAATATGGACATTTTATGTATATGTATATACAAGTACGAAATATGCTTGTCGAGACGCTCCTCTCTTTAATAGTGGAAGACAACATCGTAAACTAAGCTGTGCAAATTATATGAAAAGTCCACACTACAGTTATTTAATAAAATAAGTTAACAGAAGTGCAACTTGACGAATTCATATTGACATTTGGTTTAAGTATAATATCAAGTAGATGGAAGTTGGAATATGAAATACATCAGAATATTTTGTAGAATGGTTTTGGCTCAAGTAGACAATAAAACGCTAGTGCTTACAATAGTAAATATCGATACTTCTTTTAAAATAAATAAATAAAGGCATGTCTACAATTGTTTGTTTTTAATTTTCACGTATAATGGCACAATTATTATTTATTTTCTTTATTATACTCAAATTGTAAAAAAAACATAATTTCATCACAGAACCTAATTTTCTTCAGAGACGAGCAATGAAAATTATAATTAATTTTCGTGTTATTAGATTTTTCTAACTACTCCAATTCTCTCTGTCAATTTAAAAATGTATTAATATATATGTATATATATATATATATATATATATATATATATATATATATATAGGAGATTATGTCTGGAATTTGTTAAAGTCCCATTTTAGACTTTAAACCTTACCTTAATAAAATTCTCATCGTATATGGACTTGAAAAAATCACTACTGATTTTTCTCACTACTTCACATACAATAAGACTCGTGATCCAATATTTTATTAAACTAAATATTTAAGTATAATTACAATAATTCCTTATCAAAAAGGCAAATGATATAGATACGAACCGAATATTTCACACATGGCGCATGAGTAAGCCCAAATAAATAGGTAGATGAAAATGTTCACTGATAGAAGCAGATGTTCAGAAAATTCGAAGAAGATACTATCGGAATCAGATGCTGCTTAGAAAAAAACATCTGTCTTTCTATTAAATCATAAGGTTGCTTCTTTTTAGGGCTGTATCTTTGATTTTTCATAATTTTTTTATCGGAAAATGAAAAATACAGTAAAATTATGAAAAGTTTGAAACTAATAGTTTTTTTTCAATTACTATTATTATGATTTACTGCGACCACCTAGTTACTATCTACCTTGCATGATACCATTTTATCTGCTTTTCTTCTCTACATGTTTCCTACTTTTCATATGATGTTATTAAATTTAAAGAGAAATAACATGTACTTAACGTGAAATCTCCTATTATTTCATATTAAACTAACTAACGGTAAATAGGGTAACGTGTCTTATCTCCGTTAGCAAATTGAGCATTGATTTTTTAATTAACTAGATGACGGGTCGTGTGGTATTTGATACATAACTTAGTTTAACATACGAAAGCTTGTATGAAGAATATCTTCATATGATATAGTACTCAGAAAAATACGTTAATATATTTCAGCGGAAATCTTTTAGGCTTTGTTAAGGGAAAGAAAAATATGTATAGCGGCGTTGATGGTTCATATCACCATTATTTTATTTTTTTAATTTATTTTTTCCATGTTCAAATAAATACATTTTTAATTACAAATAACTACATATTTTAAATTCTGATACTAAATTACATTAGTTTCGATAAGTTTAAGGAAATATGCTTTAGTTAAGCCTTACTTGTTATATATAGTAAACATGTGCATTTTGCCGTGGATAACATCCAACTTCCTACAATTTTATTACTATATTTAAGTAAAGTTTTCTATTATAGAAATTAACATACTTTAAATGAACTTCATATGTTTTTTAAGTTTTCATCTTATAAGTATTTAAATTTTTATCTCCACGCTTGTAAAGAAACACTAAATTTTTTTTAAATGTTTTACAAAAATAAGTGGATCACTTAGTGAAATACAAGGGAGAAATATTCCATTCTCACTTATGCATTTTTATTTACCGCTTTTATATCAAAGTAACGCACTTCTCTCTATCATTTTTACGTCGAATAAATCAAACTATACTAATAATTAATTTTAGTTTTTTTTTCAAAAAGGCCATATAAATATAAATCGTTTATTGTTAATAACTCTACAGTCAAATAATAAACAAGCGATTTACAATTGGTCAGAAATGGTTCTGCTATTTTAGTTCTTTCTACATTAACAATTATATTTATTATTTAATATTTAACGCAAACATTTCAATTTATTATAAATAAGTTTTATTACGAGAGCTTGGTATACTATTAAATATAAACATTAACACTTATTCTGTCTACAAAAATTTAAGTTCTTATTTAATTTACGAACATTGATCATTCGTCTAACTTTTTATACAGAGAAAATAATTTTGTCATGTACTAATATCATCTTATTTATTTGATAGTGAAACCATTGTAATAAATGTACGAAATAAATAAATCACGAGAACTAAATTAAAATTTTAAAAAGTTCAAAACGAATGGACGTAGTCGTCTCTATTGTCCGGAGTTGGTAGTTTTCATAGCATAAATTATATTTAAAGATAAATTTCAAGTGTCTACACTGTTCGGGTTTTAGTTTCATGGTTTTATTACTAGGCTAAGGCGATAACGTTTTCAAGTTTAAATAAATCATACCACATTATATTTTGAATATAAATATATTCCACCCTAATATTTTTCTTTTAACTTTCTTGTGTTTTCATTTTGTTGATACTTTGAAAGTTTTATTAACATCATGACGTAAAAATCGACCATTAAACATGTTAAAACATGGCAAAAGCAAAGTTACGTGTTTGCCTATATATAATTCTATATGCAAGCTTGGTTAAATATTTTTATTTCAAAGTTGTAATTCTCCTTAGTAATAATTGCAAAGCTAATTTTGTAAATTCTCAAAATTATTCAAGGCTATGGTTTCTATATTCAATGTTTAGTGCTTAGTTTTAATATATCTACAGTAAAATACGTAAAATGCGTCCAGATGTGAGTATGCAATTAATAAACAATCTTGACTGATACAGAAACGTTTTGCTTCTTTTCCTGGACGTAATATTTAAAACAAAACGCATAATGCAAAACGTATAAAAAGGAAAACAAACAAATAATAACCTACACTTTCAAAGAATGAATAAACAATCCTGTCACTGAATCGACAAGTAGTGTGTGTTACCTATTGAGACTTAAGTAAATTATTATACATCTGTAGATATTTTAGCCTTAAATTTAGAACTATCTTTCGTAAAATATTAACAAAACCTTATAACACTCTTTAATAGTAAGTAATGCCTAAAAATAATATTAAAGGTACTAAGCCTTCTTTATATTATTTCAAAACCTGACTACAATGAAGCCAAAAGGAAGAATAATAAATGGGAATATTTGGATATGGATATTCCCTTGCAACTCCTAAATTCTCTGTCTGGCAGATTTCTACGAACATACACCGTAGGATCTTTTCATGAATCTTAGCTGAGAGATAGTTTGTAAAATGTAAATATAAAATTAGTACGGTTGCCCATAATTAGAATCCTTACAACGTTGTGACCAAATCTCAATATTTAGTTTGTCGTCCCAGCTGTGGTTATAGGGATATGCATTACTAGATAAGTACATTGAAAAATTAAGACTAGAGCAGAAAGGGAATATCGAAGCAACAGAACGAGAATTAGGAAAGAAATGAAATATGTACAAGTTTTTCCTTCTCAGTTATCGCTGGGTTTCAAAAATTATCCTACACAAATTATGAATTAAAATATTACTCAACATTAAAAGCGACGATTGGTTATCAGACTCGACTACACCTTCGACTAAGGAAAAACATTATTGTAAAAAATAGTTCCCATTATTTTCAGTTTTAAGATGTTTTGCTGCTTCTTAAACAGAAAAGCTCTTGAAGCTGTTTTTATACTTTTTCGTAGTGACGTTTTATATTTTAGACGTTCATTGAGTTTCTACTGTCTGCTTAATAACATTACCAAATTTCAAGCTTCTATTTCAAAAATATTTCAGGAAAACAACTGTGACAGAAAGGTAAGTGGACTCGAGGGCGAGGACGTTAACGACCTTAGAAGGATTTCACTTTTTCCTGTTGATACTTGGAATCTTAAAATATGTAGAATAACCTACTCGATGAAAGCTAGAAAATGAATATGCGTGAATTTTAGCAGAAAAGCGCAAATATTTGGCAGGTATTTAAAGATTAAGGACCAGTGATACTTTAAGTTTAAAATTATTAAAAGCAAACTTCGTACGTACTACAATCTAACATAATGACCAGTAGTCATATTTCGGAAACCGATTATAAGGTGAATGGTCATGAATAAGCTCAAAGGTTTCCTGTTTCAAAATTTTGTATAAATTTTATTTTTCTAGGCTAAATTCAATATTGAATGTCTATTTTTTACTTTATAAGAGTTAAATTAGACAAAGTAATTTTGCGAAAGCTGAAAACTTAAGTAAGACAATATTTAACGCCAAATGCAGCATAGATATGCTGCTATGAAAAAAATTTCGAAAATCTCTAATAGTAATATAAGCTTATTATCAGCATTTTAAAACAAACATATGGATATTAAATGCATCTTTATCCCAAAATTTATTCTATATATGTCGTTAAATTTATTGGTAAAAGTATGTACATATTATTTTTATTCCTCTTTACATGAAAATTAATGTGCCAATCTTTCAAAATAACTTTTATAATAAAATTTTGTGAAATAATATATGAGACCGAATTAATCCGAAATTGTTGAAATTTTTTATAATAAATCCAATTATACAACACCATTCAAATATAAGTACAACAATCTTTATCTTATAATTTTTTACTCAACAAAATATATTATAATAATATTACGTTTAAATATGGTATGTCAAAATTATGGAAAAAAACGAGAAAGGATTTTTTTAGAAAAGGATCCACTTAATTTTCAAAATGGATAATTTCTTCCACCTAAATTAAACTAAAATATATGTCAACACTTTATGAAGACCAAATAATAAAAGTTTGAAATACATTGCAATTGATATTAGTTTGAAAAATTTCAGGATACACAATTACAAGGGACATTGTAAAATGATTGTGAAATAGATTATATAGTTAGCTTCATTAAAAATAGAAATTCCCAAGGGTGTTAATTTTCTTTTATATAAATTAATATCTACATTTAATAAATAATTGATGCAAAATATCATACAATATTAAATTATTACACCAACTTCAAACTACGCCTAATAAACTAACAAATCATTCGTCAAGATCAGTTCAAATACCATATCAGCATCGTTGGTAAGGGTACCCTATCAAATATTGAGCGGAAGCCCTCACCCGCCCTCGCATATCCGCCCAGCCAATGCTATTGTATTCGCATGTCGGGGGCTTATATTGTCACCAGACTCTATTCAGATACACCCTTCTATTGTATGTGGAAAAAAACGATTCAAATCTTCTTTCAATAAGTATGATATCTGCTATCATTACTTATACATCAGGTTTTACATACATTATTTTTTTTAATTTTTATAAAAACAATAAAATTTTATTAAATACGCCAATATTCGTTCTGTTCTAGTAGTTCAAATCTAAAGAACTCAAAAAAGTTTTATTATAATAAAAATATACTTTTATTTCCAGTCTTTTAAACGGAAAATATAATTGTTTTAGATTGCATCTAGTGTTTCTTAAGGTTATAGTAGATTGCACCATTAAAAATGATTGAAAAAGCAGAAACAACTTTAAACAAGGTCCTGCAAATAAGATGAGCGTAGAAATATTTCTTCCCTTAGCACTTTATTAGAGATTAAGAGTAGCATATTTAATTGAATCTTCTCAACTATAGCGAAGGTGCAAACTAAAACCGCAAAATTTGAAACATTAAAAACAAATAATTAGGCGGTAAGTGTGTTTTCAGCATCATAAAAATAATCTTAATTTGCAAGATCCAAATTTAAATCAGCAACACAAGCTTTCAAAATGTTCGGTTTAATTTTGTTTGTAAATGATTATATTCACACACAATATTGAAACGAAATTATTTTCCAATTAAACTTTACTAGGTTTTGCCCGCGGGTTTTTACTCGCGTAGAAATTTTGACCTTGAATAATAGTGGCAGAATGACTTCCCCTCCGGTGACACAGGCAGCCTCTTCCTTTGATGTCCATAGCGTTATCTTCTTGCCCACACTCTAGTGCAGATCTCATAAATAAATATATCTATAGTTGTATAACCTCCATACTTAAAATAATGTTTTTTAAAAAAATAATCGTACAGGAAAAGCAACCCATGCGATGGCGAAAACGGCGTCGAAAACAAGCTGGTAAGACTTTTCACCCCGAGTTGACTATGACGTAAATATTGCTTAATAACAGTGAATAAAAGGGACTAAATTTCACATTTTCTCTGCGAATTTAAAAATACACACACACACACATGTATATACACACACATATGTATATATATATATATATATATATATATATATATATGTATATATACGTATATAAATATACATATACCTACGAAAATATTTAGATACATATATGCGTATATAAAATTATTTACATTATAGCAACTCGTTTTCCAGTTTTCAAGTAATTTTTTTACTGAAGCCAAATTCTAAGTCAAAAGCATATTTATTGCAAATTTTGAAAGAAAAATTTAGGAAAAACCAGTTTTAATATTGCTTTACATTGATACTTTTTTTATACCGAACCGTACCGAATAAGAGTCGTCTTTCTGTAACACAGACTTCGGAAACTTCACATTTTTGAAGTTCCACATATAACTAGTAATTTGAGATTCAAACCTTCAATACAATTAACAATAAACCTTTAAAGCGTTTAAATTTAAAAGTCATTCAAAGAACCTGGATCGTATAGTGATATTTAACTAATGACTACTTTGTACGTTGACGAAATCATTGTATTCTTAGGTAGAAATTAAGGTAGGCAGGAGAAAATTAGGTCAAAAGAAGGTACGAATTTATTTTCAGAATTAATTCGTTGATATTATTTTATAAAAGTTAAGCAATTGAAAAAAATAAGTGTAAATTGTTTACAATGCCGTTAATTTACAAGAAATTCTTATTGCTTTTATTTATTAGATTGGAATAAAAACAAGTTACTAAAAATTAAATTATTTTTATTCATAATTTAACAAAATCAATTTACATTTTAACTAAATAGATTGTGGAAAAACTATTACCGATTGACCGACGGGAATAACAGCTACTATATGAGTCGCGTGAACTTTCATTTCACGTCGTCAAAAACGTATGAATTTTTCCCATTAACCCGTAATTTTATAATTGAACCCAAAGTTGTTTTCCATCTTTGAAGACGCCGGTGTCAGAGCCCGGGAATTCGGTGTTTGAATCGCCGTTAAGCGACCAACTACCGACAAATTTGCTATATAGGCAATTATTGTAACTTTGTTGTAAAGTTTATAAAAGAAACATTATTTAAATTTCTCTAAAACCAAAGTCTCACATGATTTGGCGTCACTAAAAGCGGGTGAAACAAAGGCTACTAAGAATTTAAATACAAAATGTATTAAAATGAAATTTAATATGATCTATTTGAATAACGAATGAAGAAAATGTGTACTTTGCAAGTTATAAATATAGAACGCATGTCGTGTTCAGATCCGCGGATAATAATCACAGGTCATATTTAAAATTTATTTCAGAATATAATATGAACATCTATCAATCTAAAAAAGAATTCGCGTCTTGAAATTGAATGTTTCTTCATGAAAATATATATCTAATACAGATACGAAATTTGAGTAATAAATCCGTGTTTGTCAAGACGGCTTCGCTCCGTCATGCTGGAAGGCAATAGTGCATACCTCATCTCGATTCGCAAATCGGAGTGTATAAAATATATTGAAATGTGAAGCGACTAAAAGATATTGTTTTATAATAAAATAAATTTATAAAAAGTAAGTCATAACTTGATAAGCTTATATTCACATTTGATTTCAGTACTATCTTAGGTAGGCGGAGGTAAGAATAAAATGAAACTTACGGTACTTTGCTAAGGGTTTACGAATTAAATCATTTTCCCAATTCAAAATAATTAAGAAAATTAGTTTGGCTCACCTAGTTGTAGTTAATTTTACAGTCAGTAACTAATTTAATTACTTATAATTACTTTAGGTCCTTGTTAAAAAACTCACATTGTTATGTAGAGCTCCATGAACCAAATGAATATAAATTATCCCAGGCTCAATTCATTTTAGTTATTGAGAATAATTATTACAAATTTTAAAAATAAAAATACAAATTTGTCTTGCCATATTCGAAATAAAATGGATACGAATCGAATATTTCACACATCTCATAAATAAGACCAAATATATAGAGATAGAAAAGTTCATTGAAAGAAACGGATGTAGAGAAAAATCGAAGAACATTTTGTCAGAACCGGATGCCCCTTAAGGGAAAGCACATGCCTTCCTCTTAGGTAATTATCTTTTAATTTCTAAGTTTTATATTTTCAATATTTCACATACTTTATTGTAGGAAAGGAAGAAAAACCTACGAAAAATACCGGAAGAAAAATAAATTTGGAAATATCTTATTTTTTCCTTTTTCTCACTTAGAACTTACTGAAAATGTGTTTTGAGCTGATTTTACATCTGTGTCTTGAGCTGATATAACATCTCTAAATGTATTAATAAGGGAATTATTGAAATGTAAGTTATATTGTATGATTAAAAAGGACCACATACCAATATACTACCAAGATTATTTGATGATAATAATAATAGTATCTACTTGTCGATTACAACAAAATTTTAAGCCTGGATTTGATTAATTTACATCATTAGGACCGTTAGTTTATTCAATGATGTAAATTAATATCTTTTTAAGTACATCACTCTTTTCGTTTTTCGTTCTTTAATTAAAAATTAATTTAAAATATGCTTAAATTTAGTAACGTAACATATTACTGAAAATCGAATTTTTCTAACTACATTACATAAATATATTTTCTGTAGATTTTGTATCGAAAAATGAGAAAAAAGAAATTGTAGATTTTTTTTCCATTCCGAATATGCAGGATATCAGTCGAAAAACCTTGTTATAAAATTGTTTTTCTCAGAAAGTCATGTTATTGTTATAATTCTTGCTATTTCACAGTAATTCCAGAGATTCTGAGGGGAACTAGGTTTATCCCATTGAAAGGGATAAACCATAAAAGTACTCCATAGTGCAATAAAATTATAATAGATGGAAGAAAAACAAGACAATTCAAAAGAAAACAACGGCAGAAAGTTAAGAAAAGTAGGTGATTCTAGAAAAAAAGAAAAAGCAGGTAACGGAATCGAATACAGAAAAAAAGTAGTATAAGCATTTAGATTGTATGTTCAGAGTCTAATAATTAAAATTGGACTCAATGCTCAAACTGCCAACGCTCAATCATTGAGCCTATGTGGAAATGTGAGGGTATTGCGATAATTAAATTTATTATTTAGTGATTTATTTAGAAATACTTCCATTTCAGGGGTCCACTCTTACGTGTATAATGCTTGTTGACATTTCGTATTTCTTTTAAATCCTTTCACCAAATGTTCATCATGATTTAAAATTATTTTATAACAAACAGAACTAGTTGTTTTATTTTAATGTCATTTTTATATTTGGTTGACTAATAAAACAGAAAATAAAAATGTAATTTTTAGTTATTCGTCATTTATTTTAAAATATTCAACGGAATCCGCCAGTAGAAAAAGTGAATTTATTTCTGCTTGACAACAAATTTCCTACAAAAGTACTTAATTATTCAAAGAAAATTAATAGTCAGTACCAAATGAATTGACACACTTCTTAGATACGAGCGCATTCTAGAAATATTAGTACACAACATGTCTGTCTTCGATTCAACATCGCCATTTAACAAGCGGTGGGAAATCCCACTCGGCTACCGGATATTGCGTTGAATGTGTTCGGAAAAATGCTGTCTAAATCGGATGCGTCTTATAAGATCCCACCTTATATATTTTTTGTTCTTTTTTTCTTTGAATTTTTTACTCCACACATTATTTTACTGTATTTATAGGACACGAAAACTACGTGACGTGATATATATTATTGTTAAATATAAATTCCGCTTAACCTAACATAAAGTGTATTATTTACGTTTGCAAATAAATTGGTAGGTAATTTTTCAAATTATCGCATTAAAGGTTGAGACATATCGAAAACATAAATCAGCTCAATAAGTATTAAAATATGTCATGTAGTTATGATTTTTATACCCCATAATAAATTTAACTCATCATATTTAGCATTACGCGTTTTGGTTTGAAAAATATCCAATTGTTTGCACATTTCCAGTATTTTTTCTATTCTATATATTTTCGTCTGTTAACTGAAATAACTCAATATATAAGTTTTACCATCCGAACTATAAACGAGAATTAAAATTCTTAAAATTTTTCAACAATATTAACCGGACCAAGTTTGTTAGGGATTTATGGAGAGATGTTCCATTCCCGCATTGTATTTATGTTTTTTGGAATAATAACTACTTTTCATTTAACCATTAATTATCAATAACCACAAACTTTTCTAATACTGGAATTTAGTATTTTTTCTCTCATGAATGAATACTAATATCCTGTCATGAAAAATTTTGTCATAAACAATGTTAAATAAAATATTGTTAATTTAATTTTTAAAATAAATTTTCATAAAAGTTTTTGTTTCCTAATTTACTTTTATATTAAAATCCAGGAACATTGTTCAACATTCGAAATCAAAATGACAATATAATGCACGTAATTAATATTGAGAGTAAGGTTGAAAGCTGTATTTTCAAACCATAAACGTGAATATCTCTATTTTACGTGTAAATAATTTAACATGAATATTGGCAATTCATGGAAGTTTTGGTATAAATAAAGTAATATTTTTACCATATGTATTTATGTCGCGCAAAGATAATCCATTGACATGGCGGTAAGAACATGGTAATAAATATATAAAAATCAATACACCATGAGAATTAAATTAGAATTCGCTCGCTATCGATTAAAAATAGCTGAAAAGGAATGAATGTCTCCTCTAAAAATAGCTGAAAAGGTATTTATGATCTGGATTTGATATTTTAAAGAGAGATTTCATTTGTGTTGACTTTAATATTGATTTGAAACTTCTTCGATGAGCGTAATAATGAAATATTTCATTTCAATAATAAATGTCGGGAAAAGAATATTTCTGTAAAGTATGGCATCGTAGTGTATGAATTCTGATATTGTAATCATAAGTAATATTAGCACATGTGATACTAGGCCACGTCGATCATATTTTGGAATTGAACAAAAAAAATATTATATATTACCAGTTAATTTATTTGTACATATAACTTAGTCAATATTGTTTCCTATTTAATTTTTCCTTTTTTACTTTTATAGACACCTTTTTATGTTTCCTTAACGTTATAATCTAACAAGTGTACAAGTGCATTTCAAAAGGAGAAAAAGTAAAGTTACGCACTTGTCCACGCTACGGTCCAGGCCACGTTGCTAATAAAGGTTTATCAAAAGATTTACATTGAAAAATTTTAATCAAATATACTAGCATTAAAATAGAAGAATATGCTTGAAAACTATACTAAATTTCTAGTTTCTACCTTAAACGTTTTCGGAATAAAATTACTCTGACAGGTTCTTAGAGACAGACGCGCATATACACTAGTGGTCTTAGAAAGATCCCGTTTTTTTCACACATTTAAAGTGTGCAAACCTAAATTATGTTGAATGACCCGATTTACATTAATTATAATAGTAAAAATATAAGTAAATTTAAAAGGGCAAATAAGCTATTGGATTTGTAAAGGCTTCCACTCAATTATCGAATGTTGTGATCGATTTTTTAACTGTTAAACTATTTCAAAAATAAATTGGTTATTCAATAGGTATTAAATTTTATAGAGGCAGAGGCAGAATTGTATGTTTTATTTTTTGACCCAATACCGAAAAAAACTACTTCTTTATACACAAAACAGAAATATTTTTAGGATAAACGACGTAACTTAGGACCTCAAAATTTACGATTCTGGTAGTTTTTATTAAATTTCGAAAATTGGATAATTCGTAAAAATAAATTTACTTTCTACATTTAAAATTGCGATCAAACGGGTACTTACTCTAATTAGATATATGAATAGTTCTAGTTCTTTAAGTCTTACGCCAAGTAAGAAAGCCAAGGGGAATTTATTCCTTTGAAAAGAATATTTGTTAACACATTGGTTTTTTTCTAACTACCCTAGAATTATTCACCTGTTCAGAAATGAGCCAAATTATTTTAAAAAAGAGAATAAGATTAAAGATTGTGAAACAAAAACAAACATCGGAAGAAATTTAAAAAAATATGCAGTGGTAAAAAATAAACATAAACAAGGTTTTGGGATCGGATAGAATAGATACAATCAAAGCGTATGTATTTTGTCTATCTTATGTCTAAATGTGCATTGTCATTTAAATAGCGAATATGAAAATTCTCGTTAATTTGATTTTTTTCTAGTTGACTGATAAATAATAATAAATAAAAATGTAATTTTCGGTTATTTTTTAAACCTAAAATAGGTTATATTAAAAAAAATTATAGACAAATTCCTCCTACATACATTGAGCAACATAACCCTTGTAAAAATTATGAATTAAAGTTAATCAAAGAGGACTAATGAAGTGAGTAATAAACCAATAAAGAAAATCCTTTGATTGCAACGCATGCTAAACATTTTAACACTGAATTTGCATGTCTTCGACACAAAAGCTCCCCTTAACCCGTGGCACAATAGTCCACTACCATACAAGGAGTTGCTTGAAGTATAAAGCAAGATAAACGAATTGATTAGAGATATCTGGAATTATAATTAGGACTAACTAGGGGAAAGTAGTACATAATTATTTCTTCATTGGTTGGTAGATTGTCCAAATAAGGATGATTCAAACATATAAATATTACCCGTAATTTAAATTGCAGTCATTAGCATTTTGTGCTTATTGTGGTTGTGGGAAAATTCCCTCTGAACATAGAACATTTTAATGAAAGTATGTACTTTAAAAACTTAATTTTTTGTTGGTTAATTAAACAATAGAATGTGTTATATGAACTTTAAAGCTTTTCTTTAATTTTTTTTGTGATATTTTACACTTCAAAGGGTTAAGAAAATTTAATTGTTAGTTTCAAATTAAATCTAATTTTTTATAAAATAAGTGCAAGTTTATGGATTCCATTCAAATTATTTAAGTGGTACTTTATGCTCCACAAATATGGAGATTTTATTTTCAAGTGTATCTGAGACTATTTTTACATGTGGCGAGACAGCCACAAAGATTGCAAAGTAAGTAGTGTCAGAGAAACTCTCCAAATTCTTACGATTAGGTAATTTTCTGATAAGGACCGAATAGTTGTCAATGAAAAGGTTAAAGGTTTTTATATAGTGGCATCAAAAAAATTGACCAATAAAAAATAAGCAATTTCAGAAATTAACAATTTGTTATAATAAAATAAGGTGTGGCTGACTGAAATATTTAAGGTGCCATCTACTTTGCAATCTGATGGTGGAAAGGAGCCCGGTCTTTGAGCTTCAAAAGGCAGAAAACCAAAGACCTTTGACTAGTGCACTCCTACGGAATGAGAAAAAGTTCTACGAATGAAAAATTTTAAGGTTTCGTGTATAACCATTCCGTCTATAATTTGGCGCTGGCACATACTATGTCCTTGCAAGCTGAAGCCCATTTTGCAGTTATTAATATTATAAAGAAGATGTTGATGTTACCTGCCAAGTCCAGTATCAATCGAGAAGAGCCCGAAGGGGTGCTTAATAATGAAGAAGTTTAAATATTATGATTAGCTTTAGATCTTTTGCAGAGTAAATATAATTTGCTCCAGACTACTGTTAATAACCTACACCAGAATACTTTCCCAAGTATATACAATCATAGAAAAAAAACAATAAAAATTTGTTGTGCATCAAATTATTTCATTGAGGTTACTGAGGTTCATTGCGGTTCAACTCCAAACGTTATTGGATCACAGAGTTTCTAGAATTATTGAACCTCAGCAAGATGTTTTACTTCAAATATCTCATTGACGAAGATTTATAAATGTATTATATATTTGACGATAGTTCGGGCTGTGGTATATATAAACAATCGTTTACCGATTCATTTAAGTTGCATTAATATTTTCTCTCCGTAGATTTATTTCCCTTTAATTGAAGCGCACTTTAGATGGAACGAGTATTTGGAACGGTCCGCGTTTGGAATCCCACAGATATTATAAACTAATTAAATTCGTATTTGTTAAAAAAAATCACATATAGTTAAAGAAGAATCTACTGTGTCAGAACAATTGATTGCAAACTTAACTCTATCTAATGTGCAAATTGCTGAGCATATATGTAATATTGTGTCTAATTCTGATAATACGTCCAAGTGCTTTATATACGGCGTAAAGCAATCAGAGATAAATAGATAAATTTGTGTGGAGATTATTGAAAATACGGAATTTTATAGATTTGGCATTTTTTTTTCTTCAAGCGGATAACAACAATTTGTAGACGTTACAAAGAAATCAATCCAAGCCTCATTTAATGAAAACGTTGGACTTATTGCTATCAAACCTCAGCCAAGGTTTGGTTCAATAAATGACGGTTATACCGCCAGAAGATATACCGCCAGATGAATTTCTGCTGAGATAACAATAACTGATGTGAAACTGTTTAAAAAAATGGCAGTTATTTCCAATGTTATTTTTTGTGGTTACGATATCAATATTGAGGAATTCAGTCAATTGTTAAGTCAAATCACACCTTCGTATCTAGATTGGTACTCATATACTACTTATACTCTCTCATGGTAGTCATTATACTACTTGTCAGTGACAGTGCACACGATATTGGTTCATGGTATTGACATAATATCTATATGTATATTATTAATAGGGCTAATGTCAAAAGAAACATTGTAAGATTACAACAAAAAAGCACAAACCTAGAAAAAGTTAGCAAAACAGGTTTTGAGCTATATAATATATCCAGAATATGCATTTCCTTTAACCAGATCCTAGGTAGTCAATTTCGAGGATGTGACGTTTCGGATTCCAGTTACTTTGACGTCAGTGTTGGCAATAATTGTGAAGTATAAACTTTATTATGATGATAATAAATTAAATCTAAATGTTGTTATTTGTAGATTACCTATTATTTATTTTTAACATATTATTAGTAATGTATTATCTTCATATGAATTTTTAAATAATATATAGCATATAAGCCAGTTTTATCTTTTTTTGTGATTGCAAAAATAATGATAATTTATGATTTATTTTGAGACAGAAGAAAACGTAAAATGTAGTATAAATTTTACGTTTTATTCTGTCTTATTATTTTGATAAAATTATATACATTTTTTAGTTTTTAAGTATATCAGATGATACATTGGTTATGTTCGGAAAATTGTTTACTCAACTGGATGCGTATTATAATATTATAGTAACGTTTACCATTCACGCTTTTCTTTTCTAATTGTTTCACGCTCCACACAATATTGTACTCGATTTATTGGAAATGATATCTGTATGACGTGAATTCCTCGTTGTCTGATTTAAAATTACAAAAAAAAGTAATTCATGTTTTGGTATTACTAATCTTACAGTATTTTCATTTTAATTGCTTTCTAATTGATGTTTTCTTGTTTAATTAAGTACATTTATTTTTGGGTAATCAGCTGTAACTATTATATTTATTTATAATGCACTATATTGAGTTTACAATATATTGAATTAGAGCTAGTACATTTTAACTGCATTTATTATAGATTACTCTCTGATTTCTATCACTGGATTTCAGTAACACTTTCTATTTAATGGATCTCCATATGTTAAATGAAATGTGCGTATTATTTTAATTTTATTTCTTGCTCATATGGCTATATGTACATATATGTATATCAGTTATTGTTTATTGACAACATTTTAAGTGTTCTTAAAGTCGTAACTTAAAATCGGCTAAGTGCGTTTCAAAACACGAACAAAAAGAAATCCGTATTTTTCTATATATCGCTTAAATTTAACAGTCTAAATTTACCGAAATATATTTATATTCAGAATAAAAGACCACAAAAAGTAAACATAAAGTAATTACGGTGGTAAATAATAATATTACTTACAATGAGGCGAGAAAAATTAAATTTTTAGTTCGACGTATGAGGTGTATGTGTGGCTTTGTATATTGCTAGGTAAATAGAAAATAAAAACTAGAATAAATAGAAAGAATAACCGCCGTTTCCCATTCACAGCGCAGTTGTCTTTTGCATACAGTATCAAAAACTACCCACGAAAATCCTGAAATAAGATGGAAGTTTAATAAACTAAAAACTGAATATGCAGTTTACGAGTCAAATTTAAAGAAAATTTGCACACCATAAACCCCATAAATATCTTACAGTTTTAAACAATAAAATGAGTAATCGCAGTTTGCCATTCACAGAGCCGCTTTTAGTCACCAGGTATCAAAACCTATTTATGGAAATGTATAACATTTCTAGAAATAATGTCGTTTACTTAGTCGAACCCCTATTCCTATAACCGATATTGTAAAATGATTTGGCATTCCACTACGTAAAAACGTCATTCGAATATAATTTTTGAGCTTTTAATTTAAAATATCTAGAAAGTTTATTTTGCGTGTGAAAACTGTTTAAGCTTATTTCATGCTTATTCCTGATCGGGTTTTAATAGAAAAGCTTTTTATTTTAGAATATCAGTATGTGAGTGATCTTATAATCGATAACAAATACATTAATTACAGGTTATTATAATTTTTTACTTTTTTGTGGCTACTAAGTTTACTAAGTGCGATATACAGAGGAAGGTATAAATGTGAAATACAATACAATTACTAAGTTTTGAAAAACAAAGAATAGGTGACTGTTGATTTTCTGACGTGGTCGTTCACGATTTTCTTTCTCAAGAATTTTTAGTAAAATTTCTTTTTCGAGACCAAAATAAATACTTGGTCTTCCATGAGCATATATTTTATTTAAGTTACGTCAATTAAATTTTGTAAAAACAATTTTCTGCAAGCAGAAAATTCAAGTAAGATGAAATCTAAAACCAACGAAGTGTGGGTATGACGCGAGGGGAACGATTTCGAAAATCCACTACATTACTAAAACTGTTTTAAATACTCTACAAGCGACATATGGCATACATTTTTGTTTTTTCCAAACATTTTAATATCTTTAGGGCAAATTCATTTTTCTGATGAAATAACTTTACTACTAGAATAAATATAATTTACTTTAACCAGTAACGTGAAATATATTTCACTTTTAATTTACTTAAAAATCAAAGTAATAATATTCCAAGATAAAGTTCCCTGAAAAAGAATGCTTTCGTTTTCATAAATTTTGCGTATATATTCTGTTCACAAATGTGACATTTTTAAAAATTTTATGATTTCTGTGACATAATTTCAAATTTACTAAAGCTTTAAAATAAAAAAACAATATCCGACAAAACTCTTGATGTAACTTCGCAGAATGAATAAAAAAGGAAGTGCACTTAGTATACCCTCCACCATACACTACAAGAGTTATATAGAAAGGGTGGGGTTACTGTAAAATAATTATTACAAAACATTTCCTTAATAAGACCCTTCATGAAAATTTTTCTTATCTCTTAGCTTACACAATGAGCAATATTTTAAATTTATATTGATCTGTATTTATTTTAGAGTAATTTACGTTTTACACGTATGTTTTACCTGTTACTAGACATCCATTAACATAATTATGCTATAATGATATGCTATTTCATTAGGGAAAATATAGCCAGTGTAGCTTTTCAATATGAGCGTAATTATCATGTGTCGATCCCAGATTACAATTATGCAGTAACCCATATTTTAAATTTACAACGGCATGTATCTAATTTTATTTAAGTTCACGTTTTACATTATATTTTACACTTTACATTAAATTAACAAACATTTTTTATTTTACATAAGTTTGTAATTTTTACGTATTGAGAATTGCTTTATATTATAGTATAATTAGAGATATACAGTAGCATTGCACATTATAGTTAATGCAGCTTCTATAGAAAAATTCAAATATATGTTTCAATTTTTTAAAAATAAAATATAAAGCCCAGAAAGTACGTATTTTAGATTGAAGGAGTCAAACCAATTACCGACATTTAACAGTCGTAGTAAAGTCTTGACATCAAAGCTACAGCTGAAATATGTGCATAAGACATTCATGGATCAGAACACAATTTCCTGTGTCATAAGATATCGCAGAAGAGCTAAATAAACTACAGTCAAAATCTGCTAATATTTAGAATTTAGAAACTTCATGGTTAGAAAATGCACTTAAAGGAAGACTTACTTATTGGATAAATTTGATTACTGACAGACTGCAAATAATTATCTAACAATTATTACATTTAGTGAAACTGCGTAAGTATATAATCGGTTGTTTTAAACTCTGATATTTCAATCCATTCTTTTATGAATTTAAATTTTGTGCTAGGTTAGGCTTTTATAA
The DNA here is from genome assembly GCA_039881145.1 of Druceiella hillmani. Lineage (NCBI taxonomy): Eukaryota > Metazoa > Arthropoda > Insecta > Lepidoptera > Hepialidae > Druceiella > Druceiella hillmani. The sequence goes on along the minus strand of JAYKKI010000025.1, from coordinate 13,793,381 downwards.
ATACGTGTTAATCATTACTACAATCATGATTTAAATTTACGTTGTTTCCATAAAACATTTCTGTTACAAATTTTTATTAAATATCTCCAAGTCTTTAATATTATCTCACCGTTTCTTATTACGCTTGAAGTACTTCTGTTATCAATATTTAAACATATAACTTTTTGTTTGAATGCACTTAAACTACACTGTAGCTGTTTCTTGCGATTATATTGGAATCCGACCGTTTGTTTTTTGATCTTATTGTCGTGTTGAAAGGTGTAGGAATCTTTATTTTCATATTTTTTAATATGAGCTCCGATATAACAACGATTTTTTCAGTCTACATCTATGTCTATCGACTGTCATTTATCTCAAAGGCCTTCCCGAGCGCAGGATTTACTTAGCGCGTACTGTAATGCCGTGCGATTTAACACAACTTGATTTTTTTATATATCGGTTTCAGTAACACCACATCTCTAATGTTTGTCATTGTTCTTGAGTTGGGTATTAGGGATCGGCACCTTTTTTATTTTCAAAATATTCGATAAAGGTTACCTTCTCTGCTCTAGAATTCCTATTATTTAATTTTCTAACAAATTTTTTAATTCTTTGGTCCCTTTGAAGGAAGTAATTAAAAACCTGTTTTAAGCAGTCATCTATGAATTATAAAATGTATTTCACTCCACCGAGCGATATGGTTTCCATCGGACTACAAATATCATGGATAATACTTGTTCTGACATCTAGCAATGTTTGGCTTTAGGGTTATCCACACTTACTTTCTTACACGAGCTTTTGATTGTTTTAAACGTGGCCTTCCAATGAATTAATATTGAGTAGATGAAAACTCGTATATAATTATTTACATATCTATGATGACTAATCTGGAGAAATAGCTGTGCTAAAAAAGTTGTGCTAACTTTTAATGACACCAAGCCGAACATGTAAAAGAGGAAATGCGGTCAAATAGTAACGCTTTAAATACCCTCTACCATAGGCAACAAAAATTGATTCTCTCAAAATTACAGAATCAAAACGAAAAATTTAATTTAACTACAGAAAAAAAACGAGAAATTTACATAAAAAATTGTTATAAAGACTGTGATAAAGAATTTAAAATCACATTTATTCTGACTTTAATTTTAAGAACTAAAATGGCGAATTTCCAAAAAAAAATATTTTCATGAAAACCGTCGCAAATATCTATATTTATAATATAGTATCTATATTTATAATATCAAAAGCGATTTTACCATCATATCAACTTCAAACATATACTACTGATATATAAATTGATGTCATCTATCATTTTCAGGGGAGCTAATTTTGTGATCGAATTCTTACCTTTTGTAATTGTGTATCCGGAATCCTTTCATCACTAAGATAATTACTTGTGTCTCCGATAGGCAACGGATCATTTACACAATTAAATTAAACTTATCGAAGGAACTAATGAAGTTATTTATAAATGATTCAACGCCATTTTTCGGCAGAAACGCATGCTAGAACACACACATTCACAATTTTTTGTCTCCGTTAAAAAAATTCTATTTAACAGCCAATGGAGAATATCACTCCGGTTCCGAATAGTTCGCTCAATATGTTCGGGAAAATACTGACTAAATCGGATACAATCGATGAGAAAATACCTTGTGAAAGTGTTATCATTTTCTTTTTGCTTTTCTGTCTACGCATATGACACTTCACACATTATGTTTTGAGTTTATTTCAGATGATACTTAAGTAACTTGACTGAAAAACTATATGTTTTATTTCTATTGTGAAGGTAAAGCTAATGTTGTGACTGTACGTGTGTAAATAGCAGAAACGCCACTAGAAGAAATTAATTTTTAACTTTTTAAACACTATTGAAATCTGACAAAACATATTGTCTAATCAAACGAATTATAAAAAAAATGTAACAAATAATCGTCGCTCATTAAAGAAAACAAAATATCAACTCTTTACCATTTGTCGCGACTAACGAAAATTTGCCAACTGTATGAACAATTGCATTAATTGACTTTGACGGTACAGAAAGCTGATCTCGTAGCCCTTTGCGGCTTTACCAGTTGGTGAGCTGAAGGAGCTGTTAATGCTGGAATATCTTGACTTGTAGTTAATCGCCGTCGAGAGAATTAGCTCATCACGTAACGATACGATGATCGATCTTCGTTCAGAATCATCCACATCCAATAACTTAAATTAAAAACTTCTTTGTTGTGATTTCTGAAATAAACAGATCAGGATCAATCTTTATTTTCTTCTCCTTATTCACACAGATTTATTGTCTTAAATACCTGGGTTATAGAACTTTCTCGAAATATTCTTTGCAACTTTATGCCACGGAAGAGATTCTTCGGGGATTATTTATAACTCTTGTTCAACAATCTCGATAAAACACGAAAATCTTAAGCCAAATATTATTTAACCAGAGTTCACTAGAACTCAAGGCAAGGATGTATAATTAAAAACCCTTGTCCTTTAAAAATATTAATTAAAACTTCTACGGTAAGGATGTACATAAAAATATACTTTTCACTCCCAGATATGAGTCAGAACTTTACGGCTATGATTAACAGTTAATATTCTTGTGTTTTAGTAGCTTAATTAAGAATTTACGGCTAGGATATATAATTATATAATAAAATAAAATTTCAGAATGAGAAATTACTGGTGACTTATAAATATAAAAAAATAATAACTTAAATGAGCATTAAGATAACAAAATAATAACCTCATTAATATAACAAAATAATAACTTAAATAAGCATTTATTATATGGAGAAATTAGATGTCCTTCATTCCAAACAACAAAAATTACACAGTTATATGTACCCCCTGAAATTTTATAATAGTAGACTTTAGTCCATTTTCAAAATAATTAATTCAATTAACGGTTTTCAATTATTATTTTAATGTCGATAATCACAAACTTTCCTAATAATGCAATCAAATTTTCTTTTTTCCCTACCTCGATATTTTAAATCCACTCAGGGAAGTTCTTGCGATAAAATAAATAAAATGAAAAATTATTCATATACAACAACTATATAGTTATATTATAAATGATGAAATTACAACAATTTTTACGAATTGTTCTTCTAATAAAATTTATTCTGAATTAAAATTCATATTGATTGTTCAATATTTCACTTAAAAATTTAATTATATTAGACGTAAATTACGGAAGAATATTATTTAAAGCTGTATTGTTGACTATTAATGTTAATCCCCCTCTTCTTTGACGAATATTTTTAGTTTGTATTTAATAGATGTCATCATCTATCAAATCTCGTCAATTCAGAAATTTTTGGTAAAGAAGTAATATTTTCACGTAGAAGTACTTTTTCCTATTTCTACATTGTAAATATTTTTTTTACATTTTTAGGTTTATTAACTCCGTGACAACAAAAGTAGCCAAACATTGTCCAAACGTGGACTAAATAGGATTGTTTAGTTGTCTGTATCTCTTCAAATAGAAAATATATCTTTAAATTCAAAATGTAAATATTTAATCAACTAGTTGTCACCAAGGTATTATAAGTTAATTATAATGCACGATTCGATTACATTTTCTTTATATTACAAGCCGGTGGCTAATCAGTAACCATTAAATTTATGATTTATTGTGTTGATAGTAGTATCCAACATAAAAATCCCTGGAAAAAGTCCTGACTGGTTTGAGAAGATAAAAAATAGCTTACAAATCAAATTCAAAAAGTAAGTTGATATATTTTAAATACATATATATATATATATATATATATATATATATAAATGTAATATAATCCTTATGTATAGACAATGACATATTTACAAATTAATATCCAAAAAAAATTATTTACTGCTTCGGCAGTTTTCCTTATGAATTTATTTAAATGCCCTGTGCTAGCTTTGTTGAAATAATGTAAATTTGTGTATCTTATTCCGATGGATATTTTGCAATCTTGACGTTTTACAGCATTGACTTTATACTTTATACTCAATAGTCAATAATTAAATATATCGTATTTCATTTTATGTTCTTTTGGAATTTTAAAACTTGTCAGCCGACTGCGGATACACCGAGTCGCTTTTCAAATACCGTAGTTGCTCAACATTCTAGCAAAATTTGATAAATTATTCTCTGACACATATGTTTTCCTTATGAATTTATTTAAATGCCCTGTGCTAGCTTTGTTGAAATAATGTAAATTTGTGTATCTTATTCCGATGGATATTTTGCAATCTTGACGTTTTACAGCATTGACTTTATACTTTATACTCAATAGTCAATAATTAAATATATCGTATTTCATTTTATGTTCTTTTGGAATTTTAAAACTTGTCAGCCGACTGCGGATACACCGAGTCGCTTTTCAAATACCGTAGTTGCTCAACATTCTAGCAAAATTTGATAAATTATTCTCTGACACATATGTATATATATATATATATATATATATATAAATAATATTGATATTAAAGCCGTTAAAATATCGGTTTAGGTGTAGTATTGATATTATAATTGTTCAACTAATATGATATTAGTAGAATGTTAAAAAAGATGCTTGTTATACACGAGTAAAACTCGGACTACGAAAGTTTGTACGCTATCGGTCAGTCATATATAAGCGTTTACATATTATTTCTAATAAACTGTTTACAAATGTTAGTTTTTCACGCCCAAAAATATTTATCACTCACCAATGTAAAAACATCCTCAACGGAATTGTGAACTGGAATCATTGCTAAAGAGTTTGACCAACTTTTAGAACGATATTTTCATAATTTTGATCTTAGCGATGTCAAATAGTGTTTTTAGAAAATTCCGCCATAATCTCTTAAACAATTTTATATAAATTGTAAACGGCATATTAACGTCGTTTTAAAAATTAATAATTTTGATAGATATTTCCTAGTAGACGTGAAATAAACGATGTTATTTATAAGTTTATTGTTCTGTCTTGTTAATAAAGTAGCTAATATATATAAATATATTTTTAAAATAGGAATTTTACTTACGCGCTTAATTAACGGACCGTTTTTGTCCATATTTTTATGATTCAGAACAACATATTTAGAAACTTTTGACATAAAAATAAATGAAAATCATCTAATTTTTTTAAGTAAATTAAATAATTGACTAAAGAAATGCTTTCATACAAAAAAATGAGAATTTATTGTCGGGAACATGACCCAAAAATTTTGTCCAGGCAATCTAAGCACTCATATTGTGCATGTTCCTCGTTTTTCAAGTTTTTCGGAATATATATTAAAAATTTACAGCGACACCGATATCTGACAAACATTTCATAAATTCATATATCATAACGTGAAGTATAATATTTTTGCGAGTTTGAAATAAAAATATTATACAAATCGGATATAGCAGCAGCAGAATCTACTTTATTTACCTCTTCTTTGGTGGCTGGGTCATCAAATCGTTATACTGGTAGTAACAGAAAAAACGGTTTTTCCAAAATTAAACATTCAAATATTTTTATTCCTCTCCCATGTGTTGAAAAGAAAGATGAAATATCTCCTTCATTAATTTTAATTTAGCAGTAAAAACCAAACATTCAATTAGGGCTTGTAATTCTGTTATATCAATGTCTTTAATTTCCAACCGATCACTATCCTTGTGTTTATTTTTCAATTTTTCCAGATTCCTGTTAGCATGTTCATAGATAATTTTCATAAATTCTTCAGTGAAAAGAATATTCCAGAAATCGACTTCTGTATTTCAATCAGCTGTCCAGTTCTAGTTTTAAAATATAGTAATATTATGAAACAAAGTTTTAAAACTGGTTCGGTGAGGGTCTTTACACACTAAACAAATTGACCTGTTACTGGACAAGTTACGTAAGGGCTCGTCCTTAGAATCATATTCACCCTCAGTCTCAACGTCAGTCGCAGTATCGTGATCGGAGTCTATGTAGATATTTTGTTCCAATTAGCCACCCTCTCTGTTAATAATATCACTATTAGCATTTCCTAATTGTTTAAAGTAAAACTCTCAAAATTTTAATCGTTTGGGTTAATTTTTAGCGAAAATAACCAAATCTAGTTTGTGCAAAATTACTCACTATATTGGTGAGGTGATGTCAAAATTATGTCGAATATCACGTATTTTCTAAAATATGAAATTGTAACACCTGATTTGCGCACCGGTCTCTGCACAACTGCTTAGAGGTGTATTAACATCTACCCACCTATTTTTGAGAAAAAGTTTGGTATTGGCAATGCGATGTCAAATTGACGGTACATCACTAGTTGAAGGATAAGTCAATAAAAAAAGTATCGTAGGCTGTTCGCTTAAGTAAGGTAGATGGTAAAACCAAACAGATTGTGTATACAATGATATAAGTAATATTTTAAAAACCTACTACTTGAATAATATTTCTTTTTTCGTATCCTGAAAGTTATATATGAAATAAATATTTGCTGCATTTTTCCTTGCTTGAAGTTATTTCAAAGCAAATGAATGTTTATAATAAAATAACTTAAAATGATATTTTCATTTTACCATTTTTTGTTCATATTTTTCATTTTTCACATTATGATAAAGATCAGTGTGAAAATCTTACAGTATAAAACTTAAAATAAGTTGCAATTTTATTTGTTTTATTTTTATTTACATATAAATGGATAAATTTGAATAAAAGTATAAATTCATATTTACTAGAATTAGTAGTAAAGCATTTTTTCAAAAAATAATTAAAACTGGATGGAATTATTTTTTGGAAAATTCCCAGACAAATATAGAGATTTTTTTAATAAATCAAGTAATGCAGTGCTACTGAAAATAAGTACAGCACTCTCCACTTTATCATTTTTTACTTTCTAGAATCTGTCGAAATAAGGTAAAGAAAATGAAAGAAATTCTTTATGAGCTTCTTTGTATAGCTTATATTTTCACCAGATTTGATTGAAAATCCAACTTTTTATTATTTGCAAAAAGAACGATCTAAACATATTTTCATTGAGTATGATATATATACTACCATTACTTATCCATCAGTTTTTATATATGTCTTTGTTTTTGGCTTTTATAAAAAAAATTTAGAAGATTTAAAAACTTGTACATTTTAATTACACATGCAAATATTCACTTATACTGATATTGAAAAATGCTGTCGAAGCGCTTTTGCTTTATTGAGAGTACTTGAATTATACTTGCTTTCCAGGTTACATGGAAACCACTAATCTTTTTTAAACTAAACCTAGTGCTTCTTAGGGTATAGTATATTATTGTACGAAATATTTTTCAAGATCGAAAACGATTTGAAGCAGAGCCCCGCGAATAAAATTAAAGGAGAAGGACTTATTTCCGCAGTATTTTAGTAGTGATCGAGAGTAATTTATCATATTTTATTGAATCTACTCAATGGTAGTTAAGACGGGAACTAAAACCGAGGAATTTGAAAGTTTAAAAGTAAATGAGCAGGCAAGAAGTTTGTTTTCAACGTCAGATTGATTTCCTCTTTCGAAACCTAGCGCCGTCGCTGTATTTACCATCTAGCGATACCAGCTTGCCTGCACTCTAGTTGCGTATCAAAATAAAATACTAGGACTTGGATCACTAGTAAGCAGACAGAATGACAGAAACAGACGTTGATTTTCATACAAATATTAATTAATTACAATAAAAAACATATAGTTTTTCATATTGTCTACAGATATGCAGTTTAGGAAGACCCAATTGTATTATTGCTTTATACTGATTGATTTACTCTTTGTATGCATATGTATATACATAGCGAATAAAAGTCGTTTTTATATTATACAGATTTAAAAAATCACGCGTTTTTAAAGCTCCATACATAATTAGCAATTTGAGATTCAAACCTTTAATACAATTAAATTTAAAGCGTTTGAATTTAAGTCGTTCAAAGAACCTGGAATAAATTATGATATTTAAATAACGACTAATTTGTATCTTGATTTTAATCTGTAATTGAAAGAGATTATTTTAAAATTCAAAAAATAAATTTATATTTAAAAAAACAACTGTGGAAGAACTATTACTGATTGATTCAACTGAATCGCGTTAAGCTTTATTTCACGTTGTCAAAGACGAATAAATTTTTCTCATTAATCTGTAATTTGTTAGTTCAACCCAAAGTTGATTTCCATTCGGATTTTGAGTTTGAATCGCCGTTAAGTAACCAACTACTGAAAAAGTTGGGATATTTTTAAAGTGTTATAACTTAGCTGTAAAATTAAAAAAAAGGAAAAATATTAAAATTGTTCTAAAAGTCCAGTCTCACAGGTTATGCATTACTAAGAGTGGATTTAACAGAAGCTACTACGAATTGAACTATGAGGTGGATCAGAATGAAATTTATTATAACTGTACTTTAATAACAAACAAAAAATATGAAACCAGAATATACGCACTTCACAGGTCATAAATATATGAACGAGCATTGTGTCAAGATAAGCCGCTACCAATGTCACATAACATTAAAAATTTATTTCAGAATATAACATCAATACGTGTCAGTCTGAGTCTGAATTTAGTATCTAATATAGATACGAAATATAAATAAGAAATCTGTTTGTCAAAACGGCTTCGCTCTATCCTACTGAAAGACAACATGGAATACTTCATTCTGCTTCGTAAATCGACTAGTGTATAAAATACATTGAAATATCAAGCGACTCAAAGACATTGTTTCATAATATAATAAGCTTATAAAAGTGTAAGTTATAACTTGATAAAGTTATACTCGCAATCAACTTCAGTATTAGATAGATGGAGGTATAAATACCATGTACCTTAGCATATTTTGGTATAGGTTTACTAATGAAATAATCTTTTTATTCCAAAAAATTATGGAGATAACTTTGCTTACCCAGTTGTAACTAATTTTACGCTCAGTTATTTGTAATCGATTTCATTATTTGGAATTACGTTAAAGTCTTGATAAACTTGCGTGCGTATACCTTCATAAAAACTCATATCGGCATGCAGAACTCCAGAAGAAAAATTGAAAATAAAATCCATTTGAGTCGAATATTTCTCACGTCTCCTAAGTAAGTCCAAATAAATAGGGAGATATAAAAATTCACTAACAGAAGCGGATGTACAGAAAATTCGAAGAAAATTTTGTCAGAACCAGATGTTCATTACAGGAAAGTATATCTCTTCCGCCTCCTCTTAGGTCATAATATTGTAACTTTTTAGGTCTATATCTTTAATATTTCACATATTTTATTGTGGGAAAAGGAATAAAATACTTACGAAAAACACAGGAAGGAAAGATGATTTGCAAATATATTATTTTTTCCTTTTCTCAGTTAGAACTTTTTGACAATTTAGTTTAATTTGTTCCACGTCATTTCTTTTTTAGTTTAATTGACACCCGATTTATCATTATTCTTTTTCATTATCCTGAGCAGAAATATTTGTAAGATAAATTATGTTTATCAAAGAGGACCACAGTGTCCACAAGTATGATGTAAACGGTAGGTTTTCATAGGTAACAGGTAGATTTGTTTTTTTTCTTGAATCTTCGAAAGCTTATAAAAATATGATTTCTTTTTTTTTAAGATTGTATGCCAAGAAGAAAAGCTAATAAATTTTACTCCAATGGAAAAAATATACTAAATACATTTGAGCAAATTGAAAAGATCATTGAACAAATTGAAAGAAAATATTACTCAGTGATCTGAAATATACGGCTATCTTCTATTGGTGTAAATGTTGATATTTTGCACTTCTTGATGGAACGATTAAAAATACCCAAGAAGGAAAAAATCAGAAAAGTACTCTACTGTGCAATTACATTTTATAAAAGGAGAGAAGAAACAAGATAAACACTTGAAAATAAAAAAAATATCGGTAGAAATTAGAAGAGAAAAAGTATATTTTTTCTATAAAAATTGAAAAGGAACGAGGTAATGAAACAACATACAAAAATAAATAGTCGAAACTTTTGTTATGTGACCAAAGTCTAATAATTAAAATTGTATTCAATTCTCAAACTACCAAGGTGGAACCACCGGTCCTTTCTCATGTATGTAATGCAAGGCGACTCTTTATATTTCTTTTAAATCCTTACACCAAATGATTGTTGTGATTTAAAATAGTTTTATAACAAATAAGTCTAGTTTTGTTATTTTGTTTTTAATTTAGTTGACTAATAACTATCGAATAATAGAAATTTTGTTTTCAGTTTTTCGCCATTTATGTTAAATATCCCTTTCAATCCAACATCGGAAAAAATCCGTTTAATTCTTCTTGGTATAATAAGGAAAACTAATAGTCAGTATTTCTTCGACCGGAGTGCATTCTAAAAATGTCAGTACCCAACTTCTATGTCTTCGACACAAAAGCGCAATTGAACACGCGGTGGGAAATCCCACTCCGCCATCGGATATTACATTGAATATGTTCAATTACATGCTGCCTGAACCGGATGCGCCTTATAAGATCCTATCTTCCATATGTCCATATCTTCTTTTGTTCTTTGCTTTTCGAACTTCAAATATTATTTTATTGGATTTATATGAAATGACAATTATGTGACTTGAAATCTCTTATTCGTTTTTCGTAAAATGGATGAAATGTCCTATTTGCGTTAGCAAATTGTTCTATTTTTCAAGTTATCGGATTAAGTGTTGTCACATATTGAAATTGATATGTGGTTTTATAATTTGGACCAGTATTGTAATTAGTGACAACAAATTACATTAAGTTTACAGTAGTGTTAATAAAGCTTAAATTGCACATAAAATGCACTCATTGTATTCGTTAACAATGTGAGTTTTGCCACGAATAATATACTATTTTTGCATATTTCCAGTAATTCCTTCTATTCTGTAGATTTTCATTTGTTAAAGGAAATGTGGACATCATTTCCTTTATCATATTATATTCCCTGCCGTAAAAAAGCTTAAAATTCTTAACTTTTTTTAACAATATTAAGCGGGTCAGGATTGTTGGAGTACTACGAAGAGATGTGCCATGAAGATATTCCCACTATTACGTTTTATGTTTTTGTCAATTCAGTGGTGAGGTAACTATCTCCCATTTACCATTTATATATCGATAATCACAAACTAATCTAATATTGTAATCTAATAATTTTTTCTCTCCTTACCTCAATATGCCGAATGAAACCAATATCCCAATAAGCAAAGTTTTGGAATAAATAATTTTAAATGAAAAATTGTTAATTTAGTAGTTAAAATATATTGTTATAAGGGTTTTTCTTATTTAAATTACTTCTACATTAAAAATTGGAAACATTGTTCAAGATTTGACATACGAAATTCAATATATTATATATTATTTATGTTGGGAGTATGGTTAAGTATTGTCAAATCATAAACATAAATATCTTTATTCTACACGAAAATAGTGCAACTTATGAAATTTGGCAATTCGTAGAAGTTTTGATATGGAGAAAGTAATGTTTTATGTACTTACGTCACGCAAAGACATGTAATTTACTTAGTAATAATTGCACAAAAATCAGTACATCGAGTGAATTAAATTGAAATTCTATATCGGTTTAAAAATCTAAAAGAATCAATGCTTTTTATCTATGACACAGAGTTGATATTTTAAAGACAAATTTTATTTGTGTAGACTTTCGTATAACTGCGTAACTTCTCTGAGGAATGTAGTAATAAAATATTTTATTTAATGATATATTTCCTAAAAGAAATATTTTTTTGTATTCATTATGGCATCGTAGTGTACGAGTTCTATTACTGTAATCTCACGTGACATTAGTGTCTCTAATACTAGACTACGTCGATCATATTTAGGAACCAAAGAAAAACATATATTTTGTTACCAAATAATTTATCCGTAGATATAACCTAGTCGAATCTGTCTTCTACTTAATTTCTTCTATTTTAATTTTATAGACAACTTTTTGTATTTTCTCAACATTGTAAAAGTTGAACGAGTTCATTTCAAAACACGAACATATAAGTTTACACAATAATCTGTTTCTTTTTCAAATTGTTAATTAAAGTATATTAAATGATTTGACTAGTACTTTTCCCGGAAATCAAAACAATTATTCATTACATTTGGCGTTAATTTTTTATAAATTCATTATTCGCAATTAAATGAAACTACGTGATGTAGTATTATTTCTACTTTCTTTAAGTTCTTTACCACGACCTAGGTATCGCTGATTACAACATCTTCAGGTGGTCTATTGGCAAAGATCTTTGCGAATCTTTGCTAATAGCCCACCTGAAGATGTTACAATACAACGAAAACTAGGCCGTGGTAAAGAACTTAAAGAAAGTAGAAATGACACTTCATCACGTAGTTTCATTTAATTGCCAAAACAATTATTTTGCAAATCCTCTTCTTTTTTCATCAGAAAGTATTGAATGTTATTTTTTACATGTTTTATATATAGAGTAATACTTTGATATTTATATAATGCAGCCAAAGTATATTTAGCGATAATTAGGAAATTTCCAAAAAACTTCTTGAATAAATTAATAAAACAGAAACCAATGCTTTCAAATGGTTCAAAAAGTGTTTGGAAATATTTTTTCAAAACAAACAAATGTTTATGCATACGATAAATAACCGTTATGTATAGACAGCTTCACGTATGCAACTAATAGTATTCAAGGTTATAAGCATGTGGAATGGAATACGAGTAATCAACTGCCAACCTGCTCAAAGAATGATTGAAGAAACCTTCCAAAAGGAAACATCTATTGCTAGAAAGTGAATTCGAGTATTTGAGAAATTTTCTTAGTAATTTAAGTATGTGACAAGTGTTACCTTTGTTGCGAGCACCTGTCTTTAATTATAACAAAAATTTTTGAAACTCAGTCCGTAGGTTGATATTTTTGATGGTAACTTTCATTAATTTTTCAAAGTAGTTATTTGATAAAATTGTACCCTATAGTCGTGACATAAAAACATTATATTTCCCTCTGCGCATTTTTGATGTTTATTGAGGCGTGTCAGTCGACGGCGACACACCCAGTTCACTTTTTACTCACCGTGGTCGATCAATATTCTTGTAAGCCTTTGTAAAATCTACTCTAGGCTTTATATGTGAGCATTATATGCATATGAAAATAGTTAATTTATTGGCATATTGGCTTATATATATATATATATATATATATATATATATATATATATATATATATATATATATAAATACATAAAAATAAACTAAGTAAAGTAAAAAAGTTTCCGGCTAACCCACTTTAGTTTATTCATTAATATATATTTTTATCGGCATTTTACCAACGACCGATTCTACACTTACCCACAAAAAAGATTACGTCAAATCTTTTTGTGGTCAAGAAACTAGTTAATAAAGTAATACTATTGACTTTAAAATTGAAAATGCATAAAATCGAGTATCGGGCCATGATCAAATTTTTAACAAAGGAAGGGAAGACGCCGATGGATATTAGGTTACGTTTGGGTCTTGGGTGTTCGGGCACTCTTAGCCTTCATATTCCATCGTAAAATAAAATTTTATTTAGAAAGATAATCAATCGAAGATGACCCACATCCAGGACGACCGTCTGAGGTAATAACGATAAAACATTGAATTAGTGGAAGAAGCACTGCCGAAAGTTATATATGAAAAAAGAATTAGCTGCTGCTGGTCTTTCAAAAACAATATTAATCTGAATCCTAAGGGTAAGAGCAGTGTGAGGTTGGTTCCCAAGCTTCTTTCCGTTGTTCAGAAACAAGAACGCGGAAGGTGCTGTAATCAATTTTTATCTCTTTTTAAAGTTCGACAGAAAGAAGTTTTGCATTAATTTGTAACAACTAATAAACCAAAAGGAGGTTATTGAATGTCGGCCAAAAAAACAAAGGTGACACATTCTCAAAAAAAGATTATGGCCTCAAAGCTGAAGGAATTCATTAACATATTTTAAAGAATGGACTACAACAGTTACCGATGATTACTACGCTTCCTTTATATATCAATTAACAAGTTGCTCTTAAAGAAAAACGTCGGGGAAAACTATCGCGAGAAATCTTGCTGTTGCACGACAGCGCGCCTTGCTGTATGTCAGGTATTTCTAAGGCTGTCACTAAGCAAATCGGTATCACAGAACTGGATTATCTACCCTGTAGGCCCGACTTTACTTTAAGCAATCATTCTTTATTCTCAAAATTAAAATCGATCTTGAGACGGAAGAAATTTACCATAGATGAGGAGGTTAAGTCAGGGGTTTTGACGCATTTCGGGGACAAAATTCAGGATAATGAAATGTACGTGAAACGTTGTGAAGAATGTAACCGAATTAAAGGAGATTATATTGAAAAATAGAAATAGTTATTACAGATTTACTTTTGTATTTCTGTAATCCAGGCCGGAAAATTTTGGACCTGACGAATATAAACGTCCCATAAGTTTCGGAAAATTACAAAATTTCGAATATTTTGGCCACTACACATAAAAATCCAACAACAAATCTATATCCGATTCTGCAAAATCTTTTGATAAATAATGTTAAATAAAATATGATTCGTTGTTAAAAAATTCAAATTCATACAATATTTGCTCAAAAGTTTTTATTGTAATTAAATTTATTACACATTATGAATACTCATATTTAAAATATTAGTGAAAGCTACACTTTTAAAAATAAACCTCTGTTTTATGTAGAATACTTTCAATTTGTATCCAATTTATAAACTTTGGTCATTCATGATACTATTGGTACAGAAAAAGTAATATTTTATATAATAATGTCACATTAGAGAATGCTTTTGACATAAATGTAAAAACGGTAATCATAAATTTGTTATAATAAATGTGTAAAAGTTAATAGATGGGAAAAGGAATCTAAATACATCCCTAAAAAATTACTTCAGAAGATGTAATATATTATACGGAAGAGAGGTTATAGTTTTTATAATCACAAAAATATATAAAGACTAAATTTATATGTCTAAATATTCATTAAATGTAATTTTTCAGTTTCAGAAGATGTAATACATCAAAATACATTAGATGGAGGTTGTAGTTTTTATTATCACAAAAATATATGAAGACCAAATCTATGTCTAGACATTCACTAAACGTAACTTCTGTGAAAAATATATAATTAAAATATTAAATCTGAATAACACGTTTCCATAGCAGAATTTATTTGCGTTCAGATTGGAGTTGTAGTGTTATTAATTAATAATTGTTATTAACTGCTACTATTATTTAACTATTATTGTGATTTTACTCTATATACTCTCTGTCGTCCTAGGCAACATCTGTAGTATCTACTGACATCTATACTAATATAATAGAGGCCGGTGTTCATATTTTGTAAATGAAAAAGAATGTTTATTCTAAATCACATTGTATTTTATATGTAAAGGTAATATAGACAATATTATTTTCTATATACTCACTTCTGTTTCAATACATCGGTTATTTTATTGACAACTTTTTAAGTTTTATTAACTTCATAACTTATAAATCGGCCAAGTCTGGAAGCAATGTTTCGTAGTTGTGCTATTGTGAACACATAGACAAACGGACATAATAGTATTAAACATATAGACAACTACTTAAAATTTCTGATGTAAATTTACCCAAATATTTACATTTGAAACCTCTAATAATATTCTAGTATTTGCCCTAAAAATAGAGTGTTAATTTTGTAAACTATATTATTTATTTCATCGGTAACGGCTAAAAGACAAACATTTTATATTTATTGCAAAGCTTTTATATGTATGTAGTGCAACTAAAATATATCAAGCTACCGACCAAAAATTCCCGAAGAGTTTAGAGTCATTTAAGAAGAAAAGGAGATGAAACATTTAAATAATTCAAAAAGTAAGTTGATACATTTTAAACCTAACCAAAGAACAAACAACCGCTACACGTAGCAACGATACATTAGAACAAAATATATAATCTTATTAAATACAACGAAACTTATAATATATACGTTACGAGCCAAAATAAAACATCTGCAACATATACAACGAAAAGTGAAAACATATAAAAACAAAATATACATAAAGAAACATGTTGAATAAAGTAAACGCACAAAGAAATGACAATTAAACATATACAACAATGTAATCTAAATATATTATTTCTAAAAGGTGTTTTTTGGTCGAGCGGCTCGATCTCTTTAACTACTGCTCCAAAAAAAATAAAAAAAATACCCACTTAAAGCTTATGTTTTCTACTTTGGGCGAAAAATATAAAAAAATTGGAAAAAAATATTTTTGTTAATAAAAAAATTACTTTTTAAAACAGTTGGCATGAGCGCCATCTGTGGGCGACACATCAAATATCTTAGCCAAATTGTATACTTGGAACACGCTAGATGGCGATATAGTGCGAAGACTTCGCACGGGTCAGCTAGTATCTACATAAAATGAAACTCATAAAAAGAAGTAAAAATGGACAATCTACTCGTTTAAAGTACGAATAAAATATCTTGAAAAAATAATCTCTTCTTAAATCGATACTTTTGTATTAGACATTTTATTAGTAAAAATGAAATGCGTGCTAGCATAGTTGCATGCTCTTGTCTTAGTAATAATACATTTTTACGTAATTTATTCCATAGGTCGATAATTATTAGGTAATTTGTCTTAAAAGTTTCACAGTTTCACATGTCTTAAAAGTTTCATATTCGATTGTACCCAACAGTGCATAACTATAATAACGTAATATTCCACTTGACACACCTTTTATGTTTGTTGAAGCATTGGGTGTGTCGCCAATGGCGACACACCCAATTGCTTTTCATATCCGTGCTTGGTCAACATTCTAGGAAAGTTTTATGAATTTTATTCTGAACTTTATAAGTTAAAATTTATACGATAAGATGTTGTACTGAGCCATGCATATGTCTGACGTATATATGCATGACTTATATAATTTTGATTAACTTGTATAGTAGAAGTAAAATATTTGAAAAAAAAACTGTTTCGCACTTTTTTCACGGTAACAATTTTTCAAGTATTTCGCACCATTTGATAAATCAAACGGTGATTTATACTGAGAATAACAGACCATTAAATATAAATATAAAATCAATATCGCGGTACATTAATGATATCACTAGAAATGTGGAGAGCTAACGTCAATATTCAGCTCGTCGTCTGAGCTGTGAGTAAATGCCTTAGTAAATTGAAAATGAAAACGCGAACAAATAAAAAAATTGTATCAGTTTTCTACTCACAATATCCTTCTCTCTCACTTTAAGTATCAAAAATTATCCACATATTATAAGTCTGAATTGAAAATTAATAAACTATAAACTGAGTACCACGAGAAATTAAAAACTTTTGCCCGCTATAAACTGTCTAGATATGCTAAAATTAAAAACATTAAAATTGATAATTGCAGTTTGCTATTAATAATGCCCTTTCCAGTTATCGCTTACTTTCAGCAACAAAAATCATGCACATAATTCTATAATACGGTAGAATTTTAGTAACTAAAAACTGAATACGCAATGTATGACGCAAAATTCAAGAATTGTTGCCCGCCATAAACTGTTTAGATATTTCCAAATTAAAAACAATAAAATGGAAAACCGCAGTTTGCCATTCACAGTATCCTTCTAAGTTTCAGCACCAAAAAATATCCATGAAAAGGAATAATATTTCTTCAAATAATTTTTTTCCGTAGTCGAAGCTCTATTTCCGTAACATATGATGCGCAGTAATATGGCTTTCGACTGTGGAAAAAGACATGAGTCTCAGGAATATTATCCATTTTATTGTTTTTAATTTTAAAATGTCAAGATAGTTTATATTTCCATATATATTTGTTTCGTTCTTACTTACATAAACAACGAATATAATCATATTTCAGGATAAAACTTCTTAAAAAAGAACAATTTCACTTTCGCATCGTGAATATATTCTGTTAATGAATGTGATCTATTTACATAGTCAATATTTCAACATCAAAAAAAAATTATTTCGTATTTACTAAAACTTTAAAGTAAAAAAAATATTATATATGTCGTTTATTCTATATAATAAAAAAATATTTAATAAAATAAAATTCAATAAAGAATTCAGCGATAATTAAGGGATGTTTTTTAAATAAAATACAGCGGCCCTATTAAGATATTAGTATGATTCTATTCACTTTCATATATTTGTTGAATTAATATTAAATTGGTCGTATGGGGGGATAATAGTTGGGGTATACATTGATGAGGAATCCAGACAAATAGCCGCCTCAACCCTTAATGTCACCGAGTACAATAAGTAAAAGAGGAAGTGTGATGACGAAGTTACGGTTCATATAAACATTACCACAATAGATTACACGGATTATACAGGAAAAACCGATATCACCATAGACTAAATATTTTAAAATTCTGCCTTAATGAGATCTTTTTCAATAGAATAAATTTTCACATTTCTTTTATATTAACGCGGTTAACCATACTTCAAATTTACATAAATCTGCCTCGATTTTACCATAATTCTCATTTCACAACTTAAGTGTATCATATGCTACTAGGCATCCATTAATATAAATATAGTACATTAATATGCTTTTTATTTCATTATGACAATTTTAATAGGTGTAGGTTTTCAATATGAGATAAGATTAGATTTCATGTGTCTATCCAAAATAAAAATTATGCAATAAGTCATATTTTAAATTTACAAAAATATGTTCCCAATTTTACTGCAGTTTTCAATACAAATGTTTCGTATAATATGTAATTTAATTACCAATATTTTTAATACAATGATTAAATCGGGTATTTTCAACACATTTATGGCAACATCTTTAATTTTTTCATAATTTTCCATTCCATTCCAATTTTTACTTACATTCCGGCAAATATTTCTATTGTCTAACTTTGGGTCCAAGGTCAAGAGAAAGAAGAACAAGGTCTTCATAAAGACATTGAGGTCAATATTCTATTGAATATATTTAGCGTTAATTTTGTGGAAATTCATTATTCACAATTAAATTAAATTACGTGTGGTAGTATTATTTCCACTTTCTTTAAGTTCTTTACCACGACCTAGGTTTCGTTGTATTACAATATCTTCAGGTGGGCTATTAGCAGAGATAGTAGCTCACTATAAGATGTTGTAATACAACGAAACCTAGGTCGTGATAAAGAACTTAAAGAAAATCAAAATAAAACTGCATAACCTAGTTTCATTTAATTGTTTTGTAAGTTTATATGTAACTGGTATCTGTCAAAATTATCAAAACAAGACAAAAAGCTAATCTAATAGAAGGGAAACGATATATATATATATATATATATATATATATATATATATATATATATATATACATATACATATATATATATATATATATATATATATATATATATATATATATATAACCTACGTCTAGTGCACCTTAGGACTATAATATAATGCTTTATAAAATATTGACGAAATACCCGTAAATTGAAATGACTTGGCGTATGCACGGTGAAAACGTTGAGAGAAGAAGCATAACTTTCCGTTGATCTTTAGTAGTAGTAGACACTAATTAATTACATTGTCACGAATTTACCCAACGATAGCGAAACCGGAGATAAAACCAAATAGTTTTGGAATATCAAAATTTTGAATGCATAAATGAAAAGTCTCAAAAAACTTAAGGCATTATCGAAAGAGATGATGTTAATGTTGGCAACAGAAAAATTTGTAAGGTTATAAAAATATTTGTTTTAATTTTATCTATATATATAAAATTAGGAACAAATTTTTTTTTAACTTTTACGAAATTTTGCTCACAGCTCCGCTAATGTGCAAACTGTGATGTCGAAGTTTAGTGATAAAATGACTTTCTTCCCGCAAGCCAACGCTTCCGCTGCCATCGATTTCCATAGCATTTCCTGTTTATCTCAACAACATCCAGTAGTAGCTCCGTATCACAATGGCAAGAACCTCATCAAAATCAATCTAGTAAAACTCAAGTTGTAAGTACAGAGGTAGAAAAGACATACGGATCTTGAGTTTTGTGCAAATATTGATTATTGAGAAGTAAAGTTAGTTATTTGTTTACATGTGGGTGTATATTCATATATTCGTATATATATATACATATATACACACATATAAAGAAATGGTGTTTGTGTGGTTTTAGCTCTGGCTTCGCTAGTATTAAGTAAATTCTGGGTAATATAAATTACTCTATGCTATTAAAATCCAAAGGAAAGTAAAACTTCGTTCGGGTTGGGTATCGGCCTAAGTTGATTCAATTTATTTCGACTATATTTTTAGTAGCATTATACTGTATTCCTAAGAGGTGCCCAGATACAGGTGAAAATGTCATTTCTTCGTTAAATAGATTTAATTTAACTTTAGATTTCAAGATCAATTCTAGAATTCAAGTTAATACAACGAAAGCTCATCGACAGCTTTGATCAATACTGCAATTTATCAAAATCAAACTGGAAAATTTTTTTTGGCTTTAATTTGTTTATGTAAAAAAAAACAACTGCGTAGGAAATATTAAATATTTTCCTGCATAATAAAATAATAGTTTATATTTATTTCTTATAAATATTTATTAAAACCATGAATAATATAATATTTAAAAATAGATGTAATGGTAATGATTGTCAATATTAAGCTCCATGACAATAGATCTACGTCCTTTTTCAAGTACCGTAGAAAGGTGGATCTGAGCCGATATACCTCCGACAGGCGATATAAGTCTTTGACAGGCGATATAAGCCTCCTATAGGCGAACACAATGGAATTGGCTGGGTGAATATGCGAGGGTTGGTGGGTGCTTTCGCTCAGCGTACAGTACGGCATCCTTGTCACCGATTCTGACGCGTTATATGAGTGATGATTGATGGATGATTTATTGGTTTGTAAATAACGGTTTAATCTGTAGTTGATATTTGAATTATGGTAAAATCGTTTCTAATATTTCGCAGTAAAAATATTCGCAAAATGTAAATGTAATTAATAGATTTTATGAAAAAAATCTCATCGTTTCTGTAATTTGTCAACTTAAGTAGAAATAATTTTATTACTTCCGATATCTATTCTATTTTGTTATCCAGAAATTTTTAAAATTAAATCGAAATTAATGTGTCTCAAAAATGTTTATTCTAGCTTGTTATAAAGATTGTTCACCTAATTTTTTTATATTTTAGGTACAAGATATTTTTATTTAGAAATTTTTGAAAATTAATATTTATATTTGCTTCCATAAATTTAAAAATTTTATTTTAACAAAAAATTGCAGTATGTTACTAAGTAAAATAATACTAAAATATATAGTATATATAAAATCGCACCTTCCTATCGCAGGATTATCCCTGTGGCGTATCGTGGAATATGTTTAAATTTTATGCTCGTCACCCCATTATCACTTTTACTTATTTTGCTCGGTGACATCAATAGTTGTGTTAGCTTTTCGTCCGGATTCCTTCTCAGGGAATATCTCATTAAACAACTACATAGTTTTGCCAATCAAACATTACTTTAACGAGTTATGGGACTGGTAACGATACCATCAAAATATTTCAATATTTAAAGCGATACTATCAACGAGCGTGCAAGTTTTCTCCAACTGCAAATTACGAATAAGATAAAATTATCTTCATATAATATACTAATACTAATCGAAAAGTGTACTCTTTATGATAATTAATCCATGTAGAAATTAGCTGTAAAAACAAACTTTTGACATGAATAATTGGAGAAATGTGCCGAAAGTAGTGAAATAATTGATTCGAAATTGACTTAAAGGCAAGAGCAAAAGTTATTCTGCTAATCGCAATATCGCTTTACGTTTATATTAAAGAAGCTTAAACTGCGAAAAAAGTCTGGAATAATCTAGCACGTGGTTTTTTACTGCAAAAGGCTACTACATCGTGTTGGATTGCTTTGAGATCTGTGAACAATAACTCTTGTGGAATATTAAAATATAGAATACTATGTCAGCAAAATAATAACCACGGCCTATTAACCCGGTATTTTGGAACTACAGTGAACGACAAGTGGTTCAGATGGAAGTCTCTCTGGCCTGCCAAAGTCATATAAACTAATGACCACAGCGTCCAAAAGCACGGGTATGAAAATACGAATGAGTGACGTTCACGATAAATAGAAATTTCGGAGAAAAAGACATAAACATTTTATTTGAGGAAGTACCAATGGACATAAATTAATCAAGGTCACTTGTAGAGAGTTTTTAGGTGAAATTGTTTTACTGAAACCAAAATTTTAATCAACAGCCAATACACTTTATCTAAGATAAATATTAAAAGACCTAGTTTTAATATTAATTTGTAACGTACTGAATGAAAGCCACTTTTATATTGTACTGGCAATTAAACGCTGGTTTTAATTAAAACTCCATTTATTATCGGTGCTTTGAAATTCGACCTTTTGATACAATTCAATTAAGATAATTTGAATTTAAAATGGTTAGCTATCCGGTTTAATATTCAATTAATTACTAATTGGTATTCCGAATAAACAATTGAGGGTGGAAAAAGTTCTATCAATTTATTTAGAGAATTAATTTGTTACATTTATTTCATAATGGTTAAATCATTAAAAAAATTAAATCAAATGATTTACGAGGCCCTTAAGTTCTAGTATTGTTTTAAAATCTTGTAATTCCGCAAAAAATTGTATTGTATTAATAACTCTTGTCCTGCTTAGTGATGCAATGTTTGTTTGATAACGATAAGTTTTATAGGAACTCATCAGTAATAAAAATAAATTACAGGACGGTTCTTAAATTTTATTTATAATATAGGCTAATAAATTTATAATTTAAATAAATCAAATGAAGAAGAACAATCATATTAATGAAGACTACCAACGTGAGTAGTTTTATTTACCTCGATAAAAACGGTTACTTTATGCCGTTAATCGATAATTTCACGATTTGATCCTACCTTTAGTAGGAACTGGGTAATTGGAGGTTGAATCATCGTTATATTATCGACCGTCGACAGAATTGGGAAATTAAGGCAACTACTCTTATTTGCAAATAAAGTTCGATAAATGAAAATTATTTGAATTTTGCTAAAACCTCGGCATTATAAGCGTAGGGTTACTAAGTGTGGGTTGAACAGATGTTATTACGAATTGTACTACAAGGGGGATTATAATGAAATTTAACATAACTCTATTTTTGTGAAAGTTTATTGTTCAAATTTGCGGTTTACAATCACATTTTATATTATACCTCTATTTCATAATATAACATAAATATCAGTCAATCTAATTTGTAACCCAGGATCTGGAATTGGATATATTTTTATGGAAATAATTGTATAAAAAATATTGATACAAAATATATGTGAAAAGTTTGTTTGTCCAGACGGCTGTGTTCCGTCATGCTGGAAGGCAAAAAGCATGTCTCATCTGTTTTGGCAAATCGTGTGTAACTAAAAAATATATTGAAATGACTCAAATATATGGTTTTATGGAAAAAAATTCATAAAAGTTAAAGTTTCTCACATTTGATTTAAATATAATATCACATAGACTGATGACTTAATATTAAGTACCTTAGGATATTTCAGAAAATATATATAATTTGAATAGTTTATTTCCCTTACGAAAATTGTTAGAATTTATTAACTTACTTATTGTAATTTACAAATTAAAAAAATTTTAAGTTTAAATAAGAGCAATATAGAATTAATGCACAAAAGTGTAGGATAGAAAACATAAGGACAATAGTAAAAAAAATATATTTTTAAAATGTCGATAAAACCATATTTAGGATCATTTTCTTTAAATTTTTACAAATAAAAATACTATTTTAATGATTTTAATTACATCTTGGTTAGTTTAATTAAAATAACATTTTATTGACTTTTAATTACCTCTTAGTTTCTTCGAAAGAAGAAAAGTTAAATAACAAAAACAAATTTTTAACTTAGTTAATGCAATCAGATTTTGCTAAAAGAGTAATCTTGTGCCATGAAATTTACAATACCGTAAGTGTAGCAATAAAAAGAAAATGTTATTTTAAACAAATTAGTTCGAAGAATAAAACGAAGTAAATATTTATGCTATTAACTACACGTGTCTACCTTAATAATTACACTAATTGGTGTATAGAACTATAAAAAACACACTATCAATAATATTAGACTTTATGGAAGTAGTTATTTATGTAGGTTTCCACACAAGAAAAAATCTTCCCAAAAACTCAAATAACATAGATGTGAACAATATATTTCACACATGGCTTTTAAGTTATTCCAAATAAATAAAAAAAATTCATTGACAGAAATAGGAATTCAGAAAATTCGAATAAAATTCTATCGAACATGATATTCCCTACACACACACTTTCGTCTTAAGTCATTATATGATATCTTATTTAGGACTGTATATTTATTTTTACAAATTATGTTTTCGAAAAGGAAAAAGGAAAGACAAGATAAGTTTCCTAATACGATTTTTTCGACTTTCTGACTTAGAACTTATTGCGATACATGAATTGAATATAAACATAATAAATCATCAAATATAAAATACAAATTATATTATTCAATCAAAAAAGACGATAAATATACACATACCAGTATGTGAAACACATATTATTTTATAAATATTTGTATGTTAGAAAACTATACATTTTTAAAACAAGATTTCTTGAATTTTAACTTGGTTTAGCGTTTTCTAAAATTTTGTACAATTAGAGAGCAGATTAACCCGCATTTATCTAATTAGTTATAATTATTTCTTTATTTCCAAGATACTTGCTAATTGACCGATTCTTGCCAAAAACAACTATTATTTTTATCGTTGCCGTGGCGTATTGGGTTGACAACACCTTTACAGCTTTTGTGACACCGCGGGGTCCTAAGTTCAAAGCAGAGCGGGTTAGTCTGACGTTCTGATTGGCTGTAAGATAATGTTCTCGTGGCAATAAGTTCACCATATATATATATATATATATATATATATATATATATATATATATATATATACTAGCGTGACCCGTGCGAAGTCTTCGCATTATTTATTCTATTTTAATAAAATTGACATATAGAGGCATTGATCAAAAGCATTGAGCTAAAGCGCCACTTTATTTATACGTGAGTGGATTTGAAATTAAACAAAAACTTTACCGACCGTCAATCATATTGACGTTGAGCCGTTAGATGGCAGCATTGCTGTTTTCAGTATATAATTTTAATAATTAATTAATTTGCAAAAACAATAGCAATAATAAATTTTTTAGTTGTGGATGCCGGTAGAGCAAGCAATTATCTATAAAATAATATATAATTTATGTGGATTAGTTGTGAGGTTTTTTTCTAAAACGGGAGTGTAACATCTTAACCTTAGCGTATTAATATATATGATGATGATGATGATGATGCTGATATATAAGGACGGCAAAACGATTTTTTTTAAATGTGACGTAATACAGTTCGATAGCGGTTATTCTAAATTTCGTCATTTTTGAGAAATTCACGATATTTTTACACTTGCAGAACATAATATACCTTAGTGACATATATTTGTGTGGTGAAAAATTATTTAATTATTTGTAAGCAAATGAATATAAACATTGTGTACACTGGAAAGATTTTCAGTACCGTATTGTGTATGAAATATTCACAATATTAGTTCTGCTCAGACATAAGAAGTTTAATTCATTGGTTAGAATTCATATATTATTTTTACACTCAATATAATCCATAACCATAATAGATATACCCTGTCACATATACATAGTGAGCTACACAATTCCAGTTAGTTTAAATTCTTTTGTATCACAGAAACTTATAGATGCTGTTTTGATACTGCCATGTTGTCACCCGATTGTGTGAAAAATAACTGTTTTCATGTTATATTTATATGTATATTAGAGATATGTATTAATATATGTACACCAGATTACTTATTTACCTTTTCATTAAGACAGATTCGCCTTCCGTCATTCAATGTTTTTTTAGTCGGAATTATGCCTATAATTCCGACTGTAAATAATCCGACTGTAATAATTCCAACTGTAAATAATCACCGTTGTTTAGTATAAAATTAAAGATTAAAACTGGACATTGGGTTACAAACTGGAATTTTTTAAAACTAGGTTAATTTTTTAAAACTAAACTTAGTTATTAGCAATTTAATGTAAAATTAACTTAATGTATATTGCACATGATACAAGAAATACGACCACATGATGCAAAAAATATGTTGTGTTTTGTAGATATATAGTCATATTAATTAGGTCGATCCCATGCACCCTTATTACATAGTCTGTGTTGTCTCTATGTACTTTTTGTATATTTTAATTGAAAACAGTAACTTTTTCGGCAATTTAAAAACATTCTGCAAAAGTTTCTAACGCATTAAATATAGTATAATACATACTAAATATTTTAAATGGCAGTCCAGTTTAAAAGGTTATTAAACAAATTTGTAATGAGATTAAAAGTTACAAAAATTATAAGAAAACTGCAGTTATTGAAAAACTGTAATTTTTACTTGAAAAAGGTTGCAGTGAAGGCAACTTAATAGTAGTGGAGTTACCTTAATATCGTATGGAAACTATTATCGATCATAACTAGTATATCTGTAAGGGTAGATGCATATAATCCGCAGTCTTCGCAGCGTGGGTCAGAAGGGTACGATAGCCGTACATGCAATTATGTCTTCTAGTGTCAAGCAATTATTAAAGG
The DNA here is from genome assembly GCA_039881145.1 of Druceiella hillmani. Lineage (NCBI taxonomy): Eukaryota > Metazoa > Arthropoda > Insecta > Lepidoptera > Hepialidae > Druceiella > Druceiella hillmani. The sequence continues at coordinate 13,766,798 of JAYKKI010000025.1, read as the reverse complement.
AAGGCATTGGTTTGTCTCATAGATATTAAACACGTTGCATCACGTAATCCAAAAACCCGTCTATGTACAAAACTGTGGTGAATACCGTACGTTATCAAAACGATTTTAACAGTATTTTGAGATGAAATAATCTATGTTATAGACTAATTATATATGTGCATTGTTTTTTGCTTACTAGTACTAACCTGGTCCAGAAAAAAAATTTCCTTAACCATGGACAATAACATTTATAAATCACGTGTTTGAGAGAGGACTCGATATTCTATTTTTATATCCTTCCTTGTAGCTATCGGATATATAAAACGGAGGTCATTCTTGTCCAAAAGCATCAAAAAGTTCCGGTTTCTAAAGTTTTAAGCCAAATAGGAAACTAACTAAGATTTATTCTTTGATAAAATAATTTTCCTTCCATTTATTTTCTTCAAAGCACCTTCTAACAAATACCAAAATTAGAACAATTTTTCATAGATTGTTCTGATATGTAAATTTTTTCTATATTAAAAATCATTTAACATATTCAATATTTAACATTAAAATTTCAATATATAATTTATAAGTTGTAAGTAGAGCTAAGGCTATATTTCTTAATATAAATTCTATTTTTGAATAAATATCTCTGTTAAAGTGGCACAGTTGCCTTAAGAAGATATATGCCTTGATAGGAACTCAACATACTTAGACACTAATTGACAAGTTTATACTTGCCTCCAGGTCTCATTGTGAGCGATTCAACGGACAGGAAAAAACGTGTCGCTACTAGGTGGCGTCCAACAGACAGTCGTATTTAAAATCACGTATTACGGATCGTTGCTATTTTATCCGGCTTGCAAATCTATATTGGAGTTGAGTGTAGTGAATATATTTTATTTTATTTGTATATATACTAAAGTGCGCATTATCTCTTTCATACTGTCAGTGTTTTACTTACTAAATATTATTATGAATTTTCTATAAACGTGTTTTACTTAAAAATAAGTGTTTGTTTATTTTTTGTAATGGACAATGACACGCAAGTACACGAGGAAAATAAATATTCCAGCGCCTGCTATGGATAAATGCAAAATTTTCTGGAACAAAATAATCCGTAGGTATGAAATGTCAGCAAGGACATTCAGAAGACGTTATGTAAGCAAAAATACTGAAAAAATACTCTAGGAAAATACTTACCTGCTACACTGTTTTATTTCAAAGCATAACTATCCTCATCACAAAAAAATATGTGGGCAATTATCCCACAACGTAGGCAAGTAGCCTCTTTCTCAGAGGTCGAAGAAATCATAACATTTTCTTACATATTTAGAATAAATACTTGCTTTTTATTTAAATCATTCACATTAAAATTATTTACGTAATGTTTTTTGTTTCTATAACGTAAATTTGTTTTCAGAAAGTCGGGCTTCTATTCGACTTTTAAGCAATATATTTATTTCCTTCTACCATTATTACATATGGATCAAAAATAAAAATGTATTACGTAACAGTTCATTTCTTTTTATTTACACCTTTTGCTAATTAATTTATAACTGGAACGACTATGACTGAATTTATAACTGAATCGGTTGTAGAGAAATAAAAACAGATTGGCTCAAATGAATAATGATTATTGCACCAGGCAAACAGACCTAAATTTTTGATAACGCCTATTTCAGAAGACATTTATTTAAAGTTTTAGTCGCTATCACACCACCGACCGTCGACCGACTTTAGGCAACTAATCTGATTGTTCATGAAGTTCGTGAGAAATTAATTTACCTAAAAACCCGGTTTCACAGGTATGTGCTATAATAAGTGCGGGTTAAACAAATCCTACTAAGAATTGAACTACAAGGCGAATATGAACGAAATTCAGTGAATACGTGAACGCGTAACATATTCAGGCCAAAGGATAAAAATTACATATGACACTTTAGCTTTATTTCATAATATAATATGAACATGTCTCAATCTGAAATTCCACCCACGTTCTGGAACTTAATCTCTTTTTTATGAAAATGTATATCTGATGTACATATGGAAAATAAGTATGAAATATAACTGTCGAGTCGCTTCCTTTCTATCATGCCGGGAGGCAAAAAAGTATAACCCTTTTCGATTCGCAAAACAGGGTATGCAAAATATATTGAAATGACAAGCAAGTGTTATAAAATAAGTTTATAAAATTGTAACTTGACCAATTTATATCCATTTTTGGTTTAAATATAATGTCATATAGACTGAGGTTAGAATACTGAATATGTTGAAATATTTTTGAGAAGATTTACGGTTTAAATAAGATTAAAATAGAAATTGTGTAATAATTCGAAGGCTAAAAAACGCTGGAACAAATGCAAATATTAGTATTTTCTGAAAATGACATATGATTGTATTATTTCTAATGTTCATTTGTATATGTTTAATTTTCGCAACTCTCTGCTTTAAAAACAACATTTATAAATACAGTAAAAGAAAGAAAATTTAATAAAAGGACATATATATTTTTAAAACCTTAGTAAAAACTCTCATTGGAATCGAATTGTTTAAAATTCAGTTTAAATAACCCCATACTGCATTGAAATAATCATTTAAGTTAAATGCCAAAATCATTATCAAGTTGGTACGTATATTTTACTTTTAATATTTTTAGTGGCATATACCTAAGTCAAAATAAATAGGAAGATGAAAAAGTTTACTTGTAAAATCGGATATTCAAAAAATTTTGACAGAACCAGATGTTCTTGTAAGAAGATATCTACCTTCCACCTTAGTCATTTTGTGGTCCATTTTTTCGGCTATATCTTTCATATTACTAAAGAAAAGTTTGTAAATATCGATTTTTCTATTTTCTCTCGTATATGAATAGATGGGTTACTTAGGTTATATTATAAAAATATGTATTCCTACAAACAAATTCATGAGAGAAAATCTTCTATTCAAATTGTTTAATTTATATTATTATAAATTAACATCTCCCTGTTCAAATAAGCTACGTGTAGATTTGATTTTTTTAATCTTGGAAAACTAAAAAAACCATAATTTCTTGCTCTTTAAAATGGTTGTCTCCTCTTTTCCAAAAATTATAAATGTTAACAATGAAATAGGTAACTGAGACAACTGAGAGCCAACTGAAAGGGAAGCTCCCTTTGAAAAAGTTATTTCTTGATTCATTGATTTTATGCCAAATAAATGTAAAATAATCATCCCAATATAATTGAGCCAACTTATCCAATGCACATAACAGCAATCACCCAATAACTTCAAATGTACAATCGTCTACTGATATTGCCTATTTTGATATTTTTTAAAGTATTTTGACTATATATTTGCTGTTTTATGGTCCTAAAAGACGTTCAGCAGTAAGAAAGAGGAAATCTGAATAAGTATCTACTTACACCATTGCCCAATAAAATTATAATAGATGAAGAGAATGATATGTAACTTTAAAAAACAAAGACCAAAATCGGAAAAGTGTCGAAAAAAATATAAAATAATTAGCAGAAGCCAGGTATTGGGATCGAATACAAGAAATAATTAAAGCGTTTGCATCGCGTGCTGTGCGTCTAATGATTAAGATTGAATTCGGTGCTCGCACTGTCAAGTTGGATCCACAAAGCTTGCACAAATATCAAAGAGTGTTTGAATATTTATTGAAAATTTTTGATTGACACTACGATTTTAAGAGTCAATTTCTTATCTGTGAGGTGCAACCTATAACTTTACATTTCCTTCAAATGTCTGTTATAAATAAAAATAATTTTGTAGTGAATATGACTAATGTACTAGCTTGACTAATAATAAGCTTGGTCTTATAGTGAGTTATTTGTTTATTGATATTAAAAATCCTTAGCAATCTACCACTATGATACCCGTCTGTCTCTAATGGATCTCTTTAAAAAATAAGAATTTAATTTAACCATAAACAATTAATCGGATCAGTAATAAATGAGTCTATACAATTTGGTATTAGGAATGTATGCTAAAAATATTATTATACAATTTGCATATCTTCAATATAAAGTCGCCATTTAATACGCGGTGAGAAACATAGAAAGCTCATTCCTATACCGGATATTGCGTTGGATGTATTCAGGAAAATACTGACTAAGCCGGATGCTCCATATAAGATTCTATCTTACGTGTTACCATTTTTTGCTTTTCTTCAATACGCATTTCATACTTCTCGCATTATGTTATTGGATTTATATGAAATGACATCTACGTGACGTGAAATCTCTTATTGTCGCTTATTAAATTCGCTTACGGTAAAGTGGATTGAGTGTTTTATTTCCGTTAGCAAATTGAGCGGTGATTTTTAAATAACCAGATTACGGTTCGTGAAATATTGAAAACATAACTTAGTTCAACATATACGAAAGCTTGTTATAGTAGTACTAAGGGAAACGACGTGAATATATTTCGACAGAAGTCATTTAAGTAAAGTTATGTGAAATAGAATTTTGTATTTTGGTACAATTCATTTTACGGCACCGCTTTGATAATATTTTTTTTCAAACAATTTGGAAATATTAACATTAGTACTTTGAAAACATTAGTATTTAATAAATGTATTTTTATTTTAATTTAAATTGAACGTTATAATTATTTATAATAAATAACATTACATTTTTAATTTATTTAATTAAATATACTGTACTAAAAATGCACCGGTTACAGTCGACAACAATGTGCCCCTTTCCATGAATTATATTCACCTCTATATTTTTATCATCGGATTTTAGTAATTCTTTCCGTTCCATAACCTTCTGTATATTATATGAACTTAAAATTTTACTTAATTTCTTTTCTCACCTGTGTACACCATGGGGTTTGTGTGGATCACAACTTTATGTGGTGGTGCACAGGTGCACAGCAAACCCCCGGTTCAATTCCCGGCCGCTTGTCGAGCAAAGCTGGAGTGACGTTTTTATTAGCTGTAGAGATTGCTCTCATGAAAATAAATCGGCAATATACATACATAATTATTAATGTACATAATATTGAGTCCATATCCGTAAATTAAACATTTTAGTCCTTTGATTTTTGTTAAAAATCAAAGAATGTACTCCAGAAAAAGTGTACACAATTTTTTTGGAGTACATTATATTAATCCATTTTACAATAAAGTAACGATCTTCTGTTTATCCTTCGAATGTAGATAATTTTAAACTTTAAGGTAGATATTATTAAATGAAAAATTATTGATAGTTAAAAACTATTTAGTATATGAACGTCTAAATTACAACAATTTATCATTAATAGTTTTTCTATTTCAATTTCTTCATCATAATAATATAAAGTTGTATAAATAAATAAAAGTTTAATATATTTTTGTGTAGATCTACATTTCTTGTAAAAATTATAATACATTACACATAAGCTATATTAACAGTATTTTGTCGAAACCATACTAGTAAATGTGGACCTTAAAGAATTGAGGTATATTCTATAAAGGAAACGTTAATTTTAAATCACATCATGAACTTTGAATATTCATGAAGATTTTAAGGTAGAAGAATTTATATTGTATATGCTTTTGTCACCGTAGAGAATGTCATTAACTTGGTATAAAATATACAAAATAATAGAAGCAAAGAATAAACAATTATAAACTAAGTTTTCAATCTGTCAATTAAAAATAGAAGAAAAGAAATCGACTCAATTTTGAAGTGGTTTAGTGCCGAAAGCCCTTTTTAACACAAACAGTATGAAGAATAAATTTGATGTGGTTAGATTTTCACTTTAGCGTGACATACATCAGAGAAATGTATAATTAATATATTTCATTAGATAATACATTTCCAGAGCAGAGGATATTTTACCAGTTACGTTTTGTTAATTCTATTTACAAAATCATACCCGACATTAGCATCGGCAGAACCAGGTCAGGTTGAACGTGTTTTTAATATAAAAAAATATTCATTGTACATTGACATGCATTTTATCTGTAAATATTACATAGTCGAAACTATACTTTTCCTGTCTTCTTTTGATTAATTTTTTATACCTACCTTTTTAACAACTTTAATTTATATTCTTAAAGTTTTTTCCAGTTCATGACATAAAAATCGACCACGTGCGTGTCCAAATACAAACAAAGTAGGATTCCGTAGTTATATATATATATATATATATATATATATATAAATAAATATATATATAATATATATATATATATATATATATATATATATATACACGTTTAAAATTTCTAGTAAAACATTTGTATTAACCCAATACAAAAACGCTTTTGATAATTTTTTTTTGTCTGTGTCACTACTGATGTGGTAAAAAAACTATTAAAAATTACGATTTAGTAATTTAATATGCAAAGCTTCAATAATTTATAAAATAGCTTAATTAAATACAGTTGTGAACACAAAATCCCTAATAAACGTTTTGAGCTCCTTTTGATGACAACGAAAAGAAAGCTTCTAAGTAGTCCAAAAGTGAGTTGACATATTTTTAATATACATAAATAATAAGCAAACGTTATATATGAAGAGTAATAAATTTTCAACAAAATAAATACTTACATGTAACATACACGAATGAGACGTATACAATGAAAAATATGCAGCGAAACATACGCACGAAATCAATACGAAAGTATACATGCAACGAAACATATGGTAATTTGACAAATTTTCCTTGAAAATTTTATTAAATACTGAATACAAAAATACACAGTTTTTCACTTTTTATGACATTGATATTGGTTGATTCTTTTCAGCTGACTGCGAATATACGCAGTAGATTTTCAAATACTGTGATTATTCAATATTCTTACAAAATTTTATGTAATAGACTTGAGCACTAAATATAATAATGCCAGGAATAGAAAACATATTTTCATAATTTTTACATTAAAAAAATTTTCTATATGTGAGATTTTTAATGGACAGTTGGTGGACATTATTGTGAAAATATCGAGAACAATTTTATACAAATTCCGCAACAAATATTTTAAGAATCTCTGTGACTTGTAGTTTCAAACAATATTCCACGTATATAATCCAGTACTCAATTCGTCCTCTGAAACATTTACAGTTGGGCATGTGGAGTGTTGTAGAACTAATATAGGATATAAATCCTCTTAAATCGAGATATAAGTAAACTGATTATTTTGTGGATATTTTCAGCATTATCTTTAGAACTATCCCACAAGGAATGGCAAAATTATCTGGATACTCTTTACCTAAAGAGTTGCTCTCTTAGTTAATTCCGCACAAAATGCATGATTTAAAAAAAATTCGAAAACTTAGACTGTCTCCTTTAAAATTTTTATGGTGAAGCCAAAGAGAAAGATAAGATTTTAACATTCTTTATATGTAGGCACGAAAGTTTGTATATTATATATATATATATATATATATATATATATATATATATATATATATATATATATATATTAGCAAACCCGGCGAACTCCGTTTCGCTACCAGATGGCTTCGTTTTTGTAACATTTCGTTTGGGGATTAAAAGATGAAGAAAATTTTTTTTTTTTTATATTTGAAAAGGAAAAATTTTATTTCATTTCACAACAGCAATGAATTCATTTCGATTACAAAAATGAATTGTAATTTAGTTGAACTTCTCTAAGTAAAAAATTAAAGTGAATCCAAAGTAAATACTGAATCGAAGCGTTATAGATGTCCGCAAATTATCCGTTTCATTGAAGTGCTCTTTGGCAAACCACATTTTTTGTTTTTTGGTCTGACGTTAACACAAACAAAGCGGATGGTTTCCCAATTCGTGAACACGCAACGTATAGCTGCCCATGTGAAAAACAATGATTTTCTAAATTTATCCCGCAAACACTAAGCGATTGGCCTTGCGACTTGTTAATTGTCATTGCGAACGCAAGGAGAACCGAAAATTGCAATCGTTTGAAGTCAAACGGAAGATCAGTCGGAATTATTGGTATTCGAGAAATACATACATTTTCACCTGCGTACATTCCGTTAATAATGGTTGCCTCAATCAAATTCGGCATAAGTCTTTTCACCGCAAGTCGAGTACCGTTGCAAAGTCGCGGTGGATTCAAATTACACAATATCATAATAACTGAACCAACTTTGAGTTGCAAGTTATGTGGTGGAAATCCTGGTAACTACAGAGAGTTCAAAAACTCCGTTGGATAATTTAAATTTACTATATCATCGGGATTTGTTATGGAATCAACGGATTTGTATGTCACCAAATAGCCCGCGATTTTTGATTGAATGGTGAAATTCAGTGCGTGTGCATCATTATTCTTTGCGGCTAGAATTGCTTGTTGACTTAACCAAGCATAATTCTGATAATTCTCACTAATGTTTGGGAAAACATTTTCAATAAGATCTAATTGAGAGTCTACAAATCGACAAAAGTCGTTGGTAAGAGTAATTAATCCAGTTGTCGCATCAACTGGGACTTTTCCATTTCCAACAGCTAACAATTGTTTGGAAAATTGTGCAGCACTTTGACCATTTTGAAGTTGAACTCTCATATAAGTGGTTAGTGATAATTTTTTTTACGTTATTCCACAAAGGTGATGCCTTCAGGCAAGCATTCATTTCATCTGCAGGCGTTCCACGGGGAATTACTGGCAACGTCTGCCTGAAATCGCCTGCCAACAATATCATCAAGCCGCCAAAGATGTTGTTATTTCGCCGAAGATCCCTCAGTGTGAAGTTAAGTGCTTCAAGTTATTTCTTATGTGCCATTGTGCACTAATCCCAAACAATGAGCTTGCATTGCATCAACAATTTTCCTATTGCACTGGTACGGGAAATATTGCATGTTGGAGTATCAATTATGTTTAAATTGAGTGGCAAGTTAAGCGCAGAATGTGCAATACGACCGCTATCTAGAAGAGTCGCCGCAATTCCACATGATGCTAACGCCAAAGCGTTGGTTGTGAAGGGAAACATGTGGTGATGATAATTGCGAACAGCGTTCGTATTTGGTACGCATTTGATGAAACAACTGAATCCGCAAGTGTTAAATCCCAATGAAAATCGTTCTCCAGCAAACCCAATAGTTGACATGCTTTTCGATATGTTTTTCATTGGTTGCCATTCACAGTTTTCAAATGCGTAAATGATTTTGGTCCACGTACATCTACCAACAGCGGTCGCAAATAAAAACATTCATCATTTCTAGGATAAACAGTATACATGCGACCTAGCGCATCAGTGTAAAACACCTGTGGCCAATCTGGAACTGGGGTTCCTTGTTTGTGACATTGTAATTTCTTTGTTGATTCATTAAAAGTGTAGTACTTGGGCATTTCAACGTACATCAGCGTCGCTGCAAATGAATCTGCTTCACCCATTGCAAAGAAGCTAGTCAATGTTGTCGATGGTGGTCTCTCAGCTCGTTGTGCCGCATTAGCCTCAGTGAAGTAAACTCTTTGTCCATTTTCCAAGTGCACTGCTAAATGCACAACTGTGGGATATCTTTCATGAATTTGAAATGACAATAATCGCCACAGTGCTTCATTAGTACTGACGTATCTGCCCATTTGGAAGTTGCTGATTTCGTCATTCGCATTTTCCGACGCAATACCAAACACAGCCATGTCGCTGCCTTTTGTGACGTACTTGCACAAATATTTGACTGATTTGGCCGAATGACAACTCTCAACGTTCGCATGTGTTTCGAAAATTCGTGATAGCAGCGGGCAATATGGTACAATAAATTCATTTCCGATCTCAATCTCTTGACTTTGAACTTTAACTTTGATAGTTCAACCATTATCTTCTTTTGAACGCCGACGATAAAATGGATATCCATCGTTCCCTGTGACTGACGCCTCGTTCCTGTCGCGGATATCGTTTTTTGCACTTTCCATCAGCCATGCAAGGCGATAATGGATTTAATGCACCGCACGGTCCATGCACCATCTGTGTCGTCACAATGTCGTGTAGATGGGGATCAGTGACTGGATCAGGAATTTCAGCTGATATGATGTCATCCACTTCATTTGAATGTAATTTGTTCAGCAACCAAATTTGGATATGAGCATGCGGTAGTCCACGCTTCTGCCATTCCACCGAGTACATATAACAACATGTGTCACCAAAAACTCGATACTTAGCAAGCACATCCATCATAACCTTGAGTTTTTGCTGAAATACTCTGGCGATTATGTCATGGCGATCTTGCGGTTTTTGGCCCGGGTCCAACTCACGTTCAATTTCCGTCCACTTCGGATTGCGTGTGAACGTAATAAATAAATCCGGAGTTCCGTAATTTTGCACATACGTCATAGCGTCTTGAGCGTATTCGGGCATGTGGCGTGGGCTTCCGATATAAGATGATGGGAGAATCGTCAGGCGTCCAATATTCTGAACATTACCATCTGAATGAATAGCATCACGCAAGTGTATATAGTCCTCAGATCGTAGCTTTGCCTGATTGAATCGGACGAACGCTAAACGGTCTCGACTTTGACATACATGTCGACAGCGAATTGCTCGAATAGCCGACGGCACTTCAGAATGACATTTTCCTCATGTGTACGAATCATCATACGATACGCATAGTAATTCATTGCGCTTAGATTTTTGTTCGTTGAAGCGCCTGAAAATGCAAAATTAAATGGATTGTTAATGGAAACCAATAATAGCAATAATTAGTGTGTGAATATTGTACCTGTAATTGGATCGACCATCTTCAACGTGATGTCGTATCCGTCTTGCCCTTGCCAGTAAATGATTGGATATTGTAACGCATCGTACAAACGATGTGTCTCGTTTACACGATGCGTGATATTGCTTCTTCGCTGAACGACAATGTCTCGTGATTTATTTGTATCGCCAACAATAATTGCAGCAACATTATCAACGGTGGGTGCATTGAATCTTCGCACATGTTCAACTGTTGGGGTACGATCCGCTCTTATGACAAATTTGTGCGTATCCGATGGCATTCGTTCCAATGCTGTTTTGAACATATTAACCACAGCGTTATTAGCGTGAAAAAATGCTTGCAACTGTTCAATAATTCGTCTCTTTAACTGTTGTGTTCCCTATATATTGCACCGCACATTCATTTGATCCACCATCGAAGAAATGAAATATATTTGCAGAAATTGATGCGGTTCATCTGGTGTTGGCACCATTGAACCATGCAAATGATATATTTGTCCTTGTATCTGTACATGCAAACAATCATTTGTTGAACAATACGGTGTGACTTCTGATCGTGTGATGGTGTAGTGTGTGGTATATGTGTAGTTGTTATGTGTTGCAATTGATTGTGTTGGTGTGACTGATTGGTGTGAGTGATTGGTTGTGTGTGATGTATCTTTTACCTTGCAAGTCGGCATGAAGCCGCCTTCTCGAATGATATTAGCTCCAAAGGAAGTCATGCGAAAGCAGTTATTGTATTCAAGGATGCGTTGAAGAAAATGGTTGGAATCGGGATCACTTCCATCGAACAATGGTTTCAGTGGCTGTGGTGGTGTAAGTAATGGATGCAGATTGACTTTTCCACTTGCGCAGCACAATCCAGCCGTTTCTCTTTTGAACTTTAACGCATTGCAATATCGGCATACAGTCGTCATTGGTCCAATATCTAAATTGTCATCATCACTGTAGTTCGCAGTGGGATCATATTGGAATGCCAAGCGATTGTATGATGCCAATGATCTTTATGTGCTCACGCGTTGTCTCAATCGGCCATTTTCTCTTATTGTATTTTGTCTTTCTTCCCTTAAGTTCTGTGAATACACTTGTTGCTGGCTTGCATATCTTGTGCGGCGGCCGATGTTCGCACGTCGTCCTGTAGGCAGTTTGGACTATGGACAGACTGATGAATTTAACCTCAAATGCACGATCCACATAATTTACATAGTTGCAAAATAATGACAAATGCCTGCTGTTGAAATTGACTAAAAATTTGCACAATACGCGTGATTGTTTTGATGGTTTCCAATTGAACTGTTAGGAAACGAATAACTTTAACCTCAATTTCACAATTTCACAGTGAACACAATACCGGTTTTAAGTTAGCGTTTGAAAGAACGTGCGCATAATAAATGTCACATGAAATTAACTGAGCAGAGTACAATGAGTAGCTGTCAAACAAAGTATCTAGCACCGGCGCCACCTACTTAAAATACTGGCGCCATCTGCTCTACAACCATGCAAAATCATATTGGTTTGTAGTACATGCTATGTATCAGGGATGGCGCTGTATGTGAAAAATTATTTTCCCTGTTTTCCTGCTTTTCTGTTGAAATTTTTCCTGAATTTTGTTTACTATAAACCTCACGGAGCCAGAAACCTTTCCAACGAATGTAAAACCGTGGAAATCGGTTCGTGCGTTCTGGAGTTATAGCGTCAGGAAAGGAAACCCGACTATATAAATATATATATATATATATATATATATATATTTATTTATATATGTATATATACATGTCTCCGAAATATTTCTTTGCAGCCGTCTTCATTTCTTCGTAACTGGAAAATCTCCGTCCTCGAGGTATTTTATCAAAATTGAAAAGAGGTTTATTTCTTCAAATCCTGTCTCAGCGAGGGAACGCCTTGCAACTCGCGCAGTACAGACGGGCGTATTGTCTTGCAAAAGCAGGTCTCCTTTCGCCAGTTTGCTTCTCTTTTTCTCGACAACAACTTGACGCACTTGGGTGTAATGCGGCGTTCACAATGCAAGTAGTCTCTGTTAATTGTAGCAGTTTTAGGTAGGTAGTCGATGAACAAAATTTCTTCACAATTCCAAAAATAGTCCAAAATTTGATATTTGTAAAAATATTTGGGTTTTTATTAATTTTCGTGATTTATTTTACATATATTCTCATTCTTTTGCTTCCTGTAATTTTGACTGATTCTATAAAGTAGAAAATAATAGAGTTAAGAGTGTTGTACTTATTTTCAGTATTTGAATATTTAAAAAAATCTCCATAAATGTCACTAAATTCTATTATATTTAATTTTTGAAAACAATCTATCACTCTTGATTGCAATAAATATGAGGTTGCATTTTCGTGACACAAAATTATCAACTGTATAAAATGAGCTCATTTTGTAAATAGAAAATGTATCTTAAATGAATTAAGCAAACTCAGTCTAATTTACGAAATAATTTCTAGTTTTATCGATCTTTATGTAAATAACATTGCAATAATTGTAATTAGAGTTCATTTCGTGTTTTAATTTTAAAACTATTTAATTGCAAATATTTATTTTGGATTTAAAATAAATTAATATCATGCAAATGTAGTAAATATGTACATCATACGTAGCTTTGAGGATATTGAAAATCAAATAATAGTAAAAAAGCAGATTTTTGAAACCTTTCTTATTGTATAGTATTTATACTCCATTTACTTATCGTCAGCCTTACTTAAGTATATAGCCATGATACTTCCGCAGCCAAGATAAATTAAATAATGCCATATTCGTAAACATCTGACAGTAAATTTTAGAATTTTAAGGCTATGCGGGATATATATATATATATATATATATATATATATATATATATATGTATATATATATACTGGGTTTTAATCAACCATCATTACCTATACAAATGAAATTGATAAATGTCCTGAATGTTTTATTAAGGAGGCAAATATTCGATAATACACAAAAAAAAATTTGTTTTGGACATAACTAATTGAATATTAACAATTTTTCTTTAGATTTATTTAAGTAAATTGCGGTCTTGACTAGTGTTATTGTACTTTTAATTTGTCGTTATTTGAAATCGTTTAAAACAAGTTTTTTAGCATCCAGTGGTTCTTGGGAATATATAATATTATATATTGATTTTTAAAACATAATGAAAAAGAATGGAAAGGATAAGGACACCGTCCGGCGAATACGGTAAAGGACTAGATATTACTTTCTGTTTGGATTTTGAAAGATCTATATTTTTAATAGACCGAAATATTGATATCATTACTTACAAAAATCAAACTTGCATAACTTTAAACTATACCGTTTTAATTCATATATAGATATAAAATTAAATATTTTTCACTTTTGTTATTACTAGCTTTTTCTCGCAGCTCCTTCCGCTTGGAAATTGGGATTTGAACTCTAGCGATAGAATGGTTTCCTTTCCCGTAAAGTACATAATTACTCTTCATCCTAGATTAATTAAAATATAAAACTTCCTGAATTATTTTATTTATTTTCTAAAGAGATCGCATATGAAAGATACTGTCTATTGAACAAATCATTATGAACACATAAAAAATATAGAAAATTGTAAATTTCTAAAAAAATATACATTGAATTTGATTCCCACATGTAATATTGTCGTTATGTTTGCGTTTTATTAGTTTTCAAAAGTATTGTGATACTTAATTATTGTAAAAATATGGGCACAAATAAGAATTGTGACCCAGCCACTAGACAAATTAGCATAGTACTTTGTGTCCGTAATTGGTCTTACAAAAAGAGGGCTGATCATTTCAAATATTTTAAAACTGAACTTTTTAACGTAACGTCATTGGGAAGACCAAAACTTTATACACATCATCTTGTGAAGAACCTTCGATCAACCTTTTAACAAAATTTGATACATTCAAGAAATTTGAATACATTTGAAGAGAAGTTTTTTGCAACGAAAATTTATTTGCATGTATAATACGAAAAACCTTGCAAATGCAAATCAATTTGGAAGATTTCCAGAAGAAGACCGTTTTTGGTGAAGGAACATTGCAAAACTTATTTAGATTTTGCGATAAAGTATGGCAATTGAACGGAAAAGCAGGGGAAAAACATCTTATTTTGAAACGAAACGAAAATAAATAAATTAAGTTGAGATCGAAAATAATATGCCCATCGACTTACTAACCAAACCTTTAACCCTAGTTATGCAAATAAATTTAAGTAGGAGTGGGTAACATTAGAGTTTGGGAATACTTCTCGACACATGGTTTTGAATCAGTAACAAAAATTGAAGGCATGCTAGATCATTTTAAATGTACGGAAAATTTAAAAAAACACACTGCCTTCCCTATACTTTTGAAAAATTGCCAGTACTATGCAAGTTTCAGCATAATAATAACACTAAACATTCTGCTCATTCAGTGGAAATGTTCCTGCCTGTACATCAAATCACAACAGCCTGAATTTAAATTCTACACAAAACTTTTGGAATAAAGTTTAAAAGAGTGAAGCCGCTAAATGAACAAGTAAACATTTTGAACACACTGTATGATGCCTTTATCGAATCTTGGAATGCTTTTTCTACCGATATATGCCAAAATGTTCAGTGAATTCCAAGGCAGTAATTGTAACTAAGGCAGATCCCATGAAATATTAATAGACACTATCGTAAGTAGTTTAGACATAGTTTTAATTTTTTTTAAATTCTAAATAAAAGTTTGTTGCATACTATAATAAATGTTCTTAATTAAAAATTCTTTATTATTTTTCCGATTTAAATTAAATAAATCAATGGAGGTTTCATGTTTTGCATTACCTAGTACAATGTATCAAAATGTACTAAAATCGCTTTATTTGGACATCGATAAATTTAAAAATCGGAAAGCTAAATGTAAAATGTCACCTACCTTTTTACCCAATATTGAGTGTATATGAACACAAAGGTATCCGTACGAGAAAGTCTTAAAGAATATTCCGATAATTTCTTAATATTAAAGAAATGAAATTGTTTAATCAAAGTTAATGCCAATAGAAATTAAAATAAACACTCATAAAACAGTAATTTTTAATGCGGAACTTAAATAAAACTTTAAAATAAGAATATTCCTTTTCAGAAAAATCGTATTCGACTGTTAATTCCCAATGATAACGTATAAATCTGATACGTTATCATTGGGTATTAATATAAGAGTGGTGTTGTTACATAATATGTTATTAGGTTAAGTTGTTTTACTTAATGCAAAATTATAGTAATGAGCAAATTCTGACTAACGAATTTAGATTTTAGACTAATATTAATATTGAATATATTTGGCTTTAATTTTGTAGAAATTCATTATTCACAAATAAATGAAACTACGTGATGTAGTATTATTTCTACTTTCTTTAATTTCTTTACCACGACCTAGGTTTCGTTGTATTACAACATCTTCAGGTGGGAGATAATACTACATCACGTAGTTTTATTTAATTACCAATATTAAAATTTTTGGTCAAAAGAGAATTGAATATATTAGGGTTTCATTGGAAGCCGATAGGGATTTATTTACAGAAAATTCTTCGTAATATTAATTCATAAATTTATTGATTTACTTGTCCCTAAAATTCAATAATTCTTTGAAATTTTTCACAAATACACAAAATGTGGTATTGCACGAGTAATTTTTTATACATTCATTTGTTTCCATAAATGTTATCGATATTAATCAATAGTAAATATAAATAACAAAACATTTCTCTTCCTTTAGTTTATATCTTAAGTTAAAAAAATTATTTAAAAAAAAAAAAATATTTTATAAAAACCATTAGAAATTGGTCAACGTACAAATGATTACTGATTATTTGATGATGCCGATTTTAGAAATGAACTATTCGAAGTCTGAGTCATCGTTATGCAATCAACTGTCAACAGACTTTTGGGCAAATACTATGATTTCTTTTGAAATTCGATAAGAGAAAATGTTTTAAAATTTTTCTGAAATCTCTATTTTAAAGGGCAGTGCGTCGCTAAGGGCGAGTTAAATAAATGCTACTAAAATTTTAACTACAAGGCGGAGCGGAATGAAATTTATTATAAATATATCTTAGAAATGTACAAGGAATATGAAACCTACAGAACATAACAGGTCGCAGTAAATATTTGAACGCGTATCGTGTTCGGATCAGCGGATAAATATTACGTGTGATACTTTAGCTTTATTTAAAAATAAAATAAGAATATCTATCAATATGAAATTCAATTCATGTTTTCAAATTGAATCTATTTTTCTGAAAAAATATATAAAAGATACATATGGAATATAAGTATGAAATCTATAATTGGCGAGACACCTTCGCTCCATCATTCTAGAAGCCGAAAGGACATATCTCATCTCGATTCCCAAATCGGATTGTGTAAAATATATGAAAATGACAATTTCTCTAACTTGTATAAATTTATATACACATTTAGTTTAATTATAATGTTACGCAGACAAATCTTAGGATACTAAATACCTTAGAATATTTTAGAGAGGTACTTTTTAAATAATAGTATAATGGTGAAAAGGAATACACGCAATCTGGGATCAAAACTGTGTGAAAAATAACTCTTTTTATTTTGTCTATATATATAGGACAGATCTATAGATGTATATATGAGTGCGAGATTCTTCGTAAGTCTTTTCGCGTAAAGTTCTTTAAAGAATTATAATAGGTTCGTCGTAGATTCGTCTTCTGTTATCCAATGTATTTCAGTCTAAATTACAGTCTTGTAACTGTATTCAATAATTTTTGGTTAATATAAGTTTATAGTGCCACCATTCTACGATTCTTCAAACTGGATAGTGAGTTAGTTTAATGTACCTTGCAAATGGTGATAAAATATAACAGTATACATGGTCCATGATATTGATATATTTAATCGATACTTGCTTATATTAATTTGCTTGATCGCACTAACTCTAGGTAGTCTTCAGTCTAACTTGATTTGATATATTTATTATATGTTCTGATTGAAAATAGCAATGTTTTAAGTGTAAATAGAACTTAACGGAGATGTGTTAAATAGGTAAAATAGAAGAGCGGTTAAAACTATTGTTAAAGGAACTCTTGTGTTGAAACAGAAGATTAAAAACATATTTGTAAACCGTAACATTTGGAAAACAGCAAAAATAGCAACGCAGGGTGGAGTAAGCCTAACGTCATAACTAGTATCTTTATAAGCGTGCACCTATATAAATCGCAGTTTTCGCGGCAGGAATGATGAAAGATAGCATTTGTCGTAAATATAATAACATATTTTATAGTCAAAAAACTGGGAGTACGTTACGCTGCATAATTCTAAAACCAATCACTGAGTTATCGACGTGAAATAGTTTTTGATATAATTTGAACAAATAGTAGTTTTCTCCCGATACAGGGCAAATCTGTTTCTTTAACGCCGAAAAGTAATATTTTTAAGTTAAGTGATATTTATCAATGATGTGGCCCCCAGAATCAACGAGTTGGATGAAACTCATGAAAAAAGAACATAGCTTCCTAATATCTAAAATGATATTAAAATGATTGTCCCCTTTTTCCAAAATTTTAAAAATTGTTGCCAATAAAATTAAAATATGAAAGCTCTCTCTTTAAAAAAAAACTCTCTTTAAAAAATATTTCTTTTATCTTTGGTTTTCTTCCAAATAATGTAAAAAAATAATAATTCAAATAAAATTGAAGACATTTTGGAAGGCATCTAACATCAGTCCGCCAATAGCCACAAATATGTAACCATCTACTTGTAGTGAAAATGTTGACATTTTAAAAATATTTTCAACAAAGCTTTGCTGTTTTACGCTACTAAAGTTTGTTCAGAAGTAAGAAAGAGAAAATCAGAAAAAGTATCTATTTAAGCGATCGCCAAATATAACTATAATAAATGAGAAAGAGAATAAGACAAAACTTCAAGAAACAAAGATCAATATTTGAAAGAAGTCCAAATAAATTGAAAACAGTTCACAAAACTTGACAGCTTTACATAGTATTTGATGATTCAATTTAGATTCGACGGTCTAAGTGTCAAGGTTGGATCCACACAGCTGGTATGGATATCGTTCGGTAACATTCCAATAATTGTATTTATAAAAAATTCAATTATGTTGATACTCCGATTTTAGGAGAATATTTCTTATCTGCCAGGTGCAACTTATCTCCTTGCATTTCTAATACGTCTTTTGTAATTGAAAAAAAGTTTTTAGTGAATATGATTAAATTTATGAGTTTAAACTTCTTGAATTATTTTTTTAATTATATTAAAACATCCCTGGAAATTTGGCGCTGGGAAAACCCTTCTGCTTCTGGTGACAATAAAAACATGATGTTAAATTAAATTATTTAATATTGCCTATTGTTCACTAGAGATTTAAAATAATAAAATAAATTTATCATATTATGAAAGTATGGAATTCAGTTATTCATATAAAATTAATGAGGTCAACAATTAATAAGTCAATACAATTTTTTTAGGAATGCATGTTAAACATATTTGCATATCTCCTATATCAAAGCGCTATTTAACACAAGGTGAGAAAGTTCATTTCAGTACCGGATATTACGTTGGGTGTATTCAGGAAAATGCTGACTAAACCGAATACGCCTTATAAGATCCTATCTTGTGAGTTACCATTTTTACTGCTTTCTTTTCTACGCATTTCAGACTCCACGTATTATGTTATTGGATTTATATGAAATGACGTATACGTGACATGAAATCTCTTATTGTCGCATATTGAGTTCGTTTACGGTAAAGTGGATTGAACGTCCAATTTCCGTTAGCAAATTATACGGTGATTTTTAAACAACCAGATTACGGGTCGTGAAATATTGAAAAAATAACTTCGTTCAATATATACGAAAGCTTGTTCGAGTAGTACTTGGGAACGTGACGTGAATATATTTTGACAGAAATCATTTCAGTGAATTTAAGAGACGAAAAGTTTGCGTTTTAGTACTGACATTTTAAGGTATTGCTATTTTATTAAATGGAAATTGGAAATATGAAAACAATAGTTTTTAAAGAAGTGCATTTGTTCCTTAACCTGAATTAACTATTTGTAATTATTAATAACAAATTATATTTTCAATTTATTTAAATTAACATATTGTAGTTAAATTGCACTTGTTACAGTCGACGATGTTATGCTTCTTTCCATGAATAATATCCAACTTTATATTTTTATAAATGGATTTAAATATTTTTCCATTCTACTAATATTTTTACAATAATCAAAATTGAATATTATTAATTTTTTTCTTACCTACAACCATAGTGTTTTGATTGATCTCTACCTCACTGATTTTAATACAAGGTATACCGCTGATCCCTGGTTCAATTCCCGGCCACGGAGCAGAGGTGGAGAATTTCTTGGAAAAAGAACAAACAAAGATACTTGCATTGAATATTATTACTGAAAATTACAAAAATCATGAAAGAAACTTCATATACTCGCATAATCATTATTCATCAAGCATTATTCCCATTACCACATCAGCATTGGTGTCAGCGGTACTTTATTTAATGCTTAATGGAAACAGTCGCCCACCGTCGCATATCCGGTCAACAAATGTTTATGTGTATGGGAGACTTATGTTATCTTAAAGTTCGATTCAGATTCATCCTTTTATAATATCTGAAAAACGATGTAAATTTTCTTACTCTGATTATAATATCGATTATATAATATATAATTACCTTATATATAAATACCTTTGTTTATTACCACTTCAGGTTTAGAGAGTTCGTTGTTCATGATTTTTGCAATTTATTAATAACGAATTAAGAACAAATGATTTTCCTAAGCACACAAATATTATTTTTTTCCTAGGCAGTAATTTTTACACCAAAAGAGTTCATAATAAACAACTTTCGTTCATTTTTATTTTAATTAATCTCGGTATTGGGAGATGCTGTGGATGTTTTTTACTTTAAAAACGGTAGTTGCATCATACCGTTATTTTACTCTTACAAAAGGGAAACACAATTTGTTAAGCTTTACCCAATGCTTTTCAAAATGTAGTAAATTGCCTAATAAAATATTATAGAAAAAAGTGAAAGAAAAAAAGATGGCAGAGGGATGATTCCTTTCTGTAGTACTTTATTATTGGAAAGAGTAATTAATTGAATTTTAGGGAAACTTCTCAATGTTATAACTATTAAATTATTTTACTTCTAATTTTGTCTGTAGATGCAAAATTCAAAAAAAAACGAGTGTGCTTTAGACCCCACGATTGAAGTAAAACTTTAAATTCAGAAAATATGAACTTTAAAATGAATTTACAATTTTATTTACTTTAAACGTAGAATATTTAACGTATTGAACAAAATAATAATTTATAATAATTTAAAATCACCGTTCACGTAACGCTAGCAAACTCGCATATATATATATATATATATATATATATATATATATATCATGCACTGGCTATGAGAGGAATAGAGAAAGAAAATGTGTGCGCGCATTGCTGCTCTCTCTTGCTCCTACAGTGTGATACAGACAATAGGCTTGCACTATGTCTTAGATATACGAAACATAACTGGCTACAAGAGAAAAAGAGAAAGAAAATGTGTGCTCGCACCTCTCTCTCTCTCTCTCTCTTGTCCCTACAGTAATATACGAAACGTATCTCTCTCTCTTTCTGTCTTCATTAACTTATATCTCCCTGTCAACTACCGTTCGCCTCGCCCGAACACACTTCTCGTAACGCTCTCGTCAAGCATTCACCAGCTTACTCCCCAAGTCAAGCGTGCGTAAAGAAGTTTTACTTCAATATTTATCAGTTTTATTGCTTACTTGCTTTTGCAGGCCACCCCGCTCGTATAAAATTGTGATTTTAAACTTACTGATAGAACGACGTATTTTCCCGCGGAGTAACGCTTCCTGCTTGCTCGCAGTGAATATTAAAAAAGCTACGTAAATTGGATCCTTACATTAATATTTTATAATAAATAATCTATATGGTCGCAAAAATTGGATCAGAAACAATCCATCAGAATTCAGGTTATAAATGAAAAGACAGATACAAAGAGTCATAAATATAGATTAATTAGAAATAGAGAGATAGATTTCATACCAATTTTTTTCAAAACACGTTATATGAAATTCTTTTGCTAAGAAATTTTATTAATTTTGCCAAAATTTAAATTATTTCATCGTCATATAATAGCACTTTTTAAATGCCATCATTATAGACGTCCATATATAATGCATTAATTCCAAATCATTAATTTTTATAATTTCTCGGCCTAATTTCCTCGAAAACGATTTTGCAATGTTAATGTTTCTTTATTTCGGCCTGAAATAAGAAACTTATTGAATTGATACCCAGTGTTTATATAAAAATGATCATCTTAGATGTTATTATACAAGTTAACAATTTAACCGAAAGACATATTTTGGTACAATTTTTTTGACGTGAAAACGTATATTCGTTCAATAAGTAAAGTGATAGCCGGTCAAATTTTATTGCGATATAAAATACCGTCCGATTTCAATCGCTAATAATTACGAGGTTATTAATGCGTTAACAATGGTTGAGACTGTACCAACAACAAATAGACCATGTTCGTCTTTATTTGTCGAGTTTTTTTACTTTACCTGGGACTTCATTTGACTAGTGTAGGTGCATACGCGTGATAGTTACAAATTAACGTTATGTAAATTTAAAAGTAAATGTAACGTAAAATGCTTTGAGCTAAGGATGTTAATTCAGGTGTCATTGTAAAAAGTTTGAACAGCACTGCTAGATACCAAAATAAGACAATAACTTTTTTGGTCTTAGTTTTAATGCAAATCGGTATTAAATGGAAAATTACAAATATATTAAGGATGTTAGCTCATATGTAAATATGCTCACAATTACATAAAAGGCAGGCCAAATGAAAACTTGCAACAAAAGAAATCCAAAAATCTAAAAAATCCGGAATCAAACAAATGCGAGAGCTGTGATATCATCGAAAATAAAATGAAAAAAAACTTTGCCTGAGGGCCAAAAAAATATTCTTTTTAGCCACATGTATACAGGGTTCAGCGACAGTCCAAATTCCCACGGATCATGTGCAGGTGTCATTGGAAGGCAATACCAGGAACGGTGTCGGGCGAGTATATATTGCGATCACAGGATATCGTATGACATATGATATCGGATGACGTTTTGTCAACGTGGGGCATCAATGCGCGCAGATGTATTAAGAGTTCTACGATATATTATAATGTTATTGAGTACAAAATCGTACAAAACTCGATGTGCTATAGATCAGCTGGATTCCTATTGAAAGACACACTGCGAAACACATTTATTGGGCGTGACCAACCCAAGTTTTAGGGAACGCAGTTTCCTGGGTAATTAAATTACATATTAATACGAGACCTTTGTATTATTGTATCCCAAGGTTTTCGTGAAAAACTAGACGCGTTAATCTATGACGCATACAAATGTGTTTTGATAATATACAGATACAGATGACTCAACAAAAAAAATTAAGCAGTGTACTGTAATTTAATACAACAAATTATAATCAAGACATATGTGTTGTATGTCTGGATTCTAATATTAAAAAATTGGATTTACTATTTAGATTATTAAGGTTGTATCTACAAAATCTACGCGGATATCCCAGAGTGTTACGATATATATATTTGTGATTGATGTATATTAATTTGAGGCTAAGATTTAAGAATTATATATTTCCGGTCCAAAGAGCAATCTTGTAAATAGGTCATCGTATAATAGGATTTGTAAAACCCTACAAGGAATGTATGTAGTAATTTTGTGGATTATATTAATATCTTTATTACTTTTACTTGATTTCAAGTTTAGTTAGCTTATTAGTCAATTAACAATTAATTAATTTCTGCTATTTGGAAAATACGGCTATCTTAACCAGGCAACAGATCCTTATAAAATTATGAAGTTTTAAATTAAAAAAAAAATTAATGAAGTCAGTAATAAACGATTCAAAACAATTCTTAAAAAGTAATGCATGTTAAAAATGTATTAGCGCAATTTATATATCTGTGATACAAAACCGTTATTTAAAATGCGATGATAAATCCCATTGCGATAACAAATATTTTGCTGGATACGTTCAGGAAAATGCTGACTAATTCGGATGCACCTAGCTTAAGCCTTTAGATTTTTTTGTTTTTGTTTCTACATATTTTATACATCACATATCAGGTTATTTGATACATATGAAACAACATT
Source organism: Druceiella hillmani (assembly GCA_039881145.1). Taxonomy (NCBI): domain Eukaryota; kingdom Metazoa; phylum Arthropoda; class Insecta; order Lepidoptera; family Hepialidae; genus Druceiella; species Druceiella hillmani. The sequence continues at coordinate 13,742,964 of JAYKKI010000025.1, read as the reverse complement.
TACGTAACGTAAAATCTCTTATCGTCGCATATTAAATTCGTTTACGGTGAACTGAATGGCTCTTATTTCCGTTACAAAATTTGACCTGTGATATTTTAAGCAACTTGATTACGGGTAAAGACATAGTAAAAACATAGCTTAGTTATTATTAATACAAAAACTTATTAGGTAGTATCCAAGGACACAATGTGGCCATATAGAATTTTGGCAGAAAATATTTGCAATAAAGTTAAAGAAAAGAGAAGATTATAGTTTGATACCGTTAATTACGAAATACTATCTAACATTAATGTTAAATAAATACATTATTCTAAAAATTTCATAACTATTACAATTATTAGTATTAAATTATGTTAAATTTCTAACATTTATTAATGAAACTACTGTGCTGAATTGCACATGCACATGTCACATATGGACATGTCCATGGTCTTTAAATTTGTGCATTTTGGTCATGAGTAGCATTCAATTGTTTACTGTTTTATACCATTGGATTTCGGCAATGACCTTTATTTTAATATTTTTAATATTTGAATATAACACTGAAATATTTTTAATATTTTTAGAATAAATGGTCCAGTTGTGTTAAAGAATTTCTGGTTTTTATATTTATCGATTCTACAGTAAAGTATGCTAATGAAAAGTAAAATGATCTCTTATGCATCATGTTTAGTTCGATAATCTCAAACTTCTCTAATAATTCAAACTAATTATTCTCTCTCCCTATCTTGATACATTGAATATAAATGTATGTCATACCAAGCAAGATCTTGTGGTAAATAATGTTAAATGAAATATTATTGGTAGTTAAAAACACTATAGTCAAAAGATAAACGACTGAATTGCAAGAATTAGTAATAAATGGTTCTTCTATTAAAATTTCTGCAATACAAAGATATTAGCCATAATTCGTATTAAGAATACTTGCCATAGCAATAATGTTAGCTTTAAATCATAATAGAGCAGTCCTAAGTAGGAAACTTTCACTTTGTGTTAAATTTACAGACTTCAAAAGTTCATAATTACTTTTGGTGTAGAGGAAGTAATGTTTAAGGTACTAACGTCAGACAAAGGCATGTATTGACATGATAGCAAATACAAGAAAACAAATGTTTAAAAATCAATACATCGTGATACTAACATAAAATTCTCACCCCATATTTCAAAAATCGCTGCAGAGGAGCAGGCATAATCTTTTTTATGGTCTAGAGTGAAGCTTTCGATATCACAAATGATATGTAAAAATATTTTCTAGTATCTGAACTTTCACATCGAAGTGTATTTGAAAAATATGAAATAAAAATATCCCGTTTGAAAAATATATTTCTAAAGCATAATATATATTTGGTCAGTATGCGGTTCTAGCGATTTAATTTTACATTGAGATCAAATCCTTTGAAGTATCTTTAGTGCTATACCACGTCGATATTATTTTGCAATTTATCTGCAAATAAATATACTGCTATCGCATCTATTTTCTATTTATGTATTTCATTTAAATTTTTTTGAATATTTTTATAATTTCATAATTCATAGATTTATATACTTTTTAGGCTTTCTTAGGGTAATAAATTAAAAATTAACCCACTGAATGTAAAAGTAGGGCTATGTAATTGTCTATATATCTTAAATCCGTTAATGGAAATTACTAAAAAGTTAATAGCCTACCAAAATATGTTTAATTGGAACTTCCAATAATTAAATACTGATAAAAATCTTAGAGCCTTTTTTCTAAATTTTCCATCAGTAACTATTAAATTTTAAACATTTTAAATTTAATATTTGGGGAGAAACTTTAATATATCTATTTCATAGCTAAAGTATATCTTGCTGTAAATTCAAAATCTCTAAAAAGTCTTAAAGTATTTTCCGTTGGGAATTTACAATAAGTTCGTTAACTAAAACTTGTTCAAATGCATCACTTGCGTTTACATAGTGAGCCTGCATCTGTGGAAAACGTTCTAAAAAGTTCCAAATTACTTTCAAATGTTGTGAATCATTTGAAATTGATTTTGATCATTCTAAAATTCTCTTTAATGTTCTAAAAAATTCGAAAACCTTCTGAAAAGTTCTAAATTATTCTTACATGTTACGAATCACATGGAATTTAATCTGATTTTTCCAAAATGCTCTAGAATGTTCTAAAAAAATTGAAAACGTTCTGAAAAGTTCTAAGTTACTCTTAAATATTGTGAGTCACTTGCAATTGTATATGATCGTTTTAAATGTTTGAAAAAACTTGACACAGTTCTGAAAATTCTAAATTATTGTTAACTATTGTGAATCACTTAAAATTTAATCTGATTGTTTCAAACGTTCTAAAAATTTTAAAAACGTTCTGGAAAGTTCTAAAATATTTTCAAATGTAAATTATTTGGATCTCAATCAGAATATTCTGGAATCAGAAATTATTCCGGAACCAGAAATGTCGATCGTCGATGGTACATAAGTTGGAGCTCAGCGTGTTTCCATCACAGTGTTTTCTCAGCAGCGGTCAAGAGAAGGTCGAAGAGAAATGTTTCTAGAAGTCAAGAGTTAACCTTCTATCAGTGAATTTAAGTAATTTTCAGCAGTTTAGTATCGAATACGTCCGAATATTCTGAAATCAGAAATTTTAATCGTCGATGGTCTATAAGTTTCTCAGCAGCGGTCAAGACAAGATCAACGAGAAATCTTTCTAAAAGTCAAGAGTGAATGTTCTTTTTTTAATAGTAATAATTTATTTAAGTAAGATGCCTAAGCGCAAAATTTCGTGTGGATTTACAAAGAAGAAAAATAGCACGTAAAAATTAAACAGAAGGATAAAGGACAGAACGACTTACGAGAATTCGAGAAGGAGTGCAACAATTAAAAGAAAATCAAAGTGAAAAACAAAGAGCAAACATTAACGAAGAAACGTGAATTAAAGTACGATCAATTAGAAGTAGTCAATCAGTTAATCAACATCAAATAGAAAATAAACGAAATAAATAAAGCAGGTCTCTACGCCAAAACCGTAATAACTACAATTTAGAATAACAAGGGTTCAATTATGATCCTATTAAAAATTACGATGAACATCCGAATATTGTTGTAGGAAAAATGAGCAAAACATATAAGTATTGCAATGCAAAAAAATTTAAACGAGAAGCTGAAAATAATGGTTTTTTGAGTGGTAAATTCAAATGATCAGCATCACAAGTACCACCAACCAGAATTCTTTGCTTATATGATCGGAACGACACCGGAATCTAAACATTTCCTACACAGTATGCGTCGATACAATTCTTGCTTTCAAATGATTTCATTCGGGGCCCAATTAATATGCAACGAAGAAAATTTCAGCCTAGGTTTTAAGATTCAAGGGCAGATTTATCACCCAATAGGCTCACTAATGCCGTTACCAAATGAAGAACCAAAATTTCTAGAAGCAGTGAAAATATTTGTTAAAAAATCAGCATTTGCACTTCTAATATAAGGCAGTGCATTTGAGGCTATTTTGGTAGTAATTTATACCTATAATCGCCTCAATTATATAATAAATTACTGACTGTAAAATAAAGAGTCACGTAGTTTTTTTCTAGTATTAGTGTTGGCAATGAAGAAATTGAAGTCAGTATTATATAAATCAGTATTATACTCATATTCAGGGGCTACAACGAGAAATTGTTCGAGAGTTACAACGTTTACTCCATAACAATAATCAATTAATCAAGAGTTTAAGATTTCTTTAGAACGAATGTTGCAAACGATTATAAGATCGTCATTCGGGCTGATAAAGGACCAATCGGTGAGCATGAGCGAAGGTTTAATAGACATCAAGTGTATGAAGTTGCAGTAGTAAGTGCCGATAATAAATATACGAGCAATCATCATGTCATTAGTCAAAGTCGAAGTAGTGAACTGCAACGAATTTCTGAAACGCATGGTAGTTACCATGTGGTACAGTATCCGCTAATATTTTAGCAAGGTGAAGACGGTTATCACTTCAACATCAAAAAAGAGAATACAGTTACAGACATGGAAACTAACAAAAAAATATCAGCAATGAAATTATATGCTATCGAATTATGATTAAAGATAGTGAATATAATCATATTGTTAATTGTCCAAAATTATTGCAACAATTTATAGTGGATATGTACGCTAAAATTGAGACGGAAAGATTTCAATTTATTTGATTTAATCAACGGAAACTGCGTTCAGAAGTATATATTAATATGCAATTATTATATAAGAGATGCAATAATTAATAACGGAAACCTCGATAACGTGGAAAAGTTGATCATCTTGCCATCTATATCTACTGTAAATCCACGTCATTTGCATGAATATAGTCAGGGTGCAATGACCTACGTTAGAAAACACGATCGACCAGATTTATTTATAACATTTACACATAATTGTTCTTATCTGGAAATCAAAAAATAATTACAGTATGAACAGGCGGCTTTTGATCAACATGATATCATTGCCCTAGTTTTTCGTAGAAAACAAATCAAATTTGTTGCTGTCATAGTTGAAAATCAAATATTCGGCACTGTCATTTGTTGGATGCATTCTATTTAATGGCAGAAACGAGGACTGCCACATTTTCACAACTTAATTTGGTTAAGACACAAAATTCCACCGGATCAAATAGTCAATACGATCACAGCTGAATTTCCAAATCCGGAAGAGATCATGAACTTTACTATATTATAGTCAAAAATATTATTCGTGGTCCTTGTGGCGAATTAAATAGAAATTCTCCATGCATGAAATATACAAATGTACGAAACTTTATCCAAAGCCAGTGCTAAACGAAACAATAACAAACGAAGATGGATATCCAAAGTACAAACGTCGATTATCAGAACGAGGCGGATTTACGGCAAAAATTAAAATACGAGGCAATGAAGAAATTGAAGTTAACAATCAATGGGTAGTTCCGTACAATCTGCTTCTGTATAAAACGTTCGAAAAGCATAAGAATTTTCTCAAAAGCAGATACAAATAGGAAAAGGCACCTATTCTATAGATTCAAATTCTGGTCAAATTGTACAACAAATGAATTGTGCAACATTATTAAAACACCTGAATAACTCATAACCGAAATGTATCCGAATATCGTCGAAAATTATATCAATTCATGTTTACGAAAGCGAGTTATTCTAACGACGAAAATTGACATTATTTACGAATAATTACATTATTATCAACAAAGCAATCGATATCAAAAGGCAATCCAGTTGATATGAAAGGTATTTGCCGTATAAATACCATCTGTCCTTGTCTTTTATTGGTTATAATATTGGCTTAAAAGTAATTTAGAACTTTTCAGAACGTTTTCGATTTTTTAAGAATATTCGAAAACATTTTAGAACGATCAAAATCAATTCCAACTAACTCACAACGTTTGAAAGTAATTTAGAACTTTTCAGAACGTGTACGAATTTTTTAGAATATTCCACAACATTGAAGAAGGATCAAAATCAATTTAATGTGATTCATATTATTTGAAAGTAATTTAGAACTTTTCAGAAGGTTTTCAACATTTTTACTTTGCAGCATTTGGGATTTATTATTCTAAATCATTCTGGAACATTAAAGAATATTTTAGAACATATTAGAACATTCTGCATCAAAGCAGACATTCGTGGTACTTTTCAGAAATTCGACATTATCTCAGGTCTTTCTAAGATATTCTGAAATATTCAAGATCGTTCTCTAACATTTCAGAATGCAATGTGTTAGAAAAAGATAGAAATATTTTATTACGTTTTTGCCACCCACGCCCACCTATTTCCACTCACCCCGACCACACCAGGAGACCAAGTAGCATCTACTATGAAAATCACGAGTGAATGGCAGCAGGTGGTCATTATGAAAAATCTACGTCAACACTTTCTGAGAAAAACGGTGTTAATATTTGCAACAATATACATATAAAAGTAGAAGAATTATATAAAAAAAAGTTATTGGATCGTTACAACTTTGGCTTGCAGTGGATACTCCTCATAATATATAACATAAATTTTATCGATTACTACTTTTTCTTTCTCTGCTACTTCCATGTAAATATTTCTTGGTATTAAAAAATAAAATATGTGCATATGTATGAAGCTATTTCTGAGAAAACTTGTGATACACGGACATATCAACTGACATAAAAATTATTTTTGGTGGTTTCTATTTTTTTGCCTTTTGAGGTATAGAAATCTAAAAATATAGGCATTAAATGTTATAAATATTTATAATTTTTAAATATCTTATTTTTAATATCTAATTTAGTTCTCAGAATAAAGAGCTTCTCTGAAGTAAATATCGGTTTAAGCAGATATGGTAAGTCAGTAATTATTTTCGGGTAAGTGTATTCAGGACAAATACGCTCTTTTGTAACTGATTTTGACTAATGTATCTGTAATTTATTTGAACCGTAAAATAATTTAATCAAATAAGTTTTAGTTTTTATTATTGTGATTCATAAAAAAATCGTAATTGTGGTTCAATCTAACAGGTCTTTATAGTACCCATAAGTTCTCCAGTTGATTATTCGTCAAAAGAGTAAGTAAACAAATTACTACGTGGTTGTGATTTATAAGACGATTGTATATAGCCCTTATATGAGATTTAAATCGATGAAGTTTTTTTTGCAGATTCCACAACTGCATTTTAATATAAATAATTTAATAAATTAATTTAAAAAGTTACGTGTTAAAGTACGATATGTTATATTTACGATATAGAATTTGGATGCGTGTGCTGATGCTCGAAACAAACTTTTCATTCATTTAATCCGCAGGTCATATTTTAATTTAGCTTCGTTGCATAAAAGAGCTTATTAACCTTAACGGCAATAACAGTTTGAATTTATGTCTGCATTAAATTGGTAAAATGTTGGAGAAGTGACTGCCAAGAGTTGGTTATTAAATGTCCGGGGGCTCGTAATTATCTAGATGGCCATTAATTAATGTTATCAATGGGACAAGGAAGGAAAGAGGACTGCGAGCAAAAAAATTTTAAAAAGTGTTTAATGAAAGTCTAGGTACATAGAATGTAACAGCATTTTTAAATCTGAATTATAAATTGAGGTTCAATTTAATTTTAAAATAATTCAGCGCCTATTAATTTTGAAGACTGTGGTAAATTTAAAAAGGATTGAGTTGCAGTAAGAATGGGTTATGACATTTACAAATAGTGAAATAAAATAGTTGAACTAATAGATAGTCATTTACAGTACTTGTCTAAAAATTAGTAATTATTTTGTTACTAACATTTTCCAGATACAATTATTTGTTAAAAGCGTAAGAAAGTTTTCTTATATGTTCCCCCTGCTCGCACTAATACCGCGTGCGTGCCTGCGTGTCATTGTACAGACTTTGGGATAATTGCGATAAAATAGTCCACTCTCCCGATATATTGGCTAGCTCGGCCATAGGTTATATTGGTTAGCTCGGGATAGGCTAGCAATACCAGCAGTCTATTAAATGTGAACATCAGTTGATTCATGATATCGTATTCCAATATAATTGTATTTCTCTGTCCATCATTTTAATGTAAAATTTTATTACGTTTTTCTTCTTTACTTACCTCATTTCAACATGTTTCTTTTATTTTTTTTATTATAATTAATACATTTATTTTTTTTAATACCTTTGAAGTAATATTTTTAACCTACAAGGTTTTTTAAAAGTACGTGGAATACTATTTAACAACAAATAAAAAAAAAGTAAGAAAATATTTGCAAGACTACTTTACAATTTTGCTTTACAGTGCGACATTTAATAAACAAAGCACAAAAGACCTTACAAATGCAATGTTTTGTGTATACATTGTGATATAAACTGTGGCTTACATAAATAGACTGCTGTATTTGTGAGTAATAAAAAAGAAATTTGGTATAACGTTTCCATAAAGAAGCCCGCAAATAAAACGGTTCAATAATTATCAAGACCGTAGAAAAATATTATAAAGTCTCACAAGCGTCATCTCTAATTGTCCCTCGCTAAAAGGATCTAATATTGAAGCACATATACCCACAAGATGAACTATAAAATACACCTCCACCTAACCCCAAGTAGCCACTCAGTAATCCAATAAAAAAACTATATAAGCAAGAATTTTATACATACATATGTACTACTCGTAGACTCACTGGAAGGGCATTTAGGCACAAGCAAAGCATTAAATCAAGGAGATGTAAAAATAAAACGTTCCTTCGCCATCAAACAAAATGTTCCACGAAGATAGGATTTGCGGCATTTAATGCCCGGGTTTAAGCTTTTTGCAATATCCGGACTAAGTCGCTCCGACGAGGGTTGCCTTGCAAACATTTTTTCCTTCTCCATTTGTCTGTGGGCTATGTTGGATTTGTGTTTTCCAAAGTCATACTGTTGTTGTGTTTCTTTTTCTTTCCTTTTTGTGTTATTGGAATGAAGCGTACGTTAGAGAGGTAAACAATGATATGGGTTCTAAATGAATTTATATGTTACATACGGGTGGTTGTTTGGATCTGTGCATTCCGCAGTACAGTTGGGGCTTAAAAGCGAAATTTTATCATGATATATTAATGTAATGTTCCATTATTGTTGCACATATACGTCGTTGATATTTAGTATTGGAACGTAAAGCAATTAAATTTTTTAGAAAGGAGACGGGCAAAAGTCCATATAGCATTGGGCCTAGGGGTTACAAGAATAAAAATGAAAAAGTTATATCGAGAAAATTTAAAAAAAATAACCTCCTTAAAAGTTCTATTAAAATCGTCAATCAGACAAAAGAGAAATCTCGTATTTTTTATGAAGAGTTAGGTTATTTTCAAAGAAATTCTTTGAACTAACTAAATAAAATCAAGTACAAATCGTATGATATAATATCCTCCGTTATCGTCCTTAATTAATATTGAGCTAAATACTATTATTACAGTACCTTCGGACACATGCAAGGTGGAACTAAAATTTTTCTTCGCGTACTCGTATACTATTGAATGAATATTATTGGTTAGGTTTTTTAAAATTAAACTAAAATTAAAATTTGGCATTTTTAACTTTTAAACACACTTTTAAACTTATGTGCGTAAAACTATACAAGTATATATTACATTCATTCTGAATATTTGTATTACAATTTACGAAATCAAAAATCTACTCGAAACAATTGTTTTATAAGAGACACTTTTCAATTCTGTTTGACGAACTAAATACAGTCATTGAAGAAGGCTCAGCAAGGCATGACAATTTCAATGCATTTATGACCTTAACGGTTTGCAAATAAATTCTTCGATAATCAGCTTGTTTCTAACTTTTTAACCCACGACGGAACGGAGGAGGTATATGCGTTAAGGATGAGAGGGGTTGTTTGTTTGTATGTGCAATCCAATGTTCAGTTTTACCTCCAAAACCGTTTATCAGATTTAGGTACGGTTTTCTGTAAAATTTCTGTGATTGATAGGTAATATTTATTTGATAGTCGTTACAGTGATTACTCACCAAGGTGGGCCGCAATAAACATTTTGTTGCAAACGAATCTTCCCATTTATCTCCCAAACGATTTCAACGATTTAGACAAAGTTATCTGTAAAATATTCGGCAATCGGCGATGGTTTTCAGATAAATGTTATGGTGTTAGCTCACCAGGGGGATGCCGCAATATTTTGTTGCAAACGATAATCTCCATTTATCTCCAAAATGATTTGACCGATTTAGACACGCTTTTCTGCAAAATATTCGGAACTAATCGGCGATGATAATTAGATAGGTGTCGGATTACCAGGGGACGCTGAAACATTTTGTTGCAAAGGAATGCTCCCACTTTTCTCCAAAACCGTTTGACCTATTTAGATACGGTTTTTGGTAAAAAGTTTACGATTTAACGGCAAAGATAATTAGTCAGGTATTATGTTGTTAACCCATAAAGGGGTGCTGCAATAAACATTTTTAAGTCATCTTGATTAACTTTGTGGCCTTCCTTAAAAAGGTTTAAATATAGTGTTTGTAATTGAAAAATGATTAAATATTTTTTTTTTAAATCCTCCGACTGAAAGTAAGTAAGAACTTATTAATATAATTTCAAACCCAAAGAAAATCTGCTGGGGCTACCATTACCATTTCTGTTCCCAATATCAATTACATTGCAGCAGCGTACGAACTCATAATACTGAAAAATTTTAGGCATAAGCAGGGCATGGCAGCGCCATCGAAGCTTCTTGGGTTTATTAATTATATTAATAGGTTCTTACTTTCTTTTAGATGGGGGGATTTCCAATAAAATATTTAATTGGTTTTCGATTGCAACGACTACATAGATCGTGGATTTTTAAAAATTTTAAATTTTGCTTTTTATGTTTAAGATACTTTCATATAAATGCAAAATGGAAATAATTTTTTTGTTCACGTTCACTATTGAATGTATATAATTGGTTAAATCTTATATAAATGGATACTCTACTTATAATTTTAAATTCTAGGCCAACTTTGCAAAATTTTCAACCTCAGAGGGTTGTGCAAATTATATTTTCCCTATCTAATTTCTCAATCACGATTTTGAGAAACGTGAGGAAATCGTGGATACAAACGTCATGTTAATTACATAAGATAATTTCAGCCCAAAAAAAATGGATAGACGGACAAATACGCGAGTAACCTTTGTAAAGATTCCTTTTTTCCTTTTAAGGAAAGAAAACCAAAACCTATGCAAAATGCAATAATAAGATTAAAATAGTTACTTATCATAATCATTTTAAGTTATCAATTTTTAGATGTAAACTTCTATACATCATTGAGCAGAAAAGTTTAAGCGTTCGTGTTACTATTATTAGTATTGGAAAAAAATTAAATAATTATACAAGATTTTGGATTTTTATAAATTAAATGTCATAATTGAAGAAAATTGCGTGAGGTTTTATTGCAATTTTCTATAAATAAAATTACTTCAACGCTTCATTTTTAATCTTGCAAATAGCACATAAAAGAAAATTTTTATTTAATGGAATTTTTTAAATTTCTCTTTATTGTTTTCCGTATATAAAAAAGTAATATCTTTTTCCAATTTAAATTTTATTATAACAAAATATAGAACCACGTAGAACGATAATGCTTGTAATAAATATTAAAGAAAAACTTAATAATTACGCTAATAATGAATACATAAAAAAATTAATTTTTTTGCTCCTAAGAAACTCGGTTTTAGAAACTGTTTTTAGCAATCACTATCAAGTGGACTGTGAGAGAAAACACGACTGTAAAGTAAAATCCAAAATGCTACGTAATTTTATTTTAATACAGTGTTTTTTCTCACAATATGTATTTCCGAAATATTAAATATAACCACCGCCCTTCCCCAATGTTTCAATTACTATATGTCAAAAATAATATGTTAAAAATACGACAAAAGAAAATTTTTAGCTAATTTTCATTAATTATTTAATGAGGAACGATTAAACCTCTCATTAAGATTCTCTTACACCCAGAAAATAAGTACTAGTTAACATTTTATATATCGAAAGGTATTATTAATATGTCGGTTAGGGAAGCTCGTAATGTGAATTCAAATCATACTTAGTAGCTTTGTAATAAATCTCATACTGCCCAAATAAAATTTTACACATTACAGCAAAATTTTACGCGCAAACGTCACTATAGGTAATTTCTACCGTACCTCAGAAGAAAAATTTCATCATTCGTTCGCTTACAATTCCTTTCTACAATTCCTTAACTTCTTACAATCATTCGCCTGGTCGTCTATCCGTTCGTTGGTGTAAGCGCTATTCTCAGAAATTGCTTGACATGGGAACTTAACATTTGGCAAAATATGGAAACATATTATGTACATATACCTTAAAAGATAACATTCAAAAATAATTATGTGGAAATTTTAGAGGGAAAAAACATTCGACATTCGAACATAACTATTTTCAATATTGTAGGGTATCATCTGAAAGGGCTCAAAAACATTTTTTCGTAAACTGCAGAAATATAACATTTTGATAATATACATAAAAATATATTTTCTCCTTCCTTATTTCCCAAACTACTAATCCTAAAATTATGAATAACGCAAGATGACTTAGGAAAAACAAAGTAACTTTATTTCAAATTAGTCATGGAAACTTCAATGCGCCAGACTGTACTGACTCGTTTAATTTTTATGCATCAAAAGAGAAAAGAAATCCACATAGGATCACTTCGTTTTCCATCTGTCTGTCGTACGAGACCCTTTCTCAAAAACGCATGAAAGTAAAAAATTGAAATTATTATTTAATGCTTACGTTTACGGTTTCTTAGAGCTGCAAAAAAAGCAAATTTCTGAGTCAACAGAACAAAAAAATATGGCCATTTATGCCACATATTTTGACACAAAACCTATAAGATATTTTCCGTTAGCCTGGAATTATAAAATTTAGCAAGTCTCGTAGCACAAGTAACAGAAAAATCCTTAATTTGTAGTTACATCATTTAATTTTTTTAAATATGTGCGTGTAAAATATGTAGTAGGTAATATATTTTTGTTATGCAAAATTAAAATTGTTTAAACAGTTTATCTGGAATATATATATATATATATATATATATATATATATATATATATATATACCATTAAATGCTTATAAATGTCAAAATGTGAACGGAACTCCGCAGGTAAAGTAGTAGTGGTTTATTTATCAAAAGCCAAAAATAAGTGCAATATTAATAAAAACATAGCTATCTACTATGCGTTACTCTTTGACAATTTGTATATACTCTTTGACAATTTGTTGCGGATTTTGGAGAACGGACGGTATGCAGATCCGTATGTAGATCATAGTATCTCCGCTCCCGTATGTAGGTCATAATATTATTATTTATCAATAGCCAAAAATATCCACTCCCATATGTAGGTCAAAGTATCTCCACCCCCGTATGTAGGTCATAGTATCTTTACTTCGGTAAATAGATCATAGTAGATTCACTCCCGTACATAGATCATTGTAACTCCATTCCCGTATGCAGGTCAAAGCATCCCCACTACCATATTTAGGTATGTTCATTCCGGAATGTAGGTCATAGTATCTCCACTCACGTATATAGGTTATAGTAACTCCACCCCCGTATGTAGGAAATAGAATCTCCACTCCTTTACATAGATTATAGCATCTTCATTCCGGTATATAGGTCATAGTATCACCACTTCCTTATATATAAAAAGTTATAGTAACTCCATACAACAATGTAGGATATAGTATCTCCATTCCCGTATATAGGTCATAGTAACTTCATTCCCGCATGTTAGCCAGAGTATCCCACTACCCTATTTAGGTCATAGTATCTTCACTCCGGCATGTAGATCATAGTATCTCCACTCCCGTATATAGGTCATAGTATCTCCCATCATTTTTAAAAAAATAATTGATCTGAATTAACTTAGTACTATAAATAGTATCAACCCAAGCGTAATTTAATTTCAATCATAAAATGTTTTATGCCAAATATTAAAAAATCTCTTAATTTTACACAGCTCACAATGGTAATAACGCGTAACAACCGAAGGGTACAGAGAATATATAGGAAAACTTATTTATTGAACATGCCTTAAAGTACCAAATGACGATTGAATATGCCAGCTAATTTAATAAAAGTGAAGCTATGTCCATTCATTCTTTTACGTTCGAATTTATACTGCTCATCGGATTCCAATTAATTTTTTTAAGCAATATTTATCTTATAATAAAAAAGCAGCTACTATAGGTATAATTACGCTGTTATGGGTTAAAAGAACAAAGCAATCAGCATAAACGTTAAAAAAATTATGCCGAACACGAAAAACTGAATTGATTGCAATTAAATTAATATTAAAAATTAATTAAGCATATTCCATTTAATACACAAGATTCATGGGTTAAATCGAAGTAATATATAGATATATATATATATATATATATATATATATATATATATATATGTATATATATATATATATATATATATATATATATATAAATTTAAATATACTCAAGGTTTCCATTTCTTTTATAAATACATAAGTAAACATGAACGTTTAGTGAAACCAAATTGAGTTTAGGTTTATAATTTTTCAAGTGTAATTCAGAGGAAAGTCTTGTTTGTTTTTAAGTGTTTAACCTAACTGTTTTTTTAATGTCATGTAATTTAAAGTAATTTGATGGATATAAGGTTTACAATATCCATTAAGACATATTAGCACGAAGAATAATAATTTAAGTGAATCCTGTTATGCGGAGTGTAGTTTTGAGTCATACTTTTAAATCGTTACTGCTTTAAAAAAGCAATGTAAGAATATATTTGCAAAGTAAATCGTGTAAATCGTATATACTACTATTTATTACGGTTATGAGTTAAATAAACTAAATTGTGATATGTACATCAAAACGATTTTTGGAAGGATTGTGCATGACAACGTAAAAAAGTTTCCAACAAAAATAAATAAAGCGTATATACACAATGTTTCTATTCCTCTCTCATTTTTCAGTCAGGAATTTGAAAAAAAAATCATAGAAATTTAGGAGATACCAGTTGCCGAGAACATTCAAAATAAAATTCCTTCAGTTGCCTTACGTAAACCATTTCAGAAGACATAGATAACTATGATTCTCTATATCATGTACGTTTCGGTACAAACTAGACCAATTTTAAGACATAATTAGTTTGTCAGGACTGGTGTTTCCCACGGTTCTAATAACTTAGCTTTTCAGCGTAGTTTATTTCTAGTTATAATGATGTTTAAGCCTTAAAGGTGGCCTTGTAAGGCAAAAACATAAAAACTGAAGGAAACATTATAATTGGTGTCATAATCACTTATGTCGTATGTTATAATTGATGAAATAATCACTCATTTATAATTCTATAAGAATTTTTAAGTCTTAGGTTAAACTTTAACCTGAATCGTCGTAAAAATATGTTAGTACTAGTTTTTATTTGACAGTAATATTACTGTACTACTTACTCGAGAATTTCCATTTGTCATTTTTAAACCAATACACTTGGTCTTACTGCATGAATTATTATACTTGAATTTCATACTCTTAGAGATTTGAAGAAATTTAACTAAAGAATTATACTTTGACACTAAACGGACCTTAAACTAATACTTTCAGAATAAATTCCAAGTTATATCTTTTTTCCTTGATATTTATTATCAGCTTCTTACTGTTATGTTAGGAGTTATTTTTGTTAACTTTTGTAACCAAACACTCTTTTAAATTCAAAATTCTGACTTGTGTCATGATCGGCCTTGGTTAAATAGTCTGTAATTATATTCATGTCATTATGATGTGATACGTAATTCTTCATTGCTCCTACATTTAATTCACTAATCATTATTTGTCTTTAATTTTCCACTATTAATCTTTTTGAAAGCTGCCGCAGATATAACCAATACACATTTGAAACTAGGCACAGGTTCGAGCCGACAGTGATATACTTTCAATAAAATTATTAGAGCCAGATATGTTTTCGTTTCTGATAAAATTGTACGGCAATTACTTTTGCCCTTGACATATCCAATTCTAAAATCTCAGTATTTCACAGCCTTACTCTTACAATCAGAACCGTCACTTTATTTAGTTTGAATACATTTATGGTAGCAAATGAAGTCTTACACTTTTCATTATGATAAATAACTGTGTCTTATTTTTCTTTACTATTCATTGCTTTTATTGCTAACAATTTAATTTTTTGGGGGATGAAGATATTCTTTACTGTGGATGTTTCAAAGTGATATACATTTAGTTTTTCAATGAAATCTGAACAATTACCTGCATTTCATAGTGACGAAAAATTGTCATTTAGTTACATTTATCCTTTTAAATACACTTGGGCATATTCAATTCTGGAAATAATTTTTATATATGTATGATCCCATGAATTGAATACTATATTATAAAATGTGGAATGAACTTTTCCACGTTTCATAATCGTATCATAGAAACCAATTACTATGAGATGATTTTGATGACATTGAGTACAATCATGATTTTATTTTATTTTGGTCGATAGTATTCTTAAAACGAATATACCCGTTTATCCCGGTGAGAAATATTTTATGTCTTTATATTTTAGAACATATTAAAATACTTTATCGATTTTAATGTTGTTGATTGTATGGTTTCCACCCTCACTTTTTTCCTCTTCAAATTTTATAATGAGTGTTGTTGAATATTTTTTCTTTCAAATTAGGTATCTTTCTAAATATTAATGATATTTTAAAATTTTGGACGTCGTCATTCTGGTATAAAATTTTCCAAATATCGCTTGAACGAAGTTGTTTTTCACCCTCGATTTATTTATCAGAATCTCATGTGGTTTACATCATAAATTATAGTGACCTTGTCATGTATTTTCTATGACATATGACAAATCACATGCAATAGGTGTCGCGTGTCACACAACACACTGGTCATACCTTATATAACACTTACGATACAGGGCGGAATACGATAAGGGCGGAATATGAATAGGATTGACTGATAATTGCAATTTTATATTTCTCAATTGTAACTTTTTCTGACATTGCAAAAATTTTAACAACTGATTTAAAATAACGACCCTTTATGGTATACAAAATCTTATACGTATTTAGCATCCCATATCCGCACGTACACACGCATGCGTGCACGCGCGCGCGCTTTCATGGGTTCATTCGCGCGTGCGTGCGTGCGAGTGTGCGTGCGGGCGGGCGTGCGTGGCTGCTTGCGTGTGTGTGTTTGTGTGTGTGTGTGTGTGTATACTTTGCTACTTTTGTTATGTTATTATGGATAAAAATATAAAATACGTACGAGATATTGCATTCAATGTTAACTTATTACGTTTAATTTATAATTCAACAGTGTTGACATATAAACGAGCATCGAATTTCGGTCTATATAAAGTAAATGTACATAAGTAGCTAAGTATCTTTCGAGGACTCCTCCTCAACCAACGACTATAACGATACAGTGCCAAAGACCATCTATAGAAGACCTTATCAATATATAGCTTCCACTATAAACATTTTGTATAGCTTCACTGCAAATGACACCTATAACAAAGAAAATCAATATTCGAATGACATTGAAGTACCATCCCAGCCTATTGTTTCAACTTCAGCTATGTCAGAAATTTAATATCTTTTTATGGAGAAAAAAGAGATTTCGGCAAGAAAAATGATCAAAATTCTTCATTTCCAGTCACTCTGGCACATATTGTAACACCAAAAAATATTAGGACTCAGGAAAGACTAGAAAACGAGGTAAAACTGCAATAATCAAGGCTTGTCCTTATAAAAATTAACTTAAGGCAGAATTAGAAAAAAAAATAAGGAAAAGAAAATTAACTAACAAGACATTAAAAAGCAAATTTTGTAAGAAATCTGAGATTAAAATAAAAATACTTGAAAAGAAAAAAAATTCAAGAAACCTGGCAAAAATAAAACAAGAAAGCCCAAAAAGAAAAGCGAGACGGACACTGATTCAAAAAAAGAGGAAGACGATGTCGATTGCGCTTGCAGTACCCACATTAGATGCCCACAGTTGGGTACGTAATTCTTGCGATGGACTTTATGAAGAGGATGATGATGCGCATATATGTGAACACTGCCAGCCTAATGTGCCGGCAATATGTGCTGGTTTTACCCTGTACCTTTCCCATTATGCCCCGAACACGGAGCAAAATGGGCATGTTTGGTTACTCATTATTGTTCCTTATTACTAAATAATTAAGTATTTTAGCCCACAACACTAGTTGATTATATAAAGTTAAATTACAAATATTGCTACTTGAGTCAAAATAGTTTTAATAAACAGTTTAATTTTCAATGTATGATTTTTTCTTTTTTTGTACCGTTATTCTAAAAATTTTACTAAAAAAATTGAACTTATATCAAGCATTTTGCTAGTAATTTCCAAAGGTGAAAAAAAGTAAAAAGTCGTAGGGTGGGAATCAGGTAATCAACGGTGTTTTAATAAAATAACTAAACATTTACTAATAATGTCATTTGAATTTGTCAGAACACGCATATATTCTTTATTACTTGTGCATCTATGTGTAATATTTATATATTACACATAGATGCACAGGTGATGTCTAATAATAATCTATGTGTAATATAATATAACCCTTGCTCCTCTTCTTATCTTTTTGTAGATAAAATAACATATAATACAAAAATTGTTTTCAATGTTAACTTATTACTTTACATTAATAATGCGATAGTATCGACATATACACGAGCGTCAAATTTCGATCTATATAATTTAAATTTACATAAGCGCTTTCGCTAGCAAAATAACTAAATATTTTAATTTCTTTTTATCTTCTTTCGATTTATTATTATTTACTTCAACAACTTCAAGTATTTTAATATTACAAGGAATTCGTAACAAATATAACGCTACACACATTTCGCTTTCTTAAAAGTTTCGATTCGAAACGAGCTCTAGATTGCATTAAATAAGCATTAAAGTAATATTCCAAAATAATAAAAATATTCCCAGTAACGTGATTACAATTCTCAACTCTTGAAAATGTATCAAAGACGCAAGTATGCCAGTTGCCGAAGATTATTCGCGATACGCAAAAGCGAAACCGAAAAGTTAACAAAACTGCGAACACTCCTTAGTTTGCTCGTTTAGATATATTCAAAAACGAAACATTGAAATTTCATTGTCATATTAAAAAAATATAAATGAAGTTTCTGTTTTAAAACTGCGGAAAAGTGTGAAAAAGTTGCGGACTTAAGCTAAGTTTACCCACCGGAGTCCTTAGGTCTTCAAAAAAAAATGTAATCGATTTTATTTTCTTCCGCCAAACTTTCTGAATACGCAATGTTCTCGTATTTTCCTCATCTTGTTACCATGTAAATTGAATATTTCACCCTCGTTATGTTATGAAGAAATATCATTTTCTCGCCTTTCATTCTCTTGTACTTTCAAGAGATATTAATTAATGCAGAAAAGGTAAATTTGTACCTGAAAACATATGTCCTTTGTTGAGGTTCTCCCTTTTCGTCGTATAAAATTACCGCACTTTTATCTAATTACTTAGAGTGTAGGAATATACTAAAGTGATTTTTATTCTTCATAAATAAAAAAGCCAAGTATTCATCATGTGGCACGCAAAATTGTAACAGAGTATATTCTGTTCATAGAGAATATTTTGAAAAGAGTGATTGGTTTAGCGTAAAAGATAATAAAAGAGCCAGAATTTTTTTTTATTTGTTCGTCTATTACGCGGAAATTTTCCAAATGGATTGTGAGGACATTCCGTTTGGTAATATTTTATAACCTCAACCAACATATAAGATACTTTTATCTGAATATGACAGTTACAAAAAAACCTGACCTGGCGAATATTACGATATTGGTAGTGCAAAGGCCATCGTTTAACGTTTTTAGTAATAATAAACAATAATAGTTTCAACAGAAAAACGGTAATTGTATGCGTGTAGAACCATGGGGTACAACTAGTACTGAATACATTCGATGAGCATCAGCTCATCGAATATATTCAGTAGTTAGGGATATTCCTTATCGGTAATTATGGCAATAATGGTAACCTAAATATAATTATAATATAGTGCCAATTGAAACAAGATAATTACATTAGTAAATAATTTATTTACTAATGTAGAGTCTGTGTATCCCATGAGATGAGTCAGGATCGATTTAACTACCATTCATATATATGTGTATTATTTCGTACTATTCTGAAATCAATTCGAAACATTAAAAATACTAGAAATTTTTTTTTCAACACATGCCGCTGTCCGACTTTTGTCTATCCAGATGGTTAAGTAATGCTTTGCGTGAAAAAAATATTAATGTCAAGGACCATCTCCTAATATTATTTGATTTGGCTTTAATTTGTTTATCTTAAGTAACATTTTAATTCTTAAATTGCTTTTATATGCGCATTGGGAACCTACTGCATTGGATACTATTGTACCCGCTAATTGTTTGAGTAGTAATAAACTTTTCAAGTGAGAACAGAAATCGTATTCTGCGAAGGTTACGTTCATATTTAGGTATTTATAAACATTTAAATTTACATAGCATTTCCATTAAAATGTTTAGAAACACTTATTTTTAACAACATAAATTTATATTACATCATATCTTTCACAGTTTTAAGATATATTATTTAAAATTTTGAATAATTTTGAGATGTCCAAAACTAGCTTTTTCAAAGTATATCCCACACTATATATGGAGTAATTCTCCTTATGACTAGGTTATTTTTCTTTTCTAAAAATTCCATGAAAATCTTTCGAGTGTTATCTACTGAAATACCAGTCACCATGCATCTATCTCCGTGTCAAGCGATTTTTGAGAAAGAAACAGTAATATACAGATACCTGTATGGTTTATAAGGGTTATATTTTTTCTTTTCATGTATGGAATCCAGTAAAATATAGCATTGTGGTTATACCTTATTAATCCAAATGATTTGTAACTTTAAAAATAAATTTAACTTGACAATAAACGTCAGGACTTTATAAAATACAATTTCAATTTTCCAAAGTCATCGTACAGTTAAAATGACTTGAAGATACCGAGTAGAAACAGAATAACTATCTGCTATATATACTTGTAACCATAATAGTCACTAAAAACTCGCGCTAACGGGGAAGTGTAATACTTAAAACTAGAGGTACGCTCTGTGTGAATAGGAACATTGACTCAGTTGGCAGCGCAGTGAAACCTGATGATTTAATTACTTCCTGCTCTTTTATCGAGTAAACAAGCACTAGATCTTAATTGAATTTGTTTCGCAACTGTCATTAGGCGTGTTCATTAATTCTTTGAAGGCAAATTTAATCATAATTTTATTTTCTAAGCAAAGTACAATTTGGGAGGGACAATTTTCAAAGCTCCACATGGTTTTGACTCGTCCCAAGTGGAAAGTTTAATGGCTCGGGGATTTATTGTTGAGTAAAGTAAATAAACGCTCGAACTAGGCACTTTGGACTAGGATTATTCACTTTTGGGCATAAGAAAAATCTAAGTCAGTTAAGAAGTGTAAGACTTTTGTGAATAAATTCGAAGCACAAAGCTTAATTTGATTGGCGCTTTGCAACCGCACTTGCGATGTCGTTCCTTTGACATTATACTCGATTTGACAAAAAAAAGTTTCGTTAATTATTTTCACTATAAAGTACGTGGTGCATAAAGTTTTAATATTACAATTATATTCTAATTCAACATAATTTTATGGATAATACCACTCAAATATTATTTAACATCCATTATTATATTATATTATTTAATATTATAACCATCCATCATAATATCATCCTTCATTTATTTTTTTGTATATAAAATAAATTTCACGGAGAACCGTCGGATTATTGTGACAAACAAGAAAAAGCAAACTAAATTTGTATTTATACTATTTTATTTATAATATTATATAAAAAAAATAGAAATGGAATTAATAGAGATTGGAGAAATTAATACTTTTGAAGAAAGAATTGTAAAATGATGTAAAAAAGGTAAAATGTAAAATGTGATGAATGTAATAGTCTGTGTGTACATATAAATATATATATATATATATATATATACATATGTATATATATATATGTGTGTATATATATATATATAAATAAATATATATATATATATATATATATATATATATATATATATATTTATTTATAAATATATGTAATATTACAAAACTAAACACTACGGTTTCACAATTCAGTGGTGATTATATTGTTTTCCTGTTTTCTACTTTTTTTTGTGGTAGTCGCATTTTACTTTTTTTTAGCTTGGTTTTTGTAAAATATAAAGTAAATTATAATTTGTACAGAATTAACGAATTATAAATGTTTACATTAATGTGTATTATTTATTGTCACGGCTTAATTATCACTGCCATGGCTAACTGTCAAGGTATTACTTTTGGCTTAGCTCACTTGCAGTAGTATTAACGTTTTAGTATTACTGTAGTACAGTACTTACATTATTTTTATAAATTTAAATTTAAAAAAAGGAAAGCCATTATGTTAAACTATATAAATATTTATGAAAATGTCTTTATATATATATATATATATATATATATATATATATATATATATATATATAATTTACTCTTGAATTTAAAAAAGAAACATATTATCCATTTTACGTGTTAATATATGTCAAATATGTAAACAACATAAATATGTCGTACACTATTTTAACACATATCCATTATCGAATGGGCTTTACAAATAGCAATATGGGAAATACCGTATTTTTAACCATATTTTACGTGTCCTGACGAGAAAAAAACTTTTCGGTATTTATGAAATTTAAATTTAATTTTAAGTAGACATAACGGTAAACCTAAACTGCCAGCTGGTAACGTTCGTCTGTTAATTATAATGAGTGAAAAACAGCAGCAAAAAACGTCGTGGGGAAAAAAATGCAAATTTCGTCAAAATAAAAATAATTATTGTAACTTGAAATACATCCTATAGCCTAAAAATAGTGCTAACATTCAATTTTATTGCATTTTATCATTATATGGTTCTTGCAAACGAAACAAAATTGACAGGCATTCTTACAGAATTCTATAATTTCTGCCTCTTCTCATTGTTTAAGCAAGTTGATCTAAATTATGCGTAGGAACTGTGATGGAAAAATGGGCGAAAGGACATGACGTAATTATAAAAATTCCTTATTTCAATACTAAGTCCATTTAACAGAACTAATTCTGGAAGTTAAACTACAATTAAACAATATTTAAAAACAAGTTATTGAAATTATTAATTTTTTGCCATAAGTTTTATAAAAAGGTTCTTTTTCGTATACTATTATATTAATAACAATGTTTTGTCTTGGGTTTTAGCAACATAAAACATAGGTAGCCATGGGGATTGCCGATAGAAGCAAGAACTTATGACTGTGAAATAACAGTGCTTTTACAAAATTTTCGGATTTTGTTTATTTCAAAATCCGGTACTGAAATATTATCAAACTAGTATAAACCTACTACGACGGTATGATAATTCCTGAGCCACTATAAACTACTCATTGCGTGATGTTTTGTAGAGGTCATATATTAGAAAATTACAATAAAATGCAATCAAATTTTTGAACCCCAATATTAATAAAAATATTGAAAATATTTGAATACAAATAATTTTTTTTGTAACTACTTTTTTTAATTAAAAATATTAACATATTTAGTATTCACTGTTGTACTGCATCGTGAAACTACATTAAAATAATTAAAATAATAATCGAATTAAAATTCTAGTTAAACATTGTTCAATATATACACGTTGAACTTTCCACGTTTTCAATTTCACTTTAATTCTATAGATATATACAGTTCTTATGTTACATAACATGTCAATCTTATAGCTATCGATGTGGCAGCTAGATATACAGCATATTGGTGACGTGAATTCATAAGATTTTACCTATTCAAAAAGCGTCCAACGCGCACATCATACAGTCGAGTATATGCAATGTGTTGGTGTATAACGTACATAAGTTTACACAAGCCATATATATATATATATATATATATATATATATATATATATATACATGTGTGTGTGTGTGTGTGCGTGCTTGCGTGCGTATGTATATATATATATATATATATATATATATATATATATACTTATACATATTTAGGTTTTAAATACATGTCAAGCACAACACGTCATACTAATTGTTACGGACATATTGTTAAACTTAGCATGATATTGACGCGATAACATAAGCAATTCCCCAACCGAAAATCGTTCAACGCGCCTAAATGAATACCACTTTTCATTCCACTTCGAAAATAATTTACACTTCTTATATATAATTATAATAACCAAGATTGCAAATGAGCATACGAAGTATATAGTGCAAAAAAGTCATTTTCATAGAGCCAAATAGTCTTAACGGACGAAGAGGCGCACTGTCGTAATGAAATTATAAAAGCTTTTGTTTTTACCAATTAATATGATGGAAGTGAAATATAAAGAAGGAACCTGTTAAGTACGGGTGGAACTCCTGATGCGAAAGTTCCATAACCAATTTGGCACATATTAACATTTAAGTGTATTGGTATTATATTTCACCGTCTAATTATTGAAAATATTTATCCCTGCCAACGACATTTATACGCCTGCAGATTAACAGATATAAAAGTATCTCAATTAAATATGCGGTTCTAAACCTCATCTCGTCGTCACTATAGTTTCCCTGTCAATTTTACGTTAATTTTGGAAACACTGTTTTGTTAATTTTGATTTCAGGAGCTTTTTAGTTGGAGGAAGAAATATTTTTGGACATTGCCAACAATATATAAGAATTATCTAATATAGAATGTTAAAGATGTAATCTTGAATAAAATTTTAATTTGATTCTCCTAAATGTGAAATTCTAAGAAATTAACGTTCTCCTTAATGTGAAATTCTAAAAAGGAACATAAATTTCCTCGGGACGTGTAAGAGAGGTTATTGTTGACGATTGTCTATTGTTGAAGATTGTTGTTTATTGTTGGTTATTGTTGAAGAAGTCTACTATTAAGTTTTCCAGTCTTAAGTGTACTGCAAAATATTGTTTTTTATTTTCAGTTAATTTTTTTTATGCATTCTTTTCTATTTTCTGTAATTATTTGTTTTTTATTAGACTCGGTACTGAAATATTAGGGAATATTATGTATTTATTTTACAAAGAGTGTTTTTTATCTCTAGGCATAGTTAAACTATTACTCATAAACTGCACAGAAGGTGGTAGTAATGCCATCAAAACTCTCGAAAATAAGTTTCCCAACTTGGCGATATTTCATTACTCGATATTTATTGCTTATTTTACAATAAAGTTAATTGATAAAATACGTTTGCTAATGGTTTCAGGAATATATATGTATATATATATATATATATATATATATATATATATATATATACATACGTAAATAACAGAGATTCCATTTATTTACATTTTATAAAACATTTATGTAGAATAAGTTCAGTAAATATTTTTTCATGAGAAAATGTCATGGTTTACTTTCAAGCTTAATTACTATTTATATAAAATTTACTATAAACTTTGTTAATAAATTACGATTTAAATAACGGCGCGCCCGATTCGAATAAGAGTGAAACATTCAATTATTATAATACCAAACTTTGACGTTTTTCTCGATTGACGTTAGACAAATTCACGAATGAATTGTAAATTTAATAAAAAATATATTAAAGTAACAATATAACTAAAGATTTTATTTTTCAATCCACGCTCAAAACAACCTTTTAATTCATGTAACCCGCGGGTCATATTTTAATTTCCCTTCATTGCATAAAACAGCGTATTAACGTTAAAGGCATTAACCGTGTAAATTTATGTCTGTATTAAACTCGTAAAAAGCTGCAGAAGTGACTACCAAGAGTTAGTAATTTAATGTCCGGGGGCTCATAATTATCTAGACGGCCATTAATTAATGTTATCAATGCGACAAAGAAGCAAAAGGGACTGTAAGCAAAAAAATTAAAAAAAATGTTTAATGAAAGTCTAGGTACTTAGAATTTAACAGCATTTTTAAATCGGTGTTATTAATTTTGAGATTAATTCTAATCTATAATATAATTGAGCGCCACCTTATTTTGAATACTCTGGCAAATTTAAAGATTATTGAGTAGTAGTAAGAATGAGTTATGACATTTACAAATATTCAAATAAAATAGATAAATTAATGGATAATAATTTATAGTTCATGTCTAAACATTAGCAGTTATTTAATTTGTAATGTGTTTCAGATACAATTAGTTGTTAAGATTGTAAGAAAGTTTTCTTTGCATGTAATAAATATAAATTAAAAATCCGACACGGCAGTCTAAACTGTTTACAATAAAGTTAATTGATCATTTTTAACTCACATAATTTAACTGAATCGCCTGCGCTTATTACATAAAAGGGTAATTGCGTGGAAATTCAAATTGGTTTCGACTTCATTCTAAAATATTTTATTTCCAGTAAGCGTATTCCACTTACGTAATCACAGTAATTCTTGTGGTTTATCTGTATCTCAATGTATTTTGTATCTCAATCATTGATAAGTATACGAGAGAGATATGTTAATTATATAAGAGAATCATTGTTAAGTATATGAGATTGTTAAGATATATGAGAGAGTTTCAATATCAAGTGTAATTTAAAGCAACCCGCAGTACTGCATCCTTCTACGTTTCCCCCGCTCGCACTAATACCGTCGTTCGCATGTCATTGTAAGGACTTTGTGATTATTTTGAAAAAGCAGTCCACTCTCCCGACATATTTGCTAGCCCACACTCCCAATGCCAGGAGTCGATTATATTTGAACGTCAATTAAATCATAATATCATATTACATTGTAATTGTATTTATGTGTCCACCAAATGATATGAATAAAAATGTAATGTATGAGAAACAATTAAAATGGAATAATAATATGAACTATTATTACATTTTTATTTTTTCTTACTTATTTTCAATTTTTTTCTTTTATTTTGTTTGTTATAGTCATTTAATTTTTTTTAATACTACTGAAGTGATATTTTTAATCTAAAAGATTTTTTTGAAATTTATTATAATGAAATAGGTTTTATTATTCTTTTTGTGGCTATGATTTTAAAAAACAATATATATGAAATATTACCTTGATGGATGTTAGGTGATACCCAAATTAGAAATACCTAAAGAGAACTCGAAACGAAAGATAAGATAAACCTATATGAAACTCGTACAAAGCGATTATATTATGAGGATTTGTATCTATTTTTCTCTCTCTAAATAATAAATAAACAATGAAAAACTTTACTTCATTGTTTAGAAATCTATGCTTAACTCAGCGGTCAATTTAACCTAATCACCCAGTTCTAAAAATCCTCAATTAATTGATACTCAAATATTTGTCAACAAATTTTGATATTAATATTTACCAAAAAAATTAATACATTAATATATTATTGAAAATCACTTATTGAGACCTAAAATTATTATATCTTAAAGGAAAACAGAAATGAAATCGGAAAATTAATGAATATTTTTTTCAGAAAATTTGTTACATCTCGTTACATTTGATTTCTTTCGTTTAAAATTGCCATTGAACTTTTTATTTTGCTTAAATTCCAGTGATATTTTTTTATTTGCCAAACTGATTGTATTATAGAGAGTTTAAAAAAGAAATTAGTTACTATTATAAGCAATGTATGGAATATTTAAGAGTACTAGCCAGAACAGTACAGAACAGTTCTTCCAGAATTTCCACAGAACTAAGTACATGACTATGTAATTGATGAACTAAGTAAATTTCCACAGAACTAAGTACATGGAATTATATTGAACAACAAGTAATAAACAACAAACAGAACTAAGTACATGACTATGTAATTGATGAACTAAGTAAATTTCCACAGAACTAAGTACATGTAATTATATTGAACAACAAGTAATAAACAACAAACAGAACTAAGTACATGACTATGTAATTGATGAACTAAGTAAATTTCCACAGAACTAAGTACATGGAATTATATTGAACAACAAGTAATAAACAACAATAATAAGTTATTTTTAAGCTAAGCTACAATTTTGCGTTACGGTGCCACATTTAATAAACAAAATACATAGGACCTTACAAATGCGATGTTTTATGTCTACATTGTGATCTAATCTGTGACTAAAATAAATGGACTGTTATATTTGTGAATCATCAAAAAATTACTTGGTAAAAGGTTTTCGTAGAGAAACCCGCAAATAAAACGATTTAGTAATTATCAAGACCGCAGAAAGACATCTAAAAATCTCACAAGCGTCGTCTCTAATCGTCCCTCGCTAAAATAATCCAATATGAAAGCATATTTACTCACAAGATGACCTATAAATTACCCCTCCACCTAACTAAAAGTAGCCACTCAGTAATCCAGTAAAAAACTTTTTATAAGCAAGAATTATATACATACGTATACGATTAGACTCACTGGAAAGGCATTTAGGCACAAGCAGAGCATTAAATCAATGAGATATAAAAATAAAACGTTCCTTCGCCATCAAACAAAATGTTCCTCGAAGATAGGATTTGCGGCAATTAATGCCCGGTGTTTAAGCTTTTTGCAATATCAGGGTTAACTCGCTCCGACGAGGGTTGCCTTGCAAGCATTTTTTCCTTCTCCATTCGTCTGTGGGGCGTGTTGGATTTATGTTTTCAGAAGTCATACTATTGTTGTGTTTCTCTTTCTTTCCTTTTTTATTATTGGAAGGATTGTTTTTCATTGTTTTCCTTTCTAACGTAACCTACGTTAGAAAGGAAAACAATGATATGGGTTTTCATATGAGTTTATGTGTTACTTACGGGCGGTTGCTTGGATCTGCGTATTCGACAGTACAGTTGGGGCCTAGAAGCAAAATGTCTTTATGATACATTAATGTAATGTTCCATAATTGTTGCACATATACGTCGTTAAAATTTAGTATTGGAATATAAGGCAATAACATTGTATATTCGTTGTAGAAAGGAGACCGAGAAAAGTCCACATAGCGTCGAGTCCAGGTGTTACAAGAATAAAAATTAATGTAACAGTTTTACGGAGAAAATTAAAAAAAATAAGCTCCTAAAAAGTTCTATCAAAATCGTCAATCTAAAACAACTAGACAAAAGAGAAGTCTTATTTTTTATGAAATTTTAGGTTATTTTCATAAAAGTTTTTAAATGTCTATCCTTCATCCATAGATGTACGAATGAATTCCTTGACAAAATCCTTGACACTAATAGGATGTACAGCGTCGTCAAAAAATTACGTAATCCTCGATTAGAGTGAAAAGGACATTCATTTTGACAACAATAGGATCATTGTCAATGTTTGCTAACAGTTTATTTTTAATTCATTTAGGCATTGGCTAAACATTAAAGAAAGCAAAAGACGTAGATCAATTTTGTAAAGGTTTCTAAAAATTTATTATATTTTCCATTAAATTTTTTTTTCTTATTCTCATTACAAATTAACAGTTCTTGATATTTTAAAAATATTATGTATACGCATTTTAGGAGATAGATTTTCTTTGTTTGCACATTGCATTATATTTATTTGCTTATTTCTGATCGGCAATTACTGACTTGTTTAGTTTTTTTATATTCTGAAAAATGCCAGCTTTTTTAAAAGATATGTTTTATCTCTGTAACGTGTGGCCTATTTTTCCCGGTCTCCTTTCTGTCTACCTGTTTTTGGTACAAAACTGGCATAAGAAATGTAGAACAAATGTTTGTTACAAAATGTTATTAAATTTTGCATGCTATGCATCATATAATAATGTATCAGGCCGCAATACTTAGAAATACATTTCCACCAGCGAGGAACACTGCAATATTTTTATGTTTTGTGCTTATATATAGAAAATATCTCATTTTAAATTTCTGTCTATTTAGAACGACCTGTCATATCATGAAGTTTAAAAGTCGATAAACATATTTGAACAACGAAACCAGGCAACTATGAATCTATATAACGCATCGAGGGTTTCGTATCCTGTTTGAAGTAAAATTACTGTATGATAAATCATCACCAATAAGGACTTGTTAGCACCAAAAATACGAAATATAAATAAATACGGAGGACTTGTTAATATATTATTGTAAACATATAAAAACTGTGATATCCAAAAACACCGTCATAGTTTTCCTTTTACCCTTTTCGTACACTTTTTGAAAGACCTTGTTTCTTTTCATAATCGTAAGTTCAGTAGTTTCGGAAAAGGAGAAGGGAAATTTTGGTACATCTTTCAGCATATATCTCAAGATATGCTAGCAAGGTTATGATAAAAGTATGTTTAAAACCCATGAACAAGCCCCTCCAACCACACTGCATATGAAATTAAAATTATTTTTGGAGTTTTTGATTCGCCCTATTCTTTTAAACTTTCACATAAATATTTTTGAGCTACAACTAGTAGAGATATAGGCAGATTATTATTCTTCTTACTTTACTAAATTTCAAGTAATACTGACTGATACCTCAGTGGTGTTATAAGTGTTTAATTTTTCCTTTGGAGTTATGGGACCCTGAAAATTAACTTACCGAAAAAAAAACAAAAAGATTTTTTATTGGTTACTATCAAGAAAAATATATTTTAATTAATACTTATAACTGCATTGTTACAGACTTAAAATATTTTTATTGACATCCTTATTAATTACATTTTTGGTATTTTTCTTAATGTTCTGTTTTTTATTCTGGAAATAATATTATTATTTAATTGAATGATCTTAATAGTTTCTTCTGAAAATTACCTGAAAATTTTTTCTGGATTTTTTTTTAAATTTACCCTATCCGAATTTCGAACTTAAAACGAATGAAAGCTAGCTATAACAGAGCCAAGTGTACACGCAGGGCATGCATGCCAGGGTTCGTGAAATATTCAGGCATGATTGTCTTCGGCGGCGATACAATACATATTATTTTGTTGTGAAAACAATAAAACGTTACGCAAAACAAGCCCGACCCAGACGTGTCGCTTGATAGTATTGCCGCATTGTGTGTTTAAAAATAAAAAGACTATCTGAGAGTATATGTATATATATATATATATATATATATATATATATATATATATATATATGTATGCATATGTATATATATACATTCTCACATATCACAATATTTTTGAAGTTGATAATCGTTAAAGTTATTTGCATCCAAAGTCGAGAAAATGAAGAGTCGTTGTATCGGGCGTAGCGCAAGTGTAATCAAATATTAGAGACAACAGAACTCTCATAATTTATTTATGTATCTATTTGTTGGTCTATTTAGATTTATTTTATAAAGAAACACGTAGAGAATAGTATTGACTTAAAATTGTTAATATTATTGAAATTTGAACGTCTGGGAAAACGGTAGCGTTGAAATATTAAAATTATTTTATTTTACAATTTGGAAAGTCACTGTTTGGCTTAAATAAATAATATTTACGTTGCCCCTACGGAAATATAGTAAATTTATTTTAAATATTCTTATGTATTCATTTTAGATTTTCAAATAAAATTTCATTTTGTCCGTCCACCCGTTTGTATGTCTGTCACAGTTTCATATTTTGTAAACTTTTTGATTTATATTCACAAAAGTTTACAAGTAAACAATTTATTATAGAAATTATTTGTGATATCCATAGATGTTTCACATGAATATCTTAATTAATATGTAGCTAAATACTATTTTTACGGTACCTGCAAGGTGGAACTAAAATGTTTCTTTGCGTACTCGAATACTATCGAATGAATATCATTGATTACCTTTTTTAAAATTAAATTTATACCCGATTTAGCATTTTTATCTTTTAAGCTTATTGCGTAAAACTATGCAAATAGATATTAAATTTGTTAAGAATGTTTATATTACAATTTACAAAATCATAAAATCTAAATTTGTCCTACTAGGCTCATTTTCTCAATTGTGTCTGACAAACTAGATACAGCCATTGAAGAAGGTTCAGCAAGGCATGACATCTTTAATGCATTTATCACCTTAACGGCTCGCAAATAAGTTCTTCGATTATAAACTTGTTTCTACCTTTTTCCAAAATGTTAATTATGACCGCCGCCCATTTCCCTAACATTATAATTACTCCTGTGAAATTCATAAAAAAACCAAGCGTGATTTTTGTCGTTGTCGATGCTCAAAATGGATCAAAATCTCGAGCACCAATTATACACACACACACACACACACACATATATATATATATATATATATATATAAGCTATACAACATATATCAAATACTTATTTTGTTACATAACTTTCCCTGTTTCTGATTTAAATAATTTACATTTCGGCATATTTAATGTATTTCATTTATAAATTCCAAGTGTATGCGATTATATTCCTAGCATTATTGACTATCACTTCAGATACACAGAGAGTGCCTAATATTCTGTCAAAGAATAGTAATATTATCTAGAATCAAGTTTAAAATTGTCAGTTTCGTTGCAAGTAATGAATTATATAACACACATAAATATAAAAGTGTCGAGCCTTTAAATTTAAACCCAATATTAATGTTCAAAAATTGCACATATAAATTTACTGAACAATTTTCGAACATCTATTGATTCCTCAATTGCGGAAACTTATGTAAACTCTACATCGAATTCATCCGTGTTCTTATAAATTTAAATATTTATGTAGGACAAACTTTACGTAAATTAATAAATTTATAATATTAAATTTACTATTCGTTATCTAGTACTATTCAAATATTATTTAATACTAAACAATCTATATCTCTGTTCTTATAGAAGTAACGAAACGCTGCCAGATTTTATATCCATCGCAATCGTTTTTCTCTTAGTTTTTTTACAAACAAATTATTGTTATTAGAAATAAAAGAAACATCTTATAAAGAGAAATTATTCCACATCTCTAAATGATATTAAGAAAGTGATATATTCCTGTACTGGTACATGGCTACGGGTCAAATAATCGTTTTAATTAAATGTTTATACAAATCCTGGGTCCGGCAATAGGAGCTCCGGCATTTAAATCTAATAAAGGATCACGATTGCTATGAAAATTTTAATAAAAATCTGTTTTAAATGTGATACGTTACGGTTCTTTTTTTGAGAATTTAAAACAGTTTCTTATAAGACAAACTAGGGTGCAAGTTTCAATTAATAAAAATAATTTTTTCCGTGATGAGCACTATATATCAGTTACAGTTAAAATCAGTATAATATTCAAATTCATAATCATAAACCTGTTGTAAAACCTTGATTTTTTATTTAGTTTTCAGTTAATTTTTTTTTATTCAATCATGTAAAGACATGACTAGATGAACAAAAAATCACTTTTATGACTGTTTACTTTTTTAACCTCTAACCCTAAAATTTAGTTTTATCGATACCCGCTGTTGTAATATATGTACTCTAAGTTTTTGTTATATATCACACCGGAGTAATAATTAAACTGCTGTGAACCTAAGCTATAAACTGCATTTCTATATTACGAGACACACTATGATGAAATATTAGTGCTTGTAAATTAACTTTAATTATATCTAGCTGTACCGCACAGTTTCAGTCGTTTGAAATTAAAAATAAGAAATGTTATTAACTTTATATTTCTCCAATATTTTGTTCTTTGTTACAAGCTATTACCATACCAAAATTTTATCAAAATCCGTGCTGTAAATTGTGCGGGATTGACGAAAAAATTAACATACAGGTAGATACTCAAAAATTCTCAGAACAAGTTTTTTCCTTCTATTACCGTTCATTTTGCACAATCAATTACTCCTTTTAAAATATTTTCTATGTACAGAATTTACTCAGCTACGATTTTATGAACAGTATATATTATTATGTTTCAAGATAAACTTAAATAATTTCTGTGTAAAGTTTCAGTGCGTTTATGTATATTTGTCAAATGCAATACACAATTTGTAGTTTATTTATAATTGTTTTATTTTATTGACGTCAGTTCTATAAATCATTATTTAATTATTTTCTTATAAGTAAACTTCAAACGTAATCAATGGTCTGTTTTAGTAGCGATGATGCTTTTATTGACTTAATCTGATTTCCAAATTCTCAATACCAATGTTAAGTACTTATTAAATGTAACTCAATATTTCAACATTTCGTTTCGTTTTTAGGTAGTGATAAATTTATTAAAAAAATATGTTTTACATAAACATTCGATTTTGCAAACCAGGGAAAAGGGAACTAATTACAAATGAACTTAATATAAAATGACCATTCATTTTATTTGAATAAAGAATACATGTTAATATCGTTTCTTACGTTTATAGTTTATAAAACTCTTTAAAAACTGAGTCATGGGATTAAAATATGTATTCAGGCGGTGAAACAAAAAACAAAAAGTTATTTGTTGTTTTTTTCTTTTGTACAACAAATCAATTATATTAATGAGAAAATTTGTTGAAAATACAAAGCAATATTAGCTCGTTAAACATCGCACAAAATTTGTTAGAAATCGCACGTCAAATTCAATTCTGTAGAGTTTATTTACTTTTACCATACTAATGGTAAAATTACACCTGAAATGCTAAAAGAGGGTGATGTCGTGTTAGATAATATGTTCAGTTGTTTATTCAAGAAAATATTTAAAGTGATCTAAATAACTACAGACCCATAAGTTTTCTTTCGCAAGTATTCAAAGAATTGTCGAAGGTAATAACAGATTGACTAAAGCAGGCTGGCTTCAGACAAAACTTTATTATGTTAGACCAAATCCTGACTATGAGAGTGCTTTCTGAAAAAGTTATAGAATGTCATATCCTTCTATGGCTAGCATATATCGACTGCAAAAAATATTTGACAGTGTAAAAATTTAGATGAAATTTAGACTGTGCCGGTTAGGCTCGAAATGAAACTGGATAAGACAAAAGTCATGACATGGGAAACCGCTAGCCTTGCAAAAATATGTATGTGGTTATTGTTGCTCCAAAGAGTGATGGAAAAAAAATGGTAGGAATTTTCTTGAAGGAGCCCAAAACAAATAAGTGGCTTCAGAGACCAAGCAAAATTGCTGACGTTGTCAAGAAAGTGGTGAAACTTAAGTAGCAATGGGCTGGTCACGTTGCTTGAAAGTCGGATTCGTGTGTAAAATTGTCTTGGAGTGAAGACCCAGAGAGTGCAAAAGACAAGTTTGGCAGACACAAATGCGATAAAAGGATGTTATAACTGACAGTCCAAGACTTCTGACAGTCCAAGACATAATTGGGTGGTGTAGATTGGCCTTATTTTGGAAGAAATACGGGCAAGTGATTTAATGATTCCACCAGTCCATGAAGTGTACCAAGCTGTAACTTTTGGTAGACGTAACGACGTCTAAGTAATAGTACATGGATTTTCTTTACTTCAAATCCAGCAATCTTGTTACTGACATAACCATTCAACCAAAAAAAAACGTAATTGCTGAACAAATTATTGAACTAAAAAGTTGTTGAAGATAGGACTTCCGGATTGCACGCCATTCGAATCAATCGCGATCTTCATGTCTGAAAGAGTTTTTGAATGCAAATGGCATATAATTACCTTTACAAAAATGAATACCATGGCCATTCTCATGATGTTTAATTTTTGTTTCATTTTAATGTTAAATGTAAACCTATAAACAAACACATGTTATAAATATCGACATTGTACATGTCTCAGCGTTAAAAATTATGTTGTTATTTGACATGGTATTATAAAAAATATTTTCATATCTTAATGTACGAAGTTATAACGATATCTCTTGACACTCCATTTTTCGTCCATTTGACAATATGTGCATTAAAAACTTTCCATTAACATTAGAATTGAAACAAGTAACTGCTTTTCTATACTCTTGTCCACTCTCAGGAGTATAAAATATTTGATTCAATAGTATGTTCTTTGTAAACGTGAAAAATATTATAAATTTTTGTAAATATTTCACTAGATACGTCGCAATTTATTTTCTTCTTTTTTGAAGCTATATTTTGGCTATTATATTTATAGGGTAGCAAAATGTTATCTCATTAATTACTTTCACCGAGGCTATTGCAAATATACAAGAGCATCTTTGCGTTAATACCAGATATGTGTATATACGTTTATTAGATTGAGTGCGTAATTATACACATCAACAATTGTACATCAATTTGGTAAAATTTTCTCTGCATGCACGTGTAAATAATTCGGTTATTTGTTAAGAGTTAACCTGAAAACTGGTTTCATTTGTTTCAATTTTCCTCTTAACCGTGTTATGGGTAATCATCCATTACTTTTTTTGGGTTCAATATAAAAACAAAAAACGCTTATAACATCTCTGTGTCCATGCACCAATCTATCTATCGAGAATGTCTGACTCTATACAAATTAAATTTTTGACTAGGTTCTTTGTATGAAGATCTCATTTGCAATATAAGTTATATATAAACTAAATTTCAAGAATTACTATCAACCTACATCAATAAGAAGAGACAGAAAATTATTATACTCTGTAAATATGCCCGTATTTTTTTTTCTTTGTGAGGAACAAACAGTGACCAAAGTATATAAATACTATTTGCTGCGGTTTTTCTCTCATTGTATTTAACACACGAAACTTACCGGTTCGTTGTATAGGTTTATGGTCTGGTCCACTACGAATTTCTGAAATATTGGAAAGTTGTTTTTCCAGCGGGGTACATAAAATGTAGTTAAAGATACGGGACGATTCGGCAAATATATCTGGCAACAGATATTTAAAAAATAACATATGTCTGTTTAATTGCACACAACTTAGTTTCATTTAAATGGATTTTATTATGCTTAATATTATAGTTGAAACTTTTACGTTTTGAAGTGATAATGTTAATATTAATATACGTTGTAAAGTAATACAGCTGGAATGGTATTTGTAAACCTGTCAGATATTTTTTTCCCCATTGCAAGTTATTTCGATTTTGGCTGTGTGAATCTTTGGAAATATATTAAAAAGACGTGTGACTGATTTATGTCTTTTACATCTTTGACGGTCGGTAATAGGTTAAGAGCAGAATTTTTTTTAAATTCAAGTGAAATGTAATAATATTAAAGAAATTTGAAGAGATTTTCATGAATATTCAGCTATGTAAATTAAATGGTTTACAGCAATTTATTTTAATTTAAACAAGTGCACCACTCGAGTGAAGCTAAAACGTTAATATTACCGTGAGCGAGCTAAGCCAAAATTAATGACTTCATGCTAGTTAAGCCGTGACTATAGACAATATACCTTAAATTAAAAAAAAAATATTTTAACATTATAATAATATGGCAAAAGTAATGAGGCAGAAATTTTTAAATTATTATTTCAGCTAAAAATTATAATCTATCCTGAAGTGAATAAAAATGAATTATAAACTAAGATCCGACTATTTCGAAAAAAACTGAGAAATAGAAAAACAAATTAGTTGATCGTAATTTCACTGAAAAATAATCGTCACTGAATTGTAAAGCCATAGGTAGCGTTCTGTTTTGAGTTGTCAATATTTTGCCAGTAGAACAAGTGTCAAGCTAGTGGAGCACTTATATGGGGCACAAAACCTAACGCCAAATACAAATCGATTGATTCCTCATTTGCCAAAATCAGCTCAGCAGTTTTTTGGTTACGATCAAATATCCATACATTGATGCACATATACGTTGACGGTTAAATTCATTATTCATTCTTTCCTGCGCCGTAGTTGGTAAAAAAGTATTAATTTCTCTAATCTTAATTAATTCTCTCTTACGTAATATTACATGCACAATATTATAAATATAAATTCAATAAGTTTCTGTTCTTTCTGTTTGTCTTGTTTGCTAAAAATATTCGACGGATGTCCGTGAAATTTAGCAGATATTTTAGCTTTAAAAATTTCTTTTATTTTATTTTTAAAAATGTGTTTTTAATCGATAACTAAAATATTTATCCGTTGAGGGCAAAAATGTGATCACAAATACGTAAATATATTTACATAGTAGTTAATAGAATATGACGTAATAATTTTCCAAAAATTATTTTAACCATATTTTTCATTATTTCTACATTGTTTCCGTATTTCATATAACCGTATCATGGATTACAATTGGTTTTTTAAATGAAAATAAGTAAACTGGATGGGATATCCATTCAGGTTGATGGTAAATATTATTTGAATGGAATTATCTATAAAATTATATAGAAGTAAATAAAAATGTATTATAGTATAACAATTCTACATCACGTCCTTGGGAACAAGAATAATTAAGAAACTTTTTTCAAGTCGGATCTAAAAATAGAAAGCTCAAACTATGTCAAAGTGACAAAGTTGCTGGTATGGCTGCATCGCGCTAACCAAATTAAACTTTGTGGTTCGAATTTCTTCACTAAAGTATTACATTTCTTAACCTACTAAATTTTGTCCTATGCCCAAAAGTGAATAATCCAATCGTTTGAGCGTAAGTTTATTTACTTCACACAACAAAAAATGCCAAGCAATTAAACTTTCCGCTTGAAATGAGGCAAAACCGTGTAGAGCTTTCAAAACTTTCGCTGGAATATTTTCGTCGTTTAGAAAATAAAATTGTGATTAAATTTTCCCCCAAAGAATTGATAAATACGACTGGTGACAGTTTCGAGGCAAAAGTCAATTAAGGTCTAGTGCTTGTTTACGCTATAAGTAGGAAGTAATTAAATCATCACGTTACATCGCACCGCCAACTGAGTCAATATTTCTATTCACACAGTGCGAGTTTCTCTTGCCTAATATGGCGTGTCTATCATAGATACTTATGCTATTTGTACTCAGTATAATTAATTTATTTTAACTTTATGACAACGTTCTATAATTGAAATTGTATTTTACATAGTTTTGATGTTCATTCTTAAAACACAATATTTCATTCGATTCTATTATAATAGTTTATTTTAGACCATATTCAATTTTATGGTTTTTCTTCCGTGGTGTAAATCTCCAGTTATTTCTGAAGTAAGAATCTACGTGAAAATATGGTTTAAAATAAAATGGTTGACGCTGGCTTTTATTTCAAAAAAGTTTTCGTAGTTTAGAAAATAATTTGAATATGTAAAAAAATTCCCGGTTATATTTATAGAGTAGCAGAATGGCTTCACTTCAATGATTTTCACCGGGGTTTTCGCATATACGCAAGAGTATTTGTGCGTTAGTACACAATGTGTGTATTTACATTCAATACACTGAGTTTGTAATTTGCACATTTAAAATTGTGGGTTGTCTCGGCAAAATTTTCTTTCCTTACATGTATAAATAATTTGGCTATTTGTCCATTTTTATACTGAAAACAATTTTTTTTTATTCCATTTTCTCTTTTAATCATCTTGAATTGCTTTTAATTTGAATATCAATTTATATGAGTTCATATTTAATCGATGAAGCATATAATCCGTGCTTCTGTTCATAGGCTCAAAACTGTTTGGCTCTACGAAAATAACATTTTTGAATTAGGTGCTTCATATGAAGACCTCATTTGCAATGTTAGTTATTATAATTATAAATATGAAATGGCAATAATTTTTTTACGTTACTGCAGCTCAAGAAAATTATTGTAATTAATATAATGTCATATTATACGAAAAAAACTTCTTGATAAAACTTGTGAAAAAAATTTTGTAACTTAAATACGTTTGAATGTTGTTATAGTTCGAAAGCTCTTGCATTAATTAGGTATAACCGCGATGCTACCTATTTTAGGCTTCCGTGCATCAAAAGAAAAAATAGAACCCTTAGAAGATCACTAAAACATCAAGGAATACGACTGTACTACACAGACATCTGTCTGTGTAGTACAGTCGTTTTTCTCAAAAATCACCTCATGTAGAAACTTGAAATTTGGCACAATGATGAAACATGTTAACCCACGTATATTTTAGCTGAGTTAATACTCAAAGATATTCATTTGAAAATTTTACAAAGCGAAAATAACCTCTTCCGAAACAAGTTATCACATATATTACGTGGAGTATCATTTAAAAGAGCTAGTTGTTAACGTCTCATAATAGATTATAATTTTAGATATTACACCATAGGGTTGCGAAATACAAAATAGACCATATGTTGGTAAACAATTATTGTTTATAAATAGTTTAATGGAAACATTATTTAAGGTTGAATCTTTGTAATTGCTTTAATATGTGCAAAATCCTCATAGAATACTAATTTTATTCGCACTTGACAAGTTTTTTTAATATTCACATCATTAAAAAATTTGTCATTTTATTCTGTAATTTGTATTGTAATTCTGAATAAACCAATTATATAATGT
This sequence comes from Druceiella hillmani, assembly GCA_039881145.1. Lineage (NCBI taxonomy): Eukaryota > Metazoa > Arthropoda > Insecta > Lepidoptera > Hepialidae > Druceiella > Druceiella hillmani. The sequence continues at coordinate 13,703,276 of JAYKKI010000025.1, read as the reverse complement.
CTTTTAATACATGTTGATGTAAACCCTAACCCATCTAGTTGGTGAAGGTAATTAATTTTTTAATCGAGACAAGTATTGCTTCGGAATAGCTTAAATATTATTTTGGGAGGGACACCACACAAATATATATCAAAATCATTATGAATAGCAATATTCTCTAAGTATGTTGTGATGTCTATGTAGAACAAGGTGACTTGCAAATGGGCTGTCGCGAGTCTTTTTGTTATTTTAATTTTATTATTAGTTGTTTCTTTCTGTAAAATACACAATTTTACACACAGAAACAAACACAAATACACAAAGTTATATATTTTTTGAGTCGCTGGTATATATTTCGATTAATTTAATGCTAATTTCAGAGGGTTGCCAGTAGTGAGCTATGGTCATTAGTTTTATTCTCAATGGTAAATAAAATTTAAATATCTGTCTGTGTGTGTGTTCTGAATAATTTTTTCATTTGTGTATTCGATTACTTCCACGAGTATAATAAGTAATTAATTAATAATATGGATAATTTCATGACATGTATATTAATATAAGTAATTTGATAAATAAATAATTTTACATCAGAACTTGTTTCTTTTTTAAAGTAATAATCATAATAATAATAGTTAGTCTCGTTGTTACAACTTATTTATTCATATTTTTAATTTATTTTGGTAATATTTGATTCAATGAGTTTTATTATAGCTATTGCATTCCTATACGTGTATAAAAAAGCAATTTACGGATTGAAGTGTCACTTAAGCTAAAGCAAATTAAATCCAAGCAAATTAAAGGTGCAGTAAATTTTAAAATATTGGTTTTGCAAGAAAAACATTGAACATAAATATTTCTCAGTTCATTGTAACAAATGAATACAAGTAATCATCATTATTGATTGCACATTACCAAACAGAAACTTTCTTAAATAAAAAAATCGTCAAAGAATGCTCGGAGATGTTTCTTATTATCAATTTTTTAAGCAAAATATTACTTAAAAAACGTGAATAGACAAAAGTCGGACAGCGGCATGTGTAGAAGAATAACTTTGTCGTATTATTTATATTTCCAACTGAATTCCGTCTCAATTTTTTAAATTAAATACAGTACGTACATAATCCACTTCCCATTCGCAGGGATACCGTAGCTCAACCAGTTGAATATACGTCATACACGATAGTTAAACCGGCCGTGACTCATCTCATGGGGTACACAGGCTCTATATTTGTATATTTTTCCTAATTAGTGTAAATGTTTCTCAAGTATTCCGTGAGAACTTTCAAGTTAAGCTGCCAAAGTCCTATTTGAAAGTCCGAAATATTCTTCATCATATTCTTCATGAATGAACGTTCAAAATTTTCATTACTGTAACGTTCCATATCTGTATATATTACGAACGTTCCATTACTGTATAAAAGTTATTATCTTTATATTACAATATCTTTACATTACTGAATTCGTAATAGTTTATCTATCTGTTGTCTTTTGAAAGTGCCAAAATAAGTATCCGCTATTTAAATTTTTTAACTTTAGTTTGTTCTTTTTATGACAAATTTCGGAATCATTATCGTTATGATTGTTTTACATAATGTAAGAAATTATATTTACGTAATCAAATAAAAACATTTTCTACATTCACAGCTAGGAAACATTCTTTTTCTGTAATTACTGTAACTATGATTACTTCACATACTGAAACAAAGTACATTGGTCCAATAAATGAGAAATGATTTTAAATGTAGAATAATATAAGATATAAGAAAAAATTGCAATAAATTCACTTCTCTTTTCAATTTTTTTATTATGATTTAATAATAACATTTTTTGGGCTAACATTTGATTGTTTGTGCCTTTGCAGTTAATATAACTTTTTTCAATTTGCATATTATAATTATATTTAAATTACCATTATTGTCGTTTAATTAACGACAAGAATTATCATTTAATTAACAACAAGAATTATCATAAATTACCATTATTGTCGTTTAATTAACGATAAGAAAAACTCATTAATTTATTCAGTACTGCTTGTACTCCACGGTTTCAGTTGCGTTAAATTACGGTTTTACTGTCAAAAATAGAATTATTAGCCATATTAAAAGAAACAGAAAGGGAGAGAGAAAAAATTCTAAAAATATATTTTCCTATTTTCATTATTATTATATACGCTAAATCAATTCAATCTCTTATAGTTCTTTCATACGTATATAATATTTTAACAAATAGTTGTGCCCCACAGTTTCACTTGCGTGAAATTTGGAATAAGAAAATTTATAATAATTTTTCTTTCTTTCATATATTGCTCTAAAGTATAAGATATTACCATACCAAATTACATCAAAATCCATTCAGTAAATTTTGTGTGATTGACGAACACATTAACAAACAGACCAACAGAGACAAAAATTGTAAAAAAAGTTTTTCTGACTACTGTTATCATTTTTTACGCTAAATCAATCCCTATTTATAAAATATTTTTCATGTACAGAATACACTCTGTTACAGTGTCATTATTTTATGAATTATAAATATATAAATAAAAGAGTAATTATGAAAATTATATTAAAATAAGTACCATTGACACTATATCCGTTATTTCAAAAATACTAAGAAATTCCTTTCGTGCATCACATGATGTACACTTGGCTGTTTCACTTACGAATTATAAAAATCCTTTCAGTATATTTTTATACTCTAAGTAATTGGATAAAAGTGCGGTGACTTTACGTGACAAAGACTGAAAACTTCATAAAAGGACACTTGCTTTCATGCACAAACTTGCCAGTCTGTATTAATTAATCTGTCTTAAAAGCGCAGGAGAATAGAGGGGAAGAAAATACTATATTTATTCGTAACATAACGAGGGTAAAATATTAAATTTACATCGTAACAAGATGAGGAAAATGTGAGTACATTGCGTATTCAGAAAGTTTGGCTGGAATCAATTACATTTTTTTTGAACCAAGAGCTAAGGACGTCTGTGGAAAGGTTAGCTTAAGTCCTTGCAACTTTTCCACAATTTTCCACAGTTTTAAAACTGAAACTATGTATTTTTTAACATATAAATGAAAACAGTGTTTTGTTTCGTATATATATATATATATATATATATATATATATATATATATATATATTTATATATATTTAAGGTTTTGATTTCTGTCATGAATATACAACATAAGTGAGCATATGAGCGTTTAGTGAAACTGAATTGGGTTTAGGTTTATCATTTTTCAAGGATAATTCAGAGGAAAGTTTTGTTTATTTTAAGTTTTTGGCCCAAAATGGTTTTATTTTTTTTAATGTCATGTAATTCAAAGTAATTTTATGGATATAAGGCTTACAATATCCTTTAAGACATATCAGCAATGAAGAATATTAATTGAAATGAATCCTATCATGCGGAGTGTAGTTTTGAGTTATGTTTTCAAATCGTTACTGCTTTAATCAAACAATGTATCAAGATATTGGCAAAGTTTCTAAAGCGTACATATTACTATTTATTATGGTTTTGAGTTAAACAGAATTATTAGCCATATTAAAAGAAACAGAAAGGGAGAGAGAAAAAATTCTAAAAATATATTTTCCTATTTTCATTATTATTATATACGCTAAATCAATTCAATCTCTTATAGTTCTTTCATACGTATATAATATTTTAACAAATAGTTGTGCCCCACAGTTTCACTTGCGTGAAAAACTACATCGTGATATTTACATCAAAAATATTTTTTTGAAGGATTGTTCACAAGGTAAAAAAAGTTTCCAAAAAAATTTAATAAAGCGTCTATACACAATGTTTCCATTCCTCTCTCATTTTCCGATCACGAAATTTAGGTTCTAGGAATTGTTGAGAACATTGAAAATAAAATTCCTTGGTTTGTCAGGGATGGTGTTGTCCACGGTTCTAATAACTTAGCTTTGCGCCGTAGTTTATCTCCGGTTATAATGATGTTTTTGCCTTAACGATGCTCTTAAAACTGGAGAAATATTATAATCGGTGTCGTAATCACTTATTTATAACTCTATAAGAGTTCTTAAGCCTTAGGTTAAACTTTAACCTGAATCGTTGTAATAATTTGCTTGTACTCATTTTTATTTAACAGTAATATTCTCGACAATTTCCATTTGTCATTTTTAAACCAACACACTTGGTCTTAGTGCATGAATTATTGTTTACTATAATTGACTTTCAAGCTCTTTAACCATAGAATTAACCTTCAATATTAAACGACCCTTGATCTAATACTTTCTAAATAAATTCCAAATTATATCTTTTTTCATTGATATGTATTGTCAGCTTCTTACTATTATGTTAGGAGTTATTTTTATGTTAATTTTTGTAAACAAAAACCGTTTGACATTCAAAATTCTGACTTGTATCATGATCGTCCTTGGCTAAATAGTCTGTAATTATATTCATGTCATTATCATGTGATATGTAATTCTTCGTTACTCCCACATTTAGTTCACTAATCATTATTTATCATAAATTTTCCAGTATTCATTTTTTTGAAGGCAGCCGTAAATATGTCCAATACACATTTGAAACCAGTAACGGGATCGAGTTGACAGTCACATAATTTCTATAAAATTATTAGAGCCAGATATGTTTTCGTTTCTGATAAAATTGCACGGCAATTACTTTTGCTTTTAATATATCCAAGTTTAAAATCTCAGTATTTCACAGTCTTACTTTTACAATCAGTGCAATCCCTTTATTTAGTTTGAATACATTTATGGTTACAAATGAAGTCTTACACTTTTAATGATGAAAAATAACTGTCTTATTTTGTGATACCGTTCATTACTTTTATTGCTAACAATTTATTTTTCTTTGTGATGAAGGTAATCTTTACTGTGGACGTTTCAAAGTGATATGTATTTAGTTTTTCAATGAAATCTGAACAATAACCTGCATTGAATAGTGATGAAAAATTCTCATTTAATAACATTTATTCTTTTAAAAACATTTGTGGGGCATATTCAATTCTCGAAATAATAATTAGATATGCATGATCCCATGAATTGAATAATATATTATAAAATGTGGAATGAACTATTCCACGTTTCATAAGCATATCATAGAAACCAATCAAGTGGTTTACCATTACTATAATTTGTAATGCGATATTGTAATGATGGCGTTGAGTACAATCATGAATTTATTTTATTTTGGTCGATATTATTCTTAAAACGAATATAGCCGTTTATCTCGATATATCATATTTTATGTCTTTATATTTTAGAATATATTAAAATATTTCATCGATTTTAATGTTGTAGATTACGTGGTTTCCACTCTCACTTTTTTTTTCTTTAAATTTAATGATGAGCGTTGTTCAACATTGTTTTTTTAAAATTAAGTTTCTTCCTAAATATTAATTATTCTTTTTAAATATTGGACGTCATCATTCTGGTATAAAATTTTTCAAATATCGCTTGAACGAAATTGTCTTTTACCATCGTTTATTTATAAGAATCTCATGTAAACCATCATAAATTATAGTGACTTTTTATCTTGTCGTGTATTTTTCTATGACATATGACAAATCGCATGCAATACGTGTCATGTGTCAAAACAATGACCTTTCATGGTATACAAAATCTTATATGTATTTAGGATCCCGTATCTACACGCACGCATGTACGCATGTTATTTCAGATATAAAAATATAAAATACGTATATTGTATTAAATTTTAACTTATTACGTTTCATTTATAATGCGACTGTATTGACATATTCACGAGCATCGAATTTCGATCCATATAAAGCAAATTAACATAAGTACTAGCCCTGGAAAAAATAACTAAACATTTTAATTTCTTTTTATCTCCCTGCTATATGTTATTTATATCGCCCACTTCAAGCATTTTAATATTACAAGGAATTCGTGACAAACATAACGCTACACATATTTCTCTTTTTCAACAGTTTTTCTTCGATAAGAACCCAAGATTGCATTAAACAAGCATTAAAGTTAAACATTAATATTCCGAAATAATAAAAACATTTCCAATAACGTGATTATAATTCTCCTGAAAATATATCAAATATTCAAGTTTGTCAACATCCTAAATTTATTCGTGGCACGCAAAAGCGAAATCCAATAAATTTAGCAAAATTGCAAACACTCCTTAGTTTGTTGGTTAAGATATATCCAAACAGTACGAAACAAAACACTGTTTTCATTTATATGTTAAAAAATACATAGTTTCAGTTTTAAAACTGTGGAAAATTGTGGAAAAGTTGCAAGGACTTAAGCTAACCTTTCCACAGCCGTCCTTAGCTCTTGGTTCAAAAAAAATGTAATTGATTCCAGCCAAACTTTCTGAATACGCAATGTACTCGCATTTTCCTCATCTTGTTATCAAAAACATAAAACAAACAAAACTTTCCTCTGAATTATCCTTGAAAAATGATAAACCCAAACCCAATTCAGTTTCACTAAACGCTCATATGCTCACTTATGTTATATATTCATGACAGAAATCAAAACCTTAAATATATATAAATATATATATACATATAATATTTGGATTTAACCCATTATTCTGACGTATTAAATGGAATAAGCTTAATTAATTTTTAATATTAATTTAATTGCAATGAAATCAGTTTTTCGTGTTCGGCATAATTTTTTAACGTTTATGCTTTGATCCTTTAACTTATAGCGTAATTATACTTTTAGTAACAGCTTTTTTATTCTAAGAGATACTATGACCTATATACGTGAGTGGAGATACTATTACATACATACGGGCGTGGAGATACTTTGACTTATTTATAGGAGTGAATATTTTTGGATATTGATAAATAATAATATTATGACCTACGTACGGGAGCGGAGATACTATGATCTACATACGGATCTAAAAATCATCCGTTTTCAAAAATCCGCAACAAATTGTCAAAAAGTATGGATGTAATGCATAGTTTAGTAAATAGCTATATTTTAACTATTATTGCACATATTTTTGGCTATTATTATAAAAGAACCTGTTAAGTACTATTAGAACTGCGGGGGTTCCGTACACATTTAGGTATTTATAAACATTTAATGGTATATAATATTCCAAATAAACTGTTTACAAAAACAACAATTTATTGCCTTCTACATATTTTACAGGCACATATTTAAAAATATATATGATATAATTAGAAATTAGGGATTTTTCCTTTACCTGTGCTATGAGACCTTTCTTCTTGCTAAATTTTACGATTCCAGGTTAACGGGAAGTACCTTATAGGTTTTGATTAATTTGCAATTGTCAAAATATGTGACAATTGCAAATGTGACAAGTGGCCGTATTTTTTATTCTGTTGGCTTAGAAATTTACTTTTTTACAGCTCTAAGAAACTGTAAACGTAAGTATGAAATATTAATTTTAATTTGATACCTCCATGCATTTTTAAGAAAAAGGGACTTGAACGACAGACATACGGAAAACGAAGTGATCCTATAAGGATTTCTTTTCCCTTTTGATGTATAAAAATGAAACGAGTCAGTGTAGTCTGGCGCGTTGAAATTTCCATTCCTAATTTGAAATTAAGTTACTTTGTTTATTCTAAGTCATCTTGCGTTATTCACAATTTTCGGGTATGAATATAGTGACGTTTGCGCGTAATTTTGCTATACTGTATAAAATTCTGTTTGGGCAGCGTGAGATTTATAACAAAGCTGCTAAGTATGTTATTAACTCACATTACGTGCTTTCCTAACCGACATACTAATAATACCTTTCGATATGTAGAATATTACCTAATACTAATTTTCTGGGTGTAAGAGAAATAATTTAATCGTTCCTCATTAATTATTTAATAAAAATTAGCTGAAAAGTTTTCTTTTGTCGTGTTTGTAATATATGCGGGTTATATTTAACAGTTTGGTGCCCTTACTCAACCAAAGCCCGCAGACGATTGCGGCTGGTGTTTCTCTATTGCTAAGTGTCTCCTCCTCATTGCCCAGCCAGCCAAACCCCCAACACAGTTCTTCTGCTTTTAGTATAGACCCCGTATGCATGTGGTCGCCTACGAAATAAACTTTTTAGTACCAAAGGTCTTTATGATGTAATTTGCTGTGCCTACTAAGCTGTGTACTAAGCCTCGAAATAGATTGGATTTCATATTAAAGTGTTTCCACATTGACAACCTTCAGATACGGGCTGAAAGAAGGCAATAAGAGAAATTGGCTCCTATTTGAGAGGTATTGCAATACTTCAATACCAACCGAAGGAAATGTTACTTCTTGTATAAAAATGTTACTATCGATTAAAAGATATAGAAAACATGTGGATGTTGTCCGCATAGGCAATTTTTACCAACAAGCCAGGAAAATATAGAACGAAGAGAAGAAAATTTCTATGTTATTTTACACGAATAATATGGAAATTTATGTTAGCAAAAATTATGGGCCATATGCTCATAACAATTCATCACTTGATGTTGTAAAACGTTTAGTAAAACCTATCAGATATAGTTACTGCACTTTTTTATTAATAATTGATTCAACCTTATCCCACTTTTGCATGATTTGCTTAGAGAATATAAATTGAAAGCATTGTGTAATCTACGAAAGAATAAAACGTAGATTTTGCCTATATTTGCCATTACCATGGAACGTGAATTCCGCAATACTCTGTTTGGTTTTGAAAAAGACCTAACTTAAGTTTTATATATTGCAAAAAAAAATTAAATTGCACTTTTAGCTTTGACCATTTATCACACTGCCAAAAAATATACTGATATAGATGAAATGCCCGAAATAACCATTGATTAAAATAGAAAAAAATTTGATGTTGATGTCGTCGATAAGTTATATGGAACTTATTCGGTGTCCGGCATAATAAAAAGATGGCCAATGATAACATTTTATGGTTTACTAAACACAAGTGGCATCAATGCTTATATTGTTTTAAAATCAAATAAAGAAAACCAAGGACTATACAGTTATGCCTCCTAGAACAAGCATATTGAAGGAAGTCACCGTGAGTCTTAATATATCTCAAACTAAAAAGGAGCAAGTAACATAAATGTTGCCTCAACGATTAAAACTAAAATTACATTTATTCTTAGAGATAATTCGAAGACTACAGAGCCAATTTCATCCAGATCTCAACCCAGCATGTCACTTTTATATTGTACAGTTTGTGATTGGTAAAAGGATTGAAATTCCAAGACTGCTTTTAAAATAGATCTGAAAACAATATATCGAGAACACTCTATTTTTATTTGGGAGAATTATTATCATAAATGAGTAAAAATAACTTAAGAAATAATTAAATTAGTAACTAGATTTATTTTAATAACATATATATTTTTCTAAACTTATCGTCTAATTTCACTAATAAAAATTGAATGAAACCTAAAATTTTTTGTATTATTTCGTAAGTTATTATCTCGTCATTATTTATTCCCTTTGAACTGTTCCGAAGTGTATTTTATTGTGTAATGTTGATTTTAGTTAAAATTACATGAAAATGTCGTTTTTTATTTTTAAAATTGTGCACTAAATAGGATTAAATAATTATTAGAGATGTATTTTAACAAATATTTAATAAATATAACGTAAGAAAAATAAATGTTTCCCAAAATAATTTATATATATACTCAAATTTCTGCATATAAATGCAATAGATCTATGCATTTTTAAACTGCTAATGATCATTAAAACTTTTAATCGAAGTAATTTCAATTCAATAATAACAACATATAATAATAATAATTTAATATAATATATTGACGTAAATAAATTGGCAAAATACTGCTGTATTTTCGGGATTGATGCCAAGTCGCTGCTTCTCTCCTCTCTGACATTCACACCGACATATACACGAGTGCTACATTTCATTTGCCACGGTATCAAAAAATCTAAAGCAGTAGAAAATTTAGTTATTGCTGGAAACTACGGGGTATCACAAAAATGCCAACTGGGTGGCCGTGATTTCATTATTTTGTACTTTTAAATGCTGTCCTTATTCGGTGGTTGTTTGAAGTTTACGAATTTATTTGTAAAACGTTTCATTTTTCCGTTTCTTGTGCGTATGATTTTCTTTGCTTCTAACATCTAAACAGATATTTGAAGCATTCAATGAACCTAATTATATTCATATTAATTTGCATATTTGTATGTATATCTTCTCTTTTGATTACACCGTTAGAAAAAAAAATAAATGAACATTTTTTATTTTTAATATTAATGTGTTTATTCTAGATATTTCCCCATTTTATCATGACTCTATTTAAATTTAATAAGTTATGATTTCACGATATAAAGCCCGACAAGCTGACAGGAGACATATAGATATTAAAAGGGTTTCGTCCTTTAAAAACTTCTCTTTTATTCACTATTTAAAATGTTTTTCGGAAAACTCGAAAATTAAACATTAAATTAGTTTTGATTTGTAGTCAATTACAATGAAAAATGCAGTAATTCTTAAGTAAAAACTTTTAATTCATATTACATCAATATCTAATTCAATTATTCACAAGTCATTTTCTAATACTACTCTAATATCACAAACATGAAAGGTAAGATTTTCCTGCCTGCGGATGCATAAAAGTTATTCTCTTAATTTCTAGGTTTATTTCAATATTATATTTAAAGGTTACGTAATAATTATATTTAATAAATAAATGTAAACAAATAAGTAAACTAATAATTTTTGGAAAGATCATATTAAGAATAAACTAAAGAAAAGAAACAAGCCGCTCTGTTCAACAATGAAAGAAGCCGCAATGCATATTTCTGTATTCACACACCCAAGCCTACTCATCAAAATACCATAAATATTAATATGCTTTAAATACATGCTTCAGGTTCACTTCCTTGAAACTGAGGAAGCTTCACTAAATGCACTTTCATCTTTTATTATGAAAAATAAATATGAACCAATTTTAATTTCTTTCCTAAATGTAAACTTTTAGTTTCCTTTAATAAAAACATATATTTCAAACATTCGCATTTTAATATTATTAATATAATTTAATTTTACCATATGATATGGATAACAGAAAAAATTAAATTTATAAAATACGAAATATAAGATAAAATACGGCCTTATGTTTGACTAAGTTAACTGATTTCTAAATTCCTTAACCATTGAAAATTGCGCCATCAAATGTTAAACACCAAACACAAATCCTAATTAATTCTAGCATGTATATGGTAATACTCTATATGCATTACGATCTATCTGAGCCTTTCATAAGTGGTAAAATTAAATTATATTATTAATATTATATAATTTAATAATATTTGAAACAGATGTTTTTATTGAAGGAAACTAAAAGTTTACATTTAGGAAATAAATTAGAATTGGCTAATATTTGTTTTTCAGGATAAAAGATGAAAGTGCGTTGACTGAAGCTTCCTTAGTTTCAAAGAAGTGAATCTAAAGCATTTAAAGTATATTAATATTTATGATATTTTGATCCGTGGGCCTGGGTATGTGAATACAGAAATATGCATTGCAGCTTCTATCATTGTTGAACAAAGCGGCTTGTTTCTTTTCTTACATACTTCTTTATATTTCTTGAAACTGCTTTTTTCATTGTAATTGACTAAAAATGAAACTACTTTAATGTTTAAGTTTCGACTTTGCCTAGAAACACTTTAAATAGGCGCATAAAAGAGAGGTATTTAGAAGACGAAACCGTTTTAATATCTACATGTCTGCCTCTCAACTTATTGAGCTATTATCGCGAAATCATAACTTTTTAATTTAAATAAATAATCGTAATAAAATGGAGGAACATCTAAAATAAATACACTAATAAATATAAAAAAATGTTTATTTAATTTGTTTGCTTGCAAGAAATGTGAGTTCACAAGTATTTCAACAATCCCCATCGAGTGAATTGTCAGAGAACAGCTTTTAAAGTAAAACTAAAAATGGTATGTAACTATTTTCATGCAGTGTTTCCTTTTAAAGATATGAGTCTCTACTGTATCTATAAAAGCATCCTTCCTCTTCCCGTACTGTTTTCATGAACATTGTGGAAGATCAGAAAACATGGAGTAAATCAAACAAAGAAAATTTCTTTTGCTTAATTCATATTAATAAATTGAGAGACAGGATCAACTTATTTCTCTGACGTTAGATAAATTAAAAATAAGCCATAATTTTCATGTTAAAGTTTATGTTAATATGTGGGTACAGAAAAATCATCGAGACCGGGGCCAAACGAGGTTCCGTGCAGGACGGGAAATGCGCTAGTGTGCATGAATCGTACACGCAACTGAGCCGGCAATGGCGCCATTCGAACGAACTTCAGTCATCTCACGTCTGTCAGCTGGAGATAAACTTGTCTCTGCGTATTTTGGCTACATTAAGCAAAAAAATTATAAATTTCAGTGACAAATCGCAAAGTGCTATTGAGGAGAGAAAACAGTTTTGACAGTATTTTCAACCAAACACCATTGTTGTAATGTTGTATTTCGATATTCGGTACTATTCACCGCTATCTCTGCTTGATTGGGACGTAAAGGGATACCACAAACATATTGTAAATAACATATTGTTTTGTGTAAAATTATACGTCTTTTCAAGTAGCAAAACTGTTTGTGTACGCTTACCTTCAAGCCGCGTAACTGCTAACTGCCATAAACGGATTTAAAACATGTCAAATATGGACAGTAGACCGAAATGTATTTATAAAAGCAGACTTCTTAGCTGCAGAGAAAACTGATACCGAAAGAATTATATCCAATGAAGATTTTAATGGAACTACATCCACTGAAATACTACCCCAATTTGTAGCTAGAATATCAGACACTATGAGGTTTCCACCATAAAACATATGCAAAATCTAGCAATAACTAAAACGACCCCTCAGCCTAATACTTCAATATGAGCTACTTTGGAGGACTCCACTCCAACCAACGACTGTAATGATACAGTGTCAAAAATCACCTTTAGAACACCTCTCCGATCTCTAGCTTCCACTTCAAATATTTTAGAGAGCTTCATTGCAAATGACTGTAATAAAGAAAATCAAAATACGAATTATATTGAAGTACCATTGCAGCCTATTGCTTCAACTTAAGCCATAGCACAAAACGAACATCTTACTGTGGAGAAACAGAAGACTCCGCCGAGACAAATGATGAACACTACGTTTTCAGTCAGTCCGACAAATACCATAGCAATACCAATAGAAGTTTCGACTCAAAAAACTAGAAAAAAGGTAAAACTGCAATACTCATGGCTTTTCCTTATAAAACTGAACTTCGCGCTTAATTGGAAGAAACAAATTAAGAAAAAGAAGATTAAGGAAAAAAGACTAAAACAATAAATTTTACGCTAAAATAAAAATAAACATACTTAAAAAGTAAAAAAAATGCAACGAACCTCGCAAAAATAGAACTAGGAAGCTCAAGAAAGATAGCGAAACGAACACTAATTCAACAAAAGAGGAAGATGATGACGAATGCCCTTTCATTTACTGTGGGTACTTATACATGGAGTCAGCTGAAGTATGGGTAATCTGTAGTGTGTGCCACGGTTGATACATAATTCTTGTGATGGACGTGATGAAAAAGACGATGAAGCCCATATTTGTGAACGCTGTCAGCCTAACTTAAATATGTGCTAATTTTACCCTGTATCATTTTGCATTATTTCCCGTCGAACTAACAACTTCATTTAAAAGCAATAATGGCTCACATTTTGTAAAGAAAGATAATGTATACATTTACAAACATACACATTTGTATATATATGTGTATATATACATATGTGTGTGTGTGTGTGTGTGTATATATATATATATATATATATATATATATGTATGTGTATATATATATATATATATATATATATATTTATATATATACATATATATACATAAATTTGTGAAAAAACTGTGATTCCACAAAATTGTATCAAGTATTTTGTTAGTAATTTTCAAAAAGTAAACAAAAAAATTAAAAAACCTTATATTGGTAATTGTGTAACATAATAACTGAAGATTTACCGATTATATCGTTTGAATTTGATAGAAACGCGTAAATTCTTTATTACCGGATGCATCTAAACTTTGCTCCTCTTTTTATCCTCTTGTAGATAAAATAAATTGTTTTCAATGTTAACTTGTTACTTTATATTAGTAATGCGATAGCATTGAAAATATAAAATAAACGAGAGTATTGACTTATACACGCGTATCAAATTTAGATCTATATAAAATAAATTTACCTAAGTATTTTCCTATCAATATAATTAAATATTTTAATTTATTTTATCCCCTTCCTATATATTACATACTTCAGCCACTTCAAGCTTTTTAATATTACAAAGAATTCGTAACAAAGATAAGACTATACACACTTCGCTTTCTTAAAAATTCCGCTTCGAAACGAAACCAAGATTGCGTTAAACAAGCATTTAAATAATATTTCGGAATAATAAAAACATTCCCAGTAACGTGATTAAAATACCCAACTCCTGAAAATATATAAAATGCGTAAGTTTGCCAGTTGACGAAGTTTATTCGTGACACGTAAAAGCGAAACCGAATAAATATAACGAATCTGCGAACACTCCTTAGTTTACTTGCTTAGATATATCCAAAAAGTACAAAAATAAAAACATTGAATATTCATTTTTATAAAAAAAATGGGCATGAAGTTTCAGTTTGAAAGCTGTGGAAAAGTTTAAAAAGTTGCAATGACTTAAGCTAAGTTTTCCCACCGGAGTCGTTAGCTCTCGGTTCGAAAAAAAATGTAATTGATTTTATTTTCTCCCCCAAATTTTCTTAATACGTAACGTTCTCGTGTTTTCTTTATCTTGTTACGATGTAAATTGAATATTTCACCCTCATTACCTTATGAAGAAATATCATTTTTTCGCCCTCCATTCTTCTACGCTTTTAAGAGAGATTAATTAATGCAGAAAAGGCACCTTTTTGCCCGAAAGCTTATGTCCTTTGATAAGGTTTTCCCTCTTTTTTGTGTAAATTTACCGCATTTTTATTCAATTACTTAGGAGTGTAGGAGTATACTGAAAGGATTTTTATTGTTCATAAATAAAATATGCAAATGTACATCATGTGACACGCAAACAAAAAAAACAAAAAAGAGTAATTTTGAAATAACAGATATAGCAGAAAAGCTCGTTTATTTTAATAGAATATTCATAATTACCCTTTTAGTACTTTTTTATAGTCTACACATACAATAAAATTGTAACAGACTGTATTTTGTATACAGAAGATTTTAAAAAGCGTGGTTCATTTAGCGTAAAGAATAATAATGGAAGCCAGAACTGTTTTTTTAATTTGTTCGTCTATTACGCGAAATCTGCTCGACGGATTTTGATGATATTCGGTATGGTAATATTTTATACCCTCAACCAAAACATAAGATACTTTTACCTAAATATTACAGATCAAAAAAACCTGACTTGGTGGATATTACGATATTGGCAGTGCTAACGCCATCTTTTAGCGTTTTTAGTAATAATAAGAAAAATAATAGTTTCAACAGAATAAACCCAAATTTTACGCGAGTGGAACCATGGGGTAAAACTAGTATTGAATATATTTGATGAGTTGGTATTTTAGGTATATTTTCTTATCGATAATTAAATGACAATAATGGTAACCAGAATGTAATTATAACACGTTAATTAGAAGAATCTAAATTAGCTACAAATATAGAGTCTGTTTATCCCATGATATGAGTCAGGTTCAATTTAACTACCATTCAGATGTATGTGTATGTTTTTTTTAAGTTTAACTAGTTGAGCTATTTCATTAGTTCTGGCGAGAAGTGAGTTATGTATGCATTGCACTCAATTTAAAAATTTGAGGCTGAAATCAGCTGGAATCATTAAAAGTACTGGAAAATTTTTCTTCTGCACCTGCCGCTGTCCGACCTTTGTCTATCCAAATTGTTAAGAAATGCTTTGCGTGAAAAAAAAATAGAACATTTATAATAAGGATTATTTCCGAATTATTTACTTCAAAGTGTTTCTATTAGAATAATATCCAGCTGATAAATAAGATGCACATGTCACTTAAAACTATTTCTTAGAATAAACTGAAAGATATTCATTAATATTTTTTTGTCAAAGTTTTTGATTAAGCAAATACAATAGTTCGAACATGACTGGAGCTTTGCTTTGGCTTTACTTTGCTTTGGTTTTAATTGATTTATATTAAGTAACATTTCAATTCTTAAATTGTTTTTATATGTGTATTGGAAACTAAATGCATTGAATACTATTGAAATAAAATAATAATAGAAGCGTAATTACTAGCAGATTAATGTTCGTAATTATTTATATTGCTTTTCTAAAAGAAACAAATTTTGACGTTATATAACTTATATCTTAACTACATATTATGAATTTATTAATTTGAAATTAATTATACCAGTTTTTGTAATATAATATTTAAACTGAAGAAGAGTTGAGAAGACAAAAATTACTGACAGATCTATCAATTTTATATATTATTGTGAATAACAAAAATTACTAGAGCTTAATGCTGAATATTACAACATAAAATAAGCTTACGAGTAATTTAAATTTATAATAGTCGACGTCAAATCAATAATAGGAATCCGGTAACGGTGTGAGTAGTAATAAACTTATCAAGTTAGAACAGAATTCGTATTCTGCGAGTGTTACGTACATATTTAGGCATTCATAAACATTTCAATTTACATGGTATTTCCATTAAAATGTTTAGAAATACTAATTTTATATATAATACAAGTTTACAACATAAATATATGTTTCATTGCATCCTTTGAGGTATTAAGATCTATTTAAAATTATGAGTAATTTTGAGATGTTCAAAACTAGCTCTATCAAAAGATATCCCACACTATATATGAAGTGATTTTCTTTACGAATACGATTTTTTTCTCTCTAAAATTTTCATGTGTATGTCTAGGAGTATTATCTCCTGAAATGTTTTCAAATTAGTATGCTTCTTTATTACGCTATCTTTCAAGACTCTACGTCAAGAGATTTTTGAGAAAGACAACTGTAATAAACAGACACCTGAATAGTGTTATAAGGGTACCAGTTTTTCTTTTGACGTACAGAATCCTGAAATAGACAGCATTGCGGTTATTCCTAATAAATCCAAGTGCTTTCTAACTTTCAAAATAAATTAAACTAAATCATAAACAACAGGACTTTATAAAATAACACTTCAATTTTCCAACGTTGTCATAAAGTTAAAATGAATTGAAGATACCGAGTACAAACAGAACAAGTATTTACCATATATACTAGTATCGATAATATGTACTAGATAAAGAAGTGTTGTAATAAAACTAGAGGTACGCTCCTTGTGAATAGGATCATTGACTCAGTTGGCGGCGCGGTGAAACCTGATGATTTAATTACTTCCTTCCCTTTTGTTGAGTAAATAAACAGTAGAATTCAATTTAATTTTTTTTGCAATTGTCATTAGGCGTATTCATCAATTCATTGAAGGCCAATTTAATCATAATTTTATTTTTTAAACGACGTAAAATTTTCGAGAGAAAATTTTCCATGCTCCACACGGTTTTGACTCGTCCCAAGTGGAACGTTTAATGGCTCGGGGATTTCTTGTTGGGAATAGTAAGCAAACCTACACTCGAACTAGGCACTTTGTATTATGCACTTTTGGGCATAAGGAAAACTTAAGTCGGTTAAGAAGTGTAAGAAATTTGCTGCACAAAGACTAATTTGATTGGAGCATTGCAGCACCACTTGCGATATCGTTACCTTGACGTTGGACTCGATTTGACAAAAAAAGTTTTGTTAATTATTCTCACTATCAAATACCTGGTGCAAGGAGTTTTTATATTACAATACATTTAAATCCTATTTCAACATAATTTTGCCGATAATACCACATATATTATTTAACATCATATTGAATGTTTACACCGTCCACCATTATATCATCTTTCATTTGTTTATTTTTATTTAAAAACTAATTATTATCTATGATATGTTTATATAAAATATGGAAACAATGTGTAATTGTTGAAATAAAGAAAGTTTTTTGTAAGGTTATGAGGATATTATCAGTTAACCACTATGTAAATATATTAACGTAATTTTATTCGCGTTTTCACCTCAACGGGGTATTATTTCAATTACCGGTTAATATTCTATAAAGAAAAAATTATGTATTTATCTCTTTAATCTAGCAAAATTTATAATAAATTTCACGGATATCCGTCGGGTAGTTGTGGCAAACAAAATAAACGAAAAACTATCCTGTAAATTTATAGAGATAGAAGTATCCCAAATAATTATGCGGTTCTAAACCTCATTACATCGTCACTACAGTTTACCGGTCAATTTTACGAAAATTTTGAAAACACTGTTTTTTTAATTTTGATTTGAGGAACTTCAGAGGTGGAGGGAGAAATATTTTGGAACATTGCCAACTATATTTAAAAATAATCTAATATAGAATGCTAAAAATGTAATCTTGGATACAATTTTAATTTGTTTTCCGCCATTCTTTAATACTTAGTTAATTTTCCGCCAAATATAATAAACTTCATTTGCTTGTTTCCTTTAAAAATATATGTCTCTCAGTATACTTTATCTGAATATCAAATTTCAGTATGTGGGTGAATTTTTTTGAGAAAAACAGCGTTGATATTTGCAACAATGTACACATAAACGTAGAAGAACTAAATAAATAAAGTTGTAAGATATTACAACTTTGGCTTCTAGTTGATACCCTGATAGTATATAAAATTGACTTTTATCGATTATTGTACTTGCCTTCACTCCAACTTTCTTGTAAATATTTCTAGATATTAATAGACAAAATATCTCTGCACGTTAATGTACATAATCGCTTGGTCAAATTTCAAGTAAAGAGGTGAAGGTCTTTCAGAGAAAAATATCTGAGAAACACGGACATATTAAGTGTATGTGATATTTTAAATCTTCCCTGTATTTCTATTGATGTGTGGAAATGTAAAAGTGTATGAATTAGGTATTATAATTATTTTGGACATGGTTTACATATTTAATATCATTTAAAAAATAACAAAACATGGTTTTTTTTAATAAAGAGCTTCTCTGAAGTAAATATCGGTTTAAGCAGATGTGGTAAGTCAAAAGGGATTTTCGGGTAAGTGTAATAGGTACAGATACACCAACTTTGTAACAGAGTTGGAATAATGTATTTAAAATTTATTTGAGCCGCAAAATAATTAACCAAAATAAGTTTGAACTATTATTTTTACAACCCATAATTTCATTGCATTTCTGGTTTACTTTAAGAGAAAGCCTATTAGATCTTGTACCAATGAGTTCTTCAGGTTACTGTTCTTCAAAAGAGTAAGTTATTAAATTACTTCTTAGTTTGCAGTTATAAAATGATTGTATATAGCTCTTATATTAAATTTAAGTTAATGAAATTTTGTTGCAGATTCCACGACTGCATTTTAATACGAAAGTTCATTTCAAAAATATCTGTTAAAAGTAGGATATGTTATGATTTTATAATTTGGATCAGTGTGCTATCAAATATTCTCATGGATGAGAAATTCTAAAAAAGGAGAGGTTCTTGTTGAAGATTGTCTATTGTTGAAGATGGTTGGTGAAGGTTTATTGTTGAAAATTTTTGGTTATTGTTGAAGAAGTCTACTATTAAGTTTCCCAATCGTAATTTTTTATTTTCGGTTAATTTTTTTCATGCATTTCTTTCTCTTTTCTCTAATTATTTGTTTTTTATTAGACTCATTATTGAAATTTACAGGAATACTATGTATTTATTATACAAAAAGTATGTTTATCTCTAGGCATTTTACTCATAAATTGCACAGAAGGTGTTAGTAACAGCTTCTAAACTATCGTAAATAAATTTCCCAACACGACGATATTTCACTATTCGATATTTATTCACATATATATATATATATATATATATATATATATATATACATGTATATATATATATAGTGTATATATATATATATGTATATATATATATATATATATATATATATATATATATATATATATATATATGTATATATAACACAGATTCCATTTATTTACATTTTTTAAAACGTTTTGTAGAATAGTTCGGTAAGCATATTTTCACGAGAAAATATCGTGATTTATTTTCAAGCTTAATTATTATTTGGAAAAAATTTAGTAAAATATTAGGTTTTGTTACTGATAAAATAATAAATTAAAGTTTTAAGTAAATAAATTATAGACAAAATTATTGACACATAAAAATATTATTAACAAAATAATAAATTAAGGTTTTAGGTAAGTAACGGTGCGTCCGATTAGAATATGAGTGGAACATTCAAATGTTATAATTGTCATATACAAAGCCGTTACTTTTTCTCATTTGGCGTTAGACAAACTTACGAATGAGTTGTTAATTTAAAATAAAAAATATTAAAATAACAATATTGATAAATAATTTTTTCTCTCAAACCAGCGTGTCATATTTTAATTTCGCTTCATTGCATAAAACAGCGTATTAAACTTAACGGCAATAACAGTGTAAATTTATATGTGCATTAAACTCGTAAAAGGTTGGAGAAGTGACTGCGAAGAGTTGGTTATTAAATGACCGGGGGCTCATAATTATCTAGACGGCCATTAATTAATGTTAACGGTGCGACAAGGAAGGAAAGAGTAGTGTAAAGAAAAAAATTAGAAGAAGGATTTAATAAAAGTCTAGGTACAGAGAATGTAACAGCATTTTCAAATCTGTGCTATTGATTTGAGATTAAATTTAATTGTTATGTTATTCAACGCCTATTTATTTTGAGGACTCTGTCAAATTTAAAGAGGATTGAGTTTTAGTAAGAATGAGTTATGACATCTACAAATAGTCAAATAAAATAGTTAAATTAATACATAATCATTTATAGTACTTGTCCAAAAATTAGTATTTATTTGGTTACTAATATTTTTCAATTAGTTATTAAAACTTTAAGAAAGTTTTCTTTACATGTAATAAATATGAAGTAAAAATCAGGCACAACAGCCTAAACTGTTTCAATAAAGTGAATTGATTATTGTTTACCAACATAATTTAAGCGAATCGTCTGCGGTTATTACATAAAAGGGTAATTGCGTGGAAATTCAAAATGATGTGGACTTCGTTCTAAAATGTTTTACTTCAGGTAAGCCTATTGTGCTTACGTAATTACAGTAATTCTTGATACTTATTTGTATATCAAAGTATTTGAGAGAGTTTCAATTTCAAATCTACTGGAAAGCGACCAGCAGTACCGCATTCTTCTACATTCCGCCCGCTTGCACTAATACCGTTCTTCGCATGTCATTGTACAGACAGTGATTACTGCGATAAAATAGTTCACTATCCCGACATATTCGCTAGCTCATCATTCCAATACTAGCAGTCGATTATATGTAAACATCAGTTCATGTATTCCATTATAATTGTATTTCTGTGTCAATCATTTCAAAATAAAACTTTATAACATTTTTCTTCTTTACTTACTTCGTTCCAAATTTGTTTACTTTCATTTTATTTGTTATGTTTATTTCATTAATTTTTTTAATACAACTGAAGTAAAATTTTTAATCTAAAAGATTATCTAAAATGTCTATTATAATGAAATGGGTTGGTATGCTATTTTATTTTTGTTTTTGCGTGTATGATATTTAAAAAAACGCAATTTATGTAGAATAATATTTTGATGTGAGAATATTAGGGTATACCTAAGTTAAAATTACCTATGAAAAACTCGAAACGAAACGTAAGGTCATTTTTTATCTTGCCGCAAGGTTCTTTCAAATAACACATGAAAGACAGTTTTTATTTTCTCTATAGCTTGTTTTCCGTATATAAAGAAGTCATAACCTTTTCCAATTCAAATTTTATTGTAATGAAATATAAATACACGCAGAATAATAATGTTTATAATAAATATCAAAGAAAAATGTAATAATTAAGCTAATAATGAAAACATAAAAAATTTAATTTTTTTGGTTGGTGAGAAACTCGGTTTTAGAAACTG
Source organism: Druceiella hillmani (assembly GCA_039881145.1). Taxonomy (NCBI): domain Eukaryota; kingdom Metazoa; phylum Arthropoda; class Insecta; order Lepidoptera; family Hepialidae; genus Druceiella; species Druceiella hillmani. The sequence goes on along the minus strand of JAYKKI010000025.1, from coordinate 13,681,304 downwards.
TTTTTAGCGATCACGGTCAAGTGGTGTATCAAAGAAAACGTCTTGCAAAATAAAACCTTAAATGCTACGTCATATTTCTTTAATACAGTGTTTTTTTCTCACAATATGTATTTTGCAAAATGTTAAATATAACCGCCACCCTTCCCGTAATGTTTTAATTACTCCTGTGAAAATCATAAAAAAAATCAAGGCAGCCGCATGTATTAAAACACGACAAAAGAATACTTTTAACTAGTTTTCATTAATTAATTAATGAGGTACGATTAAATTATTTCTTTTACACCCAGAAAATTTGTACTAGGTAATATTTCACGTATCGAAAGTTATTAATACCGGTATTAATAATGTCGGTATTAATAAAGGTACTAATAATTTCGGTTAGGAAAGCTCGTGATGTGAATTCAAATCAGACTTAGCAACTTTCTTTTTTGGTGCAACCGCTATTCTCAGAAACTGCTTGATATGGAAAATTTAAATTTGGCATATTAGTGAAATATATTATGCACCTATATCTCAATAACTAACATTATAAAATTATTTTGTGGAAATTGTTTTCTTTCTCCTTTCTTATTTCCCAGACTACTAACCATAAAATTATAAATAATGTTATATATTTGATATTAAGTTACTTTTTTCATTACACTCCCATATGTAAGTCACAGTATGTAGGTCATAGTATCTCCACTCCCGTATATATAATAGGTCATAGTAACTCTATTTATATATATTTCTCTATTATATAGTAATTCCATTCCATATATATTAACTTCTTTCCCGTATGTAGATCAAAGTATCTCAACTACCGTATATGGGTCAAAGTATCTTCACTCCGGTATGTAGGTCATAGTATCTCCACTCTCGCATATTGGTCATACTAACTCCACCCCCGTATATAGGTCATAGTATCTCCACTCCGGTATAGAGGTCATAGTAACACCACTCCCGTATGTAGGTCAAAGTATCTCCACTCCCGTATCTCCCATTCTTTTTAAAAAAAAATACTAGATCTAAATCAACTCAGTGCTCTAAATGTTATTAACCCAAACGTAATTTAATTTCAATTATAAAATGTTACGTGCCAATTATTAAAAGTTCTATTAATTTTACACATCTGACAATGGTAATGACGCGTAACAACCGAAAGGTACAGAGAAAGTATGAGAAAACCTATTTATTGGTTGAGCTGGCATAAAATACGAAAAAAGTACTCAACATACCTGCTAATTTAATAAATTGAAACTCTGTCCATTCGTTAGCATGTTGGTTTTACTTTCATATTTATACTGCTCATCGGATGCCAATTAATTTTTTTGAGTAATATATCTCTGAAAATAAAAAAGCAGCTACTATAAGTATAATTAGGCTATAGTTAAATGAAAAAAGCATAAACGTTAAAAAAAATTATGCCTGCGCGAAAAACTGAAACGATTGCAAATAAATTAATATTTAAAATTAATTAAGCATATTCCATTTAAAACGTCAGATTCATGGGTTAATTACTATATAGAATTTTAGTCCCGAATACCATCGCATAGCTCGCGTGGCGTGCCACAATACCCGACAAAAATTGTTAAAAATTAGCTCTGCCAAATGATTTTTGAAAATAATAGCAGACTGGTAATTACATAGTTGGTCTGTTTTAAGAAAATACATACCACATAACACTCGGGATAAAGTGCTGGAGAAACTATTTTATTTTCGGCCCAAAAACGATTTTATTTTTTTTTATATCATGTAATTTACAGTAATTTGATAAATGTAAGGTTTACAATATCCTTTCAGTCATGTTAGCAATGAAAGATAATAATTAAATTGAATCTTATCATGCGGAGTGCGGTTTTGAGTTATACTTTCAAATCGTTACTGCTTAATTTTTATAATAAATAATTAAAAGAATGTATGAAGATATTTGGAAAATTTTTAAATAGTATATTACTATTTATTACGGTTTTGAATTAAATAATCGTAATAGATTGTGCATGACAACGAAAAAAGTTTTCAAAAAAATTTAATAAAGCGTATATACACAATGTTTCCATTCCTTCTCCTATTTCAACCACGGATTTGAAAAGAAAGTCATAGAAATTCAGGTATTAGCAGTTGCTGAGAACATTCGAAATAAAATTCTTTTAGTTACCTTACGTAAATCATTTGAGAAGACATAGATAACTATGAATCTCTATATAGGTAGACCAATTTTATGACATAATTTGTTTCGTTAGGACTGGTGTTGCAGAACAAAGCTTTGTGGCGTAGTTTATGTCCAGTTATAATGATGTTTTTGCTTAAAGTTCCCTTGTAATTTCATTAAAACTGGAGAAAACATTATATTTGGTGTCTTCATCATGTATGTCTTATATTATAATCGGTGTCATAATCACCCACTATATTTTTATAAAAGTTCTTAAACCTTAGGTTAAACTTTAACTTGGATCGTTGTAATAATATGCTAATACTAGTATTTATTCGACAGTAATATTGTGGAAGATTTCCATTTATCATTTTGAAACCAACCCACTTCCTGCATTATTTATTAGAATTGAATTTCAAGCTCTGTAACTTAAGAATTAAACTTCGATATTGAACGGATCTTAAGATAATGTTTTTTGAATAAATTCCAACTTATATATTTTTTATTGATATTTTAGCTTTTTATTGCTATGTTAGGAGTTATTTTTATGTTAATTTTTGTAACCAAACCCTCTTTTACATTCAAAATTCTGACTTGCGTTATAATTGGACTTGGTTAGACAGTCTGTAGGCATATGTCATTATCATGTGATATATAATTCTTCATTGCCAGTACATTTAGTTACCTTATTAGTGTATTATCTTAAATTTTCCACTCATAACTTTTTGAAGTCAGCCGGTAGATATGGCCACTACAAATTTAAACAAGACTCAGGATTGAGTTGATAGTGTCTTGCTTCCAATAAAATTATTAGCACCAAATTTATTTTCGTTTCTGATATAATTTTACGGCAATTACTTTTGTTCTCCATATATCCAATTCGAAAATCTTAGTATTTCTTCATTTACTTTTACAAAACTTAACTTACTTTTACAATCACAGCCATCACTTTATTTAGTTTGAATAAATTTTTGGTAACAAACAAAGTCTTACGCTTTCCATTATGATAAATAACTTTGCCTTATTTTTCGGTACTGTTCATTGCTTTTATTGCTAACGATTTAAATTTTTTTGAGATGAAGGTAACCTTTACGTATGAATGTTTCAAAGTGATATGCATTTAATATTTCAATGAGATCTGAAAATAACCAGTATTGAACAGTGACGAAAAATTCTCATTCAGTAACATTTATCTTTTTAAATACACTTGTGGGGAATATTCAACTCCCGAAATAACTATTGTTCATCCATGATACCATGGATTGAATAATATATTTTAAAATGAGGAATGAACTATTCCACGCCTCATAATCATATCACAGAAACCAATAAACTGGTATACAATTACTATAATTTTTTTACGACATTATAATGATTTTGATCTCATTGATTACAACCATGGTTTCATTGTCTTTTTGTCAATAGGACTCTTAAAATGAATGTAGCCATTTTTCTCGGTGTAAAATAGTTTATGTCTTTATACTTTAGAGTATATTAAAAAAATCAATGATTCTAAAGTTGTAAATTGTGTGGTTTCTACCCTCATTTCTTTTCTCTTCAAATTTCATAATGAGCCGCGTTGAAATATGTCTTTTTTAAATTAAGTTTTTGTTAATATTGCTTTTTTTTCAATTTTTTATATCAAGTCGCTCTGGTATAAAATTTTCCAAATATAGCTTGAATGAAGTTGTTTTTTACCCTCAATTTATTTACCAGGGTCTCATGTAAACGACCATAAATTATAGCGATCTTTTATTATGTTAAGTATTTTTCTATAACATATGACAAATAGCATGCAATAGATATGACGTGTCACACGAAACACTGATCATACCTTATATAACACTTATGATACATGGCAGAATATGGCCATCCACTCCACTATTCGGTGGACACGTACAAATTGATGCAAAATGTGGAATACTGGTTGCATTATAACTGCAGAAATATGATGGATAATTGCAATTTATATTTTTCAATTGTAACTTTTACTGACATTGTGAAAATTTGAACAACTGATTTAAAATAATGACGCTTCATGGTATGCAAAATCCTATACCTATTTAGGATCCCGCATCCGTACGCACGCCAGTCTGTGCATGCGTGCGTGCGAGCGTGAATGCGTGCAAGCGTGCTTGCGTGTATGCGAGCGTGCGTGTGTGTGTTTGCGTACGAGCGTGCGTGCACGCTTGCGTACTTGCGGCACGTGTACATGCGTGTGTGCGTGCGTATAAGCGTGCATGCGTGCGTGCGTACGTGTGTGTATGTGTGTATACTTTGCTGCTTTTGTTATCTTCTCTTAGATAAAAAATACAAAATACATGTATTGTATTTAGTGTTAACTTATTCCGTTTCATTTATAATACGATTGTATTGACATATACACAAGCATCGAATTTAGATTTATATAAAGTAAATTTACATAAGTAATAGCCCTAGAAAAAAAACTGAATATTTTAATTTCTTTTTATTTCCTGCCTGTATATTATTTACATCAGCCATTTCAAGCATTTTAATATTACAAGGGATTCGTAACAAACATAACGCTACATACATTTCGCTTTCTTAACAGTTTCGCTTCGAAACGAACCCAAAATTGCATTAAACAAGCATTAAAGTAATATACCGAAATAATAAAAACATTTATAGTAACGTGATACAACTCCCAATTCATGAGAAAGTTTGCCAGCTGCCTAAGTTTATTTATGGCATGCAAAAGTGAAATTCAATATAATTAACAAAATTGCAAACACTCCTTAATTTGTTGGTTAAGATTTTTTAAAAAATACGAAACAAAACACTGAGTTTTCATTTTTTTGTTAAAAAAATACATATAACGTTTCAGTTTTAAAACTGCGGAAAATTGTGAAAAAGTTGCAAGGACATAAGCTAAGCTTTCCTCCGAAGTCCTTAGCTCTCGGTTCGAAAAAAAATGTAATTGATTTCCGTCAAACTTCCTGAATACGCTAAGTACTCGCATTTTCCTTATCTTGTTACGATGTAAATTGAATATTTTACCCTCGTTACATTATGAAGAAATATAATAGTTTCTTCCCCCTCTATTCTCCTGTGCTCCCAAGAGAGACTAATTAATACAGACCTGCAAGTTTATGCCTGAAAACAAGTGACTTTTATGAGGTTTTCGGTTTTTGTCGTATAAAGTTAACGCACTTTTATTCAATTACTTAGAGTGTAAGAATATACTGAAAGGATTTTTATAGTTCATAAATAAAACAGCCAAATGTACAACGCGTGCGCGTGCTAAAGGAGTTTCATAGTATTTTTGAAATAGCCCATAAAGTACCAATGAGCTTTGATTTTAGTAGAATATTCTTTTATTTACTCTTTTATTTACTTATTTATAATCCCTTCATATAATGACACTGTAATGGAGTGTATTGTATACATGAAAAATATTTTACAAATAGGGTTTGATGTAACGTAAAGAATGATAACAGAAGTCAAAAAACTTTTTTTACAATTTGTGTTTCTGTCGGTATGTTTGTTAATTTGTTTGTCTATCACACAAAATTTACTGGACGGATTTTGATGTAATTTGGTATGAAATATCTTATATTTAAGAGCAATATATGAAAAAAAATTCACGCGAGTGAAAGTGTGGGCACAGCTAGTTGCTAAAATAAAATATACATATGAGAGAACTGTAAGAGAGTGAATTTCGTACGTCAAAATTATTTTAAATGGGGTCATTGATTTAACGTATAGAATGATAATAGAAATAGAAAAATATATTTTTAGAATTTTTGTCCCTCTGCCATTCCACTTGTTAATTTGTTCTTCAGTCGCGCAGAATCTACCAGACGCCTTAGTTGAAACTTTGTATGGTAAAAGTTTATACCCTCGAGTAACATAGGGGACAATTTATGTATTTGGATATTACAGATTTAAATAAAAAAAATTAACTTGATGTGTATTAGGATATTAATACTGCCAACGCTATCTTTTAGTGTATTTAGTAATAGCATGGATCATAATTATGGTTTCGACAGTAAAACCGTAATTTTACGCGATTGAAACCGTGGAGTACTGCTAGTACTGAATATATTTTAGTGAGTTTATCTTATAACAATATATTCTTACCGTTAATTAAACGACTATAATGGTAATTTAAATTTAATTATAAGGTAGTGCAAATTGGAACAAGTTATATTAACTGCAAAAACACAAAACATCAAATGTTAACACAACAAATCTTATTTATAAATAACAATAAAAAAATTAAATAATTTTTTTTTAAATCCCATGTTATTCTACAATAAGAATGTAGTAATTAAAAATTTGAAGCGTTCATTATCAAAAATAAATTTACTTTATTGGACCAATGTAATCATAGTTGCAGTAATTAGAGAAAAGGAATATTTCCTACGAACGTAGAAAATGTTTTTATTTGGTTGGGTAAATATAATTTATTACATTACGTCAAATAATCATTATGATAATGATTGAAAAATTTGTCATATAAAGAACAAACGTTAAAGGTAAAACATTTAAGGAACAAATACCTATTTTGGCCCTTTCGAAAGACGAAAAATAGATAAATTATTACGAATTCAGTAATGTAAAGATAGTGTAATGTAAAGGCAATGACTATAATTCAGTAGTCGTGATATCGAAGAGGACAATATAATGACTACTGAATAACAGTCATTATTAAAAATATATTCTGCGAGACAAATATTGAATTGATGATTCCATGAAAAATATTTCAAACTACGAAATAGAACTTAAGAGCTCTCACGGAATGTGAGTAACATTTACATTAGAAATGAGTCACGATCAATTTAATTGTCGTGAATGCATACAATTTTTTTCTTTTCATCGTATATTCAACCGGTTGAGTTACGTTATCAACATAGCTCAACCAGAACTACATTTTCACTGCGGATGAGAATTGTGTTATGTAAGCACTGCATTTAATTTCAAAATTTGAGACAGAATTCAGTTGGTAATATTAAAATACGACAAAGTGTTCCTTCTACACATAGCGCCATCCGACTTTTGTCTTTTCAGGTTGTTAAGTAATATTTGGCTTATAAAACAATAAATATAGAGTAACCATCTCCGAGCATTCTTTCACGATTTTTTATTATTTCAGAAAGTTTCTGTTTGATAATATCCAGTCGATAATAACGATCACTTATAATCATTAGTTACAATGAAGCCACATCCTTAGCAATCATAAAAATTTGCTCCTATTTATTTCAATACCAACGTAAAGAAATGTTATTCCTTGGATGAAAATGTTACTATCGATAAAAATATATAAAAAACACGTGGACGTTGTCCATTTAGGCAATATATCTCCGGGAAAATATAGAATATAGATATTTTTTGGCATATGCTTCTACGCGAATAATATGGAAATTTATGTTGACATCAATTATGATCATAACAATTCAATACTTTATGTTGTAAAACGTTTGGTAAAACTCGTCAGAAATAGTTACCACAAGGTTATTAATAATTGGTTCACTTGTATTTCACTTTTGCATGACTTGCTTAAAGGATATAAATTAAGAGCATTTGGTAATCTACGAAAGAATAAGACGTAGATTAAGCCTATATTTGCTATTATCAAGGAACGTGAATTCCGCAGTACCGTGTTTGATTTTGAAAAAGACCTTTAATTTTATATATAAAAGACTTTAGTTTTATATATAGCAAAAAAAATGAAGCTGAAAATTTAGCTTTGACTATGCATCACAAGGACTACGAAAATATTGGTACAGAAGAAAAACCAGAAATAATTTTTTATACGAAGAAAAACCGGAAATACCAGAAACAATTTTCTAGAAAAACCAGAACAATTGATTGCAATAAAAAACAAATGCGGTGTTGATGTCGTCGATAAGTTATATGGAACCTATTCGGTGTCCCCCATAACAAAAATATGGTCCATAATGACATTTTATTGTTTACTAAATACAAGTAGCAGCAATGGCTATATTGTTGTAAAATCAAGTAACAAAAGTAAAGTACAAAATTATGCCTGCTAAAACAAGCATATTAAATGACCTCGCCATTAGTCTTATAATATCTTAAATTGAAAAAAGGGCAGGTAACATAAATATTCACTCAATGTTTTGAAACTAAAATTACATTTATTCTTAGAGATGATTCGAAGAATACAGAGCCAATTTTATCCAGATCCCAACCCAGCATGTAATTTTCGTGTTATCTAATTTTTGATTGGTAAAAGTATGGAAAAACCAAGATTGCTTGTAAAATACGTCTCAGCAAAATGTCTCGGGAACCCTCTAAGTTTATTTATAAGGATCATCACCAAAAAATAATTAAAAATAATTTAATAAATTTAAATTAGTAATAAGGTTAATTTTCTTAAAAAATTTTTTTTCCTAAATTCATCGTATACCTTCAAACATATTTTTCTAAGAAAAAGTTGGATAAGAGCTAAGATTTTTTATATTATTTGGTAAGTTTATTATCTTGTTTCATTATTTACATCTTTAGAATTGAAGTTGATTTTACTTAAAATTATATGAAAATGTTGTTTTATTTTTAAAAGTGCACTAAATACAGGCAAATAATATTAGAAGTGTATCGTACCAAATATTTATAATAAATATAAAGTAAGAAAATTTAAAACGTTTTGCAAAAAATTTATACATACCCAATTTCTATGTATTTTTAGACTTTTTGTAAAATATTGTGGAATTTTTGGAATTGATGCAAGTCGATGCTTTTCTCCTCTCTGACATTCACACCGACATATACAGATGAGTGCTATATTTCACTTGCCACTGTATCAAAAAATCTCTAGCAGTAGCAAATTTGAGAAAACGACAAACGAAAAAAGACGACGGGGTGCCTCGAAAATTCCATCTGGGTCTGTCCATTACTTTATTCTTTTCAGTGCTCTCCTTATTAGGTGGTTATTTGAAGTTTATTAATTTTTTTGCAAAATGTTTCATTTTTCCGTTTTTAGTGCATATGGTTTTCTTTGTTACCCAGTATCACATGACCTTTGGATAAATTCAGTGTCAATAATATTTCATTTATCAAATCCGAACAGACATTTAATGACCAAATTATAGTACGTATGTATAAGCGGGTATTTAAATTATATCCTCTCTTTGACTTCACAGTTGGCAGTGCTTCAAGCCTATATATGAATGTACATAATATATTCCCACTTATTAATTACATATTATTTCCATGCTTACATCAAGATAAGTAAAATGACTCCCCACTCCATGAGGTTACACGTCTTCAGAGATAAGTTATTATCAACATCCCAGTTCCATCATTGTGCCCTGATTTTGCTAAAGGGTTGAATTATTCTGCCCTCGGTCGCATTAAAATTTTTAAGATTTTATTACTAGAATATTATTAAATCAACATCAACAAATATTAATAAGCGGACCTCTGCTACATTTATGTATTGATAAAGAATTTCCATGATCAAATTCTAATAATTTTTTGTTTCGATTACTGGGGCCATAAAAATAAAAAAGAATAACCAAATGAAAACATAAATAAATACTATTTTTACGGTACCTTCATTTATATGTAGGATTGATTTTTTTCTTTGTGTGCACCGTAGATTTACTATACTCGGAAGTGTATAACAAATAAATAATCTGAAACTAGCGAAAATCATCAAGGGTTACATACTTTTATTTTCTTCTTTTCGTCCTTACTTATAATCATTTGAGCAGGATCATTTGTTTATATATTTTATGAACTGGAAACTCTCACCACGCCTTAGTTTTCCATGTGGACACCAAATTGACAATATAAATTGAACATTTCGTGGTTTTTTATGTTTTACGTGTGTTTTCTAAATGTATACAAATTGATTATTCAAAAAATATCGACAAAAATGGTTGAATAATATAATTGTGATAGCACGTTAAACAGGAAATTACCAAACATTATACATCATAGGTAAGTAACATATGATATTTATTATTACGATCTGTAACGTTCTCATTATTTATTGTAAAATTCATATTAAAAATATTTAAACATTTCTGGTTTAAAACACTATCGAATTATTAACTTATACACAAACTGCATATACATTTAAAATTTAATTTTTTCTTGTAATAAAATGACAAATTTTTGTAAGTCCTTAACTTCTTTGCACATATTCAGAGGTGTGGAATTGTATTTTTACCGTAAAAAAAGGTATTTAATTTTTTCATTTTGTCACTTGGCACGATATAAGGAAAGCAGACTTTTAATTGCGTTGGAATGAAATTTAGAGGACTCAGAAAATAATGTTTAAAAACAAACAAATATCTATGGGAAATAGATTGTAAAGAATACATTGTAATTTGAAAAAATGAAATATCATGTACATCTCATTACAAGGGCACTATGCTAATTTATTTGAATTTTAGGTTTGATTAACAGAAAAATTCAATTTTTATTTGGATTTGTAAACCGTCTCAGCAAACTGGTTGTTGATAAACAACGTAATTAATTTTATTAACATTACGGTCAAGTTAAAACAATTTTGGACTATATAACAACGTAAAAATCTTATAAAAGAGGGATTTTTTAAGAGATATGTGACGTTGATTTAATAAATATATAAACGTTATGTAGTTCCATTTTGCAGAAAATATTTGCCAAAATTAAGGTCATTTACGCTTTTTCTAATTCTAATTTTCCTTCAGAGCTTATGATTTTGAACATAAAACAGCATTACCACATAAGGTATAATTAATTAGTTACGATGGAAAAATGAGAGCTAAGCCAGGGTTTACCAAATATTTTAAACAAATTCATGGTAATATTGAAAAATAATGTATCTGTTAATCTTTATATCGGTTAAATGTCTATTAGAAAAGGGTTGATTTCGTGTCCAACACAAGTTGTACATCAAGGTTATGTCCACATAAGTACAAAGGTAGGAAATGACTGCATACCACTTGAAACGCAGGCGCTAATTTTAATTGTTATATGCTATAAATAGGAAGTTGATATTACCGGTAGCCCATTTTTACAATCTATGAAAGGCTCAGATAGATCGGAATGCGTGTAGAGTATTGTCATAGACAATTTACAATGAATTGGGATTTGTGTTTGCGGTTTAACATTTGATGGCGCAACTTATAATGGTTAAAGAATTCAGAAATCAGTTAACTTAGTCAAACATAAGACCATATTTTATCTTCAAAAATTATATTAAAACTAATTTTTCTATGGTCCAAATCATATGGTAAAACTAATTATCAGTAACCCTTTGGATGATTTTAAAGTTATTTGAGGTACTCGTATAAGTAATAATATTTCTAAAATACGAGTATTTGGAACAGATGTTTTTATGATGGGAGACTAAAGGTTTACATTCAGAATATAAATTAAAATTGGTTCTTATTTGTTTTTCAAGATATAAGATGAAAGTGCGTTTAATGATACGACTGTTCAGTAATTGTGTTCCAAATGCATTGATATTTTGAGAAAATATTTTGTAGCTTCCTCAGTTTCAAGGAAGTGAACTTAAAGCATGTATTTAAGCTTGTTAATATTTATGAATTTTGATCCGTAAACCTGGGTATGTGAATACAGAAATATACGAACATTGCGGCTCCTTTCATTCTTGAACAGAGCGGCTTGTTTCTTTTCTTTAGACTTTTCTTAGTCTCACCTTTTAAATATTAATTTACATATTTTATTACATGTATTTATTAAATATTATTATTAATTAACTTTTAAATATAATATTGAAATAAACCTAGAACTTAAGAGAATAACTTTTATACATCCTTGGGCAGAAAAATCTTACCGTTCATGTTTTTAATATTAGTAGAATTAGAAAAATACTTTTGAATAATTTAAATAGACTTTAATTTTGCATAAATTAAAAGAATTACTGTATTTTTCATTGTAATTGACTACAAATGAAAATATTTTAATGCTTAATTTTCGACTTTGAATATGCATGATGAATTGAAATGATGCATAAAGGAGAAGTGTTTAGAGGATGAAACCGTTTTAATATTTACATGTCTGCTATCAGCTTGTTGAGCTATATATCGAGAAAACATAACTTTTTCAATTTAAATAGGATCGTGATAAAATTGAGAAACATCTAGAATAAACACATTAAGAATAAATATAAAAAAATGTTTATTTAATTTGTTTACTTGCAAGGAATGTGGACTTCCAAAATATTTCACGATCCCTATCGAGTGAAGTGTCAGAGAACATGTATTTTAAAGTAAAACCAAAAACGGTACATAAATTTTTAAATACATTGTTTCCTTTTGAAGATGAGTCTCTACTATGTCTATTAAGGCATCCTTCCTCTTTCCGTAATGTTTTCATTAACATTGTGAAAGATCAGAAAAACACCAAGAGAGCCGCATGGAATAAATGAAACAAAAGAAAATTTTATGGCTAATTAATATTAATAAATTAAGAGACAGGTTTAACTTTTTATAAAGAAATATGATCTTTCCTCCCTTATTTCCATAATTACCATCTCCAAAAATTATGAAAAAAACTAGGTGACTTACGATAAACCAGGTAATTTTATATTAGATAAATATGGAGACTTCGATGTGTAAAGCAGACTAGCACTTGACCAGTTTCAAAATTTTTTTTAAATTTGTACAAACATCGACCAAGGATAAAAAAAATTAAATCATTGTTAAAAAATACAATTTATCAGAATTAATTTTGTATTATAAATACTATCAACTTCAGTCCAATTTAATTTGAAATTAAATTGGGTTGAAGTTGATAGTATTTACAATACAAAATATATAAAAAGTGGAAATTTTAAGGAAAATTGTTAAAGTTTTGTTCCAAATTATTGTAATTTATCTTAATTTTACATATCTTACAACGAAAATGATCCGCAACAACTACAAGATATAAAGTACGGGGAAACTTATTCATTGAACAGTCTTTAATATACGAAAAAAATATTGAATATCGATGTTAATTCAATAAAAGTGGAACTATCCATTCATTGGCATATTAGTTTTTCTCTCACACCTAAACTGTTCAAGGATGGCAATGAATTTTATTTATAAATAATGTAATTCTTAAAATAAAATAGAGGCTACTATACATATAATTACGCTTTCATTTAAATGAACAAAGCAATCAACATGAACGTTAAAAATCTCTTTTTGGTTCACATTCTATGTACAATTGTCTGTCAGATTTTCGGCTTTATGTTACAATTAATTTTTTTTGTTAATTTTCTGTAAACCGACCCTCTTTTACATACCATATTCTGTTTTGGGTCACGTTCAAACTTTATTAACTATTTTAATTGTCATTATATTCATGCCATTATTATATGATATTTTTTCATTGCCACTACATTTAATTCACTAATCATTATATTATTTTAAATTTTTCACCGTTCACTTTTTGAAGGCAACAGGTAAATATGGCCTATATACTCGTACGTTTTAAACAAGGATCGAGTAAACAGTTAAATTGTTTCATTAAAATAATTAGAGCCTAAAATGTTTTCGTTTCTGATCAAATTTTACGCCAATTACTTTTTCTCTCGATATATCCAATTCCAAACTCTCAGTATTTCATAGCTTTACTTTTACAATCACAGCGTTTACTTTATTTAGTATGAATACATTTAAATTATCAATTTAAGACTTAAACTTTTCATTAAGATATATAGCTTGCCTTAATTTTTCTATACTGTTTATAGCCTTCTCTTTGCTAACAATTTAAATTTTTTATGAGAGAAAGATCTATGGTGTGGTTATTTAGGAGGATATCCATTTAGTATTTCAATGAAGTGTGAACAATAATCTGTATTGAATAATGACGAACAATTCTTATATATTGACATTTATGTGTTTACTCGTGAGACAAATCCAATTCTTGAAAAAATTATTGTCCATACATAAATTGAAAAACATGATTTTAAAATGTCGAATGCACCAATCCATACTTCATAATCACTTCATTGTAACCAATCAAACGGTTAATCATTTCTTGGTTTAAGTATGGGACAAAGCAATAATTTTTATATTGACTAAAATTGTAGTTTTATTTTTTCAGACGGAAGTATTTTTAAAACCAATGTGTTTATCTCCGTGTGAAATAATTTTTGTCTTCATGTTTGAGAGTATATTAAAGATTTCATTGATTTTTTTGTTGCAAATTATGTAATTATTTCTCAATTTTTTTAAAATTTTATAGTGGATGTCGTTAAGTTAAATGCCTGCCCAAGTGCTAAATAATTTTTAAAATGTCGCTTAAATGAATTTATCCTTTACCGCATTATTAGTGTGCCTGAGCCTAGGTGAACAATTATAATGGACAGAGTCTTTTACCTTGTCCATAGTATTCATACGACAATTTGCATATAATACGGGTCACATATCAAACGATACACTTGTCATACGATATGCGACACCTATGACACAGGGTGCAAGATCACCCACTTTATTATTCGGTGGACATACATACAAATTGATGCGGAATGTGGAATAAATATTGAATTGTAACTGCAATGAAATGATGCATTGACTAATACTTGCGATTTTATAGTTTTAATTTGTAAATTTCGCGACATTGCAAAAATTTAAATAATTGACTTTATGACGTTTTATGATCTTCAAGACCGAACACATATTTTAGATCTCTTATCTCAAAAAGAAAGAACGAAACTTTAGCCGAAAAATGGCTGAAATAGGTTGAAAGGTTCACTTATTTGTCTTTCAATCTATCTTAGCCGTTTTTCGCAGAAACCGCTTGACATAGAAACTAGAAATTTGGCAAAGCAATAAAACATATTACGCCGCGTATTATGTGTATATAACCTCAAATGTTTATATATATCTGAATATGCACAGAACCTTCACAAAATAACTTTTACTCGAACTTGCCAGGTATTATTAATTTTATCCAAATATAGGATTATTCTCTGGTGTAAATTTAAAAATGCCTTGTATTTTCAATTCATATATGGCTCCAGTGGGGGAGACTAGGTCAAAAGGAGGATCCGGGCATAACGGGAAATGTGCTAGCGTGCATGAATCACACACGCAACTGAGCCAACAATCGGGCCATTCGAACGAACTTCGCCTCACGTCAGTCAGCTGGAGGCCAATTTGTTCCTGCGAATTTTGGCTATATTGGGCAAAAAAACTATGTTTGTTTATAATTTAACGAAATTCAGTGACAAATCACAAAGTTCTATTAAGTAAAAAAAAGTTTAAACAGTATTTTTAACCAAACATCATAGTTGTAGTATTGAATTTGGATATTCGGTGCTGTTCACCGCTGTCTCTGTTTGATTAGGGCATAACGGGATACCATAAACATACTGTTCCGTTTAATCTCGCACCTGTTGGTTTCTAATCATTTTCTTATTTGTTTTTAATCAAGATGGTCCACAATTAAAAACGAAAAAGAGATCACGCAAAATGGAAAGAGGATAATATGAGAAGAGCAGTGGGCGGTGTTATTTAAACAAAATGGAATTTCTCAGCGCCTCAAGCACTTATAATGTAATATTTACCTTTGTGAGCTTAATTTTTTAAACATCGCGTCAAAAAAGCACGGAATTATGCAAATAAAGACACAAATTTAAATAATTATTATGGAAAAATATGTTTGGAACGCTACAAAACATATTTTGGCAAAAAAGAAGAGAAGGAACAATTTAAATAGATTAAGGCTATGGAAGACTGTTTAACAGATAAAGAGCATATGATTAAAGAGCACACACAATACGGTTTAACAGATAAAGAGCTTCGTGTTTTAGCTGATCAACTGGCCAAAAGAAATAATATTAAAATCCTTTCAACACTGAAACCTGAATGGCCGGAGAAAACTGGGTCAGCGGATTTTTAAAGCGACAGCCACATTTAAAATAAAAGTGTCGCGATCCAAATACTGCTATGATAACTACGTGTTTCAACAACGTGACAGTTAGTGATTCTTTATATTGTTGCAAGAGATTGCTGACGAGCATTCACTGACACTCGACTGAATATACAAATCTGACGAAAAAGGTATCAGCACAGTACTAAAGAGTCCATCAAAAATGTTGTCATTAAAAATTCAGAAACAAGTCAGCTATCTAAGGTCAGCAGAAAGAGTTTAATTAGTAACTACTGAAATCTGTTTGAATGCCATAAAATTTATGATCCACCTATGTTGATATATGCTCGAAAACGCATGAAAATTGTATTTCTGGATGGCGCTCCATCGGGTTTTTGGGAAACATGCAGTGATAATGGCTGGATAACATCAAAAATATTTTTGATTGATTTGTTTTATAGTTCACAAAACCCACTAAAGTTTAAGCTAAGCTTTCCCACCGGGGTCCTTAGCTCTCGGTTCGAAAAAAAATGTAATTGATTTTATTTTCTCCCCAAACTTTCTGAATACGCAACGTTCTCGTATTTTCCTCATCTTGTTACGATGTAAATTGAATATTTCACCCTCGTTACGTTTTGAAGAAATATAATTTTTTCGTTCTCCATTCTCTTACGCTTTTAAGAGAGATTAATTAATGCAGAAAAGGTTAGTGTGTGTCTGAAAGCCTATGTCCTTTGATAAGGTTTTCCCTCTTTTTCATATAAAGTTACCGCACTTTTATTCAATGACGTTGAGTGTAGGAGAATATTGAAAGGATTTTTATTGTTCATAAATAAAATAGGGAGGTGTACATCATGTGACTCGCAAAAAGGGTTTCAGAGTAATTTTGAAATAGCAGATATAGTAACAAAGCTCGTTAATTTAATAGAATATTTATAATTAATCTTTTATTTACTTATTTATAATCTACACACAGAATGCAATTTGTATATCGCAATAAAATTGTAACAGATTGTATTCTGTGCTTGGACAATATTTTAAAAAGGGTGGTTGATTTAGCGTTAATAATAATAAGAGAAGCCAAACATTTTTTTTAATTTGTTCGTCTATTACGTGAAATCTGATGAACGAATTTTGATGATATTCGGTATGGTAATATTTTATACACTCCACCAACATTTAAAATACTTTTATTTAAACATTAGAGAAAAAATCTGACGTGGTGGATATTACGATATTGGTAGTGCTAACGCCATCTTTTAGCGTTTTTATTAATAATAAGGATCATAATAGTAATGAGAGTTTCAACAGAAAAACCGTAATTTTACGCGTACAGCTTCGGGTACAGCTAGTACAGAATATATTTGGTGAGTTGATCTTTTAGGGCTATTTTCTTATCGTGAATTACATGATAATAATGGTGACCTGAATATAATTACAACATAGTGCAAATTGAAACAAGACATGTTAATTAGAAGAGTCTAAATTATCTACAAATGTGGAGTCTGTGTACCCCATGAGATGGGTCAGGGTCAATTTAACTGCCATTCATATATATGTGTACGATTTTTTTCTACGTTCAACTGGTTGGGCTATTTTATCAGTTCCGGCGCGAAGTGGGTTTTCTATGCACTGAATTCAGTTCCAAAATTTGAGACAAATCAGTTGGAAAAATTAAAAATACTAGAAATTTTTTCTTCTGCACATGCCGCTGTTCCAATTTTATCTATTTAGATCGTTAAGAATTTTTTTGGATGAAAAAAAATCATTAATGATAAGAACCATTTTCGTTTCGTGTTGGGTAAAGTAAATAATTTACTTCAAAATGTTTCTATTGGAATAATATCCAGCTGATAAAGAAGATACACATGTCACTTATAATTATTTCTTGCAATAAACTGAGAGATACTTATTAATATTTTTCTTGCCAAAGTTTTTGACTGATTAGGCAATACATTCAAAAAAGATTCGAAGACGACTGGAGCTTTGCTTTAGCTTTACTTTGTGTTAGCTTTAATTTGTTTATCTTCAGTAACATATCAGTTCTTAAATTTCTTTTATATGCGTACTGAAAACTAATTGCATTAAATACTATTGAAATAAATTAAAAATAATAATGAAAGCTTAGTTAGGTCAAGATTAATTTTTATTATTATTTTTTTTGCTTTTCTAAAAGAAACAAGTTTTGACGCTCAATAAATTACATTATTAAATTCATATTATGAAATTATTCATTTGTAATTAAATACAGTCCTTATTGTTATCAAATATTCAAACAAAAGAAGTATTTAGAAGCCAAAAATTCAAAAAATGCTGATAGGCCTTTCAATTTTATATATTCTTATGAATAACAAAAATGACAATATCTCAATTCTATCAATATAGAAGCTTACGAGTAATTTCAATTTATAATTGTTATCGTCAAATCAACAATAAGAATCCGTAAACGGTGTGAGTAATAAACTTTTCAAGTGAGAACAGAATTCGTATACTGCGAGGGTCATATGTATACATATATATATATATATATATATATATATATATATATATATATATATATATATATATATATATATATATTTATATATATATATATGTATAGGCACTTATAGACATTTAAATTTATGTAGTATTTCCATTAAATTGTTTAGATACACACATTTTTTAAAACCTAAACATATATTTTATTGTATCTTTTACAGGCTTTTTTAAGATACAATATTTAAAATGAGGAACAAGTTTTAGATATTCAAACTGGCTCTTGGAACAATTTTCCTCCCCAATTCGTTTTTTTTCTTCACAAATGTCCATTTTGATGTCTTTGAGTATTATCTCCGAAAACATATGCCAATTAATATGCTTCATTATCGTGCCAAATTTCAAGTTTTTTATTGAGAAATTTTTGAGAAAAACGACTGTATTTAACACACACCTTACATACGTGGTCTTATAGGGGTTCTATTTTTCCTTTTGATGAAATTAACCCTAAAATAGATAGCATTGCGGTAATTGCTAATTAACCCAAGTTATTTTTAACTTTAAAAATAAATCAAACTTAACAAGAAACGCCAGGACTACATAAAATAAAAAGTCAGTTTTCCAACGTTGTCATAAAGTTAAAATTAATTTAATAAACCGAGTACAAACAGAATAAGAATCTACATTAGTTACGCCCAAAATAGAAACTAGAGTCTCGCGCCCATGGGAAATGTGTAATAAAATTATAGGTGCGCCCTGTGTGAATAGGAATATTGACTCAGTTGGCAGCGCGGTGTAACCTGATGATTTAATTACTTCCTGCTGTTTTATTGAGTAAACAAGCACTAGATCTTAATTGAATTTTGTTTCGCAACTGTCATTAGGCATGTTCGTCAATTCTTTGAAGGCAAATTTAATTATAATTTTATTTTCTAAGCGACCTAAAATTTTCGAGGAAAAATTTCCAAAGTTCCATCCGATTTTGACTCGTCCCAAGTGGAAAGTTTAAAGTAGCTCAGGGTTTTGTGTTGGGTAAAGTAAATAAACCTACGCTCGAACTAGGCACTTTGTACTTGGATTATTTATTTTTGGGCATAAGGAAAACTAAATTAACAATGCATTTATATTTTAGTCCAATATAATTTAATGGACTTAATTTAATATTCGGTCGTAATTTAATTTACCACTCTAATATTAACATAAAATTGAATGCTTCGTTATTTTTTTCAATAATTTATTTATTTTCATTTAAAAACTAATTATGATCTGTAACATATTTATATGGAATATGGGAACAATATGTAATTGTTAAAACCAAAAAAAATTTTATTGGAAGTTTATGAGGATATTATCAGTTAACCACTATGTAAATATATTAACGCAATTTTGTTCACGTTTTCACCTCAATTAGTTCAGTGCATGTAGGAACACTCGCAGATAGCGTCCCCAGACTTATTTGCTGGTTGACACCGTATTTTGATCCATATTTTAGGTGTCCCGCCGGAAAAAAAACTTTCGGTATTTCTGAAATTTAAAGTGAACCGCAATAAATATCGTGGTGAGCGCTGATCTATTCGCCTGAATCCCCCGAAATAAACGCAAACTTCGTCAAAATGAAAATAATTATTGTAACATAAAATACATCCTGTAGCCTAAAAAAAACTGCTAATATTCAATATTTATTGCATTTTATCATTGTATGTTTCTTGCAAGCGAAAAAAGAGTGGCGAGCATCTCTACAGAATTCAATAATTTCTGCCTTTTCCCATTGTTTATGCAAGTTGGTCTAAATATTGTATAGGAACTGTGATGAAAGAATCGGCGGAAAGACATGACGCAATTATAAAAATTCCTTATTTAAGTAATAGAAATCATTCTGGAAGTTAAACAACCATTAAACAATATTTAAAAACAAGTTATTGAAATTATTAAATTTTCGCCAAAAGTTTTATAAAGAGATTGTTCTTTGTATATTTTCATATTAATAACGATGTTTTGTCTTGGGTTTTAGCAACATAAAACATAGGAAGACAGACTGGCGATAGAAGTAAGTCTTTATGACTATGAAATAACGGTGACTTTATAAATACCTACGGAATTTATATTTAAAATCCAGCTACTATCAAACTTCTAAAAATCTGTTTAACTATGCCAGTAAGATAAATCCGAAAACATTAAAACTCATTGCATGATATTTTGTAGAGGTAAAATATTTAAAAAATACAATTAAGTAATGTCAAGTATTTAAACGCCAATATTTAAAAAAATATTTGAATACAAATAATTTTTTTTGTAATTAATTTTTCTGAATAAAAATATTAACATATTTAGTATTTACTGTTGTACTGAACCGTGATCATACAATAAAACTATTAAAATTATAATCCAATTAAATTACAAGTCAAATAATTTACAGTTCTGTTAATTACACATTGTCATTTTCACTTTAATTCTATAGATGTACACAGTACTAAAGTTGCATAATACGTCAATCTTATAGCCACATATATACTAGCTATATATACAGCATACCGGTGACGCGAATTCACAAGATTTAACCTGTTCAAAAATAATCCAACGCGCCTATCATATAGTCGGGTATATGCAATGTGTTGGTGTATACGAGTATGTGTATACGTGTACGCAGGGCAGGCAGACAATATATATAAATTTATATATATACAGGTTGTCCTGTGGCAGATTTCAATGTTTGAAAAATTTTTAAAAAAACTACACCTCTAATACAAAGTAAGTTTATTTTAACTTTATAACAACAAATGCGGATTTAATTTTTTAAAAACCACGTTTTCCAAATGGCGGCCATCGAGTCTGACACACTCTTCGAGTCTAGCACGCATGTTTTCAAAAACGCGTTTGCATAGCGTCTGGGGTATCCTACTGACTTCGGCTCGAATGTTTTCTTTAAGTTGTGTCTCAGTGCTCGGATCTTAAGCAACCCCATAAGAAAAAGTCACATGGGCTTAAATCGGGTGACCTAGGTGGCCAAGGTACGGTACCGTTTCGGGATATGTTTTTTTCTGGAAATAACTGCCGCACTGCATTCATGGACACATTAGCAGTGTGTGCTGTAGCCCCGTCCTGCTGGAACCATGTGTTTTGGTTGAAGGATGGACTATTCTGTAGTTCTACTTTGAAAAAGTCATTTAACATCTGGGCATATCTCTCCGAATTTACAGTTACAGTTTGGCCACTTTGATTTTCAAAGAAATGAGGCCCTATGATTGCAGATGCAGACATGGAACACATGCACAGACATGCATTTGCCTTGGGTTGCGGACATCCCAGTAACGAAAGTTCTGCTTATTCACATATCTTCCAATGTGAAAGTGAGCTTCGTCACTAAAGAATACGTTGCCCATCCGGGTAGCAGTATGAAATCTCAACAACATCACCTCCGCGTCAGTTTTTCTTAATTTAAAGTCAGAATCGTGTAAATCTTGAACAATTTGAATTTTATATAGAAGAAACTTGAGCTTTTTTTGCATTATTACCTGGAAAGTTGATTTCGGAATTCGCAATATCGATATACGTGTAAACGGGCAGTGATAAACGGGGATTTTCAACGACAGAAACCATAACACGCTCGACAATTTCATCCGTGGCTACCAATGGTGTAGGTTCTGGCCTGGGCCTATTTAATGTTGATCTTGTAGCTCTGAACCTTGCTACCCATGACTGAATGAGGTTGATCTTTGGTCCATCACGTGATCGACGAATACTGTAACGATTATTAAATTGACGGCGTGCTACAGACAGCAAAAATCCACTCGAAATATGCGCCTCGACGGCAAAAGCGTGGTGTTCTCCACTCCACTGTTCCATGTCTACTAAAACATCCGCACTGCTTGCGCTTCTAACGACGCCCCCCGCGCCCTCTTATGTGTTTCGTTCAGAAACTATGTTTGTTCAAACTTTGAAATCTGCCACTGGACTTACTGTATATTGTTTTCAATGCTAACTTGTTATTTTACATTAGTAATGCGATAGTATTGACATACACACGAGCATCAAATTTCAATCTATTTAAAGTAATTTTACGCTCTTGAAACATCAGATTCGAAACGGACCCAAAATTGCAATAAACCAGCATTGATGTCATATTTCGAAATAATAAAAACATTCCCAGTAACGTGATTACAATTCCCAACTCCTAAAAAGTACTGTAACGATTATTATATCGACGGCGTGCTACAGACATCGAAAATCCACTCGAAATGTACGCCTCGACGGCAAAAGCGCGATGCTCTCCACTCCACTGTTCCATGGCTACTAAAACATCCGCACCGCTTGCGCTTATAACGATGCACCCCGCACCCCTCTTATGCGTTCAGAAACTATGTTTGTTCAAACTTAGAAATCTGCCACTAGACACTGTACCTGTATATATATATATATATATATATATATATATACATTTATATATATATATATATACATATATATATATATATATATATATATATATATATAAATATATATAAATAACCCTTATAATATATTGTTAACATTAGCATGTCGGTGACGCGAAACCATAAGCATTTCCCCAACCAAAAATCGTTCAACTCGATTAAATAAATTTCCACTTCAAAAATTAATTTATATTTCTTATATATAATTATAATAAACAACATTGCAAATGAGATCTTCATACCAAGCATCTAGTTCAAAAGTCATTTTCATAGGGCCAAACAGTCTTAACAGACGAACATGTGCAATGTTGTAATGAAATTATAAGGGTTTTTTGTTTTTACCAATTAATCATATTAGATTAGTAGAAGTGAAATATATAGAAGAACCCTGAGATGGGTGGAATTCGCGCCACGAAAGTTCCATAAACAATTTGGCACATATTAACGTTTAAGAGTATTGATATTATATTTCACCGTCTATTAACTCAAAATAGTTATCCCTGCCAATGATATTTATACGCCGTTAGATTCACAGAGGTAAAAGTATCCCAAATAATTATGCGGTTCTAAACCTCATCACGTCTTCATTATAGTTTACCGGTTAATTTCACGTAAATTTTGGAAACACTGTTTTTCTTAATTTTGATTTCAGGAGCTTCGCAGATGGAGGAAGAAATATTTTTGGACATTGCCAACAATATCTAAGAATTATCTAATATGGAATAGTAAAAATGTAATATTGGATACCATTTTGATTTTATTCCTTAGTTTACTTTCTGCCCAATAAATGAAACTATATTTGTTCGTTTACTTTAATCGTTATTCCTAGAATTGCTTTATAAGTATTTTTGTAAAATATATGTATCTTAATATACTTTATCATAATATCAAATTTCAAGTTTATAGGTCAACATTTTTTGAGAAAGAGAGCGTTAATATTTGCAACAATGTATACATAGATGTAAAAGAATGACGCCTTACGAATTTTAAACGTCGTTTAACTACATTTAAAAAATTACAAAACATGGTTTTTAGAATAGAGAACTTCTCTGAAATAAATATCTATTTAAGCAGATATGGTAAGTCAAAAGGGATTTTCGGGTTAGTGTGATAAGCACAAATACGCTATTTTGTAACTGAGCTCGAATAATGTATTTATTAAATTTATTGGAGCTGCAAAATAATTTACAGAAATAAACTTAAACTATTATTTTTACAATTCATAAACGCATTGTAATTCTGATTTGCTCTATTAGGTATTTCTTTTACAAATAAGTTCTACAGGTTATTATTCATTACCTGTACAAATAAAAGTTCATTTAAAAAAATTTCTGTTAAAAGTATTTAATTATTAAATTAATAAATTTTAAAATTATATTCTTCTAAATGTAAAATTTAAAAAAAGAATATAAATTTCCTCGGGACGAGTAAGAGAAGTTATTGTTGAAGATTTTCTAATGTCGAAGATTCTTGGTGAAGGTTTATTGTTGAAAATTTTTGGTTATTGTTGAAGAAGTGTACTATTCAATTTCCCAGTCGTAAGTATACTGCAACATATTGTTTTTTTTTTTTCAGTTAATTTTTTTTTTGCAATCCTTTCTATTTTCTGTAATTATTTGTATTTCATTACATTTTGTAAAATGTTTATGTAGAATAGTTCAGTAAATATTTTTTCATGAGAAAATATCAAGATTTCCTTTCAAGCTTAATTAATATTTGTCTGAAATTCAATAATATATTAGATTTTGTTTTAAATAACGGGGCGTCCGATTAGAATATGAGTGAAACATTCAAATATTATAATTGCCATATATAAAATTGTGACGTTTTCTCGTTTGACGTTAGACAAATTTATGAATGAATCGGTAATTTAAAATAAAAAAGTATTAAAATATCAATATTTTTAAAGACATTTTTCTATCAATCCGTGCTCGAAACGACCTTTTCTTTCGTCTAAACCGTGGGGCATATTTTAATTTCCCTTCATTGCATAAAACAGCGTATTAAAGTTAACGGCAATAACAGTGAAAATTTATGTCTGCATTAAACTCTTAAAAGGTTGGAGAAGTGACTGCCTAGGGTTGGTTATTTAATGTTCGGGGTTTCATAATTATCTAGACTGCCGTTAATTAATGTTTTAAATGCGACAACGAAGGAAAGAGTACCGCGAGCAAAAAAAATTAAAAAATGTTTATTAAAATTCTACACACATAGAATGTAATAACATTTTAAAATCTGTGTTATTAATTCGAGATTAAATTTAATTTTCCTGTAATTGAACGCCTATTTATTTTGAAGACTGTCAAATTTAAGGAGGAGTTGTAGTAAGAATGAGTTATGACATCTATGAATAGTCAAACAAAATAGTCAAATTAATTGATAATCATTTAGAGTACTTGTCTGAAAATTAATATTTATTTGGTTACTAATATTTTTCAGATACAATTAGTTGTAAAACTATAAGAAAGTTTTCTTTGCATGTAATAAATATGAAGTAAAAGTCAGGCACAGCAGTTTAAACTGTTTACAATAAAGTTAACTGATTAATGTTAACTCACAAAATTTAGGCGAATCGGCTGTGGTTATTACATAAAAGGTAATGGCCTGGAAATCCAAATTGGTGAGGACGTCATTCTAAAATGTTTTACTTTCGGTAAACGTATTCGGCTTACGTAATCACAGTAATTCTTGATGATTATTTGTATCTCAATGTGTTTGGTATCTCAGTTATTATTAAGTTGATACATGAGAGAGTTTGTATTTCAAATGTACTGGAAAGCGACCCGCTGTACAGCATTCTTCTACATTCCCCCCGCTCGCACTAATACCGTTGTTCACATGTCATTGCACAGACTTTGTGATTATTGCGATAAAATAGTTCCCTCTCTCGAAATAGTCGCTTGCTCATAGTACCAATACCAGCAGCCGATTACATGTGGACATAAGTTCATTCGTAATAACGTATTCCATTGTAATTGTATAGGTGTATAATTTTAATATAAAAATTCATTAAATTTTTTCTTCTTTACGTACTTCATTTTAATTTTTTTCCTTTTTTATTTTATGTGTTATAATTATTTCATTATTCTTCATAAAACTATTGAAGTAATATGTTTAACCTAAAAGATTTTCTAAAATTTAGTACATTAAATTGTATTGGTATGCGATTTTCTTTCTCTTTTTATGTGTTTAATATTAAAGAAAGCAATATATGTAGAATATTACCTTGACGTGAGAATGTGAGAATATACTTAAGTTAGAAATACCTTTAAATAACACGAAACGAAAGGTGAGCTATACCTATATGAAACTCAAGAAATACAAACATATTTTGGCGATTTGTATCTTCCTTCTCTCTCTAAATAATAAATAAACAATGTAAGACTTTACTGTATTGTTCAAAAATCTAGGTTTAACTCGGCAGTCAATTTAATCCAATCGCCTAGTTCCAAAAATTTTCAAATAGTAGAAATTCAAATATTTTTTAGCAAATTTTGGTATTACATTAAACAAAAAAATTAATTTATTAATATAATATTGAAAATAACCTATTAAAATGCAATGTTTAAGAGTACTAACTAAAATTTTGCTAATTTAAAAATGATGCATTTTATATTTCACTGTAACAAAAACGTATATACCCAGAAAATGAACTATAAATTACCCCTCCACCTATCCTCAAGTACCCACTCAATAATCCAATAAAAAAACTTTATATAAGCAAGAATTTTATACATACATATACGAGTAGACGCACTGGAAGGGCATATAGGCACAAGCAGAGCATTAAATCGAGGGGATATAAAAATAAAACGTTCCTTCGCCGTCAAACAAAATGTTCCTCGAAGATAGGATTTGCGGCATTTAATGCTCGGCGTTTAAGCTTTTTGTAATATCCGGGCTAAGTCGCTCCGACAAGGGTTGCCTTGCAAACATTTTTTCCTTCGCCATTCGTCTGTGGGGTATGTTGGACTTGTATTTTCAGAAGTTATATTGTTGTTGTGTTTCTCTTTCTTTCCTTTTTTTGTTATTGGAATGAAGGGTACGTTAGAGAGGTAAACAATTATATGGGTTATGTTACCTACGGGGTGGGTGCTTAGATCTGTGCATTCGGCAGTACAGTTGGGACCTATAAGCGAAATGTTGTTATGATATATTAGTGTAATATTCCATTATTGTTTCAAATATGCGGCGTCAAAATTTGGTATTGGAACACATAAAAATTAAATTTTTTATTCGTTGTAGAAAGGAGACGGGCAAAATTCATATAGCATTGAGCCCTGGGGTTACAAGCATAAAAATGAAACTCTTACATTGAGAAAATTAAAAAAAACTCCTTAAAAGTTTTATCAAATTCCTCAACCAGATAAAAGAGGAATCTTCTATTTTTTCTTTAATTATTTTATTAATTAATTAAAAGTTATTTTCATGAGAGTATGCAAATGTAATTTCAATTAAATGCTTTGAACTAACTGGATAAAGCAAAGTACATATTGTGTGTTGTTCCACCCTCCATCCACAGATGTATCATATTAATCCATGACACTCACAGGCTGTGCAGAATCGTCGAAAAAATTACATAAACCTAGATAAGAGCAAAAAAGACATTCATTTTGGCAACAATGAAGTCATCGTCAATGTTTATTAACAGTTTATTTTTAATTCATTTAGGCAATGGCTACATATTACAGAAAGTAAGAGGCATAGATCAATGTTGTAATCGTTTCCTAAAATTATTTTATATTCCATTAAATTTTTTTAAATTTTTATTTCAATTTAACAATTCTTGATATTTTAAAAATATTATATATACGCATTTTTGGAGATAGCTTTTCTTTGTTTGCTATCATGTTTACACATTGTATTCTATTTCTTTGCTCTTTCCTGATGGTCAGTTACTGAATTGTTTGGTTTTTTATATTCTAAAAGATACCACCTTTTTTAAAAATTTCGTTTTATCTCTGTAACGTGTTGCCTATTTTTCCCAAGCTCCTTTTTATCTACCTGCTTTTTGTTCAAAGTGGTATAAGAACTTTAGAACACATTTTTAGTGCAAAATGTTATTAAACGTTCCAAGTGCATCTTATAATAATGTATCAGGCTGTAATACTCAGAAAGATATTTTGACCAGGGAGGACTACTGCAGCGTTAAAAAATTAGAAAATAACTAACATTAAATCTCTGTCAATATGTGGAAATATTAAAAAGTGTAAAAGTCGATAAAGATATTTAAACAAAGAAACCAGGCAACTATGAGTCTATCTTACGCAACATGTGTTCTGTGTCCTGTTTCAAGTAAAATTACTCTATGATAAATCGTCACTAATAAAGACTTCTCAGCACAAAAAAAAAATATGAATAAATAAGGAAGACCTGTACATTCTATATCGTGAACGTCTAAAAACTATGATATTCGGAAACACCGTCATAGTTTTCTTTTTCTCTTTTCGTTCACTTTATGGAAAACCTTGTTCCTTTTCATAATTGTAGGTTTAGTACTTTCAGAAAGAGGAGAAGGGGAATTTTTGCATAGCTTTCACCATACGTATATCTTACCTCAGGTTACGAAAAAAATATTTTTGACACGCATATGTTACGTTAGGTTACGACACACATAAACAAGCCCTTCCAACCAGACTGTATATGAAATTAAAATTATTTTTGGATTTTTTGATTCGTCCTATTATTTTAAACTTTCATATAACTATTTTTAAATGTCAGGTAGTAGAGCTATATGCAGATTATTATTCTTCTTATTATGATAAATTTCAAGTTACTACATCAACAGAATCTAAGAAAAACAGCGGCTACAGACGGGCAGACTGAAATGTGAATGGTCTTATAAGGGTCTTATTTTTCGTTTTGAGTTATAGGACCCTGAAACTTAACTTTCTGAAAAAAAACAAAAGATTTAATGTTGATTAGTATCGATATAAACACCTTTTAATTAATAATAATTGCATTGTTACTGACTTAACATATTTAATTGATATCTTTATTAATTAAATTTCTGTACTTTTCTTAATGTTTTGTTTTTTATTCTGAAAATATTATTATTACTTAGTTGAATGGTCTTAAAACTTGAAATTGTTTTCTGAAATTTACTGTATCTGAATTTCGAACTTAAAACAAATGAAATGCTACCTATAACAGATCCAAATGTACACGCAACGCATGTTTAGCAGTGTGCTGATCGTGAAATATTCAGGCATGATTGTCTTCGGTGGCGATAAAAAATGTATTATTTTATTGTAAAAACAATATACTGTTGCGCAAAACAAGCCCGACGCAGACGTGTCGCTCGATAGTACTGCCGCATTCTGTAGTTAATAATAAAATGCATATGTGAGAGTGTGTGTGTATATATATATATATATATATATATATATATATATATATATGTCTATAAATATATATGCTATTGACCAAAAATTATTAATATTATTGAAATTTGAACATCTCAGTTAACAGTACAATTGAAACAATATAATTGTTTTATTTCAAATTTCCGCAAGTGAATGTTTGAATTAAATAAATAATATTTACATTGCCCCGATGGGTTGAGTGAATTTATTTGAAATGTTCTGATGAATCCTTTTAAAGTTTCATATTTAATCAAAGAATCCATAAAATTTCATCCTACCCGTCCATCTGTCTGTATGTCCGTCACAGTCTCATATTTTGTACACTTTTTGACTTGTATTCACAAAACATCACAAGTAGACAATTTATTATATATATAAAATGCGATATACATAGATGTTTCACGTGAATATCTTAATTAATATGGATCTAAATACTGTTTTTACGGTACTTTCGGATACATGCAAGGTGGAACTAAAATGTTCCATTGCGTATTCTTATATTATCGAATGAATATTATTGGCTACCTTTTTCAAATTAAACTAATATTTAATTTAGCATTTTTAACTTTTAAATACACTTATAAACTTATATGCGTAAAACTATACAAATAGATATTACATTTGTTCAGAACGTTTATATTACAATTTATAAAATCAAAAAATATACTCTAAACAATTGTCTTATTAGGGATATTTTCTTAATTCTGTCTGAAGAACTAGATACAGCCATTGAGGAAGGTTTAGCAAGCCGTGACATCTTTAATGCATTTATGAGCTTGTTTCTACCCTTTTTACGTACGACGGGACAGAGGAAGTACGTACTTTTAAGGTGAGAGGTTGTTTCTTCATTTGTATATGAAATCAATGTTCCCACTTATCTCCAAAACGGTGTAACAAATT
Source organism: Druceiella hillmani (assembly GCA_039881145.1). Taxonomy (NCBI): domain Eukaryota; kingdom Metazoa; phylum Arthropoda; class Insecta; order Lepidoptera; family Hepialidae; genus Druceiella; species Druceiella hillmani. The sequence goes on along the minus strand of JAYKKI010000025.1, from coordinate 13,651,194 downwards.
TAGGTACAGTCTTCTCTTAAATGTTTGTGAATAGTTGTGTGTTCTTTGATAGTCGTTAGAGTGATTACTCACCAATGGGCGCTGCAATACACATTTTATTGCAAACGAATGTTCCATTTATCTTCCAAACGGTTTGGCCGATTTAGATAAGGTTTTCTACAAAATATCTGGGACCAATCGGCGATGGTTTTCAGATAAATGTTATGGTGTGTGCTCACCAGGGGAGCGCCGCAACATATTGTTGCAAACGATTTTTCCCATTTATCTCCAAAATGGTTTAACTGATGTAGACACTCTTTTTTGCAAAATATTCGAGACTGATCGGCGATAATTCTTAGGTAGATATTAGTTTATTAGGAAACGCTGCAACATTTTGTTGCAAAGGAATGCTGCAATTTTTATCCAAAACCGTTTGACAAATTTAAATACGGTTTTCGGTAAAAAATGTATGATTTAACGGCAAAGATTATTAGTCAGGTATTAAATTGTTAACCCATTACGGGGTGCTGGAATAAACATTTATGTTTGATCTAGATTAACTACTTTGTGGCCTTTCTTCGGCTTATTCGATATGTGATCCACGTAACATGTTTCTCAAACACTCTAATTCCCCTTATGCTATTTTATTGTGTGGATTGTTGAATAGTTTTCTTGGATTTAGATCAATTATTACTACACCGTCTTAAGATCATACTCTAATAAGAGTCACATAAGCTTACCCTCTGGCGAATGTTTTTTTAGAAACTTGGTTATTATGACTGATAATACAAACCAAAATCAAAAAAATTTAAAAAACCCACGACAGATGTGGCAGTTGTAATTGAAAAACGTTTCAATATTTTTTCTTAAAAATACTCCGATTGAAAGAAAGTAAGAACCTATTGATATAATTACAAACCCAAGAAAATCCGTCAGGGTGCCATTGCCATTTCCGTCAATTACATTGTAGCAGCGTAGAAAATTTATTTGCGCAACTACAATTTCCATACAATTTTATTTCCACATAGCATTTCATTTAGTCACAAACTGATAATACTGCAAAATTGTACGCATAGACAGGGCATGGCAGTCCCGACGGAGCTTCTTCTCATTTTAAATTTTAGGCCAACTTTACAAAATTTTCCACTTCAAAGCGTTGTGCAAATTATATTTTCCCTATCTAATTTTTCAGTTTTGGAAAATGTGAGGAAATCGTGAATGCAAACGTCATATTAATTATATAAGTTTCAGTCCCAAAAAATGAATAGACGAATAGATACACGAGTAACCTTACAAGGTTTCTTTTTTTCCTTTTAATGAATGGAAACATAAACTTATGCAAACTGCAATAATAAGATTAAAAGTATTTACTGTTCATAATAATTTTAAGTAATCTATTTTTGTTGCAAACCCATATCTTTATTTTATTTTTCAACTTATTCATATTGTTTCAAGATAATTTGAATATCACTGCCCATTTGAAGAAAATTCAATCAACATCCTCTCATTATTTTTTGCGTGATGTACGTAAGGTAACATAGAGAGAGACGAATATTTAAAAAGCGGCTTGTTACTTTTCAGTCTGTTTAAGTCTCATTTTACTAAAAAAGTTGAATTGATTTTTTTAAGATGTATTCTTTAAGTATGAGTCTGAAATAATAATAAAAATAATTATGGAATATACTTGGAAATTTAAATCACTACTTTTATACATCATTGAGCAGAAAAGTTCGTGTTCGAAATCATTCGTGTTACTAATATTAGTGTTGACAAAAAAACCTTTTCAATAATTGTATAAGATTTTGAATTTATGAAAATTGAATGTTCCAGTTGAAAAAAATTACGTAAGCATTTAATTCAATTTTCTGTAGATAACATTATTTCAATGCTTCATTTTTGATCTTACCGCAAGAATCTTGTGAATCACAAATAAAGGTCAGTTTTTATTAGACGGAAAATTTTTAAATTCTCTATAGTATATAAAAAAGTCATAACTTTTTCCAATTAAAATTTTATGGTAATGAAATATAGAAACAATGATATTGATTATAGAAAATATTAAATAAAAATACAATAATTACGCGAAAAATGAAAACATAACAATTTTAATTTTTTTGCTCGTAAAAAACTCAGTTTTAGAAACTGTTTTAGAGATCACTATCGAGTGGAGTGTCAAAGAAAACGTCTCGCAAAGTAACGTCACCCAAAATACTTTGTTATTTTTTTTTAATAGAGTGTTTCCTTTTCACAATATATATTTCCAAAGTGTTATATATAACCGCTGTCTTTCCCTTAATGTTTTAATTACTCGTGAGAAAATTAGACGTAATAAAAACATATAATAAAAACACGACAAAAGAATATTTTTAGCTAATTTTCATTAATTAATTAATGAGGAACGATTAAATGATTTCTCTTACACCCAGAAAATTAGTGCTAGGCAATATTATCGTAACTTATCGAAAAGTGTTATTAGTATGTCGCTTAAGAAAGCTGGTAATGTAAATTCAAATCATACTTAGCAGTTTTGTTGTAAATCTCATACTGCCTAAATAGAATTTTATACATTATAGCAACATTTCAAGCTCCTTTACTTGAGAATTAAACTTCTATATTAAACGGACTTTAATCTAGTACTTTCTGAATAAATTCCAAATATGATATAATTTGGAATTTATTCAGAAATTTGGAATTTTCCATTAATATTTTATATACCATTGCCTTGTCAGCTTCTTAATGTTATGTTAGGATTTAGTTTGATATCAATTTTTTTGACCAAACCCTCTTTTACAACCAAAACTCTGAATTGTGTCATGTTCGGACTTGGTTAAATTGTTTGTTATTATATTAATGTCCTTATCATGTGGTATATAATTCTTGATTGCCACTACATTGAGTTCACTAATCATTATATTAGCTTAAATTTTCCACTGTTAATATTTTAGCAGAGGGCAACATGTAGATATGGCTAATACACATTTTAAACAAAGAATAGGGTCGAATCGCCAGTAACATGCTTTCAAAAAAATTATTTGAGTCTGATAATTTTTCGTTTGTGATAAAATTTTACGGCAGTTACTTTTGCTCTCGATATATCAAATTAGAAAATCTCAATATTTCACAGTCTTACTATAACAATCACAGCCATCACTTTATTAATTTGAATACATTTGTAGTAACAAATGTAGTCTTACGCTTCCTATTATAATAAATAACTGCCTTATTTAGGGTACCCTTTATTGCTAACAATTTATTTTCTTTTTAAATAAAGATAATCTTTAAACCTGCATTGAATAGTGATGAAAAATTCTCATATAGTAACATTTGGCTTTTTTAATACCCTTGGGGCATATTCAACTCTTGAAGTATCCATTTTTCATGCATTAACCCATGAAATGAATGATATGACTAAAGAATGGGGAATAAAATATTCCACGTTTTATATTCACATCATAGAAACCAATCAAGTGGTATACAATTACTATAATTTGTTATGCTATATTGTAATGATTTTAATGATATTGAGCACAAACATCATTACATTTTATTTTGGTCGATAGTATTCTTAAAACGAATATAGCCGTTTTTCGCGGTGCAAAATACTTAATGACTTTATGTTTAGAATATTGAATATATTTGGCGTTAATTTTGTAGAAATTCATTGATGTAATTTTGTAGAAATTCATGAAACTACGTGATGTAGTATTATTTCTACTTTCTTTAATTTCTTTACCACGTCCTAGGTTTCGTTGTATTACAACATCTTCAGGTGGGATATTAGCAAAGATTAAATTTTACGGACAACCAACAGCATTTATATGTTTCAAACACAATAGCAGAAGCGTGGTTTGTGCGGATTTTTCCAGTTAGTGAGTTTATTGCAGGGGCACAGTGTAGGTTTTATTATATTACCGATTTGATAACTCCCTACACAATAATATCAAATTCACTTTAGAAATAGAATCCGATAATAAATTTAACTTTTTATATATAACAATAGAACGCAAATATAATAAATATAAATTTAATATATTTAGAAAAGACACATATCAGACAGAATCAATAATTAATGGTCAATCTCAACACCCTTGGTCCCATAAGTTAGCAGCCTTCCATTCCATGATTTACAGAGCTTTAACCATCCCTCTAGAAAAAACCAATCTACGTAAAGAAATAAAAACTATAAAACAAATCTCAATAAATAATAATTATGACCCATCAATAGTCACAAAACTGTACAATAATAAATTAAGAAAAATACTAATACAAGAAATATACCCGGTCGTACCAAACGAATATCGAATTTCGATCTATATAAAGTAAATTTACATAAGTTATAATTTACACTAGCCTTAGAAAAAATTACTAAATATTCTCATTTTTTTAAGTCCCTTCCTATATATTATTTACATCAGGCACTTCAAGCATTTTCATATTACAGGGAATTCGTAACAAGCATAACGCTATGCATTTTTCGCTTTTTTAAAAGTTTCGCTTCGAAATGAACCCAAAATTGCATTAAAGTAACATTCCGAAATTATGAAAACATTACTAGTAACGTGACTACATTTCCCAACCACTGAAAATGTATCAAATGCACAAGTTTGCAGGCTGCCTAACTTTATTTGGGGCACGCAAAATCGAAATCCTATGAATTTAGCAAAATTGCAAACACTCCTTAGTTTGTTTGTTAAGATAAATCTAAAAAGTACGAAACAAAACACTGAGTTTTCATTTTTCCGTTAAAAAAATACATATAAAGTTTCAGTTTTAAAACTGTGGAAAAGTTACAAGGACTTAAGCTAATCTTTTCGGCGTCGTTAGCTCTCGGTTCAGAAAAAATGTAATTGATTCTCGCCAAACTTTCTGAATCCGCAATGTACTCGCATTTTTTTCATCTTATTACGATGTAAATTGAATATTCTACTCTCGTTACGTTTTGAAGATATACAGTATTTTCTTCTTCCTCTATTGTCCTGCGCTTTCAAGAAAGAATAATTTATACAGAACGGCAAGTTCGTGCCTGAAAGCAAGTGTCCTTTTATGAGGTTTTCGGTCGTTGTCGTATTAAGTCACCGCACTTTTATCCATAGTTAGAGTGTAAGAATATACGGAAAGGATTTTTATAGTTCATAAATAAAACTAATTTTGCGCGTCATATGATGTACACTCGTACCATATGACGCGGAAAATTAGTTTCATAGCATTTTTGAAGTAACAGATATAGTAACAATCTTTCTATATTTTAATATAATATTTATGAATACCCTTTTATTCACTTATTTATAATCTATTCATATAATGAAACTGTAATATAGTTTATTCTGAACATGAAAAATGTTTTATAAATAGAAATCGATTTAGCGTAAAAAATTATAACAGGAGCCAGAAAAACTTTTTTTATAATTTGTGTCTATCGGTATATTTGTTCCTTTGTTCGTCAATCACGCAAAATTTACTGGATGGATTTTGATGTAATTTAGTATGGTAATATATTATGCTAAGGGGCAATAAATAAAGGAAAAAAAATGGTTATAAATTTTCATATTCCGAATTTCATGCGAATGAAACTGTGGGGCATATCTAGTTGCTAAAATAATACATGCATATGACAGAAGTATAAGAGATTGAATTCTGTACGTCACAAATATTTTAAATATAGTAATTGATTTTGCGTACAGAATAACAATAAAAATAGGAAAATATATTTTTCGAATTTTTGTCTCTCTGTCTTTCTGTTTGTTTCTTTATACTAAAAAAGAGGAAAACTAAAAAAGAGGAAAGAATGCCACAAACCTGGCAAAAATAAAGCTAGAAAGCTCACGAAAGATAGCGAGACGAAACCTGATTCAACAAAATAGAAAGATTATGACGAATGCGCTTACATCTGCTGTGTATACTTGGAGTCATCTGAAGTATAGGTAATCTGTAGTGTGTGCCTCGGTTAGTACATAATTGTTGTGATGGACTTGATGAAAAAGACGATGAGGCCCATATTTGTGAACGCTGCCAGCCTAACTAAAATATGTACTCATTTTACCCGTATCATTACCCATTATATTCCGGACACGGAACAAAATGGGAATGTGGGGTTACTCACTATTGTTCCTAATTACCAAATAATTAAGCAATTTAACCTAAAAAATAAGTTGATTATCCTAAGTTCAATACTGCTATGCTGAGTAAAATTTGTTTTTATAAACGGTTTAATTTACAATAGATGACTTTCTTTTCCTTAAAATCACATTTGACCCTGGCATCCCCTAAGCAATGCTATACTATTCCTTAATTAACATGCTGAGTAAAACGACAACGTGTGTTATTCGTTACCGTCGAACTAACAACTTCATTTAGATTCAATGGCATATATTTTGTAAAGAAAGTTAATGCATTACATACACACTCACATACATATGTGTATATATATATATATATATATATATATATATACACATATATATGTTTGTGTGTGTGTATATGAATACACATTTCTGCTTGGAGCAAGATTGTATTAAACAAGCATTAAAGTAATATTTCAAAATAATAAAAACATTCCCAGTAACGTGATTACAATTCCCAACTCCTGAAAATGTACAAAAGGCGCAAGTTTGGCAGTTGACGAAGTTTATTCGTGACACGTAAAAGCGAAATCCAATAAATTTAACAAAACTGTTAGTGCTCCTTAGTTGGCGTGTTTAGATACGTCCAAAAAGTATAAAACTAAACATTGAATTTTCATTTTTATATTAAAAAAATAGGTATGAAATTTCAGTTTTAAAACTATGAAAAAGTGTGAAAAATTGCTAGGACTTAAACTAAGCTTTCCCACGGGGGTCCTTAGCTCTCGCTTCGAAAAAAAAATGTAATTGAATTTATTTTCTCCCCACAAACTTTCTGAATACGCAACGTTCTCGTATTTTCCTCATCTTGTTACGATGTAAATTGAATATTTCACCCTCGTTACGTTATGAAGAAATATCCTTTTTTTCGCCCTCCATTCTCCTACGCTTTTAAAAGAGATTAATTAATGCAGAAAAGGTAAGTTTGTGAATGAAAGCCTATGTCCCTTGATAAGGTTTTCCCACTTTTTCGTATAAAGTTACCGCATTTTTATTCAATTACTTAGAGTGTAGAAGTATATTGAAAGGATTTTTATTGTTCATAAATAAAATAGGCAAGTATACATCAGGTAGCGCACAAACAGAGTTCCAGATAATTTTGAAATAACAGATATAGCAGCAAAGCTCCTTAATTTAATAGAATATTCATAATTACCCTTTTATTCATTTATTTATAATCTACACACAGAATACAATCTATCACAATAAAATTGTATCAAATTGTATTCTGTGCAAGGAGAATATTTTAAAAAGAGTAGTTGATTTAGCGTAAGGAATAATAAGAGAAGCCAGATTTTTTTTCTAATTTGTTCGTCTATTATGCAAAATCTGATGGACGGATTTTGATGACATTCGGTATGGTAATATTTTATATACTCCACCAACATATAAGTTACTTTTATCTGAATATTATAGATTAAACAAACCTGACATGGTGGATATTACGATATTGGTAGTTATTATAATATAAAACGACGTGTACTCAATTAGATAATCAATGGCTGTCAGACTTTATTTCTTAATAATAGTGATGTACACAAGGTAGACATATCAGAGACAATAGTAATAATCACAATCACATACACTACATTGTTTATTTGATGTTACTAATTCTATTATATATTGTAACACCCCAACTACAGCAAATAAACTAAATTTCCAAATTTACAAAAAAAAAACAGAATATCTTAATTTCTACCATCTAAAAAATTAACTCCCATACTTTCAACACATTTGTAATGCTTATTAACAATAAGTCCCTTTGTTACCACATCAGCTAACACATCAGCTCAAATACATAGCTTCTTTACATGCTTCAGCTATTGACATGTATTCGGCCTCCATGCTGGATAAAGCCACTGTCCTCTGCTTCATACTCTCCCAGGAAATCACTGAGCCAGACATTAAAAAACATTAACCTGTGTAAGATTTACGATCTACCACATTGCTTGCCCAATCGGCATCAACATATCCTACGAGTTCAGGTTTTTCTTTAGTATATTTTAAGCAAAAATTTGTTGTTTTCTTTAGATATCTGAGAATCCTTTTCGCATAATTAGAATGAACATCAGTACAACATCTATTAAATTGACTTAGAAAACTGACACTAAATGCTATGTCAGGCCTTCTTAGCACTGATAAGTACATGAGACTTCCAATCAATTGTTGATATGGAATCTGTTGGTTACGAGTTTCATTTTTTTCAATATTCGATTTACATTCCATTGGAGTAGTACATTCTTTACAATCTAACATATTAAATTTACTCAACAATTCTTCTTCATATTGCTTTTAGTCTAATGTAATAAACTTATTTTCTTTATAAATTTTAACACGCATTCCTTGACAATTCCAATCCACTTTTCTGTGTCCAAGCTATTCAATGCTTCTTCAACATTTATGAGATCACTGACACATTTTGTGCTTGATGATATGCATAGATTAGTAAAACCATAACGCTGTTTCTTTTTGATACGTTTAGTTATTGTTTCTGCTAGATCTGACTCTTCTTTATCTTTAGATTGTTCTCTTGTATTTAGCTCTTCATCTGTGCTTATAGATTACTGGAATGTAGAGGCTAAATCTGATATAGCATTCTCATATTTACAATTCGAGATATCCTGGACGGAGGGAGTAGTTTCGTTCTCTAACATTGCTACTTCCTGCCTCATTTCATGATCTGATTCTTCTTCTTCACAAGTATCCTCGACTGAAACTGATACATTGTTACGTGAATAATTTTTTTCAGTACTTTCATGAATGATCACATCTCTACTTGTAATCACACATCTTTTGATGGGATCATAAACTCTGTATCCCTTGACATTTTCAGAGAAACCAACTAGTATGTGTTTTTGTAACTTGGTATCCCATTTTAATCTTTTTTCCTTTGGTATATGGACCATCACCTCACTTCCAAATATTCGGATATGACTTAAATCTAGTTTTGAATTAAATCAGAGCTCAAAGGGTGTTTTGTTATTTAATCTTGATGCAACAGATCTATTCCTGAGTTAAACAGCAGTATTATTCGCCTCTGCCCAAAACCTTTTCTCTAGATTAGCATCAAATAACAAACAACGAGCTCGCTCAACTAAGGTTTTAATAATTCGCTCACTTAACCCAATAGTATAGGGATTTGTTTTTTGGTGAATTATTCCATCTTTCAAAAAATTCTCAAATTCCCTGCTGCAAAGTCTAAGCCATTGTCTGTCCTAAACATTTTGATTTTATTGCTTTGTTGATTCTCAACCATCGCTTTAAATTCCTTGAAGTATTTGTAAACTTCACTCTTGGCTTTGAGGAAGTAAACAAAAACCTTTCGATATTAATCATCGATAAATATTAGGAAATACCTAGCTCCGCCTATCGAAGCTGTCTCCATCGGCCCGCATACATCAGCATGTATCATATCCAGTACTCTGCTACTCCGTGTTCCAGTATGATCGAAAGATAAGCGACTTTGTTTTCCTTCGCAACACACTGCCCACGAACTTTTGTTAATTACAGGCTTGTCAGCGTATAATAATCCCTTCCTACCTTCTTTCATTGCATTTAAGTTATTTATATTTTGACGACCCATTCTTCTGTGCCATACTGCACCGCTTACTGCCGCAGAAGATGTAAACAGACAGTGCTTATATTCTAAAGACAACTTGTAAACACCATCAATCTCATTCGCCACTGCAACTAATTCATTGCTTTTGTTGTAAACATCACACCTCTTCTTCTTGAATTCTACTCTATTACCATTTTAAATCATCTGACTAATAGATATCAAATTCGTAGTAAGGTCAGGAACACATAACACATCTTTCAGTGTAATCTCGTATTTACAGTTTGGAGTCACTCTTACAATGTCCACATCACCCGAGGAAAAAAACTGGCATAGCACTCCTATTATCAGCTATAATCTCCTCAATGCTGGATGTAAACATTCTGTTTTGCAACATGTTTTCATCATGTGTCATATGAGCACTCGCTCCACTGTCTTAATACCACTCATGTTTCCCGTATTTACAACTTAGAACAACAGCTGAGGAAGCATGTGTTTTCTTTATTTTCTCGGAATAATTAATTGACTGCTTACACTGGTTTTTGTAGTGTCCAAATTGTTTACAACGGTAACATTTTATATTCGCCTTGTCCGTTTTGTTGACATTCATGTTCATAGATAAAACACCGCCGCCATGATGATTTTGGCTGTCATTGTTTCCAGAGCTGCCGACTTTAGAGTTTTTCTGTCAACTGTGAAGAATGCACTTCCGGCTTGACAATCATCTCCGGTTATATCTATGAGTTTCGTTTTTACTACGTCAGCAGTAACGGCGATCCCTGAGTGTTCAATCGCCATTATCATGGGAATGTATTTTTCAGTTAATCCTGCCAGCATCAAGCAGCCAATCCACTCGTCGTTCACAAAAAAACCTGTTCCAGACAACTTCTGTCCCGTTTCTATTATTTGCGTAACATAACTTGTCATTGATTCACAATTGTCAAGACGGATCGAAATTAAATTGCGCAGCAACGATATTCTTCGAGAGAATCCAGAATCATCGAACATAATTTTTAGTTTTGTCCATAAGCTTTTTGATGATTTAGCTTCTTTTATGTGAACATGCAGCGAGGGATCTATAGTCAGGATCAATTTTGCTTTAGCTTTTGCATCATTTTCGGCTGTTTCTTTAGCAGGCTCCGCTTTGATGGTATTCGCCACGCCTTCCAAAATCAGCAAGTTTTCCACTGCAAAGGCCCACTCGTGATAGTTTTCTCAGCCTTTGAGCTAGTGAGAAAAGAGTTCGGTACGTTAGTGAGAAAAGAATTAGACGCCATTATGGTAACAACACGTGCTACTTCACGAATCACGAAATAATTTTTTACTGATTTAATTTTAACACTGATTTTCAGAATGCCTATGCTAGCTAACTGATAAATGTACTTTTTACTTTCTCCTAAGGGCTATACCTGGGCCCATAACCTATTATAAATTAAAACGAGGTGTACTCAATTAGATAATCAATGGCTGACAGAGTTTATTTCTTAATAGGTTATGTGCAAAAGGTTGACATATCAGAGACAATAGTTATAATCACAATCACATACGTCATAGATGTCGCTACATTGTTTATTTGATGTTACTAATTTAATTATATATTTTAACAGTAGTGCTAACGCCATTTTTAGCGTTTTTAGTAATAATAAGGATAATAATAGTAATGAGAGTTTCAACAGAAAAACTGTAATATTACGCCTGTGAATACCATCGGGTACAGCTAGTACAGAATATATTTGGTGAGTTGATCTTTTAGGGATATTTTCTTATCGTTAATTAAATTATAATAATGGTGACCTGAATACAAATATAATATAGTGCAAATTGAAAGGGGACATGTCAATTAGAAGAATCTAAATTAGCTACAAATACAGAGTCTGTGTACCCCATGAGATAGGTCAGGTTCAATTTAACTGCCATTCAGACGTATGTGTATGATTTTTTTCTACGTTCAACTGATTGGACTATTTCATAAGTTCCGACGAGAAATGGGTTATCTATTTCTGAATTAAGTTTCAAAATTTGAGTCTAAAATCTGTTGGAAAAATTAAAAATACTAGAAAATGTTTCTTCTGCACATGCCGCTGTTCGACTTTTATCTATCTAGATCGTTATGTAATGTTTTGCGTGAAAAAAACCGTGATAATAAGGACCATCTCCTTGCATTATTTCACGAATTATTTACTTCAAAATGATTCTATTGGAATAATATCCAGCTGATAAAGAAGATGCACATGTCACTAATAATTATTTCTTACAATAAACTGAGAGATACTTCTTAATACTTTTTTAGCCAAAGTTTTTAACTGATTAGGCTATATAATATTTCGAAGACGACTGGTGCTTTTCTTTAGCTTTACTTTGTTTTGGTTTTAATTTGCTTGTGTTAAGTAACATTTCAGTTCTTAAATTGTTTTGTATGCGTATTGGAAACTAACTGCATTAAATGCTATTGAAATAAATTTATAATAATTACGAAAGCGTAGTTAGGACCAGATTAATTTTTATTATTATTTTTTTATTTTCTAAAAGAAACAAGTTTTGACGTTAAATTACTTATATTAATAAATACATTTTATGAAATTATTCATTTATTATTGATTATAGTCCTTTTTGTTATCAAATATTTAAAGAAAAGAAGTATTTTGAAGCCAAAAATTTAAAAATTGCTGACATATCTTTAAATTTTATATATTGTTATGAATAACAAAATTTACCATACCTTAATGCTGAACATTCTATCATTAAAGAAGTTTACGAGTGATTTCAAATTATAACAGTTATCGTCAAATCAATAATAAGAATCCGTTAACGGTGTGAGTAGTAATAAACTTTTCAAGTGAGAGGAGAATTCGTATACTGCGAAGGTCAGATATATATAGGCACTTGTAAACATTTAAATATACATAGTATTTCCATGAAATTGTTTAGATAAACTAATTTTTTACGACTCAAATATATATTTTATTTTATCTTTTATAGGCTTTTTTAAGATACAATACTTAAAATGATGAATAATTTTGAGATATTTAAACTAGCTATTTCAAAGGATATCCCACACTATATATGGAACAATCATTCTTCCCATTTCGTTTTTTTTTCTCCATAAAATCTCCATGTGGATGTCTTTGAGTATTATCTCCGAAAATTTATACCAATTAATATGTTTCATTATTGTGCCAAATTTCAAATCTGTTCATTAAAATTTTTTTGAGAAAAACGATTGTAATTTACACACACCTTACATACGTGGTCTATTTATTTTTCATTTTGATGTAAGGAACGCTAAAATAGATATCATTGTGATAATTTCTAATTAACCGAAGTTATTTTTAACTTAAAAATAAATCAAATTTAACAAGAAACGCCAGGACTATATAAAATACAAAGTCAATTTTCCAACGTTGTTATAAACCGAGTGCAAACAGAATGAGAATCTACATTAGATACGCCCAAAATAGAAACTAGAGTCTCGCGTCTATGGGAAATAAAATTAGAGGTGATATCTGTGTGAATAGGAATATTGAGTCAGTTGACGGGGCGGTGAAACCTGATGATTTAATTACTTCCTGCTGTTTTATTGAGTAAACAAGCACTAGATCTTAATTGAATTTTGTTTCGCAACTGTCATTAGGCATGTTCGTCAATTCTTTGAAGGCAAATTTAATTATAATTTTATTTTCTAAGCGACGTAAAATTTTCGAGGGAAAATTTCTAAAGCTCCACACTGTTTTGACTCGTCCCAAGTGGAAAGTTTAACGGCTCGGGGTTTCGTGTTGGGTAAAGTAAATAAACCCACGCTCGAACTTGGCACTTTGTACTCGGATTATTTACTTTTAGATATTAGGAAAACTAAAGTAACAATGCATTTATATTCTAGTTCAAAATAATTTAACGGATAATATCACTCAAATATTATTTAACATCAAATTGAATGTTTATACCATCCATCATGATATCATTCTTCGTTAATTATTCCATTCACTTTTTTATTTTCATTTAAAAACGAATTACGATCTATGATATGTTTGTATGGAACACGAAAAAAATATTTAAGTGTTGAAATCAAGAAAAATATTTAGAATGTTATGAGGATATCATCAGTTAACTACTATGTAAATATATTAACCTAATTTTGTTCACGTTTTCGCCTCAACGAGGTATGATTTTAATTATCGGTTAAAATTATATTCTGTATAGACAACATATTCATAAGAAAACAAATATCGGGTAGTTGTGGCAAAGAAGCCAAACAAAAAAAAATCTAAATATCTATTTATAATATAGTATTTGTAATATTAAGTAAAATAAAATTAATTGAGATTGGAGAAATGAATACTTTTTACCCAAAAAAGAATTTGGTAAAAAATAATGAATTTACCAGTCCATATGTGTACATATATATATATATATATATATATATATATATATATATATATATATACACACAATAAAACTAAACGCTATCTACGCCTTCACAATTCAGTTACGATTATATTTTATTGAAATTATTATCACCTAAATGGTTTTTCTGTTTTTGAGTTTTTAACCTCTCCGTTAATATTATAATATTGAAATAACAAATATATAAGTTAATATGTATTATTTATTGTCATGGTTTAACTCCAGTCAAGGTAATAGTTTTCATTTTGCTCGCTTGTCGTGATATTAACGTTTTAGTTTTACTATAGTGCAGTATTTACATTAATTTTATAAATTAAATTAAAAAAGGAAAGCCATTGGAAGGAAATGCATTGAAAAGGAAAGCCAGATAACCTATGTAAAAATGTCTTTAAAAATAAATTTGAACATGTAAAGACATTTTTATAATGCGTTTATAAAAAAGTCTTTACATGTTCATTATTTACGTCTGTATTTAAAAAAATATCTTTTATATTTTATCTTTTACAATATGTCAAAGATGTAAAAGAGATGAATCTGTCGTAAACAATTTTAATATGTTTCCATTATCCGATTATCTTAACAAACACAAATATGGCTAAATAATTTTACGAAACGTAATATTACGTAGTATAAATTTAAAAAAATAAAAGTTTCAACTTATACCGTTCACCATAATGAAATCCCTCTAGATGAAATTAAATTCTGAAGAAACAGATAGACAGAAGTTACCCTTTAAATATTTGTCCAGTGCATGTTGGAACACTTGCAGGTAGCGTCCCTAGACTCATTAACTGGTTGACACTGTATTTTAAACCATATTTTAGGTGTCCCGCCGGAAAAAAAACTTTTCGGTATTTCCGAAATTTAAAGTGAACGTGACCATAAAAAATATAATGAGTGAAAAACGGCAGCAATAAATGTCGTGGTGAGCGCTGATCTACTCGCCAGAATCCTACAAAATAAACGCAAATTTCACCAAAATAAAAATAATGATTGTAACGTAAAGTACATCCCGTAGCCTAAAAAATAGTGCTAGTAATTTTATCATTGTACATTTCTTACAAACAAATAAAAATTGGGGGTAGGGATCTGCAGAGTCCCATGATTTCTGTCTCTTCTCATTGTTTATGCAAGTTGATATAAATAATGCAAGATGGAAGGACTGTGATGGAAGAAAGAACAGTGATGGAAGAATGAACGGAAAGACATGACGTAATTATAAAAATTCCTTATTTGAATACTAAGTCCAGTTAAAAGAAATAATTCTGGAAGTCAAACAACGATTAAACAATATTTAAAAACAAGTTATTGAAATTATTAAATTTTGGCCATAAGTTTCATAAAGAGGTTATTTTTCGTGTATTACATTACATTAATAACAATGTTTCGTCTTGGGTTTTAGCAACATAAAACATAGGCAGCCCTGGGACCGCCGATAGATGTAAAAACATTTGACTATGAAATAAAGGTGATTTTATAAAAACTTACGAATTTTTTTATTTCAGCTATAAAAACCTGTTCAGCTACGCTAGTAAGATAATTCCTAAGCCACTATAAACTACCCATTGCATGAAGTTGTGCAGAGGTGAAATATTAAAAAAATTACAATTAAATAATATAAAGTTTTTAAACGCCAATATTTATAAAAAATATTATAAATATTTGAATACAAATGATTTTTTTGTTATTAATTTTTGGGAATAAAAATATTAACATATTTATTATTAACTGTTATACTGCACCATGGTCCTACAAAAAAACAATTAAAATAATAATCGAATTTAAAGTTGAACAGTACAGTATATACGTGTTGAAATTTCCACCTTGTCAAGTTCACTTTAATTCTATAGATACACACAGCACTAATGTTGCATTACACGTTAATATTATAACTACAGATATACTAGCTAGATATACAGCATATTAGTGATGCAAATTCACAGGATTTTACTTGTTCAAAAAGCGTCTTACACTCCCATCATACAGTCGTGTATATGCAATGTTTTGTTGTATATATGTGTACACCTGTACGTAGGCCATGTGTATACTATGTATATAATTTATACATACACACACACACACACACACATATATATATATATATATATATATATATGTGTGTGTGTGTGTGTGTGTGTAAACTGGTGGTCAAGCGCAACATATTGTTAACATTAGCATGTCGGTGACCCGAAACCATAAGCATTTCTCCAACCGAAAATCGTTCAACGCGTGTAAAGAAATTTCCACTTCAAAAATTAATTTATATTCCTTATATACAATTATAATAACCAACGTTGCAAATGAGATCTTCATACGAAGCATCTAGTTAAAAAAAAACCATTCTCATAGAGCCAAACAGAAATGGACGAATGGGCGCACTGTCGTAATGAAAATGTAAGGCTTTTTTTGTTTTTAACAATTAATATGATGGGAGCGAAAAAATACAGAAGAAACCTATTAAGTACGGGAGGAACTCGCGCTACGAAAGTTCCATAAACAATTTGGCACATAATAATATTTAACAGTATTGATATAATATCTCACCGTCTATTTACTGAAAATATTACACCCGCCAACGATATTTTCACGCCGTTAGATTCATAGAGGTAAAATTATGCCAAATAATTATACGGTTCTAAACCTCATTACATCGTTACTACAGTTTCCCGGTCAATTTTACGTAAATTTTGGAAACACTGTTTTTTTAATTTTGATTTCAGGAGTTTCGGAAATGGAGGAAGAAATATTATTGGATATTGCCAACAGCTTCTCTGAAATAAATATCGGTTTAAGCAGATGTAATAAGTCAAAAGGAATTTTCGGGTAAGAGTAAGCACAATTACCCTCTTTTGTAACTTATTTCTGCTAATGTATTTAAAGTTTATTTGAGTCGCAAATAATTTACAAAAATAACTTTAAATTATCATTTTTACTATTCATAAGCCAATTGTAATTCTAGTATACTCTGATAAGCTTTTCTTGTACCAATGAGTTCTCCAGGTTATTATTCGTAAGAGTAAGTAAGTAAATTATTACTTAGTTTGGAGTCATAAAACGGTTGTGTATAACGCTTATATTAAATTTAGGTTAATGAAGTTTTGTTGCAGGCCCCATGACTGTATTTTAATACAAAAGTTTATTTAAAAAAATATCTGTTAAAAATGTTTTTATAATTGAATCAGTGTGCTATCAGATATTCACCTAAATGTGAAATTCTAAAAAAGGACAAATTTCCTCGGGTCGAGTAAGAGAGGTTATTGTTGAAGATTGTCTATTGTTGAAGATGGTTGTTGATGGTTTATTGTTGAAAATTGTTGAAGAAGTCTACTATTAAGTTTCTTAGTCGTAAGTATACTATGACACATTGTTTTTTTAATTTCCAGTCAATTTTTTTATGCATTCCTTTCTCCTGTTTTTATTGGTTTTTTATTAGACACATTACTGAAATGTAAGGAAATATTATAAATGTATAATATTCTCTTACATTATTATCACTCATAAACTGCACAGACGGTGGTAGTAACAGCTTCAAAACTTTAAAAAATAAATTTTCCAACCTGGCGATATTTCATCACTCGATAGTTATTGATTATTTTTTGGTCGTTAAGAGAGATGCCATTTGTTTACATTTTATAAAACGTTTATGTAGAATAGTTAGGTAAACATTTTTTCATGAGAAAATATCGTGGTTTCATTACAAGTTAAATAAATATTTGGCTAAAATTTAGTAAAATATTAGATTTTGTTATTATCAAAGTAATAAATTGTGGTTTAAATAGCGGCGCGACCGATGACAACATGAGTGAAACGTTCAAATATTACAATTGTCATATACAAAGCGGTGACGTTTTTCTCATTGGGCGTTAGCCAAATTTAGGAATGGATTACTAATTTAAAATAAAAAAATATTAAAATATCAAAACAACCTTTAAAAACTCGAAACAACCTTTTCCTTCATCTAATCCGCGGGTCATATTTTTATTTCCCTTCATTGCATAAAACAGCGTATTAAAGTTAACGGCAATAACAGTATAAATTTATGTCTGTATTAAACTCGTAAAAGGTTGGAGAAGTGACGGCCAAGAGTTGGTTATTTAATGTCCGGGGGCTCGTAATTATCTAGAGGGCCATTAATTAATGTTATCAATGCGGTGAGGAAGGAAAGGGGACTGTAAGCAAAAAAATTTAAGAAAAGTGTTTAATAAAAGTCTAGGTACAGAGAATGTTACAGCATTTTAAAATCTGGGTTATTAATTCGAGATCAAATTTAATTTTTATGTTATTCAATGCCTACTTATTTTGAAGACTGTCCTAAATTTAAAGAGGATTGAGTGTAGTAAGAATGAATTACGACATCTACGAATAGTCATATAAAATAGTTAAATTAATTCATATTCATTTATAATACTTATCTCAAAATTGGTATTTATTTGGTTATAAATGTTTTTCAAACACAATTAGTTGTTAAAACTGTAAGAAAGTTTTATTTACGTGTAATAAATTTGAAGTAAAAATCAAAGGACAGTAGGTCGATCATTGTTAACTCACAGAATTTAATCGAATCGGCTGCAGTTATTACATAAAAGGGTAATTGCGTGAAAAGCCAAAAGGGTCTGGACTTCGTTTAAAAATGTTTTACTTGCAGTAAGTGTATTCTACTTACGTAATCAGAGTAATTCTTGATGCTTATTTGTACTTCAATGTATTTTATATTTCAGTTATTATTAAGTTGATAAATGATTGAGTTTCAATTTCAAGTGTACTGGAAAGCGACCTGCAGTATCGCATTCTTCTATGTTCCCCCCGCTCGAATTAATACTGTTGTTCGCGTGTCATTGTACGAACTTTGTGATAATCGTAATAAAATAGTTCACCCTCCCGATATATTCGCTAGGTCATCATCCTAATACTAGCAGTCAATTATATGTGAACATAAGTTCATCGTACTCCATTCCTCATCACCTTCATCTTTCTGTGTCCATCAGTTTAATATAAAACTTTATCACATTTTTCTTTACTTACTAAATTTCAATTTGTTTTTATTGTAATAAAATTGAAGTAATATCCTTAATCGAAAAAGTTTTCTGGAATTTGTTACATTGGAATGTATTGGTATGTGATTTTATTTTTCTTTTCATGTGTAGGACATTAAAAATATATACAACCTTGATGTTTGAATTTTAGGATATACCTAATTTAGAAATACCCATAAAGAACTCAGAAGAAGAAGAAGGTAAGATTTACATATATTAAACTCAAGAAATGCAATTATGATGATTTTTATCCATTTTTCTCTCTTTAAATTATAAATAAACAACGAAAAACTTTACTGTATTGTCTAGAAATCTATTCTTAACTCGGCGATAAATTTAACCATATGTTCTTATTCTAATTATTCTCAATTAGTTGATACTCAAATATTTTTCAGCAAATTTGGATATTATATTAACAAAAAAAATTAATACATTAACATATCACGGAAAATCACTAATTAAACCTTAAATTATTAAACTTTAAAAAAACAGAAATTAAATGGGAAAAATTAATGAATATATTTTCGGAAAATTTGTTACGTCTTGATACATTTGATTTTTTTCGTTGAAAATTTCCATTGAACTTTTTTATTTTGCTTAAATTCCAGTCAATTTTTTTGTTTGCCAAACTGATTGTCTTATTAAAATAATTAAAAATTAAGTTAGTTATATTTTTACATATGTTAGTTATTATAAGCAATATATGCATATTTGAGGTAACTAACCGTTTCTGATTTAAATATGACTGATTTCATATTTTATTACGTATTTCAATTACTGTGTGAGCTTTTCCAAACAATTAAATTGAATCGATTTTGTAGTTTATTTTTAATATCCATAAAATATATATTCAGTTGTTATTTAAAATTTAAGAAAATTAGAAAAGCACTTGGTACTGCAGTAAAATTGGTAGATGAAATAATTTAAATCAAGAGTTTTTTTTAGTATTTCCACTTTTACTGAAACACAGAACTTAGTACATGGATGTCTATTTAACAAAAAAATAATATTCAAAAATAATAAAATGTTTCTAAGCTACATTAATATTCTTGCGTTAGAGTGCCACAAATATTAATAAAAAACATACAGGACCTTACAAATGCAACGTTCAGTATCTACATTGTGATTTACACTGTTAATTAAATAAGTGGACTGTTATATTCGTAAATCGCCAAAAAAAAATTTGGTTAAATGTTTTAGTAGAGAAGCTCTAGCTTAGAAGAAGGAAATAAAAAGGTTTAGTAATTATCAACACCGTAAAAAAATATATAAGAAAACTCACAACGGTTGTCGCTAATCGTCCCTCACTGAAAGAATGCAATATAAAAGCATGTATACTCACAAGATGAACTACAATTTACCCCTCTACCTAACCCCAAGGAACCACTCAGTAATCCAATAAATAAACTTTATATAAGCAAGAATTTTATACGAACGTATACGATTTGACCCACTGGAGGGGCATTTAGGCACAAGCAGAGCATTAAATCAAGGAGATATAAAAATAAAACGTACCTTCGCCATCAAACAAAATGTTCCTCGAAGATAGGATTTGCGGCATTTAATGCCCGGCGTTTAAGCTTTTTGCGATATCCGGGCTAAGTCGCTCCGACGAGGGTTGCCTTGCAAACATTTTTTCCTTCTCCATTCGTCTGTGGGGCGTGTTGGATTTGTGTTCTCAGAAGCCATACTGTTGTTGTGTTTCTTTTTCTTTTCTTTTTTTGTTATTGGAATGAAGGGTACGTTAGAGAGGTAAACAATGATATGGGTTCTCAAATGAGTTTTTATGTTACCTACGGGGAGGTTGCTTGGATCTACGCATTCGACAGATGATATATTAATATAATGTTACATTATTATTGCACATATAGGTCGTCGAAATTTAGTATTGGAACAAAAAGCAATAAAAATTTGTATTCGTTGTCGAAAGGAGAACGGCAAAAGTCCACATTGAGCTGAGTCCTGGTATTACAAGAAAATGAAATTATTAGATGGATAAAGCTATAGCAATAAGCTCCTAAAAAGTTCTATCGAAATCGTCAATCAGACAAAAGATAAATCTTTTATTCTTTTATGAAAATTTAGGTTATTTTTCGTAATAGTTTGTAAATGTAACTTCTACGGAATTCTTTGTAGTAGCAAGATAAACAAAGTGTCGATTGTGTCTTGTTGTATTCTCTATCCAGAGATGTATCATATTAATCCATGGCTCTCACAGGCTCGAGAGAATTGTAGAAAAAATAAAGTAAACCTCCATAAGAGCGAAAGACACTCATTTTGGCAACAATAGAAACATTGTCAACGTTTATTAACAGTTTATTCTTAATTAATTTAGATAATGGGTACTCATTGTTTATTTTCTTAATCGTTTCTAAAAATTTATGAAATATTCAAATAAATTTTTTTAATTTTTTTTCAATTAACTCCTTTCTGTTTACTTACTTTTTGTTCAAAGTGGTATAAGAACTGTAGAACAAATTTTTGTTGCAAAATGTTATTAATAAACATTGCAAGTGAATCTTATAATAATGTATAAGGTCGTAATACTTAGAGAGATATTTCGACCGCAGCGAAGACTACTGCAGCATTAATATGTTATGTGCTAATATATAGAAAATATCTTACATTAAATCTTTCTCGATTATAACACCCTACAAAGATATTTAAGCAATAAAACCAGTGAATTATGAGTCTATCTTACACACCAAGGGCTCGGTCTATAGTTTGAAGTAATATTATTCTATTTATGATAAATCATCAAACTTCTTAATACAAAAAATTCCAAATATGAAAATAGAGGGGACGAGTACATACATTATCATGAACATAAAAACTATGATTTCTAGAAACACCGTCGTAGTTTTCCTTTGTCCTTTTCGTACACTTTTTTAAAAACTTTGTTTTTTTTCATAATTGTAGGTTGAGTAGTTTCGGAAATAGGAGAAGGGGGATTTTTCTATATCTTTCAGAATATATCTGAAAATGTGTTACCTAAGGTTATGAAAAAAAAAATTTTTGAGACACATAAACATTTGGGTATTTGACAAATTTTTTTTATTTCATTAATAATTATTTCAAGGTACAAGCTGATGAAGAGTGAAAATTTGTTTCATAATATTAAAAATTGACCGAGTTTTAAAAGTTTAAATTTAACCTTTAGATAAGGACGGCAATACTGTGTTGTGAGGTCATTTATAATATTGCACATTAAATTCTACGAGAGGAAGAGACAGGGATATACCCAACTTTATCCGTATCTTCAAATTTAAAAGTCTACTACTGACTTTTTTTTCAATTAATTTTTTAATTTTTTTCAAGACTTGTTTTTAATTAACTTATATTCCACAATATTGTACGACAAATATCAAAATTTAGAATGAGTCAAATACCATATTCCTTTCAACCACACTGTTTATGAAATTAAAATTATTTTTGGAGTTTTTGATTTGCCCTCTTCCTTTAAACTTTCATAAAAATATTTTGAGTGTCAACGCATAGAGATACGTACAGATTAATATGCTTCTTACTATGCTAAATTTTAACTTATTACATCAAGCGGTTTATGATGTATAGTAAGAAAAACGGCGGCTACAAGCGGACGAACGGTCTCGAGTGGCCTTATAAGGGTTTCGTTTTTTCTTTTGAGAAAAACAAATGAAATGTTAGCTGTAACAGAGTCAAATGTATGTCAGGATCAGCGGCAGTACAAAACATATTAGTTAATTGTGGAAACAATAAACTGTTACGCAAAACAAGTCCGACGCAGACGTGTCGCTCGATACTATCGCCGCTTTGTGTGTTTAATAATAACATATATATATATATATATGTATATATATATATATATATATATATATATATATATACATATATATACGTATACATACACACACACACACACACACACATATATATGTGTGTGTGTGTGTGTGTGTATGTGTGTAGTAGTGTAATCAAATAGAGACAATAAAAATCCCATAAGTTATGTATCTTCATGTCCGTCTATTCACTTTTCTTTTATAAGCAAATACTTACAGAATAATATTGAGTTAAACTTTTAAGCATTTGATGATGTTTCGACGTCTGAATCAACAGTGATAATTCAAACATTAAATTATTTTATTTTAACCTTTTTGGTAATTCGGTATTTGGGTATTATATTTAATAATATTTACATTGCCTCATGGAATTGGGTGAATTTATTGCTTATTTTATGTAATATTTAAGACATTAAAACTATGATAATTTATGTACATTACGTACATTTAGAATGTACGTCTATTTAATTTTATTTTATAAACAAATCCTTACAAAATAGTATTGAATTAAAATTGTAAATATTAATGAAGGTCGGACATTTGAGTCAATAGTGATAATTTAACATGTGGCCAAATCAATGTTTGGATTAAATAGATAATATTTACATTGTTTCATTGGGTTGGGTTAATTTATGTATCTTTTTAGAGTTTTATAATTAAACAAGGAATCCAAATACAAAAAAAAATCATACTTAGCAGCTTTGTTTTAAATCTCATACTGCTTAAATCAGAATTTTATACATTATTGCAAAATGTTATGCGCAATCGTCATTACAGTTAATTTTCACCGTACCTCAGAAAGAACACTCAAATCTTAAAATCATTCAACTAGCCATCGGTCCGTTTGTTGTCGCAACTCTTATTCTCAGAAATAGTTTGACATAGGAACTTAAAATTTGTCATAACAGTAAAGCATGTTATGTTGGTTACATTCATAAACAATTTTATGGTAATTTTAGAGGAAAGGGAAAACTAATCGCTCAAAAATAACTATTTTCAATAATCTGGGGTATCATCTGAAAGTCCTTAGAAAATTTTTTTCGTAATCTACACAAATGTAACATTTTCCATAATATACACAAAACATATTATTTCTCTTTATTTATTTCCCATACTATTAACCCTAAAATTATGAATAATACGAGGTCACAAAACAAAGTAATTTAATTTCAAATTACTTATGGAAACTTCGAAGAGCAAGATAGACACGCACTTTACTGTTTTCGTTTATTTTTATACATCGAAAGAAAAAAGAAATCCCTATAAAATCGCTTCGTTGTCGGACTGTCTGTCGCTCTGTTCATCAAGACTCTTTTTCTCAAGAACGCTTTGAGGTATAAATTTGAAATTAATAATAAATACTTAGGTTTGTGGTCTCTTAGAGCTGTAAAAGTGTCAAATTTCTAAGTCAACAGAATAAAAAAATGCGGCCGTTTATGCCGCATATTTTGACACTTAAAAATAAATCAAAATCTATGAGGTACTTTACATTAACGTGGATTCGTAAAATTTACCAAGAAGCAAGGTCTCATAGAACAAGTGAAGGAAAGTTGCTAATTTGTTAAAAAATTGTATTATGTAAAAATTGTTAAAAAATATTTTTTAAAATGCGCCTGTGAAGGATATAGTAGGCAATATATTTTTGTTCTGTAAAATTAAAATTTAGTAAATAGTTTATTAGGAACACTATGTACCATTAAATATTTATAAATCTCTAAATATGTACGAAACTCTCGTAGTTCCTATTGTACTTAACAGGTTTTTTATAACAATAGCCAAAAATATGTGTAATAAAAATAAAAACATAGCTATTTACTAAACTATGCGTTACATCTATACTTTTTGACAATTTGTTACGAATTTTGGAGAACGGATGGTTTGCAGATCCGTATGTAGGTATTAGCATCTCCACTCCTGTATGTAGTTCGTAGTATCTCCACTCTCATATGTAGGTCATAGCATCTCTACTAGCGTATGTAATTCATATTATCTCCACTCCCGTATATTGGTAGTCGTATCGTCACTCCCGTATGTAGATCATAGTATCTCCATTCAAATATGTAGGTCATAGAATTTCCACTTCCGTATGTTGGCCATAGTATCTTCACTCCTGTATGTAGGTCATAGTATCTCCATTCAAGTATGTAGGTCATAAAATCTCCACTCCCCTATGTTGGGCATAGTATCTTCACTCCTGTATGTATGTCATAGTATCTCCACTCCCGTATATAGGTCATAGTATTTGCACTCCCGTATATAGGTCTAATTATCTCCACTCCCGTATGTAGGGTATTGCATCTCTCGTTATTTTTTTATAAGATAATTGTTCTGAGTTAACTTAGTGATATAAATATTATAAACCTAAGCCCAATTTAATTTCAATCAAAAATGTCACGGGCCAAATATTGAAATTTCTCTTAATTCACACATTTTACAATGGTAATGACGCGTAACAACGAAAAGGTATAAAGTACGGGGACACTTATTGTTTGAACATTCTTTAAAATACGAAAATGAGGATTGAATGTCCCTGCCAATTTAGGAAAATTGAAACTCAGTTCTGAATGGAAATTGGTATGTTTATCTTTGTTTCATACTTAAAGTGCTCATCAGATGTCGATGAATTTTTTTATCTCATATAACCTCTTGGACTAAAAAGATGCTACTATACGTATAATTCCGTTATCAGTTAAATGAATAGAGCAATCAACATAAACCTTAAAAAAATTATGCCGCACAGGAAAAACTGAATAGATTGCAATCGAATTTACATTTAAAACTAATTGAGCATATTTCATTTAATATTTTAGACTCATGGGTTAATTGTTGTAAAAAATATATATGGGTACCACGTAATTCTCAGGATCAGCCCCAACTAGTTTATTTCTAAATTACAAAAACTTTATTTTAGAAATTTCATTTCATTGTAAATTAAAATATAATATTACCGAGTAGATATCAACGCCAACAGGAAGTCAGATACCTTATATTTTTACTTTACTCTCAATCATTCTATAATTTTTTAGCATTTCACGCTGTTCATAGTTCCGTCTATCAATCATAGCCTTAATTTTTTCAGTTTTAGAAAAACCGTAAATATTTAAAATGTCAATTAATATATATATATATATTTATATATCTAAATATATATATATATATATATATATATATATATATATATATATATATATACACATATATATATATATAGATAAATATATTTAAATACAAGAAAATTAAGGAAATGTCATTATATCCATCATAAATATATAAAATGCATGACAACATGAGATTCTGTTGAAAGTAAATTGAGTTAAAATTCAATATTTTTCAAGTCTAATTCGTAGGAAATTCCTGTTAGTTATTAAGGATTTGGGTGAAAAATGGTTTTACTTTTTTACCATAACCTAATTTACAGTGATTTAATTGACATAAAGTATATAATATCCTTTGAGTCATATTAGCAATGAAGTACGCGGAGTGTAGTTTTGAATTAAACATTGAAATAATTATTGCTTTAACAAGACAATGTATGAAAATGTTCATAAACCATTTCAATGGTGTATATATTGCTAATTATATAAACTGAGTCGTGATATCTACATAAAAATGATTTTTGAAAGGATCGTGCACAATAACGAAAAAAAGTTCTAAAAAACTTGAAGAAAGCGTAGCAACAAATATATTTGCAATGTGTGTCTTATATTTCAATCGCAGATTTGAAGAAAAAAATCGTAGAAATTTATGTGTTTGCGGTTGCTTAAACCATTTCAAATAAAATTCCTTCAGTTTCCTTGCATCAACCATTTTAGGAGTCATAGCTAACTATGTATCTTTATATTATACATGTTTCTATACAAACTAGATCAGTTTCATTTCTTAACTGGCTTTTGCCCAAATAACTCAGTTTTTATATATTTTATATATTATATAAAAATAACTCAGCAGGTAAAGCAGTCCATATAATTCAGTTTTGTGGTGGAATTTATCTCCAGTTATAATGTTTTTGCCTTGCAGGTGCCCTTGATCGGTATCATAGTAACTTATGCCTAAATTGGAATAATTTTTCGTCTCAACATTTTCCTTGACGTATATAAAATTTCTGAAATCTTAGGTTAAACTTTAACCTAAATGGCTTCAATAATGTATTAGTACTAATTTTTATTCTACAGTAATAATCTCGACAATTTCCATTCAACAATCTTAAACCGACACACTTGATTTTACTGCTGGATGGATAATGGAATTTTAAGCTCTTTGAGAAATACCTTTTAAAAAAACAATTTACATTTATTTCTCTAACTTAAGAATTAGACTTCAATATTAAGCAGAACTTAATCTAATACTTTCTGAATAAATTTTAAATAATATTTTTTCCTACACATTCTATGTATAATCGTTTTGTAAGCTTTTAAGTTGTATGTTAGAAGTTATTTTCTTGTTAATTTTTGTAAACAAACTCCCTTTTACATCCCAAACACTATCTTGTGTCACGCTCAAACTTGATTAACTAGTCTAAATCTCATTACATTTATATCATTTTCACATAATATATAATTCTTCGACAGAATATGCTTTCAGTAAAATTATTAGGGCCGGATATATATATAAACTTAAATAAGCGATTTTTCCATTAAAATAACTAAATATTTTGTTTTCTTTTTATTTTTTTATATTAACTCCTGAAAATATATCAAATTCACAAGTTTACCAATTACCGAAGTTTATTGGCGGCACGCGAAAGCAAGACCCAGTAAATTTAGAAAAATTGCAAACACTCCTTAGGTGGTTCGTTTAGATATATCCAAAAAGTACGAAACAAAACAGCAAATTTTAATTTTTATATTAAAAAATACGTAGAAAATTTCAGTTTCCAAACTATAGAATTCTCCCGCGCTTTTAAGAGAGATAAATTAATGCAGAAAGGGCAAGTTTGCGCCGGAAAACCTACGTCCTTTTATGGGGTTTCCCGTCTCTGTCGTATAAAGTTACCGCATTTTTATACGATCACTTAAAGTGCAGGAGTATACTGAGAGATTTTAATTTTTACAATAAATTATCCAAGTATTTATCTGTGAAGTGCAAAAAGATTTACATATTTTGTAATATCAGATATAATAGTAATACCCATTATTTATGTTAATAGAATATTCATAATCACTCTTTTTATTTGTTTTTAATCTAAATATAATTAAATTATGAATTCAGTATATGGAAAATAAATTTAAAATATTAATTGATTTAGCGTAAAGAATGACAGTAGAAGCCAGAATTTTTTTTTTATTTTTTGTCTCTGTAATATTTGTCAATTACGCAAAATCAACTTGATGGATTTCTTGGTGATTTGGCACGGTAATAGTTTATACGCCAGAGTAATACTAGTAATATATAATGGATAATATTTCTACTAATTTTTGTTATTTCGAATTTTAGCGACTGAAGCCTTGGGTCGCAGTTAATTGTTAATATAATCTATGTATAAAATCGAACTGAAATGAAGTAAATTATATTTATGAAAAATTATTTAAATAGATTGATTTAGCAAATATAATAATAATATAAATGAGAAAATAGGTTTTTACTTTTTGTGTCTATTTGTATTTCTATATGTTAATTTGTTTTTCAATAATGCGAAATCTGCAGCATGGATATTAATGAAATTAGGTATAGTAATAATTTATACCCACGAGCAACATTCTTTTTATATGGATATTACAGGTTTAAAAAGAAAACTTCACTTAGTGTGTATTACAATATTTGTACTGCTATTGCCATCTATTTGCGTTTTTATTAATAATAAGGATAATAAAATAACAATAGTTTCAACAGTAAAACCTGTGTAAAGTATACACAAGTTAGAACGTGGAGTATAACTAGTACTGAATATATTTGGTGAGTTTATGTTATAAGGATATTGTCTTACCGTTAATTAAACGTCATTAAAATTAACTTAAATGTAATTAAAACATAGTGCAAATTAAAACTTATTATGTCAACTAGAAAAGGACCGAAACATGGATCAAGTTAAAATATAAAGAAAAAACTTATTCTTAAATAATAATAATAAAATGAAAAAAAAGAAATAAATTTATTGCTAATTTTTTTATGATATCTCTTATTATTCTGGAATTAGGAATATGCCAATGAAACATTTTATTCGGGCATTATAAAAAAATAAGTTTATTTTATTGATTTAATATAATTTATTTCAGTATATGAAATAATCACAGTTACAGTTTTAAGAGAAAAATCAAATGTTTCGTAGCGTGAACGTAAAGAATGTTGATTATTTAACTATGCCAATAATATTGGTTTTATTATGTAAAATAATTTAAACGATACTGATTTCGGAATTTGTCATATAAAGAACAAAGCCTTTAAATTAAACATTTTTATATGCTAACACTTATTTCGGCCCTTTCAAAAGATGATAAATAGATAAAATATGACGAATTCATTAATTTAAAGATATTGCAATTTAAAGATGATGATTGTTATTCAGTAGTTGTTATATTGGAGAGAACAATGTAACGACTAGTGAATAATAATCATTATTAAAAATAAGTTATGCGAGTCAACTATTGCCTGAATGATTCGTTGAAGAATATTTCAGATATTCAAACGGAACTTTAGCAGCTTAACTTGAAAGCTCTCACGGAACGCTTCAGGAAAATCACGCTAGTTAGTAAAAATATAGAAATATGCAGTCTGTGTAAGGATCAATTTAACTCCGTGCAGATATATGTCTATAAATTTTTCTTTTCATCGGTGGTTCAACTGCTTGAGCTACTTTATGATGTAATTCAGTTGGAAATATTACCAATTCAACAAAGTTTTCCTTCTGCACATGCCGCTTTCCTACCGTTGTCTGTTCAGGTTGTTAACTAATGATCTGAGTGAAAAAATAAATGTTGATCATAAGAACATTCGTTGACGAATTTTTCGTTTCAGAATATTTCTGTTTTAATAATATCGAATCGATAACATATGTAATATACTTATAATTATCATTTACAATGAATTCAGAATTGTTTATAAATGTTTTTCTTGCCAAAGTTTTTATTTATTAACCAAACCAATATTTCAAACATGACGGGAACTTTGTCTTCCTTTGGTTTTAAATTGCTTTAGATTAGGTGACATTTCAATAAATAAATAGTTTTATATGCGCATAAAACGATTAAAAAATAGCTAGAATAAAACTCAATGAATTAAATATTACCAAAATAAATTAATAATAAAATATTAGTTACGAGATGACTTATTATTATTATTTTTATTACTGTTTTTGTAAAAGAAATAAGTTTTGACGTTAAATGATTTATTTATCAAATTACCTATTTTAATAAATACATATAATGAAATAATTCATATAATTAATGTATTATTAATTATACTCGTTTTAGTAAAGGAACATACCAATGGTAAAGTACTCAGAAGCCAAAAATCATACAATCACAGACAGATATTTACTTTTTATTTATCTTTATGAAAAACACCAATGACGATAGCTAGAGAGCTAAAACTGAACTTCATAACATAAAATAACCTAACGAGTAATTTCAATTCTTAATAATTATCACCAAATCAATATAAACCTATTAATAATGGAAATAGTAAAAACTTGTCAAATAAGAATAGAATTCGTATTTTACGAAGATTTCGTACTTATTTAGGCACTTGTAAACATTTAGGTTTACATATTATTTTCAGTTAAATATTCACAAATATTAATTTATTACGGCTTAAAAAATGGTTTATTATATCTATCACAGACTAGATATAATCTATAAATTAGGCAAAATTTTGAGATGTTTACAACTTGCTCTTTTAAGAGATAACCTACACGATTTGTGGGGTTATTTTTTTTTCACTTTCACTTTTCAATAGGTTATTTTCTCCTCATAAAATTTTCATAAAAATATCTTTGCTTATTATCTCCTGAAATATATGCGGTTTAAAATGTTTCATTTTTGTGCCAAATTTCAAGTTCACACATCAATATTATGAGGTTTCTGTTTTTCATTTTGATGTATGGAATCCTAAAATAGAAACGTAAAATAAAACCTAAAATAGAAAGATAACGCGGTTATTCCTAATTAACGCCAAAGCTTTCAAACTTTAACAATAACCGTAAGTTGCTTAAATTATTAATTTTTTTCTTTAGTTTCATCAAGAAGTTGTTTTTCGTCCACTTTTACATTATTTTAATTACAATGTTTTTCTTGGATTGTAGCAACATAAAAAAATGATTTAAATTTCCTTTACTTACTTTTGATAAACAACGAAGCAAATGAGGTCTTCATATAATATAGTCTTCATACAAAGAAGGTATTAATTAAAAATATAATTTTCATAGAGCCAAACAGTCTTAACAGACAGACAGACCCACGGACTCTATGAAACTGTAGGGATTGTTTGTTTTTATATCTAACCTAAAAAGATCATCAGTGAAAACAATATATGAAGATTTAAAACATTTTAAACCATCGTGACCGACCTATTTTCTATTGTATTGTGAATATTGGCTTGCTTTATTGTTGAAATTTGAACTTATATAAATTTATATTCAACTGAAAAAGTTTTGAATTGTTAGGAGAAAAAATAGAATGAAAAAAACCATTTTTAAGTTTAAAAATAAATAAATAACTGAATTATTTACACACACATGCAGAGAAAATCTTGCCGAATTAACACACAGTTAAAGATATACATACTACACACTCAGTCTAATAAACGTATTAACACACGAACACACAGACACTCTCGCGTATATTCAAAAGACTCAGTGAACATTTTAACGGGAATCCATTTTGCTGCTCTGGAAATATAGAGCAGAAATGTTTTTCATGTTCAAATTATTTGCTAAACTATGAATTTACCTTAATTGAAATAAAATCCAGCGTCAATCAGCTAAGCGCAACTACAAAACCTGAATGTACGAGATTTGATTTTAAAATATATTTGTATATCTTTATATCTATATCTGTATATCTTTTATATCTTATTATCTTTACTACAGAAATAAATGGAGTTTTTCACCGCGGAAAAGCAGTAGCATAAAAGAGACATAATGTGAATTAGATCGTACAAAATATTGTGTCTTAATAATGAACATCAGGACTATGTAAAATACAATTTAAAAATTAGAACGTTTGCATAAAGTTAAAATGAATTGAAGATACCGAGTACAAATAGAATTGGTATCTATGATAGGTACGCGTACCAATACTAGAAAGTCGCGTCAACGGCAAATGCGTAATAAAATTAGAAATGCGCTCTGTGTGTTTAGGAATATTGAATCATTTGGCGGCTTGGTGTAACATGATTATTCAATTACTTTCTTCTTTTTTATTGATTAAACAAGCACTAAATCTTAATTGATTGGTATTTTGCAACCATTATTAGGTGTGTTTGTGAGTTCTTTGGCGACAAATTTAATCATAATTTTAATTTGTAAATGACGTAAAATTTTGGTGGGAAAATTTTCGAAGCCCCACATAGTTTTCACACATCCCAACGGAAGGCTTGAGGATTTCTTGTTAGGCAAAGTGAATAAATTTATGCTCGATCTAAGCACTTAATACTTGGATTATTCACTTTTCAGCATAATGAAAACTTAGGTCGGTTAAGAAGGGTAAGAATTTCGTGGATAAATTCGAAACATAAAGCTTAATTTAATTAGCGCGATACCTACGTTACTTTGACGTAGTTTGAGCTTTCAATTTAAAATTATTTGCTAAACTATGATAACAAAAATAACGAGTATAATATAAAATACATCTCTAGAAAGTACTGCTAATATTCAGTATTTATTGCATTTTATCGTTGTTTGTTTCTTATAAACGAAAAAAATTGGCGGGCATCGTTACAGAGTTTCATAATTTCTATCTTTTAAATAATACATAGGAACCGCGATGGAAGAATGAACGGAAAGACAAGACGTCAGTATAAATATTTCTTGTTTCAATACTAAGTTCAATTAACAG
Organism: Druceiella hillmani; assembly: GCA_039881145.1. Classification (NCBI taxonomy): domain Eukaryota; kingdom Metazoa; phylum Arthropoda; class Insecta; order Lepidoptera; family Hepialidae; genus Druceiella; species Druceiella hillmani. The sequence goes on along the minus strand of JAYKKI010000025.1, from coordinate 13,618,299 downwards.
AAATAATTTTTGAGGTTAAACCACAATTAAATAGTATTTAAAAATAAATTACTTAAATTATTAAATTATAGCCAAAAATTTTGCAAATAAGTTGTTTTTCGTGTATTATTATATTATATTAATTAAATTGTTTTGTCCTGGGGTTTAGTAACATAAAACATAGGCTGTCATGGAGATTTCAGATAGAAGTGAAAACTTTAAATAACAGTGATTTTATAAAATTTGAAGGAATTTTAATCTCAAAATCAGAGACAAAAATATTATCGAAAAACTAGAACTGCGTTTTATCACTCTAGTAAAATAATTCCTAAGCCACTATGAAGTATTCATTGTATGATGTTTTGCAGAAGTCAAAAATGAAACAAATTCAAAATTAAATAACATCAGTTTTCAAACGCCAATATGGAAAAGGAAATTGGAAATATTTGAAAAATATCAATCATATTTCAATATAAGGTCAAAATTAGCATGTCAGTGACGCGAAACGATAAGGATTTTCCCAACCGAAAATCGTTCAACGCGCCTAAAGAAATTTCCGCTTCAAAAATAAGCACAAATACACTATTTTGTAACTGAGCTTGAATAATGTATTTATTTGAGCCGAAATAAGTTTAAATTATTATTCTTATAATTCATAAACGCATGGTAATTCTGGTTTGATCTAATAGGCTTTTCTTATACGATTGAGTTCTTCTGGTTATTATTCTTGAAAAGTGTAAGTAAATATTAGCTTGGAGTCATAAAACGATTGTATATAGCCTTATATTAAATTTTAATCAGTGAAGTTTTGTTGCAGATTCCAATACTACATTTTAACACAAAATTTTATTGAAAAATATATCTGTTAAAAGTACGCTATGTTATGTCTGATAATTTGTATCAGTGTAATATCAGACATTCCTCTAAACGTAAAATTATAGAAAAGAAAAAAATTTTCTCGGGACGATTGAGAGAGGTTATTGTTGAAGATTTTTGATGATTATATATTGTTGAAAATTTTTTGTTATTATTGAAAAAGTCTACCATTAAGTTTCCCAGTCGTAAATATACGCCAACACATTATTTTTTTATTTTCATGTAATATATATATATATATATATATACATATATATATATATATATATACATATATATACATATATATATATATATATATATATATATATATATACATACATATATATATATATATGTTATATGTATACATTTATTTATATTTTATAAAACGTTTATGTATAATAGAACAGGAAATATTTTTTCATGAGAAAAATCGTGGTTTCATTTCAATCTGAATTATTGTTTGGCTACAATTTTGTAAAATATTAGATTTTGTTATTAACAAAGTTATAAAATAATTTTTAATTAACGGCGCGTCCAATTAAAATATGATGAAACATTGAAATATTATATTTGCCATATTAAAAACTGTGACATTTTTTTCGTTTAGTGTTAGACAAATTTACGAATGAATTGCTAATTTAAAACAAAAAACTATTAAAATAACAATAATAATAAAGAATTTTTTCTTCCATTCCACGTCACAAACAACCTTTTCATTCATCTAATAAGCGGGTCATATTTTCCCGGGTCATATAATAATTTCCCTTCATTGCCTAAAACAGCGTATTAAAGTTAACGGCAATTAATAACAGTGTAAATTTATGACTATATTAAACTCTTAAAAGGTTCGAGAAGTTACTGCCAAGAGCGTATTATTTAATGTCCTGGAGCTTATAATTATCTAGGGGGTCGTTAATTAATGTTATCAATGTGACAATGAAGTTAAGAAGCCTGTGAGCAAAAAAATTATAAAAGTGTTCAATAAAAGCTTAGGTAACACAATGCTGTTAGCATTTTAAAATCTGTATTATTAATTGGAGATTAGATTCAATTTTTTTAAGTAATTCAACGCCTATTTATTTTGAAGACTCCATCAAATTTAGAGAGGATTGAGTTTTAGTAAAAATTAGTTTTGTCATCTACAAATAGTCAAATATATATTTCAAATAATTGGCAATCATTTATATTATTTGTCTGAAAATTAGTATTTATTTGGTTACTAAAATTTTTCAGATACAATTAGTTCTTAAAACTGTAAGAAATTTTTCTTTGCATGTAATTAATATATAGTAAATGTAAGGCACAGCAGTCTAAACTGTTTTCAATAAAGTTAACTGATCATTGTTAACTCACAGAATTTAAACGAATCGGCTGCGGTTATTTCATAAAAGGGTAATTGCGTGGATATCCAAATTGGACTTCGTTCTAAAATGTTTTATTGCCAATAAGCGTATTCTGCTTACGTAATCACAGTAATTTTTGATGTTTATTTGTATCTCAATGTATTTTGTATCTCAATTATTGTTAAGTTGGTTTATGAGAGAGTTTCAATTTCAAGTGTACTGGAAAGTGACCCGCAGTACCGCATTCTTTTCTATGTTCCTCGCGCTCGCCCTAATACCGTTGTTCGTTTGTCACTGTACAGACTTTGTGATTATTGCGATATAATAATTCACTGTTCCGACATATTCACTAGCTCATCATTCCAATGCCTGCAGTCGATTATATGTGAACATCAGTTCATTCGTAATATCGTATTATATTGTAACTAGCGTGACCCGTGCGAAGTCTTCGCATTATTTATTCTATTTTAATAAAATTTACATATAGAGGCGCAAGTATCAAAAGCATTGAGCTAAAGCGCCACTTTATTTATACGTGAGTGGATTTGAAATTAAACAAAAATTTTACCGACCGTCAATCATATTGACGTTGAGCCGTTAGATGGCAGCATTGCTGTTTTGTGTATATAATTTTAATAATTAATTAATTTGCAAAAACAATAGCAATAATAAATTTTTTAGTTGTGGATGCCGGTAGAGCAAGCAATTATCTATAAAATGATATATAATTTATATGTTTAGTTGTGAGGTTTTTTCTAAAAAGGGAGTGTAACATCTTAAAACCTTAGCGTATTAATATATATGATGATTGTATTTCTATGACCATCATTTTAATATAAAATATTATTACATTTTTTACTGAATTTCGATTTTGTTTTCTTTTATATTATTTGTTATACTTATTTCATTAATTTTGTTTTAATACGATTAAAGCAATATTTTTAGAAATATCTAAAAGGTTTTCTAAAATTGATTAGAATGGAATGGGTTGATGCACGATTTTAATTTTTTTTTGTGTTTATGATATTGAAAAAAAAACAATATATATGGAATATTATCTTGATGTGAGAATGTTAGGATAAACCTAAGTTTAAAATACCTATAACAAACTCAAAATGAGTAAGTTATACCTACATATAACTTAAGATCTACAATTATTTTATGACGATTGTATCTATTTTTCTCTCTCTAAATAAATAGTAAACAAAAAAGGAATTCGGAAAAATAATGAATATTATTTTAGAAATTTTGTTACGTCTTGAGACATTTGATTTCTTTCGTTAAAAATTTCCGGAGAATTTTTTATTTTGCTTAAATTCCAGGGAACTTTTTTATTTGCCAAAACTAATTGTCTTATTGAAAGAATTAAAAAATCAGTTATTAGTTACAATCATGAGCAATGTATGCAATATTTAAGGATACTAACCATTTACTGATCTATAAATAATGCATTTCATATTTTATTACGTATTTCAATTACTTTGTGAGCCTTTTCAAACAAAAAAATTGAATCGATTTTGAAGTTTATTTTTTAATATTCATAAAACGTATATTTTGTTTTTCCTTCACAATTTATAAAAATTAAAACCGCACTTGGTACTGCAGTTTTTATTGGTAGTTTAAATAATGTAACTTAACAGTTTTGTCAGTATTTCCACTTTCACTGAGACACAGAACTAAGTACATGGAATTCTATTCAACAACAAATAATAAACAAAAATATTAAATTGTCTGTAAATTACGTCACAATTTTGCGTTACAGTACCACATTTAAAAAAGAAAACACATAGGTTCTTACAAATGCGATGTTTGGTGCCCACATTGCGATCTAAACTGTAACTTAAATAAGTAGACTACTGTATTTGTAAATCACCAAAAAATTTTTTTAGCAAAACGTTTTCGTAGAGAAGCCCGCAAATAAAACGGTTTAATTAATAATGAGATCATAGGAAAATATATTAAAAACTTACAAGAGTCGTCTTTAATCGTCCCTCGCTAAAAGAATCCAATATAAAAGCATATATACCTATAAGATGAACTATAAATTACCTCTCCACCTAACCCCAGGTAGCCACTCAGTAATCAAATAAAAAAACTTTATATAAGCCAGAATTTTAAACATACGCATACGAGTAAACTCACTGGAAAGACATTTAGACACAATCAGAGCATTAAATCAAGGAGATATAAAAATAAAACTTTCCTCCACCATCAAACAAAATGTTCCTCAAAGATAGGATTTGCGGCATTTAATGCCCAGCGTTCAAGCTTTTTGCAATATTCAGGCTAAGTCGCTCCGACGAGGGTTGCATTGCAAACATTTTTTCCTTCTCCATTCGTCTGTGGGGCGTGTTGGATTTGTGTTTGCAGAAGTCATATTATTGTTGTGTTTCTCTTTCTTTCCTTTTTTTGTTATTGGAATGAAGGGTACGTTGGAGAGGTAAACAATGATCCCGTATCATGAGTTTAAATACTCAAATGAGTTTAAATATTACCTACAGAGCGGTTTCTTGGATCTATGCATTTCGCAGTACAGTTGGGGCGTAAATGTGAAATGTCAAAAAAATTAAAGTATTGGAATATAAAGCAATAACAATATTATTCGTTGCAGAAAGGAGATCTGCAAAAGTTGACATAGCGTTGAGCCCAGATATTATAAGAATTAAAATGAAACTGTTATATATAGAAATTTAATAATATAAGCTCCTTCAAAGTTACGTACGCGTGCGCACGCACACACGTACACACGCATGCAAATACGCGCGCACGTATATACGCACACGCACACGCGTACCCATATTCGTGCACATGTACACGCGCACGCACACGCACACACACACGCACACGCACACACACATACATATACATATATATATATATATATATATATATATATATATATATATATATATATATATATAAATTCGTAAAACAACCATGATTCCAAAGAATTGTGTAGGTATTTGGCTACTAATTTTCAAAAAGTTAAAAACCTTAGGCTGGTAGTCGTGCAATCAACGGTGTATTAATATAATTTCTAAAGATTTACCGACAATGTCATTTGAAATTACTCGAAAACGCGTATATTCTTTATTACGGGTACATGTATACTTAGCTGCTCTCTTTATCATCTTGTTGATAAAATGACATAAAATATATTATACTGTTTCTTGTATGATTGTTCTGTATAATATATTATATTGTTTTCAATGCTAACTTGTTATTTTACATTAGTAATGCGATAGTATTGACATACACACGAGCATCAAATTTCGATCTATATAAAGTAATTTTACATAAGCGCTTTCCCTATCGATAGTACTAAATATTTTCATTTCTTTTATCCCCTATCTATTTCTTACATACTTCGGCAACTTCAGACATTTTAATATTACAAGGAATTCGTAACAATTATAACGCTATACATATTTCGCTTTCCTAAAACATCCACTTCGAAACGGACCCAAAATTGCCATAAACAACCATTGAAGTCATATTTCGAAATAATAAAAACATTTTCAGTAGGGTGATTACAATTCTCAACTCCTAAAAATGTACCAAAGTTACAAGTTTGCCAGTTGATGAAGTTTATTCGTCACACGCGAAAGCGAAACCCAATTAATTTAACAAAATTTCCAACATTTCTTAGTGTGCTTGTTGAGATATGTCCAAATAGAAAAAAACATCCAAACAAAACATACAACCAAACAAAACATCGAGTTTTCATATTAAAAATATTGAAAATTCATTTTTGTATTAAAAAATAAGTATGAAGTTTCAATTTTAAAACTGGGGAAAAGTTTAAAAAAGTTGCAAAGACTTAAGCTAAGGTTTCCCACCGGAGTACTTAGTTGGAAAAAAAATGTAATTGATTTTATTTTCTCTCGTAAAACTTTCTGAATATGCAATGTATTCGTATTTTCCTCATCTTGTTACGATATAAATTGAATATTTCACCCTTGTTATATTATAAAGAAATATCATTTTTTACCCTCCATTCTCCTGCGCTTCTCAGAGAGATTATTTAATGCAGAAAAGGCAAGCTTATGTTAAAGTGCCTGAAAGCCTATGTTCTTTGATAAGGTTTTCCCTCTTTGGCGTATAAAGTTACCGCGCTTTTATCTAGTTACTTGGTGTGCAACCGTATACTGTAAAGTTTTTTATTGTTCATAAATAAAATAGCTAAGTGTTTATTATGTGACGCGCGAATTGTGATTCAAAGTAATTCTGAAATAACGGATATAGTAGCAAAGCTTGTTTATTTTAATAAAATATTCATAATTATCCTTTTGAAGGCAGAATTTTTTTTTAATTTGTTCACCAATTACGCGAAATCTTCTGAACAAATTTTGAAGACATTTAGTATGGTAATATTTTATACCCTCAACCAACATACAACATACTTATCTGAATAATATGATACTTTTATCACAGATTTTAAAAAACCTGACCTGGTGAATATCACGATATTGGTAGTGTGAAAGCCGTCTTTCAGCGTTTTTAGTGATAATGACGATAATAATAGTAATAATAGCTTCAGAGAAAAATGGTAATTATACGCGAGTGGAACTATGGGGTACAAATAGTACTGAATATATTTGGTAAGCTGGTTTTTAGGGATATATTCTTATCGATAATTAAATAGTGAGTTAATTTGAAGAGTCTAAATTATTTACTAATATAGAGTCTATGTAACCCACGTGATGAGCCAGGATTATGTGACGGACCAGGACGATTTAACTGCCATTCAGATATATGTGTATAATTTCTTACTTTTCTTCGTATATTAAACTGATTGAGCTACTTTATCAGTGCTGGCGAGAAGTGGGTTATGTATGAACTGCATTCAATTTCAAAATTTGAGACTGAAATCAGTTGGAAACATTAAAAATACTAGAAAATTTGTCTTTTGCACGTGCCGCTGTCTGATTTTTGTCTATCCAGATTATTAAGTAATGTTTTGCGTGAAAAAAAACATTGATTATAAAGACCATCTCCTGGCATTATTTGATAATTTTCACTTCAAATAGTTTCTCATTGAATAATATCCAACTGATTAATAAGATGCACATGCCATTTATAATTATTTTTTACAATGAACTGAGAGATATTTCTTAACACTTTTCTTGCCAAAATTATTGACTGATTAGCACATAAAATATTTTGAGTATGATTGGAGCTTTGTTTTGGCTTTGTTTGCTGTGGCTTTAATTTATTTACTTTAAGTCACAATTCTTAAATTGCTTTTATATGTGCGTATTGGAATTAAATAGCATAAGGGTAAGACTAAGTGCATTGAATACTATTGAAATAAATTAAAAATAATGATGGAAGTGTAGCTATAAGCAGATTAACTTTTATATTTATTTTTATTGCTTTTCTATATAAAACAAGTTTTAACGTTAAATTACGAAATTATTCACTTGTAATTAATTACGCTCGTTTTTTAATCGAATATTTAAATGAAAGAAATGTTTAGAAGCGAAAAATTCAAAAATTGCTGACTGATCTTTCAATTATATATATATATATATATATATATATGTTTATATGTTTCGTTATTTAGGCATTTATAAACAATTAAATTTGTATGGCATTTCCATTAAACTGTTTAGAAACAATAATTTTCTATAACGTAAATATATATCTTAATGTATCTTACGCAGTCTTAAGATATAATATTGAAAATTATGTATAATTTTGAGATGTTCGAAACAAGCTATTTCAAAGTATATGCCACACTATATAAGAAGTAATTTTACTTACTTTTATTTTTAGGTGGATATCCTTGAGTATTATCTCCCGAAATCCATGCCAGTAAGCATGCTTCTATATTGTGCTAAATTTCAAGTCTCTACGTCAAGAGATTTTTGAGAAAGACAACTGTAATATACAAACTCCTGAGTGGTCCTATAAGGGTTCTATTTTTTATTTTGATGTACGAAAACTGAAATATTCGTAGGTAGCATTGCGGTTATTCCTTATTAAACAAAGTGCTTTCTAACTTTAAATGTAAATTAAACTTGACCATAAACGCGAGAACTATATAAAATACAATTTCAATTTTCCAACCTTTTCATATAGTTAAATGGCATTGAACCGAGTACAAACAGAATAAATTACTAGTATATATACTCGTATCCGTAATAGGTGCTAGAAACTCGCGCCCATGGGGAAGTGTTGTAATAAAATTATAGGTGCGCCCTGTGTGAATAGGAACATTGACTCAGTTGACGGCGTGGTGTTACCTGATGGTTGAATTACTTCCTGCTCTTTTATTGAGTAAACAGACACTAGACCTTAATTGATTTTTGTTTCGCAACTGCCATTAGGCGTGTTCATTAATTCTTTGGAAGCAAAATTAATCATAATTTTATTTTCTAAGCGACGTAAAATTTTCAAGGAAAAATTTTCAAAACTCCACACGGTTTTGACTCGTCCCGAGTGGAAAGTTTAATGACTCGGGCATTTCTTGTTGGGTAAAGTAAATAAACCTATGTTCGAACTAAGCACTTTGTACTTGGATTATTCACTCTTGGGCATAAGGAAAACTTAAGTCGGCTAAGAAGTCTAAGACTTTCGTGAAGAAATTCGAAGCACAAAGCTTAATTTGATTGGCGCGTTGCAGTCGCACTTGCGATGTCGTTACTTTAACGTTAGACTCGACTCGACAAAAACGAATTTTGTTAATTATTCTCACTATCAAGCACGTGGTGCAAGGAGTATGTATATTGTAATGCATTTATATTCTAGTTCAACATAATTTTACGGATAGTACCACTAAGATATTATTTAACATCAAATTGAATGTTTATACCATCCTTCATTTATTTATTTTCATTTAAAAACTAATTGAGATGCATGATATGCTTATATGGAATATGGACACAATATATAATTGTTGAAGTAAAGAAAATTGTTTGAAAAGTTTTGAGGATATTATCAGTTAACCACTATTTAATATATTAACATTATATTTGTTCACGTTTTCACTTCAAAGGGGCTTCAAAAGGGAACACTCCTAATGAAATATTTTAATTATGAGTTAAAATTACATTCTGGAAAGAAAAAAAAATCTGTGTTTATCTTTTTTATGCTAGCAAAATGTATAATAAATTTTACGAAGACCCGTCGAGCAGTGGTGGCAAACAAGACAAACAAAAAAACAAACAATCTTAATTTGTATTTGTGAAATTTAAATAATTTAGATTGGAGAAATTAATACTTTTTACCCAAGAAAGAATTTAGTAAAAAGTAGACAATTTAATAGTCTATATAGTACATATATATATATATATATATATATATATATATATATATATATAAATTAATGTTTATTATTTATTGTCATGGTTTAACTCCAGTCAAAGTATTAGTTTTGACTTAGCTCGCTTATCATTATATTAACCTTTTAGTTTTACTGTAGTGCAGTACTTACATTATTTTCGTACATTTAAAATAAAAAAATAGGAAAGCCGTTCATTTAACCTATGTAAATATTTATGAAAATGTCTTTATATATTCATAACTTACTCTTGAATCTAAAAAAAATATCTTGTATAATTTATGTATTACGATATGTGAAAAATGTAAAAGACATAAATCTGTCATACGACATTTTAGTATAATTCCAATATACGATTGGCTTTACAAATACAAATATGGCTAAATAATTTTACTAGATGTTATATTGCATAGTATAAATATAACAAAATTAAAGATTCAACTAACACATCCATCATAATGAAATCCGTCTAGATGAAATTAAATTTTAAACAAACTGAGAAGCGTTACCTTTTAAATATTAGTCCAGTGCGTGTTAGAACAATAACAGGTAGCGTCTCCAGACCTATTTACTGATTGATACCGTATTTTAACCATATTTTATATGTCCCGCCCGCAAAACAACTTTTCAGTATTTCTGAAATTTCAAGCGGACAAGACCGTAAATGTATACAGCGAGCTGGTAAGGTTCGTTTGTTAATTATAAAGAGTGGAAAACAGAAGCAAGTGAAGGCCATGTTGAGCGCTGATCTACTCTCCTGAGCCTCCCCAAAAAAAACGCAAATATAGTCAAAATAAAAAGAAGGACTTTAACATGAAATAGATCCTGTAGCATAAAAATACTGCTAATATTTAGTATTTATAACATTTTATCATTATTTATTTCTTACAAACGAAAAAAATTGGCGGTTATCCTTACAGAGCTCCATAATTTCTGTCTCTTCTCATTATTAATGGAATTTTATGGAAATAAAAGATAGGAACTCTAATGGAAAAATGGACAAAAAGACATGGCATGTAGTTAATAGGCCGATAATATATAAAATATTTTTTTATCGATCACTGCATTTTCTTTCTTCGCAATAATATATTCCATGCAAATATTTCTAAGTATTAATAGATAAAATATTAAGTTCACAGGTAAAGTTATTTCTGAGATAAATTGTTGTGACACACGAACATATCAACTGACATATAAATAATTTTAGAACGTTTTCTCTTTATGAGGTATGGAAATCTAAGAGTATAAGGATTAAATGTTATAAATATTCACGAAATTTAAATATCGTTTAGAAATATATTATCTTTTAAACAATTTAAAAAATGGTTCCAAGAAATAAGCAGCTTCTCTGAAGTAAATATCGATTTAAGCAGAGGTAAGTCAATTGGATTTTTCAGGTAACTGTATTAAGAATAAATACGCTGTTTTGTAACTGAGTTCGACTAATGTATTTGTAATTTATTTGAACCGTAAAATAATTTAACGAAACAAGTTTAAGTTATTATTATTTCAATTCATAAACGCATCGTAATTCCGGTTGGTTTTAACATATTTTTATTGTACCGGTAAGGTTTCCAGTTGTATATATCGTCAAAAGAGTAAGTAAACAAATTACTACTTAGTTATGAATTCTAAAACAATTATATATAGCCCTCATATTAGATTTAAATCGATGAAGTTTTACTGCAGATTCCACAATTGTGTTTATTACAAAAATTAACTTAAAAAATTATTTGTTAAAGTATATACGGTATGTTATATTTGAAAATTTGGATGCGTGTGCTATCAAATATGTCTCCTAATTGTAATGTAAATTTCTACCAAAGAAATTAAATTTCCTCGGGACGAGTAATAAAGGTTACTGTTGAAAGTAGAAACAGTCGACTATTAGGATTCCTAGTCATAAGTACACTTCAACGCATTATTTTTTTACTTTTCAGTAATTTTTTCTTATACATTCCTTTATATTTTTTGTTTTTATTATAGTTATAACTGAAATACAAAGAAATATTATATATATTTATTAAAAAGTACCTTTACCTCTAGGCCTTATTAATTAACTGCAAAGAGAGTAGTAGTAACAGCCTCGAAACTTTCGAAAATAAATTTCCCAATTTATCGATATTTCGCTACTAGTAGCTTTCACGTCTTGGCGCAAATAATTAAAGTAAAAGATGTTTACTAAAGTTTTCAGGATTGTGTGTATATATATATATATACATATATATATATATGTGCATATATATATATATATATATATATATATATATATGTATATATTTCATGAAAAAATGTCACGGTTTACTATCAAGTTTAATTAATATTTGGCGAAAATTTAGTAAAATATTAGATTTTGTTCTTAAAAATATAATAAATTAATATTTAAATAACGGCGTCCGATTAGAATATGAGTGATGCATTTAAATATTATGATTGCCATATACAAAACTGTAAAATTTTTCTCGTTTGGCGTTAGCCAAAATTACAAATGAATTGTTAATTTAAAACAAAAATAAATATTAAAATAACAATATTATTAAAGAATTTTTTCCTTCAATCCGCGCTCGAAATAACCTATTCGTTCATATAACCCGTGGGTCATATCTTAATTTCTCTTCATTTCATAAAACAGTGTATTAAAGTTAACGCCAATAACAGTGTAAATTTATATCTGTATTAAACACGTAAAAAGTAGGAGAAGTGACTGTCAAGAGTTGGTTATTTAATGTCCGAGGGCTCATATTTATCTAGACGGCCATTAATTAATGTTATCAATGGGACAAGGAAGGAAAAAGGACCGTTAGCAAAAAAATTAAAAATTTGTTTAATAAAAGTCTAAGTACATAGAATGTACCAGCATTTGAAAATTTGTGTAATGGATTCGAGATTCAAGTTAATTTTTAATTCAGTGTCTATTTATTTTGAATACAAATAGTCATATAAAATAGTTAAATTAATACATAGTCATTTATGGTATTTATCTAAAAGTTATTAATTATTTTTTTACTAATATTTTTCAGACACAATTAGTTGTTAAAACTGTAAAATTTTAAGTTTTCTTTGCATATAATAAATATAAAGTAAATATCAGGCACATCAGTCTAAACAGTTTAGAATGAAGTTAATTGATCCATTATTAACTCACAAAATTTAAATGAATCGTCTGCGGTTATTTCATAATAGGGTAATTGCGTGCAAATCCAAATTAGCGTGAACTTCATTCTGAATTTTTTTACTTCCAGTAAGCGTATTATATACTATGTATTATGTATCTCAGTTATTATTAAGTTTATATATGAGAGAGTTCAATTTCAGTGTGCTGGAAAGCGACCCGCAGTATAGCATTCTTCTACGCTCCTTCTGCTCGAACTAATACCGTTGTTCACCTGTTAATGTACAGACTTTGTGATTATTGCGATAAACTATTATTGCGATACTTTGTGATTATCAATAGATTGAACTAGCACTCTCCCGACATATTCGTTAGCTCGTCATCCCAATTCCAACAGTCGATTATATGTGAACATCAGTTCATTCGTAATATCGTATTCCATTGTAATTGTATTTCTATGTTCATAATTTTAATATAAAACTTTATTACATTTTTCTTCTTTACTTACCTCATTTCAATTTTGTTTTCTATTATTTAGAGTTGGTTATAGTTATTTCTTTAATTTTTTGAAGACGTTTGAAGTAATATTTTTAATCTAAAAGGTTTTCTAAAATTTATTATAATGGAATGGGGTATTATGCGATTTTATTTTTCACTTTGTGTGTAAGATATTGAAAAAAACTTATATGTAGAATATTATCTTGATGTGAGAATGTTAGGATATACTTAATAAAAGAAATACCTGTAAAGAAGAGTTAGAAATACCTGTAAAGAAATCGAAACGAAAGGTGAGATATACTTATATGAACCTCAAGCGAAGCGATATTTTCACGATTTGTATTTATTTATCTCTCTCTAAATAATTAATAAACAATGAAAAACTTCACTGTGTTGTTTAGTAATAAAGGCTTAATTCAGCGGTCAATTTAATCTAATTCTTTTACCTTCTCCCGACATGTTCACATATATATAATTCTCAAATAGTTGATACTCAAAATTTTTAAACAAATTTTGGTATTACATTAATAAAAAAAATTAATACTTTAATATATTATTGAAAATCACTTATCGAAACCAAAAATTATGAAACCTTAAAAGAAATCAGAAATGAATCGGAAAAATAGTGAATATTTTTTGCAAAGTTTTTTACTTCTTTGTACATTTGATTTTTCGTTGAAAATTTCCAGTGTACTTTTTTAGTTTACTTAAATTCCAGTGAATTTTTTATTTACCAAACTGATTGTATTATTAAAAGAATTAAAAATAAGTGTGAGCTTTTGGAAACAATAAATTCGAATTGTTTTTGAAGTTTATTTTTTAATATCTATTAAATATCTAGTTTGTTATTTCAAATTTACGAATATTGGAAAAGCATTTGGTACTGCAGAAAAATTGGTAGTAGTGAAATAATTAAACTCGACATTGTTTTCAATGTTTTCACTTTTACTGATACACAGAGCAAAGTACATGGAATTCTATTTAACAAAAAATAATAAAAAAATAATAAAATGTTTCTCAGCTACGTTACAATTTTGGGTTTCAGTGCCACATTTAATAAAGGAAACACATATGACCTTATATCTACATGCGACATTTTTTGTTCACACTATGATCTAAACTGTGATTAAAATAAATGGACTATTGTATTCATGTTGTACTCAAAAAAATATTTGGTAAAACGTTTTCGTAGAAAAGCTCGCAAATAAAACGGTTTACTAATTATCAAGACCGTAGGAAAATATATTAGAAAACTCACGACGGTCGTCCCTAAAAGTCCCTCAGTGAAATAATCCAATATAAATGCATATATACTCACAAGATGAACTATAAATTACCCCTCCACCTAACCCCAAGTAGCCACCCAGTAATCCGATAAAAAACATTATGTAAGCGAGATTTTATACATACGTATACGATTAGACTCACTGGAAGAGCATTAAATCCAGGAGATATAAAAATAAAACGTTCCTTCGCCATCAAACAAAATGTTCCTCGAAGATAGGATTTGCGGCATTTAATGCCCGGCGTTTAAGCTTTTTGCAATATCCGGGCTAAGTCGCTCCGACGATGGTTGCCTTGCAAACATTTTTTCATTCTCTATTTGTCTGTGAGGCATGTTGAATTTATGTTTTCAGAAGTCATATTGTTGTTGTGTTTCTCTTTCTTTCCTTTTTTTGTTATTGGAATGCAGGATACGTTAGAGAGGTGAACAATGATATGGGTCCTCAAATTAATTTATATGTTACGTACAAGGCGGATGCTTAGATCTTCGCATTCTGCAGTACAGTTGGGGCATAAAAGGGAAGTGTTATTATGACGTATTAATGTACTTTTCCCTTATATTTGCACATAGACGTCGTTGAAATTTAGTATTGGAACATAGAGCAATGACATGTTTTAATTATTGTAGAAAGGACACCGGCAAAAGTCCACATAACCTTGAGCTCAGTTGCTTCAAGAATAAAAATTGAACTGTAATACTGAGAAAATAAAAAAAATAAGCTCCTTAAAAGTTCTATCAAAATCGTCAATCAGAGAAAAGAGAAATCTTTTATTCGTTTATGAAAAGTTCGTTTATTTTTCATAATAATTTGTAAATGTAATTTCTACGGAATTCTTTGAAGTAGCGAGATAAAAAAAGTACAGGTTGTGTCTTGTTGTATCCTCCATCCACAGATGTATCATATTAATTCATGATGCTCACAGGCTCGAAACAATGGTCGAAAAAAATTACGTAAACCTCCATAAGAGCGAAAGACACTCATTCTGACAACAATAGAAACATTTTTTGTGTTTGTTAATATTTTGATTTAATTCAATTTAGTAATGGCTACACAGAAAATAAAGTCAGATGCATAGATTATTTTTGTAATCGTTTCTAAAATTTATTACATGTTTTATTAATTTTTGTAATATTTTTTTTTTTAATTAAAATTTCTTGATATATTTAAATTAACATGCGCATTTATAAAGATAGCTGTTCTTTGTGTCATATTATCGTTACAAATTTTATTCTATTTTTGCTCTTTCGTTATTGTCACTTACTGAATTGTTTGGTTTTATAAATTCTAAAAAATACCAGTTTTTTAGAAATTATGTTTTATCGCTGTAACGTGGGGCCTATTTTTACCGGTCTCTTTTTTACCTAGCTGCTTTTTGTTCAAAGTGGTATAGAATTGTTGAACAAATTTTTGGTCCAAAATATTATTCAAAATACTTTGCGAGTGCTTCTTATAATAATGTATCAGGCTGAAATACTTAGAAAGATATTTTGACCAGCGAGGACTACTCCAGAATTATTATTTTTTTGCTTTTATATAGAAAATAACTTACATTAAATCTCTGTCTGTTTAGAACGACCTGTCTTGTTATGAAGCGTTAATGTTTATAAAGATATATAAACAACTAAACCAGACAATTACGGTGTGTAAGACAGACACACCGAGGACCGTATCCCGTTTGAAGTAAAATTACTCTATGATAAATCATTACTATTAAGGACTTCTTAGCACAACAAAATACCAAATATGAATGAATAGGGGGGACTTGTACATACATTATCATGAACATCTAAAAACTATGATATCCAGAAACACCATCATAGATTTCCTCTTACCCTTTTCGTACATTTTTTGAAAAACAGTATTTCTTATCATAATTTTAGGTTCAGTAGTTTTGGGAAAGAGGAGAAAAAGCATTTTGCTTATTTTTCAGCATATGTATGAAGATGTGCTACTACACTCTATTTGAAATCAAAATAATTTTTGGATTTTCTGATTCACCCTATTCTTTTAAACTTTCGTGTAAATATTTTTGAGTGTCATCTAATAGAGATACGTGCAGATTAATATGCTTGTTATTGTGCTAAATTTCAAGTTACGACATTAAACGGTTTCTGAGAAAAACGGCGATTATAGGCGCCCAAATAGATACGCGAGTGGTCTTTTTCCTTTTGATTTAAAGGTAGTATAAAGGAATATTACCTTTCTTATAAAAAATAAGAAATGTAATATTGGTTACTGTCAATATTTATACACATTAATTATTAATAATTGCATTATTACTGACTTCAATTATTTTACAAAACATCATTTTTGTAACATTATTAAATTTTCAAAACTTTCTTTCATTTTGTTTATTCGGAATATACCATAATTACTTAGCTAAGTGGTTTTAACACCTGTAATTTTTTTCTGAAAATTTCCATATCCGAATTTCGAACTTAAAACAAATGAAAAGCTAGCTCTAACAGATTGTTGTTGTATAAACAATAAACTGTTACGAAAACAAGCACGACGCAGACTGGTCGCTCGATAGTATTGTCACACTGTCTGTTTAATAATAAGACAACTTATATTAGAGTATATATATATATATTCATATGTATATATATATATATATATATATATATATATATATATATATATATATTATATATATATTTATGTATATTTTCATGAGTAACATTATTTTTAATTTGATAATTTTATAAAAGTCGACTTATCAAGTGTAACGTAAAGGTAATCAAATAGAAACAACGGAACTCCCATAATTTTTGTATCTATACATCCATCTGTTTCCTTGTCTTTTATAAACAAATACTCACAGGATAATATTGACTTATAATTTTAAATATTTAATGGTTTTTCAACGTCTGAGTCAACAACGACAATTCAAACATAATGGTATTTTATTTTAACAATTTGTTAACATAATATTTAGGTTAAATATATCATTAAATTGTCTCATTGGGTTGCGACGATTTACTGTAATTTTGATGTTATAATGGAAACAACAGAACTCTCATAATTTATGTATCTCCATGTCCGTCTTTATTTTTCTTTTATTAACCAATACAGAATAATATTGACTTACAATTTTAAACATTAATGAAGGTAGAACGTCTGAGTCAATAGTGACAATTTAAACAGAGAATTATTTATTTTTAACATCTTGTCAAGTCAGTGCTTATGTTAAATAGATAATATTTACATTGCTCCATTGGGTTGGGAAATTTTTTTGTAAATTTTCTTATGTATCTTTTTCCATTATCATAATTAAACAAGGAATCCATATAATTTCGTCTTGTTCATCCATCTGCCTGTATGTCTGTCACAGTCTCCTATTTTATAAAATTTTTGACTTATACTCTCAAAATTTTACAAGTAGATGATCTTAAATAATTGCAATATCCATATATATTTCACATGAATATCTCAATGAATATGGAGCTAAATAACATTTTTTACTATATCTTCGAATCCATTTGAGGTTTGTCGCATGCTCTTGTACTCTAGAATCGATATAATCGGTTAGCTTTTTAAAACTTTATTGAAATTTTATTTACCATTTTTAATTCTTAAGCACACTTTTATACTTATAAAACAATACAAGTATATGCTTCAAACGTCTAGAATATTTATATTACAATATTCCAAAATTAAAAAACTTCTCCAAACAATTGCCTCATTTGGTATATTTTCTCAATTCTCTATGTCGAACTAGATGCAGGCAATGAAGAAGGTTCAGCAAGGCATGACATCTTTATTGCATTTATGACCTTAATGGCTCGCACATCACTTCCTTGATTGTCAACCAGTTTCTACCGTTTCTTTAAAATACTCCATATAAATATAAAATGGAATGGTTTTTTTCTTCGTGTGTAATATTGAAGGAATATAATTGGTTAAATCTTAAAAATAAGATGATATTCTGTTTATCATTTATATTTTAGGACACCTTTGCAAAATTTTAAACTTTAATACGATGTGGAAATTATTGTTTCCCCCTCTGATTTTTCAATCACGATTTTGGGAAATGTGAGGAAATTGTGGATGCAAACGCGATATTATATATTTCAGTTAATATTAACCACGAAAAATGGATAGAGGGAAAGTTGCATAAGTTATCACTCAAGGTTTCCTTTTTCCTTTTAAATAATTGAATCCTAAACTTACGCAAAATGCAATAATAGGGTTCAAAATAATTGCTTTTTAGTAATTTAAAGTAATAAATTTTCAGTAGTGAACAGATATTTTTATTTCACTTCTCAACCTGTTAATGCGCCTTAAAGATGATATGTACCTCATTTTGGAGATAGGACATGACATATTTATTGTGGAAATGATAAATTTCAGAAAATTCAATAATCATCCTTTCATTCTTTTTTGCGTGATATACGTGTAGCTACATAAAGTTATACAGAGACAAATGAGCTTGTAAAGAGCATTCTAGTTCTTTTTTTTTATTTATTTCAGGCTTAATTGTTCAAAAATATATTAAATTACATTCTTTAAATTTATTTTTTAAGTCAAATTCTAGAATAACTCTTAAATAAATTTGTAGAGCATACCTAAAAATTAAAACAAGACCTTCAATAAATCACAGCGCATAAATGTCTTATCGTTTGTTTTATTAATATTAATATTGGCGGACAAATGTTTTGAATATTTGTACAAAATTTTGAGTTTTTATTATTTAAATTTCATGGTGCTAAAAATTACTGTAATATTTCATTAAAATTTATTGCAAATAAAATTATTTAAATGCCTCATTTTTTATGTTGCCACAAGAAAATAATAGACGGAATCCTTTTAATTTCTTTATAGATTGTTTATCTGTATATAACGAAGTCACAAATTTCTTCAATTTCAATTTTATTGTAATGAAATGTAGAAACACGTAGAATTATAATGCTAATAATAAATATTAACGATATATTAAAAATAGAATGATTGCGCTTATAATGAATAAGAAAATTTTAATTTTTTGCTTGCAAGGAACTTTGTATTAAAAACAGTTTTTAGTGATCACTATCGAATGAAGTGTAAGAGAAAACGTCTCGCAAAGTGAAACCGAAAATGCTACGTACACTTTTTTTAGTACAGTGTTTCCTTCTCAAAATGTGTCTCCATGGTATGAAATATAACCACCTCACTTCCCTAATGTTTTAATTACTCTAATGAAAATCAGAAAAAAAATCAAGGTAGCCGCATATAACAAAAATACGACAAAAGAAAAATGTTGTGCTAATTTTCAATAATAAATTAGTGAGGTGCAATTAAATTATTTCTCTTACACCTAGAAAATCAGTACTAGGCAATATTTTAGTTATCGAAAGTTATAATTAATATGTCGGTTAGGAAAACTCGTAATGTAAAATGAAATCGTACTCAGCAGCTTTGTTATAAATCTCATACTGTCCAAATAGACTTTTGTACTTTATGGCAAAATGTTATGCACAATCATCACTGTAATTAACTTCTAACGTACCTGAGAAGGAAAACAAAACCTTATAATGGAAAAAAAATTCTAAAAATTTATGGAAGCGTAGGTAAAAAAGTATTCGCAATGTGTGTATTATATTTCAATCCCAGATTTAAAAAAAAAGAATCGCAGAAATTTAGGTACTTGCAGTTACTTAGAAAATTCTTGCAGTTGCCTTACCTAAACCATTTCAGAAGACATAGATAACATGATATTATACATGTTACTATACAAACTAGACTAATTTTATTTCGTAACTGGCTTTTGCCGGCAGTCCCAAAAACTCAGTTTTGGGGTGCAATTTATTTTCAGTTATAATGTTTTTGGCCGTCCAGATACCCTTGATCGATATCATAGTAAATTATGCCTAAATTAGAATAATTTTTCGTAAATCAAAATTACCCTTGACCAATATAAAATATCTTAAACCTTGGATTTAACTTTAACCTGAATGGCTCCAATAATATATCAGTACAAATTTTTATTCTACAGTAATAATCTCGACAATTTCCATTCAACAATCTTAAACTGACGCATTTGATTTTACTGCCTGAATGATTATAATTAAATTCCAAGCTCTAAGAAATACTTTTTAAAATATAATTTAGATATATTCCTCTAACTTAAGAGTTAAACTTCAATATTAAGCAGAACTTAATTTAATTCTTTCTGAATAAATTCAATAATATTTTTAATATTTTTTTCATTTACATTCTATGGGTAATCGTATTGTCAGCTTTTAAGTTTTGTAAACCAACCCTCTTTTACATCCCAAACACTGTCTTGTGTCATGTTCAAACTCGATTAACTAGTCTAATTGTCATTATATACATACAAATATATATATATATATATCATTTTCATGGCATGTATTATTCATTACCACTGCATTTAGTTCACTAATCATTGTAATATCTTAAATTTTCTACCTTTAACTTTTTCGTTGGCAAACAGGTAGATATGGTCTATATATTTTAAACGAAGCACAGAATCGAGTTGACTATGATGTGCCTTCAGAAAAATTATTAAAGTCTGATATGTTTTCGTTTCAGATGAAATCTTACGCCAATTATTTTGCTATCGATATGTTCAATTCCAAAATCTCAATTTTCATAACCTTACTTTTATAACGACAGCTTCACTTTATATAATGCATTTAAGGTGAGAATTTAAAAGATTGTACACGACATAAATGTTTCATTACGATAAATAGTTTTGCGTTATTTTTTGATACTGTTTTTAAGATGAAAATAATCTTTGCTTCAGCTGTTTTGCGATTAATATTAATTTAGTATTTTAATGAAATATGAACAGTAACTTGCATTGAATAATGACAAAAAATTAGATTTATATAAAGTAAACTTAACTGAACGCTTTCCCTATCAAAATTACTAAATATTTTGATTTCTTTTCATCCACTTCTTATTTATTACATACATCAGCCACTTCAAGCAATTTAATATGACAAGGAATTCGTAACACAACAAACGCCATATATATTTCGCTTTCTTAAAAATTAAATCCTGAAATAATAAAAACTTTTCTAGTAACGTGATTACAATTCCCAACTCCCGAAAATATATCAAATGAACAAGTTTAAAAGTAATGCATTTGATATATTATTCGGGGAAAGCGAAAGCAAAACCTAATAAATTTAGCAAAATTTCAAACATTCCTTAGGTGGTTCGTTTAGATATAATAAAAAGTACGGAACAAAACAGTGAATTTTTATTTTTTCAGTTTTAAAACAATGGAAAAGTGTGGAAAATTTGCAAGAACTTAATCTAAGCTTCAGTTTGAAAAAAAAATGCAATTGATTTTGTTTTCTCCCGCCAAACTTTCAGAATACACAATGTACTCATATTTTCCTCATCGTGTTACGATGTAAATTGAATATTTTACCCTCGTTACGTTATGAAGAAATATAATTTTTTCTTCACCATCCATTCTCCCGCGCTTTTAAGAGGGATTAATTATTGCAGCAAGGGCAAGTTTTGCGCCGGAAATCTTATGACCTTTTATGGGGTTTCCTGTCTCTGTCGTATAAACTTACCGCAATTTTATACGGTCACTTAGAGTGTAGGAATAAACTGAGAGATTTTAATTGTTTAAGAATAAAATAGCTAAGTATATATTCTGTAACGTGCAAAAAGAGTTTCATAGTAATTTGGAAACATCAGACATAGTAGTAATGTCCATAAATGTTAACAGAATATTCATAATTACTCTTTTTTGTCATTTGTTTATAATCTACACATATAATAAAATTATGAATATCGTATATAGAAAATAAATTGAAAATATTAATGGATTTAGTGTAAAGAATGACAATGATAGCCAGAAATGTTTTTTTTTAAATTTTTGTCTCTCTGCCTGTATGTTAATATTTGTCAATTACCCAAAATTTACTAGATGGATTTTGACGAGATTTGGTATAGTAAGTTTATACCCCAGAGCAATATATAAGAGAAAACAATTCTAATAAATTTCCTTAATCCGAATTTGAGCGACTGAAACCTTGGGGCACAGCTAGTTGTTAATATAATCTACACATAAAATCGAACTGTAATGAAGTAAATTCTATTCATGAAAAATTATTTAAATAGATTGATTTAGCCAATATAATAATAATAGAAAAGAGAAAATATGTTTTTAAAATTTGTGTCTGTCTGTCGTTCCGTATGTTAATATGTTCTTCAATCACGTGAAATCTACAGCATGGATTTTAATGAAATTTGGTATACTAATATTTTGTACCTAAGAGTAACATTTTATTTATGTGGATATTACAGATTTAAAAATAAAACTTCACTTAGTGTATATTACGATATTGGTACTGCCATTACCATCTATTAGCGTTTTTAATAATAATAAAGATTATAAAATTACAATAGTTTCAATGGTAGAACCGTAACTTTACACGGGTTAGACTGTGGAGCACAGCTAGTACTGAATATATTTGGTAAGTTTATTTTATAAGGATATTTACTTACAGTTAATTAAACGTCAATAATGTTATATTAAATGTAATTAAAACATAATGCAAAATGACACTAGTTATGTTAACTGGAAAAAGACGGAAGCCTGAATCATGTTTAAATATACACAAAAAGTCTTATTTTTAAATAACAACAATAAAATGAAAAAAAGAAGTGAAATAATTGCAATGTTTTATGACATCTCGTATTATTCTACAATTAAGAATGTGCCAATTTAATATGTTAAGCTTGCATTATCAAAAAACGTTTTTATTTTATTAAGCCAATATAATTTACTTCAGTATGTGAAATAATCACAGTTACAGTAATTACAGAAAAGACAAATATTTCGTAGTTATGAACGTATAAAATTTTGATTATTTATTTATGTCAATAAAATTTATTTCAATCTGTAAAATAATCAAAACTACACTGATTCAGGAATTTGTCTGTTTAGAAATGAAAATTAAATAAACTGTTACGAATTCATTAATGTAAAGATATTGCAATGTAAAGTTGGTGATTATTATTCAGTAGTCGTTATATTGAAGAGAATAGTATTAAGACTACTGAATAATAAACATTATTAGAAATAGGTTGTGAGAGACAATTATTAACTGAACGATTCGTTGAAGAATATTTCAGACAATCAAATGGAACTTTAGTAGGTTAACTTGAGAAAGATTCACACCAGTTAGGCAAATTCTACAAATATGGAATCTGTGTAATCAAAGAGATGAGTTAACATCAATTTAACTAACATGCAGATATATATCCATACTTTTTCTTTTCATCGTATGTCAACTGACTGAGCTACTTTATCACTGCGGATGACAATTGGGTTATGTATGCAATCATACAATTCTGAAATATTAACAATACGACAAAGTTTTCCTTCTACTCATGCCGCCTTCTTACCTTGATCTATTCAGGTTGTTAACTAATGCTCTGAGTGAAAAAATAAACATTGATCATGAGAACATTCGTTGACGAAATTTCCATTTCAGAATATTTCTATTTCAGTAATATCCAGCCGATGAAGATGACGCATATGTTATTTATAATTATCATTTACAATGAATTCCGAACTATTTATAAATGATTTTCATGAAAAAGTTTTTATATTTTTACCGAAACCAATATTTCAAAGACGACTGGAACTTTGTCTCTCTTTGATTTTAATTTGCTTTAGCTTAAGTGACATTTCAATCATTAAATAGTTTTATATCCGCATGTCGAAAAGAAATAGCTAGAATAAGATTCAATAAATTAAATATTACTAAAATAAATTAAAAATAATAACAAAATACATGAAGACTAATTATTATTTTTCCTATTGTTTTTCTTAAAGGAATAATTTTAGACGTTAAATCATTTATTTATCAAATTATCTATTTTAATAAACACATATTATAAAATTATTCATATTTTTAATTTATTATTGATTACACTCGTTTTAGTAAAGGAACATACCGATGGAAAAGTACTCAGAAGCCAAAAATTATACAATCACAGACAGATATATATTTTTTATTTATCTTTATGAAAAACACGAACGACCAGAGCTAGGGAGCTGTAACTGAAGATCATAACACAAAACAACCTTACGAGTAATTTTAAATAATTATCACCAAGTCAATTTAAATCTATTTATAATGTGAATAGTAAAAAACTTGTCAGGTGAGAATAAAATTCGTATTCTACGATGGTTAAGTACATATTAAGGCACTTGTAAACATTTAAGTTTACAGATTATTTTCAGGTAAATATTTGCAAATACTAATTTTTTATTAGTTAAAAAATGGTTTACTTTTTCTTTGACAGACTAAATATGTAATATATAAAATTATGGACAATTTTGAAACGTTTATAACTTGCGCTTTTAAAAGATATCCTACACGACTTGTGGGTTATTTTTTTCCCAACAGGTTATTTTCTCCTTATAAAATTTTCATAATAATATCTTTGATTAATATCTCCGGTAATACACGTGGTTTAAAACGCTTCATTATTGTGCCAAATTTCAAGTTCCCACGTCAATATTATGAGGTTTCCATTTTTCATTTTGATGTATGGAACCCTATAATAGATGGAATCGCGGTTATCCCTAATGAACGCCAAAGCTTTCAAACTTTAACAATAATGATTAGTTACTTAAATTGTTAATTTTTTTCATTAGTTTCATCAAGAGGTAGTTTTTCGTATACTATTACATTATTTTAATTAGAATGTTTTTCTTGTAGCAACATAAAAAAATAATTTCAATTTCCCTTACTCGCTTGTGTCTTCATACAAAAATATCATTTTCATAGAGCCAAACAGTGATAGATGACAGACGGACAGACGCATGGACTTTTTGAAACTGCAGGGATTGTTTGTTTTTATATCTAACCTAAAAAATATATATTATTTAATCAGTGATAACAGTATATGAAGATTTAAAACAACGTGACGGACCTAGTAATCTCATTTCCATTGTACTAGGAATATTGGCTTGTTTTATCCTTGAAATTTGAACTTATATAAATTTATATTCAACTGAAAAAAGTTTTGAATGGCAAAGAAATAGAACGAAAAAAATCAGTTTTCAATTTAAAAATAAATAAATAACCGAATTATTTACACATGCATACAGAGAAAATCTTTCCGAATTAACACACAGTTAAAGATATGCATACCCACACTTAGTCTAATAAACGTCTCAACACACGAACACACAGACACTCTCGCGTATATTCAAAAGTTTCAGTGAAAGTCTTAACGGGAAACCATTTTGTTACCCTGGAAATATAGAGAAGAATTTTTTTTCATGTTCAAATTATTTGCTAAACTATGAACTTACCTTAATTGAAATAAAAGCCAGCGTCAATCAGCTAAGCATAACTACAAAACCTGAATGCACGAGATTTTATTTTAAAATATATTTGTATATAGATCTTTACTACAAAAATAGTTGGAATTTTTCGCCTCGGAAAAGCAGTAAAGAAAATGAGATATGGTTTCAATTGATCGAACAAAATATTGTGTCTTAATAATGAACATGAGGACTATGTAAAATATAATTTAAAATTTCGAACGTTCGCATAAAATCAAAATGAATTGAAGATACCGAGTACAAGTAGAATAAGAATCTATGATAGGTACGCGTACCCACAGTAGATACTAGAGACTAGCGCCAACGGGAAGTGCTTAATAAAATTAGAGGTGCGCTCTGTGTGTAGAGGAATAGTGACTCAGTTGGCGGCACGGTGTAACGTGATGATTTAATTTCTTTCTGTTTTTTTATTAATTACGCAAGCACTAAACCTTAATTGACTTGTATTTCGCAACTGTTGTTAGCCGTGTTCATTAGTTCTTTGGGGATAAATTTATTTATAATTTTATTTTCTAAGCGACTGAAAACATAGTTTTGACACGTCCCATGCGAAATGATTAGTGGCTTGAGAACTGTTTGTTAGATAAAGTAAATAAATTGATTCTCGATCTAAGCACTTTATACTTGGATTATTCACTTTTGGCCATAAGGAAAACTTAGGTCGGTTAAGATGTGTAAGACTTTCGTGGAGAAGTTCAAAACACAAAGCTTAATTTTACTGGCATGATGCAGCCGCACCTGCTTTACTTTGACGTAGCTTGAGCTTTCAATTCTTAGATTCGACTTGAAAAAAGAGTTTGTTAATTATTAGTTACTATTAAGTGTATGACACAAAATCCTCATACTTCAATGCATTTTTATTTTATTTCAATAAAATCTTACGGATAATTTTACTCACATATTATTTAACATAAAACGGAATGTAAAGAAAGGATTAAGATCCATGATATGCTTATATTGAATATGGAAACAACGTAAAATTGTTGATGAACAACCTTGAAATCAAGACAATTTTTGGGAGGTTCAGTAACGATTATTTTTCATTTAAATTAATTTTTCGAACTAGTCGGGTTTTAGTTTTTTACTGTTTCGTTTTTATTTACTTAAATATGGATTAAAATTTTTAGCAAAAATAATTTAAAAATTTCTACGTCCTTATTTCTCCTATATTAGATGATACTAAAATGACATAGTTTTAAATTAACGTTTATTATTTATTGTCACGGCTTAACTCGCGTGTTAGTTTTGGCTCATTATTGTTATAACTCGCTTTTCGTGACATTAACGTTTTAGTTTTACTGTAGCGTACAATATTGATATAAATTAAAATAAAATGATGTAAGCCATTCGGTATATCCAGGTGAAAATTTAAAAAATCTTCATATATACTTAATTTACTCTTAGATTTAAATAAAATATCTTCTACGGTTTATCTGTTATAAATAGATTGCAATCGGAAAAAAAATTGTCCCGCCGACTTTAAAAATACCATGTCAGCTCAAAAAATTTACAACGTATATTGACCATATATTGATATATTGAGTATAAATTTAACATAATAAAAGTTTCAGCTATCATCGTTTATCGTAATGAAATCTGTCTAGAATAAATTAAATTATAAACGAATAGACAGATGTTAGCCTTTGAATGGCAGTCCAATGCAAGTCAGAACACTCACAGGTAATGTTGCTAGACGTATTTACCGGGTCGTTCCGTATTTTTCAACATATTTGATGTGTTCAGGAGGGAAAACATCTTTTCCTTGTTTTTGAAATTTGAAGTGGACCAGACCATGAACTTATATGCGAGACGGTAACGTTCGTCTGTTAATCATAGTGAGTGGAAAAAAGCAGCAAGAAAACTTTGCGGTGAACGCTTGTGTACTCGCCTAAGCTCCCCTCCCCCGAAATAAACGCAAACTTCATCAAAACAAAAATAACGATTATAACATAAAATACTTCCTGTAGCCTAAATAATACTGCTAATATTCAGTATTTATAGCATTTTATCATTGTTTATTTCTTATAAACGAAAAAAAATTGGCGGGCGTCCTTACAGAGTTCCATAATATCGGTCTTTTCTCATTGTTTATGCAAGTTGATAAAAATAATACATAGAAATTGTGATGAAAGAATGAAAGGAAAGACATGACGTAATTATAAAAATTTCTGGTTTTAATACTAAGTTCAATTAACCGAAATAATTATTGATGTTAAACAACAATTAAAAAGTATTAAAAAATAAGTTACTTAAATTAATAAATTTTTCACATAACTTTTGTAAAGAGGTTATTTTTCATGTACCATTATATTATATCATATTAATTACATTGTTCTTTCTTACCTTTAAGCAACATAAAACATGGACTGTCATGGGATCGTCGATATACTTCTTCTCTTTAACTTATAAATACGAAATAATAATGATTTTATAAATTTTTATGGAATATTAAATTCAAAGTTAAGGACAAAAACATTATCGAGAAACTAGAACTCTGTTATGTCACCCTAGTAAGATAACTTCTAAGCTACTATGAACTACTCATTGCTTGACGTTTTGCAAAAGTCAAATATTTAAAAATTTCAAAATTAAATAATATCAAATTTTTAAACGCCAATATTAGTAATATTTCAAAATAAACGTTTTTTTGTTATTCCTTTTTCTAAATAAAAATACTAACATATTTAATATTCACTGTGGTACTGCACAGTGATCTTGCAATAAAATAACTAAAATAATAATCGAATTAAAATACCAGTCAAACAATGTACAGTACACACACATTGAACTTTCCACCTAGTAAATTTCACCTTAATTCTATAGATATACACAGTACTAATGTTGCACAATACGTCCATCTTATAACTAGAGATATACTAGATAGATATACAGCTAATCGGTGACGCAAACTCATAACATTTTACTTGTTCAAAAAACGTCCAACGCGCACCTCATACAGTCGAGTATATGGAATGTGTTGGTGTATAATGTGCATACGTGCAGGGTGGCTATTTGTACATAATATATTCGTTTTTATTAGACTCATTACTGAATGTATGTATTTATTATACAAAAAGCATATTTATCGCATTTATACATAAAGTAAGTATAGGTAGGCATTTTTGATGTGACGTCTTTAAATTTGCTACCATATGGGGGCAATCCAAAAAATCTAATGATAACAAAATCGGGGATACAGTTTGGCGTTGCAATTTCGAATCTATCCTCCACATCGAAAATTAAATTATACCACTGGATATTTAGGATCAAAGAATTCATTACGATAAGCGAGAATAGTAACGCATCGTGCGTGGTGGAGGGGGAAGCGCCGCCATTTTGAGGTTATTTTGCTGCGTATCGAGATTTTCAATTAGTATAACTTTTGATTCAAAAAAGCTACGATGTTCGTTTAAGTTTTAATCATCAGCTGTCGTCAAAATATATCGATTGTATATAAAACATTAGTTTAAAGTGGTGACGGTGAATATAATAAGGTGTTAGAATAAAAAAATATTATCAAAAATATATAATGTCGGCCTATACGCGTCGAAAAGCCAAAACCAAATACAGAGAGTGTATACGACTGGAAAGGGCTTCTCAAGAACAATCGAATGGTAATAATAAAACACCATATGATCGAGTCAACCAGTGCCGGGAACGTAAAAGGATGAATGCGACCGAGCGGATCAACGACGGTGCCAGTACATCTGCAACTGGGGCGGTTGGGTTATGCAAGTGGATGATGAAATCGCTTCTACATCGATAACGGACTGTATAGGCATAGATTATGTTCGATCATCGATTATGAAGACACATTGGGCCGCAGCTAGTGCACGTTTCACTACGACGTTTGTCAACAATCCATTCGGACATAAGTCTATCTATGGTTTACTACACCAACTATCATAGTTGGAGACTTTAATGTTGATGTCTCACAAAATCGCTCATTACCCGTTTTCATGTTCGGCGACTTCAATTTGTCTTATATTGAAACTTCTCCAATAACGTTGGGTAATATCTTTACTGATTTAACGTTTACCAGAAATCTTGTATGCCATTCCTGTCCTATCTTTCGTATCACAGATCTATCATTTATAAAATTATATTGTAACACAATAATTATTTGTTTCCTTGCTTTTATCCTAAATACATAAATAAAAATATTTTATTTAAAAAACATAACCCGTTACATAGACGTGTTCCCGTACAACATAAGGCCGTGTCCATGACACAGCCAAACCCCATTTTTTAACTATTATTCATGAACTGCACAGAAAGTGGTAGTAACAACTTCGAAACTCTCGGAAATAAATTTGACTTTTTTGGTCGTAAAATTAAAGTAAAAGACGTTTGCTAAAGGTTTTAGGATTATATATATATATATATATATATATATATGTATATATATATACATATATATATATATATATATATATATATATATATATATATTTACATCACAAAGATTCCAATTATTTACGTTTTATAGAAGGTTCATGATAAAGAGTACAGTAAAAAAAATTTCACGACAAAATATCATGGGTAACTTTCAAGCTTAATTAATATTTAGTAACAATTCGGATTTCGTTATTAAAAAAGGAATAAATTAAGGTTTAAATAACGGCGCGTCCGATTAGAATATGAGAGAAACATTCAAATGTTATAATTGCCATAAAAAACAGTGACGTTTCTCTCGTTTGAAGTCAGAAATAGAGAAGTTAAAATAAATTGTTAATTTAAAATATAAAAAAATATGAAAATAATAATACAAACAAACAATTTTTTTTTTTCAATACAAGCTCGAAACAACATTTTCATTTCTATAACCCGCAGGTCATATTTTAATTTCCCTTTATAACATAAAACAGCGTATTAAAGTTAACGGCAATAACAGCGTAAATTTATGTCTGTATTAAAATCGTAAAAGGTTGGAGAAGTAGGTGCCAAGAGTTGGTTGTTTTATGTCCGGGGGCTCATAATTATCAAGAGGCTCATTAATTAATGTTATCAATGCGACAAGGAAGGAAAGAGAACTGCGAGCAAAAAAAATTAAAAAAGTGTTTAATAAAAGTTACTTCGAACGTGACATAGACTTAACTCGGCAGTCAATTTAACCTAATTCTCTAGTTCTAAAATTCTTAATTAATGGATATTTATATAACTTTCATAACATTTTTGGAATTATTAAAAATAACTCACTGAAATCTAAAATGATTCAACATCATTTTATGGAATTGAATGGAAAATTGAAATTAAATCGAAAATATACTGAATTCTTTTCAGAATCTTTGTTACTTCTTGATACATTTGATTTATTTCATAAAGATTTCATTGAACTTTCTGTTTTGTTTCAATTAAAAAAAAACGGGAAAATTTAATTAGTAAAGTATAAAAAAATGCACTAAAACTAGTGATATTATTAAAAGAAGTAAAAAATAAGCTAGTTACAATTAAATAGACATTTACTGATTTAAAAATGACTCATGTCAAATTTTATTTAAATGTAAGTTTTTGCAACTTATTTTTCTTTTTCACTTTCCATAAAATGCAAATTTTTTTGTTATTAAAAATTTACAAAAATTGAAGAAGCTAAAACTAACAGGATAATCGATAGTTGAAGTACATAGATTAAAAATAAAAAAACTCAGATAAGTGTATAACACGCCACTGATGACGTCAATATGACTTACATAACTGCTGACGCCGGTTCCACGCATCTAGATATTTAACATAAGAGTTTTGCGTTAATTAACTATATATGCTACTTTTTTGGATAAGCTGTAAAAGTACAAGTTTTTTGATAATAATATACAGATCGTTTATTAGACATTATACAACTGGAGATAAAGCACTAATATTAACATGATTTAAAAAAAAAACTGTTTTAAAATTAAAAACATACAACAAAATTATAATTTTGTACTTAGATCAGCGTTTGTGAGACTTAGGAACACATAGAAAATGAACAAAATTGGTTATCCTTCTAACAAAAAAAATAAATACCTCCAAAATTACTCGAATACAACAGCCAAACAGCGCAATAAGGCACTAAATTCTTAAGACACAAATATTTCTTGTATTTATGGCAAGTGAACTTAGTTTTTCTGCTTTTTTCCGTCCACACTCATAGTACCGACTATTTCTGGAAGAACCAGCCGGCTTGGGGACATCATTGATCTTCAAAATTTCTGTAAGTCTTTGTCTCAAAAATTGAGGCAAGTTCAACTGTATCTGCCGTTCTCTTATATGAGGTTCAATAGGACAATCCATGGCCAAATTCTTAACGAAATGACGGCGTTTAAATATTGTGTTTCGATTATTAGTTGTATGTATCACCTGACTATTTATAGTACTAACATTCAGCATGGCATAAAAGATTATTCGTGCACAATTGTATTTATCACATAAACGATCTACGACATCAACTCCGCCCTTAGTGACATAGTAGCTCAAAATTATATCGGGTTTTTGAGTTTCATCATGGACTTTATCATCACTGCATATAGTACTAATCAGTAGTAAGTTTTTTCTTGCCCTTGAGACTTGTGAAACCAAAACCATATTATCACGAAAAACAAACATATTAGACTTCACGTTTCGACCAGGCAATACATTGAAATCAGGAGGAATTTCCTTCTTGTTCTTTTTGATTGTTCTAACTGTTGTTGGACTTTTCTTGAGCAACACTTCAACTAAGAGCACACTGGTGTACCAGTTGTCACTTTTGACATTATAACCAGTATTGAAAGTCGGGTCGCCTAATCTTTGAATAACAGCTAGGCCAAAATTATCAATATTCTATGGTCCTTCACTTGGCTGTTTTTCAGCGTAAATTTCCATATTGAAGGTGTAAAACATTTTAACTTCACAAAGAGCTTGAATATTGTTGCCATATGGATTTGGTTCATTTGGAATATATTGCCGAAATGAGCACCTTCCACGAAAAGCTTCAAGTTTTTCATCAATAGTCACAAAGGAAAATATTTGTCTGACGTAGGAAATCTTTGCATATAATTTGCTTTGCTGTCTTGTGTTATCATAATCGAATCTTAAAACTGGCAGCAGAAATGGAATCATCTGGGCAGTCATAGAAAGTCGAAATATTTCTAGCGCACCATCATCGGTTCGAAAAAGCTCATCAATATTCAGATTATTAGATTTTTTCACTCCTGCTAATAGTGTTAAACCCATCAAACATTGTATCTCATTGAGATTAGTTGGTCTCGTATACGTTTCCCTGCTATATCTATTTTTGACAGTGTCCATGTATTGGTTGGTATATTTGACGATATTATCAGTTATAGTGTCATCTAAGAACTGCCTCCAAATTCCAAGAGGTTTCTTTTCACCTACCATAGCTCGTTTACGTCCTGGTAACTAAGTTATAATATTGCAATTTCTAATATGAACAGATTGGCGACGAGGATCTTTATTCCATTTTGTAGGTGTGTCTCTTCCCAAATAAAATGATGAGGTATCGGTTACCTGAAGATTCTCGGTTGCTCAATACCTCTTCCCTCTCAGAATTTTGTATTTGACCTGATGCCAGATTTTCAGGTTCGTTATCACATCCAGCTTCATTATCCGATGATGTTTTTAATCTGCCTTTATCAGATAATGTTTCTTCTAAAACAGCCTGAAAATGACCTGTTGACTTTCATAAGACATGCTAAAATAAAATTAGGTAGATAAATTGAAAAACAAACGCATTTTTTTTAACATATCGATAAACACGTGCAAAACGCTAACAGATCACAATAATATAATAAAAATCATTTCTAAGTAATAACAATAACTAAGTTTTATCAAACATTTGAAATAAAAAAAGGAAATTAACCATTTGTCTTAGGTGGTTTGTGACGCCGGTCTCACGCACCGGGTTGACGCCAAAACTCTGGAACGAGCGCCTACATCGCCATGTTGGCAAGTATTGATGGTAGGGGACGTGCAATAAAGCAGCCATTCAAAATCACAACACTAATCGATGCCAGATTATTCGACGGTTCGATAAAGTCGAGAGTATTAAACTTTATCGAACCGTCCGGTCTCACAGACATGTACGTTACCATTGGCAGGTTAACAACAAAATAATAAACCAAAATAATAAAATATCTACCTTACAGTTTTACGTTACAATGTCACGTATAACAAATAAAACACATATAGGTAGGATCTTACAAATGCTATATTTTGTCATAACATTGTGATCTAATCTATTGGATTTTTAAATCAACAAAAAATATTTGATAAACCTTTATCACAGAGAAATCCGTAAAGAAAACGGTTTAGTAATTATCAAGAGCGTAAAAAAAATCTTTAGCTCTTAAACACTCCCATGAGTACTGGAGCACCCCATACCATTTTTAAATTACAATATTTCAAAAACTACTGTACCCACACGAAGGCCGCTCATGACAATCCTTAATTAATCGTTTCCGCACAATTCCGTTAGTCGAGCGCTGACGTCAAGCAAGTGGAGTTGTTTGGGAAACTGTTCCGGGGCACTATATTACCCACGATGATAGTACTCTAAGGTTACTACTTAATTTAATATATAAACTTGTTTATACTAATTGTAAATAATAAAATGTATTTTTATTATAATTCCTGTTTACCTTCAATTGATTTTTTTTCATACATGTATACAAATTTTCTGGTAGTCACAGCCAGTCAGAGATCAAATCGACCTCTTAGAAGTGATTTGTCTTTTAGACGAGCTCAATTTCAGTTCACGAAACTACGATTCCACTATTTTAGTCTATGACAATGATCTTGCTGTCAATAAAAATGACGCTGAGTACAAATTAGCCCAAGAACCAGCATCAAGTAGTAGGATCTCAGTAAAGGTAATAGATAGGCTTTGGTTATGGATGATAAAGGCAAGAATAATAGACACAATTGTTCAGGGATACCATCTTCACGATCGAGAATTCCTCATCGTAACATATATTTCACCCACTTGGAAATAAAGGTCCGGCTCGAATTGTAGCTAGTACTACAGGGGTCTTTTAACTCTTCCTTTCTGAAGAAATCATAAAGAAAATTGTAATATACACTAATTCTGAAATACAAACGGAACTGGCGAAATATAAACAAACTGAACGTGAGGAGGTGGAAGATGGTAATGGATTGTCTGAAACCGTTCGATCCTCATTTGGGCATGCTACTACGGCATCTGAAATTTGAGTATTGATAGGTATGTATTATCCTGCTTGGAGTTTTCATTATGAACTTACCGAAGAAATATTTGACAAACACTTAGTTATATTGTCCAGAGCCGGTAGGCCTAGAGCATACGTTACGTAGAGGTACGTTTTGCTAAAATCAGAGACTTATATGACCACATCGTAACAGTGAGGATATGCATACGCCATCAGATTTTGTGACAATTGATAAGCAACTAATTTTGTTTTTATGTTCGATGTCTGCTCAAGATGTTCCCGTCAAAATCTGATAAATATTGGTTGAAAAACATTTTACTCTGCGATACTAAGACAGGATATATGATAAATAGTATCAAGTAAAGGATAATAGACCGCAGGGGATACCAGTAACCGATTATTATGTTATGGAATTGACAAAGTCCATACACGATATGAACCAAAATTTAACATGTGATAACTGGTTTACGGCCATATCAATTGCCAAAACATTAAAGGGAATTACTATGGTTGGACTTATAAAATTCAATGAGCGTGAGATACCACCACTAATGTTGGATATTAAGGGTCGCGATAGAATCACATCTAGGTTTACCTTTAACGGACCTCTTATTTTACTATCATATTGTCCTCAATAATCGAAGAAAAAGAAGATCATGATAATACGGTCTACGCTGCATGATAGTTCTGATAACGATAATGAGCTGCCCGAAATCATAAGGTTTTATGATAAAACAAGACGGATTGTTGACATTTTCAACCAATTGACCAAAAGTATTCTACATTAAGAAAAAGAAGAAGGTAGCCTCTCTGTGTATTCTATACACTTATAAATACGGTGGATGTTAATTCATGGATCCCTTATACCATTTCTATGATACTAAAGAAGAAACCAATCCAAAGAAGACGCCAAATTCTTAAAGAATTGGCAATGTCCCTTATAACACCTTATATACAAGAGATATTAAAATGGCAAAGATTGTCCCGGGATATCCGGAAATCTATAAATGGTATCCTAAGACGTAGTTGGCAATGCTGAACCAGTTCGTTAGGATATCAGACCCGGTCGTTGCTGGTTCTTTCCCCACATAAAAGACCGAAAATCCAAAAACTGCTTGCTCCTCTCATCAGCGCGATATTTGTGCGGAGCATCAAATAAAAATATGTCAAATGTGCAATGAAAAGGTAAATAAATGACTTCATTTCCTCTTTTTTGTAACTTCCATTAATGTTTAATTATAATAATTAAAACATCTTAGTTATCATTTTGTTTTTTTTTTATTTTTGTTCATAAAATACTTAAGGGTACTCCAAGACCCCGCGGTAGTGTTAATATATATGGTAGTGAGTACCGTGTAGTTAAAAAACTCACAACGGCTGTGTTTAATCGTCCCTTGCTAAAAGAATCCAATATAAAAACATATATGTCCACAAGTTGAACTAAAAATTTCCTCTCCAAGTAGCTTTTCCGTAATTCACCAAAAAAAAACTTTATAAAAGCAAAATTGTATATATACGTATAAGAGTCACTGGAAGGGCATTTAGGCACAAGCAGAGAATTAAATCAAGGGGATATAAAAATAAAACGTTCCTTCGCCATCAAACAAAACGTTCCACGAAGATAGGATTTGCGGCATTTAATGCCCGGCGTTTAAGCTTTTTGCAATATCCGGACTAAGTCGCTCCGACGAGGGTTGCCTTGCAAACATTTTTTCCTTCTCCATTCGTCTGTGGGGCGTGTTGGATTTGTTTTTCCAGAAGTCATACTGTTGTTGTGTTTCTCTTTCTTTCCTTTTTTTGTCATTGGAATAAAGGGTACATTAGAGAGGTAAACAATGATATGGGTTCTCAATCGAGTTTATATGTTACCTAAGGGGCAATTGCATAGATCTGCACAGTCGGCAGTACAGTTGGGGCCTGAAGCTAAACGTTTTTACTCTATATTAATGTAATGATCCGTCATTGTTTCACATATACGTGTTTGAAATTTAGAAATGAAACATAAAATAGTACCAAGTAACTTTGGTTTTAGAAATTTCTGTTTTTTTTGTTCAAAATAGTATAAGTACTCCGAAATAAATTTTTGATACAGAGTGTTGTGAAAAGTTGCAAGTGCATCTTATAATATTATATTAAGCTACAGTACTTAGAAAGATATTTCGGTCAGTCAAGATTACTACTGCATCAATATTTTTTCCTATAAGTAGAAAATATCTTAAATAAAATGTCGGGCTATCTAGAATATCCTGTCATTTTATGAAGCGTAAAAGCCGATAAAGATATTTGAACAAGGAAACTAGCCAATTTTGGGTCTGTCTTACTTATACCGTCTATAAGTAAGACAGACCCAAAATTTAACCCAAATCAGACCCAAATCATTTTTTTTGAAGTAAAATTATTTTGTTATAAATCATCCCAAATGAGGACTCCTTATCAAAATAAATACCAAATATTATTAAATAGCGAGGACATGTATGTATATTATCGTAAACATCTGAAGATTCTGATATCAGGAATTATCGTTATAATTTTCCTACACTCTCGAAAAAAATACTGTTTCTCTAATAATTTTAGGTTCAGTAGTTTAAAAATGGGAGAAGTTGATGTTTGGTATATATGATACGTATATCATATATATATATATATATATATATATATATAAATATATATATATATATCTCTTTATGAAGATTTACTACCTAATTTAAAAAAAAAAAATTTTGACACTCATATAACAAGTAACATTGTATCTGAAATTCAAAATATTTTCGAGTACTTAGTATTCCATAATCCGTAAAACTTTCACAAATGATTAGTGTCCCCTACTAGAGATATATGCAGAATAATATGCTTCGTACTGTGCTAAATTTCAAATTTCTACATCAAGCGGTTTCTGAAAAAAAAACAGTTACGACAGAAGGGCAGATGGATGCGCGAGTGGCTTTATAAGGGTTTGGTTTTTCCTTTCGAAGTATGGAACTCTGAACACTTACTTTCCGAATAAAATCAAAATATATGATATTTGTTACTCTTTATGATACATACATTTTAATTGATAACATAATATTAACCACATTTTCAATATTTTTCCTAAGGTTTTTGTACTGAAAACACTGTCATGAAGCGTTAATTAAATGGCCTTTACAGTTATTAAATTTTTCCGAGAATTACCCTATCCGAAATTCAAACTTTAAACAGACGAAATACTGGTTATGATAGAGCTAGGTGTACACGTAATGCATGTATGTCAGGTCACTATTCGTGAAATAATCAAACATAACATTGGCTATACAAATTATATTGTCGCTCGATGGTATTGCCGCAGTGTGTGTTTAATAATAAAACAGCCTATGCTAAATATGTATAGACATACAGGCTTATTTTATATATATATACATATATATATATATATATATATATATATATATATATATATATATATATATATATATATATTATATTTATTATATATATATATATACATACATATATATATATAAATATATATATATATATATATATATATAGATAAAGTTTTGTACATCCAAAGTGGAAAAAATAAAAATTCGACGTATTAGATATAGTGTGAGTGACGTCAAATATTAGACAACAGAACTCTCATAAATTATGTATCTATATGTTCTTCTATTTACTTTTCTATATAAGCAACCACGTAGGGAATGATATTGACTTAAAATTATAAATATTAATGAAGTTTGAAGGTCTGAGTCAACAGTAACAATTTAAAGAAAAAATTATTAGTATTTGGGTTAAATAGATAATATTTACATTGCCCCCACTGGGGTGGGTGAATTTATTTTCAATTTCTTGGCATTTTCAATTTCATGTTCGGTTCTTTTTGGAGTTTCATAGCGAAAAAAGAAATCTATATAGTTTCATTATGTCCATTCGTGCGTTCATCTGTCTGTCACAGTTTCATGTTTTCTACACTTTTAGACTCGTACGCACAAAACTTTATGAGTCAATGATCTTAATTAATCGAAATATCCGTAGAAGTTTTATATGAATATCTCACTTAATAAGGAACGAACAGTAACTTTGGATACATACATGCGTACTCGTATACTATCTAATGTAAGGAGGAATTAAAATGTTACTTCGCGTACTCGTACACTATCGAATGAATATTATTGGTTATGTTGGTTTTTAAAATTAAATTAATGTCCAATTAAAAATGTCTAACTTATGAACACACTTTTAAACTTATATTCGTAAAATTTTACAAGTAGACAATTTATTATATAAATAATTGGGATATTCATAGATGTTTTACATGAATATTCTAATTAATATGGATCTAAACATTGTTTTTACGGTACCTTTGGATACATGTAAGGAGGAATTAAAATGTTACTTCGCGTACTCGTACACTATCGAATGAATATTATTGGTTATGT
Source organism: Druceiella hillmani (assembly GCA_039881145.1). Taxonomy (NCBI): domain Eukaryota; kingdom Metazoa; phylum Arthropoda; class Insecta; order Lepidoptera; family Hepialidae; genus Druceiella; species Druceiella hillmani. Next base: position 13,579,021 of record JAYKKI010000025.1, on the reverse strand, counting down.
TGGTTTTTAAAATTAAATTAATATCCAATTAAAAATGTCTAACTTATGAACACACTTTTAAACTTATATTCGTAAAATTTTACAAGTAGACAATTTATTATATAAATAATTGGGATATTCATAGATGTTTTACATGAATATTCTAATTAATATGGATCTAAACATTGTTTTTACGGTACCTTTGGATACATGTAAGGAGGAATTAAAATGTTACTTCGCGTACTCGTACACTATCGAATGAATATTATTGGTTATGTTGGTTTTTAAAATTAAATTAATGTCCAATTAAAAATGTCTAACTTATGAACACACTTTTAAACTTATATTCGTAAAATTTTACAAGTAGACAATTTATTATATAAATAATTGGGATATTCATAAATGTTTTACATGAATATTCTAATTAATATGGATCTAAACATTGTTTTTACGGTACCTTTGGATACATGTAAGGAGGAATTAAAATGTTACTTCGCGTACTCGTATACTATCGAATTAATATTATAGGTTATGTTTTTTAAAATTAAATTAATGTCCAATTAAGAATTTCTAACTTATGAACACTTTTTTAAACTTATATTCGTAAAACTGTACAAGAAGATATTTCATATGTCCAGAAGGTTTATACTACAATTTACGAAGAAGACCATTTAAACATGACTCATAAATTCATGACATCTTTATTGCATTTATAACCTTAACGGCTCGTATATCACTTTCTTTGTTGCAAGCTAGTTTTTACCTTATAAATGTAAAATGAATTTTTTTTTTCTTCATGCGTACTGGTGAATGCATTAAATTGGTTTTCTCTTGAAATTAAGATGATGTTCTGTTTATCGTTTAAATTTTAGGGCACTTTTGCAAAATATTAAACTTTAAAGCGACGTACAAATTATCTGTTCCCTCTATGACTTTTCGATTACAATTTTGAGAAATGTGAGGAAATTTTGGATGCAAACGCTATATTAAGTATTTAAATTTATTGTATCCTCGAAAAACGGATAGAGGGAAAGATGCATGCGTGATCTTACAAGATTTTCTTTTTTCCTTTTAAAGAATGGAATACTAAACCAATGCAAAATACTATAATATGATTAGAAATAATTGCTTTTTAGTAATTTGAAGTGACAAACTTTTAGTCGCGAACTGATATTTTTATTTTATTTCTCAACCTATTAATGCAGTTTAAAGATATGTATTTTACAGATTGGACATAACTTATTTATTGTGGAAATTATATAACGCAGAAAAATTAAATAAACATAATTTCATTATTTTTGCGTGATGTACGCGTAGTTATGTAAAGTTTTACAGATACAGACGAACATATAAAGAGCATTCTAGTTCATTTTTCAGTCTATTTTAGTCTCATTCTATCAAAGAAATATTAATTTCCAGTTTATTTTACATTTATTCTTTAAATGTAAATCTGGAATAACCCTTAAATATAATTATGGAATATACTTAGAAATTAAAATCACAACTTCAATATATCATAGGGCAGAAAAATATTACCATTCGTTTTATTAATATTAGTATTGGCAGAAAGAAGTTTTGATTAATCGTTCAAGATTAAATGTCATTGTTAAAAAAAATTACTGTAATACCTCATTTCAATTTAGTGCAAGTTAAATGATTTAGGGCTGTATTTTTGATCTTGCCTCAAGCGTCTTGTGAATAGCAATTAAAAGACCGTTTTTATTAGACGGAATCTTTTTAATTTCTCTATAGATTGTTAGTCCGTATATCATAACTTCTCCCATTTTTAATTTTACTGTAATGAAATAAAGAAACACCTAGAGTAATAATGCTAATAGAAATGTTAGGAAAACAGAGAATAATTACCTTAAAAATGAATAAACAGAAAAATTAAATTTGTTTATTTACAAGAAACTTGGCATTAGAAACTGTTTTTAGCAGTTATTGTCGAGTGGAGTGTCAGAGAAAAGGTCTCGCAAAGTAAAATTCAAAATGCTATGTAAATTTTCTTTAATGCAGTATTTCCTTCTCACAATATGTGTCTCCATCTTGTCAAATATAACCGCCTTCATACCTCTAATGTTTTAATTACTCGTGCGAAAGTCAGAAAAATCAAGGTAGAATCAAGGTAGTTGCATGTAATAAAAATATGACAAAAGAAAACTTTTTAACTAATTGTCATTAACAAATTAATGAGGAATAATTAAATTTTTTCTCTTACACCCAGAAAATTAGTACTAGGCAATATTTTGGACATCGAATAGTATTATTAGTATGTCGGTTAGGAAAACTCGTAATGTGAAATCAAATCATACTTAGAAGCTTTGTTATAAATCTCATACTGCCCAAATAGAATTTCATGCATTGTAGCAAAAGCTTACGCGCAAATATCATTATAGTTAATTTTTACCGTACCTCTGAAGGAAAACTGAACCCTTAAAATATTTACCTGGCAGTCTGTCCGTTGGTCGAAACCGCTTTTCTCAGTCATCACTTAACATAGAAACTTAAAATTTGGAGTATTTCTAAAGCATATTAGGCAGGTTGTTAAGGGCTAATGCTCAAACATAATATATGTTAATTTTAGAGGGAAAGAAAAATTGAGCCGTGGGTTACTGCCCAAAGGGATCAAAAACATATCTTCGCAATCTGCAAAAATACATTTTCGAAAATATTAATAAAAAATATATGTTTTTCTCCCTTATTTCGAAACTACTAACCTTAAAATTATGAAAAAAAAGATGACTGAAGTAATTTAATCTCAAATTAGGTATATAAACTTCGGCGCGCAATGCGGACTTGCCCTTAAACGGTTTCATTTATTTTTAGTGTTTTGTACCTGAAAAGGAAAAAGGAACCCTTACAGGAGCACTTCTTTGTCGGTCTGTCTATCTGTCTATCAAGACCCTTTTCCTCAGGAACGCGTGGAGGCATCAAGTTTTATTAATTTTATTTTTAATACTTAGGCTTACAGTCCCATAGAACTGTTAAAAGATCAAACCTCTAAGTCAACGCAATCAAATATATTGCCATTTATGCCATATATTTTGACACTTGCTTACAAATTAAAACCTACAAAGTAAGTACTTTTAAGATAAGTACTCATTGACCTAGAATCTTGAAATTTCGCAAGAAGCCAGATATCATACGTAAAGAACCAACATTAAAGGACCAACATTATTAACTTACAGTTACATCACATAAATTTTTTTTGAAAATATTCGCCTGTGAAAGATATAGTAGGCAATGTAAATTCTTTCTACAAAATTAAAATTGTATGAATAGTTTAACAGAAACATTATGCACCATTAAACGTTTATAGGTGCCTAAGTGTGTACGGAACCCTCGCAGTGCGAGTTCCGGTCGTGCTTGACAAGATTTTATTACATCACTAGTCAAAAATATGCATAATATTAATAAAATCATATTAAACTATGCGTTACAATTATTCTTATTGACAATTTGTTGCGGAATTTTGAGAACGGATGATTTGCAGATCCGTGTGTATGTAGGTCATAGTATATCCAATCACATATCTAGGTCATAGTATCTCCATTCCGTATGTAGGTCGCAGCATCTCTACTTCCGTATGTAGGTCATAGTATATCTACTTCCGTATGTAGGTCATAATAAATCCACTCCCGCATATCATCATTTAAAAAAAAAATTAACTTAATGGTATAAATATTATCAAGCCTCGCGCAATTTAATTTCAATCATAAAAACTTAAATTTTTGTGAAAATTTATGTGCCAAATATTTGAAAATTCTCTTAATTGTACACATTTTATAATCGTAATGACACCCAACAACCTATAAATAAAGTACGGAGAAACCTATAGGTTGAACACTCTTTAAAATACGGACAAGAGAGTTGAATATCCCTGCGAATGTAATAAAAGTGAAATTCTGTCCTGAATGGACATTGGTATGTTTGTCTTTGTTTCGTAGTTAAACTGCTCAGCGGATTAGTTATTATTTCAATATATAAAGCAATCAACATAAATGTTAGGAAAAGTTATGCCCGCGTACGACAAACTGAATAGATTGCAATTAAATTAACAATTAAAATTTATTGGGCGTCTTCATTTAATACGCCAGATTCGTGGGTTAATTATTGTATGGAATCTTACACGAAAATACCATCGCATAACTCGCGAGATGTGACCTGAAAAGAAATGTTAATAATTAATTTTTACAAATTATGTTCAAAAAAAATGTTTTCCTCTTTATTACTTAGCTGGACAAGCCATGGGAGAAACTAGTTTATTTCTTAATTAAGAAAGTATATTTTAGAAATGTTATTTTATTGTAAACTATAAAATAATATTTCCGCCGACAAAGTTAAGTACTCAATATATTTCCATAACTCCCAATCACTATATATTTATATCATTTCATAGTGTTCATAGTTCAGTCTATCAATTAAAGCCTTACATTCTTCTGATTTAGGAACATCATTAATATTAAAAATGTCAATTAATATATATATATATATATATATATATGTATATGTGTGTGTATATATATATATATATATATATATATATATATATATACACACATAAATATTTTCAAGTCAAAACCATAGAAAATTCTTGTTCGTTTTTAAAGATATGGTCCAAAAGCGGTTTTACTCTTTTACCATCATGTAATTTATAGTGATTTTTTTTGGTATATGGTTTACGATATGCTTTAAATCATATTAGCAATGAAGAATACCAATTCAAGATATCTGTAAACCATTTCAAACATATATATGGCTAATTTTTACAGTTTTGAGGCAAATAAACTAAATCGTTATATCTATATAAAACGACTTTTATAAGAATTGCGCACGATAATGTAAAACAAATGTTCATAAAAAACTTAAAAAAACGTATGAACAAATACATGTGCAATGAGTCCATTCCTCTTTTATATTTCAATCACGGATTTAAAAAAAATCATAGAAATTTACGTGGCCGCAGTTGTTTAGAACATTCAAAATAAAATTCAGTTGCCTTGCGTCTACCGTTTTAGGAGACACAAATAACTATGAAACTCTGTATTGAACATCTTTTGAACCAATCATTTAGTTTTGAGGCGCAGTTTACCTCTAGTTATAATACCTTGCTCGGTGTCATAATACTTATTATTTGAAGTAAAATTACTTTTTCGTCCCCAAATTACCCTTGACTTGTCTAACGTTTAAACTTTAACCTAAAGGGCTGTAATACCGTGTTAGTAATCAAGAAACACCAAAAAAAATTAGATTCATTTCTCTAACTTTAGAACCAGACTGCGATACTAAACAGAACTTAATCGAAAACTTCCTGAATCAACTCAAAATAATGTATTTTTTCATTCAAATTCTACTCATAACTGTATTTTGTCAGCTTTTTAGTTTTATATTAGCGGTTATTTTCTTGTAAATTTTTGTAAACAAACCTCTTTCTTACGTTCCAAACTCTGTCTTATATCACGATCGGACTTGGATAACTAATCTAATTGACATTATATTTATGTCATTATTATATGATATATAATTCTTCATTGCTACTACATTTAATTCAATGTTCATTATATTATTTTGAATCCACTGTAAATAAATTCTTCCATTGTTAATCTTTTTAGGGAAGCAGGTAGGTATAGCCTATGTACATTTTAAATAAGGATAAGATCGAGTCAACAGTGACATTTTCAGTATAAGAATCTGATATATTTTCGTTTCTAAAGGAAAATTTTGCCAATTTTTTTACTTTTGCTCTTATATACTCAACTCGAAAGTTTTAGTATTTGACAGCTTTACTTTTACAATCACAGCTTCATTTTACTTAGTTTCGATACATTTAAGGTATAATTTAAGTCTAATTCTTTCCGTTATGATGAAAACTTGGCTTTATTTTTCAATATTGTCCATTTGCTAACAATTTGACATGTTTTGAAATTAAAATTATCTTTAATGTAACTGTTCCAGAGTGATATCCATTTAGTATTGCAATATAATCTAAACAATAACCAGCATTGAATAATGAAACATTTTCACGTAAAAATATTTATCTTTTTAATACATTTTTAAGACGTATTAAACTCTTGACATAGGTTTTGTCTATACATATTCCCTTGAACTGAATAACACGATTATAAAATGTGGGATGAACAATTCGATGTTTCATAATCACATTGTCCAAACTAATCAAATGGTATACAATTATTATGATTTATTGTGAGACATTACAATTTATTTTTTATTAAATTGAGTACAATTATGATTTTTTTAATTTTAGTCAGTATTATTTTTAAAACGTATGTTTTTCTGTGCGTGAAATAATTTGTGTTTTAATATTTGAGAATATATAAAAAAAATTCATCGATTTTATTATTGCAGATTGTATGTTACTGCCCCCAGCTTTTCTATTCAAATTTTATAATGTGCCTCATTGAAAATAATTCCTTTTAAATTAAGTGGCTTCGTTACCATTAATGAAACTTCAAATTTTTCTAGTATACAATTTTCAAAATGTCTGTTTTCTAACAAGTACACATTAAATATAAATTTTTAAACTATGCAAAGGTGTGGAAAAGTTAACACAAGGACTTACGCTAAGCTTTCCAAACGGAGTCGTTCGAAAAAAAATATAACTGATTTTGTTTTTTCCCGCCAAACTTTCTGAATACACAATGATTCGTATTTACCCCATTTTGTTACTAAGTAAATTGAATATTTTACCCTCGTTACGTTATGAAGAAATATAATTTGTTCTTCTCCCTCCATACTCTTGCGTTTTTAAGAGAGATTAATTAATGCAGAAAGAGCAAGTCTGTGCATGAAAGCCCATGTCCTTATATGTTTTCCGTCTTTGTCGTATAATGTTAATGTACTTTTATTCAATTGCTTAGAGTATAAAGACTTAGACGTTTTTTATTTTTTATAAATAAAATAGCCAAATGTGTATTATGTGACGCGTAAAGATAGTTTCATAGTAATTTTGAAACAACAGATGTAGTAGCAATGTTCGTTTTCTTTGTTGAATATTCATAATTTTTCATTTCTCTACTTATTTATAATCTACTTATTTAATGTCACTGTAATAGAGTGTACTCTGTACATAATAAATATTCTAAATATTGTGATTAAACATAATTCTAGAAGCTAGAAATTTTTTTTAGGAACTTTTGTCTTTCTGCCTGTCTGTATGTCAATTTGTTCAACTATCATGCAAAATTTACTGATTTAATTTTGATGAAGTTTCGTAGTTTACATTCAAGAGCAATATATGACAAACAAAAAATGACAGCAGCGTCTCTTATTCCGAATTTCATGTGAGTGAAACTGTGGGGTAGAACTTATTGTTATATAATCTATACATATAATAGAACTGTGACAGAGTAAATTCAGTAAGTCGAAAATGTTTCTAAAAGCGTCATTATTTTAGCGTTTAAAAAAATAACAGAAGTAAGAAAACATATTTTAAACATATTTTTCGAATTTTGGTCTGTCTTGTGTGAATTTTGCCTTTTTGTGCGTTCATTTCTTCTTCGATCACGCAAAATCTACTAGACGAATTTCGATAGAATTTGGTAGGTTGATTATATATACCGTCGATCAAACTATAGAATACCGTTATCTCAATATTACAGATTTAAAAAAAACCGACTATCTGAATATTACTATATGGGTAATGCCAACGACATCTTTTAACGTTTTTAGTAATAATAAGGATAATAATAGTAATTATAGTTTCAACAATAAAACCATGATTATACGCTAGTGAAAACTGAAACGAGTTATATTATATAGAAAATCGTTTAAAGTTTCTACAAATATAGTGGCTATGTACATTATGAGATGAGCCAGGATCAATTTAACTGTCATGCAGATTTATGTACAAAATTTTTCTTTTCATAGTATATTCAACATTAAAATACCATCAAGATACCTTATCACTATGGATGATAAGTTGGTTATATATGCACTGCATTCAATTTCAAAATTTGAGACAAAAATCAGTTGGAATCATTAAAATATTACAAAGATTTCTTTCTGCACATGCATTCGTCCAACTTTTGTCTATTCAGGTTGTTAAGTAATGCTTTGCGTGAAAAAAAATAATGATGATAAACACCATCTTCAAGCAAGACAAATTTTTGTTTCAGAATGATTCTGTTTGAAAATATTCAGCTGATAACGATGAGCATATATCACTTATAATTATTAGTTACAATGAATTGAGATATAGTTATAAATAATTTTCTCGCCAAAGCTTTTGATTTATAAGCCAAACCAATATTTCAAAGATGACTGGAACGTTGGTTTGCTTTGGTTTTATTTCTCAAATTCCTTTTATATGTGCATATTATAATGCAATAGCTTGAATAAAACTTACTGAATTAAGTACTATTGCAATGAAATGCTTAATTAAAAGTAGTAATGAAAGTGTAGTTACGACGAGACTAATTATTACTATAATTATTAAAGATTTTCAAAATGGAATAAGTTTTGATATTTATTTTTTAATTTACTTATATTAATAAATACATGTTAATTAATTTATTAATTATTAAATTCATTTTTGTAATAGAATATACAAATAGAAGAAGTATTTAGAAGCCAACAATTCAAAAATCACACCCAGGTTTTTTAATTTGATTTATCCTTATGAATAATACAAATGACTGTAACTCCCTGCTGATCATTAATGATATAAAAACATAAAACAAAGTTACGAGTAATTTCAATTTACAATAGTTTACGTCAAATTAACAATAGGAATCCGCTAATGGCGTGAGTAGTAATAAATTTGTCGTGAGAATAGAATTCATATTCTGCGAGGGTTACGTACGTATTTAGGCAGGTATAGACATTTACATTTACAGAGTATTTTCATTAATTCGTTTATAAATACTAATTTTTACAACAAATAATCTATTTTATCTTTGACAAGCTTAAGAGAAAATTCATAAAATTGTGTATAATTTTTTCCTCCTAAAATTGTCATGTATCCCACGCTATATATGAAATAATTTTCCTTGCTTAAACGTAATTTTTTCTTCATAAAATTTTCATGTGGATGTCTTTAAATATTATTGCCAAATTTCAAGTTTCCCCCTCAAAATACAGCCATTGTTGAGAAAAACGGCTGTAATACACAAACACCTAAGTGATTTTTAAGAGTTCCATTTTTCCTTTTGACGTATGGAGCCCCAAAATAAGTAGCATGGGGGTTAATCCTAACTAACGCGAGAGATTTCTAACTTTAGCAATAAATCAATCTTAACAATAAACTCCAGGACTATTTAAAATAAATTTTCAATATTCGAACATTAGCATAAAGTTAAAATGAATTGAAGACACCGAGTACAAACAGAATAAGTATCTGCTATAGGTAAGCGTACCCGTAATAGGTACTAAAAACTCGCGCCCACAGGAAGTGCGTTATAAAATTAGAGGTGCGCTGTGTGTATATAAATATTGATTCAGTTGGCGGCGCGGTGTGACCTGACGATTTAATTACTTCCTGCACTCTAATTGAGTAAACAGGCACTAGACCTTAATTGATTTTTGTTTCGCAACTGTCATTAGGCGTGTTCATCAATTCTTCGGGGGCAAATTTAATCATAATTTTATTTTCTAAGTGACGTAAAATTTCGGAGGGAAAATTTCCAAAGCCCCACACGATTTTGTCTCGTCCTAAGTGTAAAGTTTAATGGCTTGGGGATTTCTTGTTGGGTAAATTAAATAAACCTACGCTCGAACTAAGCACTCTGTACTTGGATTATTCACTTTTGGGCATAAGGAAAATTTAAGTTGGTTAAAAAGTGTAAGACTTTCTGGAAGAAATTCGAAACACAAAGCTTAATTTGATTGGCGCGATGCAGTCGTATCTACGATGCTCTTCTTTGGCATAGTCTGGGATTTCTCTTTTTAGATCCAACTTGATAAAAGTTTTTTTAATTATTTTCACTATCAAATATATGGTTCAATGAGTCATTAATTTAAAATGCATTTTGTATTCTTTATATTTTTAGAAGTAATTAAAAAAAAACAATTAAATATATCTACAAAACATATTTAATTTATTTTCATTTAAACTAATAATGATCCATGATTTCCTTACATAGAATATGGAAAGAATGCGAACAACAATGTTTTTGTATAATACAAAAACATTGTTGAAATCAAGAAAAATGTTTAGAAGATTATGAAAATATTATCAATTAACTAATACCTAAATATATTTATGTATTTTTGTTCATGTTTTTGTTTAATTTAGTTATAGATTTAAATATATATTCCGTAAAGTAAAAAATAATTCTACATTCATATCTTTTTTGCCAGCAAAATTATACTAAATTTCACGGAAATCCTTCAGGCAGTTTTAGCAAATAAGACAAACAAAGAAAAAGCACTAGTAAAATTTGTATTTATGATATCTTATTTGAAATATAGTATAACAGAATTAATTATGTTTGGAGATATTAATACTTTTTTACTCGACTACAGCGGAGCACAGAAATAATAATGAACTCCACAATCTTTGTATTCGTGTATGAATGTTTGATCGTAGTCTGCTGAACCGATGTTAAGTGTTTTTTTTCCGAATTAGACGGCTTTTATTTTTTATAGCTTCCTTCCTATTCACTTAATCATTAAGATTGTAATTTTTAGAAAAAATAATAATTTAAAAATTCCTGAAAATGAAATTCTGCGATATAGTTATAATATTAATATGACAAATTTTAAAATTAATGTGAATTATTTATTGTCACGGCTTAACTCGCGTTAAGTTACTAGTTTTGACTTAGCTCGCTGGCCGTGATATTAACGCTATAGTTTCACTGTAGTGCGGCTTTTATATAATACTCATAAAAATCTATTAATATTTTCTTGATTTTATTACATCACCTTGAATTTAAATGCAAAAATTCTGCGGTTTACCTATTATAAACTTTAAAAAATGCAAAAGATATAAATCAGCTATACGTGATTTCAATATATTTTCCACTATTTAGGCAACCAAAATCGAAATAGTTGGCAATCGGAAATAATTTATCTGGCTGACTTCACAAATGCTATCATGGCTTAATAACTTTACGACGTATATAAATATTAACAGTATAATTTAAAAAAAGGAAATATAAAGTGATATCGTTCACCGTAATAAAATACATTAAGCCAAAATTGAGTTATAAACAAACAAACAGAGAGATGTCATCTTTTAAATATCAGTTCAATGTATGTTAGAACGGTTACAGCGTGGATTGCCAGAGTGATTTACCAGGTCGTTTCGTATTTTTAACATTATATCATGTATCCCGCCAGGAAAACAAATTTCCAGTATTTCAGAAATGGATAGTGGACAAGGCCGTAAACGTATATGGCGAACCGGTAACGTTCATCTGTTAATTATAATGAATGGGAAAGGCGACAAAGAAACATCGTGGTGAGTGCTGATATATTCGCCTGAGCCTCCCCGAAATAAACGCGAACTTCATCAAATTAAAAATAATTATTATATCATCAAATGCATCGAGCAACTTATAAAATAGTGCTTGTGTTCAGGATTTATTGTATTTTATCATTGTTTGTTCCTTACAGACGAAAAAATATTTGGCAGGCCTATTTATAGGTTTGCATATTGGTCTGTCTCTTTCCAATGCTGATGCAGGTTGATCGAAATAGTACATTGGAAGCATGATGGAAGGACGGAAGGACATATATTATTAAATTATAAAAATTCCTTGTTTAAATATTAAATTCAGTTAATAGGTATACTTATAAAAATTAAACAACAATTAAACTACATTTAAAAACAGGTTACTTAAACTATAAAAATTTTCTGATAAATTTTATGAAAAGGTTGTTTTCTGCGTATTATTATGTTATGTTAATTACAATGTTTGTTTTGAGTTGTAGTAACACAGAAAAAAAATTAACATTTCTTGTATATAATTATAATAACTATCATTGCAAATGAGATTTTCATATAAAGCACTTGCACAAACATTAATTTTCGTAGAAACAAACAATCTTGATAGATAGACAGGTGGATGAACGTGAAGTAACTATAAGGATTTTTCATTTTTATACTGAACCGAAAAGAAATTAGTAGATGATAAATGATAATGGTATATGAAGATATTTGTAAAATAACATGACGGACTTTGCATTTCCATTATATTATGAATATTAGGAAGCTATATCAATAAAATATGAACTTATATAAATTTATGTTCAACTTGAAGAAATTTTGGATGGTTAAGAGGAAAAACAGAAAAAAATGAGTTTTCAAATTAAAATGAACAAATTACTGAGTTATTTATACCTATGGGCAGAAACAACTTTAACAAATTTACATGCAATTATGTGCATATTACACACTCAGTCTTATAAACGTACATACACATATCGTGTACAAACAAACAGATACCCCCGCATAAATGAAAAGGTCTCGGTGAAAGTCATTAATGAAAAACCATTTCGCTACTCTATAAATGTAGTAGTGTAAAGTTTTGCATACTCAATTTATTATCTAAAATTAAATTAATAAAAATTAAATCTGGCGTCATCCTACTAATAACAACTAAAAAACCTGTGTGTACGAGATTTTATTTTAAAATATATTTTCACATAGGTCTTTGCAAGAGAAATAAATGGTGGTTCACACCGTGGAAAAGCAAGCAGTAGAATAATATATGACTTGAAATAGATCAAAGAAATGTTTTGTAGCATCAAATGAAAAACAATAAAATAAAAGATCAAATACTTCTTCGCATTGGTGTGGGCCAAAGTACATAGAGGTAGTTATTTTTTTAATTCTAACGTTATAGGAATTTATTGGATTAGCATATTATTAAATTTTCTAGAAATGAAGTCTGAAGAGACAAGATTGTAACTTTGTATATAATGATCTGTAAATATTTTTCATATAGCATTACATGTCAAACAGCGATATAATTTAAAATTTTGAGACATGAACAATACGGATATTTATACCAATGTAAAAATTTCAATATAAAAACGGATAATAATTTGGACATTCAATAAAACATAACCAAATTTAAAAGAACTCTGCAAAATATTTTAAACCCCAGAGCACGAAGAATCACGTTCCATTGAGCACGAAGAATCACGTACATGTTTTATTAAAAATCTCCAACCTTAACTCGGAAACTCTAAACAGAACCCAATCACATGCGCGCTTGCCATATGAATAACAAAGTAAAACGAAAGCAAAACACGCAGCTCAAAAGCCAACAAAGACTCCGCAGATACATGCGTAACGCAAAAAAAAATAGAACCTAAAAAGTAATGAAGCACAGACCGGTTACGACGACCAGGGTGAGATTTTACCAATGTCGTTCTTCAAAGCGGTTTGAATGCGGTAACCCTTTTACGTTCGACATAAAACTAGCACGCTATTATAAAGTGTCGCAAATATTATTAAAAATGCAACCTGTTTGCTCTGCTTCATGCAAATGAGCACCAAGCCAAAGCCAGGCAGGCATTTAGTGCACATTTAGTATGCGCATTTTGGCGGATTGCACGACCTACCTTGATATATGTGTATTTGCGGTATAATCAGAAAAGACTGCGAATCCTTTTTTCGTTTATTTCAAACGGTTAAGAAGCTATATCGGATGCAAACCTGCTATGATGGAATATTCAGTGGGTGTCCAAGATATGCGGGGCTTTTATCGTTTTATAATAATAATGCATTTGCTATCCGGTATTTTATTCCCATTCTACGAAAATATCAGCTGTTTTCGTTGGTTTTGTTGGCGTTGTCCATTTGGTTAAAACAATATTTATTTTTACTTCTTATTCGATACATTATTAAACAATTTATGAAAAAAATTTTAAATTTTCTATGCAAATATTTCAGACGAATGATTAGTTAAATAAGATTTGCAATAGAAACACTTTTACTCTTAATATTGTTATTAACTTTTTATAGCCATTCTATTGGTAATCAAGTGGTTTGCCAAACGGCGTACATACAACATGATTTTTTTAATATTGCTGAAGGTTAACATTAGTATTATAATATATTGTATATAACAAGACATCTATAGGCCTCGCAATACAATATAGGCCTCTTCAATCTGCTGGTGCAGATTGAAAGAGGTGTTCTATTCTATCTTGAGCTGTCTGTATCACGTTTCTGCCCACCGCTTTGGTTATATTATCCTTCTAACTCACTTGCGACTTCCAAACTTATTTTTTACACTGCCAGGGTTTACACTCGAAGAGAGTTTTGTATACAAATCTAACTTTCAAGCAACATGACCAACTCACTGCTACTTATGTTTCGCAACTCCCTTGACAATGTCAGAAATTTTGCTTTGTTTAAACTTATTTATTTTGCAATCCTTTACGGAGATTCCTACCAACTACGTTTCCATCGCCCTTTGAGCTACAATAAGTTTTTGAGGGCTGGTAATACACATTAATTTAAAGACAAACTCGAATTTGGAACAGGCTTCCCTTCGTAGACGTATGTATCTGTCTACTTCATTGATCTGGTTCATTTTACCCATTCGTAATTCTTGGCCTAAATTCGCATACTTATCAATGCGTTCGAGTATATTGCGTCCATGTTTATTGTCACAATGTTATCGATTTCCGTAGTCATAATTTTGACAAATCCAGATTCGTTTTGAGCCCAACCGACAGCGAGGTTTCACGCTGTTCCTGAATCATAGTCTCAAGTTTATCTGGATTATTAGCAAACAATCCTGTATAGTCCGCAAACTTTAAGCTACTTATATTTGTACATCATGTCTTAAGGTCTTTATTTTCCCAATCCTTTTATTTATAGTCGTCTTCTATGATGAGGGAAAAAGCTTTGGTGATATTGTTTCTCCCTGCCTAACACCTCTTCCTGTAGTGACGAGTTTGCTAAATAGTGGTGACAAAGACACTCTCAGAGTAGCCTGCTTATAGATATTGGCAATCAAACTGCAATATATTTAAACTATACTCGCATTTCTAAGAGACCATGGTATTGTATGTATTTCCAAAAAGCATCTGACATGCTTTTTGTAGTCGATATATGCTAATCATAGGAAAAACTCATATCCTGTAAGTTTTTCAGTAAGCATATCTATAATCATAGTCTGGATGTGGTATGCAAACATACTGAAGCTTTGCCTAAAACCTGCTTGCTTTTTGGTTGGTAGAAGTCTAACTTGGCAGGTAATCTATTTGTTAGTACTTTGGACAATAATTTGCATACTTGCGAAAGAAGACTTATCTGTCTAAAATTATTTAGATACCTTTTACATCTTTTCATGAAAAACAAGATTACTTTTGCTATTTTTCAGTACTATGGTATTTTACCTAATAGCAAACATTTATTAAACAATGATGATATCAGCTGACCATGTTACGTAACAAGGCATATTACCCTCTTTCAATATTTTAGGCCAGATTTTAGCATCAGTGTCATAAGTGTAAATCAAGTCTATAGTCCTAAATTTTATATCCAATATTTAAAAAAAACTATGTGCTATGTTGACAAACTAACATTGCATTGCATTTTAATGTATTTTCTCCTTTACGTCATTTATAAATTTTAAGAAAAAACAAAAATTTATTATTATTGTTTCATCCCCTGAACACATGACTTAATTTTATTACATCGTTTAAAAAAAATGCAAACCCTAATTTCTACAGATCGATCTTTTAAATAATATGATATTTTTTACCCAGTAGCGACTGATTATGGTTGTCATTGCCTAGCGATGACCGCTGGTTTAAGTTTATTTTTGATTTTTGAACATCAAATATTTCTTGTTCAGTTTATTATGCCTTTATGTAAAACCTGTCGTATCAGAGTTTAACAAACCATAATTACTTGATTATTTTGAATATGTGCCGATAATATTGATTCAAATACTAAAAGCGACCAAATGTGTATGCGAAAATGAATAAAGGAGGTTTCGTAGTCGCCTATACATTTTTAAACTATTGATGATTGTTTAAACCGGCATACATAAATGAGTGCTTCATTTAACTTGCCTTGGCATACAAAAATTTCTAGTAGTGGCCAATTTATTTGTTTGGAAACGACAGGGTGCCACATAGTTCCAACTGAGTGCAGGTATTTTCAGTATTTTATATTTCTTAGGGCGCCCCTTTTCCGGTGGTTATTTGAATTCAATAATTTTTTTTGTAGAATGTTAAATTTTTCCATTTCTAGTACCTATGGCATTCTTCGTTACCCAGTACTTCATGAACTTAGGATGAATTCAATGTTAGTAACATTATCAAATGCGCACAGATAATTAATATGTCCACGACAGTTGTTCCCTCCAAATAGGGGTTCATGTGAACATAATGAAACTCAATGTAGAATGTAAAATTGAAATATTGAATATATTTGGCGTTAATTTTGTAGAAATTAATTATTCACCATTACATGAAACTACGTGATGTAGTATTATTTCTACTTTCATTAATTTCTTTACCACCACCTAGGTTTCGTTGTATAACAACATCTTCAGGTGGGATATTAGCAAAGATCTTTGCTATCTATTGATTTTTGCTAATATCCCACCTGAAGATGTTGTAATACAAGGAAACCTAGGTCGTGGTAAAGAAATTAAAGAATGTAGAAATAATACTATATCATGTAGTTTCATTTAATTGTGTACAATCGAAATGTAAAGTATAAATTGTTGTATAAATTCAAGTTCAAGGTATGAAGGTGTTGAAAAGTGGAGGCATGCCCGCGCAGATATTGCCTCGTCCAGAGCGTGAGTCGAAGTGCAGTGAGTCGATAGAGAATAAATGAAATACGTTGAAGCCGCACTGGACTGTTATTGGCTGGATTGATCGTTGTCCGCGACTGCGTGGCGGGCAATCTTCACGGTGGTGCTAACATTATCCGCCCCTAGTAACATAATGGGAAGACGGCCTATTACGTCTCCTTCGCTCGATGCCGCTGCTAGTCTTGAAATCGACCACTATGCAAAGACCATCCTGGTCGAAAAATAACTTGACGGCCTGTTCCATTCTTCATTTAAGCGGAGGCACGTTATCCTCCTTTCCAGGTCACCAACCCGTAGCAAAGGCTGCCCACGACGATACTTGCTGCGATGTGACAGTTCCGCGAGGGACTCGCTACTTCATATGAGCCAGAAATGTCGTCTTAATTCTTCAACGCGTTCGTACCTGGTTGGATGCTTACGGATTGGTACAGACGGGAGTGAAGTGAGAGGTCGACCAATTAAGAAGTACCCCGCAGTTAAGGAAGACAGGTCGTTGGGATCGATCATTAAGGGAGTGACTGGATGGGATTGGAGGACAGTCTCTACCTGCATGAATAATATTTCTAATTCCTCATAGGTCAAATAAGCATTGCCCATAATACATTTTAAATAATATTTTGTTGACTTTACATCGGCTTCCCATAAATTACCATTAGTAGGGAAATATGGGGAAATAAACGAAAAATGACTGCCTTCTTCTAAAGCGAAAGTGTTTATCGCTGATTCAAACGACTTGAGAATTTTACTCAATTCATTATTTGCTCCACAAAATTAGATCTATTAACGCAATGAATAACATGAGGTTTACCTCGACGTGATAGGAATCTACGCGAACACAATACAAATGCATCTAAACTGATCAATTCCAAACGCATTGCCTTGTTTAAAAAACTTATGAATAAAGTAAGGGGACATTTTGATACTTTATTTAAAATAATTTATTTGCTCCATAAACTTATAGCATAAACGCGTAAAAATGACGCACTATTTTACTACTCTTTGTGCAAAAATTCTACTCTTCAAAGGCCAATATTTCTCACACATAGAGCTGAGGATCAATTGTGCACCGGCAGTCGTATGTGTCCATGTTCCATTAAAATGGTGCTCATCATAAGAAGGACTGGATGCCTTTTATTGTATTCAATATCTATGTTGATAAAAACCGCGGTTCTTGTCAATAAACGGTGACAACGTAATAAAGACGAATTTGAATTCAATAATTTTTTGTGTTCAAGTGACTTTAATTAATTTGAAAAAAGTCTCGTTGAACTACTTAAATGATTGTTACATGCTACTAGCATTGTTACTAGCAGTGGTATCGAGCGAAGGAGACGTAATAGGCCGTCTTCCCATTATGCTACTAGGGGCGGAGGATGTTCGCACCACCGTGAAGAAGGCCCGCCACGCAGGCGCGGACAACGATCAATCCAGCCAATCAAAGTGAGGACACTTATTTCATGCCAGTTTTTGAGATAAAAAATTATATTTTAATGAACATCGCGACTATGATGTTACTGATTTTAAGTGTTTATGAACTAGAAGAAATATTTAAATATAATAAGAAACTAAATTCTTTATACATTCATACACAAGTTACTGATTTATTTATTTTTTGTGTGTGGGTATACATGTATATATATATATATATATATATATATATATATATATATATATATATATATATATATATATGTATATATATATATATATATATATATTTCTTTTCTCCGTTGCTTTTTTTTGTTCCATGTTTTGCAGTTTTTGTGTTTTTAAATATTGGTTTGTGTTGTTGTTTTATTTCACTTACTTCTTATTCTTTATGCTCTTTTCATAGGTTTATATTGCACTGTCAGCATCTTTCATTTAACAATATTAATTCGTCATCACATTGTACGCGTATCGTTATCAACGACCGACCCAATAAAATAATGTTTTCTGATACGACTTTTTCTATTTAAATAATTAAAGCATTTACTTTCAAAATTTTAAATCAATTTATTCTTTTTAGTTTTCAGCCAAAATTTATATCTTAAAATGAATTTTCATAAAAATATCAGTTCAAATATCCCATCACACATTGGTTTTAAAACTAAAGCCCAAAAATAGGGTTATTTTGTAATATAATTCGCTTAAAGTACCAACAATTTTGCAAGTGGAGTATAGAAGATTTAATTAATTAACTAACTAGAGATAGCTGGCTACAAAAACATGACTTAATTAAAAACATAAAATTAAATTCCCAGTGAACTGGACTACCAACAACAAATTAATTAGTCGTATTTGATTATCTCTTAAGAGAAACCCATTACTTCTCATTAAGCTAAACATTCATTAAAACTCGCCACGTTACATATTTTTAACTAGCGACATTACTTCGAAACAAACGTTAGTAATAGTATAGTTTATAAAATTATTCCCCGTTAAATATTTTTGCAAATAATTTTAAATATATTACTTACAGAGGTTGAAACCAGATTTTGAGTTCTAAACCAGATTTTAAATTTCCATTGTTTAAAATTAATTTTAAAATTAAAGGTTAAACGTAACATCTGCTCAATACGTATTACATTCACTTTCCTTCTTGCTATTCTAACTTTTCTCATAGTTCTCATCAAGAAGATACCAAAGTAGCGAGATTAAAAATACAATACATTTTCTAATGGAATTATAAAATGTTAAGAAGAATAAGTCTCCTGTGAATTTGTTTTTGAGAATCACAAAATTTTCTATCAATAAATTCTAGAAGAAAAATTTCTAATAAATAATTTCCAGGTAAAGATGAGAAAAAATTTAGATTTGAAATTTACTAAATACTGTACGAGTAGATTTAGGAATACCGATGGTTAAATTTTATTTATATAGGTTAATAATTCATCGAAAATGGATGATATATCAGATATTCATTGCATTATTAATTAAATCATATATAATTGTGTATCGAAAATCAACAGTATCCACTAGCACGTCATTTATTTCACATTATTACTTTAATAAGATATTTATAAACTATCATTTTATAACCGTTTGTTAAAAGTTTACTATACAGTACATTATGTGTTTTTATTAAAAATTAAAATTACATGGATTTTGAAGTCTCATAATCTTTATTCTTTATTCATTTTTCTTTTTATTTAGTTATTAATATTTCTTTTTATTGAATTTAATCTTTATTCGTTAGTAATAATTATTTAGGTAAAATTTTCTTTTTTTTCTAAATTCAGGAAAATATTTGTAATTATATAATATAAAGTATTATATTTAAAATTATATGTGGAAAGGAAAAAAGCTGGATAATTTTTCCATAGGTTTTTCCGACGTATTTCTTATTAAAATTTAAAACATATTCGTATTCAAATTGAATAACTGACAAATCAATACTATTGTTTTAACTAGAATGAAAAATCCGTAAATGCTATATTTGAAAATGTTAACGGTCACTTAAATCATTACATTGTATACGTTCCTCTAATAAAATTATATACTTTAAAGAAATAATTTATATTTCCAACATTCGCAATTAACCTTGCATCTTATAGTTTAAAAATATAAGTTCGGGAAAACTGTAATAAACATTTCCAGTTGAATTCACTGATTATTTTGGATTATTATGTAATTTGACGAATTCAATGAAAAAGCTCTATTTGTTATAGTAACAATATTTTCTTAAATGATAAAACTTTCTGCATACACATATACAAATTTTGAACTTGAAGTATGCTGGCCTTAAATAAATACATTTCTGTCATGCATTGAAAAGTTCTAACTAAATTATATTTCGACTAGTCAGTATTGTTTCTCTTATTGGAAGAATTTAACAAGGTATATCGACTTATTACCTTCATTTACTTGAGTCTAGAAGTAATTATAGAGGTGAAGATTTCCATCATGATCCAAAGAAAGAAGAGAGAAGATATATTTATTGATCGCCAAGAAATTGTCAAATGTGACTCTTCTATAAAATCGCCACGTACTGGTTATTAAAAGGAAAAATATAATGCATTTTCATTGAATAATAGCCGGCAAGAGTCCTAAAAATAGGAACTATAAAGCATATGCGTGTGGAAATGCACAAAAACTTGAAATCTGTAGTTACCAAAAATTTCAACACATATAGTGTTGAAATTTTTGGTACGATTTAATCATAATTATTTTAATTAAAAACATTATAAGACATAGAATAATTGCTATCGTTATCTTCAAGTCTGATTCCGCTAACCCTTTTTTTATGACCATCTGTTAAGTAGTTTTAGTAATAGCAAGAAAGAGAATGCATGTTTTTGCATATTTTGATGTGTCTCTAAGCACATCCAGTTCCCAAAAAATATGCCACGCAAATTAAAACTACTTAAGCCTAAAGAAAATTCGAATACTCCAGATGTCCCCTTTAGTATTATTGTATAAATACTACTGAAAATATACGGGTTCTGAGAAAACCGGCATATAATATATTTATTTTCTATTAAAATCCATAATATTATAAGGGTTCTGTTTTCCCTTTTTGAAAATTCTAAAAATAAAGAGGACTTGAGTTTGTTTGGAAAAGATTGTTGTGTCAATTTTACACTTAATATTTTCCAAACAAGAATTAAAAAGGGAAATGTTTAACGAAACCTTCATTTCATTTTGAACTGATTTCTTAATGATTTTCTTCTCTAAGTGGGATGCGCAAAAAAAATCGCAACTACTTTGGTAATAATAGCTAACGAATATTCTAATACTGTGACGCTTCATAAACCAAGCTTCGCTAAAAAATATCGCCTCTATTAATTTCTTTCTTCAGAACACAAAAAAAACGTCGAATGCAATAAATGTTCTTTAGATTTTCATTAATATAAGATAGTGATTTTTAGTGTTAGTGCTATTAAGTATACTTATTTCATTAAATATGCGTGAAACATGAGCGGTATTTTTTTTATATTGAGCATTCATTTCTTTACGGTTTATTCGACAATAAATTAAAAAGTGGTTTTAACTAGCTGATTAACATTAATTTAGAAATATTTACATAAATGATTTTGTAAGTTTTAGGCATTCGATTTTTTATTAAAGTTGTTAAACAAATTGTTCACCATGCATTGTTTCGGTCAAGACCACAATTTTTTTGTTATCTTTCCGTACCATTTTTACCAGATCGCGTCGGGCGTCTTAAAAAGTCAATCTCAGTATAAATCCCAAAACTATTTTTATTTTAATTTACGTAGTTTTATATCATTTTATATGTGAATAAAACTTACGCAATTAAAGTTGAATTTAAATGTAAGTATGAGTTGAATGTAAATGTATATGTGAATAAAACTTACGCAATTAGAGTTGAATTTAAATGTAAGTATGAGTTGAATGTAAATGTATATGTGAATAAAACTTACGCAATTAGAGTTGAATGTAAATTTAAGTAGAGTTGAATGTAAATGTAAGTACGAGTTGACCTCGAAATAAAAGGAATGCGTCAACACATGGTAAATATTCATCGAAACATAGCTTTTTCCACCAAATTATTTAAAATTCTTAATATTATTTTTCAATATTTATACATATTGCATAGCTTTATCGTGCATACATCATTACAGAAATTTAAGTTTCATTTTCACTTGCATAATATACGGAGAATACGATGCTTTATCCCCAAGTCACATTTCAAGTTTGTGCGTCAAACGATTTCTGAGAAACACGGCTGTGATGGAAGAGTAATCTACATTAATATTTATTCCATTTATCTCCAAATTTGGAGAGCCAGAAAAATATCTAGGTAAGTAGAATTATTTCTTTTTCCTCAGAAATTTATAATGTTATGTATATTATATTCTTACTTTAAAGATAAAAATATTTAAATTATTCAAATTTTTTCATAATGTCTGACCAAGAAAAAATTAAGGATAAAAATCATAACAATTTTTTTAGTCCACTGCAAAGAAAATATGAATCGGATTCAAGTATTGTTGATGAAGGGAAAAATTTAATTGCTTGAATATTTTTCATACTAAGGAAACCGTGGTGAGTGATAAAATTGTAGCACGTTTTTTCATATATTTAATAAGTACACATTTTCCTATGTTCACCAATTTAGGTATTAGTTTATCGGTTATATGTAGGAGACAAACATAACTAAAATTTGACACAAACATTTTAAAGATCTAATGGTTTCATATATAAGGTTATAAATAAATTCCGATGTATAAATTTTTCTGAAACTGGCATTGTTGACTACAGATAACACTGAATATTTTTGACTAATATAATGTATGAATGTTTGTCCAATAGACGATATTTTTATTTGTTATTCATTTCAAATATATCAATATATATATATATATATATATATATATATATATATATATATATACATATATATATATATATATATATATATATATAAATATATATATATATAAATATTTATATATATATTTATATATATACATATGTTTTTCTTACTTTTATTTTTGATAATTCATGTTTAAAATGTTTAATTCATTACTTTATTTTAAGTATGTCCTTTTATGCAGAATTATATGAAATATCATAAAAAAATCACAATTAATTAATTTCTCTTTTTTGCTTTATTATTATTATTAAAGAAATGTTATTATCAAAAAATATATTTTTTTGTCTGTTCTTCCACTCTTTACTGGTTAATTTAATTTGTTTCAATTTGCACTATATTATAATTATATTTAGGATTACCATTATATACTTTTAATTAACGGTGAGAAAATATCTTTCGAATACAGTATAATCACCAAATAAATTAAGTTCTAGCTGTTCCCCACGGTTTCACTCACATAAAATTAACACTTTGGTGTTCAAACTATTATTACTATTATTATCCTTATTATTAAGAAAACTCTAATAATAGGATCAGTATCGTAATATTCACAAAGTAAAGTTATTTTTAATCTGTAATACCCGTATAAAAATATCCAAAATATTGGTCAAGAGTTTAAAATATTATCATACAAAATTTCATCAAAGTCCTTTCTGTAGATTTCATGTGAGAGAAGAACAAATTAATATACAGAAAGACTGACAGACGACAATTCTAAAAACATGTTTTCGTGCTTTCATTATTATTCTACACGGTAAATAAATAACCCTTTTTAAAATATATAAAATTCACGCTCTAAAATTTCTATTATATGTAAATATTATTTTAACAACTAACTTTGCCCCACGGTTTAATTCGCGTGACATTCCGAATAAGGAAAGCTAATATATTAACTATTACTACACCAAATTTCATAAAAAATCATCTTTAAGATTTTGTTGAATAACAGTCTGTTACACTTTTATTATATGAGTAGATTATATTTAAGTAAATAAAATAATAATTATGAATATTTTATTAAAATAAACCAACATTGCTATTATATCTGTTATTTCAAAGTTACTCTGAAACTCGTTAGACGCGTCGCATGATGTACAATTGGCTATTTCATTTACAAAAAATAAAACACTTCTCGGTATAATCTTACACTCTAAGTAAATGGATAAAATTGTGGTAATTTTATACGATAAAGAGGAAAAATGTATTAAAAAACATAAGCTTTCGGGTCCAAATTTACGCTTTCTGCATTAATTAATCTATTAAAAGCGCAGGAGAATGGAGAGCGAAGAAAAAATATTTCTTCCTAACATAACAAGAGTAAAATATTTAATTTACATCGTAACAAGATAAGGAAAATGTACATTGCGTATTCAGAAAGTTTGGCGGGAGAAAATAAAATCAATTACATTTCTTTTCGAACCGTGAGCTAAGGACTCCGGTGGGAAAGCTTAGCTTAAATCTTTGCAACTTTTCTACACTTTTCAACAATTTTAAAGCTGAAACTTCATATGTATTTTTTTTAACATAAAAATGGAAATTCAATGTTTTCTTTCGTACTTTTTGGATATATCTTAACAAACAAATTAAGGATGGTTTGGTAAATTTATTGAGTTTCGTTTTCGCGTGCCACAATTAACCTTCGGCAACCAGCAAATTTGCGCTTTTGATACATTTTTAGATGTTGGGAATTGTACTCACGTTACTGGGAATATTTTTATTATTGTTACTCAGAATGTTACTTTAACGCTTTTTTAATATAATCTTGGGTTCTTTTCGAAGCGAATGTATTTAGAAAGGGCTTTTTAAAGCGTTATATTTGTTACGAATTCCTTATAACATTAAAATACTTGAAGTGGCTGGAGTATAAAATATATAGTAATGGGATAAAAAGAAATGAAGATATTTGGTTATTTTTATAGGAAAAGCGCTTGGATAAATTTACTTTATACGGATGGAAATTCGATACTCGTGTATATATCAGTACTATTAATATAAAGTAACAATAACATTGAACACGATATTCATATTTCATTTTATCTACAAGAAGATGAAAATATCGGCAAGTATAGCTGCACCGGTCATAAAGAATACACGCGTTTTCTAGTAAATTCAAATGACATTCTTGGAAAATGTTTAGAAATTATATTGAAACTCATTACCAGCAGAAGATTTTTTAATTTCTTTTCGCCTGTAGGAAATAACTAGCAAAATATTTGTAATCATTTCAACATTTTTAGTAAAATTTGTGAAATGACGGTTGTTTTACGAATTTACATATATATATATATATATATATATATATGTATATATATATATATATATATATATATATATATATATATACACATGTATATATATACACAAAATACATGCCTTTATTGCTTTTAAATGAATTCATTATTTCAATGGCAACGAACAAAAGACATTGTCGTTGTGCTCCGAATCTTAAGTCAGGGTAAATAATACAGCATGAATTACTGGAGCCATATATCAAATGAACATACAAGAAATTTTTAAATTTACACTAGAGAGTAGTCCTATATTTGGATACAAAAATAATAAAACCTGTGAAAAACGATTAGAACTTATTTTACGAAGATTCTATGCAAATTTAGATACATATAAACATTTGAGATTACATACACATAATACGCGGTGTAATATATTTGATTGCTTTTTTTACATGATTCTCATGTAAAAACAGAAGCGAAAAATGTTATTAAACTCAACACTAAACGGTTATAAAAAATTATTTACTAATTAAAGAAATACATTCACAAAATCAATCACTATCGATGTTGCAGAAAATTACAGCCGACCACGCTCATTATAAAATCTGAAAGAAAAAAGTGAAAATAATTCTCGTATGCTTTGTTATACAAAACCCTATTAAATGTTTTATTATTTTCTATAGCATCAGAATAGAGGAAATATTCATAAGGAGACCTGCATTCCTTTCAAGATTACTGTGGACTAAAGTGAACCAAAATCACAATACAGTTGATATGATGAAGATCGAGCAAATATCGTATGAAAAATCGTAGTACCTTGTAAGTTTTCTAACAAGTTTTGATGATATGCAAGTGAAATATGACATAATATCATCATTACACCGAATTTCCACACGGATTAATAAGTTTTGCGTTTAGTTCCGTCTAGCTTAGTTATATGTATGCACCACGGAAGACAGGTAAGCGGGAGTATGTTGTCATTTATTAATGCCATAATGTGCTATAAAAGTGAACCGTCATTGGCAACCGTACAGTATGAACATAACACAAAAATATTGGTATTTATGGAATTATTATTTGCTATATATCAATTATATCTAAGGTGTAAAATAAGATACATATTATCTTGAAACGATATTAATAAGTTGAAAATTATAATAAAATGTCAGTTCAAAAACGTGATAACTTCTAATTACTACAAAAATACCTATTTTTAATATTATTATTGCATAGATTCCGGTGTTAATGTCTTCAAAGGAAGAGGAAAATCTTGTGAAATCATTCATGTGTCTGATCGTCTGTCCATTTTTTCGAGAAATGGTAAATGAAACCATAATTTAATTTTAAGATTTAAGAAATTATATCCTTTCGGCAGTATATACCACAGGTTTACTAGTATCAGACACCATATAACTATACGACAATTGTAATCAAAGGGCGGAGTCCAATATTTATAGTGAGTTATATAAAAGAATATTACCGCACAAATATTTTCATATTGAATTAATTTCAATTTCATTTATTTGTATTGGTAAAGTAGAACTGAAACGCTTCTGTATCTTTATTTATTAACATTTTTTTAAAATGGTTTCAAATTTTCTGATGAATTTTGATTATGAAAACAAAATAAATCCTTAAAACTAGTAATCCTATTGCTAAATTATTTTTGGTAAATCTCAGTTTAACATGGTTTTTTATGTGTAGGTAGTACAAAAATATAAATAATTAAACAATCTTTGTGAGGAATCTGTAGAGATTATTGAGATATATATATATATATATATATATATATATATATATATATATATACATATATATATGTATGTATATATATATATATATATACATATATATATATATATATATATATATATATATATGTATATATATATATATATATATCGTATCTTACACTAAATTACCTAATTCTGGATTATTGATTTCACTAGGACTTAAACGGGAACGGACTAAACGTTTGCATAGTATTCACAATTTTTGCTACTTAATATTCTATAAAAACATTTTATTGTGTTAGAACCTTTGTAACATTTTGTGTACAATTAAATTGTCAGAATATTTGTTTTAAATTTTGTGTGGCTGTAAAGACACCTTCTGAAGGATAAATCAACACACCTCTCTTTGTGATTTTATTAAGAAAGAAAAAGAAAAATCCTTTGTTTCCCTCAAGACGCATACAACACTTATAACATTTCATATGCTTGAAAATGTTTCTGATAAAGAACCCAGCATTTTATGTTATTAAATTACGAGTGTAAACACAGCGGTAAAGTGACCAGGTTTTTAAAGAATCCATGTTCAGTGTCGTCTGTATTTATTTGTTGGTGATCAGATTATTGAGTCAGAATGTTTATAGTTTCATTAATGAATTTATTCGGATTTGAACTAGGTGATATAAATATCAAAATCTGTGCAATATCCTGCGCTGGTTCTATGAAACTCTGCACGAGTTAATATGTTTTGTTAGTTGATATAAGTTGAACAGTATTTGGATTATCGTTGTATGCTCCTCTCGAACAAAACATCGAAAGAAAGTATTTTTATATGATCCTGGAAAATTTTTAAAGGGGTACAAAATACAACTTTTCTTTAAATATTAATTAATAAACAAATATTTACTGCTCCATCCATGTCAAAGACAAAACCAATAATGAGTTTTTTTTTCAATCCACTCGCTACTTGAAAATTTCTGTCTTGAAAAGAAAATTTTATATTGGAAAATATAAGAAATTGTTTTTTCTATATTTTCCACAAAAAGCGCTTTTTTCACCCAAGAGCACACACCCGGACCTACTGATCAAAATATTAAAAATATTAATGTGCTTTTAACAATTTTCTTTATGTGCATTTCTTTGAAAGAGGGATTCAAAATATCTTTAAAAAGTATATGTATATATACACCTGCAAAAGAATTACGGAACAATTGTCACTGAACGATTTTTCCATCTTTTGTCGTGGAAAATAAATATGAGCCGCTTTGAATTTATTTGCTAAATGTGAATCTTTAGTTTCCTTTAATAAAAGCACCTATTCTAAATATTCATATTTTATAACATCATTGCTTATAAGATTATCTCAAATAACTTTATAATCGCCTAAATTGTACCATACGATATAGATCACAGAAAATATTAATTTTAGATTCAATTTTGGAGATAAAATACGGTCCTATATTTGATCAAATTAACAGATATCTGAGCTTCGTAGCTATGTCAAAATTGTTAGTTGCGCTATCAAATATTAAACCGCAAATAAAAACAGCAATTTAATCTAGCATGTCTGTTACAATACCCTACATGCATTACGATCTATTTGAGCCTTTGATAGATTGTATGAAAAATAGGCTATCGATTATTACTGCTTATTATTTATAGTCATAAATATAAAAACTTGCGCCCGCGTTGCAAATAGTAGACGGTCATTTGCTACTTCTGTACTTTATGTAGACATAACCTCGATATAAAACTTATGCTGGATACCAAATTAACCCTATTCTAATGGACATTTTTTCGATTCAAAGAATTAAAAATACTTTATTTTTTGACCTTGTCACTATTTAGATTTTTTGGTAAAAATTGGCTTTTCTCTAATTCTATTGTACCAACCAGCTAATGTTGATTTATGTATGAAATCATACTTTGGTGGAAAAAGTTTAGGGAAAATGCAAATTACTTTAGTTCTGAAAAATGTTTTCTGCAAAGTGGAGCTACATAACAATTATTTACATATCTTTTTAAAAATTCCTCTTTGGTCAGATTTGAATGCCGTCATTTTGTACAACTCTTTATAGTACGACAATATTAAAGTTAATTACTGGGACAGTAAAATTAATTACTGTGTTCTTCAAACAACTAGTTTGCTGAGAGAGTTTTTTAATTCTTTTTGTTTTTTTGCTTTGTAAACAAAATTTAACACTTTAAAATCCTAAACCACCGTATATTTCTGTTATAAACAAACTTAAATTTCATATAAATCAGCATGGTGCTCTTATAGTTAGGATATTTTTCAAATTAACAAAATATTTTTTTAATAATTATGTATTCCTCACGACTTAAGGAAAATAGATACTTGTTTATTTTGAGAAATCGTTTTGCTAAACTATATAAATTTAGTTTCATCACAATTAAAGGCCAAATTTCTTTACATCGTGTCAAATGGCAAACGAAAGAATATCATAAATTATTTCATTTCTACGTCAAAAATTCATTTCATACCTCTGTGTATGTGCAAAGAGGTTAACGACTAAAAAAATCGGTCCTTTCATTAAAAAAAATTAAATCTAAAACGTATATGCAGCTTGAGAACCTATTAATAATTCATTAGTTTTTTTAAAATGTAACAATCAATATCAAACAAAACGTAACAATCAAAATCATATGTTATGTACTTGTCAAACGTAATATTTGATATTTTTTTGTATGAAGCCCTATCACACTTATATTCACTATATTTAATCATTATTGAGGATTTTTTTTATCGCGAATTTATATGAATTTAGAAATTACACAGAAAACCAAAAAATCCATAATTTTTCAATTTGCCTTGTGAATTTGACGTCCTGGCCACATGGAAAATTAAGGCGTGGTGACAATTTTCTGTTAAGAAAATATTTGAGACAAATGCGATCCCGCTTCTCTTATTACAAGTAATGAAAAGAAAAAAATAAATATGTGCCACTCATTATGATTTTCATTAGATATTGTACGATTATTTATATACTATATGTTTCCGAGTATTGAATATAGATTTCGTTATTTTAATTAAATTTTCAATTACATTGTTCATTTAAACGAAAAATATGAGAATAAAAAATAAATAAATTTGAAATGAAAAATAATATTTAATTACATATTAAATTGGATTATCCTTTTCATTTGAATGGCCACAGCGTATTCTCATCAAAAATTTATTTAAGTTCATGGAAATTGAAGAAAGACTGTAGAATTTATCAACAGTATATAGTAGCGGTACTGTTATTGAGTTTGGATGATATAAGTCTAATGATAAACTAGAAATAAAGTCTCTAAAATTTTACTAGTCTAAGAGTAGAACAAATCGATTCTTTCTTGATTTGAAATCAGGACAAATTGATGGAACTGGTATGTGGTGATAGTAACTTTTCACCGATGAGGAGTAAACTTATCGAGTGTGGTCTCGTTTTATTTGTAATGAGGTAAGCATTGAAATAACAAAGTAAATATATGGGCAAGCGTATACTGATATATATGAATAGACATAAAGCTACTAGAATGTTAGTAGTGCTATAATAGTATGTGAAAGTATATATTGGCTTGAAGCACTGTCCACTGTGAAGTCAAAAGAGCGAAAATAAGTTATATATACGTATGTATACAGACATGTATAGAGATTTATATATATAAATATATATATATATATATATATATAAATATATATATATACATATATATATATATATATATATATATATATATATATATATATATATGTATATATATATATATATAAATATATATGTATATACATATATATATATATATATATATATATATATATATAGAGGTATATCAAATGCTTTAAACGCTTGTTCGGATGTGATAAATCAGATATTATTGACATTGTATTATTTTAAGTTCATGGAATACTGGGTAGCAAAGAATACTATAGGCACCTAAAACATAAAAGTGAACCATTCCTCAAAATAATGTAACCAACTTCAACTTACCACCGAATAAAAAGTACACTGAAATATAAAAAGTTAGGAAATTACGAGTTCTCAGTTGGAACTTTTGCGGCATACTATCGTTGCCGAATATAAATAAAAATGCTACTTTTAAAAATTTTTGGATTCGATGCCAAGTAAAATGTAGTGTCGTCGGTGTGAATTTTATAGGGGAGAGAAGCGTCGTTAATGTCAGAGACAAGGAAAGCGTCGACTTGGCATCATTCCCAAAAATCTCTAGCAGTGGGAGTATTTTGCAACTTTATGTTATTAATTATGTGCAACTTTCAGTTAAAATTATGTCGAATAAAAATTGGACTGGATGAGAATTTTCGTAATCAGATTATTGAAAGTACCATACCGCACTATAGAGATGTGGCTCATGTAAGAATTCAGAGTGGTCAAATTATTTCGTTACTTAACTTTTCCTGATTTTGAATTAAATAATTTATATTTCGGCATGTTTAATAACATCTCATATATTCATTCGAAGTCCATGAGACTGTAATCCTAGAATTGCAGATTATCACCTAAATAACAGAGAGAGTACTAAATATATTGTGAAGAAAAAATATTTTTTTCTACGATAGAGTTTAAAACTCTGCTTAAATTACTTTAGAAGAAGTTATTTGTACCGCAAACAGAAATTTATAGGTTTAAAACCTTTGATGTATAATAGAACATATTTGGCGTTAATTTGGTAGAAATTCAATTTACATTTTTCTTAGCTAAAATGAGAGTAAGTGATGTAGTATTATTTCTACTTTATAAAGAATTTAATTCTTGACAACGACCTAGATTTCGTTGTATGACATTCAGGTGAGCAATTTGTAAAGATTAATCTTTACAAATTATCTACCTGAAGATGTTTTAATACAGCGAAACCTTCCATCATACAGCTAAGTTCCTTTAATATAGGCTAAATACTAATCTTCGCATATTACAAGTATAAATATACCACAAAATTTACCAACAAAATCTGACTTCTTGGTTACGGAACGTTATATTTACGTCATACTTATCGGTATTATTGTTAATTTAAATATTTACTTAAAACTGATTTACGTAAAAATTTAAAACTATAACTTTATTTTTACTACTTTTTATCTAGTATTACTCAAATGTTTGAATTCATGATCACTAATCTTCATGATCAAAATCTATTGTGACACTTCGATCTCTTTGATCAAAATCACTGTAATACATTATCAAAATCTACTGCTAATTTTCATGATCAAAATCTATTATAATACTTCGTTATTTATATTCTTTTCAGTTCCATTTTTTCATCCCATCATGTAGAAATAATTAATTGGGTAATAAAACGGTTTTTGTGACTTTTTACAGTCCTTCCTTTTTTACAGTCCTAACATTTACTCTCCCCGATACCTCCTAGGTAAATATATGTTTTTGGAAGGATGAAATTAAGTATCATTGTTCCTTCAGCGTTTTTGTTACATTTCACTTCAAAGTAAGATTGAAACTGCCATAAAATCTGAGCTATAAACTGTATTTACGAGTATGTTTCCAAATATGCCACGATTAAAATATTTCTGCTTAAAATCTTCCTATATTTATAACTAGCTGTGCCCCACGGTTTCACTTGAAATTTGGAATATGAAAAGTTGTTAGCATTTTTCGCTCATATATTTCTCCTGGGTATGAACTATTACCATACTAAATTTCATCAAAATCCGTCTAGTAAAATTTGCGTCTTGACGAATAAATTAACATACAGACAGACAGGCAAAAATTGTAAAGACAGGTTTTTTGGTTCCTGTTATCTTTCTTTTTGCTCAATCAGTCACTTTATTTAAATATTTTCCACGCATAGAATTTTCTCTGTGAAAATTTTATAATATAAATAGTATAGATTACTTCAAGTGTAATTTAAGTTGAATTTGTTTGCAGGATTTCAGTGAGTTTATTTATTTTTATCAAATACAACATACAGTTTGAAGTTTATTATTTATTGTCCTTGGATATTATTGTTGTTAGCTATATAAAAAAATACTATTTATTTTTTTTCTTCGAAATAAACTTGAAACAAACTCAGTCACCCGTTTTACATAAAAAAATGCCTTTAATGATTCAATCTGTCAGTGATACTGAAACTGACTTCTCGATACTAACATTATGTACCTAGTTATTAAGTGTAACTAAATTTTTTTTATATTTTAATTCACTAGTAAATATCAGTTGAATTATAATTTACTTTACTTAAGTAAAATACACATGTTAATATAAATACATAAATATCGTTTTTTAAGCCTACGGTTTCTAAAACTCTAAAAACTATGCTGTGAAATTATGATATGTTTCAGGGGATAGAGTAAAAATAAAAAAGTTTTTTTATTTTTTAAATGTAAAATATATAAAAATTATAATGCAACATTAGGTTGTTGACATCTCACCTTTCCTTTTATCAATTTGTATTAATCCAGGGTTGATTTACACTTTTGGTACGGATGCCAACTTTCACCAATGTATAAAAAAGGTGTTATATGTATGTCTTGTGATTACGTGGCAAATGAATTTATTATTATAATAGAATTGTTGTTAATCATAAATACTTGCATTTAAAGTAATATTATTTTCATTGCATATTTAATTTATTTAGTGAAAACTAATGTTCCCTTTCAAATACTTTTAGGTTCTTTTTAAATATTTCATAAATTAATAATTTATCGCACAAGAAGAAAAAACCATAACTATTGATTTAACCGTTGGAATAACGCCAATACAACCACCAAATACCCGTGATATTTTCGTAGAAGGAGAATGAGGTATCGCCTAGCTAATGCATTCTTAATATAAAGCTATAATAGCACCGCGCATCTTGGATACACGCCTAATATTCAATCATAGCAGGATAGAATCTGATATCCCTTCTTAACCCTTCCGCTTTCAATTTGAAAATAAAGGTTCCGATAATGCAAACAAGTACCGTAAAATAGATACAGACCCGTATATTAAGGTAGGTCGTGAAACCCGTCAAATTTGCATGTGCACTAAACGCCTGCCTGGCTTTGGGTCGGTGCCCATTTGCATTAAACAGAGCAAAAAGGTTTGCATTTTTAATCATATTTGCGACACGTTATAATGGCGCGCTAGTTTTAATGTCGGACGTAAAAGAGTTACCGCATTCAAACCGCTTTGAAGAACGACCGGAACAAAAATCTCACCGTGATCGTCGTAGCCGGCCTGTGCTTTATTACTCTTTCGGTTCTATTTTATTTTATTTATTTTGCGTTATCCACGTATCATGGGAAGTATTTGTTAGCTTTTGTGTTGCGTGTTATGCTTTCGAGTTACTTTGTTATTTATATGGCGGGCGGACACGTGAATGCTTTCTCTTTAGAGTTTCCGGGTTGATGTTGGAGATTTTTAATAAAACACGTATTAATGGAACATGAATCTTGATTTTCTGGGGTTTCAAATGATTTACTGAGTTTTTATTTTAATTTATAATTTTTTTATTAATTAACCAAATTATTACCCGTACTTAGGTTTATATTTTTACATTTGTATAAATGTCCACATTGCCTTTCTGGCATGGTCATATTGAACATATTTACAGGTATATAAAAAGTGAAAATGTTGTCTATTGAGACTCAATTTCCAGTCATTTAAACAATATCTCTGTGTACTCTTGTCCCTCTAACGTGTAGGAAATACTTGATCGTATATTTTGTTGTTTGTTAAAGTAGTATAGGGTAAAACGCTACAATACGCCCCACTTTTACGGGATTCTCAATAAAATGCCCTCTAAACTTTTATCTATCATATATTTATCATAAATGCAACAATTTATTTTTGGTATTTAAACTACAAAATGGCACTTGAATTTGGTTACATTTTTTATTACACTAGTTACAAAAAATATTTTTTTCAAACCTTCGGTGGGGCGTTTTGTAGCACTATGTGTTGATAATATGCCTCACGGCTGTTACAAACTGCCCCATTATAATATTATTACAAAAATAAAACAAACTTAAGAGAATTAAAATAAAAACTCAACAATCAGTCTTAGAAATTACTTCGAGATCAATTTAAAATCACCACAAACAGTTTTACGTGGCATTTACTGAATAACATTTAATTATTTTTCTTTGTTTTCTTAATCTTATTGATAGCTTCCCGTTTAACTTTTTTTCCACAAACATTGCACAGAGGATTGTACATGGTACAAAACTCATGCATCCAAGATGAACATGACAAACACTTTATCCAATCCTCTTTAGAAGTCGTGGAATAATAATTTTCTCTCTTCTTCATCAGAAATATCTTCGTTCGAGGAGCTTTTGTAACTTTGTTCATCAATATCGCTTTCTGATGATTAAGAGACAACGGTCACTTTCTTTTTTTTTTATTTCCCTTGTCGTCTTTCCTGTGTTACTTTCTTTTTTTCACATATCTTCAGTTTCTTCGTCACTGCATCCTTCTTACACTTTTCTTTAGCTTTTATTTTTTGTATATTCTCTGGGGACGTCAACACTATAGCCTTTTGTTTTCTTTTCAAAGTCATTGCTAGTAATTTAGGTATGGGATGAACTTTAGTCAAAACTTTTGTAGGCGTTTCTTCTGCAGATGCTGAGGGTAAATCTGGACATTTTTGGGGTGTTTTATGAAATGCAGTAAAATTATACCGTTCAACATTTTCTGTAACCATTTCTTCTTCATTGTTTCCAGATTCATTTTCTGTTACTTCCACTTCCGAAATTGTTGGTTCCATTTCAGCTGGAAGATTATTGATGTTTTGTATCCCTCAAAAGCCTTCGCCAAGTTCATTAACACTATTATCATTTCTTTGCTCATCATATACAAGATCTTCTTCTCGCAACGCGTCCGAGAGTGCAAAATAGTGCTCTGGTATGTCGTTTGGATCATATGGGTAGATCCCACAAGACTTTAAAGCAGCGATTCCATTAGATACACTGGCAGCCTTTCCCTAGGCCTTACCAATAAGTTTGGACACATCGTAGCGAGTAAGTCTTTTATCTTTATTCATGATCATCCAAGATTTTGCTTCCTGAGCAAAATAAATCTTCAAAGGTCTCAAAAAATGCCCTATCCAGTGGTTGAAGTGCATGAGTCGTGTGACTTGGTAAGCATAATAATGTAACATCATTCTCTTTAGCTACTTCTAACAAGCGAATATTGTTGCAGTGTGAACTGTGAACATCCATTATCAATAGGGATTTTCCCGGACCTTTTTTTTTGTAAGAATATCTCCTCGAACCATTTCATGAAGAGTTCCGAATTTATATATGAGGACTCCTTATTCATATATACTTGCGAACATAGTGGTAGTCCTTCAGAAAACTGAGGCTTGCTGTAGGTACCCTTATAAATTAATACCGGTGGCATAAAGATACCTTGAGCATTGCAGCAAGCTATGATTGTCACATTCTCTCCCTTTTCGCAACTAGTCAAAGTGTAAACATCTTTAGCTCCTTTGCTATAACTTTACCAGGTTTATTATTTATTTGGATGCCAGTCTCATCCATGTTGAATATTTGGCCCGGATGTTCACCCAAGTCGTTTTCTTCATATATCTAAGCCCGCAGTGTAAAAAAATGTTGGACATCCTCTTGATTTACACCATAAGCCCTAGCAAGTGAGAGACCTTCAGATTTTCGCTGACTTAACTCAGGGTTACGTTTCAAGAACCAGTTGAACCAAACGTTACCTGCTTGATGAGTGTCGTTCGAGAATGGGTTTTTATGTTAAGCGTTTGAGCTAACTGGTATGCCATTTCTTTGACATCCTTTCGGTCAGGTGCAAAGCCAACTTTTTCAAGTTTTTTAATATGAGCTACTAGTTTTTTCTCGTGTTCTTGAGTGGCATTTTAAGTTTTCCTGTTACAAGATGTCTGAGCGTTCTAGATGGGATATTGTAAACCCTAGAAGCTTCATTAATTCCCATCTTCTTGTTACGCACTTTTTGCATAGCTTCATTTAAATCCGTATCAGACCAAGAAGCCCGTAGAATTTTTCTTCGATAGTTACGGGACATCTGTAAAAATAAAAAGTATTTTTTTAATAAATAATTTGATTGGGTGATGGGGCGTATTGTAGCATAATGAACGAGGCGTTTTGTAAATTTATGTTTACAAAACGCCCCAGTCGCAAGATCGACGCCGTTGCGAGTAATTCACTACAAGGAATACGTTAAATAATAGGTAAATTAAAGCTGTACACACATTTCCAAACAAAAACTGTATTAAAAAAATACTGTACAATGTAAGTAAATTTGTATGGTACTCACCGCAAATTGTTCCAAAGCAATTGGTGAAGATTTTGATGTTTTTTTCTAAATAAGTCACATAACCATACCTAACCGGCAGCACTGATGGCGGGCGACTGGCGCGGCGCCGTGCGTGTCGCTACTTGTTTGATATCTGTATTTGTGTGCGTGTACGCGTAGTCGGGCGTATTGTCAACTGGAGCGTATTGTAGTGTTTTACCATATATCATATATTCTTGGAAATATTTCAATTGACACGTCACAATATATTGTTTGTTCTACTTCAAGCCATCTCTCATTTTCTTTATTGCCTACTTCCGCGGTGTGAAACTCTATTTATAACTGTAGTAAGAATCTATGTAAAAATTAAACGGAAAGTGGAATTGAAATTAAAATTGGAATTGAATTTGAAGTTGGAATTTAAGTAGATATTGAAGTTGAAGCTGAAATTAAATTTTAAGCTGAACTTGAAGGTTAAATTGAAAGTGAAGGTAAACCTGAAGGTGGAGGTAAAGCTAAAGTGTGTCTTTTGAGAGTCACCTCTTGAATATTTTGCCGAAAAATTAGGCTAAAGGAGATTTTTACAATTTATTTACAGATTTCATGAAGCTCTATGCACAGAAATACGCGTTTTAAGTATTACTGTTATTTATTAAGTTTTATATGATATGAAAAAATAAATAAAGTATACAACTGTATGGAAATTAACATACAATACATATAAATCATACAAGTTTTTAGATTGTAGCGAAATGGTTGACTTTTACCAAGGCTTTTGCACATACGCAAGAGCATATTTGTCTTAGTACGGAACGTGTGTATACCCCTTTATTAGATTGGGTGTATAATATGTTAATACGTCAAGGTTTTCTCTTCCTGCGTGTGTCAATAATTTGTTTATTTGTTCATTCTTAAACTGAATACTGAGTATTTTTGTGTCCATTTTTTTCTTTTAACCATCTCGAACTTCTTTTAATTGAATACAAATTTATATGATTTCATGTATTATCGATATACATGACAATTTTAATAATACATCAGAATTTTACTAAAATCCTCTTATACTATTATGACTTATTTTATACTATATTTTTCGGATTCAGTAATAAAGAACTCATACTTATATGTTTGTGTGATTGTTTGTCAAATCAATGTAATATAATAGTACACGAAAAACAACCTCTTGATGAAACCAATGACAAAAATTTAATAATTTAAATAACACAGTTTCAAATATAGTTTAACTGTTATTAAACGTTTTATAATTTTGTCAAGTTTATCCATCCACGTTCTTGCATCACAGTTGCAATGTATTATTTTGATTACCTTACATAAGCATTAAAAAGAGACAAACAATTATGGAACTTCGTAGGTATGCCCCCCAACTGTTTTTAGTTTATAAGAAACTGACAATGATAAAATGCAATAAATAGAGAATATTAGCCATATTTCTTAGGTTACAGAAGGCATTTTATTTTATAATCGTTATTTTTATTTTTAAAGAATTTCCGTTCACTTCGAAGTGGTTCAGGCGAGTATATCAGCGCGTGAGCCCTAACATACTATGGATACGACATATTATCAGCGCTTAAGCGCTAATATAGATCTGGTGACACGATGTTTACTTGGTGCTGTTTTCCGCTCATTATAATTAACAGACGTTAATGTTACCGGCTCGCTATATACGTTTACTATTCTCGTCCACTACTAGTAATTTCGGAAATACGGAAAAGATGTTTCCCCGGCGGAACACATAAAATATTGTTTAAAAACACGGGACCATCCTGTAAATACTCCTGGGAACTCTACCTTTTAGTGGACTAAAATGCATTGTACTGATATTTAAAAGGTAATATCTGTCTATGTGTTTGTTTGTAATACAATTACATCGAAATGAATTTCATTATGATGACCGATGTTAGTTGAATCTTACATTTTATTAAAATAATACTATGTATTATTATACCTCGTGAAATTAATAAACTGGTATTAGTAATGCTGTCACTCGGGTATCTGGGTATTAGGTTCGTTTTTCACAAAAACCGCTTGATGTAGAAACTTTAAATTTGTGCACAATAATTAAGCATGTTAGCTGGCATATATTTCAGAAGATAATACTCAAAGATATCGACGAGAAAACCTTATGAGGGAAAATAAAATATTTGGAAAAAGAATTACTCCATACATAGTGTAGGATAATTTTTGAAGGAGCTAGTTATAAACATCTGTGTATTATGTATTATATCTTAAGATAAGTAACAGTAAGGGACTATATATATATATATATATATATATATATATATATATAGATATATATATATATATATATATAGATATATATATATATATATATATATATATATATATATATTATAAAATTCATTTGTCGTAACGGAGCCGATACAAAATCACTCGGATGTCCGCGTATTACAATAGTTTTTTTCGAAAATTGCTTTACCTAGAAACTTAAATTTTGACACAATAATGAAACATATTAAGTGGCATAAATTTCAGGAGATAATACTCGAAAAAAAACAATGCTGTAAAAATACAAAAAATACTCACCTAAAATTTTTATGAGGTCAAATAACGTATTCGGAAATGAACTACTCCATATGTGTGATATAAACTTTAAACGAGTTAGTTGTGGACATCTTAAAATTATCCGTAATTTTATGTATTATATCTTAAGCCTGTAAAACAAGAAATGTCTATATATTTACGTTGTAAATATTTAGTATTTGTAAGCAATTTAGTTGGAATACTAGGTAAATTTAATTATTAATAAATTACTAATTAATAATAATAAATTATACTTACAAGTATTAATAATAAATAACTCGTAAGCTCATTTTATGTTGTAATGGTCAGCGGGAAGCTGTGGTCATTTATGTTTTCCATATAAATAAATAAAATTGATAGATCTATGTTTTGCAATTTTGGCTTCTAAATTCTTGTTTTTATATTCTATTACAATAAATAGTATAAGTAAGTGTAATTATTGATAAATCAATGATATCATAATATGTATTTATTATAAGTAATTTTATAAATAAATACGGTAATCAAAACAAAGCTCCTGGCATGTTTTGAATATTGTTTTAGATAATAAATCAAAAGTTTGGCAAATTTTAAAATAAGTATAATTGACAGGTGCACAATTATTATCGATTGGATACTTTTCAAATAAAAACATTCTAAAATAAAAAAATCGTCTACGAATACTCGGAGGTTGTCCTTATCAATAATGTTTTTGTACACGCAAAGCTTTACTTAACAACCTGAATGGAACTTGAACGAAAGAAAAAATTATACACAAATGTTTTTAGTTATCTAGTGGGAATGTTTCTCAAGTATACCATGAGAGCTTTCTAATTAAACTGCCAAAGTCCGGTTTAAAAGTCTGAAATATTCTTCAATGAACCAATAGTTCTACCGCATAATATAATTTTGATAATGGCTATTATGCAGTAGTACTAATATTGCTCTCTTCAATATACGGACTATTGAATAATATTCAATATCTTTACATCGCGATATCTTTACATTACTGAATTCGTCATATTTTATCTTTTTGCTATTTTTCAAAAAGGGTCAAATAAAGTTTTTTTTTTATATTTAAAGGTTTCTTTCTCTATATAACATATTTTTTAATCCTAAACCTATGATTACTTTACATAATGAAATAAAATATATAGGCATAATCAAATAAAGACATTTTCTAAGTTTATAGCTACGAAATATTGGCCTTTTCTATAATTGCTATAACTGTCATAATTGAAAATGCTGAAATAAATTACATTGCTAAAATAGACTAAAATAGAAAATTTGAGTATTGCTAAAATAGAAAAGTAACTCATGCTTAAAATGTTTAATGAGTACGTTCTTTTTAAATATGTCCTTTTAAGCAGAATTATATCATGAAAAAATCACAAATCTTTTTTGCATTATTATTTTTATTTAAAAAAAATATTTTTTATTTCTTTAAATGTGATTCATGCTTCCACTCTTTCCTAGTTAATTTAACTTGCTTCAATTTGCACTATATTATAATTATGTTTAGGTTACCATTATTGACGTTTAACTAACGGTGAAAAAATATCTTTCGAATAAAGGCTCATCAAATAAATTCAGTTCTAGCTGTTCCCTACGGTTTCACTAGCATAAAATTAAGATTTTGCTGTTGAAACTATTATTGCTATCATTATCCTTATTATTAAGAAAACGCTAATAGCAAGACCAGTATTCACAAAGTTAAGTTATTTTTAATCTGTAATACTTATAAACAGTATCCCATATATTGCTAAAGAGTATAAAATATTACCATACAAAATTTCATCAAAGTCCTTCCTGTAGATTTCGCGTGAGAAAAGAACAAATTAATATACAGAAAAACTGACAGACGAAAATTCTAAAAACTTGTTTTCCTACTTCTATTATTATTCTATACGTTAAATGAATAACTATTTTTAAAATATGTAGAATTCACACTCTTAAATTTCTATTATATGTATATATTATTTTAACAACTATCCGTGCCCCACGGTTTCACTTGCGTGACGTTTGAAATAAGGAACATTAATAGATTAACTATTATCATACCAAATTTTATCAAAATTCGTCTGGTAGATTTTGGGCGATTGATGGACAAATTAACTTAGACAGATAGGCCGACTAAAATTATAAACAAAAGTTTTTTTGGTTTCTATTATCATTCTTTACGCAAAAATTAATCACTCCATCTAGAGAATGCAGCCTGTTACACTTTCATTATATGAGTAGATTATATTTAAATAAATATGAATATTGTAAAAGTAATTATGAAGATTTTATTAAAATAAACCAACATTGATATTATATCTGTCATTCCAAAATTTACATTTCATTTACAAACAATAAAACACTTCTCAATATACTCTTACACTCTAGTTAAATGGATAAAAGTGTGGTAATTTTATACGATAAAGAGGAAAAATGTATTAAAAAGACAAGCTTTCAGGTCCAAACTTACGCTTTCTGCATTAATTAATCTATTAAAAGCGCAGGAGAACGGAGAGCGAAAATTTATGTATAAAAAATTTATATTTCTTCATAACATAACAAGGGTAAAATATTCAATTTACATCGTAACAAGATGAGGAAAATATGAGTACATTGCGTATTCAGAAAGTTTGGCGGGAGAAAATAAAATCAATTACATTTCTTTTCAAACCGTGAGCTAAGGACTCCGGTGGGAAAGTTTAGCTTAAGTCTATGCAACTTTTATACACTTTTCAACAATTTTAAAGGTGAAACTTCATATGTATTTTTTTAACATAAAAACGGAAATTCAATATCGTTTTTCGTACTTTTTGGATATATCCTAACAAATAAATTATGGATTGTTTGCAATTTTGGTAAATTTATTGAGTTTCGTTTTTGCGTGCCATGAACAACCTTCGGCAACCAGCAAATTTGCGCTTTTAATACATTTTTAGATGTTGGGAATTGTACTCACGTTACTGGGAATGTTTTTATTATTGTTACTCAGAATGTTACTTTAACGCTTGTTTAATGTAATCCTGGGTTCTTTTCTTTAAGAAAGCGAAATTAATAGCGATATATTTGTTACGAATTCCTTATATCATTAAAATACTTGAAGTGGCTGGAGTATATAATATATAGGAATGGGATAAAAAGAAATGAAAATATTTAGTCATTTTTTAGTTTAAGCGCTTGTGTCAATTTACTTTACACGGATGGAAATTCGATGCCCGTGTATATATCAGTACTATCCCATTATTAATATAAGATAACAATAACATTGAACACGATACAGATATTTAATGTTATTTTATCTACAAGAAGATGAAAATATCGACAAGAAAAGTACACCGGTCATAAAAAATACACACGTTTTCTAGTAAATTCAAATATTTAGTTATTATATTGAAACATCGTAGGTTACCCCATTACCAGCAAAATATTTTTTAATTCCTTTTCGCCTATAGGAAATTACTAGGAAAATATTTGAAATAATTTCAAATAAAATTTGTGGAATGACGGTTGTTTTACGAATTTATATATATATATATATATATATATATATATATATATATATATATATACACACACACATAATCCTATATTTAGATAAAAATAATAAAATCTGTCAAATACGAGTAGAAATTATTTTACGAAGATTCTGTGCGAATTTAGATACATATAAATATTTGAGATTGCATACACGTAATACGCGGCGTAATATATATATTTGCTTTGCCGAATTTCTAATTTCTATGCCAAGTGGTTGCTGAGAAAAACGGTTTAAATAAACTGAAGTAATTCACATATCTGGTGAATGATCTGTTTTTCGGTTTACCTTAGCCGTTTTTCAGCTAAGGGTTCGTTCTTTTCTTTTGAGATACGGGACCCTAAATACGTATACGGACTTAAATAACACAATGCGTCATTGTTTCAAGTCAATTGTTTAAATTTTTACAATGTTAGAGAACGTTACAAAATCCATCAAAGTTACAAAGTCATTCCATCATCTCATGGCAGTTACAATGCAACATATATTCCTCATTGCTCATCAATTTGTTTGTGTATCCACCGAATAGTGGAATCGGTAACCATATTGCGACCTGTGTTATAGGTGTCATATATGTCACGACAAGTGTATATACCGTGTGACATATGAAATGCATTGCATTAAATTTGTAATTTGAATACCTTGACAAGATAATAGGGCTGCGTCCATTAAAATTGTTTACCTAGACTCTGGCAAACTAATAGTGGGCTAAAAGACAAATTGGTTTAAGCGACATTTGGAAATTTTTATTGCAATTGATATAAAGTTTCCGTTTTCAAAAAAGAAAAATCATTCAAA
The DNA here is from genome assembly GCA_039881145.1 of Druceiella hillmani. Lineage (NCBI taxonomy): Eukaryota > Metazoa > Arthropoda > Insecta > Lepidoptera > Hepialidae > Druceiella > Druceiella hillmani. Next base: position 13,534,893 of record JAYKKI010000025.1, on the reverse strand, counting down.
TTAAAATAGGCATTTAAATTAGAAGGTATTATTAACGAAATCCACCATGAAATTAAAAAAAGAAAACAATCGGAAAAATAACCACACAATCTGTAATATTAAAATCAATTTTTTAATACACTTTCAAACATAAAGACTTAGATTATTTCATACGGAGAAAAATAGCTACATTTGTCTTAAGAATACTTTCGCCTAAAATAAAATAAAATCATAATTGTACTCAATATCACAAAAATCATTGCATTGTCGTAAACTAAACCACAAAAACTGTAAACCATTTGATTTGTTTTGATGAAATTACTATGGAAGGTAGCTGGTGACAATGGTAGCTGGTGGCTGGACAATAATTGTTTCAAGAGCTGGATATGCCTTGCAAGTGTATTTAAGAGAAATAAAAAATGCACGTTTTTGTTAAAATTTCATTGGAATACTAAATAGATATCAAGCTAAAATAATTAGAGTAGAGGTTATTTTCACCTCAAAAAAAATAAATACTTAGCAAGTATTAAGAGCAAAAGTACTTCCCTTAAAGTGTTATTATAAAAAATATGAAACTCTAATAATTTTACTGACAAATTGTCACTATCGACTCGATCCTGTGCCTTGTTTAAAACTATATTAGCCATATTTACCTGTTGCCATCAAAAGATTATTAGCAGAAAATTTAAGATAATAAAATGATTAGTGAACTAAATTTAGTGACAATGAAGAATTATATATTATATGATAATCACATGTATATAAAGACAATTAGACTGCTTAAACAAGTTTGAACGTGACACAATATAGAGTGTGGAATGCAAAAAGTACTGCGGATAAAAAGGTATACTACTGCTTAAGGATAACTGCTGCAATAAAACTAAAAAGCTATCGAGACAATTATACACAGAAAGTGAGTGAAAAAATATCTTATTTTGAACCATATATAATAGATTCAGAAAATAATAGATTAAGTTCTATTTAATATCGGAATCTGATTCTTAAGTTATAGAAGTAAATCTAACTTATTTTAACAAGCATTTATTAATGAGCTTCAAATTAAATTATAATTATTCAGGCAGTAAGTCTGTCGGTTTAAAAATGATAAACGGAAATTGTTGAGACTATTACTGTAGAATAAAAACTAGTACTATCATATTACTACAACAATTCAGGATAATGTTTAACAAAAAACTTAAGAATTTTATAGAATACTACATAAGACTTAACGATTATACGAATTGTGTTGGACAAAAAATTACCCCTTTTCTGATAGACATTTCACCAAAATAAAGATGTGTTTTAAATATATAAAGACACTGGTAAATCCTGGCTAAGCCGTAGGGTTATTTCGAAACTAGTTAAAATTTCCTTATATGGTAAGGCTGTTTCACATACGAAATCCTGAGGTTTGGCGGAAAAAATAAAGCGGATTAAAGAAAGCGTAAATGACCTTAATTCTGGCAAATATTTTCTTCAAAGTGGAGCTACTTAACATTTACTAATATACCTCTTCAAAAAATTGGAAGATTTGTATGTCGTTATATCGTACAAACTTTTTAGCGTGGCAATAACGATAGTAAAATTAAATACGGGTTTTCCAAAAACCAGTTTGCAGGGACAATATTCAAATTTTTATTTTTGCTTTATTAAACAATTTTGAAGTGTTTTAAAATTAAAATTTAACTTACATTTTTCTGTCAAACACACGTAAAGTTTAAATAGATGGGCAAGTTGCCCTTGTAGAAAATTTAATTTTTTTTAATGTGAATGTATTCTTTACAACATATTGCCAATAGGTACTTGTTTATTTTTGAAAATCATTTTCTGAATTAAGTAAATTTCGTTTCAACATTATTAACAGACAAGTTTTCTTATACCATATCAAATGACAAACAAAAGTATAGAAAAAAAATATTTTTATGGTAAAAATTCACTTCACGCCTCTTTATGTGTATTTCCAAAGAGGTTAAGTACGTCCAAAACTTGTCCTTTTCTTGGAATATGAAATTTAATATGAAATGTATATGCGGCTTGGGTATATATTAATAACACAGATCTACAATGCTTTTCCCCATTCAGATTTGATGAGTGATTTTAATGGATTTTGGGGTGCTGATTACAGGAAAAATGCTAAAAAATTTCTATAACGTTAGGATTTTAATTTATTTAGCATAGTTTTTTTTGACAAAATTACATGGGCCTACCTAGTCAAGAACTTATATTTTATTTTCATTGTTTCTTATTGAACAAACAAGATACGGAATGGTTATAGTAGACAACAATGAATAAATAAATAAATAAAATAAGTAAAGTAAGGAAATTGTCATAAATGGTTAAACATAACGTAATTAACTAAACGACACACCTTTATAATTGGATAAAAAGGTGGATTTTTAGGTTATTTGCTGAAGACTTATTTTGCTGAAGGATTTAACCATTCTAACTGAAATCTTTAGACAGTGGTTAAGGAGCGTAGAATAATAGAGATAGAGCACAACACTAGATGAAGAAAGAGTGGCCACGAAGATCTGAACCAAACCATGGATGAAACCAAAAAAGTTGTGAGTTTAAATGTATGCCCCCTGAAAGGAAGTTTTACTACACCCTTTACACATAAAACTGGGAATGATGAAACAATTTGTGAAGGCTCTAATAAATAAAGAAGAGGTTTTGGACATCTACACCAAATTTTTTATCTCTATCTGAAGCTAAAGTGAAAGAAGGTATCTTTGGTTCGGACATAAGAAAATTTGTAAAAGACATAATTTCGGTGAAAAGTTAAGTGAAACTTAATTAGAAGCCTGGAAATCTTTTAACAAAGTAGTGAACCATTTCCTATGAAAAGATAAAAATTCAAATTATGAGGAAATTTTGAAGAAAATGACTAAAACCTCTTCCTTAATTAGCACTTGGACTACGTTCCTGATAACTTGGAAGCTGTAAGTAAAGAGGAAGGCAAAGGATTTCATCAAGGTTTGAAACAAATAGAAACCAAAATCGAATCGAAATCGAAAATCTCACAATCGGAGCTTCGGTGAAAAAAAAACAAGATGCCACTAAATATTTAATATTTAATTGTAATTTATTTATTAACTTTATTTAAATGTATTAATAATGTTTTAAAGTCATTTAATTAATTTTTTATTACAATATAAATTGTTTACCTAGTAAAAGTGCCTTTTTTGTGATTTAATATATAGGGTTTTTCCAAAAAAATTGAGGATGATGGGGAAAATCTGATTATATATTCGTCAAAATACCTTATGGTCAACTATCAAACCCAAAAAGGAAAAATAAAAGTTAAAATTTGCATACCTGTGTAATTCGATAGTGTTTTAACCAGAAATGATTAAATAAATGTAATACATATTTTTAAGTAAATAACGAGAATGTTTCAAGTCGTAACAATCGACGTCGTATGTTATGTACTTATTAAATATAATATCTAAGAATTTTCTGTATGAAGCGCTGTCACACATATATTCGCTAAATTTAATAATTTTTGAGGATATTTTTTTTAATACCCAATTTATATAAATATATAAACACACATAAAATATAAAATCCCACAAAGTTTTTAATTTACGTTGTCCATTCAGCGTCCTAGTCACAAGGTAAAGTAAGGCTTTATGACAGTTGCTATTTAAAAAAACATGTAAAACAAATGCCTACGCCATTGAAGACCTTTGATTAATATCCCTTTACTTCATTAATTTAATATATATTAAAGTTAGTGGCTAAGAAACAGAGTGATTACTTTCTAAAAAATTCAATATAGCTATAATGGTAACTTTTCTTTCAATTCAGTTGATATTAATATTATTTGCAGTTTTGAATATAAGAATATTATTTTCAATCATTCCTATTATATACCGCCGAATTATTTCAAATAAGTTGCGTTGATCTACCCGTCTTCGCGCTACTTGACTTTAAGTTGCGATTCCCAATTTCGAGTGGCATAGTGGATTGCTCACCGATGACTGATATGTAAATTTAACAACGAATACGAATAAATTAGACGATCTATCATTAAAAGAAGAAGAGAAAATGCTATTAAGATATTTAATTAGAAAACGCGGTATTATGATGGGTCCATTAGCTAAATTTAAAGAATAGGTAGGTTTCAACTATACAATATAAATACCTCAAGATTATCGAAGTAAAAATTTTTCGAACTTACGAAAAAAATGCTATTTTAGAAATAGTGTACGGAGAATTTCATTCGATTTAATCTTAGATTGACACCTTCGATTCTAATATTGACGAACAAGTTTTGCAACGAAAGTCCATTGAAACGCTTTTAATTAATTTATTATCTTTTGCTCAAGATATTGTTAAAACTTCTCCCTATAATATTCTTAAAAACTATCACGTATCTCTTGAAATCCCATGTTCGAAAAATTTAGAAACTAACAACCGTTTACCTGAAATTAAATTACTTCAATTTGATGATAATTATCTTATATGATTGGAACGGAACACATTTAATCCATTAATTAATTCGCAATCGTCAAAGTCAGCAATAAATAAATTTCATTCTTTAAGATCTTCATTGGAGATTGAAATAATTATTACTCCTTTGTTTTATTGTAGATCATATTACAAAATGTTTGTTCTCTTTAAGTTTACTGGGTCAACCTACCGAAAAATAGGATACATTATTAATATCCATGGTTTCGACTAAATTAGATATTGTAACCTTTTTCAAGTGGTAAGAAATTAAATAAGACATAAAAGTATATCTTTCATTAAATGATTTCACAATATTTTTACGTAATCGCTCAGATATGTTTGAAACGTTGCACTTTAGTAAGCATAATATTCAAGCAAAGCAATCATTAAAATGTTTTGCAATATCATCAAGTGACAATAAATTCCCTCGCAACAAACCTGTTTGTCGATATTGTAAGGAAAGTCATAAAATGTTTGATTATTCTAAATTTAAAGCTTTGAACCTTGAAAAAAGAAATAGTGATGTTTCTAAATTAAATTTACGTTTGAATTGTCTTTGCAAAGTGCATAATATTTGTCATAATGTCTTCTCCTCGGATCTGGTCTAATTTATAAACATAGACATAACACATTATTACACTTAAACAATATGAAACTACGTGGTGTAGTATTATTTCTACTTTCTTCAAGTTCTTTACCACGATCTAGGTTTCGTTGTATTACAAGATCTTTAGGTGGGCTATTAGGAAAGAAAGATATCTTTCCTTACTGATAGCCCCCCTGAAGATGTGGTAAAAATATGAGTATAAACATTGTGGAAAAAGGGAGAAAGTAACAATTAATTAAACTTAGATTAATAATCATAATAATAATCTGATATTAAATATTTAAAAACTATTCGAATTTATGTAAATTCATTAAATTCAGTTCTTAAGCAAATTTTCATTAATAACTTATTGTGAATAAAAATATGTTAATGCTTAACTAAAGAGATCTTTATCACTTGATGAGGTTTACCATGCCTTGAAATCGGCCACTCTGCAAAGGCCATCCTCGTCTAGAAATAAGTTGATGGCCCGTTCCATTCTTTATTTAAGTGGAAGAGCGCTATCTTCCTTTCCAGGTCTACAACCCGGAGCAAAGGCTGCTGACGACACTCATTGCTGCGATGCTACAGTTCCGCGAGGTACTCGCTACTTCATATGAGCCAGAAATGTCGTCTTAATTCTTCAACGCACTCGTACCTGGTTGAATACTTAGGGCTTGGTACAGACGGGAGTGAAGTGAGAGGTCGACCAATTAAGAAGTACCCCTAAGTTAAGGGAGACAGGTCGAAGGGATTGGTCATTGAGGGAGTGACTAGACAGGAATTAATGACAGCCTCTACCTGCACTAACAATGTTTCAAATTCCTTATAGGTCAAAATAACATTGCCCATAATACATTTTAAATGATATTTTGTTGACTTTACATCCGCTTCCCATAAATTACTATTCGTAGGGGAATACGGGGAAATAAACGAAAAATGACTGCCTTCTTCTAAAGCGAAAGTGTTTATCGCTGATTCAAACGACTTGAGAATTTTACTCAATTCATTATTTGCTCCACAAAATTAGGTCTATTAACGCAATGAATAGTGTGAGATTTACCTCACCGTGATACGAATCTACGCAAACACAATACAAATGCATCTAAAGTGATATCACTGGTCAATTCCAAACGTATTGCCTTGTTTAAAAAACTTATGAATAAAGTAAGGGGACATTTTGATAATTTATTTAAAATAATTTATTTGCTCCATAAACTTATAGCGTAAACGCGTAAAAATGACGCATTGTTTTACTACTCTTTGCGCAAAAATGCAACCCTTCAAAGGCCAATATTTCTCACATATAGAGCTGAGGATCAATTGTGCACCGGCAGTCGTATGTGTTCATGTTCCATTCAAATGGTGCTCATCATAAGAAGGACTGGATGCCTTTTATTGTATTCAATATCTATGTTGATAAAAACCGCGGTTCTTGTCAATAAACGGTGACAACGTAATAACGACGAATTTGAATTCAATTATTTTTTGTGTTCAAGTGACCTTAATTAATTTGAAAAAAAGTCTCGTTGAACTACTTAATTGATTGTTACATGTTACTAGCATTGTTACTAGCAGCGGTATCGAGCGAAGGAGACGTAATAGGCCTTCTTCCCATTATGCTACTAGGGGCGGAGGATGTTCGCACCACCGTGAAGAAGGCCCGCCACGCAGGCGCGGACAACGATCAATCCAGCCAATCAAAGTACAGCGCGGCTTTAACGTATTGCATTTATTTTCTCTCGACTCACTGCACTTTCGGCAATATCTGCGTGGGTACGCCTCCACCTTTCAACATCTTCATATTTTGAACTTGAATTTATACAACAATTTATACTGTATATTTCAATTGTACATTCTACATTGAGTTTCATTATGTTCACATGAACCCCTATTTGGAGCAAACAACAGTCGCGGACATATTAATTAAATATATATAGGCTTGAAGCACTGACCACGGTGAAGTCAAAAGAGGAAATAAGATTGATATGTCCTCATATATACTTACATATATGCAGATTTACATGAATGTAATTAGGTTCATTAAATGCTACAAATATCTGTGCGCATTTCATAATGTTACTAACATTGAATTTATCCTAAGTTCATGAAGTACTGGGTAACGAAGAATTCCATAGCCACTAGAAACGGAAAAATATAACATTCTACAAAAAAATTAATCGACTTCAAATAAACACTGGAAAAGGGGCGCCCTAAGAAATATAAAATAATGAAAATACCAGCACTCAGTTGGAACTTTGCGGTGCCCTGTCGTTTCCAAACATAAATAAATTGGCCACTATTAGAAATTGTTGTATGCCATGGCAAGTGAAATGAAGCACTCATTTATGTGCGCCTGTTTAAACCATCATCAATAGTTTAAAAATGCATAGGCCACTACGAAACCTCCTTTATTCATTTTCCCATACACATTTGATCGCTTTTATTATTTGTATCATACATTTTTTAAGCTTTCTGTGTAGGGATTCTCACAAAATAAAATGAAATTGGAATTATGTATCTGATACCATGATATTTTGATAAAAATTTGGTAAGTAGATAAATTTAATATCTTGAAAAATTTAATTCGGTTTGATAAACAGACTCCATTATTCCTTTCGTAGTTTTTTAAATAGGCATGAAAAGTTTTATGTCCAAATTTATGCAATTAAATACGAATATTTGACTTTTAGTTTTATTTTCCTTAACTACTTCAAAAGGGAAAAAATAGCGAGCAGGAAGGATTTTTTACCGAATGAATATTATGCCTACCATCCAGCAAAATATCGAAATTGCTCATATCCTTAATTGAAATTGATCTGCAGTATTAAATTCTATGTCCTGGCAGAGCATCTACTTCAAAACAAGAATACTGTCATGAAACTTTTCAATTCATATTAATACCTTATTAAAATAAGTTATGGAATCTCAATATTATCGTCACATATTCAAAATAATCAAGCAATTATGGTTTGTTAAACTCTGATACGACAGGTTTTACATAAAGGCATAATAAACTGGACAAGAAATATTTGATATTCTAAAATCAAAAATAAAGTTAAACCAGCGGTTATCGCTCGGCAATGACAATCATAATCAATCGCTACTGGGTAAAAAATATCATATTATTGAAAAGATCGATCGGTAGAAATTAGGGTTTGCATTTTTTTTTAAACGATGTTATGAAATTAAGTCATGTGTTCAGGGGATGAAAAAATAATAACAAATTTTTGTTTTTTCCTAAAATTTATAAATGAAGTAAAGGAGAAAATACATTAAAATGCAATGCAATGTTAGTTTGTCAATTTAGCATATAGATTTTTTTTTAAATATAGGATATCAAATTTAGCACTATAGACTTGCTTACAATTACGACACTAATGCTAACATCTGGCCTAAAATATTGAAAGAGGGTAATATGCCTTGTTACGTAACATGGTCAGCTGATATCATCATTGTTTAATAAATGTTTGCTATTAGGTAAAATACCATAGTACTGAAAAATAGCAAAAGTAATCTTGTTTTTCATGAAACGATGTAAAAAATATCTAAATAATTTTAGACAGATAAGTCTTAAGTATGCAAATCTTAAGTATGCAAAATTGTCCAAAGTACTAACAAATAGATTACCTGCCAAGTTAGACTTCTACCAACCAAAAGAGCAAGCAGGTTTTAGGCACAGCTTAAGTATGTTTGCATACCATATCCAAACTATGATTATAGATATGCTTACTGAAAAACTTACAGGATATGAGTTTCTCCTATGACTAGCATATATAGACCACAAAAAGCATGTCAGTTGCTTTTTGGAAATACGTACAATACAATGGTCTCTTAGAAATGCGAGCATAGTTTAAATATATTGCAGTTTGATTGCCAATATCTATAAGCAGACTACTCTGAGAGTGTCTGTCATCACTATTTAGCAAACTCGTCACTACAACAACGCCAACAAAACCAACGAAAACAGCTGATATTTTCGTAGGATGGGAATAAAATACCGGATAGCAAATGCATTATTATTATAAAATGATAAAAGCCCCGTATATCTTGGACACCCGCCGAATATTCCATCATCGCGGGTTTGCATCCGATATAGCTTCTTAACCGTTTCAAATAAACGAAAAAAGGGTTCGCAGTTGCTTCGGATTATACCACAAATACCGTAAAATACATATATATTAAGCTAGGTCGTGCAATCCGCCAAAATGCGCGTACTAAATGTGCACTAAACGCCTGCCTGGCTTTGGCTTGATGCTCATTTGCATGAAGCAGAGCAAAAAGGTTGCATTTTTAATAATATTTGCGACACTTTATAATAGCGTGCTAGTTTTAATGTCGAACGTAAAAGGGTTACCGCATTCAAGCCGCTTTGAAGAACAACCGTGGGAAAATCTCACCCTGATCGTCGTAACCGGTCTGTGCTTCATTACTTTTTAGGTTCTTTTTTTTGCGTTTTGCATGTATCTGCGGAGTCTTCGTTGGCTTTTGAGCTTCGTGTTTTGCTTTCGTTTTACTTTCTTATTTATATGGCAAGTGCGCACGTGAGTGGGTTCTGTTTAGAGTTTCCGAGTTAAGGTTGGAGATTTTTAATAAAACATGTACGTGATTCTTCGTGCTCAATGGAACGTGATTCTTCGTGCTCTGGGGTTTAAAATATTTTGCAGAGTTCTTTTAAATTTGGTTATGTTTTATTGAATGTCCAAATTATTATCCGTTTTTATATTGAAATTTTTACATTGGTATAAATATCCGTATTGTTCATGTCTCAGAATTTTAAATTATATCGCTATTTGACATGTAATGCTATATGAAAAATATTCATAAATCATTATATACAAAGTTACAAACTTGTCTCTTCAAATTTAATTTATTATGCTAATCCAATAAATTCCTATAACGTAAGAATTTAAAAAATAACTACCTCGTGTACTGTGGCCCACACCAATGCGAAGAAATATTTGATCTTTTACTTTATTGTTTGTCGAGGCAAAATATTTCATATATTTTTGTAAATAATTCATTTGATGCTACACAACATTTCTTTGACCTGTTTCAAATCATATTTTATTCTACTGCTTGCTTTTCCACGGTGTGAACCACCAATTAATTCTCTGGTAAAGATCTATGTGAAAATATATTTTAAAATAAAATCTCGTACACTCAGGTTTTTTAGTTGTTATTAGTAGAATGACGCCAGATTAAATTTTTATTAACTTAATTTTAGATAATAATTTGAGTATGCAAAACTTTACACTACTACATTTATAGGGAAGCGAAATGGTTTTTCTTTAATGACTTTCACCGAGACCTTTTCATTCATGCGGGGGTATCTGTTTGTTTGTACACGATATGTGTATGTACGTTTATAAGACTGAGTGTGTAACATGCACATAATTGCATGTAAATTTGTTAAAGTTTTTTCTGCCCATAGGTGTAAATAACTCTGTACTTTGTGCATTTTTAATTTGAAAACTCATTTTTTTCTGTTTTTCTTCTTAACCATCCAAAACTTCTTCTAGTTGAATATACATTTTTATAAGCGCATATTTTATTGATATAGCTTGCTAATATTTATAACATAATGGAAACGACATTGTAAGATCCGTCATGTTATTTTACAAATATCTTCATATACCATTATCATTTACCTTCTACTAATTTTTTCGGTTCAGTATAAAAATGAAAAATCCTTATAGTTTCTTCATGCTCACCGACCTGTCTTTCTATCCAGATTGTTTGTTTTTACGAAAATTAATGTTTGTGCAGGTGCTTTATATGTAAATCTCATTTGCAATGATAGTTATTATAATTATATGTAAGAAATGTTAACTTCTTTTTCTGTGTTACTACAACTCAAAACAAACATTGTAAATAACATAACATAATACTACGCAGAAAACAACCTTTTCATAAAATTTATCGGAAAAATTTTAATATTTAAATAATCTATTTTTGAATATGGTTTAATTGTTATTTAATTTCTATAAGCATATCTATTAACTGAATTTAATATTAAAACAAGGATTTTTTATAATTTTATAATATATATCCTTCTATCCTTCCATCATACTTCCAATGTACTATTTCGATCAACTTGCGTCAACAATGAAAAGATACGGACCAATATGCAAACCTATAAATAGGCCTGCCAAATATTTTTTCGTCTGTAAGGAACAAACAATGATAAAATTCAATAAATCCTGAACACAAGCACTATTTTATAAGTTACTCGATGCATTTGATGTTCTAATTATTATTTTTAATTTGACGAAGTTCACGTTCATTTCGGGGAGGCTCAGGCGAATATATCAGCACTCACCACGATGTTTCTTTGTCGCCTTTCCCATTCATTATAATTAACAGACGAACGTTACCGGTTCGCTGTATACGTTTATGGCCTTCTCCACTATATATTTCTGAAATACTGGAAAGTTGTTTTCCCTGCAGAATACATGAAATAATGTTAAAAATATGGGACGACCTGATAAATCCCTCTGGCAACCCCCTCTGTAGCTGTTCTAACAGACAATGGACTGATATTTAAAAGATGATATCTCTTTGTTTGTTTGTTTAAAACTCAATTTCGGCTTAATGGATTTTATTACGGTGAACGATATCACTTCATATTTGCTTTTTTTAAATTATACTGTTAATATTTATATAAGTCGTAAAGTTATTAAGCCATGATAGCATTTGTAAAGTCAGCCGGATAAATTATTTCCGATTGCCAACTATTTCGATTTGGGCTGCCTAAATAGTGGAAAATATATTGAAATTACGTATAATTGATTTATATCTTTTGCATTTTTTAAAGTTTATAATAGGTAAACCGCAGAATTTTTGCATTTAAATTCAAGGTGATGTAATAAAATCAAGAAAATATTAATAGATTTTTATGAGTATTATATAAAAGCCGCACTACAGTGAAACTAAAGCATTCTTGTCAGGACAAGCGAGCTAAGCTAAAACTAGTACCTTAGTGCGAGTTAAGCCATGACAATAAATAATTCACATTATTTTTAAAATATGTCATATTAATATAATCACAGCAGAATTTAATTTTCAGGAATTTGTAAAAAAATATAATTTTTTCTAAAAATTATAATCTTAATGATTAAGTGAATAGGAAGGAAGCTTTAAAACAATAAAAGCCGCCTAATTCGGAAAAAAACACTAAAACATCGGTTCAGCAGACTACGATCAAACATTCATACATGAATACAAAGATTGTGGAGTCATTATTATTTCTTTGCTCTGCCGTAGTCGAGTAAAAAATATTAATATATCACAATTAATTCTATGTTATACTTTATTTCAAATAAGATATCATAAATACAAATTAAACTGGTTCATTTTCTTTGTTTGTCTTGTTTGCCAAAACTGCCCGAAGGATTTTCGTGAAATTTAGTATACATTTTGCTGGCAAGAAAGAGATGAATTTAGAATTATTTTTTACTTAACGGAATATAAATTTTAATCTAGAACTAAATTAATCCCCCGTTGAGGACAAAAACATGATCAAAAATATATAATTATATTAAGGTATTAATTAATTGATAATATCTTCATAATCTTCTAAACATTTTTCTTGATTTCAACAATGTTTTTGTATAATTCCACATTCTTTCCATATTCCATGTAAGGAAATCATGGATCATTATTAGTTTAAATGAAAATAAATTAAATATGTTTTGTAGATATATTTAATAGCTTTTGATTTGAATTATTCCTAAAAATATAAAGAATAAAAAATGCATTTTAACTTAATGACTCATTGAACCATATACTTGATAGTGAAAATAATTAAAAAAAGTTTTTTTCAAGTTGGATCTATAAAGAGAAATCTCAAACTATGCCAAAGTAAGAGCATCGTAGAACGGCTGCATCGCGCCAATCAAATTAAGCTTCGTATTTCTTCCCGAAAGTCTTACACTTCTTAACCAACTTAAATTTTCCTTATGCCCAAAATTTAATAATCCAAGTACAAAGTGCTTAGTTCGATCGTAAATTTATTTACTTTACCAAACAAGAAATCTCCAAGCCATTAAACTTTCCACTTGGGACGAGACAAAATCGTGTGGGGCTTTGAAAACTTTCCCTCCAAAATTTTACGTCACTTACAAAATAAAATTATGATTAAATTTGCCCCCGAAGAATTGATGAACACGCCTAATGACAGTTGCGAAACAAAAATCAATTAAGGTCTAGTGCCTGTTTACTCAATTAGAGTGCAGGAAGTAATTAAATCGTCAGGTCACACCGCGCCGCTAACTGAATCAATATTTATATACACACAGCGCACCTCTAATTTTATAACGCACTTCCTGTGGGCGCGAGTTTTTAGTACCTATTACGGATACGCGTACCTATAACAGATACTTATTCTGTTTGTACTCGGTGTCTTCAATTCATTATAACTTTATGCTAATGTTGAAATATTGAAAATTCATTTTAAATAGTCCTAGAGTTTATTGTTAAGATTGATTTATTGCTAAAGTTAGAAAGCTCTCGCGTTAGTTAGGATTAACGGAAGGAAAAATGGAACTCTTACAGATCACTCAGGTGTTTGTGTATTACAGTCGTTTTTCTCAAAAATGTTATGAGGTGGAAACTTGAAATTTGGCAATAATATCAAAAGACATCCACATGAAAATTTTTTGAAGAAAAAATTACGTTTAAGCAAGGAAAATTATTTCATAAAAAGTGTGGGATACATGAAAATTTTATCAGGAAAATATTATTCATAATTTTATGAATTTTCTCTTAAGCTTGTTAAAGATGAAGTAGACTATTTGTTGTAAAAATTGGTATTTATAAACGGATTAATGGAAAAACTCTGTAAATATAAATGTCCATACGCACCTAAATACGTACGTACCCCTCGCAGAATACGAATTCTATTCTCACTTGACAAGTTTATTACTACTCACGCCATTAGCGGATTCCTATTATTGATTTGACGTAAATTATTATAAATTGAAATTACTCGTAACTTTGTTTTATGTTTTTATATCATTAATGATCAGCAGGGAGCTACGGTCATTTGTATTATTCATAAGGATAAATCAAATTAAAAGGTCTGGGTGTAATTTTTGAACTGTTGGCTTCTAAATACTTCTTCTATTTGTATATTCTATTACAAAAATGAGTATAATAATTAATAAATTAATGATTTCATAATATATATTTATTAATATAAGTAAATTAAAATATAAATAAATTAACGTCAAAATTTATTCCATTTTGAAAATCTATAATAATTATAGTAACAATTAGTCTGGTCGTAACTACACTTTGACTACTACTTTTAATTAATAATTTCATTGCAATAGTATTTAATTCAATAAGTTTTATTCTACCTATTGCATTATCATATGCACATATAAAAGCAATTTGAGAATTAAAACCAAAGCAAACCAACGTTCCAGTAATTTTTGAAATTTTGGTTTGGCTTGTAAATCAAAAGCTTCGGCGAGAAAATAATTTATAACTATATCTTAGTTCATTGTAACAATGTTTTTGTATAATTCCGCATTCTTTCCATATTCCATGTACGGAAATCATGGATCATTATTAGTTTAAATGAAAATAAATTAAATATGTTTTATTATAATTATAAGTGAAATATGCTCATCGTTATCAGCTGAATATTTTTCAAACAGAAACATTCTGAAACAAAAATTTGTTGTGCTTGAATATGATGTTTATCATCATTATTTTTTTTTCACACAAAGCATTACTCAACAACCTGAATAGACAAAAGTTAGACGACTTCACGTGCAGAAAGAAATCTTTGTAATATTTTAATGATTCCAACTGATTTTCGTCTCAAATATTAAAATTGAATGCAATGCATATATAACCAACTTCTCATCCGCAGTGATAAGGTAGCTCAACCTGTTGAATATAGGATGAAAATAAAAATGGTATATATACATCTACGTGACAGTTAAATTGATCCTCGCTCATCTCATCGGATACACAGACACTATATTTGTAGAAAGTTTAGACGTCCTTCTATATAATATAACTTATTTCAATTTTCGCTCGCATATAATCACGGTTTTATTGTAGAAACTATAGTTACTATTTATTATATATCTTATTATATTTATTATTATATCTTATTATTATGACTCATTATTATTAAAAAGGCTAAAAGATGGCGTTGGCATTACCCATATCGTAATATTCAGCTTAATCATTTTTTTCAATCTCAATATTAAGATATCGGTATTCTATAGTTTGGTCGACGGTAGTAATAATCACCCTACCAAATTCCATCAAAATCCGTCTAGTAGATTTTGCGTGATCGAAGAAGAAAATAACGCACAGAAAGGCTGACAGACAAAAATTCTAAAAACATGTTTTCTTACTTCTTTTATTATTTTAAACGCTAAAATAATGATGCTTTTGAACATATTTTTGATGTACTGATTATTTATTCTGTCACAGTCCTATTATATGTATCGATTATATAACAACTTGTTCTGCCCCACAGTTTCACTCACGTGAAATTCGGAATAAGAGAAGCTACTATCATTTTTACTCTCTCATATGTTGCTTTTGGATGTAAACTATTAACTTACCAAACTTCATCAAAATTCATCTAGTAAATTTTACATGATATACTAACAAATTAACATACAGACAGGCAGAAAGACCAAAATTCTTAAAAAAAATTTCTAGCTTCTGGCATCATGTTTAACGCTAAATCGATCACAATTTTTAGAATATATATCATGTGCAGAGAACACTCTATTACAGGGACATTATATGAGTAGATAATATAAATAAGTAGAGAAAAGAAAAATTATGAATATTCTACTAAAAAAAAACAATATTGCTACTACATCTGTTATTTCAAAATTGCTATGAAACTCTTTTTACGCGTCACATAATATATATTTGGCTATTTTATTTATAAACAATAAAAAAACCTCTAAGTATACCCGTATACTCCAAGTAAGTGGATAAAAGTGCGGTAACATGATACGACAAAGACGGAAAACCTCATATAAAGGCATCCACAAACTTGATATTTCTGCATTAATTAATCTCTCTTCTAAACGCAGGAGTATGGAGGGAGAAGAAAAAATTATATATCTTTATAACAAAATGGAGGAAATACGAATAAAAACGACTTCGGTGGAAAAGCATAGCGTAAGTCCATGCAACTTTTGCACACTATTCCATAGTTTAAAATTTAAATTGAATGTGTATTTTTAAACATAAAAATTAAAATTTTAATTTTCTGTTTCGGACTTTTTTGCTCTGTATCAACAAACAAACTTAAGATTGTTCAAATTTTGCTAAATTTGCTAATCTGCTATTATTTCGGAATGTTACATGAATGCTTTTTAAAGCATTGCCTTGGGTTCGTTTCGAATCGAAATTTTAAGAAAGCACAATGTGAAAAGCATTATGTTTGTTACGAATTTCTCGTAATATTACAATACTTGAAGTGGATGAAGTGGATAAAATATAAATAGAGGATGTAAAAAAGAAAATGAATTTTTATGGATAGGATTTATATGAATGTATTATAAATGGATGGAATTTGATGTTCGTGTTCAATTGTCAATGCTATCCCATTATTAATAAAAAGTAACGAGTTAAGATTTAATGCGACATATATATATATATATATATATATATACAAATATGTTCATTTTATTTTATTTGGTATACAAGAAGGTAATAAAAGCAATAAAGATACACCGGTAATGAATAATATATGCGGTTCATAGCAAATCTAAATGACATGTTTGATAACTGTTTAGTTATTGTATTTAAACACTGTTGAATACTTTATTATAGGGATAAGGTTTTTAAATTTTTTTCCACTACCAGGAAATTACATGCATAATTTTTGGTACTATTTCAACATTTTCAGTAAAATTTGTGTTATGACAGGTGATTTAAAAATTTTCATAACCCATAAAAAATGTTCTTAGAAAAATATACGCCGTTATTGTCTCTAAATGAACTCATTAGTAAGTTCGATATTAACGCAAAACGAATATTATCATCATACTCAGAATGCTGAAAGAGAATAGGGAAATAGTATAACATGACTTTCTGAAGATCTATATGAAAAAGAACTACATAGAATTTTTGAATTTATATCAGAAAATAGTTGTCTATTCGGATGAAAAATAAAAAAAGCAGTCATGTACGAGTATAACTTGCTATAAGAGGATTTCGTGAATATTTAGGTACTTGTGAACTATTGAAGTTACATAGTATTTCTCTTAAATTAGTTACAAAGTATATAACTTGCCTACTTTATTTATCTCATACGTAAAAATGTTGTAATTATTTTAGATATTATGAAAACAATGATGGTCGCTATAATTTACTTACAATTTTTACGAAGGTTTCTAAAACCCTATTTCTTTTATAATTTTTGATAGAATAGTTTCGGAAATCAATGGGAGAACACACTGTTTGGGTATTTTTCAGTATACAAGTATCTCTGAGGACACGCTTCCAAAAATAATGAAAAATATACTTTTAGGCCCTTACTATTAGTTCTTTCAAACGATATCTTAAAATATGCATGGATATAAAAAATTGGTTATTTAATTATGCCCTAAAATTCTATATAAATATCAGTAATATTATATATTGGGTTATTCGCGGCCTGACGATTTATTGCTGTGTCGAATTTTAAATTTCTAAGCCAAACTACTTTTGAGAAAAAATGGTTATAACAGACAGAAACCCAGACACGCGTATAACCTTATGAGGGTGCTATTTTTTTTTCTTTTCAGGTACGAGACCCTAATTACGTATACGGTCTATTGAATACCATAAATCGATAGTATATTAAGATAATTGTTTAATTTTTTAACATATCAGAAAAAGGTCATAAGTTAAAAAGAATTATTTTCAACGAGGCACATTATGAAATTTGAATAGAAAAGCTGGGGGCAGTAACATACAATCTGCAATAATAAAATCGTTGATTTTTTTTTATATATTCTCAAATATTAAAACACAAATTATTTCATACAGAGAAAAACATACTTTTTAAAATTAATACCGACTATAATTAAGAAAATCATAATTGTACTCAATTTAATAAAAAAACATTATAATGTTGCATATTAAATCATAATAATTGTATACCATTTGATTAGTTTGGACAATGTGATTATGTAACATCGAATTGTTCATCCCACATTTTATAATCGTATTATTCAGTTCAAGGGAATATGTATAGACAAAACCTATGTCAAGAGTTTAATTTGTCTTAAAAATATATTAAAAGGATATATATTTTTACGTGAAAATGTTTCATTATTCAATGCTGGTTATTGTTCAGATTATATTGCAATACTAAATGGATATAACTCTGGAACAGTTACATTAAAGATAATTTTCATTTCAAAACATGTCAAATTGATAGCAAATGTTAGGCAATGACCAGTATTAAAAAATAGGGCAAAGTTTTCATCGTAACGGAAAGAATCAGATTTAAATTACACCTTAAATGTATCGAAACTAAGTAAAATGAAGCTGTGATTGTAAAAGTAAAGCTGCCAAATACTAAAACTTTTGAGTTGAGTATATAAGAGCAAAAGTAATTGGCAAAATATTCTTTTAGAAATGAAAATATATCAGATTCTTATACTGAAAATGTCGCTGTCGACTCAATCCTATGCCTTGTTTAAAATGTATATAGGCCATACCTACCTGCTTCCCTAAAAAAGATTAACAATGAAAGAAATTATTTACAGTGGATTCAAAATAATATAATGAATATTGAACTAAATGTAGTAGTAATGAAGAATTATATATCATATGATTATAACATGAATATAATGCCAATTATATCATTTATCCAAGTCCGAACGTGACATAAGACAGAGTTTGGAACGTAAGAACTTTGTTTACAAAAATTGACAAAAAATAACCCCTAACATAAAAGTAAAAAGCTGAGAAAATACAGTCATGAGTAGAATTTGAGTGGAAAAATACATTATTTTGAGTTGATTCAGGAAGTATTCGTTTAAGTTCTGTTTAATATCGGAGTCTGATTCTTAAGTTAGAGTAGTAAATTAAATTTTTTTTTGTTATTTCTTAATGAACTTGAAAATAAGTTTTAATATTTCATGTAGTGAAACCAAGTGTGTCGGTTTGAAATTAATGAATGGTAATTGTCAAGACTATCGTACAGAATAAAAACTAGTACTAACATAGTATCCAAAATCAGTTATCCAAGTCCGAACTTTGATTTTTGTAAACAAACTTCTTACGTTCCAAACTCTGTCTTATGTCACGTTCAAACTTGGATAACTGATCTAATTGGCATTATATTCATTATATTACAACGCTTCAGGTTTAACCTTTAGACAAAGTCGTGGGTAATATGGGGACGGAAAAGTAATTTTAGTTAAAAAAATAAGTATTATGACACCGGGCAAGGGTATCTGTGAGGCAAAAAAATTATAACTGGACGTAAACTGCACTTCAAAACTAAATTATTGGCTCAAAACATGCACAAAGTAGAGTTCATAGTTATCTGTGTCTCCTAAAACGGTAGATGCAAAGCAAATGAAAGAATTTTATTTTGAATGTTCTAAGTAACTGCTACCACCTAAATTTCTATGATTTTATTTCAAATCCGTTATTGAAATTTAAAACAGGAATGGACTCATTGCACATGTATTTATCCTTACGCTTTCTTAAGTTATGTTATGTAAACATTTGTTTTACATTATCCTACACAATTCTTCCAAAAGTGGTTTTTATATAGATATCACGATTTAGTTTATTTAACTCAAAACTATAAAAATTAGCCATATATATGTTTTAAATGGTTTATAGATATCTTCATAAATCAATAACAATTTGAAAGTTTAATTTAAAACTACACTCCGCATACTAGGAATACCTTAAATTATTATTCTTCATTGCTAATATGATTTAAAGCATATCGTAAACCGTATATCTAAAAAATCACTGTATATTACATGATGGTAAAAGAGTAAAACCGTTTTTGGACCAAATTTTTAAAACAAACAAGAATTTTCTATGGTTTTGACTTGAAAAATTATAAACCCAAATTCAATTCAGTTTCATTGGAAGTTCACGTGCTCACTCATTTTGATTATTTATGATAGAAATAATTACGTTTTCTTAATTCTTTTGCTTATATACATATATATATATATATATATATATATATATATATACATATATATATGTGTATATATGTATAAATATTAATTTACATTTTTAATATTTATGCTGTTCCTAAACTAGAAGAATGTCAGCCTTTAAATGGTGGACAGAACTATGAACACTATTAAATGATATAAAAATATAGAGTGATTGGAAGTTATGGAAAAATATTGAGTACCTGACTTCCTGTCGGCGTTTATATCTACTCGGAAATATTATTTTATAGTATACAATAAAATAACATTTCTAAAATCTAGTTTTTTAATTAAGAATTGACTAGTTTCTCCCACGGCTTGTCCCGACCGTTACGCGCTTTGTATATATTTAAGCCAGGCCAGGTAAATAATATCGAGAACTATTTTTATTTTAACATAATTTGTGAAAATTAGTTTTAACATTTCTTTTCAGGTATTGCGTCACGCCTCGCGTGTTATGCGATGGTATTCTGATGGTATTCTAAGATTCCATAAAATGATTAACCCATGAATCTCTCGTATTAAATAGAACACGCCCAATTAATTTTAATTGTTAAACTAATTGCAATATATTCAGTTTGTTGTACGCGGGCGTAATTTTTTCTTAACATTTATGTTAATTACTTTATGTATTGAATGAATAACTAATCCGCTGAGCAGTTGAACTATGAAAGAAAGAAAAACAAACCAATGTCCATTCAGGATAGAGTTTCACTTTTATTACATTTGCAGGGATATTCAACCCTCTTTTCCGTATTTTAAAGAGTGTTCAACCCATAGGTTTCTCCGTACTTTATTTATAGGGTGTTACGTTTCATTACAATTGTAAAATGTGTATAATTAAGAGAACTTCCAAATATTTGGCACATAAATTTTAGCAAAAATTCTATTTTTTTATGACTGATATTAATTTGAGCTTTGGTTGTATCACTAAGTTTAATTCTGTTCAATAATTTTTTTTAAATGATGGTAGATGCTATAACTTACAAACGCGAGTGGAAATACTATGACCAACAATCGGGAGTGGAGATATTATTACCTACATACGGGAGTGGAGATACCATAACAGAATTCCTACATAAGTGAGTGGAAATACTATTACCTACATACGGGAATGGAGTCACTATGACCTATATTCATACGGACCTGCAAATCATGCGTTCTCAAAACTCCGCAACAAATTGTCAATAAGTATAGTTGTAACGCATAGTTTAATACATTATTATGATTTTATTAATATTATACATATTTTTGACCAGTGATGTAAAAAAATCTTGTCAAGCACGAGCGGAACCCACATTGCGAGGGTTCCGTACACATCTCGGCACTTATAAACGTTTAATGTTGTATAATTTTTCTGTTAAACTTTTCATAAAATTTTAATTTTGTAGAAAGAATATACATTGCCTACTATATCTTTCACAGGCGAATATTAAAAAAACAATTTTGTGTGATGTAGCTATAAATTAATGATGTTTGTCCTTTACTTGTGCTCTGAGATCCGGCTTCTTGCAAAATTGCAAGATTCTAGGTCCATGAGCACTTATTTTAAATGTACTTACTTTGTAGATTTTGATTTGTAAGCAAGTGTCAAAATATATGACATAAATGGCAATATATTTGATTGCGTTGACTTAGAGGCTTGATCTTTTAGTATTTCTATGGGACCGTAAGCCTAAGTCTGAAAAATTAATTCAAAAATAAAATAAATAAAACTTGATGCCTCCACGCGTTCCTGAGAAAAAGGGTCTTAACAGACAGATAGACAGACCGACAAAGAAGTGCTCCTCTGAGGGTTCCTTTTTCCTTTTCAGATACGAAACACTAAAAATAAATGAAACCGGTTAAGGGCGAGTTGCATTGAGTACCAAAGTTTCCGTACATAATTTGAGATTAAATTACTTCAGTCATCTTTTTTTTTTCATAAATTTAAGGTTAGTAGTTTCGAAATAAGGGAGGAAAAAATATGTTTTATAAATATTTTCGAAAATGTTGTATTTTTGCAGATTCCGAAAATATGTTTTCAATCCCTTTCGACGGTAACCCACATGATTGAAAATATTTATTTTCGAGGGCTCAATTTTTCTTTCCCTCTAAAATTAACATATAATTATTTTTGAGCATTGACCCTTAACAACCTACCTAATATGCTTTACAGCTACGCCAAATTTTAAGTTTCTATGTTAAGCGATTACTAAGAAAAGCAATTTCGACCAACAGATAGACTAACAGGTAAATGATATTATAAGTGTTCAATTTTCCTTCAGAGGTACGGTAAAAATTAACTATAGTGATATTTGCATGTAACCTTTTGCTATAATGCATGAAATTCTATTTTGGATTTATAACAAAGCTTCTAGGTATGATTTGATTTCACATTACGAGTTTTCCTAACCGCCATATTAATAATACTGTACGATATCTAAAATATTGGCTAGTACTGATTTTTTGGGTGTAAGAGAAACATTTTAATCATTCCTCATTAATTTATTTATGAAAATTAGCTAAAAAGTTTTCTTTTGTCCTATTTTTATTATATGCGTCTATTTCGATTTTTTTTCTGATTCTCGCACGAATAATTAAAACATTAGAAGTAGGAAGGTTATATTTGACACTATGGAGACATATATTGTGAGAAGGAAATACTGCATTAAAGAAAATTTACATAGCATTTTATATTGCACCTTGCGAGACCTTTTCTCTGACACTCAACTCGGGAGTAACCGCTAAAAACTGTTTCTAATGCTAAGTTTCTTTTAAACAAAAAAATATTTTTTTTATCTATTAATTTTTAAGGCAATTATTTTTTTTTCCTTAACATTTTTATTAGCATTATTACTGTAGGTATTTCTTTATTTTATTACAGTAAAATTAAAAATGGAAAAAGTTATGATATTTTTATATACGGACTGACAATCTATAGAGAAATTAAAAAGATTTCATCTAATAAAAACTGTCTTTTAACGCTATTTTCAAGATACTTCAGGCAAGATCAAAAATGATGCATTAAAATAATTTTGCTTGCAGTAAATAGTAATAAGGTATTATTACAATAACTTTTTTTAACAATGACATTTAATTTATAATACTCAAATTCTTAAACGATTAATCAAACCTTTTTTTATAACTGCCAATACTAATATTGATAACACGAACGACGAAACATTGTGACTAAACATTGTGAATTTCTAAGTATATTCCATATTTATATTTAAGGGTTATCCCAGATTTATATTTAAAGAAAAAATATAAAATAAACTGTAAATTAATATTTCTTTGAAAGAATGAGACTAAAATTGACTGAAAAATGAACTAGAGTGCTTTTTATATGTTCGTCTGTGCGTGTAAAACTTTATGTAGAAATGAAATATCTGTAAGTTCTTATATCTGTAAGTGAAAATCAAAAAAGAAAAAGTGAAATATCTGTAAGTGAAAATTCGGGAGAAATGAAATATCTCCGTGTACAGTTTTACGAATGTAAGTTTAAAAGTGTATTCATAAGTTAAAAAGGCTAAATTGGATATTAATTTAATTTTAAAAAGCTTACCCATAATATGCATTCCATAGTATAC
The DNA here is from genome assembly GCA_039881145.1 of Druceiella hillmani. Taxonomy (NCBI): domain Eukaryota; kingdom Metazoa; phylum Arthropoda; class Insecta; order Lepidoptera; family Hepialidae; genus Druceiella; species Druceiella hillmani. Next base: position 13,511,131 of record JAYKKI010000025.1, on the reverse strand, counting down.
GAGTACGCATGCATGTGTCTGAAGGTACTGTATAAAATAATATCTAGCTCCTTATTATTTTAGATATCTGTATAAAACGTCTACGGATATCTCGATTAATTAGGATCATCCAGTCAAAGTTTTGTGCGTACAAGTCTAAAAGTGTAGAAAACATGAAACTGTGACAGACAGACGAACGCACGAATGTACATAATGAAACTATATTGATTCCTTTTTCACTATGAAACTCCAAAACTTCGAACATAAAATTGAAAATTAAATTAAATTCACCCAACCCAGTGGAGCAATGTAAATATTATCTATTGAACCCAAACACTTACCAAAAGTTAAAATAAAATAATTTTACGTTTCAATTGTTACTTTTGACTCAGACTTTCAAATTTCATTAATGTATAAAATTTTAAGTCAATACTATTCCCTACGTGTTTGCTTATATAGAAAAGTAAATAGAAGAACATATAGATACATAATTTATGAGAGTTCTGTTGTCTAATATTTGACGTCCCTTACACTATATCTAATACGGTGAATTTTAATTTGTTCGACTTTAAATATACAAAACTTTAAAAAATTTTCAATTTAATAAATACTGTGACTTGTAAGGTTATACACACACATATATATATATATGTGTGTATATGTATATATATATATATATATATATATATATATATATACATATATATATATATATATATATATATATAATAAATGTGTGTGTGTATACATATTTCAGCATAGGCTGTTTTATTATTAAACACACACTGAGGCAATACCATCGAGCGACACATTTGTGTCAGGATTGTTTTACGTCACAGTTTATTGTTTTCATAATTAAATATTATATTTTGTATCGCCGCTGTAACATCTGATTGTGTCACATCTGGTGGCCTGACATACATGCCTTACGTGTACACTTAGCTCTATTATAACCAGCATTCCGTTTGTGAAAAGTTTGAATTTCGTATAGGGTAATTTTCGGAAAAAATTAATACCTGTCAAGGCCATTTAATTAATGCTTCATGACAGTATTTTTATTATGAAAATATTAAAAATGTAGTTAATATTGATCTCCATTTTTAATCTGCAATAAGGAAATAATTATCAATTAAAATGTATCATTACGAAGAGTAACAAATATCATATATTTTAATTTTATTCAGAAAGTAAGTTTTCAGAGTAGCATACTTCGAAAGGAAAAACCAAACTCTTATAAAGCCACTCTCGTATCCATCTGCTCATCCGTCATGACTGATTTTTTTTTCAGAAACCACTTAATGTAGAAACTTGAAATTTGAACATATTATTCTGCACATATCTCTAGTAGGAGACACTAATCATTTGTGAGTTCTACGGATTGTGGCATACTAAGTACTCGAAAATATTTTAAATTTCATGTACAATGTTACTTGTTATATAAGTGTCAAAAATATTTTTTTTCAAATTAGGTAGTAAATCTTCATATATATGATAAATGAAGCATTTATATGTATATGATATATATATATATATACGGATCATATGTACAAAATATCAACTTCAACCATTTTGAAACTACTGAACCTAAAATTATGAAAGAGTATTTTTTCAAGAGTTTAGGAAAATTATTAAATTTTTGGATGTTTACTGTAATATACAAGTCCTCGCTATTTAATAATATTTGGTATTTATTGTGATAGGGAGTCCTTATTAGTGATGATTTAAAACAAAATAATTTTACTTCTAAGGAGATGATTTAGGTCTTATTTGAGTTAACTTTTGGATCTGTTTTACTTATAGACGGTATAAGTAAGACAGACTAGCTTCCTTCTTTAAATATCTTTATCGGATTTTACGCTTCATAAAATGCCCATACGCCATTACGCTTCATAAATTCCCATTTCATTAAAGATATTTTCTACTTATAGGCATAAACAATTTTAATGCAGGAGTAGTCTTGACTGACCCAAATATCATTCTAAGTACTGCTGCCTAATATAATATTATAAGATTCACTTGCAACTTTTCGTAACACTTTGTGCCAAAAATTTGTTTCACAGTACTTATACCACTTTGAACAAAAAAAAAATAGAAATTTCTAAAACAAAAGTTACTTGGTACTACTTTATGTTCGAATTCTAAATTTCAACCACTTATATGTGAAACAATGATGGATTATTACATTAGGCACTACCCTCAATTTCATATCATATCATTCTCTTGAGTATTTTATGAACAAAAATAAAAAAAAAAAACAAAATAATAATCATGATGTTTTATTTATTATTAACCATTAATAGAAGTTACAAAAAAGAGGAAATGAAGTCATTTATTTAACCTATATTGCATGTTTGACATATTTTTATTTGATGCTCCGCACAAATATCGCGCTGACGAGAGGAGCAAGCAGTTTTGGATTTTCGGTCTTTTATGTGGGGACAGAAGCAGCAGCGACTGAGTCTGACATATTAACAAACTGGTTCAGCATTGCCAACTACGTTTTTGGATATATTTTACATATTTCCGGATATCCCCGTGGTAATCTGGGCCATTTTAATATCTCTTGTATATGCGATGTCATAAGGGACATTGCCAATTCTTTATGAATTTGGCGTCTTTTATGGATTGGTCGCTTCTCTAGCACCATAGACATGGTGTAAGGGATTTACGAATTAACATGTACCTTATTTAGGAGTATATAGAATACACACAGCGGCCACCTTCTTGTTTGTCTTAATCTAGAATACTATTGCTCAGTTCGTCGAAAATGTCAACACCTCGTCTTGTTTTATTATAAAACCTTATGACTTCGGGCAGCTCATTATCGTTATCAGGACTATCATGCATTGTAGACAGCATTATCACAATTTTCTTTTGCGTTGATTATTAAGGACAATATAATATACAGGTGTTTCTATCGCGACCTTTCATTTCCAACATTAGTTGTGGTATCTCCCGCTCATTTTTTTTATAGGTCCAACCATAGTAAATCCCTTTAAAGTTTTGGCAATTGATATGGCCGTAAACCAGTTATCACATGTTAAATTTTGGTTCATATCGTGTATAGACTTCGTCCATTCCATTACATAGTAATCGGTTATTGATATCTCCTGCGGTGTATTATCTTTTACTAGATACATTATACAATTTATTATATATCCTGTCGTGGCATCATAGAGTAAAATGTTTTTCAACCCATATTTATTAGGTTTTGACGGGATAAACATCTTGAACAGACATCGAACATAAAAACAAATTAGTTGCTCATCAATTGTCATAAAATCTGATGGCGTAAGCATATCCTTACTAACTGTTACGATGTGGTCATACAAGTCTCTGATTGAAGCAAAACGGTCAGTTTCACAACGAAGTACCCTTGTTTCTTTGTCATCGAACGTCATGCAGTTAATCAAATACTCAACTTTTGCTCTAGACGTACCTGGGCAATATAACTAAGTGTTTGTCAAATATTTCTTCAGTAGGTTCATATTGAAAACTCCAAGCAGGATAATACGTACCTGTCAGTGCTCAAATTTTAGATGCCATAGTGGTGCGCCCAAGTGAGTGTAGAACGGTTTGAGACGATCCATTATCATTTCCCATTTCCTCACGTTCAGGTTGTTTATATTTCGCCAGTTTCTTTTGTATATCTGAATAGAAACGAAACTGGCGTAATTTAAATAAATTACAATTTCTTTTATGATTTTTTAAGAAGAAAGAGTTCAAAGACCTCTGTAGCACTAGCTACAATCCAAACCGGACCTTTATTTCCAGGTGGGTGAAATATATGTTACGATGAGGAATTCTCCATCGTGAAGATGGTATCCCTGAACAATTGTGTGTATTGTTCTTGCCTTTATTATCCATAACCAAAGCGTATCCATTACCTTCATTGAAATCCTACTACTTGATGCTGGTTCTTGGGCTAATTCATTGTCATAGACTAAAATAGTGGAATTGTGGTTTCGAGAACTGAAATTGAGATGGTCTAAAAGTAAAATATCTTGAATTACACCGTCAGATTCTTCGTCAGAAATATTTTCAATATGCGGTTGCCCCTAGTCTGAATCTCGTTCCAGAATAGCTACTTTATCATCATCACCTCTAAGAGGTCGATTTGATCTCCGACTGGCTGTAACTACCAGAAAATTTGTATACCTGCAATTGAAAAAAATCAACTTGAAGTTAAACAGGAATTATATTAAAAATACATTTTATTATTTATAATTAGTACAAACAAGTCTTATAGTTTAAATTAAGTAGTATTTCATGCATAATACTAACAAAACTTACCAATAAACAACAAAGTTTAAATCACATTCAAAGCTATAAAACCTTAGAGTACTATCATCGTGGTTAATATAGTGCCCCGGAACAGTTGCCCAAACAACTCCACTTGCCCGACGTAAGCGCATGACTAACGGAATTGCGCGGAAACGATTAATTAAGGATTATCATGAGCGGCATTGGTGCGGGTGCAGTAGTTTTTGAAATATTGTAATTTAAAAATGGTATTGGGTGCTCTAGTACCCATGGTAGTGTTTAAGAGCTGAAGTATTTTTCTACCCTCATGACAATTACTAAACCGTTTTCTTTGCGGATTTCTCTGTGGTAATGTTTTATCAAATATTTTTTTGGTGATTTAAAAATGCAAGAGTCTATATATAACTGTTTAGATCACAATGTAAACACAAAACATAGCATTTGTAATATTCTACCTATATGTGCTTTATTTCTTATACGTGACATTGTATAGCAAAATTTTAACGTAGACTTACAGATATTTTATTATTTTGGTTTAATATTTTGTTGCTAATTCACCACTGGTGGCGTAAATATCTGTGACGGTCTATAAAATCGAATACTTTTTCATCTGGCATCGATTAGTGTTGTGATTTCGAATGACTGCATTATTGCTAGTCTCTCACCATAAATCCTTGCCACAACAGCGACGTGAGCGCTCATTCCAGAGTTTTGGCACCAACCCGGTGGGTGAGACCGACGTCACAAACTACCTTAATGAAATGGTTAGTTTTGTTTTTTTATTTCAAGAGTTTGATAAGACTTATTTATAATTATTACTCAGAAATTATTTTTATTGTGAAATATTATTATTATGATCTGTTACATGTGTGTATCAATATTTCACAAAAATGCGTTTTTTTTTTCAATTTATCTACCTAATTTTATTTCAGCATGGCTTATGAAAGTCATCAGATCATCTTCAGGCTCTTCTAGAAAAAGCAATATCTTATAAGGACTGATTAGAAACGTCATCGGATAATGAAGCTGGAAGTGATAGCGAACCTGAAGATGCGGCACCAGATCAAATACAAAATTCGGAGAGCGCAGAGAATTTGAGCAACCGAGAATCTTCGATAACAATACCTAATCATTTTATTTGGGAAAGGACAAATCTATAAAATGGTGTATATATCCTCATCACTAACCTGTTCGTAATACAAATTTCAATATTAAAACTCAGTTACTAAGGCGTAAATGGGCTATCCCAGGTGAAAGGGAACCTCTTGGAATTTGGAGACACTTCTTAGATGACACTGTAATTTATATTATCGTCAAATACATCAACCAATATATAGACACTGTCAAAAATAGATATAGCAGAGAAACGTATACGAGACCAACTAATCTCAACGAGAGACAATGCTTGATGGGTTTGAAACTATTAGCAGGAGTGAAAAAATCTAATAATCTGAATGTTGATGAGCTTTTTTGAACGGATGATGGTACGGTAGAAATATTTCGCCTGCCCAGATGTTTCAATTTCTGCTGCGAGTTTTAAGATTCGATTATGATAACACAAGACATCAAAGCAAATTATATGACAAGATTTGCCCCGTCAGACAAATATTTGAGAAATTTTTCCAAAATTGCAAGGGTAATTACATCTTATTTGCCTTTGTAACCATTGATGAAAAATTTAAAGCTTTTTGTGGAAGGTGCTCGTTTCGGCAATATATTCGAAATGAACCAAATCCATATGGCAACACTGTTTAAGCTTTTTGTGACGTTGAAATGTTTTACACCTTTAATATGGAAATTTACGTTGGAAAACAGCCAAGTGAAGGTCTATGCAATATTGATAATTCTGACCTAGCTGTTGTTCCAAGATTAGGCGACCCAACTTTTTATACTGGTTGCAATGTCACAACTGCCAACTGGTACACCAATGTACCCTTAGATGAAGCGTTGCTCCAGAAAGTTCTAACAAAGTTAGAACAATCAAAAAGAACAAGAAGGAAATTCCTCCTGATTTCAATGTATTGCCTAGTCGAAACGTGAAGTCTATTATGTTTGGTTTTCGCGATGATATGGTTTTGGTTTCACATGTCTCAAGGGCAAGAAAGAACTCACTAATGGTTAGTACTATGCACAGTGATGATAAAGTCCATGACCAAACTCAAATACCCGGTATAACTTTGACCAACTATGTCACTAAGGGCGGAGTGGATGTCGTAAATCGTTTATGTGCTAATTACAATTGTTTCCCTATGATAATCTTTTATGCTATGCTGTATGTTAGTACTATAAACAGTCAGGCGATACATATAACTAATAATCTGAATACAAAATTTCAGCGCCGTCATTCCGTTAAGAATTTGGCCATTGGACTAATTGAACCTCATATAAGAGAACAGCTGACACAGTTGAACTTGCCTCAATCCTTGAGACAAAGACTAACAGAAATTTTGAAAATCAATGATGTCCCCAAGCCGGCTAGTTCTTTCGGAAATAGTCGGTGCTATAAGTGTGGATGGAAAAAAACAGAAAAACCAAGTACACTTGCCATAAATACAAGAAATATTTCTGTCTTGAGCACTTAGTGCTTTATTGCGCTATTTGGCTGTCGTAGTCGAGTGATTTTAGAGGTCTTTATTTTTTTTTGTTAGAAGGATAACCAATTTTGTTCATTTTCTAAGAGTTCCTAAGACTGACAAAGGCTGATCTGATTACAAAATTATGAGATTATTGTACGTTTTTTTTAATTTTTATAGCAGGTTTTTTAAAAATCATATTAATTTTAGTGCTTTATGTCCAGTTGTATAATGTATAATAAACGATCTGTATTTTATGAAACCTCTATGTTTTATTGCCAAAAAACTGGTACTTTACGTATCCAAAAAATTCAGATGCGTGTATTATTTAGGGTTATTTTATGTTTCAGTGAGTTATTTTTAATAATCCATTGATGTATTTTTTTCGGTTAATATGATTCAAAAAATTTTGATAAAAGTTATTTAAAAATCCATTAAATAGGAAAAAAAAATGAACCGTCATTATCGTCCATGCAGCCATTGCAAACTGGAGCATTAGCATATCATTACAAAAATTTAAATAAAAACTAAACAAACAACTTCACAGTGGCTTTACCTGACTAAAAGATTCCGTCGCCCATCATAATTGCGGGAAGCTACTTGTCCGTATGCTTATATCACACATGTTCAAATTGTTTTCAAGTTAAAACTATCTTTAACATTCCGAACTAGACGCTACGCGAGGCTCTCGTACCGTATTTAACTTGCTTACACCAAAATTCGAACATTCCACGATTAGAGCTTAAACAGTATTTTAATATGTGAGTGTTGTAAATAAGATTAGTATTCAATCCAGTCAGATAATAATAGTGATGGATATACTAGTTTCCTTTCTATTAAGAACACACTTGATTAAAACATTCTTTATTGGAGAACACAAAAAATATACAGCATCATTAGAATCACGGTTTTATAAATCTTCTCTCGTGACAATACATTCAATTATTTAAATAATTTCGAAAAGTCACCCTTACTAAAATCATACTGGATACTAGCGGTCGCCTCTTTATCTCGGCCGTTTTCACGCATTTAATTGCATTTTAAAAAAGGATATAAAACAACTAAAATAGTCCATAACTTATAATAATTGGGGTACTTCCCAATTATTTCCAAAGAGATTAAAATCTACCAGAAACTGGTCAACTACAATAAAATATTACAGTATTTATTCGATAAAGACGTTTAATTTATACAAAATCAAATGGATCAAATGAATTTTGATTTTGTATACTACCAATAGTAAAACATGAACGATAATATTTTTCTGCCCTAGGATGTATAAAAATTACAATTTTAATTTCTGGCTTTATTCCAAAATTTTATTTAAGGGTTACTTTACAAACATATTTAAATGGTAACTGTAAAAAAATGTAAATTAATATTTTTTTTAAAAGCTAAGACTAATAATAGACCAAAGAAAAGAAACAAACCTCTCTTTAAATGTTCGCATATTTCAGTATTAGCCTGTATACAGGTACACAACACGAAAAATTATAGTTTATAAAATTATTATCTATTATATATTAGTTATATCTAATGTGTAAAATAAGATACTTGTTGTCTTGTAATGGTATTAATAAGTTGAAAATTATAGTAAAATGTCAGTTCACAACTGGAAACTGATGGCTTAAAATTATTCCAAAGGACCTATTTTTAATATTATTATTGTTTAAATTTAGGATTTCATTTCTTGAACGGAAAAAGAAAACCTTTTAAGATCACTCATGAGTCTGATCGTGTATCCGTTTTTTCGAGAAATGGTAAATGGAATAAAAATTTAATTTTAATACTTGAGAAACGATACCCATTACACAGTATACACCACAAATTTACTAGTATCAGATAACATACAACATACCGTAACCAAAAGGCGGAGTCTAATATTAAGGGGCGTGACTAAATGCAGTGGTACCACGAATATGAGTGAATATTACGCATAAATATTTTCATATTGACTTCAATTTTATTTATCTGTATTGGTAAAGTAGAACTGAAATGCTGTCGTGTCTTTATTTATTAATTTTTTTTTTAAATCGTTTCAAAATTTTGTGATGAAATTTTATTATTAAAACAAAATAAATCCTTAAAACTAGTAATCCTATTGTTAAATTATTTTTGATAAATCTCAGTTTAACAAGGTTTTTTATGTGTAGGTAGCACAAAACTATAAATAATTTAAACAATCATAGTAAGGAATCTGCAGAGATTATTGCTGATGACAAGAGGCGAAGTGGATGTTCTTTTATTGTGTGATAGATTGATATATATATATATATATATATATATATATATATATATATATTTAGACGGCCTGTTATATAAAATAAAAATGACATTGCCAATAAGATTCTACAACTTATTAGATCGTATCTGATTGGTAGACACTTGAACGAAACATTGAAAGAAAGTATTTTTATATTATCCTGGAAAATTTTGAAATGGTTACAAAATGTAACTTTTCTTTAATTATCAATTAATAAAAAAATATTTACTGCACTCTCCATGTCCAACACCAACAATGAGTTTTTTGTTCTTTCTTTGAAATTGCAATCAACTCGCCATTCGAAAATTTCGGTCTTTACAATACAATTTTGTATTGGAAAATATAAGAAATAATTTTTTCTACATTTACCACAAAAAGCGCTTTTTTCACCCAAGGGCACACACCCAGACCTACTTACTGATCAAAATATCAAAAATATTAATGTGCTTTTAAAAGTTTACCTTAGGTGCATTTCTTTGAAACCGAGAAAGCTTCAAAATATGTATAAAAAGTATATATGCATCTGCAACAGAATTACTGAACAATTGTGTCACTGAACAATTTTTCATCTTTTGTAGTCAAAAATAAATATGAGCCGATTTTAATTTATTTCCTAAATGTGAACTCTTAGTTTCCTATAATAAAAGCACCTATTCTAAATATTCATATTTTTTTACATCATTATTTATACGAGAATCTCAAATAACTTTACAATCACCCAAATTGTTACTAATTAGTTTTACCATACGATATGGATCACAGAAAATATTAATTTTAAAATCAATTTTGGAGATAAAGTACGGTCCTATATTTGGTCAAATTAACTGAAATCTGAGTTCCGTAGCCATGTTATTATTGTTAGTAGTGCAATCAAAAAATATAAATAATTTAAAATAAAAACAGCAATTTAATCCAGCATGTCTGTTAAAATACCCTACATACATTACTATCTATTTGAGCCTTTAATGGATTGTATGAAAAGTAGGATATCGGTAATTTCAACTTATTATTTATAGCACTAAATATAAAAATTAGCGCCTGCGTTGCAAGTGGTCGAGTCATTCGCTATCACTGTACCTATGTAGGCATAACCTCGATATACAACTTATGCTGGATCCCAAATTAATCCTATTTTAAAAAACATTTCTTCGATACAAAGATTAAAGAATACTTTATTTTTTGATGTTGCCACTATTTTATTATAATATTTAAAGACATTTTTGGTAAACCCTGGCTTATCTCTAACTTTTTCGTATCAACCAGCTAATGTTGATTCTTGTGTTAAGGCTGTTGAGAACGTTTTACGTATGAAATCATACTTTTGTGGAAAAAGTTTAGGGAAAGCGCAAATGGCTTTAGTTCTGGCAAATGTTTTCTGCAACGTGGAGCTACATGACAATTCCTCTTTGGTAAAATTTAAATGCCGTCATTTTGTACAACTCTTTGTAGTACGACAATATTAAAATTAATTATTGTGACAGTAAAATTAATTACTGTGTTCTTCAAACAACTAGTCTGTTGAGAGTGTATTCCAATTGTTTTTGTTTTTTTGCTTTGTAAACCAAAATTTAACACTTCAAAATCCTAATCAATCTTACTTTTTTGTTATAAACAAACTTAAATTTCAAATAAATCGGCACGGTGCTCTTATAGTTTATCAAATTAAAAAAATATTTTTTTAATGATTATGTATTCTTCACGACTTATTGAAAGCAGATAATTGTTTATTTTATGAAATCGTTAAATTTAGTTTCATCCAAATTAAAGGCCAAATTTCTTTACATCGTGTCAAGTGGCAAACGAAAGAATATAATATATAATTTCATTTCTAGTTAAAAATTCATTTCATACCTCTGTGTATGTGCAAAGAGCTTAACGACTAAAAAAATCGGTTCTTTCATTAAACAAAAAATTAAATCTGAAACGTATGTGCAACTTGAGAACCTATTAATAATTCGTTAGTTTTTTAAAAATTAAATGCCTTAATAATTTAAATATATATTTTACAATAAATAAAGAGAACATTTCAAATTGTAACGATCAATATCATATGTTATGTACCTGTCAAATGTAATATTTGGTAATTTCTTGTATGAAGCCCTATCACACCTATATTCACTATATTTAATCATTTCTGAGGAATTTTTTTAATCATCAATTTACATGAATTTAGAAATTACACAGAAAATAAAAAATCCATAATTTTTCAATATGTCTTGTGAATTTGACGTCTTAGCCACATTGAAAATTAAGGCGTGGTGACAATTTCTTGTTAAGACATTATTTGAAACAAATGCCATCCCGCTTCACTTGTTACAAGTAACGACGAAAAGAAAAAAAGAAAAATGTGAGTCGTTGTGATTTTATATGTCATATTTTATCCGATTATTTATTGTCCGATTATTTATATGTTATATGTTTCCGGGTATTGAAAATAGTTTCATTATTCTAATTAAATTTTCAATCACGTTTTTCATGTAAATGAAGGTAACTTCAAAATAATATTTAATTACGTATTAAATTGGATTACTCTTTTCATTTCAATGGCCACAGTACATTCTCGTCAAAAATTTATTAAATTTCACGGGAATTGAAGAAACACCGTAGAACTTAACAACAGTATATAGCAGAGGTGCTGTTATCGAGTTAAGATGATATAGGTCTAAAAATAATCTATTAAAAAAGTCTCTAAAATTTTAATACGTCTAAGAGTAGAACAAATTGAAGAAACACCGTAGAATTTATCAACAATGTATAGCAGAGTTACTGTTACCGAGTTTGGATGATATAAGTCTAATGATAATCTAATAATAATGTCCCTAAAATTTTGATACATCTAAGAGTAAGACAAATCCATTCATTATCAAAACCAGGCCCAAATGATGGAAATGGTATGTGCTGACAGTGACTTTTTACCAGTGAGGAGTAAACTTATCGAGTATGGTCTCATATCACTTGAACTGACGTGAGCATTGAAATAACAAAGTAAATATGTAGTCAAGCATATACTGGTATATATGAAGAGAGATAAAGCTACTAGAATATTAGTAGGGCGTAATTGTATGTGAAAGAATATAGGCTAGAAGCACTGTCCACGGTGATGTCAAAAGAGGGAAAATAAGTTATATGTTCGTATGTATACTTACATATATAGAGATTTATATAAATATAATTAGGTATATCAAATGCTACAAAAGTCTGTTCTGATATGATAAATCAGATATTATTGACATTGGATTTATTCTAAGTTCATGGAATACTCTGTGACAAAGAATACTATAGGCATCTAAAACGTAAACATGAACCATTCTACAAAAAAATGTAACCAACTTCAAATTACCACCGAATAAGAAGCACACTGAAAAATAAAAAGTTAGGAAATTACGAGTACTTGGTTGGAACTTTTGGGGCAAACTATCGTTTCCAAATATAAATAAATATGCTAATTTTAAAAACGTTTGGTTTCCATGCCAAGTAAAATGTAACAATCGTCTGTGTATGTTGGTGTGAATATCAGAGCAGAGAGAAACCGTCGTTAATGTCAGAGACAAGGTTCCCAAAAGTTTCTAGCAATTGGAGCATTTTGCAACTTTATTTTTATTAATTGGTTATGTGCAACTTTCAGTTAAAATTATGCCGAATAACAATTTAAAGCATCGTTAACAATTTAAAAAGATATAGGACATTTCGGAACCTATTTTATGTTTTTTTCTAATATACACTTGATCAGTTTTATTATTCGCATAATACGTTTTTTTAACTCTTTGGCCGTTTGTTTTAGTTACGTCAAAAATGTAATTCTGTTTAATAAATAATCTCCATCAATCTTTTGTAGTTTTGTTTGTAATGTCTCAATCTATAAAATTACATATGAACATTTAAATTTCAGTTATTCTTCATAATTACGCCAACCGGATAACAATAGCAAGGAGCAAGAATTTTTTTGCCCAATAAATAATATTAATCATTTACAAATTAGCGAAATATAATGCCTATAATCCAGCAAAAATAAATTTGAATTGCTCATACCATTAATGGAACTTGACCTCTGATAAAAAAGACTGCGATATCCTTATAAAACATCTACTGCAAAATAAAAACATTCATGTCGCAAAACTTTTCAACTGATGGGTTAATGTTTCATTTAAAATAAATTATTTTAACATTAATGTTACAAAGTCTAAATAAATAAGAAAAAAAAAGATTTCATATGAAAATATAATATTCTCATAACATAACACAAAATTTTAATAAAAATATCATAAACTAGAAAGGAATAGTTATTATTTACTATACGTTGCTGTCGTAAATAATATATTATATTCCGTTATTTTCAAGAGTCTTCTAGAGTATAAGGATAATGGAAAAATACTACATACTCTACGTATACGAGTAAAGGAAATAAATAGTCTAGATTAGATATTATTTTAAAGATTTTTAATAAATAAACAAAATTAAGACCATAAAAACCAAATTTTTGTATTATCATATCTATATTAAACAATCGATAGTAAACGTAATATATTCAAGAAACACAATCGAATCGCAAAAATTTATAAAAATTTTAACACATAATATGTCACCAGTTTATGTCAACAGAATCTCCTTCACTTGTGATGTTACGTCATATAATTACGTCAAGTTTTTAATAACAAAGTTAACATAAGCACATATTTGTCACACCTATTTTCATCTCGTTTCTGTTTTTTGTGGGCGGAAATAGCGCCTGCCGTTCTCTATGTTTTTTTCTTGTAAACAGTCGTTCCGTACCACTGTGTGTGGGAATAGTCTATGCACTCACGTAGTGTAATCGTTGGATCCGTCAACGAAATAATTTTTCCTTCTTTTATTATTGTTCACAGATATTGTGAATATAATTACAATAAGAAATTTATTTTAATAAATTTGCTTATGTATAGATATAAATGTTTTGGTGACTGGACAAAAATTTCGGTAATCTTATTATTAAAAGTACCATAACGCACTATGTAGAATTGAGAATTCACATTTGTCAAATTATTTTGTTACTTAACTTTCCATGATTCTGATTGAAATTGTTTACATTTCGGCATGTTTAAAGCATATCTATTTTCATTTGAAGTCTATAAGAATGTATTCTTAGAATTGCAGACTATCACAATACAGGTGCAGACTGTAACGAGAACGCTAAATAAAGTGTCAAGAAATAATCATTTTTTCCGAAATCTAATTTAAAATTCTGCCTAAATTACGTTAGAAGAAGTTATTTGTACCACATACAGAAATAAATAAGTTTAAAATCTTTAATGTATTATGGAACATATTTGGCGTTAATTTTGTAGAAATTCATTACAATTAAATTTTTCTCAACGAAATGAAACTAGATGATGAAGTATTATTTCTAATTTATTTAAATTCTTTACAATGACCTAGGTTTCGTTGTGTGACAACATCTTCAGGTAGGCAATTTGTAAAGATTAATCTTTACATATTACCCATCTGAAGATATTTTCAAACAACGAAACCTAGGTCGTGTTAAAGAATTTGGATAAAGTAGAATTAATACTAGATCACGAAGTTCCTTTAATATAAGCAAAATACTAATATTTGCATATTAAACTATATCTATTGACTTCTTGGTTACGGAACGTTATATTTACATCAAATGCATCCGTATCATTGTAAATATAAATATTTATGTAAAATTGATTGACGTAAGTATTTAAAATAATAATATTATTTTTACTACTTGTTATCTTGTATTACTCAAATGTTAATAAATACTTAATGCGATATCACTACTCTAATAGTTGTAACACTGTGTAATTTTATATTCATTGCAGTCGTTTTTTTTCTTATTTTTTTATAAATAGCTCTTTTCTATATAAAATGAAAAAAGATAATATAAAAAGAAAATAATCCACGCAGCAAAATGATGAGGCAGAAATGATTTATTCTTATATTGATATGGGGTTTCTAAAAAAGGTTCGATTAATTGTTTTAATTCATTTTTAATACCAATCGTGTGTCCTGCTAATGTATGAAAATTTTATAAAGGGGGTACGATTGCTATGCAAGTTTCATTAAAAACTGTTTAGGATATGATACGTTATGACTTTCTTTTGATAATTTGTTCCAGTTTCCTATTAGACCAATCTCTCAACTGGCTTTAAAATTTCAATTAATAAAGATGAATTTCCCGGTGATGAGCACGATATATCTTGATTAAAAATTGAGGGTATTCTAATGTTTGAATTCATGATCACTCATCTCCATTATCAAAATCTATTGTAATACTTCGATCTCCATGATCAAAATCCACTGTAATACATGACCAAAATCTACTGTAAATTTTTATGATAAAAATCTACTATAATACTTCGTTATTTATATTCTTTTCAGTTCAATTTTTTCCTCCCATCATGCAGAAATAAGATTGGGTAATAAAACGGTTTTTGTGACAATTAATTTTTATTATTTTTTACAGTTCTAACATTTACTCTCACCGATACCTCTTAGGTAAATATATGTATTTGGAAGGATGAAATTAAGTATTATTATTCCTTCAGCGTTTTTGTCATATTTCACTTTAAAATAAGATTGAAACTGCCATAAAATTAGCTTAGATTTTATGACAGTTTCAATCTTACTTTAGCTATAAACTGTATTTACGAGTATATGTTTCCAAATTAAAACGATTAAAATATTACTGCTTAAAATCTTCCTAAATTTATAACTAGCTGTGCTCCACGGTTCCATTTAAAATTTGGAATATGAAAAGTTATTAGCTTTTTTCGCTCATACGAGCAACGTAAGCAACGTGGGTATGAACTATTACCATACTAAATTTTATCAAAATCCGCCTGGTATTATTCGCGCCTTGACGGACAAATAACATATAGACAGACAGGCAAAAATTATAAAGACATGTTTTCTGGTGACCTGTTATCATTCTTTTTGCTAAATCAGTCACTCTATTTAAATATATTCGACGCACAGAAATCACTCTGTGAAAATTTTATAATATTAATAGTATAGATTACTTTTAAATTTTTTTTTTCTTTAAGAATTTCTTTGTAAGATTTCAGTGAATTTATGTATTTTTATCAAATACAAAATACAAATACAACATACAGTTTGAAGTTTATTATTTATTGTCCTTGGATATTATTGTTGTTAGCTATATTCAAAAATACCATTTAATTTTTTTCTTACAAATAAACTTGAAACAAACTCCCCGCCCGTTCTACATAAAAGAATGCCTTCAATGATTTAATCTGTCAGTGACGTTCTTCTCGATACCAACATTATCAAGTGTAACTAATTTTTTTTCAATTTTAATTCACTAGTAAATCAGTTAAAAATTCAATGAAAAATATATTTTACGTAAATATCGATTTTGTATACCAGTGAAATTTAATTAATAACAAATAAACTGAAGATTGAATTCGAATTTATTTCACTTGAGTAAAGTTAATATGTTAATATAAATACATAAATATCGTTTTATGAGTTTACGGTTTCTAAAACCTTTTAAAAACTATGCTGTGAAATTATAATGTGTTCAGGGGATGTAGAAAAAATAAAAAAGGTGTTTTTTGCTAAAATTTATAAATGAATAAATTGAAGAATACATAAAAATTATAATGCAACATTAGATTGTTGACATCTCACCTTTCCTTTTGTCAATTTTTAGTAATCTAGGGTTGATTTACATTTTTTGTACGGATGTTAACTTTCACCAATATATAAAAAGAAGTGTTATATATATATGTCATGTGATTATGTGACTAATTTATTACTATAATATAATTGTTGTTAATCGTAAATAATTGCGTTTAAAGTAATATTATTTTCATTGCATATTTAATTTATTTAGTGAAAACTAATGTTCCCTTTTCAAATATTTTTACGTTTTTTTTAAATATTTCATAAATTCGTTAATATTTTATCGAACAAGAAGAAAAAACCATAATTATTTATTTAACCGTCGGAATAACGCCAATACAACCACCAAATACAAGTAATATTTTCGTTGTAGGGAAATAAGATATCGCCTAGCTAATGCATTATTAATATAAAGCTATAACAGCACCGCGCATCTTGGATACCCGCCGAATATTCAATCAAAGCAGGATAGAATCTGGTATCCCTTCTTAACCCTTCCGCTTTAAATTTAAAAATAAAATGCACGGTTCCAATAATGCACGCAAGTACCGTAAAATAGATACAGACACGTACATTAAGCTAGGTTGTGAAACCCGTCAAATTTGCATACCAAATGTGCACTAAACGGCTGTCTGGCTTCGGGTCGGTGCCCATTTGCATTAAACAGAGCAAAAAGGTTGCATTTTTAATCATATTTGCGACACTTTATAATGGCGCGCTAGTTTTAATGTCGGACGTAAAAGAGTTACCGCATTCAGACCGCTTTGAAGAACGACCGGGGCAAAAATCTCACCTTGATCGTCGTAGCCGGCCGGTGCTTTATTACTTTTTCGGTTCTATTTTGTGTTATTTTATTTTGCGTTATCCACGTATCATGGGGAGTCTTTGTTGGCTTTTGTGTTGCGTATTATGCTTTCAAGTTACTTTGTTATTTATATGGTGGGCGGACACGTGAGTGCTTTCTCTTTAGAGTTTCGGGGTTAAGGTTGGAGATTTTTAATAAAACACGTATTAATTGAACGTAAATCTGGATATTGTGGGGTTTAAAATAATTTACCGCGTTCTTTTTTTAATTTATATTTTTTTGTTAATTGTCGTGTTTCAGCGTTCCACATTTGTTGTGTCTCAGCGTTTCAAAATATATTGTTGTTTGGCATGGTCATATTGAACATATTTACACGATATCATGTAAAAAGTTAAAAGGTTTTCAATTGAGACTTAATTTCAAGTCAATTTAACAATATCTTTGTGTATTCTGGTCCCCTCTAGCGTGCAGGAAATACTTCATCATATATTTTGTTGTTTGATAAAGTAGCATATATCATATATTCTTCGAAATATTTCAATTGAGACATCACAATATATTGTTTGTTCTATTTCAAACCCTACCTCATTTTCTTTATTGCTTTTCCGCGTTGTGAAACTCTATTTATATCTGTAGTAAGGATCTATGTAAAAATTAAATGGAAAGTGGAATTGAATTTGAATTTGGAATTTAAGTAGATATTGAAGTCGTAGCTGAAATTAAATTTCAAACCAAACTTGAAGGTGAAGTTGAAATTGAAAGTGAAGGTAAGGCTGAAGCTGGAGTAAAGCTAATGCTTTTTGTGTGTCTTTGAGAGTCACCTCTTGAATACTTTGCTGGAAAATTAACCCAAAGGAAATCTTCCCAATTTATTTACAGATTCCATGAAGCTCGTACTGTTATTTATGAACTTACATATGATATGAAAAAATAAATAAAGTAAACTTTATGTAAGTGAAAATTTAAAAATAATGCGGATGTTAAATTTATTAAGTGGATGTTTGTGAAAAGTTTTAAAGAAGTGAAATAGTTATATTTCGTGAAGGCAATTTCATAGTTTAGCAAATAATTTGATAGGAAAAGAATGTTCACTGTTATACGAGTTTTTAGAGTGTAACGGAGTGGTTGACTTTCACCGAGGCTTTTGCATATACGCAAGAACATATTTGTGTTAGTACGGAACATGTGTATACACCTTTATTAGGTTGACGTTAGAATATGCACATCCTACAACTATATGTTAATACGCCAAGGTTTTCTCTTCCTGCGTGTGTGAATAATTTGGTTATTTGTTCATTCTTAAACTGAAAAATGAGTTCTTTTTTCATTTTTTCTCTTAACTATCTCGAATTTCTTTTAATTGAATGCAAATTTATATGAGTTCATATTTTTTCGATTTAGCATGGCAATATTCACAATACATTAGAATTTTATAGAAATCCTACTACACTATAATGGCTTATTATATACTATATTATTCGGGTTCAAAAATAAAGAAACTTTTATCCTTTCTATATGTCTGTATGCTTATTTGTCTGTCAAGACTGTTTAGTCCTATGAAAATGACATTTTTGGACTAGGTGCTTCGTTTGAAGATTTAATTTGAAATATTATAATTATATATATTATATGTAAGTGAATTTTTTCATGTTACTCAATTCAAGCCAAAACAATGTAATTAATATTATATAATAGTACACAAAAAACAACCTCTTGATGAAACTTACGACAAAAATTTAATAATTTCAATAACACATTTTCAAATATATTGTTAAATTTCTCGAAGTATTTCTATTAACCGAACTTATATTAAAACAAGAAAATTTTACAATTTTGTCAAGCCTGCCCGTCCACGTTCTTGGTTATTTTGCAAGGTATTATTTTGATTATAGTTTATAAGAAACGGACAATGACAGAATGCAATAAATAGAGAATATTAGCCGTATTTTTTTAGTTAGAGGATGCATTTTATTTGTAAACGTTATTTTTATTTTGAAGGAGTTTCCGTTCATTTCGAAGAGGCTCAGGCGAGTACATAAGCGCGTGAGCCCTGATATACTATGGATGATACACTATCAGCGCGTAAGCTCTGATATAGACGTGGTGACACGATGACTTCTGTTTTCCGCTCATTATAACTAACAGACGGTAATGTTACCGGCTCGCTATATACGTTTACGTTCTCGTCCACTACGAAATCGGGAATACGGAAAAAATGTTTCCCCGGCGGAACACATGAAAAATTTTTTAATACACGGAACCACCTGTAAATGGGGTATTTACCTTTTAGTGTTCTAAAATGCATTGTCCTCATATTTAAGGGGTAATGTCTGTCTATGTGTTTGTTTGTAACGAAATTATTAAATTAATACTATATATTATTATATCTCGTAAAATTATTAGGCTATAATGGTATTAGTAAAGACAGTGGGATAAATTTTTGCATATTGCAACCTATTTTGATTTTTATTGCCAAAATCGTTGGAAATATATTAAAATAACAAACGACACACACACATATACATACATACACACACACACATACACACACATCTATATATATATATATATATATATATATATATATATATTACATAATGAATATATATATATATATATATATTACATAATCCAATATATAGGTATAATCAAATAAAGACATTTTCTAAATTTATAGCTACAAAATATTTGCCTTCTCTATAAATGCTATAACTATGACCACTGTAAATATTGAAATAAATTACATTGCTAAAATAAAATGATTACTTTATCTACATATATTTCGCTTGATATCGAATTCAAGTAAGAGGTATCGAGGGGTAATACTAAAGAAATATACGTGGACATTTATAAATTTACAGACTTTTAGAAATTTTACATTTTCTTCTGTTATAATTAAACTACTTCACAACCTAACGTTTTTTTCATTCATAAAAAAATTATTTTTAAATGAAAACCATATACGTTTTCCTCAAAAGATTATCAATTTGCTATTTCAATGTTTCATAATTTACAAGGAAAATTTGATGTCGTTAATATATGTTTTATCTAATTTAAAAGGATAATGGAACTTGAATATAAATTATAGATACTCAATAAATATTGCTTGCATTATTGTAAAAATGTAATTACGGAAGAAGTATTTCTGAAAATATAAAGATAAATAAAATAATTCTAACCACAATTTTTTTAGCATATTTGACTAAAAAGTGAATAACTTACACTTTCAATAACAAAATAGCAAAATTCTGTAGGCAGTATAGTATATTAAAATGGAAATTATATTTTGATTTTCAGAAGATAATGTGAAGAGGTAAATTTCGTTTTATGTGAAAATATTTATTTCATTTAACTCCTATTATAGATATAAACTAAAATAAGAGTAACTCATATATTGAAAAGCAATATTCCTAGATATGAAAGAAAATACTTTGATGTAATATTTCAATACATACACTATTACTTTGTAATAGGGGTTTTATTTTCTAAAATTTAACTGACCTTTCAAATACACTTTATGCTTAGTTTCCATTTATATTTAACGCACAATATTAACGTTATGATATTCCTTTTATATTACAATTATTAAAAATGATGCCGAATAACGTTTTTCTTTTGCTTTATTTTTAAATAAACAGATGCTTTCAAAGCCATTGATAATAATAAAAATGTATATTTCTAATTTGAGCTTATCATCATATATCGGAAAATTAAATACGCACGCTAATATTTCCGGCAATGAAACATTTATGAAAAAAGATTATAGAAACGTATTAGAAGCTAAATATTTTTTTTAACAAAGTTAATAAGATTTAAATTCAATACTAATCAAAATCTAGTCCAATGAAGAAAAGAGTTGACGAGGAACACTGCTTGAAAATATTTTTTTGATTTTTTCAGCGATGGAAGCGTTCCGTACATTTGAATTTTTAACGGATCATGAAGTATTATAAATCTTTTATGTATTGAAATTTTCTTGTGTTTTTTTTTATTTTGCTTTAAACTTTACGTTATTATTTTTTTGATAATGCCTTTTTTATGTAGGAAGCATATATGGCATACTGGAATTGTTGACGTATGAATCTCGAACTCAATGCTTAATTTGTTTTTAGTTATATAGTTATTAAGTGCCTAAATCAAACCTTTTCGGCAATAAAGACTCGTAAAGATAGGATTCTACCCCGGTCGGTAAAATGATGTAAGGATACTAGACCAAGCCATGAACATTCATGTTCCAAGTCGGTAAAATGATGTAAGGATGCTAGACCAGGCCATGAAAATTCAATTCGATGAACAACATATACGCACAGAAACACACGCGAGCTCAAAAGTATATAACGAGCTCAAAAGTGTATAAGCTATACACACGCGAGCTCGAAAGTAATCTCATATACACACTCATTTCTTACATCTTTCTGCTCCTTTAATGATTTTAATCGAAATGGCTAATTTCTGTTCAAAATGGGAAATTGAAAATTTGAACAAATCAAATATTTTCTTTTCTGCCTAACGTATATTTTCATGAAGAGTTTCAAGAACGTTCACAAAAAAACCATACGTATGCTTACAAATATATATTTTAGGCACGTAGTATACTCAAATATCTCTACTTATTCATTATAATTTAAATCTATGAGCTCCCTCAAAATAAAATTAAAACCAAAGAAGAGTTATTATTACTAATTGCGGTAACTGTATGTTCACTGTTAAATGCTCAGAATGTGCGGTGGGAATTAAACCCCGAACGAAAATTACCATTCAACCTCTGTTACAAGCTAAATGCTATTAGTTAAAGTATAGTTAACGCATGTTTTAGCGTCAGGAAATAATGGAAGCGGTTTTACTTCTATTTGCTGCTTTAAACGCTTAAAACAATTTATGACCTGGAGGTAAAAGAGACGCGTACATGTATCTCTTTCGCGTACCTCTGACACCCATGTGTTTGTGTATGTGTGTGTGTGTCGTGTTAGTTTATGTATATATGTGATTGTGTTTGTTTATATATATATATATATATATATATATATATATAAATATGTATTATGTATATAAGTAATGGAAGTTCACAATGCTACGAACATTGTGAAGATTTTATTAGTTTATTTACAAACGTAAAAAAATGGAGGAAAAATTGCCAACCACCCTTCTCTATGTAGATGGTAGATAAACTTCTCCCTTCTTTGCGCCTATGCATACCATGAAATAGAATTTACATTTACTTTTTAGTACCGTGTTTGGTGTTTTCCGGAGCAATAGGCAATGTATATTACGGTTGCGGATCGTTACGGACCGGTGCGGCGATGTATGTGTGTGCATGCATGCATGTGTTTGTGCGTGTTTATGTGTATGTGTGTGTGTGCATGTGGATATGTGCGTGAGCGTGCAGGTGCCTGTGTATGTGTGCGAGTACGTGCGTGCGTGTGTGTTTATGCATGCGGGCGTGCTTGCGTGTGTGCATGCGTGCAGGCGTGCGGGCATGCGTGCGTGCGTGCGAGCGTGCGTGCGAGTGTGCGCGTGCATGTATGCGTGTGTGTACGCGTGCTCGTGTGTGAGCGCGTACACGTGTGTGTGTTTGTGTGTTTGTGTGTACGTGTATGTAGTATTAAATAAAGAGTATAGCTCTATTTCAATCATGTAAACGTAAAAATTTTGGATATGTTATATATTCATTTTTGGTAGCAGTAACTTAGTACCCATGGGATGAGTACTTTTATTTTCAATAATTTATTTAAAGATGCAGGACAATCGAACTAATCAAAATGAATAGAATGGAACTTAAAAGAAATCACAACAGTCGGTTAATATAGAAATTATTCATTTAATAGTTAATCTTAATAAAGCAGGGTAGTCTTGAAGTGTGAATAGTTGATTATGACGATTTATTTTATTTTAATATTATTTAAAATTGGAAGCAAATGCCAGCTTTTCATTAACTAGGAGAGTGGAATATTAATCAACAATACAAACGGAAGCTTATCAGCTTTGGCTGACAGATTTTGTTCATTGTGATTATAGACTTGTAATTTTATGTAAAATATTTTCTTGAAGTTCGTTAGGCGTTACTTAATTTTTTTTGACATCGTATTTCATTTGAAATTTTTAATTTCCTCTTTATACTTACTTTCAGTTATTTTTGATCCCTAAAAACCCAGAAATAAAAATAATTACTGAGTCCGTATTATCCAACATTTTCAGCAGTTTATGTATACATACATATACACACACACACCCACATACATATATATATATATATATACATATATATATATATATATATATATATATATATATATATATATATATATATATAATATTCTTCACTTCCTAATAAACATTTTGATACTTTTTTATTTAAATCACACAAGACTCGGCCCAATCATCGAAGTAAAGACTGTTCGATTTATGAAGTATTTAAGAGTTCTAGCTATTAAAAATTTCAATCCTTAATTAACATTAGGTCAATAAAAAGGCTGAATAGTTTGACACTGTTCCTCTAGCGTACTCTTAGTTACCTCTGGTGACGTATATAACTAAAATATATAGAATTTATTTCTTTCCTCTGATGCTATGGGTTAAAAAAAATTATTTATTGTATTTAAAAACAATTTTAATAAAAAATGTCATAACACATAAAATATTTCTCTTTTCTAATTGAACAATTTGAACGTGGAACTATATTTTTAATAGTTAACATTTATACAGTAAAAATTACAAAAATTCTATACTTTCGGCTTGAAAAAATTATATTTATTTTCTCTAATATAAAGTTGACAGTTGTAAAATCCTATATAAAAACCAGAAATAATTCACGTTATCGAAAAAATTAAAATTTAAAAATAATTTTTAATTTAAAGGTGAATTAAAATTTGTTTCTTGTGGTCTCACCGAAAATAATACATCAAGTGTTAAATTCATTCAAAGTCTTAAAGTAATCATCAAATTTGTAACACTTAACTTAAAATCTAATTGTGTAATATGTGAGACTTTTCTTGGGTCAGTATCCTTGGTATTTTTGTGTTTAAATTATTATACTCTTTTTATAGTCTTTCGGGCGTAAATTATAAAATAGTGGAGTATAAAAAGTAACTTACCCTTACTTCTTTAATAAAGACCTTCTGTGTGCAAAATATCATTAACATTAATTAAGTAGATGGGATATAAAAGCAAAACATATAAAAATTAAAAAACACTTACAATTTTATAATTTTATTAAAAATAACCTTTATTTTCCATAGAAAAATATAATCCAAAACATCATATAAAATGGTTTAGCAGCTGAGGCGTGAAAGTAAAACAAACACACATACGAAGTCTCTTTCGAAATTTTAACAGTAAAAATTTTGGATGTTACGGTTTGGATTAGTGGACAGAACAATTTTGGTGCATACATTATACTTATTCAGTGTAAATTTATATTTACTTACTTAACTTAAAATTATATCCAAATGTACAAAATTCTAGATTTTTTGAATAAAAAAGTTTATATTTGTTCAAAGTTAAAGATAATGGCCGATTGGTTTAATGTATATATTCTTATTTAATTACATATTATTAATATTTCTCATTACCAGTTAAAATCAAATTACATAATTTTTAATACTTCTCATTATCAATTTTTTCTCGTTTCTAATTAAATTCCTTTTCATTGAGAATCGCTCTTTTATAGTCATTACCGTAGTCTATCCATAAGTTTCGATGTTCTATTTCAAGAAAGCGAGTAAAAACATAGCAATTTTAGAAATACGAATTTTTCGCTCTTGAGTGTTTTCTTTATTTTTGTAACAGTTTCCTCCAGTAACAATTTTTCCGTTTTAAATATAAAATTTAGGGACGTACTACCTATGTTCGGGGTGGAGAGTGGGAGTAGAAAAGAATGAAAGCGTATCATCCACGTTCTATAAAAATACTGTTCTAGACACCAATGTAAACCAAGCCTACTTTAATTAATTCCAACCTAACCCAATCGAAACTGACTTAAGCCAACCTAACCTAATTTAGTATAACCTAATCCAACCCAACCAAAACTATTCTAATCTTTCTCTAAAGCAACATTTCTCCCTGGTGGTATGAAAACGTAGTTAGGAAGGTGGAATAACCTCAAACTTCCCGCAATCTTCCCACCTCAAATTCAGGTAGCACGTTTTCAAATCCTAGCCAAAATAACTTATATCTTAGCTTTAAACCTAATATTTGTGATAGTATCGATAAGTTCTGTTTATAATTTTCAAGTCCGCACACTTGGTCTCATTTTTAGAGTACTATTACTTAAATTACAATGTATTTATTACTGAATTAAATTCCAAGTAATTTATATTTGAATAAAATAGTATTCTTATTTTAATCGGTACCCTAAACATTTTTTCTCTAAACATTTTAGACAAATCAATTTTGTTGCCTTTACATGATTTTCAAACCAACATATAAACAGGTTTCTAAATATACATTAAGAAGAAAGAAAAAGTAACTTAAAATTTTAATTAAAATTCAAAATATATTTCAATTAAATATTCAATTTAAGTCCACCAAAACTTTTTTTCATGAAACTGCTTTCTTTTCATATTTAACTTTAGTACAGGCAAAAACATAAAAAAATTATCCAAATGTACAAAATACCACATACCGATTTCACTATTTCTATCTCTCAAGGCACATTACAAGAAAGAGTAAGACAATAATGGCATATTTAAATTAAACTCCTTGACTTGATGAATAAATTTAAGTTTAAAAATATGATCCTTATTTCAAAAGTTAACGGATCTTTTTTTATCAATCATAAATAGTCTTTAATACAGACATATTAAATAATATTAGTCGGTATTATATTTATACGTGTAATATGCAAACATTAGTTTTTACTTTATTTAAATTCTTTACCACGAGTTGTATGAAAACATCTTCAGGTGGATAATTTGTAAAGATTAATCTACAAATAGCCCACCTGAAGATGTTGTCATACAACGAAATCTAGGTTGTTGTAAAGAATTTAAAGAAAGTTGAAATAATACTACATCACGTATTGTCATTTAGTTGAGAAAAATTTAATTATAATTAATTTATTTTTACGTTTTAGGTGCCTATAATATTCTTTGTTACCCAGTATTCCGTGAACTTAGGATAAATCCAATGTCAATAATATCTGATTTATCATATCAGAACAGACTTTTGAAGCGTTTGACATACTTAAGTATATTTATATAAATCTCTATATATGTATGTAGACATACGAAAAAATAACGTATTTTCCCTCTTTTGACATCACCGTGGATAGTGCTTTCAGCCTATATATACTTCCACATACTATTATGCCCTACTAATATTCTATTAACTTTATATCTCTTCATATATACCAGTATATGCTTGCCTATATATTTACTTTGTTATTTCAATGCTTATGTCAGCATAAGTAAAACGAGACAACACTCAATAAGTTTACTCCTCATCTGTGAAAATTCACTATCACCCCACACCAATTCTAACATTTTGCCCTGATTTTACTTAAGAATCGATTTGTTCTCTCTCTCTAAAATTTTAATACTCTTAGACGTATTAACATTTTTGAGACTTTATTAATAGATTATCTTTAGATCTATATCACCTTAACTCGATAACAGTACCTCTGCTATATACTGTTGTTAAGTTCTACGGTGTTTCTTCAATTCCCGTGAACTTTAATAAATTTTTGATGCGAATGCGCTGTGGCCATTCAAATGAAAAGGATAATCCAATTTAATACGTAATTAAATATTATTTTCAAGGTCATTTACATGAAAAATGTGATTGAAAATTTAATTAAAATAAGGAAATCTATCATAATAAATAAAAACTAAAATATATAACATATAAATTATCGGACAATATCTAGCGCAAATCATAATGAGTGGCACATTTTTATTTTTTTCTTGTGGTCGTTACTTGTAATAAGTGAAACGGGATGGCATTTGTTTCAAATCTTTTCTTAACAGGAAATTGTCACAACGCCTAAATTTTCCATGTGGCTAGGACATCGAATTCACAAGATAAATTAAAAAATTATTGATTTTTTTTATTTCTGTGTAATTTCTAAATTCATGTAAAATGATGAAAAAAAAATTTCTCAAAAATGAATAAATATAAAGAATATAAATATGACAGGGCGTAATACAAGAAATTACCAAATATTACATTGGACAGGTACATAACTAATGATATTAATTGTCACAATTAGAAATGTTCTCTTTATTTATTGTAAAATATATGTTTTAATTATTAAGGCATTTAATTTTTAAAAAACTTACGAATTATTAATAGCTTCTCAAGGTGCATATACGTTTTAGATTTAATTTTTTTCTAATAATAGAACTGATTTTTTTAGTCATTAACCTCTTCGTAGATACACAGAGGCATGAAATGAATTTTTAGAGCAAAAATTAAATTATTTATTTTTTTCGTTCGGTTGCAATTTGACCTTTAATTTTGATGAAACTAAATTTACATAACTCAGCAAAATGATTTCTCAAAATAAACAATATAACAATATCTATTTTCGATAAGTCGTGAAAAATACATTATCATTGAAAAAATAATTTGTTAATTTGATAAATATCTTAACTTTAAGAGCGCCGTGCCGATTTACTTGAAATTTAAATTGTTCATAAGAGAAATGTAAGGTTGATTAGAATTTTACACTGTTAAATTTTGTTTATAAAGCAAAAATAAATAAAAACAATTGGAATATTGTCTCAGCAAACTGGTCGTTTGAAGAACACAGTAATTAATATTACTATCGTTTTTGCTGTACTATAAAAAGTTGTACAAACATTCAAATTTCAAATCTTATAAAAGAGGAATTTTTGAAAAGATATGTAAATAATCGTTATGTATCTCCACTTCGCAAAAAAAAATCGCCCGAACTGAGATTATTTGTTCTTTCTGTAAAACGCTTTCTGTCTACTACTTGCAACGTAGGCGCTAGTTTTTATATTCATTGCTATAAATAATAAGTTGAAATTACCGATAGCCTATTTTTCATGCAATCTATGAAAGGCTTAAATAGATCATAATGTATGTAGGGTATTGTAACAGACATGGTGGATTAAATTGCTGTTTTTATTTTTGGTTTAACATTTCATTGCGCAACTAACAATATTGACATGGCTGCGAAGCTCAGATATCTGTTAACTTAATCAAACATAAGAGCATATTTTATCTCCAAAATGTATATTAAAATTAATATTTTATATGGTCCATATCACAGGGTAAAACTAATTAGTAACAGTTTTGGGTGATTATAATGTTATTGTAAATACTTGTATAAAATATGAATATTTAGAACAGGTGCTTTTATTAAAGGAAATTAGAGGTTTACATTTAGGAAATAAGTTCAAATCGGGGCATATTTATTTTCCACGACGTAAGATAAAAAATCGTTTCGTGACACAATTGTTTAGTAATTCTGTTGGAGATGCATTGATACTTTTTAAATATATTTTGAAGTTTCCTCTGTTTTAAAAAATTGCACCAACAGTAAGATTTTAAAAGCACATTATTATCACACACTCAGACCGAGTGTGTGCCATTGAGTGAAGGTTTATATATAAAGTTATATTTTCTATTTTTTCCAATATGAAATTTTCTTGTCAAGTCAGAAGTTTTCAAATGGCGAGTTGGTTGCAATTTTTCAAAGAAATACCCAAAAATTTGTTGTGGGTTTTTGACATGGATAGTGCAATAAATATTTTATATCAATTAATAATTAAACAAAAGTTATATTTTGTACCTCTTTAAAAATTATCCAGTATCATATAAAAATACTTTCTTTCAATTTATCGTTCGAGAGAAGCATACAACGATAATTCAAATGCTGTTCAGCTTATATCAACTTACAAAAAAATGTTAACTCGTGCAGAGTTTCATAAAAGTAGTGCGGGAAATTGCACAGATTTATAAGAAATACCGATACATACATTATCTAGTAAAAATCCGAATAAATCAATTAATGAAACGACTGCATCTAGAAACATTGTAACGAATTAATCTGATCAGCAACAAATAGATGTCTATGACATTGAGTATGAATTCTTAGAAAACCTTGTCATTTTACCACCAAGTATTTACACTCATCATATAATAACATATATTGCTGGGTTCACTGCCAGAAAAAATTTCAAGAAAATAAAATGTAATATGTATTGCTTGCTTCTTACGGGAAACAAGGGATATTTCTTTTTTTCTCTCATTGAAATCCCGAACGGGGGTGAGTTCATTTATCCTTCAGAAGGTGTCATTACGGTTACACAAAATTTAAAAAAATAATCTGACAATTTAATTCTCCACAAAACGTTACAAAAGTTCTAATACTCGTTTAAAAAAATTACTTTTATACAATATTAAATAGCAAAAATTGTGAATACGATGCAAACCACGTTTAAGATCCAGTAAAATCAATAGTCCAGAATGAGGTATTTAAATGTAAGATACGAGGCTAGAATGACTCATAAGATATTTTCGATATATGTATATATATATATATATATATATATATATATATATATATATGTATATATATATAAATACATATAAATATATCTCAATCTACCACACGATAAAAGAAAGTCCACTTCTCCCCTCGTCATCAGCAATCATCTCCCAGACCCCTTAAATTATTTATATTTATGTGGTACCTATACATAAACAAATCATGTCATACTGAGATTTACCAAAAATCATTTAACAATAGGATTATTAGTTGTAAGGATTTATTTTATTTTATTAATCAAATTTCATAAAAAAACGACTTAAAAAAATCTTAATAAATAATCATAAAAAAGCTTTTCAGTTCTACTTTACCAATAAATAAAATTGAAGTCAATATGAAAATATTTATGCGTAATATTCACTCATATTCGTGTTACCACTGCATTTGGTCACGCCCCTTAATATTAGACTCCGCCTTTTGGTTACAGTTGTCATGTAGTTATATGTTGTCTGATACTATTAAATTTGCGGTTTATACTGTCGAATGGATATAATTTTTTAAGTATTAAAATTAAATTTTTATTCCGTTTACCATTTCTCGAAACAACGAATAGACATTCAGACACATGAGTGATCTTACAAGGTTTTCTTTTTTCCTTTGGAGAAATGACACCATAAATCTAAACAATAATAATATTAAAAATAAATGCTTTTGTAGTAATTTTAAGTTATCAGTTTTTAGTTGTGAACCAATTTTACTATAATTCTCAACTTATTAATACCATTTCAAGATAATACGTATCGTATTTTACACGTTAGATATAACTGATATATAACAGATAATAATTTCATAAAATACTATTTTTCGTATTATATTACAGGCTAATACTGAAATATGCGAACATTTAAAGAGCGGTTTGTTTCTTTTCTTTGGTCTATTATTAGTATCAGCCATTAAACAAATTATTAATTTAGATGTTTTTACATTTATCATTTATATATGATTGTAAAGCAACACTTAAATATAATTTTTATATGTTCTAGGGCAAAAAAACGTTACCGTTCATGTTTTTAGTATTGGTAGTGTACAAAATCGAAATTCATTTGATTTTGTTAAATTAAAACGTCTTTACCGAATAAATACTATATTATTTTATTGTAATTGACCAGTTTCCAATAGGTTTTAATATATTTTGTACTTCCCAATTATTATAAGTCATGGACTATTTTAATGGTTTTATGTCTTTTTTTCTTGCAATTCTGTTAGAGGTAGTTTTATGTAGAAGAAAACTGAATTTAGAGATATGTTCATTTTATGAAACGGACAGAGTGTTTTCTCCGCATCGTAGCAATCCAGATCTACGTTACGCTCTGCTTGAAATGGATATGGATCTGTCGACTCGTGAAACGCAACCAGGAGAGCGAGGCGACCGCTAGTATCCAGTAGGATTTTAAGGCTGACTTTTTTAAATTATTGAAAAAATTTAATACATTGTAAGGGACAAGAGTTATAAAATCATGACTTTAATGATGCTGTAGACTTTTTTGTCCTTCAATTGAGAATGTTTTGATTAATAAAAAAAGTAAACTAGTATAATCGATAACTATTATTATCCGACTAGGTTTAACACCAATCTTATTTGCAACACTCACATATTACTTAAAGGTTATTGAAATACTGTTTAAGCTCTTATCGTGGAATGTTTGAATATTGGTGTAAGCGACTTATTTATGGTATGAGAGCCTCGCATAGCGTCTAAGTTCGGAATGTTAAAGATAGTTTCAACTTAAAACAATTTGCACATACATGAGACATAAGCCCACGAACAAGAAGCTTTCCACAACTATGATGGGCGACGGAATCTCGTAATCAGGTAAAGCCACTGTGGAATTTTTTGTTTAGTATTTATTTAAATTTTTGTTCTGATGTGCCAAATCTCGAGTTTGCAATGGCTACATGGATGGTAATATCGGTTCACTTTTGTGGCATATCATTGCTATATAAGTATGATATACTCTTACAGCTTACCTGTCTTTCGTGGTGCATATATATATATATATATATATATATATATATATATATATATATATATATATATATATCTAAGCTAGGTGGAACTATACGCAAAATGGCTTCCGTATAGTAATTCGGTGTAATTATGAATATTATGTCATATTTAACTTTCATATCATTTAAACTTATTAGAAAACCTACAAGGTACTAGGATTTTTTATACGGTATTTGCTTGATCTTCATGACATCAACTGTATTGTGATTTTGGTTCACCTTTAGTCCACAGTAATCTTGAAAGGAATGCTGGTCTCCTTATCAATGCTTCTTACAGTCGGTTAATACAAGTATATGGGAATTATTATATGGTTTTTCTTTCAGATTTTATAATGGGCGTGGTCGGCTGTAATTTTCTGCAACATCGATAGTGATTGATTTTGATAATGCATTTCTTTAATTAGTAAATAAATTTTTTTATAACCGTTTAGTGTTGAGTTTAATTATATTTTACGCGTCTGTTTTTATATGAGAGACCAATATCATATTTTATGTCACTTGTTTAGAATAAACACTGGTCTTTGGTGCACTTATATTGATTAAAGTAGTATTGCGAGATGTAACCTTTCCTAATTTTTTTCTACTTCCTTGACCGCTTCGGAAATGGGGTTATGGAATTGCTTGATAATTTACGATTGGTCACTAATTTTAGTGATAATTGTTCGAATTTCTACTGCTTTCAGTTTTGCTCTTTATTGTATGTAACCTATTTTATGACGATTTATTTTATGGTACTTCCATAAGTTTAACCTTTTGAGTAAATCTACAAGTTGGCAAGGGATTTATTAGAAATAAATAAATAAGCAAAAGTGTGCCAGTCTATGGGTTATGTTTAATTAAGCAGTCGGAGAGCGTGAGAAAGAGACAAATACACAAATAAAAAAATAGAACTCCCATTCACAATTGTGACATCGGTAAAGTGTTTAAATGTGACTTATTTATAATAGTTTTTCCTTTTATCTTGATTTCAACCCGAAATTATTATAGACAATTTCACAATTCTGTAATTGTTACTCTTATATTTAAGTGTAAATTAAAATATAGCGAGCGTTCAAAAGAAATTAAGGTTACAAGGATAAATTTTATTACACGAAAAATAGTTATATATTTTTCGAGGAAAAGATGCCGTATCCATTTCCTGAGGGCACTTTTTTCGTGTCTATTTTTGAGATACAGAAATTATATTTTAATGAACATCACGACTATGATGTAACTGATTTTAAGTGTTTATGAACTTAGAAATATTTAAATATAACAAGAAACTAAATTCCCTATACGTTCATTCACAAGTTACTGATTTACTTATTTTTTGTGTGTGGGTGTAAATACATATATGTATATATATATATATATATATATTTATATATATACATATATGTATACATATTTTTTTTGTATTTTGTGTTGTTTTTTTTTACTTACTTCTTATTCTTTATGCACTTTTCATATTGCACTATCAGCATTTTTCATTTAACAATATTAATTCGTCATAACATTGTACGCGTATCGTTATCAACGACCGACCCAATAAAATAATGTTTTCTGATACGACTTTTTCTATTTAAATATCTAAAGCATTTACTTTCAAAATTTTAAATCAATTTATTCTTTTTAGTTTTCAGCCAAAATTTTCATAAAAACATCAGTCCAAATATTTCATCACGCGTTGGTTTTAAAACTAAAGCCCAAAAATTGGGTTGTTTTGTATTATAATTTGCTTAAAATACCAAAAATTTTGCAAGTGTAATATAGAATATTTAATTAATTAACTAACTAGAGATAACTGGCTACAAAAATATGACTTAATTAAAAACATAAAATTAAATTCACAGCAAACTAGACTACCAACAACAAATTCATTAATCGTATTTGATATCTTAAGATAAACCCAGTACTTCTGTTTTATACTTCTCATTAAGCTAAACATTCATTAAAACTCGCCATGTTACATGTTTTTAACTGGCGACATTACTTCGAAACAAACGTTAGTAATAGTAGAGTTTATTAAATTATTCTGCGTTAAATATGTTTGAAAATAACTTTAAATATATTACTTACATAGTTTGAAACCAGATTTCGAGTAAAATTTTCTTTTTTTACCAATTTTTTTTAACTATTTGTAAGTATATAACACTATTTTATTAACTCTCAAACTTATTTCGTTTCCACATACAATTTCAAATTATGAAATTGTATGTGGAAACAAAATAAGTTTGAGACTTTTTTCATAGGTTTTCTTGACATATTTCTAATTAAAATTTAAGGCATATTCGTATTCAAATTGAGAAACTGACAAATCAATGCTACTGTTTTTAAACTAAAATGAAAATTAAAATATAATTTGAAAACAAGTTCCGTAAATGCTTTATGTAAAAAATGTTAACGGCCACTTGAATGATTACATTATATACGTTCCTCTAATAAAATTTTTTACTTTCAAAAAATTATTTATATGTCCAATATTTGTGATTAACCTTGCATCTTATAGTTTAAAAAGAGAAGTCTGGGAAAATTGTAATAAATATTTCCGGTTGAACATTTGGGTTATTGTGTAATTTGACGAATTCAATGAAAAAGCTCTAATTGTTATAGTACCAATATTTTCCTAAATGATAAAACTTCTGCATAAACAAGACTTATTTAAGTACGCTTAAATAAATGCATTTCTGTCATGTGTTCAAAAGTTCTAACTAAATTATATTTCGAACAGTCAGTATTGTTTCTCCTATTGGAAGAATTTGGACCCCAAAGAAAATTAGTATACTCCAGGTGCCGCCTTTAGTATTACCGTATAAATGCTACTGAAAATATACAGGTTACTATAATATTTTAATACGACACATTTCAAGTTTCTGCATAAAACGGTTTCTAAAATAACCGGCTTATAATATATTGATTTTTTGTATTAAAATCCATGATCTTATGAGGGTTCCGTTTTTCCTTTTTTAAAAGCCTAAAAATAAAGAGGATTTGAGTTTGTTTGGAAAAAAGTGTTGTATCAATTTTACACTTAATATTTTGCAAACAAGAATTAAAAAGGAAAATTTTGAACAAAACCTTAATTTTATTTTGAACGGAATTTTTTAATGATATTCTTCTCCAAATGGGATGCGCAAAAAAAATCGCAACCACTTTGGGAATCATGGTTAACGATTATTCTAATACTGTGGCGCTTAATAAACCAAGCTTCGCTAAAAATATTGCCTCTATTAATTTATTTCTTCAGAACACATAAAAATCGTCGAATGCAATAAATGTCCTTTAGATTTTCATCAATATAAGATAGTGATTTTTAGTGTTACTGCTCTTTATTATAATTATTTCAGTAAATATGCATGCAATATGAGCAATATTTTTTTATTTTGAGCATTCATTTCTTACTGTTTGTTCGTGAATAAATTAAAGAGTGGTTTTTCCTAGCTGATTAATATTAATTTAAAAGTATTTACATGAATAATTTTGTAAGTTTTAGGCATTCAATTTTTGATCGAAATTGGGTTGTTAAACAAAATTTCTACCATGCCCAGTTCTGGTCAAGACTACAATTTTATTGTTACCTTTCCGTACCGTTTTTGCCAGATCGCGTCGGGCATCTTAAAAATTCAATCTCAATAAATCCCAGAACTATTTTTATTTTGACTTAAGCAGTTTTGTATAATTTTACATGTGAATAAAACTTACGCAAATTAGAATTGAACTCGAAATAAAAGGAATGCGTCAACACATGGTAAATATTCATAAAAACATAGTTGTCTCGACTAAATTATTTAAAATTCTTAACATTATTTTTCAATATTGCATAGCTTTATCGTGCATATATCATTACAGAAATTTTCAAGTTTTATATTCACTCACATAATATACCTAGAATACGATGCTTTACAACCACGCCACATTTCAAGTTTCTGCTTCAAACAATTTTTGAGAAACACGGCTGTGGTACAAGAGTGATCTTATAAGTGATCCGTTTTATTTCCTTTTTGGGGTATGGCATCCTACATTATTACTTATTCCATTTATCTCCAAATTTGGAGAGACAGAAAAATATATAGGTGAATAGAGTTAGTCATTTTTATCAGAAATTTAAAATATTATGTTGATTATATTCTTACTTCAAAGATAAAAATACTAAAACTATTCAAATTTGTTCATAACGTCGGACCAAAAAAAAATTAAGGAGAAAAAATCAGAACAAATATTTAGTCACCTCAAAGAAAATATCAATCGGATTCAAGTATTGTTGATGAGGGGAAAAATTTAATTTTTTGATTATTTTTCATACTAAGGCAAACGGTGGGTGAGTTCGATTCGCGTTTGGCTGTTTTCTTCATTGTAAGAGACATAGTTTTTTTCATAAGATTTTCTCATATGATTTAATTATAACGCTGCGGTTTGTTAAATTATGATAAGAAAATACTAAGGAAAATTAATAAAATGAAGAGAGCAAACTATTTAATTGAGTAACTGATAATAATTAAGGAAGGTTACAAATATTAGGACGGCACCGCAAAGAAAAAATTTTAGCATGTTTTTTATAAATATATTTAGGACACATTTTCCTATATTCACCAATTTAGGTATTTGTTTATCTGTTACGTGTAGGAGCCAAAATGTTTATATTAGGTAATATAATATTTGACACGAACGTTTTAAATATCTAACGGTTTCATATATAAAGTTTTAAATAAATTCCGATGTATAAATTTTTCTAAAACTGCCATTGTTGACTGCAGATAACACTGAATATGTTTGACTAATGTAATGTATGAATGTTTGTCCAATAGACAAAATTTTTTTTATTGCTATTCATTTCAAATATATCAATCTATATATATATATATCTATATATATACTTCGCTTGATATCGGAGTGAAGTAAGAGGTATCGAGGGGTAATACCAAATAAATATACGTGGACATATATAAATTTACAGACTTTTAGAAATTTTATATTTTCACAGAGACATCTGAAAGAAATTTGTTTCAAATATAGCATGGGCCTATTCTATTACAATCTAACGTTTTTTTCATTCATAAAAAAATTATTTTTAAATTAAAACAATGTATGTTCTCCTCAAAAGATTATCAATTTGCTATTTCATTGTATTATTATTTACAATGAAATATTGATATCGTTAATATATATTTTATCTAATTTAAAAGGATAATGGAACTTAAATATAAATTAAAAATATTCAATAAATATTGCTTGCATTATTGTAAAAATGTAATTACGGAATAAGTATTTCTGAAAATATAAGGATAAATAAAATAATTCTAACAGTAATTCGAAAGTATTTCCACAATCTTTGTTAGCATATTTGACTAAAAAGTGAATAATTTACACGTTCAATAACAAAATAGCAAAATTCTGTATGCAATTGTATACTAAAATGGAAATTGTATTTCTATTTTTAGAAAATAATATGAAGAGGTAAATTTTGTTTTGTGTGAAAATATTCATTTTATTTAACTCCATTTATTGTAGACATAAACTAAAATAAGAGTAACTCATATATTGCAAAGCAATATTCCTAGATATGAAAGAAAATACTATTATGTAATTTTTCAATACATACACTATTACTTTGTAATACGGGTTTTATTTTCTAAAATTTAACTGATCTTTCAAATACACTTTATGCTTAGTTTCCATTTATATTTAACGCACAATATTAACGTTACGATATTCCTTTTATATTACAATTATTAAAAATTATGCGGAATAACGTTTTTCTTTCGCTTTATTTTTAAATGAACAGATGTTTTCAAAGCCATTGATAATAATAATAATGAATATTTCTAATTTCTAATTTGAGGTTATCTAATTTATTATTTGAGGTCAATGAAACATTTATGAAAAAAGATTATAGAAACGTATTAGAAGCTAAATAATTTTTTTAACAAAGTTAATAAGATTTTACTTCAGCGCTAATCAAAATCTAGTCCAATGAAGAAAAGAGTTGACAAGGAACATTGCTTGAAAATATTTTGATATTTTCAGACATGATAGCGATGTTACATTCCGTACATTTGAATTTTTATCGGGTCATAAAATGTTATAAATCTTTTATGTATTGAAAATTCCTTGTCGTTATTATTTTTTTGATAATTTCCTTACGGGAAGCATATATGGCATACTGGAATTGTTGACGTATGAATCTCGTACTCGATGCTTAATTTGTTTTTAGTTATAGTGTTTAAATTTAATCTAATAAAATAATA
The DNA here is from genome assembly GCA_039881145.1 of Druceiella hillmani. Classification (NCBI taxonomy): domain Eukaryota; kingdom Metazoa; phylum Arthropoda; class Insecta; order Lepidoptera; family Hepialidae; genus Druceiella; species Druceiella hillmani. The sequence continues at coordinate 13,472,856 of JAYKKI010000025.1, read as the reverse complement.
ATAAAGACTCGTAAAGACAGGATAGCACCCAAGTCGGTCCAATGATGTAAATATGCTAGACCGATTGATGAACATTCAAATCCATACGCACATAATATATTATGCACACGCATACACACGCGAGCTCAAAAGTAATCTTACATTGTGTATGTAAGTATATCTCATTTCGTACATCAGCAAGAATTTTTTTGCTCCTTCAATGATTTTAATCGAAATAACTATTTTCTGTTCAAAACGGCAAATTGAAATTTTTCAACAATCTTTAATATAATCAAAATAGCAAATTTCTGTTCAAAACGGCAAATTAAAAATTTGAACAAATAAAATATTTTCTACTCTGCTTAACGTATATTTTCAGGAAGAGTTTCAAGAATGTTCCCAAAAAAAGACGTACGTATGCTTACATATATATATTTTTATACTACGTGCACTCAAATACCTCTATTTATTCGTTATGATTTAATTCTATGAGCTCCCTCAAAATAAAATGAAAACCAGGGAAGAGATCGTATTTTTTACGTCAATTCGGAACGCTTGACATATATTTAAAAAAAAATATTTCTATCTGAAATTATGCTGATAATAGAGACAGAGTTTCATTTAAAACATGTCACAAGATTTATGTGGCTTACGCCAAATTCGACAAATTCCCGTGCGAAATATATTGCTAATGTTATTATAACTAATTGCGACAATTCCTCGTAGCACCAATTGTATGCTCATTGTTAAATGCTCAGAATGTACGGTGGGAATTAGACCCCGAACGGAAATTACCATTCAACCTCTGTTACACGCTAAACGCTATTAGTTAAAGTACGCATGTTTTAGCGTCAGGCAATGATGGAAGCGGTTTTACGTCTATTTGCTGCTTTAAACGCTTAAAACAATTTATGACCTAGAGGTAAAAGAGACGCGTACATGTATCTCTTTCGCGTACCTTTTACCCCCGTGAGTGTGTTTGTTTATGTATGTTACGGTTGCGGACCGGTGCGGCGGTGCATGTGTTTGCGCGTGTTTACGTGTGTGTGCTTGCTGCGTGTGTGTGCGTGTGTGCATGTGGATGTGTGCGTGTGCGTGCATGTTGGCTGTGTATATGTGTGTGTACGTGCCTGCGCGCGTGCTTGCGTGCATGTGTGTACATACATGTTGGCGTGCTTGCGTGCGTGCATGCGTGCGGGCGTGTGGACGCGCGTGCGTGCTGGCGAACGTGCGTGCGTGCGTACGAGTGTGCGTGCGTGTGTGCGCGTGCGCGTGTATCAAAATTTATGTAAACGTCAAAATTTTCGATATGCTATATATTAATTTTTGGTAGCAGTAACTTAATACCCATGGGATGAGTACTTTTTTTTATTAATTTATTTAAAGATGCAGGATAATCGAAATTATCAAAATGAATTGAATGTAACTTAAAACAAATCACAAATAGTCGGTTATTCCACAAATTATTAATTTAACAGTTTATCTTAATAAAACATGTAGTCTTTAGGTGTGAATAGTTGCTTATGACTTTTAATTTTATTTTAATATTCTGAAAAATTGGAAGCAAACGCCAGCCTTTCATTAACTAGGAGAGTGGAATATTAATACACAATACAAACGGAATCTTATCAGCTTTGGTAGACAGATTTTGTTCCTTGCGATTATAGATTTGTAATTTTCTGTAAAATATTTTCCTGAAGTTCCTTAGGCGTTAGTTAATTCCCTTTGACATCGTGTTTCATTTTAAATTGTTAATTTCCTATTTATTCATACTTTCAGTTATTTTTGATCCTTAAAAACCCCGAAATAAAAATATTTACAGTGTCCTTATTTTATATTCCAATTTTCCACTTGTTCCGTAGAGTATTAGATTACAAATTAATCAATATGAAATAATTATATTTCCCACAAATTTCAATGTCGAAGCTCACAATGATTTTATAAGCACATACAAGTTATTACTCTGTTTTCCTTGTTGAGCTATATTAGTAATTGAATACATGTTTTGTTTGAAGAGTAAGGTAGGTTTCGGGAAAGTTTTAATTGGAATGTCTCGCACAGAGCTCGTGCGTTGATCTTTTCGTGTGTCGAGCGTACGGAATACAGTCAGACGTATCAAATATTTTATATAAAGACGGAAATTCATTGAAGTAAAGAAATATTTTGATATATTTTTATTTAAATCAAAGACTCGGCCAAATCATGGAACTAAAGATTGTTCGATGTATGAAGGAAATAAGAGTTTTAGCTAATAACACTTCAATCCTTAATTAAGATCAGGTCAATGAAAAGGGTTACTTTTATTTACCTCTGGTGACGTATAAACCATACTTTTAGTTACCTCTGTCGACATATATAACTAAAACAAATAGAATTTGTTTCTTTTCTCAGAATGATGCTACGGGTTAAAAAAAATAATTTATAATATTTAAAACAATTTTAATCAAAAATGTCATAGCACATAAAATATTTCTTTTTTCTAATTGAACAATTTGAACGTGAACCTATATTTTTTTTTAATTTATAAACAAGAAATTACCAAAATTCTATACTTTCAGCTGGAAAAAATGATACTTATTTTCTCACGTGTCCTCTCGACGCAATTTTGATTATTGAAAAATATTTATTGGTATTTTCTTATCAACCACTTCGTTATTTTTTCTTCAAGTATCTGTAATTTCTACTGTTTTAAATTTTTTAACCACCTTATTAATTGGGACACCAGTAAAGGAAATCATTTAAAATGAGTAGCGCTCGTTTCAAATGATTTCCTTTATAAGTGAGGCGAAACAATAACACCCACGTCAGAGAAATGGAAAATATCGTAGTATTGGAGTGGTTTTCCACGAGTAACGAAAATTGTTTTCCAAAAGTTTGAATCAACGACAGCCGGCCTGAGTCATTATGATTTTTTTGGGACCTGCGTATTAAAATGTTAGTCATCATGTGCCTTATTTTCTCTAATTTGTTTTGATGATGAATATGTTAACACCTTTTTATTTATATTTTCTTGAAAACGCCGATGACTGTAAATATAAAGTTGACAGTTATCATATCCTATATAATAACTATAAATATGGTAGGTTATAGAAATATAATAAAATTTAAAAATAATTTTTAATTTATAGGTATATTTTTTATTATAGGTATATTTATAGGTATATTATACATTAAATTTTTTTTCTTGTGGTCTCACTGAAACTTGAAATAATCCGTCAAGTGTTAAATTCATTCAAAGTCTTAACGTAATCATTAATTTTGTAACACTTAACTTAAAGTGTAATTGTGTTATATGTGAGGCTTTTCTTGAGTCAGTATACTTGGTATTTTGGTGTTTAAATTATTATCATCTTTGACCTGCAGCAGACCTGCAGTCTTTCGGGCGTAAATTATAAAATAGTGGGGAGTAAAAAGTAACCTGAACATTTTTTCGAAAAAAATTTACACAGATCAATTTTGTTGCTTTTACATGACGTTTAAACAAACAGATAAACATGTTTTTTAAACAAATATTTGTAAGAAAGAAAAAGTAACTTAAATTTAAATTTAAAATTTAAAATATTCTTCTAGTAAATATTCAATTCAAGTCAGTTAAATAGTCTTTGCGTGATACTTTAACAAACGGACCAACATAAAAGCATTTTAAATAAATGCTTTTAGATTCAGAGATCTTTTCAATGCATAAACACTTTTATTTTAATTTTATAATTATATGTATTATATTACCTTCTTTCGCTCATAACCTTCAAACTTGGTTTTTTTAATGAAATAGCTTTGTTTTCCTATTTAACTTTATGGAAGTACTGGCAGAAACATAAAAATTATATCCAAATGTAAAAAAATACCACATACCAATTTCACTACTTCCGTCTCTTAAGGCACATTAAAAGAAATCGTAAGGCAATAATGGCATATTTAAATGAAACTCCTTGACTATTGAATAAATTTAATTTTAAAAATATGATCCTATTTTCAAAAGTTAACGGATATTTTTTGTCAATCATAAATACTCTTTAATATGTGTATATAAAAGAATATTAGTCAGTAATACAAACTTAAATACATCTGACATCCAAAAAATAAAGGGACACTATTTACAGAACGCTTTCCTGAATTTAAAACTATTGTATTGGCCAATTTACATAAAACGCTTAATAATTTCCTTTCAGACAAAAATATAACAGGAATGGGAAAATAGAATTTCCAACAGTGCCGAAGGCCCAAGCGTCTTCAGTAGTGAGCGCAGTTGGTGCCTTAAGTCGCTCCTCTGATACGCAATGCAACTGCTTTAATAATATTCAACAGTTAGAACATATTTAGTCATTTAAAAATTAATAAAATATGAAGTATAATTAAATGTTTAGCTTATTTTTCCGAAGCTATCTAGATGGGGAACGTAAAACTTTTAAACGTATTTATTAATCAAATTGAGTTTATACCTTTGAAACCAATTATGTTGAATGGATTCACAAGTAATGTAGTAGGATATAATAAGTAACCAAAAAAAATGTTGATGGATCATTGAATGTGCTTCCTTGAGAAATACTGAAACGAGTCAAACATCGGTATCTGAACTATTTTTATAATTTATCTTTAGCACTTTTAAAATAGGATGCAGCCAAACCTATGGATGCAAAAAAAGTGATTTTGATTTTGTTGTAGCTTTTTATAATGGAACTTACTTCAATGGGTTGCAAACAATATCTATAGACAAAGTCGATTAAAGCATTGAAGAAAACAGTGTTCTTGTTTAATTTCTTTCTCTTTAAAATAAAAGCATTTTTTTATAATTTTTTATTATTTCATATAGTTTAATCAATTATAGGCACACTTATTTTTAACTAATTAGATATATATGTAATATGGCAGTCGCCTTGTACCAGTAGTAAACAATTTAAATTTTTGATAGAAAGTTTCTAATTATCTACATCAAAACTAAGTAAAATTATTGAAACCATTTCATTTCAGAGTACACCCAAAAATATATTTTCTAGATTTGAAAGTGGGAGTAGTTAGTGATATATTGCTAAGATTTTGAAGATAGTACCTATATAGAGCTAAAAAAGAAAAGTGACAAATTAAATTTAAATTTAATTTTAATATTCATTTCAAACAATATTTTATTTCAATTTCTTTTTCTTAATTTCAAAGATATGCTCCTTAGTAATAGGAGAGAAGAAGATGTCAATAAAGACATGCAATAAAGACACTTTTAACTTGATAAATATCATGCCTTTAAAACTGTAGAAACGAGAAACATGAACGGACACATACATATATGATGAAATCATAAAAAATCTGTGTTAATCCATGGAACCTTAAAAATATTAAATAAAAGAGCATGATTTAAAGAGCATTATTTCATTGCGGGGTTGTCAACATTACTAACGATAAGTTGTAGATAAGTTATGAAATAAAATTTTTCTGTAACGTTAACATTTTTTGCTTATTAATTTTTGAATCTTGTTATATACAATGTTTTTGGTGATAAAATCATCAATATTAATATTTAATATTTTCTGTGAATATCCAAATTTTCTGTGTCTATTTATAATGGTTATAATTCTTTTGGTCATATTCTTTTCGAAGTTATTTTACCCTGCTAATTATTTGTCACAGGTAGATATACCGTTGAACAATTTTGATGCTATTACACATTATTGATTTTCACAAGTCTTAATAGGATCTGTAAGTTAAATATGCCTTAGTCTTGGTCAGGTTTCTACTAAGGTCCAGTCGCTAAGAAGAAACATTCAATCCAGTCAGTATCCTCGCCCACTCCAGCGACATGTTTGTCAAAATTACAATATCATTAGCGAACCTCAGGTGTGAGACGAACTTTCCATTAAAGAAATGCTAAATACGAAATTTTTATTCGATGTGTTCTACCCGTAATGACTTACGGCGCCAACACTTACGGCCGACCTGATCCATAAATTTAAATTTTTATTTTGAATCACTCAGCGAACGATGAAAAGAGCTGAAGCTATGCTCGGAGGGTCTCTGAAGGATTAAATCCGAAATTAGGGAATCGGACGGAGTATCAAAATAGTTCACATAGTGCTCAACATAAGCACGATGAATTGGCAATGGACGGGCATATTTTTCGAAGAATCCAGCACCGACAGAATAGACGAGTTACCGAACGGAAATCATGAACTTCCTTGTTTTGCGCCATGAACCATGAAGGCGAGCAGCGCGTCTTGGGAAGTTCCATGTACAGTAGTGGATAGATACAGGCTTATAATGTTGGTTCCTAATTATGATTATTTTTTAAATTGCAGATCAATGTAAAGAATTATTTTAGATATGAATAATAAAATTTTTAGTAAAAAAAAATTGCAAGCTGAAAATCAGGGTATACAGATGAAGATGACAGAGCTTGATAAAAAAAATCTTTTTGATTAATGTCTAAAAATTTTTACTTTTATTATATCTGTGATATAAAATATTTATACTGTAGTTAGCAATATAAACCATATTAAATAAATATAACTTAAAAAGGAAACAATCTGCAATTTAAGAAATATTCGTAATCTAGTATGGATGATGTTTTTAAAAATCGAATAAAATATGAACGAAAAGTTGAAAGAAACATTATTCCAGAATGAAACCACAAAATTTAAACAAACTTATTAAATAAACTGTATTTAGTGTCAGCATTCATTCTGTAATAATTATTTTAGAATTTTCTATGAAATAATCATAAAAACTAAAACTAAAAGTAAGAAAAACATTGCTTCTTTGAACATAGATATCATGTGGAAATTATTAGTTTTTGGTGTGAAGGAAAACACGTTTTAGGAACTGTATATTTTATATTTGGATATTAACACCCTCTTAATGGACAAGTAAATATTTCGATCTAAAACTTTCTTTGTCCAAATACTGTAAATTTCAATATAGCTGTAAATGTTTAATCTATCGCTTTAATACATGTAATTTAAAATAAATAAATCAGTAAGTGAAAGGACATTTCACATCGAAATAAATGAAGATTTCGTGAAATTAATTTTAATATTAAAACAATCTCCGAATAAATTCATTTTCTTCCGCACACATTATGTCTATGAACGAATCATAAATTAAATTTAGTATCATTTTAATAGATTTTTTTGATATTTTGAATTTTTTTGCACACAAGATTATTCCTGAAGACGGTGATAATAAAAAAACCGTGATGGTCAGATGGTCCATTCTGCACGAAGAAAAATATTTACCTTATATCCTTTAATGCAATCAAATTACACAAAATATAATGTTCTTTCTTTCCTTTCTAAATATAGGTTTAACTAATGAGGGTAAACTAAGGTGCATGAGAACACCAATTTACAAAATCATGATCCATGTTTCCTAATGTCCTCCCCTTTTTTAGTTGCGATTAGGGGCAATATCTACACGTGAACTTCATATATTGTTGTAATATTACACTTATAAAAGGTATAACTTGCAAACCGATTAAGAAATAAGTAATAATACTACAAATAAAACACACTAATCATCTGGAAGAAAAAACACCGTAAGTAATTTTTAAAATTAAATTTTCCAGTACACAAACTACACGTGATGGAAGAAGTCTAATGTCAAAGTGAAAAGTATATGGTTGAACATAAAAACGTTTTTCGATTGTTTAATAATATACTTTTAAAACAAAATTAATTTATTGCCCTATCTAAATACAAAGCAACAAACGATTATAATAAACTGTGACTCACCAAAATAAATAAACATTCAAAATTCAAAACACAAATATGAACCGTTAATAAACGTAAACAAAGTAATTGGAATATAAACGTTGCAACTATCTTTTAAATATACGAGCGTGGTTTGCATTCTCTTGTGCTATTCTTTCTGTCACTAATATTCGTGTATAAGGAAAAAATTACGTTGCCTAAACCCAAATTTTCAAAACCGCTTTATCAAAATTAACAATTAATTGTATTTTGTAATTACCGAAAGAAAGATTATATCGGAGACAAAGATTATAAGTGATTATGGTTTCGTTTTTCCCTTTTGAGGTACGGAAATCTAAAAGTATCGGGACTAAGCAACTATAAGATAACCGAAGTTGTTTGTATACTTGCCTTCATTTATTATATTTTTTTGGTGAGTATGTATTCTTTTACGTATCTAACATTAATTTAACCTTTTTTAATGTGTCACTCATGAGACTTTATTAGATAGAAGAATTTTATAAATCATGCGTTTTTATTTAAAAATCAATTATACCCAATACTGGAAATACCACAATCACGCTATAATATAAATCCTTTAAAAATGAATAGATCAGATACAATTTGATACGAAGGATGCTATGATTCCGGTAAGACTTTTGACCGTCTTCAATTCATTTCTTAATACTATTTTCTTCATTCAATATATTACTGTTTAGTTAATTAATAGCGATATATGTTTTTGTCACAAGTCAGCATCGCAAAAACATCTAAAAATTATTAACAAATCATGATTTCAGTATATAATCGGTTCTATAATCGTCTCAGTTTTATAATTTTCTAGCAGGTCGAGGTTTTAGATTCAGTAGATATTTTAATTTTATAATATATATATATATATATATATATATATATATATATATATGTATTTATATTTAGATATTATTAAAAAGAGTATCATTAGTATCTATTTGTCTCTAGGGCTTCTAGGTATACACTTATTTGTAGATTTCTGAATCGTCATGGAAATTAGTTTCATGCAAACGTATGGAAGGGGAAAACTGAATTTTCAACAGAATACAAAAGAAACTTCTATACTCGGAGCGCAGCAGGCGTCAGTTACTCGTGGCGCGGGCAGGATACAATTTTAATAATAATTCTTAACAACAAGAATGTATTTAAAAATTAACAAATTAATAAAATATGAGCTTTAATTAAATCGTGTCGTTAATAAAACTAAGTTAACAGTATATGAAAGTTTTAATAATTCTATGGGTAAAACCACTTTACATTTGTATTAGCTGTAAAAAGAAACTGGCGAGAGGTTATTGTAGAGAAAATGTGTTTGTCACTAAAACAACAAAAGCCTGTAAATTAAAGATATTTAGAAGTAAAACAATGAATTGTATTCTTTACATTTATCTGAATCCAAAAAGAATCTATTCTTCGAACGTTTGTTTAATTGAGTGCAATCATCCACGTTCATATGGACGTCTAGTAACGTCAAATAAAGTAGAGTCCTCGCCAAGGATACTACCACTGCAGTTTCCAGACTCGCGATAAGCTAGAGCCTATGAGAACCTAACTCCGAACAAGTCTAGGCTCTCCAACATACTTAACTGATCAATGCAAGGCAACGTATTTAGGATTTTCTGATCGACAAAATTGCTATCATTAAACAATTGCGTTTTTAAAGGAAAATGTATATCTGTATATACTCTCAAAGTAAAATTCTTTTACTATTAGTTTTAAACAAAAAGAAGCATTGCATTTATTATTTCAACTACACCGGGAGCTTGAGAGTATGTATAATTATCGGTTTAACGTCGTTTCCTAAATATTGCTTAAGCCATATTTTTTTGTTCTTCATTTTTATTTGCAACAGACATCACAATTTAGTTTATTTATGAAACTGTCGCCTACGGCTTCGGCTACAAAATCTTGTAATAATCGAATATATGTTCTAATATTCGTTAATTTTGACATTTATAAAATTTTGGAGCGCGTTTAATTACACAAAAAAGAAAATTAATTAAAAATAATTAAAATTATTTTAATGCCAAAAAAACAGGATTTTTTTGCAGGCAAACATGTTTTTCAATTTATCGCTATATTTTTTTTACCTAACAATAGCCTTCACACAATTGAAAAGCATATGGCTATCTATTAATAAATAAATTCACGTGCAGAGTTTCACTGCTTTGTTATACATACAGAAGGAAAATTTACTTTATTCAATTCGTGAGACTACATAATGTTTCATGATATTAAATTTAAAATAAATAAATAAGATGGTTTCGAATATATGTTCTAATATTCGTTAATTTTGACATTTATAAAATTTTGGAGTGCGTTTAATTACACAAAAAAGAAAATTCATTAAAAATAATTAAAATTATTTTAATGCCAAAAATACAGGATTTTTTTGCAGGCAAACATGTTTTTCAATTTATCGCTATATTTTTTTTTACCTAACAATAGCCTTCACACAATTGAAAAGCATATGGCTATCTATTAATAAATAAATTCACGTGCAGAGTTTCACTGCTTTGTTATACATACACAAGGAAAATTTACTTTATTCAATTCGTGAGACTACATAATGTTTCATGATATTAAATTTAAAATAAATAAATAAGATGATTTTGAAAAATCCACTATGCAATTTGATTCCAACTGTGAAAATAAATAAGTAGTCCAAGCTAATTGTCCGTATTTCGAAAATAATTGGAATTTTACGTGTGACCGTGTTAATTCGCACTAACAATTCACTAATAATTCCGACCACATTAAAATATTTCTAAACCACTAATTCTTGCCAGTGGTTCTAAATATCGCAAATGTAATAAAAAGACATAATGAAAACACCTAAAAATCAATCTATAATGAGCGGACGCGATTATGCCAACCTTAAACCTAACGAAAACAGATGGTATAAAGTTTTCTACCAACTTTTCTTAGTAGTAACTTCAAGCCTAATTTCCATAGTGAAGAAAACTTGTGGGGAGATAATTTTACAGCAATCAGTAATGATATTTCATCCCAGATATGTCTAACAGTGCCTAAGTGAAGTCAATATTACTTGAAGTAATAAACTTTTAATCAATAAAATTGAGTTTGAGAAGCTTACAGATTCGTACGTGTAAAATGAAATGAAAAAATCCGTCAAGCGTAAGTCGTATGTTTTGTTATTGACACGCGATTAGTGTTCCGTGTTAATGACATATTATTGCTACAAGTTTCTATCAATGAATTATGTACAATTAAATACAAAAGTTGCTGCTTTCTACCGGAGTAAATTGAAGGAACGGGCTTTTGACAATAATCTATACAATTTGAAATATATTGTGTTTAATACGTGTCTTTATTCTTTTTATGCGCAGTATTTATGAACAATAAAGCTTTCAAAACATTATTGCTTTTCTTTAAATTTTATAATATGTTTAAAAATATTGTTACCTAATTGTAAGGAGCTCGCTTTAAGGGACATTCCTTTTTCATTTATGAATATTTTAACATTCACTCGTGTAGTTGTTATTGTGTTAAAAAAATTAAAGTGTAGTTTAAAAATAATACTGTTGAAAAATATTAGATCTTGAAAATGGAAGAAGCTTGGTAGTTTGAGATACACATAATTGAAGAATAGGTATGAAAAGGAGAAAGTACTACGAGGCATCTGTGGGCAAATTTTACTATGATTTATTATTACACAATTGTGTTTTCCTAAAGGGTGACATTTTTAATTATAAAAAAAGAAAAACTTGTTTTGCGGGGTAAATCAAAAACTCAATATTACTTTCTATAATACAACCTTCATGTAAAAAAATGCCTAAAAATACTATATCCCAATTCCGGTATGGTTTAATCTCTTTAATGCGTCCTAATTATTATACGTTATGGATGATTTCAGTCCTTGTATGCCCTTCTTCCACTTGCAATGCTGTTAGAGGTAGTTAATTGTAGTGGTAGCAAATTGGATTAAAATATATGTCCATTTTATGACACAGAGGGAGTGTTTTTTCAGCACCTGAGCAATCTAGATCTACGTTACGTTCCGATCGAAATGGATAAAAATCTATCGATTTGAGAAATGCAACCGGGAGAGCGAGGTGACCACTAGCATCCAGTAGGATTAAGGCTGACTTTTTGAAATTATTTTAAAAATGAAATGTATTGTCATGAGACAAGAGCCATAAAAGTATGACTCTATTGATGCTGTAAATTTTTTGTGTCCTTCAATTAAAAATGTTTTGATCAACCGTGTTCTTAATAAAAAGCAAACTAGTATGAGCCATTGCTATTATTATACGACTGGGTGTAACACTAATCTTATCTGCGACACTCATATATTAATTAAAGGTTATAAAAATACTGTTTAATTTTTAATCGTGAAAGGTTTGAATGGTGTAAGCAAGTGAAATATGATATGAGAGTCTCGCGTAGCGCCAAAGTCGGAATTTTAAAAATAGTTTTAACTTAAAAACAATTTTAACTTACGTGAGCCAGTTAGCATGAGCTTAACCTTTTGAATAAATCTATAAGTTGGCAAGGGATTCATTAGAAATAAATAAATAAACGATACTGTGCAAAGTTCCGTGAATACTGATTAATTAAGCAGTCAAAGAGCGTGAGAAAGAGATAGATACTCAAATAAAAAAACGAAACTCACATTCACAAATAGGACATTGGTAAAGAGATTTAATATGACTTATTAATAATAGTTTTTCCATTATCTTGACTTCAACCGAAATTACCATAGACATTTTTGCAATTTTATCATTGATAATCTTATGTATAAGTGTAAATTAAAATATGTTGAGCGTTTTAAAAAGATTAAGGCTACAACGATAATTTTTTATAAAACGAAAAATAATATTATTTTTTTCTGAAAGGCAGAAGGAATAAATACCGGATCCATTCCAAGAGTGATTCCGTTAATGAACATTTCGACTTCGATGTAACGGTGTTTATATTCATACACAAGTTACTGATTTATATATATATATATATATATATATATATATATATATATATATTTATATATAAATCCGTAACTTGTGTATGAATATAAACCCTTACAATCGGTTACAATCGGTATGTTCATTGGATCATATACTCATAAATTTATGTGCATGTGTTCTTTGTTTCAAGTTTTTGTGTGTATTTCTTCATTTTCACCTACTTCTTATTTTTTTTTCTCTTTTCATGGGTTTATATTGCACTGTCAGAATTTTTTATTTAACCAAAATAATTCATCATCATGTTGTATAAGTATAACGACCGAATAAAATAGTGTTGTCTGATACCACTTCTTATTAAATACCTAAATCATTTACTTTCAGAATTTTAAATCAATTTATTCTTTTTAATTTTTATCCAAAATTTGTATCTTAAAATGAATTTTCATCACCCATTGGTTTTAAAACCAAAGTTCACAAATTATCTTATCTCGTGTTATAATTTGCTGTAAGGACCAAACAAGTTTCAACTGGAGTACAGAATATTTATCTAATTAAATAACTAGAGAGAGTTTGCTACAAAAACATGACTTAATTAACAACGTGAAATTAAATTCACAGCGAACTGCTGCCTAAAACAAATTCATTAGTTGTATATGATTATCTCTTAATCTCACGCATTACTTCCATTTTAATTTCTAATTAAGCTGAACATTCATTAAAACTCGCCACGTTTCGTGTTCTTAATTAATGACATTACTTCTAAGCAAACATTAGTAATAGTAGAATTTATTAAATTATTCTCTATGAATATGTTAGTTAAAATCAGATTTCGAGTGCTAAATCCGATTTTTATTTTCCATCGCTAAAAAAAATCCAGTCAGTACATATTACACTAATTTTTCTACTAGTTACTCTAATTTATTGCATAGTTCTTATCAAGAAAATACTATAGTAGCGAGATTAAAAGCATAGTACATTTTTAAATGGCGTTATAAAATGTCAATAAATATACGAGTATGTCTCATGACATCACATGGTCATGGTTTTTATGTATCATGAAGAGAACACTTAATCAATAAATTCTTAATAACTAATTTCTAATTAATAATCACTTAAGGTAAAGAGAAGTAGACATTTGGACTCAAAATATATTAAATGTACGAGTAGATTTAGAAATACAGATGTTGAAATTTGCTTTACATATATAAGTAAATCATCGATGATGAATAATATATCATAAGTTCATTGGATCATTCATTGAATTGTATATTATTGTGTATCGAATATGAACAGCATTCACTAGTATGTCATTTATTTTACATCATTACTTTAATAAGATACTCATAAACAATAATTGTATATCTGGTTGTCGAAAGTTTATTGTGCAATAAATGAAGGATTTTTATATAAAATTGCAATTACGAGGATTTTAAAGTCTCATTTAGTGTTTTTTATATATTCTTTAGTAACAAATATTGAGACAAATTTTTTTGCAAGTATATAATATTAAGTTAATTATATTTGAAATTGTATGTGGAAACGAATAAAAGCTCGATAATTTTTTCATAGGTTTTTCTGGCCTCAAATAAATGCATTTCTGTCACGTATTTAAAACTTCTAACTAAATTATGTTCCGACCAGTCAGTAAGTTTCATATTACTCGAAGAATTTAACATCATAAATAGACTTCTTGCCTTCGTATATTTAAATTTAAAAGTAATTAAATAATTAGAGAATTCTACCATGATCCAAAGAAAAAAATTAAAAAGAATATTTGTCGGTCGTCTAGGAATCATCATGTGTCACTCTTCTACAATATTGCTATATATTAGTCACTTATAGAAAAGATCTAATGCTTTTCCTTTGAATAATAATTGGTAAGAGTACTAAATTAAATTTAGCGACTATAAAGCAAGTGCGTGCCAAAATGCACAACAAGCTGGGTTATGTAATTTTCTACATGTGGTGAAATTAATGATGCTATTTAATCATAATTATTTTAATTTAAAATACTGCTTAAATTATAAGACATGATACTTGCTATCGTTATCTTCTAGTCTCATTCTGCTCCCCCTTTTTCATGACTACATATTCAGTAGTTTTGGTATCAAAAAAAGACGGAACGCACTTTTTCATTTTAAATTCCAAAAACAAAATAACTGATTTCCACATAATCGAGTATCCCACGCAAATTTAAATTACATGAACTTAAGAAAATTATAAGCCTCCTTTAATTTTATCGTATAAATGCTACTGAAAATATATTGGTTACTATAACATATTACTAGGACAAATTTCAGATTTCTGCATAAGATAGTTTCTGAGAAAACCAGCATATTATATATTTATTTTCTTTTAAAACCCATAATCTTATGAGGGTTCCGTTTTCCCTTTTTGGAAACTTTAAAAATGAAGAGGATTTGAATTTTTGAACAAGTTTGTTGTGTCCATTTTAGACTTATATTTCACAAATAGGACTTTAAAAACAATTTTAACGAAACCTTTATTTTATTTTGATATGATTCCTTAATGATATTCCTCTCAAGGTGAGGTACGAAAAAAAATTATCGCAACCACTTTGGGAATCATGGTTAACAAATTACCAAAAATATTCTAATACTTTGGCGTTTCATAAACCAAGCTTCACTAAAAAATATCACTTCTAAAAGTTTTTTCTCCAAATACGAAAGAAATTGTCGAATGAATATAACAAAAAATATCTCCTCCAAATTTTCTTTCTTCCTATAGATTTTCTTCAATAATAACCATCTTAGGTTATTTTTGGGGTTACTGCTATTTATTATACTTATTCCAGTAAGTATGCGTAAAATATCAGAGGATTTTTTCTTATTTTCAGTATTCATTTCTCTACGGTTTATTCAATCACAATAAATAAAACAATGGTTTGCACTAAGTGTTTAATATTAATTAAGAAATAATGAAATGAATGATTTTATGAGTTTTTGGCTTAAATTTTTATTTAAGTTAATATTTTTTTAATTTTATTCAATATTTCTAAATGAAGATGTAATTAAAATTGGGTTTTATGACAGATTATTTATCATGCTTAGTTCCGGTCAACATCACAAATTGCTGCTTACTTTTTCGGAGTATTTTTGTAAGATCGCGTCGGAAGTTTTAAAGAAGTTAATCTCAGTAAATTCTAAAACTGTTTTTAATTTAACTTACATAGTTTTGTATTACTTTATGTATGATTTAAACTTATGCAAATTACAGTTGAATGTAAATCTAAGTGCGAGTTGAACTCGACATAAAAGGATTGCGTCGACACATGGTAAATATTCATAGAAATATGGTTTTTCCATTATATTATTTAAATACGTTAATATTACTTTTCAATACAAATATATAGCGTAGCTTTATCCCGCACATATTATAATAGAAACTTAAGTTTAATTTTCTCCATACGAAACATAAGTATCTCTTATGATATATGCGGGATAAAATGATTTATTTCTTTAAAGTTTTTACGTCAAACGATTACTGAGAAACAGGGTTGGGACACGAGATTGATCTTATGAGGGATCATTTTAACTTCCTTTTAAGGTATGGAATTCAAAGAAATTATTAATATTTAAGTTTGTTCATAGTGTTTTCATCTAGATAAATATAATTGAAATTAAAGTAATTTTTAAATTTTTTAAATTTTATCTGCCCATTAAAAGTTATATCATAAGTAACTAATATACGTCTACGCAAACAAGACGCGTTCCATTGAGCATGCAATTCTATGAATAGCGCATTACTTATCAAATTACATTTTTAAAATCAAATTACATCATCATCATCATCACCATCATCATCATCATCATATATATTAATACGCTAAGGTTAAGATGTTACTCTCCCTTTTTAGAAAAAAACTCACAACTAATCCACATAAATTATATATCATTTTATAGATAATTGCTTGCTCTACCGGCATCCACAACTAAAAAATTTATTATTGCTATTGTTTTTGCAAATTAATTAATTATTAAAATTATATACACAAAACAGCAATGCTGCCATCTAACGGCTCAACGTCAATATGATTGACGGTCGGTAAAATTTTTGTTTAATTTCAAATCCACTCACGTATAAATAAAGTGGCGCTTTAGCTCAATGCTTTTGATACTTGCGCCTCTATATGTTAATTTTATTAAAATAGAATAAATAATGCGAAGACTTCGCAACGGGTCACGCTAGTTTTTAAAATTTGAATAAAATTCTGAAAATAGTTCAAAATATGTGGTCCATTGCACCGCTCCACGGTTTCACTAGTAACCGCAACTTGAATGTTTATTGCACAGTATACAAGTGTGCTCTGTGTCAAAGTAGTATGATATAACTATTTTGTTACAGACTTAAATAATAAAAAGAAAGCATTCGTGAAAATAAGGGAAAAATTAAGCGAAATTCATTAAATCAGTGAGCGAAATATTTAGTTGAGCACAAAACAATCATTAAGGAAAATGGCAGACATTAAAACTGGGCTTTTGTGTTTGTGTTTTTTTTTATAAATTTATTCACCAATTTAGGTATTAGTTTACATGCTTTATGTGGGAACCAAAATATTTATATTAAATAATGTAATATTATACACGATCATATGAAATATCTAACGATTTCATATGCAAGGTTTTAATTGTATTCCCATACATATTTTTTTTTACTAAAACTGCCATTGCTGACTACTGATAAAAATGTAATACGCTTGACTTATTAATTTATGAATGTTTATCCAATGGACGACATTTTCTTTTGTTCTTCATTTCAAATATGCCAATCTATAGACTCACATCCAAATACTTTTTATCTATGTACATCTTACACTTATACATCTTACTTGATACATGGACTTGTTTACACACTGTTAGTTTACACACTCATAGAATTGTGACTTGAAATTTACTTAAAATGTAGGATGTACCTATTCTGTTACAAATAAACTACTTTACTATATAATAATATTTTTTATTCAAATTTAATTTGGCCAATTAAACCCATTTACGTTTTTCTCAAAAAATAATTAATTTTCTATATAAATATTATATTATATTATAATTTATAGGGAAACTTTGCTTTCGTTAATTTGTGTCCTATCTTATATGAAAGGAGAATATAACTAAAATATTAATAATTGCATACTTCGTAATGTTTGCTTCGTTGTAAAAATGAAATTGCCGTAGAATTATCTGAAAATACAAAAAAAGTAAGGCAAACTCCAATATAAACTTTGTTGATATATTTAATAAAATATTGAATAGCCAACAAGTGCAGTGATAAGACGGAATAATTATGACGGAGATTCGGAAAGAAAGTATTTTATAAGTATTTTTTATAATGTTTTAGAAAGTTTGATAAACAATTTTAGTTGTGCCACCAGTGGGAAGTTAATTATACCATCTTGATTATTAAATTTGAAATATTATTCTGAATTTTTAACTATAACGTGAAGAGACAAATTTTATTTTGATCTGAATAACATTTATTTCATTTGCGTGTTTCGGTTTATAAATATTTAATATATTTGTCGTTAATTTTGTAGAAATTCATTATTCACAATTAAATTAAGAAATCTTTCGTATGCACTATATTACAGAGTTTCAATTCATATTTAATACAAAATTATACAAATATTGTTACGTTAATAGTAATAATATTCCTTCTATATTGCAATGGGCCGAACGGCGTACGTGAATAAATAGTGACTAAAAATTATAAAGAACTACATGTATTTCGTTAAATGTTTTTTTCAATGGATGATTTTAATGTCATTCATAATAACAATAACAATTATTTCATATTTTATATTAACAATAAGGATTATAAGGTGAAACCTAAATATTCGATTTAGAAATTTAATAAAATTTTACTCCGGTACTGATCAAAATCTAGTCCGACGAAGAAAAAAGTACGAAGGAAAAAGACGCGGAATACTGAGTGGTTGAAAATATTTCTGAAAACAGTGTTAATATTTACCATTACGATTCTTTTAGCGATTGCAAAGAATTTACTGAATTTCCTACTCTTGAATGGATTATAAAGTTTTAAAATTACAATATATTTGAACTGAAATTTGCTTGTTTGTTTACTTGGTTATTTTGCTTTATACTTGTAATTTTTTTTTCACGTTTCCTTTTTTGCCTAATATATATATATATATATATATATATATATACATATATATATATATACACATATATATATATATATATATATGTGTGTGTGTGTGTATGTGTATGTATTTGAAATATTGACATATGGATCCCGCACTTACTATGTAACAACGCAAAATTTGTTTTAAGTTATACAGATATGAAGTGTCGTAATTCGATTTTTTTCAGAGACAAAAACTTCTAATGACGTAACTGCATCCGAATCAGTCCAAAAGTGTAAAGGCGCTGGACCAAACGAGGAACATTGAAGCACACATCTAGTCATACATATATACAAACACACAAGAAGTCATGCATATACACTCACACGCACACACACACACATTTTTATCAACAAAAATGGTTTTTGCTATATTAACTTTTTAAACTTTATTATATTTAAAATCGCAATTTCAAATTGTCAGTCAAATCAAGTGTTTTATTTCCTGCTAAACATACATTTATGTGAATGGTTTCAATAATGTTCATATATATCGTTCGTCCGCTTACAAAAAATATTTTATTACCACATGCACTCAAATATAGTTCTATGAGCTCCATGAAACTAAAAATAAAACCAGAAAAGGGATCGTATTTCTTTTCGTCAATTTGGAATTCATGACATATTTAAAAAAAATAGCTTCCATCTGCAATCGTTCTGTTGACAGAGATAGAGTCTTATTTGAAACATTTTATATGATTTAATTGACTTACGCTTAATTTGACAAATTCCCTTGTGAAATATATTGCTAATATTATTATTAATTGCGACAGTTCTTCGTAGTACCGGTAGTATCCTATATTTCATGTTCACTGTTAAATGCTTAAAATGTGCATTTGGAATTAGATCCCGAACGAAAATTACCGTTCAACCTCTGTTACACGCTAAACGCTATTACAGGATAGTTAACGCGTGTTTTAGCGTCAGGCAATGAAGGAGGCGGTTTTACGTCTATTTGTTGCTTTAAACGCTTAAAACAATTTATGAGCAGGAGGTAAAAGAGGTGAGTACGTATGTCTCTTCAGCGTGCCTCTTTTACCTCTGCGTGAGTTTGTGTGCGTGCTAAGTGCTTATGTGTATGTAAATATATATCTTTATGAAGAAAAGGAAATGTCCCGATAGACATATCAACGTCCGGAACAAATCGCTAATAATAAAAATTTGACATTTGGAGAGGGTGTGGATTTTATAATGGGGCATCGTTTTAGAAGGTATTTTTCGAAATTCGAAGGGGTGAAAAAGTGTGTTTGGGAAAAAATATTTTTATGTTAACTTGTACTTAAGAATAGGTGTCCATGATTTTTATTAAAAATAATATTACTGGTGTTTCAGTATTTCACGAGATACAACCTATAATGGAGTAAAAAGTGGTGGTTACATTTGTATGAGAAAAAATATTTTTATAGTAATTTTGGATGTTTATGCTCTTTGCCAAAAATAACGTTACCCGTGTTTCAGGATTATCCGAGATATGACCTCTAAGGGGGTGAAAAGGGATGGTTAAATTTGGGTGGGAGAAATATTTTATGGTATTTTTACTGAAAACTGGTTGTTTATGTTCTTTAATAAAAATAATGTTACTTGTGTTTCAGGATTTTTGGAGATATAAACTTTAAGGGGTTAAAAAGTGTAGCTAAATTTGTGTGGGAAAAAATATCTTTTTTGGTAATTTTTACTTGATACTTGGTACTAATTCTTTTCAATACAAATATGGTAATTTTTACTGAAAAATTTGCACTAAAGCATTTTAATACAAATAATGAAATAAGCGTTAAGCATTTTCCGATATTCAACCCCTAAGGGGTGATAAGGGATGGCTACATTTGTATCGAAAAAAATTGTTATGATCATTTTTATTTCAAATTTTGTACTGTTGCATTTTAGTTCGTATAATTAAACAAGCATTTAACAATTTTACGATATTCAAACTTAAGATGTGAAAAGCTAAATTTGTAGGCAAAAATTAAAATTTGTGTCATTACTTTTCAATGCATAAAATTTGACAAATATTTAATCATAGTTTTATATTAAACCTCTGAGTGATTGAAAAGGAGTGGCTAATTTGTGTCACAAAAAATTGTTATGATCATTTTTACTTAAAAATTGTTGCAATGCTTTGAAAAATCAAATAATTTAATAAGCATTTAGGCATGTGAAAGTGGTTGCTACATTTGCATGAGAAGGAAATTATTATTGTAACTTTTACTATAAAATTCAGTATTTACATTTTCAATACAAATAATGTAACAGGTATTTAAGAATTTTACGAGATTCAATCTCTAATCGGATGAAAATGGTTAATTAGGTTTATATGGGAAACATATTTCTGTTATAAATGTTTGCGTGCCACTGTAGCTGTACTCGGAGAGGAGAGGGCGAATCGGTTTTCATGCCGCTAATGCCGCTTATACCCTATTATTATGTTTTTGAATTCAAGCGACTTCAATTTCTCCTTAGAGTCTGTTTCGCAACTTGGATTAATAAATCTTAGGGTCATTTATAAAATGTGGTAGGCATTGACTTAAGGGAGAATTTTTTCTCACATCATTTTAGCCCCAAAGTGGTAAACAAGGAAGTGCTGTATTCAATTTTAACTTTCTATCAGCTGTTTTACTTGTGTAAACTAGGTGCACACTGTTTGTACAGTTTGTTGATACATAAATAAATAATTGTGATTACAATCTCCAAGTAAGGAGTAATGTAATAAAAATGAAACGGACTTTTATTTTATATTTTAAACTACAAAACTTATTTCTATAAAATGTTTATTATTCTCAGAATTTCTTAATTGCTTTAAATATTTTTTAAATTCAAGAAATTATTTAAGGCAATTAAGAAATTGTAAGAATAATTGTAATCTGATTTGTAGTTTCTGAGAAATACGTGGAAAAACATATAGAAAAACATTGATATCTTTTGAAATTTTGCGAATTTGTATGTGCGTGTGTACGCGCGTGTCTGTGATGATAAATTTTTGATAGATTTTTGAGTCTTTAATGGAATTCTTGTAGGCTCGAAGCAATTTTTTTCTCTTGTGTTGAAACCTAGTTTGCTTTTATTCCCGGAGTGATTTGCAAGCAAGGATGCAGTTTCTTTATTGGAAACAAAATTGTCCAGAGGAAGTAATAATGTTTGAACGAGTAATCTTGGTTTGAGGAGTCGTTAACTATTAAGAGTTTTGATGACTTTCCAGTGCTGCGATGTTTTTGGGGGGTCTAAAGTCTCGCATAATTCGACCCATTTTTTTCCTTTTGCAGGTGGAAATTTCTTCTTCTACTGCATTACACATCTTAGTAAATCTGATTCTGTTAGATTCAGAGTTGTACTTCTGTGGCTCGACACTGAGTTTGTCGCGTTCATTAATGTGATCTTCTATAATGTACTCTTTCCTTTCTGGGTTTGTAAATTAGAATTGGAAAGTGGTCGCTGATAGCATTTTTAAGAACTTTCCATGTTATTTTTCTTGCAAATTTATGGTTTCTGGCAGTAATATCTACAGGAGATATTGTGCCGATGGTTTTTAAAATGTAAGTTGTTGTCTTATCTTTTAAGACTGTAAATTCAATATCATAGAGAAAGTCTTATATCTGTGAGCCTTTTAAATCGAATGTCGATGATCCTTAAGAGGAGCTCTAAACATTGAAATCGCCGAGGATAATTTCGATTTCAGAGCTAGAAAAATCTACTAACAAGTTAGGGAGATTATTGTTGATGGCAGATTTATCTGGGTGTTATGCATTTACAATTGTGAATTTATGTTGAGGCAATGTGATGTTGATTGCGTGCGCTTTTGTACAACTTTCACTGTTGCTATCTAGATTTGTTGGAAATGGTTTTCTCATCAATACTGCTAACGTCACTGAACTTGACGTCAGCAGTATTAATGAGAAAAGCCAGGCTTCCACCTGACCGATCATTTCTGTCCGGACATTAGCTCGTGTCACGTCAGCTGTCCCTCAAGCGATAACATTATCCCTGTCACAAATTGCTGCATTATCCATGGAAAAAGAGAGGTTGCTAGAGACCCCAAAGGGGTTGGGCTTCTGACTGTTGGTCCGTGGGATGTATTTCATTTTCCTCCTAACAACCAAGGGAAGCATTCCCTAATCAGCCACCTAAGGACGTGCTCTATAAGTGTTATAGGCTCCACCAAGAGTATCCCGAGAGCTTCGAAAAAGAAGACCCCAAAGCCCTAAAACAAAAAGGACTGAGTACGATCAAAGAACTTTCAAATGAAAACTTAGCAGTGGCCTATATAGACGGATACTAAACAAAGGAGAATCTGGCATTCACCTCCTCTTCACATTAACACAGGCATTATTGCATTTAATTTCACCAGTGAAATCTTAGCAAGTAAAGAAGTCTATGATTTCCACAGAAGAATTTCTTGTTCTCTTGGATTCCAAATCTGCCTTGGAAGTTTTCAGAAACGGAGCAACAAACATCACCTCTGAAATAATACTCTTCTCGTATAGCTGCACTCCAAGGAAAATCCAGTAAAATGCAGTGGATCTGTGTACACTTCAATATAGAGAAACATGTACGCTGATACTCTAGACAAAGAAGCTAGAGGCCTTCATCCATCACCAAATTTACGTAACATCATCACACCTTGCAGATACTGACGCAGTGGCAAGATGCAGAATTTTGATCCACACCTTTAGGAAACCCCTCATTACTGATCTCGACTGCCCAAACATGTCACATCTACAATTTCCCGTCTAAGAACTAATCACCTTAAAGGCATGAAGATCCACCCAGACGATTCCAGAATTTATATTCATTGCACGAACTGTCCCGAATTCCAGCGTTCCCTCAAGCACACCTTTGAGTGCCCAGCTTTCGCAGCAAATATCCTAAAAGCGGGAATATCACCACTAATCAATCTGCTGCAAGAAATCTTATACAACGACCAGATACCGAAACTGGTGGCGGCAGTTTTAAAAAACTTTGACTCCATTTAACCCTCTTTTTTCTTATTATATTATATATTTTACTATATATGTAATGATTACCATTTTACTATACATACAAAAGTGCGCGCACGCATGCGTTCTCGCTTACACATTCACACACATACATTCACACATACACACACACACACACACACATACACACTCACACGCACACGACACGCATACGCACGATACCATACGCACATGCACACACACGCGTTCAAGACCACGCATGTACACGAGCATGTGTATACACGTGCGTCCACGTGCGCTTACACATACACAAACATTGCACGCGCTCACACACAGGTATGCACAGGCTCACGTACACGCACAGGCTCATGCAAACGCATACGAAAACATGCTCACGCACTCACACGCATACGCACATGCATACACACGCACATACACGCACACGCACATATACGCACACGCACACACACAGCACATACACACGCATGCGCACGCGTTTGAACACGCACACGCACACGAGCGCGTACGTATGCATATACACACGCACGCACGCGCATATACTACACTCCTTTTTTATTTGCTCAGGTCAGTTTAATACCGATCTACTTATTTATTATGCTTTATATCTGGTAGTTTATTATGGCATTTAACGGTCTGGTTTATTGACTTTTCAGTACTAGCACTTATCTGCAGTAGTAAGAAAAACGTTTAAAAATGTTAATTGAATATATTATTAAATTATGTAATCAAAAAGTCCAGGACTCTGAAAATTATCTATTTAAAAATTGTAATTTCATAAACAAAGAATAAAACAAATACGTGATACTGATCACGGATATATTGATATATATATATATATATATATATATATATATACATATATATATATTTATGTATATAAATAAGTTTAACTTAAGTAGTGCCATATTGCCTGAAAACAGAAAAACGACATTTAATATTTATTATTTAAATTGTCAGTTCCTTTTTACATAATTCTTTTATTATAATAAAACAGTCTGAAAAACAATTCTGAGTTCTGTCAACTAATAATAATCTGCTTTGCTGACCGTGTTAGCCACCATTTCTCACAGCGCCATCTATGAATTACATAAGTACATGGCCACTGGTTACCGACAGGAGAGTGCTGTACCAATTAAAAAAATATATTTTCTTTATATCTCCCTCCTCAGAGGAGAAAATTTTCATCTTTAATGTCATATCAAACTAAACTAAATATTATTTTAGTCTTATTTGTGTTTTTCTTATGTAGATATTGGTATGAGTTTTGTGATGTGAAAGAGATTCGACTCTGACTTCTCATGATCTGACTTCTCCTAAAAATTTAATTTGGTTAAATGGACCAATCTTCAGCTCATCTCATTTATTTCTGTTTAGTTTGTTCCCTTTCTCTACATATACCGTATGCCATGTATGTAACTTTAATTGACTTTTATTTTTATCAAATGTTTGTATATTTTAGTTTTGTGATTTTATTGAATTTTCAAATGATATTTTCCTATCTCTGATACATTAAATTTCTGATTAATTTTTTTTTCAGTTCAGTTGGCAAAAAAGAAACATTTATACCATCTAACAGGTATTTTCGTGTAAACCCAATAACTTTATGTTCTGTATTATTATATTTTTCTACGCTGTTATGCGCAACTGTCATCTATGCCATTTTATTACTTTTTTGATTTATTTTCCGGGTATTGATCGGTGAGAAGTATTCCAATTCTATTAGCAACTGTTACATATTGTTATTGTATTATTTGAAAAAAATCATTATCACTTTGTGTGTTTGAGGTAAGGATATAAGCATATCGTGGTCTACTAAAAGGTATAAATATTTCTTTGTTGATCGTGAGCCTCCAAAACCTCCAATCGTGTGTATTGAGACTATTTCCAAAGGTTTTGCGGCAGGACCTAAATATGATGTTACTTATCTTGTCCTCTCGTTTTATTTGTTATATATGCAATGTATTTTAATATTTATTGTTAAATTTCTTGCTGTATATAATGGACTAATTTTGTTTTGCATTAGTTTTACACCTATGCGACACATATTTTCGTGTATATCTTCAATGAGTTTTTTACTGAAGTCTTACAATAAAATAATTCTTTAACGTTTTCTAGCCTTTTTATAGTAAATATTGTGTCTTGATAATAATTTTGATTTATTATTTTGAATATCTGCATTGTTTTCTTGATCTGTAATTTAATTGTTCATCTGTGACTTCATCTGCTTCCAATACTGGGTTCCTGCTTAAACAATTTGCTCCTATATTTAGTCTTCCCGGACCATGTTTATTTTAAAACTTACAATGATAAGTAATATTGCCAGTATCTTATTGCTTCTTTAATATCTAAACATTCTAAATAAATTGCCTTTTTTTCTTTTGGATTTTACTTACTTTTTGAAAAGTATGACACTGGATTTTCTTTTCCATTTGGCTATATTTGCATTAATACTGTCCCAATACTTTCCAAAGATGCATCTATAGGAATATTTATTGGCAAATTCTGATCAAATATTTCTAAGATTGAACTGTGAGCATAATCATTTTTTAATGTCCTCAAAAGATTTTTGAAAATCTGGAGACCAAATAATTTTATGGTTTTTTATAAGTAAATTACGAAGAGGTTCTAAAATTACCGCACTTTTTTTTGTATATACCCATAGTAGAAATTAATTTTCACCAAAAACTGTTACATTTTTCTGAGTTTTTGGTATTGGAAAGCCTTTTATTGAAAATAAATTACCCCGTATTGGCCGTACTGTATTATTCTATATTATATGACTGAGATATTTCACTGCATGTGAAACAAATATGCGTTTTTTAAACTTTAATCTAAAACCCTTTTCTTTTTTAGCTTCTAATAATTGTGATAAATGGTTATCGTGCTCAGAAAAAGTCTTAGAAAATATATATATACCTATATCATCTGTGTTGTTTACAGCAAAAATAAAACAAAAGACATATATGTAAAGCGTCTTTTACATATACACAATTCGTCAGGATCCGTGGTATATCGACGAGAATATTCATCATAAGCAAGGTATGTCTCTTCTCCTCACCGCTCCAGCAGTGTTCCCTGCATTCTGTTATATTTCTACCACTGCTTTACCCTGTAAATCGTACATTGGTTATATATTAATCTTCCTCAAAGTTTGGAGTTTTTAACACCACATTATTTATTTAAATCAGACGTGGAATTCTAGATATTAGCGCCAACAAACAAACAAGTCAAACAAATAACTTTTCCACTTTGTAACTGTTCTGATCTTACAAATCGTAGCATAGCAATAGATAACCTTCCCCAAAGTATGAGTTTTCCAAAACAAGAGAATTTTCGAAATAGGACATTCGGTTTCAGAGGCTAGCACGAGCAAAAAAAGATTCAATTAAACTTCCGATGTATATGTTTGAATGGATAATAATTCTTATGAAAAGGAAATTGATTGGAAGAGTAAAGAAACGTTTGACAACATCTTGGTAAATCGTTAACACAACTAGTCTTACACTTTATGAGTAGCAATGAGAAAGATATTTTCAGTTGATTTTACTTCCAAACTTTAACCAATTTATTTAGATTTTCTACTGAAAACTAAGCGAGTTAGTATGAAATTTCTCATCGTACATTTTCCTCAATTTCTATTGTTTGCAGGTTCGCTGTCTGTTATAATCTCGACTAGTCACTTAACGATTTATTTTCCAATTCTTGACTTTCTGAGAAACGAAAATTGTTTTTCCCGAGTACAAATTATTTACTTAACTTATAAAACATCTGAAACGAAATTGAAGATAAGGGGCGATTGGTGTAATGTGTACATTCTTATTTAATTGCATATATTTTAGTATTTCTCATCATAATTTTTTTCTCTTTATATTAAAATTCTGCTTCAATGAAAGGATTTGTTAGTAATGATAAGGAGGATACCCTATCTATAAGTTTCTATATCCTGTTTCAAAAAAACCAGAAAAATATAACATTTAAAAAATAAGAATTGTTATATTAACTTGCAATTGGATTTCGCTCGTGGGTGTTTTTTCGTTTTTAAGTAGAGTTTTCTTCAGAAATCTTTTTTCAGTTCATAAGTAGCATATATATATATAAATATATATATATATATATATATATATATATATATATATGTATATACACATATATATATTTTAGCACGGCGTATTGAAAAGTAAGAAAATAATGACATATAAACTAAACCCCTTGACTACATGAATAAATTTTAATTTAAAAATATGCCTTTGCCAAAAGTTAACGAATTTTCATAAACTTTTTGTCTTTCGTAAACTTGTTTATCAAATTTATATCAACTACATAGTGTACTTTAATACGACTGTATTGCTTAGTAATACTAGCTTCATTATCCTTTACGGCGAAAGAAATAAAGATACATTATTTTCAAAATGCTTTCATAAATTTACTGTTTTCTTTTTTCATTTTATATAAAACGCTTAATAATTACACTTCTTGCAAAATATGACAGTTGTAAAACTAAATTTCCAGCAGTACCAAATGTTCAGACGCTTTTCGTAATAGATGCAGCTGGTGCTTCTGAGCTGTTCTGACGCGCAATGCAACTTTTTTAATAACGTTCAACAACTAGGACGTATTTCTTGATATACAAATTAATAAAATATTGCATGTAATTAAATCTTTGACCTACTTCTTCGAAGTTAATTAGATGGGGAACGTAATACTTGTTTTTAGTCGAATGTAAGTACTTTTATAAATTAGTACTCAATTATACTGAATGGATTTGCAAATTTTGCTTAATTGAGTGTGTGTGTAATAAAAAAAAATAGTTTACTGTTAGAAAAGTTCTACTAAATATTTTTTCTTCATTTCTTAATGTCATTCTGATGACATGAATGATATAGTATAAAGTACTGCATATTTTATTTCTATAAACATAAATAAACTCTTAAGAGAAAGAATACATGCTTGAAATGCAGTAAAAGGTATATTGTCAATATTTCAGGAAAAGAAAAGTAAAGTTCGGTCTTTAGATATTTACTAACTCTGACAGCAGTGTAGTTTGGTTTCAGAGTCCATATGGAACGTTAGTTTTGAAGTTACTTGGCTCGGATTTTATTCTTATGTGGAATTATAAGAAGGAAAAATGCCACTAAGATATCTATAAATCCAAACTTGACTTTGAGTTTGAATTCTTCTCTCGTTTTGTATAGAGTTTAGCAATATTTCACATATTATTATTTTCCTTGATTATAAAACTCGGCCATCTTCTGTGGCAGTTAAGAGCCAAAAGCCTTACAACAGTTAAAAGCCTTGAGCCGTAATGGTAATGAACTCTTTTGTTATACTGTATGATGTAATATCATTCCTCTTGTCATAGAGATAAACTAAAAATATAAATTAAGGGATAATTCTACACGAAATTGCCTCACGGAACTTCTTGCATGATTCTAAAAATGGTTTAAAATTTTTACATTATCCAAAGTTCTCTTCGAATTCTGTGACTATTTTTATTTATTCGCATAACCAGAAACGATTTTTAGGAAAGATTTTAGTTTTATAATAATTTATGAAATTTAATAATGATTGAACAATAAAATCTTACATACGCGAACCGTTTATAAAGTAATAAATAAAAAAATAAAATATTGTATTATATTTCGTAAATCGAGCTAAAAAATTTAAAGGGAGAAATTAAATGAAAATATCGTTTCAACAAACTTCCTAATAATATTATTTAATTTTTTTAAATTCTCATTTCAAGAATATTCTCCTTGATAAAAGGAAAGGTGAACATGAAATATAAAAGGAAAGATATAAGCAATTATTTAAAGCATATAACTAGCTAAGTTTAAAACCATAGAAATCAGAGAGTGACAGATAGGTACAAAACGAAGTCATAAGGGATTTTAGTAGATAGTTAGTCCATTTTAGTCTACAAAACCCTGAAAATATTAATCACAAGAACTTAGAAAAAACATGAACGAACTTAGAAAGAACTTAGAAAGAAGAAAAAAACATCATTTAAGTGCGGGAGTCACCATTACCAGCGGTATGCAATGAATATATTATCAATAACATTTTCTTAAGCCATTTTCTAAAAACCTTGTTGTAGAATCTTACGGCAAAAAATTATTTTGATTATAAAATCATAAATCACAACATTTAGTATTTTCTGCGACTATTCAAAGCTTTTATGATGTTTAATTATTTCTCTAGCTTTTTTATTGAAATTGTTTCTACCCTGCTGAATTGTCACAAGTAGGTATACTTTTGCACAACTTCGATGCCAACATTATCGATTTTTACAGGTCTTGAGATGATCTGTGAGTTGAAAATAGCTTGGTTAAGTTAATCATTAGCCTGATTAAGTTTCCATCAAGGCCCAGTCTTCTCGAAGAACAATTTAATCTAGTCAACATCTTCGCCATCTCCAGCAATGTGTTTGCCGGAATCGCAATGTCGTCAGCGAAAATCAGGTGTGAGATGAACTCTCCACTTAAAAAAAATATTTAAGATGAATATTTGTAACTAAAGCATTCTACCCAAAATTACTTATGACGCTGAAATGTGGACACTCACGGCCGACTTGATCCATAAATTTAAACTTAAATTTTTTAGTTGCTCAGCGGGCCATAAACATGGAGAGAGAGAGAGAGAGCAATATGATTGGAATGTCTCTGAAGGATGAAATCCAAAATGACGAAATTCGACGAAGAATAAAAATAATTCACATAGTTCTCGACATAAGCACAATGAAGTAGCAAAGAGCGGATCATATTGGCCGAAGAATCGATGATGAGTTATTGATTGGAAACTATGAACATCAAAGCGGAAAGTATTTGATGCTGAAAGCGGAGGACCGTGTACGGTGGCGCGTCTTAGGAAAGGCGTATGACAAGCTGTGGATACAAGCTGTCAATACAAGCTCATAATGATGATTCAAAGTTTAACAGAGCAAGAACTATGATGATTGAAATGCAATATTAATACCCAAACTTTTTTTAATTTAGTTTTTAGTCACATATTAACGGTTTTAATCACCTTAGTTAATATGTCTTTAT
Organism: Druceiella hillmani; assembly: GCA_039881145.1. Lineage (NCBI taxonomy): Eukaryota > Metazoa > Arthropoda > Insecta > Lepidoptera > Hepialidae > Druceiella > Druceiella hillmani. Next base: position 13,442,089 of record JAYKKI010000025.1, on the reverse strand, counting down.
CATCTAAAATACAGGAAAAATTTCAATGCGTTTTGAAAGGTAAAACAAATAAATAACGAGAAAAAAGATGAAAATAAAAGTAATTGATATGTAGAATAAATTTGTAATTGTAATCAAGCTTAAGGCCATCCGCTTTTATAAATTTTGATGGAAAAGTATGGCTTGACGTATATAATGGCATCTGAAAACATCAAGTTTTTATGTATTCTGTGAACGTAAAAACTTAAGATGGAATTTAAAATGAATGAAATAAACATATGTACGAGTTTTGCAGCCCTTTTTGCTTTGAATTTACTTAATATGCGTTATATAGATACATTAGATCGATTTAAAGTCAAAATTTTAATATGGGCAAATAATGTGAACCATTGATATTATTTGCAAGTTTAAAGATTGTTTTCAAATGAAGCTTTACTTTCTTCATTTATACACCAAGATTTCTGCTTGGAATTCTTTTGACCTTCAATTTGTGTTTCAGTTGGTTTTTTGCATTTGCCTGCAATTTGAGAATATTGGTACTCTAGTGTAAACTATATTTATAAAAATCAAATAAAAGAGTAACCGGCGTTAAAAATTACGCTCCACTGAAAAAAATATTATTTCATAATGAAACCACAGACTACAAATAAATAAATTCTATTAAGGGTGAGTATTTATTCTGCCACAATTTTTTCAGAATTTACCAAGAAACACTCCTCAAACGTGAAATTAATACTTTAACTAATATTGCTACTTTTGACTACGTTGAAAGAGTTCATTTTTGGTGTAAAGGAAAAAACATTGGGAGCACTACTTATGATATATTTGCGTACTAACACTCTTTATTAAGAGAGGTAGATATTACGATACAAAACTCCATCTGATCAAATTCTGCATGTTTTAGTAACACTGGAAATGCTTAATCTACTTATTATCGTTCTAATCCTGTTAATTGAAAATAAACCAGCTAGTAAATATATTTAAGAATATTACGCATCGAAACCAAGATTTCATTAAATTAATTTTAAATTTAAAACTATCACCGAATACAATTTTTCTTTAGCTATGTAATGCTAATTAAGTTTCATTCAAACGTACGGATTTGAAAAACTCAATTTCCAGCAGAATACAAAAGAACCTGCCACACAGTTCGGCCGGCATCAGTTAGTCGTGACTAAGACGCGATACAACTTTATTAATAATCCTCGACAACCAGAATGTATTTAAAAATTTGCTAATGAATAAAACATGAATTTTAATTACACCGTGTCGTCAACAAAACTTAGTTAAGAATACATGGAATTTGAAATATTCTACGGGTTACCATTTCACACTTTTATTACCTGTTAAAAAAATTACACGATGCTGCTGCAGAGGAAATCTGTTTTTCATTAAAATAAAAATCTTTACTATTATAAAACAATAAACACCAACGCCTTTAACTTATAAATATTTATAACAAAATAGTGTATTATATTCTTAACATTCCTCTGAATCCAAAATTCTTATAGAGTGTTAGTTTATTTTAATTATGTAACTTTGAATAAAACTTAGGCTCCTTTTTAATAGAATACACTAATATAAAAATGGAAAAATGAGGTTGTCTGTCTTTTTCTCTGTAACTTTATCGTGGCTAAATAACCAAAATGGATTATGCACAAAATTAGGCAAAAGCGTATTCCTATATAATATACCCTAATCATGATTTAATTATAATGATCTACGGATTATTGCCAAAATTGAAAGTAATTTAAGGTTAGAAATAAATTTATTTAAGGTTAAAGTACTCAAACACTTAGAAAAGAGCGGTTACATTAATTACATTTTTTTTAAATGCAGCCAAGAATCAAATGTGGGAGGAACGATACACACGTAGATGTTGTACGTGCATTAGCACCAATGGCAGGCAGTTTGAACATTTGTTTTAACGTAAAATAAAAACTTTTATTGCTTTGATTAGTAGTATAGGATAGTTTAGAAAAAAATTGCACATAAGGTACATTTACATAATGATTCCAATACAGGCACCATAATAATTCCAACTCATTATCTTATTAAAGTGGGTATCTTCTGTGGCAAGGTAACAATATTTTTTTAGACCAAAATGAAATAAGTTTTTTTCCGTATATTTTTCAATTATATTCATCAATTTTTTAATAAGTTGCTAGTAATGAGTATTACAATTTTTTAGGGCATGAACATTCAAAGTTGGATGAAGAAAATTACGAAATCCTAAAAAGTCAAGTTTTTAATTTTTATCAAGGAAAATCTTAACAATTTTAGATATTTTAATTATTTTGAAAGCCTTTTTATTCACATATATTTCAAAATATCAAATTAACCGTCAGAACCAATTTACCATGACAACCAAAATATTTACCAGGATTAGTGATTGGTAATTTATTTTAAGATAAAGGTTTATTTTACTAATTCTCTACTCCTAAAATATATTTCTATCACATGTAATTCTTTTCTTTTCTTTTGTGTCCTAATCGTCTCAAGAGAAGAAAAATCTTCAAGCTAGGAGATAATCATATCTGCTATGTTCTTATTTATTTCCAAACATTTTATCACCAGTAGCTTTCAGCTTCATCATTATACACATGTTTACACTCTAACTCTCAAAGATGTAAAATTTTAAAAGGAATGAAATCAATAAATATATTGGTTTGTTTACCATTTTCAGAAAAGGAATACCAGATTCAATGCGGTGGGATTTTGATAAACTTAATAAACTTTTAAAAACACATCTTAATTCTCAAAGAATCAGTCAATTCCACGTCAAAGAACCGCTAAAGTATTGAAGTTTGCAATTCATGAAACAATAACTTGGAGTACTGTAGCTATAGGTTATGACGGAATAGTAATTAACACGGGCTAATATGAGGAAGTTATACTGCTATTAGAAACTATTTTAAATACATGTATTCAGTGGAATATTTGTTCTTTTACACATGAATAAATTACCCTTCAGCCACTTATTTTCGAAAATAGGCACCAAGACAAGGCCTTTCACTTATTCTCGTATTATTGAAAGTTACTGGTTGGCTATGAAAATCACACTATTTCCTCCTTAAAAATAATAGAAGGCGAGTTACCAAATAATTCTAAAATCATACATCCCAGTTTTGACCAAAGTTAAATTTACGATGTTATATCTGGTGTTAGAAGTTCTCCATTTGGCTAATCGTTCCCTAGGGAAAAGATATCACGCCAGGTGACTGGTAAAAGCCAACTGGATTATTTGATTATGTTTCAATTAATCGTTAAACAAACAAAAAACAATCTGCTTTGTTTATTTCTCACTTTTGATTTTAAATAAAAAAAAATCAAAAAAAAATATTAATTTTAAGATATTTCTTAAAATTGATATTTAATTCTAGATATTCTCTAAAAGAATTAAAGAATGTAGTAGATTCTTTTATTTTGCGCAATGCATTTTTCACACACTCGGAAAACCTGCTATTGTCTATGCTAGGTCACGAAGAGAAACTCATCAAAAAACTCGCTGCTAGGCGCATTTTGAAGAATATTGCGGTACCTAAATCTAGAGAGTTTGGTTATTCTAAGTGTAAGCATTAATTAAAGTGCGGCAACGAATTTATGCTCAGTCACCAATACAAAATCAGGAACGAATGGTATTTAACAGTAACAAGTTTTAGGGCAGGCAGTAAACACAATCATAGAGACCATCTTCCAGTTTTGTGAAAATAATAATGAAATAAAATTAATTCTCTGAAATGAATACCAAAATTTGAAAGCCAGAAACCTTTCAAGGTTATTTGAATATTTTTGTTTTCTTATAACACATTGGTTTAAATACTTGATTATAAAACTAAAAAGCTGGACGTGAGTAACATTTATATTGCTTTTAAAAACAAATCCCTATGAGCGACCTATGAGATACCTATGAGGGACCCACTCTGATAACCAAGCATACATATAAGACACAGCGCTTTGTTAATTCATAAGGACTTAGATAAACACAAACTAAAACAGAATCAAACAATAAAAAAAATTTGTGATTAATGAAATATTTAATGCTTGTCAAAAAAATTACTCATTTATGAAAATTTTTCACTAGGTTATGTATATATATATATATATATATATCTGTTGATATGGTTTCTGTGTATTTTTTTAATATAACCAATTTGTCGTATTTAATAATTGTTTTGTTCCCTTTCTCCTTCTCTATTTAAATTTCTTCATGAAGCATTTTTCTTTTTTCTTGTACGTGAGGATAAGCTTCCTTTAGGTAGGTAGTGCTATTTAGAGTCCCTGTTTGTTTCATAATGCTTATTTTATTGCCCTTGGTGGTGAATGTTACTGTGATTGTTGCCTCGGATTTTTTGCCTTTTCGTCTGGCTTCTTGCAAGTCGTCGCAATTCAATTTTAATGAAAAAGATTTGTTAATAAAAGCTATTAGTCTATTCTTTAGGTAAGAGTAAGAACTTTCATCATCCTTAATACCAAAAAATACAATATTTCTCAGCTTTGCGTGTTTTTCCAAAAATATTTAATCTTTGTTCCTGACTTCCAATTTTTCTTTGAGTTTTTCTAGTTTTCTTCCCAAGTTCTAAATTTTTAATCCAATATTTTATTTATAATTACTGTCATCTTCTCGGTTACATTTTTGGCATTCATCACCATAGCAGTTGACAGCTATAGTCATTTTTTGTTCATCCTTTCTTATCGGTCCTATTGAATCTTGCATAATCTCCTCCATATTTAAGAAAAAAAAATTACTTGGTAGTTTTCTGATCGTCTAAGTCGCATCTCGATGCCAGATAACGTTAAAGTGTAGTTATGGTAATATCTGACGTAAATAGTGAATCGCTTAGCCCTCAAGTGGCGAGAAGCGGAACTACCAATGCATATCTACTGCAAACTTCGTTAGATGGCGTTTATAGTAGTATTTTTACCATGATGTAATTTTTGACTGGTATATAAATATATGCTATATATATATATATATATATATATATATATATATATATATATATATATATATATATAATAACCTAACCTAACCTAACCTAACCTAACCATAGAAAGACGTACACAAGCATTGTATATTGATCCTGAGCCTTATGTACAACTTTGTCCCGAGTCTTGAAGCCAGTATAATTCGCAGTCAGGTCTCTTTCGAATCATCACATTTCATCTTTTCTTGAGGGTTCTTATTCAGATCCTTTTCAGGAATAGAGGTAGGCTTGCTTCATAGTATATAATTAATCTAGTACATCCCCTTGAAATAGAAGAGTCACATAAAATTATATAATGCAATACTAATTTTTTTCGCATTATTATTTGACGTATTTCTTCTTCGCATTAATTTTGTTTTCCAACTTATAATTTATTTTAAAATTATTTTTTTTCAAAGTATTTTATAATATAGTTCCAAAAATAATATCACTATTGAAAATTGTATTCAGGAATAGTATATTTTTAACCGACTTCACAAAAGAGAGTCTCAATTCGTCGCAATCTTTTTTTAATGTATGTTCAGCTGTGATTATTTACTAAGCAGACCGATTTCGGGGACTTTTTTTGAACTGAGACGATGAGGTCATCGTCACAGTTATACTTTCTTTGCAATTAAAAAAGTCCCCGAAATCGGTCGACTTAGTATAAAGAATTATCGCTGAACATAGGTAAAAAAAAAAAAAAAAAAAATATATATATATATATATATATATGTCTATAAGATATATAGTCTGATGATGAGGTCCAGAAATGAACGATGGAACTCCTTAACGAATGCAAGTAAATTAATTATGATTCAATATATTTGCTATGTGTAGTTGCTAATTTGCAAAATAACTACACCATCAGCCAGATCAGAGTCTGATGATACATTCTAGAAATTAAGAATGAAACTTTTTACCGGATGGTAATAAATCAACCTTGATTTGAGATGTTTACTACTGACAATATTTACTTCGCAAAATAACTACATCATGGACCAGGTCAGCGACTGATGATGAGTTCTGGAGATTAACTATGCAACTCGTTAATGGATGGGAATAAACTACATATGATTTAATATATTTTCTGCTGGTTAAGTGTTATCTTAAGACATTAATTTGCAAAATCTGATATTGGACTTTATATATGGAGAACGGAACTTCTCAAAGGCTAACAGCTAACCACTTGCGGCTACTGCTATCGCTTTGTTTCTGCGTGTCATTGATTACTGACTTACAGATAAAGAGGAAATTATATACTAGCTTTTTCCCGTGACGTTTAATAATTAAACAATATTCTAAGGAAGAAAATAATTGACATCGTCTATAGGGTGATGGTTAATATTATTAATCACGGAAAATTCGAAAATAAATTATTTTTTGAAAAACCGATTTCAAAAAAATTAAGTAATAAGAAGAAAAAATATTTATTTCAAAATAGGTACCTGTTAACAATATATCCTCACAATAAAAAACTAAGTTACTTATTTTTGAAATCGGTGCCAGCACCGCCGATCAAATTAAAGGAATGAAAAATTTTATATTATGGCTACGCCATTTATGAAACTATTTCGTATTGTGAATATATTAGAAGTTTAGGTTTTAAATTTTCATTATAAACTGAGATTAATAATGAATTTGTTTAAAATGGCCGAGAGTACTGGCACCGACTTCAAAAATAATTAACTTAGATTTTTATTTTCAATAAATAAGTACCTATTTCGAGTTAATTATTTTTTTCTTGTTAGTACCTACTTTTCTGAAGTATTTTTTGGATACATGTACATATTATAATTCACAAATAAATATTTTAAAAAAAAAACACTTTTTCGGAAGGAAGCATTTCTTAGAAAAATATTTGAATAGTAAAATCTTAGGTAAATTCTTTAAATAAATTTTATCACTGCATATTAACATTGCCTTCAAATCGAGAATAATATAAACTATATATAATTTAAATAAAAACTAAATAAAAGTAGTACCAGGAAAGCAATGGTCACTCTCCAGAAAAAGAATCGATATACCAATTAGCAGTAAATTCTTGTTACGGGTAAAATTTAATAAACAAACATATGTACGTCAATAATGAACAAGTATTAATCTATAGGCAATAGAATGGTGAAAATATTGTTATCTTGTAACATTCACATGAAATAAATTGTATTATTGGTTCTATTTAATCGCCCCATTATGTGATCAACGGTGGATACTGCGCGGTAAAAAATATCAACACATCATCCTCTTGTACTGGTGATAAAGGGGACCCTCTAATTTATGATTATACTCGTCCACATAAATACACTCTCGTCGGGGTCTCAAATTATGATAAGAAATCTTGCGAGTTTTAACACGATTTATACGTGCATTACCAAACTAGTATTGGACTGGATTTTAGAAATGCCCCCATAAATTCGTAAAAATTTATAAAACATAAAGAGTGTAAATTTATTGTTAAAATACATATTAAATATTTTTATTACATCCCATTTAACATCTTTATAATTTATTAAGGTTATTTTATGATAATATGTGATGCGAATGGCTTCCAAAAAATTTTGACAACTAAAACTAATGTCATACCATGATCAAAATTTGAGCCGCTGTGCTCAAAAAGAGAAAGTGTGAATCGCTTTGAAACCTTATCATATTAAGTGCTCATATATTTTAAACTTTACTAGAATGTAGAAAAACCAAAAAAACAAATTTAATAACATTTTATATAATTTCAATTATATAGTAGACAGGTTTATTTCGACTCTAATAGAAATTTAAAATAACGTTGCGAAAATGTATAACGCAACATATAAATGATACCTCAAAGCAAAATTCTAGCATACAGAATCATTAAAAGAAGATGTACCGAATATTTAAAAAAAATGGAATGTATAAATTGTCATCTTTCATGGCAAAATAAAATCATATCCCACTGAAATACCGGAATTGCATAACGAACAATTAAACCAGACAATTTGCGTTTACTGACCTAAGTTAGCCCTATGAATCCTAAAATTTTATGTTAAATCCTCTGGATATGAAAACTGTAATAATAGTATGTACTTTTCTATTCCATATCTTATAGAGTATACTAGGTATTCTTTAAATGCAATGAGAAAATTGAAACTTAAAGCGTGAAAAGAATCTCCCTATTTTATTAAATTACACTTAGAATGATCTCGATATCCATATTTTTTTAATGTTACGGATTCTGTTTAAACTATTAATTAAATGATTTAATACACTAGAGTAAACTATTGTGAGGAGTTATGAGTAGATTCTATATTTTTTAAGAGAAGGTAAGGCAGCATTTATACCTTTAATAATACGCCAATAATCAGGATTGGTTCAGATTCATATGTATCGTGTATTTTGGGGAACATTTAATATAATATTTCGTTATAAAATTTCAGTATGGTAAAAAGTTTTGTTATATGTGAGCACATATATATTTTGAATATATTTGGCGTTAATTTTGTAGAAATTCACAATTCACAATTAAATGAAACTACGTGATGTAGTATTATTTCTACTTTCTTTAATTTCTTTACCACAACCTAGATTTCGTTGTATTACATCTTCAGGTGGGATATTAGCAAAGATTTATATAGAATATTTCTGAAGATATTGTAATACAACAAAATCTAGGTCGTGGTAAAGAAATTAAAGTAAGTAGACATAATACTACATCACGTAGTTCCATTTAATTGTGGACATATATATTTGAATATGAACTGTGTTAGATAATTTAAATCTTGCCATTGTTAACCAAAATATAAAATTGTTTACAGTTAAAGAAAAAATCGTCTCTTTTTTTAATTAAATTCACCTAACCAAAGTTAATTAGGTATTAATCCAAATATAGACAAAATAATTTCTTAAAAAGAACTTACACAAATATACGTTACGCTTATTAAATCTCATCTTACCTTGAAACCAGAACCCACAATTTTTTTTTAATCAATTGCTTATTTTCTCTTCCAGTGTTTGGGACAATTTTAAATAATTATATTTTTGAAAATTTAAAAACTATCTCTTTTAGAATACAGTTGCCATTTAATAGTACAGTATATTTCATAATACGATTCATGTTTCATAATTCGGTGCATATATTATAATCAAAAATAATTTTCTCTTATTTACTCCCAAGTAAAAGCAACGAAAATAAATGTTTTTTTCTTATCCATAATCACAAGTGGTTACCACTCATATTTATCCTGCCAAGTATGTATGGAAAATAACTTCGAAAATAATTATAAAGCAAAAGCAGAGAACATCCTCAAGGAATATGTAATTATATTTTGTTTCATAATACCAAAGGCAAGTAACAAGATCATGGTCTCTTCAGTTTATTTTACGAAATGAGTTTTGCTTAGTAATTCGCAAAAAGAGCCTTTTCTCAAAGTGGCTTTCGATTAAGATTCGCTCGATTGTTATTTTATGTAAACCTTTGCGCTTGATATTAGAATGAAGGCTGCAAAATATTCTTCAGTTTCATTAGGAGGTAATTATGAAAGGCATAAGCAAAGAATACTGACAGACTGTATACAATAGGCATTCAGCCTGTCTAAGTTGTTTTGTTTTACTTTGCTTTTAGTAGGTGTGAAGTTGTTTGAACTTTTACAGTATCAAATTATAATCGAATTCTTACTATCTGAAGATGTATACCTATTTAAGTAAAGAAATCTTTAGGACTATAATTAAGAGGGAGTTAAATTATATTTATATAGACATTCGGGTACTCGGCATGGAGTGTACACACGTTGCTACAAATATTTCAATACATTATGAAATGCAGATATAGCATTAAAAAACAATATATGTTAAGAGCCATTCCAAACTATAATAGTATGTAAAATACGTGTTTGTGTTAATATAAGTTTTAAAAAAGTTTGTGTTAAATGCTCAATTTTTACAAAGATTACGATATGCTTTAAAACTATGTTAATTGATGACCTTAAACTCTTTGGCATATCTTATGAAGTCATAAATGAGTCCCCAGTATGTATCTGATTTACTTTGAACACTAGCTTACATGCATCAACCGCAACAGTACAAAGGCTAAACAACTCTTTTTCCATTTTAAATTACTTTCAACCAAGATACGTCAAAAATTTGAACAAATTTTTAACCATTATTATTTTATTTAACCATATTAGTTTTAGAAACGAAACGATTTTTTTAGTTTTATGGATGATAAAATGTTTTCATTAATCAACTAAGATCCTCCGGTCCTTTCAAAATTGTATCAAAGAGGGTCTTTTAAAAGTTTATTTTTACAATAGCTAGTACGATTCATTGTTACGCAATACTGATACATTTTATTATTGAATTTCTAGATATATATATGTATATATATATATATATATATATATATATGTATATATATATATATATATATATATATATATGTATATATATATATATATATATATACATACATATATGTATGTTGTTTCATATGAATACTGATCGTGGCTATAATCTACTTGTAAGATGCGTTTTTGCCATTCAAAATTCCTAAATTTTTTGTTGAAACCGTTGTAACGCTGAGAAGTGCTTGGTTTCTAAATGAATACTCGAGAAGGAGTGCACAAATTTTTCGTATATGCCACACCTAACCCAACGGGAAACAAAAATGATATACATTTCACAAGACAACAAGTAATATGGGCTATCAAAAAATGAAACCGAAAGCAGCACTTAATTTAATTGAACAAAGTAACAGTTAATATGAAACAATTAAAAACATTTTGTTATTTGTAAATTTGTGATGTCTATTACAATTATGATTTATTTTCATAAGTGAATTCGGTTTTTAATTTATTTGTAAAACATGTACTCTACCTCGTTGCATTCGCACTAAGAGTGTATTGGTACTCAGGTGGCATCTAGGTTACTTTAAGACTCAGGCTCGTGAACGAGATAGTCAAATTTTTAATATACGCCTATTGGATTTCATCCTTTATACATCCTTCAACCTTAGAAAGATATCCTTATTTTACAGTACAGGAAAGATAACCATACGTTGTTTTGATGTATGTACTGATTAAATGCACATCTTTAGGATCATAATATATCTGTAGTATTTTTTAAGTGGTATTTATTTTAAATGGTATCTTAATTTAAATAAAACAATAACAGTTATTTATATACATAATTGAAACACATCTACCATAAATTTAGCGTTTTACATTTCAGATTTTGTTTTAAAGAAACTTAAGACAAGTACTACTTTTGTGCTATCCATGTATGGGATTTTCGCACTTATCATACAGAGACTATGTCGTCCTTCTAATTTTTGAAGAACAAAACCCGCAGTACTTCCTCTTTTTGGCATAGGTATATCCTCGTCTTGTAAGACTGAAGATAGACTCAGCTGCTGTCATTGGTAGAATATTGCTGATTTTGTTTTTTAGGTTTTCAGACAAAGTGGGGATATTCTGCCTTGTCGACATCCAAGGAGCCATAAAGCTAGTGCTCAGGTTCTTTATAAAACTGTTGATTTAACAAAAATGTCTATTCGACGTGGGTTATCTTTCTAGTAAATATCATCCTTTCAATTTTAAAATTTCTACATCTAAAATACTTTATTTGAGCGCAAAATATAATAATACGTTTAAATAAATATTAAACCAAAAATAAATGTTCGCGAAACCTCATTATCAAAGTTCTTTCACAGAAATAAAATAAATTTAAATTTAGGCCATTTATTTTGTAATAGGGTTTATAAATTAGTACTTATTTTGTACTTATCTGAGTTCATAGTAAACGATTTTCTCTGTTATCAGACCACTATATTCACAATATAGACATTGTATTTCAAAGATCTGGCTCAATAAATAACTAAATGATTTTGTCATTATATCGTTATGAATTATAAATCTTCACAATAATCCTGGTAATGTACTAAATCCCTATCATTGAGAGTTAGTAGTTTATACAACAAATATTTGCTATTAATCAGATGTTTTGATTTGGAGTTAGTTTGTTACGTGTAATATATAATTTATGTTTCGTGAGGATCTTGGTATAATTATGTTAATTATTTTAAAATAACCAAATCGAATAAGAACGCGAAAATCTCTAAGTAACTTTTTTATGGAGAGGTTTAATCAATTAATTATTAAAGGTCATGACTGGAGCAGGGCGGGGTTGGTTGAGCCACGAAGTCCATATATATTGATTGTTCCATATATATATATATATATATATATATATATATATATATGTGTGTGTGTGTGTGTGTGTGTGTGTGTGTGTAAAACTATTATGCTCACTGGCTCAGTAAACCCATTTAGGTGGTTCATTCCACCCCAGCTGCACGGTTTAATGAGGCATATATTTTTTTTCAATTTAAAATAAAATTATAATTGCAAATACCCTGATTTAAATAAAATCATGATAAACTGACCCCGCTTTACCCCATTTTATAAAAATTACGAAGTTATTTAACGTAAAATCCACTACCATAAGAAAATATAAAAGGACATATAATTTTAGACATATAATTTTGGTGTTTAATTCGGGTTGAAATTTAAACACAATAAGACGAGGATGATTATTTTTCGTCGTGATAAAAATAACTCGCCCGAACTCACACGATTGACAAATTGCAAGGTGGTTCAATCAAACGTCTATATTCTAGTAATGTCGGGTAGCGTAACAAAATAAGAAGACGTAGGATTATTATTGGGTTTGCTATGGATAAGTTGAAGAAAATATAGAAGAACTCTAATATCATAAAACAAAATAAAATCCAACTTGTCCGAGAATTAGTATTCTTTATTTTCCTCTACGCCGCAGAGATGTGGACACTACATGAAAGCGAGAGAAAAAGAGGTAATCGTTCTAGAAATGTGGTGTTGAAGTATCGTAGACTAAGTTTCGTATTAATCCATCCATACCCCAGAAACTCATTACCATTAAAGTTTGGCAGTCAAATTTACCTAAAAATATTTTTCTCATAACTAAAAATTAAGGAAGTTACTTATTATTTTCATAATTTAATTATGATGTCAATTTCTAATTGTGTCGCTAGACAATTATTAAGCTAATTTGTATACTAGATTAAAATAGAAAGTCAAATAAAAAGTTAAATTCAAAATGACATCCGGCTGGGATATACGTTACCAGTGTGAAAATAGTTCAAGCCAAACTTGCATGTACTTTTGAATAAAATAAGATATGTTTTTCTTTTAAATTGGTAAAACATAATTAATATTGCTACATTTTAAATAAAGTACTTATCATTCATAATGTTTAAATTATAGTCAAATAACCACTTCCTTCATTAAGTAAAAAAGTGGCAAAATAATTTAAAACCAATTTAACGTTCAATTTTAAAAGGTGACTGGTGCGTTTAACCATATATACCTGCAATATTGAACTACGATTTGGTAAACCTGCCATAATACAATCTAATGATTTTCCAAACTATAATGTAAAAAAATACATTATGGTATTTACCACTCCTTAGGCAACAGGTTATTTAATTTATTTTTTATACCTGAATCAAAGATTTATGTAATATGCTAATGGACAATAAAAATCTATCTAGAAAACATAGAATTAAAGTTTAGGGAAGGTAATAGTACGGAACTATAATGCCATTTAGCCGACTAAACAAAGGAGGAGGTTATGTGTTAGATGCGTATTTTTTTATATATGTAAACCGATATCTCAAGATTACTAGGCCTTCTGCGTTATTCTTCTTTGATTGAAAAAGTGTACCAACGTAGTACGTACCTATGCGTAAATAGAGTTATGCTCTAGTTAGAGGCCAGGAAATGAACCACGGAATTTCTTAACGAATGGTAATAAATTAGGATCTGACGTTGAGTTCTGGAGATGAACAATAAAATTCTTTAACAGATAGTTGTAAATCAAACGGGATTCAAAATATTTTCTACTGGTAGTTGTTACTTCATAAAAGAACTATACCAGCGACCAGGTCAGGATCTAATGGTGTGTTCTGGAGATGAACAATGGAATTACTTAACGGAGGACACTAAATCAACCGTGACTCAAGATATTTGCTACTGACAGTTGTTACTTTGCAATATAACTGCACTATCTGATAATAAGTTATGAATGCTTCTTAACGGATGAAAGTAAATCAAACTTTATTCTAGATATTTGTTACATGCAAGTTTTACTTAGCAAAATAACTACACTATCTACAAATTCAGGTTCCGATGTTGAATTCTGGAGACGGACAATGCAACTTCTTAATGGAAAGTAGTAAATCAACCGCTATTCCAGGTATTTGCTATTGGCAGTTGTCACTTTGTAAGATCTGATGTTGGACTTTGGATAAGAGAACGAACTTCCCAACATCTAACTACTAACTTCTCGCGTCTACTTCTATCGCTTCATTTTTGTGCGTTTTTGATAACCAACTTTACACAAAGAGGAAAATGTCCATATATTAGCTTTTGACCGCATGATATACTGAGCATGAAAATATTAGGTATAGTATAGTTTTAGGTATAGTAATACTATTAATTCCTCACATATCAGAAATAAAACAGTTTTAAAAACCTACTTCAAAAAAGGCATGTACTAACAAGTCAAGAATAATTAATTCGACTTGATACCGATTTATTTACTACAAATAATTAAGCTACTTATTTTTAGAGTCGGTGTCAGCAGCATCGACCAACATAAATAAATGCAAAATTTTATATTATAAATATTTTATGAAAATATTTTATACTACGAGTAGATAAGAAGTTAAGGTTTTAAATTAAAATTATGAATCAAGTAAAATTATACATTAGTTTAAGTTGATTGGTGGTGCTGGCACCGACTCCAGAAATAAGTAACTTATTACCTACTTTCTTCGAAGTAGGATTTTAGAAAATATTATATTAATAACGCTAATTCATTCGAATGAGAATGAGACTTGAAAATATCTTTCTCCGTTCTATTAAATTAATAGTTCATAACTTTCTTATTTTTAGCCTGTATTTTTACTATTAATTAATATTTAATATAAATGTTTATTAGAATTTTCAAAGAGAATACACTTTTCTTTCTATATAAACTTTAAACCAATTTTTTGCTTCAAATGTAAATATACATACTGTTAATTTTTATTTCAAAACTATATTATGGTCTATAAAAAAGTTGCACATATTATGAATATAAAATAAATAGTATCGATATTATATTCCAATACGTAACTATAATCATAAAATATCATTACTTATGCAGTCCGTGATGAGAGCATCAAGGGCGGCAGAAGTAAACAGCGTAGTCAACACACGGAAAAAAATTACGATAGTTTCAGACTTTTTAATAATATTATATCTTGATATCCTAATTAAAGAAGTATTAATTTTGTGAACGTTACTACAGTTATCGACTTCATTCATTCATAGTAAACAGAGATAACATCGTTTCGCAGGTGATAGAAGACTTTTAAAGTTGTGAGTAGCTAAATTTAATCTTAAAGCCAGGACATAATACCGTTGTCTAAATAAAATTTGTCAACAAAATTGAAATATTAATTTATAAACATAATTATTTCTTAAGTAATAGACTATCGAAAAGAAATCGTTTCCATTAAAAATTATATTACATGAAATAGTTTTGGCTTTGAGCTCATGCTATAATTATATATTATACTTAATAATTATACATTAAGAAACGTTAAGTATATTCTAGTAATAAACCTTATTTTTTTCTAAAACTAGATTATCTTGTATTAATATAAATTCTAAAAACATTGTTAAAAAATATCTCGTTTCTTCGAAAAACTAACTACCACGAGATTGACGCAAAACAAAATGAGAAATCCAAATTTAAATTGGTTTTTATCGATACGCCGAATTACTCTATAAATAGAACAAGAGACACGTTTAGAGATGAAAATTTATTTACGGAACTGCTTATATATACATTCAGCATAACAGGAAAGAAACAAGAAATATGAGAGGTTTCACTTGTATTTACAAGACAGTTTTATAAGTGCGTGTGATATCTTATCATTTGTGTGTGTATTGCAAAATCTATGAGAGTAAGCAAAAATTAAGGAAGATTAATTAAATATTTCTAGCACATAGTGGATATGGAACAGGATTCGAGTAAAAAAATATTTTTAAAATATAATGGTCTAAAGAAAGAAGAAAACATTGTATTTAATATAAATTGATATTTTGATTGGAATCGAGTCCGAAGCACTAATAACTATTAAAAAAAACTGGAGATTTAAAAAACTATTTGTGTTTATGCGTGCGAACATATACAACATATTGGCTGTAGTGCATTCGTGAGAAAGTATCAAGAACGCTTTGTGTTGTGTTGCTGATTGCGTGTAGGCAACATAAAGTTTCATGTGTGTCTTCTATGGCTATGTTGCTCGACATTGTGATGAGACTAAATTCACACGAAAAAGTGCCGCAGGGAACGAGCAGTTCTGCAATCATTGTGTCCAGAAGTGATATGATGGCAGGGAATACATCAAGGTACAAGAGACATATATTTGCATCACCCGCACGAGGTTTAAGAAGCAAGCGTTTTATGGGCTTTGACTCATGCCTGCTTCGTATGTTGGGTCGCAATGGAGAGAGCGATGAAAAGCGCTGCGTATCCATATCGATAATGTAATACATTCAGATTAACGCGGGGCGGGGCTTCCAAAAGGACTTTAATCACCAGAACAATCCTAAAGGACTTTATTCACCAGAACAACTTCTTGCTGTTCAATCTCCAGAATTACAAGAGTTGTGAGCTGCTGAATATTCCAACTAGACATTTTCTTTAGTTATCATAAAGCAACATTATTCTCCATCGCCACAACCTGGGGTGCAAACCAACGCCCTATTTCGAACAAAGTGCCAAAACTGGAGCCAAATTGTCAAAAATTCTTCAAAGAGAATTCAATGATTATAACAAAATTTCTAACAGCCAAATTTGTCCTGACGATATGGTCGTTGAGCTTTAATCAAGTTTAATTGTTGGCGGAGGTGGAGGGAGACTTGGCAGAATCCGAGAACCAAGATATGTCTGGCGAAAGAGTTGAGGCTCATTGGGTGGCCTTATTAGATGTCCAGTGTAATTATAATATATAGGTTAAATTGGCTAGGTGCTCCTAATTTTATTTATCAATTACCTGAGTAGAAATTTTTTATCCCTGGGGTGTCACATATATAAGTTTCCGAAACCCGAAGAAACCATTTTTTTTGGCGCCCGAAAGAAATCCTATGAGATTTACCATTGAAAACTACTCGAGATTTTGAATTATTTTGTATCCACTTTATTACTCGATTATTACCGAGATTTGGGACATAATCCCAAATCTCGGTATTTATGAACAAAGGCCCATTGGAAATTCTTTCAACATATCTTTCTCGTGTTTTTTTCATACTGAGAAATGTCCTCCAAGTTAAATAATATCGCTAGAAAATTTTGTTCGAAAAAGACCCGGGCATCGATAATATCTGTACCAGAAATATAAATTCAGTATAGAATAGCACAATGCCTATATTACTTGCATAGCACGATATCTAAATTACTTACCGACTTCTAAAAGCGATATCGCTGGAAAATTGTTGCCAAGTATTATTGAGTGAGTAAAGAAAATGTATCTCATCTTACGTCACAAGTCCTGACGGGACATGGCGCCTTCCACACGAGATTGCATAGATTTGCCCTAAGAGCAAGCCGGATTGTAACTGCATCTTTAATTCACATGATATAGAACATGTTTTACTTAATTGCCCCGAGGACAGCGATGAGTATAGATTTTTGTTAAAACTCATGGGTAGATATAATAAATCAAATTAATGCGATCTTTAAGACTTATCTTTAGTTACCATGACTTGGTTGAGGGTTGACAAAACTTTCAGTCATTTAGACCGTTATGTTAGAGGTTTCTTGTCGAATTGTTTTTTAAAAAAAAAATTATTTTATTTAATTAGATGTATATTTATTTACTTGATTTATTTTAATTAATTAACTTACAAATCGTAATCTGGTAAGTGTCGTCGGATTAGAGGCGCGTTGTGAACTAAACTGTCGGATGGACTGACTGTGGGAAGGAAGCCAGCTAACCGCAATTTGGTTTGTTATTGAGAATTATATTTCACTGGTCAAGCACAAGTGTGCATATTCCGAGGGCTTGGGAACTGCTTGAAATGGTGACTTGGTGAAGCCTAGTTGTTACTGACCAGAAGTGCAATGTAAGATAAACGTAAGGCAATCCCATACGTATAGAATATATAACAGCCCCCCGGATGAGACTAAATTCACACGAAAAAGTGAAGTTTATGTAAGGAAAGTTTTAATTTTGGTCCAGGAAGCGGAGGAGATTCTGTAACGATATCTGATGTTTTAACTGTTCGGTTTCTTTTAAAAACTATAATAAAATGTCGAAGACAATTGCCAGATTTATAAAATTTACAAATAACATAAGAGAAATATAAAATTATAATGATAGTGACTACAATTATTGTATATGTATAATAGTTCTCGTAAAGTACAATATGAGGTTTATCTATGATATTGTTTAACCTTTCAACTATCGGTATTTTTACTATGATTGAATAGCGTATAATCCTTATCAATATTTTTTAAATTTAACACTGGAAGGTTATCTTTTATTTTGTTGAATTTCTCAATATTGCAACATGAGTCATTTATTAGCTCGAAGTCTCGATTTACTGGTTGCAATTTAAAATGCATGTTATGTTTCGGACTCTGCTTCATATCCTTACAGTATGCAATGCAATCAAGTAGTAATTTTAATATGCCTGTGTTTACTATTAAGAATTCAAATGTTTTTGACTTGTAACAATCTATAGATAACTTTGACTTTTGGGTGATGACAAATATATATTTATTATTACGTATATTTTACCAAATTTCTAAATAACCTTTTATAAACCTAGTTTCACATTGATATGGTATTGAAATTAGTGTTTTAGAAATAATTTCAATTTCACAAATTGGAGCCGCAGAGCTCGAGTACACATGAGATATTTCACAAATATAAAATTGGTTGTATATAATCTTACATATTTTAAATCATTTAACTTACAATAATATGACTTATCTCTAGTTATGCCTAAGTATTTGACAGATGGAACAATAGTAGAGTATGAATTTTCATTTTCAGTTTTAAGAGCAACAGGAAAAGGTACAGTTTGATACAAAATATATTCTTTCGAGTTTACAAGTGGAGTTTTTAAAACAAAAACGATTTTATCATTTTCAAAATAACATGCAACTTCGGATATATTTATTAAAATATTTATATTATCAAAAATTAATGGAACAGGTAGTTCGTTGGGGCTGGATATAAACCTATAAATATTTACTAATTCTACAAAAAGTTGTTTTAGAGTTATTATTGAAGGATGTAATGTATTTGATTTGCTAAACATGACAGCATTAATTATATCCTCTGATTAAAATGAAAGTGTTAGTTAACTTTTTTCTAATATATGTAACAATTCAGATATTTTAGATCTTACGAGTAGGTTGTCTGATAAGATGGTTAAATTTTTAAAATATAAAGTTAGATTTTCAACAGCGCTGTTCAAATTTTGTTGATTAATATTTATTTCTTTAATTACGTCCTTAAGGGATGAAAGGGTTGATATAGTAATGAGATATTTACACAAGATATTTATATGTCATTAAGTTATAGTTGCACAAATGTATGAGAAGTGTTGTCGTAGATTTCATACAAACAAAACGTTGCGTGCGATATTAATAAGATCCTAATAAATAATTGTTAAAGGAACGAGACACGTTTTGACTTGCTATTTTACTTACAACATTATGTGGTATATGTTCACAAGAGGGTTGTGACCTTGATTAGAGTCAGGGAAAATATAACATTTATATCACGTGAATGTTTTATACGCATGACAGAAATATTTTTCTTTATTTATTATATTTTACATAAAAGGTTCACAATACTCTTTTGAACTTTCTATTGTTTATAATATTTTTATGCAAGGAATATTATATAATGGAATGGAGTAAGATAAAGTGCAATCAAAACTTATGAATGTTTATGTATTTAATAGCTAATAAATTATAAATATAATATATATATATATATATATATATATACATATATATATATATATATATATATATATATACATATATGTATAAGGAAAATCTAAATTAATTCAAAACGTTCACAGTACACAATAATCACCCTGAATTAAAAGTACTAACGACAGTGTCCTGAGTAGCTGCACCCGAATTAGTAGCTTATGAGATAAATGGATCCCCTTGCACGTATTTTATTTTTATCTCGCTATTTGCTACTTAGATGGTTACATGAAATTCGTTACATTTTATGCAAATAACTTCTGCCATCGCAGGTTAGCGCTACTTAAGGTGGATAAAACGTGAGCAAGGAGCGGCCATATTAAATTATTATATACTTTATTCTATTATCTTTAGACAATCTTACTCTTTGAGGTTTATTAAGACCATTTAAATTATATAGATTCTTATCTTATTAACTCAATTATAACTGAATAATTGTGAGGTAAACTAATTCAGAAGGAAAAGGAAATTTTGTCAAAACGCTTTTGTGTTAATATAAGTTATTCTTGCATACATTTATTCCAGGCGTATATTGAAAGTGAGTTAATTGTAGTAAACTTTTTATATATTTCAATCTACGAATTGTGCATTAAAATACATCAAAGAAGATAAGTGAAAATTCGTATTATATAACCTAAGACCAAATTTTGTGAAATGTGCTAGGAATTTATCATTTTCTGTAAAATGTTTGAAAGCGTGGACCAATTTCGTTTAGTTACATTAAGAAATTTAAAATAAATTAATATGATAGAATGTTCAATTATATGTCAATTTTTATTACGTAACTTCAAAACTCATACATCTTTTCATCTTCTAAAATGGCAAACAACTGACAAGTTTAAAATCACGTTTCTCTCAAAAGAAAAAAAACGTATTACTTAAAAAGCCGATATACCCAAATTAAACATTTTCGATCTGAAATTTTATGTATTAACTATCGATTTTCTTTTCTAAAAAAATACCATAAAAAGTAGAGTATACTTAAAATTTTTCGACAAAATTTATTGTTGATATAACCACCGTTCTCAAAACACATTTAGTCGTTTTGTGGCTACTTTTATACCTACGTCATTGCAATCTACACGCACCTAAAGACTTTATTGATATCTAATGGTTTCATAAAAAGTTTTTCAAAATATGAATTTGTTATCGAAATATGAAGAGAAACGTATTTTCCATACTCTTGCTTCTAAAATTACTGCTACAACCGGCTCATTATTGGGCGCGACGCGCTCTGTTAGTCGCCTACGGGATCTTGAAGGGGTAGGATGTTTCGCAGCGCACAGCACAAAACATCGTAAAAATTTGTTAAATTTCTTTTTCGGCGATATATATATATATATATATATATGAATAAAAAAATTGTAAAATCAGGGAATTGAGTAATTAATAAAAACAACCATTAGTGTGGAAAACACTGTTTATTTATGGTTTTAATCATAGAATAAATAACCACATTTTATGACATTTTTATATTAAAAAGGCACATTTAAAAACCTCAGTTATTAGCATTATTGGGAACCTTAGTACATAAAAACGACTATCTCATAACTATGTGTAATAAGTAAAATCAAACTTCATAATTATTACCTGCCAAATGAGCATTTAGAAGTTTCAGTAATTAAATTTTAATTGGGAATGAATATTCTTAGATCCAATAATTCAATGCAATAAAATAAAAATAAATCAGGAAATGAAAATGAACCTTATTTTGCGTCTTACGGCTAACTAATCTGCAACAAATACGGTTGAATTCAATGCACCGACGTTTATGTAAGTACGTTTCGAAAAAGAGTTTTCAAACAAAATTATCACCGTGTAAAATATTTTAAAAGCTATCCACGAAGGGGTACGTGTTTATTTAATGAGTTTTCTCTTTATTACCGACGTTTATGTAAGTACGTTTCGAAAAAGAGTTTTCAAACAAAATTATCACCGTGTAAAATATTTTAAAAGCTATCCACGAAAGGTTACGCGTTTATTTAATGAGTTTTCTCTTTATTTATTTAACTCATACTTTTTATATATTTACAATCATATATGGAATAAAACGCATCTGTTGTATAATCAATATTTTGTTAATAAATATACATGTATACATACATAACAAAAATCGTAACGAAGTCGCGTTTGCATTTCGCATATTGTTTAAAATAAGATACAATCGCCCAATAAGACCCACTTGAAATCTATCACTAGTATGGAAGACAATGTTTAATTATGGGTTTAATATTTAAAAAAATACCATATTATATTTCATTTTGGTGCTAAAAAGGCACATTTTAAAATCTCAATTGTAGGCTTTGTTACGAACTTTCTTACCTAATCAGGTCGATCGCACAACTCTGTGTATTAAGTAAAATAAAACTTTACATTTGTTATCTGTCAAATAATGATTTAGAAGTTTTCATTTAAATTTCAATTCAAATTCTTAGCAAAATAATTTAGCAAAAATTATGTGACAAGACTTATTACATCTATTACAAGAGAAAATTGAGAAAAATAAAGAATTTCATGAAATGAACATGAAAATTATTTTCTCCTATACGGCTAACTAATATGCAAAAAATAAACTGACAATTAATTATTTTATTTGTTGTGTGTAATCTCTAATTTGAATCAGTTATTGATTTTTATTAGCAATTTGCCGTTGGTCTTACTAGAACTATTAGAAAAACACTTAAAGAGACTTGGAAATAAAGAAACTAAAAATTGGCCTTTCGCATTTAAGCAAGAATCAACTTTTACAAAAATTAACTAAAAATACCACAGATTTATAATTATTAGAATTTTAAAGTGGTAAAAAATGCAAAAGAAAAGTTGATACTTAATTTTATTCACGAAAACCAACGAATTTTTTTTCGTCTAAATTCTTACTCACACTTAGGACTCATAAAACCTCTATCTTCTCTCCGTCTTTTTATATTCTTCGTATTCTATACTACAAGTTTTGTAGTATCACATCTCATCCTTAATTATCTTTTTGATAATCTCGCAGTTTTTCTTTCCTTTGAACAGATTTTAACTTTTTAGCTACTTAGTTCTTGTGAGTTATTTCTTGAAATGGTGTTTTTATTCCAGAACTTTACTTTAATTTTGATAAAGGAAGTTTCTCTTCAGAATCAAATATTTATTTATTTGGATAATGATGCAAGTTTACGTCTTTTTTGAAACAAGGATCTAAATCTTCTGAATTTTTTGGCTCTAAAGAAGAGGTATAAATAGCTATAAGATATTGATTTGAGAGAGCATACGTTGCGTGCTACAGATATTGCCAGCACCCAAGTGTTTATTTAATAGTAAGGCCGGAATTTTCTTACGATAAGACAAGTGGGCTTTATTAGGACAGTTCCGCGTACAATCAAAATATTGTTAAGAAACAAAAAGGAATAAAAAAGTGAGACTTAATTAATCTTCTGAAATTTAAATAAATAGGTCTAATATATCCTATTAAAAATATTCTATTAATAACTACTATATATATATTAATAACTTAAAAATATTCAATATTCTCACTGTAATTTTTAAAAAAAATTCTCCTTGAGGTTATTAGAGAATGTTTATGCAGAGAATTGTATTATTCTGTCATTGACAAATTGAGGGATGCTCTTGAAACGGCGATGGTGTGTGGTCACAAATTTTTTATTAATACTTTCAATTTGAGACCTCGTAATAAAGACGATTCGACTTTCGAATCAACAAGAATAACGCAGGTATAACAGGTATGGCTGATTATCATTTTACCCTGCACTAAATATTTCGACTATAAAAAGGTAAATACTGTAGAGAGAGATAGCTTGTTGGAATAACTAGAATATTTTATAATACAAAAATAATAAATGAAACTTTTTCGTCAAGTAAATGTCATTTATTAAAATTACTTTAAATCTTTAGCTTGATCAAATACAAATATTAGACCTTCCTGAAAACTAAACCTATATCACTTCACTGACTATTTGTGTATGAATGTACGTAGAATGCACATTTTCACGCTTTCAGTGACTGGTAGTCCACTCGTAGTTTTTTAATACAATACGGCTATTTCGTAGTTCGAAAATTATTTATTTACAGTAATATTACGAAATGATTATTATATAAATATTACGAAGTTATTATTCATATCATCATCATTAGTCAAGTTACACTACCAAACGAATATTTTTCCGCTTTCCAGATTTCATATTTTATTCAAATGTCATATAATTGGAGATAACACAGTAAAAAATAAAACACTTTAAAAATACAGTTAGACAAAATAATACGTGTCCGTCGTATTTATAACACCGACAAATTTCTTAGGTTTTCTTCATCTGATGGGAATACTCTTGAAATTATCTGATGATAAATAAAAAACCCAAATTTTGTATAGGAAACTGTTCTATGTTGTGTCTTGATATCACATCATATGAGGGTTTTCTTCGACATTTCTTTCTTTAATACTTTTCCATACATTTCAACAACAAACTTTCCTTATCAGTGAGATATTAAATCCGAATTAATAATTTTAGTTCTCAAAAGTGAATTTATCTTCGATTTTATTTTGGATAGTACGACGAAAACATGTTAAAAAATATATGTAAAAAATTTACTTTCGAATGCTCGTAATCACAGGCAATGAAATTTAATAGAGTAATAATAAATATTTATTGTTTAATAAGTATATCTATTCTTTATTATTTCGCATTTCAAGAATTCCACATAACAAAGAGATTTTTTTATAATTTAAATTTACATTTAGTGATATTAAAAATAAATTTTATATTATTATTCTACAATCTTATTGTAATCCTTCTTACGATATTCCTTTCTTTAACTGCATTCTATTGAAGAACTTCATTATTAACGAAACGAACTCTTATCAAAATAAATATAACTAAGATAAAGTTTGAATTCTAAGGTGTATTCTGTGATTTTATAAATTTATCATTTAATTTTCATGGCCGGTAATTGGGATAATTGATTAAAATATTTTTGCCATTCTTTCTTTCGAGCATCAACTATTTTGCTTTCAAGCATCAACTAATCAATAAATCTTCATGAAATTTTTTCTTAAAAATGAGTCCAGATAATACATTTTTTTCAAATGGAATTAATTTTTGCCTAATTAAAAATATCCCGTTAGTGATAATAGTGTGTATATAAGCCAGAACATCAACTTAATTAAGATATATAACATGAAGAAAAGATGTCGTCTACGGTTACCTGCAGCAGGTACAAGCCTTTTCTTCTTTTTGCACCATATCTTCGATTCTCTGCTTCTCCAACCACTTGCGTATTTTTAATGCTATGGTCCAATTCATCAGAACATTTTTTTTTACTTTACTTTACTCTTACGCGTCGCGGGTCGAAGTCAACTAATTATATCAAGGCTACCATTCTGTTATTTAAAATTAAAACTTAATAGGGCTTTTATCTTAAATGTTGATGTATTTTCATTAAAATATAAGGCATTTTTTACCAAGAACTATTTACTTTAAAGTACTATGTGTCGGTTTATCCAATCCGTAAAATGAGAATTTAAGGACCTTGTGCATTTGTAAATAAACTTAAAAAAAAATAACTAATAGATCATTTTGGTATATTTTATTTTCAAAGTTTTAGACAAATAAAAAGGATAAATTTATTTAAATTTTATGTTATTTTAAAATGGGGCAAACTTAGCAGTATCTTTTCGTATCTTTGGGTATTGATTGCTCCTCAAAACGGCAGGTCATTATTCAGATGATCGCGGCTGGAATTCAAAACGATTCGTTAAAAAAATGTCTTTCTTTATCGTATTTTTGATCTACATTTCAACACTTATCAGTGTCGAACCATAAAAAATTGGAATACAAACCTCATTTAATTTAATTTTATCCTCAGTAAATATAATCATTTTTCTAATTTATTTGCATTACCTAATCGTAGTTTAAAGTTTTACATATTGTACTTTTCTTTCCTTCATTTACTATATATATATATATATATATATATATATATATATATATACATATGTACATTAAATTTAAGTATTAAATACATCGTCGACACAGATACTTTAAACTGCATTTGTATTTTGAAGTGGATTTGTACGGAGAAAACAAAAAGAGCAAACACACACATACGCACATAGACATGCACACATACGCATGCACGCAAGGACGCACAGACGCAATTTTGAAATTCCACGTGCAAAATTTACATAAATTATTTTCTGTTGGAAAAATATATTCCATAACTATCTGTTTCAATTATTCCAAAATTAATAAAAACCGAGTAAAACTTCAATTTGTTACATCAAAACTCAATATTGATCATCAAGGTTTTATTTAAAGCTAAAATATAGTTTATTCAACCCTTTGTTTGGTGCCGATAGCAAAAATATACAAAAATCTATGATTTGACAAGCAATTTCTTTAATTGGGAAAAATGCGTGATAAAAATTGACTTAGTTGTTGTTTATCTTCCCAATAAGATATAAATTTAAATTGATTTTATGCCCCGCCCACAAAACTTTTCACCTTATTTATGCCAACCTGCTTACCTGGTAAATTTCTCTCCGTGGTCCATTAAGCTGGAGCTCAAAATTTTTTTCGGTAACAAGTGAGTAATTGCAAAATAGATTGAGAGCATTAAAATAGTGGTAGCAAAAAGAATCATCTATAAATTTAATAAAGCACCCAAAGCAAATATTACGTGGCAAGTTTAAAAAATATATAAAACGAAATAAAATGTCTGTATTCCTTATACCTTTACACTTAATTTCATTTTCTTCTTTCTTAGGGATTTTTAAATTTATTTATTTCCTAACCGAAATCCGCATGGAAGTGCAGAATAGTATGGAGCGCGTACACTGACATAATCAATGACGGGAAGTAATCTGATTAACTTCCTATCATTGACCATGTTAGTGTACGCGCTCGAATCTATGCTCCGCTTTGATCAAAGGAGCAGCAACTAATGAGATTTTCTGATTTAATCACGTCGAAATAGATTGAGTAAAAAAATATTTTCAATTTAAAGTTACGTGGTCGATAACATGTCGATTCCACGGATTGAAAAATTACATACCATAACTTGGTAAATTATTAAATTTACCAAGTTATGGTATGTAATTTTTTGTCGATGTTTGAAACCTAATTATAATATAGTAATATGCAAATTAATTTATCCATATACACATGTCTATACGTCTGTATTTATTAACTTATTACTATAGCATCATTTTGATTTACTCTAAATATAGTGCCTAAAGTTAGGCTGAAGCGTTTTAAGTACTTTCATCAATTATGCGTAAAGTTGTTTTAAAATATATCGCACTCTTTGACGTTAAGATAGTACATTTTTTTTAAACAAAAGATATGATATGAAGGAAATGGCAGAAATAGTGAAAGAATTGGCAGAATCTGGAGATGGCAAGAAGTTTACTTTAGATGCAAGAACAACTGGAGCGACTTAAAAATTCCAACTTTAAAAACTATTCTATCAAGTAATAATGAATTTCATTCGTGTTAATGGTGTAAATTACTTAAAAAAGTATTATGTAATTTGGGTTGCTATTGAAAAAAATTACATTTATTTAAAGGAAACCCATGTCTTTAGTATATTTCCCATTCTTAATTCCAATTCAAATATTTACCGATGACTTTGTAACATCTCTGCTTATTTTATTGTATTATCATCTTATTGTATATTTGATTTACAAACAAAAAGAAATTTATATTACGTAAAATTTAAAAAAATATTTAAGCATTTTAGTTAAAAGTAAAATTTCGTTGAAATAAATCGACGAATTATCTGTCACGAAAATGTGTGATGTAAGTAACAAGAGCAAAATTAAAAGCAAAGTTATAAATATAGCTTACGTGATATTTGATCGATTTTTTATAATGAAGAAGATATATATATATATATATATATATATATATATATATATATTTATATACATATATATTTATACAAAAAAATTTAAAATTTCCGTAAGGAAAAATTAATTATGGTGACAATGGTGTATTTCCTGGTATTGGACAAATGGATTTAGATATACAATGAATCCAGGAGGTAAAGTAATCTATGTTATTAATTAAGGAGCAGGGTTATAATTGAGAGTATTCTAAGTTATTAGGATGAAGTTTTTTTTAAATATGACCTTAAAAATTATTAAATATAAATTATATTTTATATAAGAGTTATAAGGTAGTAGTAACATCAATTTTTTTTTGCCTTACAAAAAAATAGACCAAATAAATTATATAACTAATCTTACCATTATAAGTAATACCAAAGACGTCCAGGGACATTTCGTCCGCCCAAAGTACAAGAGGAGCAATTAAAATGGAATCGTCAGGTAGGCAGGTTGCTACAAGCGTCATTACAATTCCTCCAGCTATACATCTTGATCCTAGAAGCAATGAGCGTCAGCATTACCAAAAATATATTACGCACAGCTACGCACATTTGTTGATGAATAAAAATATCTTAAAGATTCAGAAGAATATTTGAATTTTCGAATGAAACGAAGCCACGGAAGAATGGTTTCTTGGAGACGCTTATAGAAGAGTCTAATATATTGGATTAATGGTAGCACCCATAGTGCTGGATACGTGGATTATTTTTCACCAACCAAGACGCTTTAGGCAAATATGATTAAACCTTTTAGTTAAAATGGGTACTCGACACAAAATTTTCCCTGTTTACTATCCATTTTCTCGAGTCCTGAGTACTCAACATGAGAGCGATGCGCAGTAAAGGCAAAAGGGGAATAACGACGAAATCAAGAGTATGGGCAGAACAGAAGCAGCTCAAATTTTAAATCAATTACAAATTAACAATTGTGTCTTACAACTTAGAAACTTTGAGAATGGAAGACAGAACAGTGGAACTGATATCTGAGCTTAACAAAAATAATTGTGTTATAGTCGGATTGTCTGAAGTGAAACGCCATTTTAAAGAATTTACCAAATTTAGAAATGGACAAATTTTGAAATATAGGAGGTCTATTTCGAAGGGCAATGAGCACGTTAAAGCTTTAAGAAGTAATAATGACCCCGTAAAAAAGACAAAAGAATGACAACTGACAACTGAATGGTTCAATTTTTATTGTAAGCTAAGAAGATAGCGAATAAAGCCGATCGCACAAATTACAGTGCAAAACAAAGAAATGTCTGGAGAAGAGAAGAGCTTTAATTGAACGAAGAAAAAGCCACACATCTGCAGTTTTTAATGAAGTACGGGAATAAGTAGAAAGATATCGATGTGTACGGTGAAAAAGCATGTGGAACATAATTTAAAAACAAACAGGGCCAAAGATATTTATAAAAGCTCTAAAATATGATATTTAACCAATTAGAAACTTTATGAAAAGAAGGGAAACTTGTGATAATAAGGAAAATTTCTTTAGAGTACGGAAGCAACTCTGGAAATTCTTGGAGAAATATTACCTGCAACTGTAGAGTTTAGAAATGTTGAACCGTCCTAAATGGTAAAGGGGAAAATAATAATTATTGCATGCAAAAATATATTGGAAGTAACAAAACCTGAGACTTGTGCCGCCTTGCACAGAATATCAAACGACAAAGCTGGTGAAGATGAATCATCATTAAAACGGTCAAAGAAGGTGATGTTACGACCTTAAAATTTTTCATTAAAATATACAAGGACATGGAAACTTAAAAACGGAAAAGTGCCACTGACATATTATTGAATATGAAAAATAATAAGTCGGACGTTAACAACAACTGTCCAACAACTCCATTATTTCAACTACAAGCTCTTTACAAAAATTATCACCGATAGTTTAACGAGAAAAATCAACTATTATCCAGTTAAACAGATTAGATTCAAAAGTAGATTTAGCTTCTAAATCCAATTTGTCTAACTGGGCTTATTCTGGGTACATTTTACATATTAATTATTAGCATTGTTATAGAAAAACACAGAATATGAAATGCCACTCTGAAAGCATTTGACAATACTGAGTCCTGGGCAATAATTTAGTTTTTCGAAAGGTCCTTATTGATTCTGATACAAAAGATATATCAAAATGAAATTTCGGAAGTAAACCTACTACCGGGAACCGAAGGAGTCAAGATTTAGAGAGGTGTAAGAGACGGGAACCAGTTTTCGTCAAAGCTATTCACTTTCGTATTGGAGGACATTTTTAATATTTGAATTTGGATAAAGGAGGTATTAGTAATCAAGAGACTGAGTAACTATAGATTTGCGGTTGACATAGTACTATTCATAGAAAATTTGAGAGATCTTCTACCATGATACGTAAAATTTACCACACTTCTTTGTTTTCTAACCATAAACTTCTAACCACAGACTGGTGTCAAAATGAACCTTGATAAAACCAAGATGAAGACCAATAACCTAAATAATATTCAAATACCAGGATAAATTTTACTGTCCATGACGGAGGAGAAAATTATTAATTTTTTGGTCAGAAAATCGTAATGAGTTAATACAATCAACTAAATGAATTTAATAAGGCTAGCGTGAATAGCCTATCATAAGTTAGAGTTTGCCTTTAACATGAAAATCTATGCTGAATTTAAGGCTCACATGTATTACCTACGTGTCCTACCAATATGTGTTCAAAAACGGGGTAGAAACCCAAGTGTTCACAAAGGTGATCTCCCATAAACTCCAAATGAGTCAGTGAGCATCTAGAGAAAACTAATAAGTGTTAAACTGAGAGACCGTAAAAGAAAAACCTGACTGAGAGAGCACAGCGAAGTTAGTGACTTCACAAAATGAGCAGAGAAATTCAAATGAAAGTTAGTTGATCAAGTCCTTCGCAAAATAAAGCTCATGGTACTGGGCAGTGGTGGGACGGAAACCACGTGGAGAGACACAGCCATAGGGAAGACCATAGATAGGTTGGTGTAACGCAATCAAGAAAACAGCTGGAGTGAGTAAAAACTCAGACGAGACAGGAGCATAAACTGAAGGAAATCTACACCTTAGCGGTCGGAAATGGCCAAAGAAATAGGAAAAGAAGAATACTTTCATAGCAGTTTATTAACAAATTTGAAAATGTTTGCAAGTCTTCATACAACTAGTATAATATTTAAGTTTTTGTACAGTATCTGCTACCAGCTACCATTTTTCATTCTCATAATACATAGTATATATAATATGTAGTATCTATTCTTCAAATATTTACATACATATCGCCGGTAGGCTAAATTTACCATGTCTACAAATATATGAATAATTTCGTATGCATATGAGAGTAAAGTCATTATATCCAGGGCCGTCTTAGACTATGCTGGGGCCCTTGGGCACACAAGAATTTAGGGCCCTTTTGAAATGTAAAGAAAGCGAACTATACAAATTTGTTTCACTATGATCTGCTTTATTATGGGTAACCAAATATATTATTATAATACAATATGTCATTAATGATATTAGTATGCTGATGTTTTTTTATTATGATTAGGATAATAGTTTCTTTCGAGATTTCTGTTGAGCAAAATCTCCTATTAAATCCTCAAACTCAATTTTCTGAAGAATATCGCTTTATATGCTCATAATTGACAAATTACTTAGTCGTTCTTGTAACATTGTTGTTCGCAATTCATTTTTATTCTCTTAAACTGCGAAAATGAACGCTCTCCACTACAATTGGTAACCATTAGGTAAAGGAATATTCTTGTAACAATTTCAACATTTGGAAAAGTTTCTTCTCATTTATCAGACTTTATTAAGTTATGTAAGACTGAGATATTTAAATCCTAATTCTAATTTGCTATATTTTTTAAATATTGGCTTAAATGAAAACATTATGTTTTGAGCTCATATGCATTAATGTCTTCATGATAAAATTCTGCAAATTCGTTGCATTTTTTTGGTCAATTTATCAGATTTGATTATTGTTAATTGACAAAGAAAACTAAATCGATTATCAATTTCTTGGTGTGCTGCCGAACTTTTTTTAAATGTGTAATTAATGTGTCAATTATGGGAATGAAAGCATCTACACGAAATTTTTCATTGCATCTCAACTGGAGAGTCCCTGATGATTCTTCAAAAAAAGTGAGGCGTGAGCCGCGAATTCTTTTTCTTTCAAAGTTATCTTTGTAATTAGCATCTGGATTTTTTTCTTTAGCAGCCGTTTCATATTGTTCAAAATTATTGCGTGCGTTATTGCCATAACTGATCAGAAATTCGGAAAGTTTGTTACAACGTCTATAATCATAGTGCTATTCTATAAACTTAGACTTGTTTTATTCATAATTCCCAAAATATGATTCCATATTTCCGTTTTACATGGAACGTAAATTGCATATTCGCATATTTCTTTTATTCTAGACTGGACACCGGAGTACTTTCCAGACATATTTGAAGTATTGTCGTAGCTCTGCCCGCGGCAATCTTCTATGGGGATCTCAAGGCTTTCAAAAAAGTTCAAAATGGTATCTGCTATATATTGCGCATTATGTCCATCCATAAGCAAAAATTGCAAAAATCTCTAAACAGGCTGTCCGTCTTTTATGTATCTAACGATGAAAGTGAGCTGATCAAAATGGGACAGATCCGGCGTAGAATCTACGCTAATAGAGTAGTATTTTGTTGATTTAAGTTCTTTGACAATTGTTTTTAAAACTCGCTGTCCCATTAAATTAATGAATTCTTTACAAATATTTACAGATAAATATGATATACTTCCTTTTCCACGATTTCCGCAGTTTTGTATGTGATCAGCAAGAAAAGTATCAAATTCACTAATCAATTCTAATAATTCCCATTATTTTGCGATCCCAATGTCTCATTATCACCACGAAAAGCAAGACCTCTTGAAGCTAAAAATTTCACTGCTGCGACAATCCTCCTAAGGACATTTTTTCAATAGCTAATTTCTGTATTATATTGGGACAACAACTCACTATCAATTCGTCCAGTAGTTTTCATTCTTGTAACATAATTCATTATAGATTGCCTGTGTTGCAAACTGTTCTAATGCTCCATCAATAGCTTCCATTAATAACTTTTCTAATATTACTTATATGCTTCCAACCCTTATATCCATTAGGAAAACTCAAATTATGTCCAGTACCAATAGTGATATTAAATAGACGGCAGCAATAACAGTACACAGATTTCTGTACTGGGGAATAAAGGAGCCATTTTCTGTCCAAAGACTCGCCATTCGTCAATTTACGGGTAAAAATATTTTTTGGCAAGTATCTAGTTTTTGTTTTACCACTTGAATCTGGAAAACTTGTAGAAGTTTCGGAGAAGTTTAAATGTTTATTTTGGAAAAACTCTGGCCCTTTTTGAATCCAAATTTTGTAGACTTCTTACCAGGGTCATGAGATACAGATACATTCTCCAAGTTTGCAATTATTAACTCACAGTTGCTTGAAGTTGAGGGTTCAGGATTTGATGTGTGTTTGCAATTTTCGTCACATGTAATAACCTCTTTTTCCTGGTGATATTCAGAGGTATTTTTGTCTTGAGGTAATGATGTTGAAGAATTCCCCAACTTATCTGTTTCTTCCACCGTAAAAAACGAAGTAAGCTTAGGAAGTTTTTCCGTGATTATTTTTTGAGCTATAACTTTTTTTCTCTTTTGTGAACCACTTAAATATGTTCTCTTCGAAATAATGAAATAATATTTAAACGATCAAATCAAAACTTCTATTAATCTTAACCTAAATTATATTAAACGAAATTAAATCACGTTACTTCCATCTGACTGAAAGTTTATACATCATCCGGGGATTCCCCCAACTATAGATAAAGACGACATTTATTTATGGCCGCTTGACTTTGTCATCGGAGTGGTTTGCA
This sequence comes from Druceiella hillmani, assembly GCA_039881145.1. Classification (NCBI taxonomy): domain Eukaryota; kingdom Metazoa; phylum Arthropoda; class Insecta; order Lepidoptera; family Hepialidae; genus Druceiella; species Druceiella hillmani. The sequence continues at coordinate 13,408,292 of JAYKKI010000025.1, read as the reverse complement.
TGGATGGTCGCTAGATGGCTTAGTAAATGAGGTAGAATGAGTTCAGAAATATTATTACATTTTGTAAACTTTCAAATTACCGAATAACTGAATAAAAAATCAAATAACTTGAAAATAGACCTTATATACTCTAGATTATAAACTCAAATAAATGTCTGCTAAGTTATAATGGTGTTCAAATCACTCAAATTATTCATATAAATGTATTAATTCGAATAAATCTCAAAAAAGGACCGACGTTTTTGCAACGAGAAAAATGTAATGCACCCGGCAAAAAATATTTTGAGATTAAATGTGAAAGAAATTGTCGGTCCTTCGGGGCCCTCAGAGGATGGTGGCCCTGGGCAATGGCCCCGTGTGCCCTTATGGTAAAGACAGTATTGATTATAACTACACATGGATATGTGTAGAAAATATTTGAAAACCTCCCTTTGGTTTTTCATGTTTCACATGTTTCTGCTACTAAGGCGACAATTTGAATCACGCAATGGAATTACTTTTAGTTCACTACACGTCAGCAACTTTATTATTGTGGCCATTATTAGAGAGATATCAATTTAAGAAATAACTTCTATTTGAAATCAGGTTGGCAGTTATGAGATTTGATACTCATAAAGTATAAACTTTGCTAATTATTTTGGAGGAAAAAATGGGCAAAAACTCAAATTTAATTATTATACCTCAATGTATTATAAGAAATTAAAATGCCAGTTGTATGCTAGATATTAATTTTATGTCGTCAGTCGTATAGCGATTGCTTTTCAATTATTGTTTAGTGTAATAGACTCATAACAATCTGCATTTAGACTTAATTGAATACACAAAAACTACATGGTGGAAATGAAATGTCCCTATAAATCGGCTATGTACCGCTTATCAACAAATCCAAAATGTACTACTAAAGTTAGGGACTGTGATTATGTCAATTCAATAAGCAGTGGTTACGTTAGTAACGTGGGAAAACGTATGTATTTAGGTATCCATTTTGTTTTACGTCTTCCTCTATATATACACCGATATCATCAAAGTTTGCATTGATAGGAGATAACCTTAAGTGATGTAAATGCTATTTGGCAAAAAGATCATATATTTTGTTTACTTGGAATAAATTTAATTTATTTGTTAGTAATATTTACTCAAAATAATTGGAAAATAATACAATTTAAAAAAAATTCACATAAAAACATATTTAAGTTTGGAGATAACTTAATTGCACTAACTGTATTGCTACCGGCCGTGTCCCGGCCACCAGTTTAAAGACGTAGAATTGGGAAGGCATAAGGGGAATAATAATTGTTAACTTTAGTGATATAACATCTCACTTTTGAGGCACTCCCGTCGATCTATCACAATATCAAACGTTGCTTATGTTTTGGATTAATTATCTTTCGATCTTTATTTTTCTTATCATGTTTTTTACAATTTTTACATGGTTTTTGTATATTTTGAACATTTTGTAATATTTGTGTAGTTTTCATAGTTTACAGAATAATATTTTAATCCGTGTTAAATATTAACCTTTACATGCAATCTAATTTATAAAACACAGAAATATAAAATAATTATACCTCAATATGCAAACACAAATAAAACTGAAGATAGACTAAACTAATGCGCATTACTGGTCACATTTCCATACATCTAATTCGCATTATGATTTCAGCGCTTCTTTCACAATAATTACTTAAAATATGGTTTAATTATTACTTCAAAAATTTTGTGGAACTCGCGAATTAACTGTGGCACCAGTTGCAAAACATAAGATAATGTTTCCACGCCAAAAACGACGTCAGAAATTGACTGTAATGATGATGATGACGAAAGCTTTCACTATTTATTACGTATTTCGTTATAAATAAAAATCACTTTTCAATGTTAAGACAATGGGAAGGAAAGAAATTTGCATGGGGTGAATGTTAAAAGTTTTAAGAGTTTGTTTTAAAATTATCAATTTTACATAACCAGTAAACTTAACAGTATTTAAATGTAAAAACGTTTATTTTTCAATAGCAAAATAAATATGCACAAAATATCGAGGGAAATTTTCTCCATCTGACATACCCATGCTGTAATTAATGTGACAGCGGGACACCGTAAATGTCAATGCAAATCCTTTGCTTTAGACATTAATCCCGGAACCATCGAACGCCATCATTAACGAGCATGGTCCTCTCGTACATAAATTACACACGGACACTTAAATTGCCTGCGTGCATTGATGAATTGGGCGCAATCGACGTTTGTGGGAATAAATGGAGTTTACAGTGAAACATTTGCCCTTGATCATTAATTTTATTATCCCTTTGTAATCTCGTAATATTTTGTCGTATTTAAGCATCGACAGCTGATAAGATATAAGCCGTGGTGTAAATTTCCTCAAAGATAATAAATGATATTTCATTATATTAATATTTCTTTAATCCTTGGTTAAATTATCAGCTATTAAACCTATGGTATTTTCATTTAATTTTTATCAAAGACGATTGAAAATCGTTTTCCTGCGTAATTATTCTTTAAATTTGTTTTTATATTGTGCCAGTTTTTTAATATACTTTGTATATTTTATTGTCGTTTGTGTAAGAAAACAATAATAATATAAGTAGAGCAAACATATTCAATAATTTAGTTTAAAACTTTTTTATGATTTTAGAGAAATATTGGTTTTGTTTAATTTTTTCGAACTAATTAAAAACACGTAATTATGATTGTCCATTAAGAGAGAAAATATTAATTTTGGAAACAGTGGAACAGCTATATTTGGTTTACGTTAATAGATAGGCCACACTTTTATTAACATTATAGATTATGAAATGTAGTGGTGACCAAAAATAAAAAGTAATTTGATAAATTTATGATTAACATCTAGCTAGCGTCTTAATAATGTAATTACGTATTACAAATATATATATATATATATATATATATATATATATATATATATATATATATATATGCATATATGTGTGTGTATGACATAAATAACTTTATGATTAGCACATTTACTTCTAATCTTGGTCATAAGTGTAAAACTTTTACAATTAAATGTTTTTTAGTCTAAATGTGCTGATTCAGGTTGATACAGGTAATAAACTACAAATAAAATCTAACAGGCAGAACGAGTGTTATTAAAAGTAAAAAAAAATTAGAGATTAATATTGAGACAAGCATTTTAAGTTGTATTTCGGAACGGAAATTATTCCTAACTCGGTACATCTAAGGAAAAGTTCTTTCACGGGCAAATCAACCTGGGTGAAATGACCAATTTTATAATAACAATGGTTGAATTTCTTAAATTATACATTAAATTAAATGCTGAGTTAATTGAAATATTTAGATTGACAGATCGACTAAAAGTTAAATTACTAAACCTTGTGTAATTATTGAATTTTTATTACATCTTTCTCTGTTTTTTAATGTTAACTTTAAACGGAGGAAACATCATCGCTAGAGTAGGAGTAGATTTTCAAATAAACAAAATTCCACCTTTCTTATTTGAATAGAATCTTCGAGTTCAGAAATTACTCATTGTGAACATTCAAAAGTTTTTTGATCTGATTTTTTATATTTGTTACGAAGTTATTTATTTAGTAATTAATGACCACTAGTAGAGTTGTGTAAGGTCAAATAAAAACAAAATCTCGGAAAGGAAGGAGGAGGAAGAAAAAAAGAGCCAAACTAAAAATTTGCAAATATATCTTCGTTTTGAACTACTAAATTTGGGACGAAATGCCCCAATAGATACTATCAAAGGTTACAAAAACTTTTTTTTCAAATATCTCGCTTACTTGGGTCATATGTCATTGAAGGTTACACGTGGTAACGATATTTTCTTTAAGTACAATCATCTATTTTAAAATATTTAAAAAAAAACAAAAATTTAACAAACGTAAAATTAACTTGTATATAATTACTTGAAGCTGAAAAACTTGAAGATATACTAGATGTTTTCTGATATGACCTAATAACATCAAATCAAGTATCCCGACCTTACCTTTGTACCTTTGAGTATTGATTGATACTTAAAGTGGCAGTTCATTATTCAAATGATTGTGGACCGAATTCTAAATGATTCGTTAAAAAAATTTCTTTCGTACATTCGGTTTAAATTTTCACAGTTGTTAGCGTCATGTGTGTATGTGTGTGTATGCGTGCGTGTGTGGGTACATTCATGCGTGGTTCGGGAGTTCAATTTATTTTTGGATAACGAGCGAGTAATGGAAAAAAAAGTTTGGGAGTATTGAAATAGTGACAGCAAAAAGATTAACTAAAAATTCATTGAATTTGTCAAAACACATTAAAAATTATAAAAAAATGTATAAAATAAAATCGATTCTTTTTCTTTCTTATACCATTATAATTACTAAGGTATTAATCTAATTTGTTAAATGGACAAATAACTTAATAATTGTATCATATTTTGGAAGGTATTATTAGTAATACCTTCCAAAATATGCAAAATACCAAATACCTTCCAAAATATGCATAGAAGCGTAGCATAGCACGGAGCGCGTAAACTAATATAATCAATGAAGAGAAGTAATCTGTTTAACTTTCTGTCATTGAATATGTTAGTATACGCGCTCCGAACTGTGCTCCACTTTGATCAAAGAAGCATCCAAAGGAAATTTTTGAGATAATAATTTTAAAATATATTGATTTCCAAAATTATAATTGCTTTATTTTGAATGTGTTCCCTTTCAACCAATTTTTAATTGCCTTCATGATATGTTAATATTGCTCACTAAAACATTGCGAATAGATGTTATTCCTGATCAAATAAGATGTATTCAAAATGCTAAATAAATACACTTAAAACTCGTTTGTACTTATCTGTGCCCAATTTTCTCCCAATATATTTCTTCAGTAATATGATATGATATATATTACTCAAATATTAGTATAATCTTTAAAAATAAACATTAGCTTCATTAATGTTATAAACGTTCTAAATTTCACCAAAATATTACTGTTTGAATTATGGTATGTTTTCAAAAAATTATATGGTGAGTTGGCGGCCAAAAATTGCCGATTTTTGTGGTAGAAGATTAGTAGGCGACCTTCCGCCGTATTTCCATCGACTTACCGTACGCCTTTCCACCGACTTCCGTCGACTTCCGCCGACTTTCCACCGACGACTCACTTTACATGTTTTTCTCTCTATTGGATTAATGATAGTCGCTTAAAGTTGCACTATCTTCATTATAGGACCTACGTTTGTAGGACAAGTGTGTTAAAATATTAAATATAACACATTTATTATAATTAAACAAATTATTTGAAGTCGTGTGTTGCGTTTAAATATTTGGAGACGTAAGGTATGCAACAATTTTTACAATGTTTCTCAAAACGATTTAATACTCACTCTGTTCCGTATGGTCGAAAGGAAACTATATCAAGTTTAGCTAAATTAAAATAGCTAACATAAAATACTGGGAATAATTTTTTCTCGAATGTTAAAAATTACACGAAGTATTTTCACCTATAACAATGACAATAATTTGATATATTAGGCAAATCATTTCGACCGAATAAAATAAATATAAAACGCAAGTCACTGGTACTCGAGTGAATATATAAAACATAAATTTTGGCCCGAACCAAAAGGGAAATGGGTACCATAGATCATGGTGTTATCCGTAGTAGAGTGCTCGCCGATACTTGACCACTACCACTAAGGCGACTGCTCCCGCTATCGGCTCGAATCTTTGAGAACCATATCGAAACAACTCTAGGCTATAAAAAATGTTATGTCTCCAAGCTACAGAATACACAGAACTTCTGAATGCCGCGCAACTCACTTGAGTTTTGTTTATCACGACGGCACTATTACTATATTGATGCGTTCTTATGATAGATTTCCGCATTGCACAGCTTTCAAGCTATAATTCTTAATCTCTCAGTTTTAATGAAAATGAGCTTTATACAATTGATTTCAATAACAAATGGAGCTTAGCAATACTTTGCTAGCATTACGGTTCAATACTTACCCTTTCCAAAATGTCAACTTCTTTTATAAGTTGGCAGTTTAAACGAATACGTGCCTTTTTGGTTTTTTAATCCCTTTCCGGTTATTTATTCTCGTTTTTCTGCACCAATCCGACTGTTGCTATAATTTTCTTATTAAATTTAGGGTGAAATTTTAGTATTATTTCGTCCGTTTGATCAAAAGCAACTAAGTTCTGAAATTATTTATTAATATTTATTAAGTATTAACCTTGTTTGTAAATGTCAGTTTATCCATAAATAATAACGTAATCTGTAAAGTATAACACCACTACTTCTAATTTAATGAAGAAAGAAGTAAGAGGATATTTTTTTAACTTTGGGCGACCATAAAGCGAACTTGAAGATATGTGTGTTAAGTCTAAATATATGAAATATTTCTACTGCAGATAAAGTCGCTATTACATTACCTATAACACAATAGCTGGACTGAATATAGAAGACACGCATCTCAAGTATCTTCTATATTCAGTCCAGCTATTGTTTTCAGCTTTTACTTATAAAAAAAGAACATATGAAAGATAAAAATAATTCCTTGAGGAGTAATAATGAAATAACTCAGTATGGCAACGGAATCATTGTACAATCGTATTAATTATTTTATTAGTCCAAAACTAAAGAATTCGAAATACTAGGCCAATTAGGAGAAATATTTTTCATAAATTGCAAAAGGAAGTGTCTGAATCGTTTATCATTTTTAACACACTTTCTGTGTAATCGAGAAGATTGAATCATATGCTCATTTCTTTCAAAAATGAGTAGATCGTAAGAACTTTCTGTATGTGATTTATCAAAGGGCTTTACAAAAAAAAGTTATTCTGTAGTTAATCCAACAAAGATCGATTTTAATTAATGCAACTGTTATTACCTATTATTTGAAATAAATGTAGATTTCGTAATAAAAACTTATTTTTTTATTACTCTTGGATAAAACTTCTGCTAATATTAAAAATTAATAACCGAAATATAGGTGCTCCTCATTAAAGACTATCTTTTGGTATAAGTGCTTAATATATCCCTTAAGCTTCCAAAACTCGCCACTTTCACCTCATTCTTATCTTCTGTGTTTACATGACAACTTATTTCTGCACTGTGTATACTTTTAATTTGACAACATTAATTCATAACCGGTTTCTTTATTTTAAATAAAATAATAACCAAACATGACAATGTCGTCTGATGCCAGATTTTTTTGTTTTTTTTTTGTTTGATTTGGTTTTCTAATTTTTTTTTTGCTTTCAACATGTAAGTTATTTCTTTTCATTTGTAGTCAAAGTTTATTTTAATGAATGAATCTCTCTTACAAAATGTTATCTAAGGGAACAAATTTTTTTATAAAAATCTTTAATTACAAAAAAGTGTCCAACTCACCAAATACATGTTGTTTCGTAAAGGTATGGTATTAACTACATAAAATATTCTTTAACACGTAAATTTTAAAATTTAAGTTCACAAAATGGATTATCTCATATCCAGTTTGTTAACATTGTACATTCAAAAAGGTGCAAAAATTTTGGTAGCGGAACAAAAAGATAATATTTTATTAATTAATTAATTGGAGAGCGCTGGCTATTAGAACATGACTTAATTAACAATATCAAAATTAAATTCACAACGAATAGAATTACCGGAAACAGGGTCATTAGCTCTACATGATTATCTCTTAAGATAAACCTACAACTTAAATTTTGTGTTTCTGATTACGCTATAAATTCATTAATATTCGCTACGTTATTTGTTCTTACGTGATAACTTATTTCGAAACCAACATTAGTTATAATAGTTTTATAAAGTAACTTTCTATTAAATGTACTTAAAAAAAATTTAATTAAATTAATAACATAGACAATTACACTCCCATTAAAAAATCAAATATCTAAATATTATGGTTTAAAATTAATTAGAAATTTGCGCGTCATAGCCACTCTATATTTATAATATTAATATTTCCTTTAAAATGTTATCATTTATTGCACAGTTCTCAAAAAATTTTCAATTGACCAATGAGTCAAGACAAGAAGTCTTGTTTTGATTTAATACCATTTAATGGTTTAATTACGAGAAAAATACTGAACAGGAAAAGTGGGAAATGGTAATCGGCCAGAATAAGTCATTTATTAGTCTATACTTTCTAACGCATTTTCCGCAATTTTTATTTTCCGCAATATACCATAGCGTCGAAAAGTTTACCCTATATACCATAGCGTCAATAAGGTAGTTTGCAATAAATCACTTACATCAATTTAAAATTTAAATCTTGTAGAAATTATTTTCAGATCTGATAGAAAATCTGGTTTAAATTTTTTAACGGTCCACCTCTGAAACTCACGAATTTATTTAATTATGTACTACAATTCAAAGAAAAACTGGTACAAATAAATATTCATATTTTATTACGTGATGTAATATTTTATTATGTGATATAGCAATATTTATGGATATTTTAGCATTATTTTTTATTCCTATTTTTAGTACACTCGTATTTAAGTTGAGTGTCGAACAAACCAGTATTACTATTTGTAAGCAAGAATGAAAAGTAAACATTTTTAGAAAACAAATTCACTAAATGCATTTTAAGGTAAAAATATTATTTATCATATCGATATTTACCAACGCATATTGATGTATACATATTAAGTTCATTTACTTGAGTCTGAAAACAAATGAGCAATAAAAAATTCTACGGACGTCGGAACGAAACAGTTAAAACCTAACATTTATTAAATAACTAGTTAATATACATCGTATATCATTTTACCATTCGCCACGAATTGACTATCCGAAGAATCCATATACTGCGTTTATATAGAATAGTAGCCGATAGAAATTCTCAAAATATAATCTGGTTCCCATGATAATGAGATAAGCAAGTGTGTATGGAGACAAGAAAAAAGTTGGTTTCCGTAGATTTTATGCACGTTGAAATTTTGGATGCAATTGAATTGGAATTATTTTGATGTTTATTATCAAATATTAGTACTAGAAATTTTTCCGATTTTTCCAACGCACGCTTGAAGAAACTAAGGTGGTAGTGTTACTTAGGAAACAGTTTTTGCGTCTATTTAAATTTTAATATTTAAAGAATGAAAGTATAAAAGTAAATAATGTTAAACTTAAACCTTACTTTGTGACACACCGTGGGGCATTGACGTTTTATTTCCAAAATTTTTCACAAACATCGCCTGTGATGATTACTTCTTCTTCAAGTGTCAAAACTCTTAAAAGACAATAACGGAATTTGCGGTTTTTAATAAAATAGCATGGTAGTTTTAAGTGTTGCTTTTACTCATAATGATTTCAGTAAATATAGGAATGGTAAAAGCTACATCTTTTTTCTTCAACTTAATATAGGTAAAAATTCAAGCTCATATATGATGTTCGAAAGGCGAGGAAAATAATTCTGTTTTGGACGGTGTTTGGATATGAAATGTCGCTAGTTGACTGCAAAGTTTATATCTGCACTTATTTTCGTAAATGTTTCAATAATATTTAAAAAAAAGTTCGTGCATATACTTATCAATAAATATTTGAATACTGTGTAAACCCAAATATTTCACCTTTTTTGTTGTAATTTAGAACTTCGATAAAAATAAAATAAAAACAAGAGAAGAGATCCCATTTTTTACTCTGTTTTGGAATATTGACACAATTTTGAAGTAAAAGTTAATACCTTTCCTAAAATTACTCTGATGAGATATATAGAGCTTTATTTAAAACGTTTTCTCGATTTAGATAAATATTATTTATTTAACTGACATTGAATTCCCGTGCGAAATACATTGCTAGTAGCATTACTATCTACGATTATTCCTCGTATTCCACGCACATTCCTCGTAGCCAGTCTTCTGTCTTTCATGCCCCTCTTTCAAATACAGTCTTCTGTCTTTCTGCATTTCAACCCGCTTGAAATATGTGATGGGAATTAGATCTCGAATGAAGATCTTCACCCAACGCTCCGTTGCACGCTAAATGCTTTTAATTAAAGTAGAATTATCGCAAGTTTCAGAATCAGGAAATGATGGAGATGGTTCTACCGCTATGTATGTGTTTATGTGCATATGTGTGCGCATGTGTGTATTTAAATTCATATGTTTATGCATATATATGTACGTAATCGAAGATCACAATGCATTTGCCAAATAATAATAATTTAATAACAAACATTAACTTAATTTTTTACTGATTGCATATAACGCTCAGTATATTGTTCACATGCCTGTAAATATACGCAATGTCAATTATTTGTTGATTATTTTCACAAAACAACGCGTATTGTTCATTTGCAATTGCATTATAGACAGCTTGTAATGAAGAACATGTTTATTATTCATGTAGATGATTCTGTGCGTCAGACTGAGTTTTTTTAATAAAGTTTGTTTTTTTTAAAAGGTAAATTTTTTCATTGAGACAGCTGAGTCCTATAATTTTCTTTAACCAAGATGTGGACTTACTCTAATCTTGGCTCCATATTAGACCTAATAACTTTTAATGGTTAAAGGATGGATATTCCCGGTATACTCTTTTTTGTGTTTTGTATCTGATAGTTTTTATTACGATTATTAACGGTGTTCTTTAATAATTTGCCTATAATAACACTCGTTTAAAGCAATCAGATTTTAAGAAGAATGAAAAGACGGGTTTTCATAATTTGTATCTCGTATATACTTCTTATTAACATTTCTTACATATATATTTACGATGGTGTACAACTTCAATAACTTATGTCCTCAAAACGTTTATAAAATATTCCAATAAATTTTCGAATTAAAAAACCCCTAGATTTCAAAAATTTCCATTTAAAAATTTTAATTGTATAAACCAAAATAAAAAAATCGTAAAAGTGGTTATAGTTGTATCAAAACAGGTGTAATAGTTTCTAGTAATAATACAATATGCTTCTTGTTGCATTTATAGTCGGGTTTCATGTAAATTAGTCTCAAATAATTCAAATTCCAACCATTTTTAATGTCGAACCTGATACTGCCCTTATTAGTACTTACAAGTTGCTACTCTTGTTTTCCCCACTGAGCTATATAAATAATTGAATACATGTTTTGTTTGAAGAGTTGACGTCGTTAACGTCTCGCCCATAGTTTGTGACTTGTGTGTCGTGTATCTTTTTGTGTGTCGTGTATAAGGAAAATTGTTGGACCTATCATTCAAATGAGAATATTTATTAAAGTAGTTCATCACTCCATAGCTATAATTATTTCATCTAAAATCTTTACATAATTACTTAATAATACAGAGTTAACTGAAGTATTTACTTATATTCAGTATATATGCGGCTTCTAGGGAACTCCTAAGCCCTCTTGATATTTTCGTGTTTATATTTGTACTAACTTTGACCCGTATCTTCCTACGCACAGAAATTTTAAAAAAGCAGGAAGTGAAAGTATTCTACATTTACCTCCATGATCCCGTAATATGTGTATAGGATGTCAACTAAGTAGATGAAATATAAAAGCAAAATAACTGAACGAAAAAATCAGTGTAGCATACATAGTTTTGGTTAGTAAAACAAAAGTACTCTATATTCAATTTCATAATATAGGTGAATAGATGAAGCATGAAAGTAAAACAAACATACGGAGAAAGGAACTTGCTGTTTTATAATAATACGTATTTGGGACGTTAAGATTAGGATTGTTTTAAAAACTAGAATTAAAATCATTTTGATATAAAAAGTATATTTATTTGTATAATCAATATATGTAGATTTTAACTGTGCCCGCATGCCACCCAGGCAGAATTTACCCACATAGAATTATTATTAATTATACTCTTCTCCCTCATTGGACTCCTCCATTCGGTTCGCCAAACTACATCAGAATTCGTTGTGTATCGAATGTAATATTCGGGATAAATGAGCAGGTCTGTAACTATCTCGCATAGTTGAGGCAATATGCTCTGAATTCTATTAATATTTTTGACACTTATCTGCCCCTGCTAACAGTGGCTGGAATATTGGAAATGTCCAGCCACTATTGGAATATTTTTTTAATGTCGACGGTTCCAGAGATTAATACTAACAAAGAAAGAAATCAAATAAAAAAAATTGTCCACATTATCACTGCCCTCTCTATCTCTCTCTCTCTTGTGAATTGTAGTGCAATGACATATAAGGTAAAACTTACTTCAAAGTATGGATTTTCTAAAACAAGAAAAAGTAAAGACTTTCTAAAACAAGACAGCCATTACCATGGTTCATCCACATATGTTGTGTAAATTAAAAGTATTCTAACAAAGAATAGACCGATCGCGCTTTCACAATTTTGTTAACAAATCAGATAAAATCACAATATTTTCAAAATTATAATTTTTTCTAATAACTAACAATTAGAATTCGCTCACGTATTTTTTTGCAGCAGAATAGTTCTCAGTAATAATGCTTTCATTTCAAAATTATAGTTTAGAAAAGTTCTACCCAAGTTCGAGGGAAGAGGGAGGAGTGAAATTGGAAGGAAGAGGTGGGGCCTCTTGCCTTCAGTATAAATCAGAAAAGGATATACTTTATATATATATATATATATATATATATATATATATATATATATACATATATATATATATATATATATATTAGTTTAAATTTTAACCCGAATTCCTGTGATAGTATCTATATCTATAATATCTATATTTAATAATTTTTATGCTCACCTCGCGTACTCGGTTTACTTGTTGAACACTAGTAATTAAATTTCAAGTTATTTAGGCAACATTTGCATAAAAGAGTATTTCATATTTTAGTCCATATTTTTAGAATTAGTTTTGTAAAAATTGTAGTCAAATCAGCTTTATTTAAAAAGTTGTATTCAAAACGTCCCTTAATACACACTTCTAACAAAACAGTTTCACACTTCTAACAAAACACTTCTATTCAAACAGAAGTTTTAATTTTAGTTTGAATCCAGTGGATTTTTCACTCTTTGTTCTTTTAATATTACGAATAAATTAAACTACTAGATGTAGTATTATTTCTACTTTCTTTAAGTTCTTTATCATGACCTAAGTTTCGTTGTTTTACAACATCTTCAGATGGGCTGTAATGCTTGAACGAAATGACAAACAAAAATTTTAATTAAATATATTTTTTAATTCATTAACGCCTAAACAGCACATTAAACGTACTTTTTCAATAATATTTTCTATTTGAAGATATTCTTTTGTTACAGTTTTATAATAGATATTTCTATCATTCGTAAATTCAAAACGTTTTATTAGTAAAATTTGTTACTTTTCTCTATACATTTATATCAGTACTGCCAAAAAACATAAAAAATATATGACAATTTACAAAAGACCTCATATCGATCCCGCAAAATTTATCTTTGGTGGAATGACACATAAAAAGTACGAATAAAGCAATAATGACCTACTTAAAATAAACTACGTAACTGGAGAAATAAGTTCAAATTTAAAAATGTACCTAATTTCTCACTGCTTTTTTAATGCTCATGTTATGATCATGAATTAATATAGGAACATGAATAACACTGGAACATTGTTTACAAATTTCTTTCATGAACTGAAAACTATGGTCCTTTTCAATTGATGTAACGCTAATGACTCACTGCGCAAAGACGGAAAACTGAATTTCTGACAGTGTCGAGTGCCCACGCACCTTCGGTAATGATGGCAGCTGATGCCCGTACTTGCTCTCCAGTCACGCAGTGCAACTTTTTAAATAATTCTCAACAACTAAAACGCAGTTCGTGATTTAAAAATTAATATGATATAAAGTTAAATTAATTAAATTAAAAAACTTGATTCTCAAAACCTTACTAAATTGGAAATGTGAAAATTACTTTTCAGCTGAATGTAACTGTACACATTTTGTTAGGTTTATTAAGTCAAAAATGGTATCTACATTTTATAGACTTTCTTTCACAAAAATAAAAATAAATAATTTTAATTTTTTAATTTCATTCCATTTAAATGACATAGTTCAGAGTAGAACATATTTTTGTGTTAACTATACTCTTAAGGGACCACATAAATCCATAAAAAGTTGATAAAATACATTGTAAAAAAGTTGCAAGATCAAGAAGGAAGAACATTGAAGACTATCCGCAGATGTTTACTACTTCTAGCAGCAGTTTAAAGGTCAACCTAAAATTAATTTTTTTTTTGTATCTCTTAATTTACCAAACAATTTGAAACGCGTACAGATTAGCAAAACGCTACATAGTCATTGATAGATACAAACGCTGCCGATGAAAAGCTCGAATTCGAAATTTTATGTAGCTTGGCATTATATGGTATGTATAAAAAATTCTAAAGATAATAATAAATATATTTAGGTGTCAATATTTTATTAAAGCTGCTACTAAAAAGAACTATGCCGCCTTATTTCGTAAAGCTAATAAAAAGAGTCTACTTACAAGTACAGTTATTATAAGGACATGATAAGGAACCAAAAGAATAGGGATGGAATGTCGAAGGTGGTTCGATAAGAACTTTTATAATGTATCAGCCGTCGGTACTTGAAAAATATTAAAAATCGTCATTTGAGGATGTGACTCTACTCCACTTTTCAGACACACGATACAACTTTTTTCTAATTAATCTCAGAAACCAGACATTTTTTCAAAACTTGTAAATAAAAAAATATGGGCTTTGAATAATTCATTTCTTAACAAAATTAAGGTAATTTGAAAGTTGTGGAAGAAATGTGGAAGTTTCTCGAAGATCTTTGATAGGGTGTATAAAGACTTATGTTTAATTTTCTAGTCGATCACCAATTGAGTATCAGTGAGTAAAGAACAAGCAAAATATAGAAATTTTACGAACAGAAACTATAGTGATCGTTTTTTATGTATTTCGTTTAGGGCAAAATTATTTTTTCTATGACACGACCAAGAATTGGTTAAAAAAAACAAAGAATTTTAATTTCTTTGATAATTTTCATTTATATCGACCTCCAATCTTAAGAAAATTTAAAAATAATTTTTTAAATAGATCGTAATCTGACTTTGCGTTATCTGGCAAAACTACAGCCGTGTTCCTGTATTGTAATAAAAAAACGTCTTCATACTTTGGATTAAAGCAAAAATATTATATTTGGCTGCCACATGGGTACAATTTCAAAAGAAGGCCGACATGTTTATGAAGAATGTACTGAGTTCCCAGCATACCAATTATTTTTTGAAGCATCTAAATACTAGAATATTTACTTACCCATTATATTTTTGATCCCTTTGCTCATCGACTTTCTATTTTTTCTCTTGCTATCTAAATATCTACACGATAAACAAATTAAAGATGCACAAAATCTTAAATTTTGGACGTAGCCAGTTTGTTCATTCCAAAACCAATAGAATTCCATAAAATATTATCTTATCTCTACATACACAGTAGCGGCAAATGGTAAATATTAGTGATCCTTATATAATTAAAAATTGATTTTATTATTTATATATGTGGAATAAAACAATTGTGTAAAAATATAGTGGGCTCATTTCTTGTAAATATAATATTAACAACCAAAACTTTATGCGTTAAATGTATACTTGCTTTTGAAGGAAACTGCCCACAATGCATTAAATATCGTATACAGGTGTAATTTACATTCAAAATTATGCTAATTATTTATTTAACGATGTATTTACGTACAGGTAAATGTTGAACGATATATTTACGTTAATCAGATGGTAACAACTTATGTGAGAATTACTTTTCTGAGAATACATATTTAATGCTTATCTGTCTGAATTATGTCGACTCTAGTAAATTACGTAGTTTGGAGGTTGTAATTTTTGTTTAGTATATAACGTAGAAATTTTAATTTATTTCCGCACGGATTTAGATTTTGTTCAACGATTTTTATTATTTGCGTTACGAATTGTCACGTAATTTTCTCTCAATTTTGTAAAGCAATCATTTAATTTAATTTATTATGAAAACAAATACCTAGAACACGTTTCATGTAAACCACGTGAATAGCTTTTTCGAAAACGATAATTTTCAGGCTATAATGAAACATACTATTAACATGTAGTTTTAAAATTTTTGTTCTCATAATAAATATTGTTTAAGGTTTACCCAACTTTTTCAGCTTCGGCCTGCTGTGATAAAACGAGTACTTCAAACTACCATATCTCTGTATTTGTATCGATATACTATGCAAATATACTCACACAATTTTGTTGAAATATCTTTGTGTATTCGTATCTTAAACGCGAATTTGAATCTGTTCAGATAGAGGACCAGTAAACAGGGCTTCCTGGTATATTAAATTTAATCATAGGCTCATTGTTAATCAAAAACTTTATGGAAAATTTGCGCAGTTGATCTGGTATATTTGGTCGTTAACGATTCTGATACATTTTTCTTGTTATACCACATTTAGCAATAAAAATTTTGCATAGAGCATCTTCATGTAAATAATGACAATCATATGATTTCTTTTAACTGATCCTTTTAAATAACTTCAACAATTCCTGGTATTTTATACTAAAGTATTTGTTATTACAAATCATTAACTATAATGTGTTGACAGGTATTTTAAAATATTTGAAGAGCGGTTGACTCATTTCCTTAAACTAAGGTGGCACAACATACATTTTCTTTCTGCACTGCTTTTTCCTATTATTTTCTTCTCGATAAATTGTGTTATGTCGAAATATTGGTCCCGCATCATATTTCCTGGGGATTAATTATTTTTTGCTTTAATTATGGGTACCTTTACAATCTCCTCAGAATTTCTTTGTAAGTGAGTCTGTTAAGGTAGTGTTCAAAGTATCCTCCTTCATTGAAAGGTGATTCGTAAAGCTACATTGCGAAGATGTCGGTCTTTTCTAAAACACTTTCAGTCATTGTGGCTTTTTCTATGTTTTATAAGAATACCATGGTTACATAATACCTAAACATGTGAATCTTAAGACATTTATCTTATGTTTTTTTTATTGAAGAACTCATCAACATCAATAACCTTTATTAGTCCTTTGATTATATAAGTCCCTCTAAAGAATGCATCATAAAGAGTAACGATCATAATTACTATGCCGGGTAGGTTGGTTGACGATCACAGTGTGCAGTATATCGTACCACTGGTGCTGTTGTTCATTACTGATCTGTGCCATTAAGCTACCCGACTACAAGCATTACTCCAGCCCGGTTACTGAGCGACCGGAAATAGAACCCGTGACCCCACCGTGCGCTGAGCCGTTAAAGATAAGCCTAATCCTTTTGATTAAAGTAAAACACGCGGCTTCGACACAGAAGAACCGTTTCCATCAAATAAAAGTATTTTTATTTTCTATGCATACTTTTATTTTTATTAGATAATCATTGTCACTGTAAATTAGAGTTTTTAAATATTCAACAAATTATAACTACAATGAAACTTGTAGATGCGGTTTATTTCTTGTATTTGAGCTTTTTATATTTAATCCTTGGCCGCGACACCTTCATTGTTATATTTTAAAAATCCGTATTTAATTTTTTAAAATCCTATATCATTATTAAGCTCTTAACTTCTTTATATCTCTATTGGACAAGATCTCTGTTTAATAAAAACACTATTTTACGCGAATAGAAATGAATTTCACGAATAAAAATTTTCTGTAAAAATAACCAGAGTCCACGTAATATGAACCTGCAAAGTAAATCCGTGGTAACTTTTTTAAAAATCGTCTAACATTGGATTTCCTAACTTAAATGTCAAAACTTCTACCATACCGTACACTTTACTGTCCCGCTTTCATTTAGGGATAAGCCCTAAACAGTCCCTCGTTTATTTTATTTAACTTAATTTATTAGAAAATATTCATATATTTGTATAGAAATCTTTTTTTTGTTGTTGTTAGTTATTTTTCAATTTTTTCAATTTGAATCTCAAAATTATAAATCACAAGTGCAATTTTATAAATAATTAAATAAATAACCTTAAAAGAAAACAAGTTCTTTAGGATATGTTGATATGGCGGCAAGAAAAAAAAATTGTTCTCTATTGTTTAAGGAAAACAATTTGTGAAAAAGTTTCTTGTACATCTAAGACATCTTTTTAAAATCAAATTTATATTTCTAAAACTGATATGAATAAACTCCTATACAACATTTTACGGGAAGGCTTTGTAAAAAAATACTGTCATAAATATAAGAAAACGTGATTATTATTTTAACGCAGTATTAAACTGAGTAAATTGTACTAGCTTTGTGACATGAGATGTATAAATTATTAATTCTTGGTAATTTATTTTTCCCACATGAGGATTATATTATCTCTTGTATCATTATTTTCAATCTGCTTTACAGACAATGTTTCCACATTGCACTTGTAAATGAACTTCACAGTAAGTATTGTAAACTAAAGAGCATATTTCAAAAAAATTGCAAATAAATTTTAAACTGCTGCTGGCTTAACATTTCGCATATAAATTATATTCTATTTCTAATTTAGCAAAACATGTGACGGAGAAAACTAAATTTCCCCTGGAAAGTTTCTCAACCGTAATATAGTTTCCGAGCATCAAAAATGAGTTTCCCCTGTAAGTTATGTCATCAACAATTTTAAACAAAAGTCCTATAAAAACTAAAGACAAAACTAATCGCTATTGCAGGCTTTTCACGTTGTTGTCACGTTAATTGTTTTTCAACATAGTCAAGAAACATTCTCGAAGGTAAGGGCACAACCTAATTTCTCCCTCGTTAGATATGTGCTGAATCACTATTTTGGTGACTATCATGAGTATGAATCAGTCGCTGGCGAAAAAAATGATGAATTTTCTGCCTTTTTTGCATAAACATCGGATTCATACGTAGCTATTTGTGATTTTCATGAAAATTTTATGTGGGTTCACTCCAGAGTAATCGTTTTTTATTAGTTTATCATTGCGCATTTTCTGATAAAATCTGAAAAAATGTATCAAATTTAAATTTTTCAGCAGTGTGTTAAAACAAATATATATATGTATATATATATATATATATACATATATATATATATATATATATATATATATATGTATATATATATATATATATATATATATATATATTCATTCTAACAGAGGCAGCTTTATTATGCATACAATGCGGCGATTCTATCGAGCGACACGTCTGCCTCGGGCTTATTTTGCATAACAGTTTATTGTTCTCTTAATAAAATAATATGTTTTGTATCGCCGCCGATCTTAACATATATGTCCTGTGTGTACATTTGACTCTGTTATAGCTAACATTTCATTTCTTTTCCTCAAAGGAAAAAACGAAACCGTTATAAGACCACTCGCCTATCTGTTTGTCCGCCTGTAACCGCCATTTTTCTCAGAAACTGCTTGATCTGTACGTATCTCTATTAGTTGACACTCAAAATATTTCTCTGAAAAATTAAAGAAAGAGGGCGAATCAAAAACTCAGCGAAAAAAAAAAATATATTTTTATATATATGTGTGTATTTATATATATTTGTATATATATATATATATATATATATATATATATATATATATATATATACGAGGGGGCATTTTTAAGTTCGCGGAATGGAGTATAAGGAGTGAGAATAGAAATACAAAATTATTTTTCTTTTTGAATATGTTCACCTGCTTCTCTAATACATTTTTCAGATCTTTCAAATAGCTTATGTATACCTTCATAAAAAAATGTTTCGTCTTTACCCGAAAAATAATCTGAAACTGCGTCCTTCACTTCTTCATCGCTTCAAAAATTTTTTCCACGAAGTTCTTTTTTATAAGTTTTGGGAACAAATAGTAATCACTGGTAGCCAGGTCAGGACTGTAGGGTGGGTGTTCCAAAATATCGAAGTTGACCTTGTGCAGGGCGAGAGCTCGTGTGAGCGCAACGCGGCTCGTATGAACGGCTGCGTTGTCGTGCAAAACTCCTTTGGTCAATTTTCCCTTTCTTGTTTCTTTAATTGCTTCTTTCAACCTCTCTAGAATTGACGCACAGTATTCTCCGGTTATGGAAACATTTTCATCTTTATAATCCGTCAACAGAATCCCTTCTGAATCCCAAAAAACTGTCGCCATGATTTTTCCAGCCGACTGTGACACTTTAAACTTCTTGGGTGGTTGTGTGTCTTTTTTGTGCCACTGCATTCAATCTTGTTTGGACTCAGGTTCATAATGATGAATCCAAGTTTTGTCTCCAGTAAAAAATTTACCCAATAGTCTATCCTTATATTCACTACAGAGGTCCAAAAACGCGCAAGAACACTCCACGCGGCGCCGTTTTTGAGGCAGTGTGAGCATTCTCGGCACCAATTTTGCACTGACCTTTGTCATGCCAAGATGGTCTTGGAGAATTTTAAAATTTTTTGTATCCAATACTCCAACCATCTCTGCAAGCATTTTGTTCTTCAGCCTGGCATCTTCCAATACAAATTTTTCAACTTTTTCAATAATTTCCGGAGTAGTAATTTCGGCCGACCGGGGCGCGGGTCGTCTTCAAGTGAGTCTCTACCCTGTTTAAAGAGACTATACTACTTATAAACCATGGTTTTACCCGGGCAAGAGTCCCAGTAAATGAATACTATCTCTTTCAGTATGGTTTGAATCAATTTTTCATTGCTTGATAAGGAACTTTATAACGGCGCGGTACTCGATTTTTTCCATAGTTCAGACTTTCTTCCAGATTGAGTTGTTTGTTCGACGATAGTTCAAAGACTAATGATCCCATTATGATAAAACGTGGTATTTATACTAATAATGAGTTACTTATCTAGCTCTCATTCCGTTAATCACCTTTACTGATGACCTACCTTTCCATTCCTCGATCTTAAAAACGTAATAGTACAAAAATAATTTGCAACCGGCTAATGCTGGTAGAGTTATATATATATATATATATATATATATATATATATATATATATATATATATATATAACTCTACCAGCATTAGCTGGTTGCAAATTATTTTTGTACTATTACGGCCGATATAGTAGGAATATGTTTATACTAACCTATTCGTTCATGTATCCATTTAATTTTTACAACCACGCACGGATCACAGAACAAAATCTTATTTTCTATTATAGTAAAAACCTATTTTTCCTAGAAAACCATACGTGGAAAGATTATTTACGATGCTACGACTTGAAAGCTTTTCAAAGACTTAAAAAACTACGTACAGAGTTTAATCAGAATATTTCGCCTAATTATTGAATGCCAAATATTAACCGGAATTTATGTTTAGAATATCGTAAACAATAAAAAATACAAATATTAAATTATTGGTTAAAACTTAAGTTAGTATTTAACATCTTACTGTTTACAACTTACTCTACTTTTTCTGTATATAATTAAAAACGACAGTCGTTCCTTTTGCGCGCACACGTTATTGTCGTTCGGCATAAGCGGACACAAGGGCACACAAACACACCGAACGCACCCAAGTACGCGCGGACTCCCGGCTACTTGTACGCCTATGTTATCACACAAGCATATTTTTTCATTCCAATTATTAATGCTCTGTGCTTCGGAATTGATTCTAATCTTAATATAAGTTTAGAGTCAGTGCAAGATTTTCTTTTTTCCTTGAAGACCCATGTTAGAAATTATCTTTTCATTAATTTTACTAAATATTAATTACACAGCAGTAATCAATTATTCTTTCCTTACACTTTTACGTATATTATAATGCAAAAAAAATTCATAGACTCACACAACATTACTTTAAAAATGTAGAAACAAGTATAACTTTCCATCTTTCTTCATTTTCCTGTTATAAAGAATATATGTGTAACTGAGACAGTAAATAAATTTTCATCAACGTATCTTTAAGAGGACAAAAAACAAGCGATATATTCCATGCTCATTTAGAACCATAAAATGGTTGCCACCCAAATTATTCTTTAAATAATGTCACTACCAATAATTATAGGATAACGATAAATATCTATGATTTTGATGAGGTTAAATAGTAAAATAATACTATTTCTCTGAGGTTAGTTAATAAAAATTATTTTAATGTTAGATGAATTTTTGCGGGTTCACTCACTTTGCTATATATAGATCCTTGTTTTCGTGACATCGTAGTACCATTATTAATACCAAAGTTCTCTTCTAGGGCCTTATACTTTAAAGCAAGAAGTTCTTAGACCATTGCTTTAAAAGAATTATGTTGCATCGAATAAAAAGCTGTACTTAGCTAGTAAATAAAAAAAATCTTTCCTATTTCGCAATCTTCGGTTACAATGTGGTTATGTGTGGTCACATAGCATCAAATTTAAATAAAATTACGAAATTTGTTTTGAAAACTAGTTAATTACGATATAGGCATTATATTGAATGATGAATGTGATGACTTTCATCTAATTGTATTTCCAAATATAAATAAAAAGAAGAATAATATGGAAAATTTTTAATTTTATTAAGTTTCCAATTAGCAAAATAAACTTCTATCTGATACTATTAAACTATTTTTTTTACTGTAATAAAAATATTATAAATAAATAAATTTGCAAATAACCTTTTGTTAACAAAATACCACCATTACTGTTATGATCAAGATTCCTCTAGTTAAAAATGTCGAAGCGTTGAAAGCTTTCAAAGGAAAACAATAATAAACAAAAATAGTGTGCTCCACCTTTTGAAATCGTTCAATCATTTAAATTTCGTCATTTGCACGCCCAACTGTTTTAGGAAAATTTAAACCACCTCTCCATTTTAACTTAATTAAGTAGGCTGGGAAGTCGTAATGGGTACCCGAAATTTTACCATTAATTATTGACATGGTTTTCGGACTACAAACTGGATAAATATATTATAATATAACCGAGTTTTTATTGTTGAATCAACATAACAAATTATCTGTATAAAAGTCGTATTGTACAGGATCCTCACTACCTACTAAGAGTGAACCATCTAATTTTATTAATGGAATCCTCCAGGACACTTCCACTTGAAAACACTGATATATTTATCTCTTAAAGCAATGCAGTTCCCCCTACATAACAAATTATCTGTACAAAAGTCGTATTCTACAGGATCCTCGCTATCTACAAAGACTGAACCATGTAATTTTATTAATGGAATCCTCCAGGACACTTCCACTTGAACATACTGAAATATTTATCTCTTAAAGCGCAATGCAGTTCCCCCTACCATAATCCTTATTTTCGCCACTATTAAAAATATTTCAAGTGCGATCTTAAAGTGCAGGGTAATCGGATTGCCATTATATCCACTTCTAGCTGGGACTGAAAAAAATTGAATGTGATTTAACTAATTTTATAAATAGGTAAATATTTTTAAAAACTTCGTTCACTTACAAGTCGATCAAAGAGCTCGTGTGCAATTTTTAATACACTAAAAAAAACAAAATTTCGGTTTTATTTTATGATTTTATTACAAGCTTTCCGACAGAAAATTTTGAACATTTTAAGTAGTTTGAGGCATCGCCAAAAAACTAATTTTTACATTTTTCATTTAGTTGATGGTATTCCCGTTTAAGCAAACCCTCAGTTAAAATAATTGTGACGGATGCCTTAAAGACGTTGATGTTCATGAATGTAACGGAGTATTCTGTAATAGCTGCCAAGTGTTACGAATGTTTTAAATTTTGTAGAAAGAAGATATTATGTTTCTTTATATTTTACCTTGGTTCATATTAAATTAAGGGTAAATTATGTATTTATATTAATCCAAATGTTTTTAGGGACGATTGAAATAAATTAATTGTGAACCATGAAAAAACGAGTGAAGATGAGATGTTGAACAAGATCGGAGACTTCATTTATATAAGAATGACAAAAATATATAATTCAATTCATCATTTGTATTAATGCAGATTTTGCGACTTCGAGTTGTTTCAATGTTGTTGAATGAGAGTTGTTTCACGACGCGCTTTTGAATTTTCAATATTGTCCACACAAAATGTAATACACTACACTAGAAAAAAACTAATTACTTTCTGGTACTGTACTTATTGGTAAAGAAAGAATAACTTTAATTTGTTTTTAAATTTCCAGAAATTTCAAAGTAGCCAATCTAAAAATGACAAACCAGAATTGTTTCACCAATTGCCATTTTTAATTTATTTTAAACCATTTGAACTGTGCTGCCCGACACTGTTACCTATTTATCGTGTTATTATTATTGAAATAAAATATGTTTAGTTATATTTAAAACATATTTACATGATGTATTTACCCTTAACCTTTATCTTATACCGCGCCGATAATATAAAAAAATATTCATTTTACTATTTCTTAAAGTGACACTTCACGAAAAAGTATTCAAGTTCCACAAATACGGCGGATTTCTAAGAAAAAATGCTGGAATAATTGCTTTGACACATACTACAGCAAAGGTTTTCTTGTTGTGTTATAGATGCGATTTGTTATCTGGAAACGTGTCCTTAAGCTTTAGTTGTAAGGCTTTCGTCCAGATTACACAACGCTCCTCGTTCTTTGGAAACCTGATAATCATAGAACATTAGACAACTTAACATTAACTTATCCACAATTAAAATATTCTATATGACTACCTTTTATATAAACACAGTTTTATTAAAGTATATATAAATTAATATTCACCAAAATCACATAATTTGATCTGTCCAAAATCATATAATTTGAGTTTCTGGACAGGAAACTAACAAAATTATTGATTTTTGTATATGTATCGCATTAAAATATTAATTATATATATATATATATATATATATATATATATATATATAAATATATATACACGAGTATTTGTAAATATACGAGATATTTCTGAATATTAAAACAATGTTATTAAGAATATTATGTTTATTAATTTTGCCCTTTAGTCGATATCAGCCCTTTTTTATTCTTTTCCAGACCACGAACATTTAGTAACAGGGTAGTTGACTACTTCCAAATTTACTTTAGTAAAATCTTTAGTGTTTAGAAAACTGAATAAAAAAAATAAGCTGCTCATTTCTTGTTACTTATTTTGTCGAAAAAACAATTTGGATTGAAGCAATAGTAGAAAAGAAAAAGATAAATATTTAATCAACGAAAATGTAGTTTCAATCATCATCTTTTGAAACCTTATCATATTGAGTGCTGTTATATTTTAAACTTTACTAGAATCAGTAAGTAAATTTAATTTAATTTTATATATTTTCAATTAAATAATAGGTATGTTTATTCCGACTCTAATAGGAGTTTAAAATAACGTTTTGTAATTATATAAAGCAACATATAAATGATATCAAAATAAAAGCATATCCTCTGAAATACCAAAATTATATAACGAGAAATTTATGATAGACAATATATGTTTTATCTTGTATATATGTTTATGTTGACCTAAATTGACGTTATAAATCTTATAGTTTTATGCCAAATCCTCTGGACATGAATATTGTAACAATATAATGTACTTCTCTGTTCTATGTCTCATAATTGTTACTAGTTATTCCTTAAATGCATTGAAAAAATTTGAACTTAAAGCGTGAAAGGAATCTCCCTGTTTGGTTAAATTACATATAGAAACATTTCGATATCTACAGATTTTTGTTAAATAAATTATTGTTTTTTTTTGTAGAAAATAAAATTTGTATGGACTCTTTTATAGGATTCCAAAATTGCATAATATCTTAGGTATTTATTTTGGGACAGAAATGAGTGCAGAATGAATGAATGAACAATAAATAACCTATTCAGAACTTTTCGACGGCTTAAAACTTTAGACAAAATTTTGAAGGGCGTAAAAATCAAATTATAATCATACTAAATCATAAGCGTTCGCAAATAAATACATGGAGCTCAGTTGGCCCAGTTATAAAAGTTCTGAGAAAAACAATAATTTTTTCTTCGTGTACATTAAAAACCGTTTCTAAGAGATATAAATGTATATCATATTAAAATTCAGCATCCAAAATCCCATAATATTTCATTTTCAAGCAATCAAGTTAAAATAAATTTTACAGGTTTATATATTGTTGCTTCCGTAATAAATTAGTTTTGACTTTACGTAAACAGGATTCTCCTTTTGATATCGTGAAACTGAATATTAGATCACGTAAGTACCCCTAATATACTTTACCAGAAGCACCTAATATTCAATGTAATCTAATATTCAATTAACGTAATCTCATATTCAATTTCACAAATCTAATATACTAAAAACTAAAATCTGTCTAAGAAAATGAAGCACAAGTCCTATGATAAAAAAAAAGTCGACAAATTAAAATGCTTGAGTTGATCTACGGGTTTTCAATATGTAGTTAATTCTGTTTCCGTGACACCGTACAAATTTGTCATTTCAAGGATATGAATATAAAATTAATAATTAAAAAATAAAGAATTTGTTTTAATTGGTAATTACGAATCCTAATAATATACTGTCTCGAATTTTAATTGCTACGGTTGAAATTCGGTCTACTATTCTTTAAACAGATAAATTTATTTAATTAATTATTCAAAGCGGTCTTGAACCCGGTAATAAAATGTCATGGATTTAAGTCTGATTTATTCTAATGAGAATATAACTACCAATAATTTATTCAAATCCGTGCAAAATTCCCAAAGCACTGAAAAAAGTCTTAAGTTTCTCAAAACAGGATTAATTAATGTCAATGTGTGTTCCATATAGAGGAAGCCGACTACAAAATCATTCTTATGTTTAATAGCAAGTGTTACAAACCAACACCAAACTCAACAACCAAAGCTGCCAATATAATTTCTAAATAATTTGACAATAATCAAAAGTAATGTCAACTCCAGTTAAAATTAAAGAAATTTATAGTCGGTATATTCATTATAAGTATTAAGAAATCATAGGAAGATGGTAAGAATATATATTATAAATAAAAAAGTAGGCTATTTAATTCGTGGGTCAGTTTCGTGTAAGATTATATTTGCTTCAAACTTGCCAAGGACTTGATGACTACGTAATAGTTAAAAATGATAACAGCAGCAGCTAATTGACCATAAAGGTCAGAGTTTTCCGTTATAAATATTGTGTGGTATTTTAATTCGAAGCTTTTCTTAAAACTGTGAGATGTTTAATCATCAACCTCTGGTAAACTTTAAGTAAATTTCTTGTGAAGTTTTTTCATAATTTTGGTTTCACTAATTCCGGCATATTTTTGTGAACATTTTCGACAATACCTCTGGAATGATAAGATCATTCCACATGATAATCTTAATAAAAATATTTTAATACGGATAGTTTGCTGCCTTAATTGGCATTACATATTTGATATGAAGTTAAAAAATCGTAGTAAAATTTGGGTCATTTGCACCTTATAAAATTTCTTCATAAACGTTTTAAGTCTTAATTGTTGAAATATTGCAAGTTTCTACGTCAAATAGTTTTTTTAATAAAATGGGTTTTAATGACAGACATATGAGTAAACTAATGAAGGATCTATTACTTTCGGCGTACAAAACCCAAAATAACAGTTATAGGCCTAAAGTTAATGATAAGTTTGCGTTATGACTTTAACATCGCTCGTTTGAAAACCGATTATAATTCCATTTCCATATATTGAAGGAAAGGTTTTTTTTTAACTTTAGTGTGGATTCTTTGGTCACAAATACACGTTGATATTTATCAGGCGTCTTCTTGAAGGCTGATAGGCATGAAGTTTTATTAATGGTACGATATCAAGTCGGCAATGAAACTGAGAAGCAGGAAAAGTCATTTGAACTCATACATAAACTATGCAATTACAACCAAAAAGACTTCGTTCATTAAATATGGTCAAAAATTACACGCTATTCCAGGTAGAAATTCCATCTTCAATGTATTTATACAAAAACGCCCTTTTTTCTTCAATGATACGGAAGTAATAAATTTATTCGGAAGGAATATATTTATAACCCAAATAATTTTGAATTTGATAAAAATGAAAACTTTTATATGGAATTTTATTTCTCAAAAGCATTATTGGAAAACTTCGTGATATAAAGTGAAATAAAGTTTTCTCAAAGCAATACATATAATTGTTACATTGGCATTAAATATTTCAGGGCAAAGGATGAAATTTTTAATACTTACGACAGTATATCTCATTTACTTAAACAAATAATAAGAAAGTTTTTTTTAGAAATAATGTAATGAAATTGATAATTTTTCATTTAATATATGTTTTTTATTTGCATACACAAGGCTTTTGACGTGAGCAAAAAGGGCCTTGAAGCAATGTACAAGAAATTCAATTAAATTCAAAAATATATCTTTTCTACTGCAGTTACCGCCGTAACGATATGATGAGAAAAAAGTCCATTGCTTTGTGCTCGTAACGTATTTCAAAGTGGTCTGTTAACTCTATGTGGAAAATAATATTACCTATCTCACTTGTATTTTCAACCAATTCACCAATATTCTCTTTTATATCTTTTAAAACCGAAAAAATAATGATTACGTTAATAATTTTATCTCCATTATTTGGTTTATATTTAAGTAACTTATAAGGTACCTTCTTTCTATGGAGTTCGATTCAATAACATTAGGAACTTTAAAATTATTGTATGGAAATATAGAATCGACCACATTTCCCATAGTAGTTCCTGCTTCAGAGCCACCACCACTGATCTTATTAACATGTAGTTGTTCCTCTAGATAACATATTCATCATTTTCAAATCAGTGTTTTTCGAGTTGGTAAGTTTATCTTCGACAATAAGTCATCCTATAATTAAAGCAGCGACCAGTTCTCTTTCTGGAAAAGATAATGGAACTGTTTTTACAACATTTTTCACCAACTTTAAGTTAATGCACCAGGCGCCAATAACAATTTTGTAATTTATTATTAACCACAATTCTCTTAGGATAGAGTTAACTGTCAAATACAGGATTAGCATGAATATAGCGACAAAATACAACCGATCAGAGTGGAGGAAAATGAATACTATGCATAAATACGTACTCCATGACAAGAGAAAAAACACGTGACTATCCGTAATAACTTTGAGCAAAAATAAAAACTCACTCGCTGATTTCCGAAAATACTCAACATGAGAAATAAAGGTCGGTACAATCTGGCTAGAAGATCACAACACAACTACTACGATTATTCTGGATCATGTGATATTTTATGCATGCATCATATTTTTACTTCTGTGAAAAAATAGTCAATATTTTTATATTGGTTTAAATTAATATTTGTCAACATTTTAATAAAAATAATATATACTCTTAAATATTTATAAAAACCTATAAATTTATGGACTCACTTAGTGTATGTTCTATTGGTATATGACAAGTTTTCATTAATTGATATCTTATAATTGAGTTTAAGTGTTCCTTAAGTTAAAGATTACGTGAGGTACTAAATACTCGCTAAAATTTAATAATGCGTTGGCTGTGACACTACATGTTGATGTTTATCCATACACCTTAACCGGTTGGTGCGTATCAGGTTTTTTTCAAATGTAAACTGTACTTTTAATAATTAATTTACGAAGAATTTATTGTAAAAAGATAACCACATAGTCCTTGAAAAAAGATTACGTAAAAAGCAATCTTTCTACTAAATCTTGGAACAAAAATTCAGAATTAACTAAAAATTCTGAAAAATCATTTCCAAACCATCATCTGGTTGGTTGCTTCAGAAGTACACAACGATTTACCTCGTTTCATATAAGTGTAAAAGGATCTTTTAAGATACCCAATAGTATTCCGTGTCTACTTTCTACTTTCGAATACTTCCACACGACAAGATTAAGAACTTTCCCTACACAATTAGCGAATTAGTAGCTTAATTTTTTTTTTAAAGAAAGAATTTTGCGAATAACCTAATTGATTTTAAAATCGATCAATTAATAAAAACAACAAGGAGTATTATTTAAATGTATTATTTTCGTAACATTAAATAATGCCAAGTAATTAATATTACGAAAATGATACATTTAAATAATACTTGTTATCTTTACATACTATGAAAAAATCATTGAATAAAATTTAATAAACTGTGAATAAATATGTATTAGATCGATAATGGAATTAAATTGTGCAGACCTTTGCAAGCTAGCTTATTATTTTCTTAATCATTTAAAAACAATTGTGCGTGCAGTTATGTACGAGCGTTGAAAGTAATACTTCTTTTGCATAATACAAGAATAACTATTTAGGATGCAAATAATTAATGGCAATACAATAATAAAAGTACTGAGATAAAATACGGTTATTAAAATAAAAATTCAATCAAAATAGTAAATTTAAAAATAGTTTATAATTTATAATGCAAATAAATACATTCCGAAACTTAACCTTACTTAGAGAAATACACTTAAAACATAATTTAGAAGGCTCATAATCACTATTTCTCTAACGAATATTCATAATAAAGAAATGTTTTTTTTATTATATGAATCACTATTAAATTTCGGTTTTTAAAGAATATTATTTAAAACCACTGATATAACTCAGATTGGTATAAATATAAAACACGTGTTGTGTATTACAAAATTCCTCAATAATTTCCATGAACACAGTATCAATCACAACACGCATATAAATATATGTTTAGCGAGTTACTCCGTCCTGTCGATTTTGCTTGCATCGTGCATGCGCAGGCGCGCATCGTAAAATTTAATTAACATGTTTTTTCATAACGCGCTTAAAAAAGTGTAACTTCAAAAAATATATAAATATTTTGTTTTTAATATCAGAAGTTAGCTCTCTTATTTAGGTGTCAGAAAATATAAAAGAATTTTAGTTCTGAATAAGCAATGACTCAGAGCAAATTTACCGATATCATTTTCGAATAAATTTATGAGCTGTGAAAAATGCTTGTCAATGGTATTTCGAAATCGCAAGAATAAAATCTTTTCTACACTCAGTTCATATTTTCTTTAAACTCAAATCTGAAATTCAAAACTAGCATATTATTTCCTTGCTTGAATTTATTGAAGTCTTCAAGTCTAATTTTTCCAAAAATTCACTTCAGCGTATTATATACACATGTAATTGTATAAACGTGTCTTTTCTATTTCAGAATAAAGTAGGTTCTCTGTCATGAAAAAGTTGATCGATATATGTTTCCAGCCAATTTAAACTAGAATAGTATGCGAAACACATAATTGGGTGCATATACTTTTCACAAAAACTCCTTGCTAAATGGCGAATTTTTACAAAGCTTATGATGTATTTTAAAGCCAGGTTCACTAACCTACTCAAGCTATCCGAAATATCTTATGAATTTCTAAATGAGCCCTCAGTATGTAACGAATTTTACTATTAATACTAGCCTACTTGCATCATCCGCAGTAGCTGGATAGATAATAACGTCGCACAGCACAATGCCTGAAGAACTTTTTTCTATTCGAAATTACTTTCAACCAAGGTTTGTCAAAACTTTAACTATAATATCGTAGGTGTAACGTTTAGAAACGAAAAGGTGTTCTATATTTTCAGAGCTGATAACATTTTGTTATTAATTAATTTAATATTATTTGGTCTCTTCAAGGTTGTACAATAGCTCGTACCATTTTTTGTTATGCAATACTGATACTTTTTACTATTGAGTTATATCAATTTTTTCATGTGAATACTGGTCGTGGTTAGAACCTCCTCGAAAAATACTTTTTTTGCTATTAAAATTTCCTAAATGTATTGTAAAAACAGTTGCAAGACTACATAGTGCTTTGTTTCTAAATTAAGATTTAGGTTAATAAGAAAAACTTATCACTCTGTAAGAACAGAGTATTTATTAAAAACTGCGTTATTTCCGTGATAAGTTTAAATTTTAAATAAATAAGTATCCTCTTTATTAGATCCCCTTTAAGATTTCTTACTATTTTAATTTTTACTATGTTCAATAAAACTAGTTTGTTCTCAACAAGGTAACAAGAAAGTAAAGATAAATTTTTGGGTGATAGAACATTCTGTAAACTTTACTTTAATTGAATCAATGATAGGATACAATAGCTATCTACAAAATTGTGTAAATAACTAGACCATTGTAATCTGTTTATATTTATCTTGCTAATGTAAAAAAGTGGCTTAAAAAGTGAAATGGAAAAGGTGGTAAATACTAATAAATATTGGTAGTTAAAAATTTTACTATCAGTACTTTTCACATCATTCATTCACCCTTCTTTTCAATAAACCTATATTTAAATCTAGTATTTAACGGATGGTAGTAAATAAAACTTGATTGATGATGTTTGGTACTGATAGTGACTTTACAAAGTAACTACAAAATCGACCAACTCAATGTCTTAGGATGAGTTCTAAAGACGAACAAAGGAAATCCTTAACGGATGATAGTTAATCAACCCTGATTCAAGATATTTGCTACTGGTAGTTGTTACTTTACAAATTAACTACACCATCGGCATATTCAAGGTCCGTGGAGGAATTCTTAAAATAAACAATACGACTTCTTAACGGAAAGTAGTAAATTAACCGTTATTCAATGCATTTTCATCTGGTAGGTGTACTTGGCAAAATCTGATATTGGACTTCGGTTACAAAGAACAGAACTCCTCAAGGGCTAACAGCTTAACACTCGTGGCTACTGCTATGGCTTGGTTTCTCTGTGTTTTAGTAAACAACTTTAGATGAAGAAGAAAATATCTATATACTAGCTTTTAGACCGCGACTATAAATAGTTATATAAATTTATTAAAAATTAAAATAATTGAATATTAGGTAAATTATGATAATTAATACGATTCCTAAAAATTCTAAGACAACTTTTTTTAAAAACCGACTTCAAGAAAAATAGATACTTAAAAGTGAAACATAATTAATTCAATTTGGTGCCCATTTATAATTACAAATAACTAAGCTTCTCATTTCTGGAGTCGGTGTTAGTTCCGCCAATCAACTTAAAGAATGCAAAATTTTATATTATAAATAAGCCTGTTTCGAAAATATTCCCTACGACGAATAGATTAGAGGATAAGTTTTATATTTAAATCATATGTAACTTAGTTATTTATAATAAAATGCAGATAAAACGTTAAGATAATTATTTTTTAAGTTAGGTTAAGGAAGGTTTTGAGATAATTATTTTTTACTTTTAGTAACTACCTTTTTTGAAGTCATTTTTTTAAAATATTTTATAAATATTGTCAATTGTATTCTTCGAGGATGAATAAGACTTGACAATATGTCTGCTCTCTCTATACTAATAAATTAATAGTTCATAACTTGCTTGTTTTCGTCATATTTTTTTCACTGTTAATTAATATTTAAGTTAAAATTGTTGTTATATTTTACAAAAAATTTACAGTTTTATTTTTGTACGAATTCAAAATCAACTTGATGAAAATATTGATGCATGATAAAAGCAAAATTTCATGTCTTACAACATATTTTTCGTTTCAAAAGTTTTTTAGTAACTTTCAAATATTTAAATAATCTAGCATTGCAAGAAGTTACTACAATAAATAAATGGTTCTTTGTGAAATGTAAAATTATAACAAAATAATCAAATTCAATGTCTGTATAATGTAGTTTTGTTAATTTAACATATATATGTGTACTTATATTAAGAGGTAACTTTATATTTATAAGTTACCTACAATCGATAAGAAGATAGGAGGTAAACCTATCTTCTGAACAGAGGTTGTTTTTCTCTCTTCTTATAAATTTTATGTAACGTTCCTTAGTATATTACGTAGCTGCCAGATTAATTGATACTATGGGTTGTAAATTTTGTTCGGTTTGTACATTATACACGTTGTTGTTTCCATGAACTTTATTCAAAAATTACTCAGCAAAATTACTCAAAAATATGCAAAAAAAAAGATATGACACAAATTATCAAACTTTAAAATTAAAATTCGCCATAAGACAAAGAATTAAAATTCGTATAAAAATATATCTGATGTAAATCAAGAATATGGAAATCGATTACGTAACTTTTTTTTTAATAAAATCGGATTGGCGGTCAATTATTTATTATATATATTAATATGTTTAAAATTTCATGTTCAATATCGAAAAGTTATTAAAAAAGTACTCTTATATGCATAAAACTATTAATTGCACAAATATTTTGAGG
This sequence comes from Druceiella hillmani, assembly GCA_039881145.1. Taxonomy (NCBI): domain Eukaryota; kingdom Metazoa; phylum Arthropoda; class Insecta; order Lepidoptera; family Hepialidae; genus Druceiella; species Druceiella hillmani. The sequence continues at coordinate 13,374,382 of JAYKKI010000025.1, read as the reverse complement.
AAATTAAAAGCTTGCACAGAAAAGTAAATGTAAATTTACATTTTCAAATTTTCTCTTTTTTTGAAAATAATTATATCACGGCCTATATAAGTATTCCGCATATTTGAAAACAAAATATATAGCATCGATCTAATATTTTAAAACGTAACGATAATCATAAAACATAATTACTTGTGCAGTCCGTGATGTGAGCTTCCACGATGGTAGAAATGGACAGTGTAGTCAACACACGGAAAAAACTTATGAGAACATCACACTTTTTGTTAATTATATATCTTGATATCCTAAGTGAAGAAATATTATATTTGTGGTTGTCGACTTTACTCGTAGTAAACAGAGATAACATCGTTTTGCAGCCGAAAAAAAAGGTTGTCCTTTCAAAGCTGCATGTAGCGAAATTTAGTATTAAAACTGTGGTATAATATCACGATCTAAATATAATCTTCCCGCAAAATATTAATAAAAATGTATAAGAATTATTATACTTTAAGTAATAGACCACTGAAAAAGGAATGGCTTTCATCAAAAAATTTATTATATTAAATTATATTGTCCATGCGTAGGGAGTTTGAACTCATGCTAATATAAGTTAAGCATAAGTTAAGATTAAGCGTATTCTAGCAATAAACCTGAAATTTTTCCAGAACTTAATTATCTTGTATAGAAATAAATTATTATCTGAAAACATTTTTAAGAAATATCATATTCCTTCGAAAAACTAACTACCTCAAAATTGACGCAAAAGAAAATGAAAAATCCAAATATAATTAATGTTTATTGATACCTAGAATTACCCTATAAATAGAGCGAGAGACACGTTTAGGAAAGAAACTATATTTATTATCCTCCTGATATAATACATTCATAATAACGTGAAGAAAACAAGAAATATGGCAGGTTTCTATTTATATTTTTACTCCAAAATATTTAAAAATATGTATAAAATTAAGGAATACTAATTAATGATATCCGCCACATGTTGATCTAGATTAAAATTCGAGAAAAAAAATATTCCTAAAATAGAAAGACATAAGGAAAAAACAAAATATTGCATTTAATCTAAATTGATATTTTGTAATGAATTCGAGTATGAAGCATAAATAAAGCATAATAAACTGGAAAATTAGAAAAAACCGCATACTTGTGTACATGCAAACATGCCTGCAGATAGGTTATAGTGTATCTGTGAGGAAGTATCCAGAACGCTTCGTATCGGATTGCGTGCAGGAGATGCGATATTTCAAGTATCACTTCTATGCCCATGTTGCTCAACATTACGAAAGGGAGTACTTCTGTAATCATTATTCCAAAAAGGGACATGATGTAATGGAATTTCATCAAGGTACCAGAGAAGTATATATGCATCATCTGCATGCGGTTTAAGAAGCAAGCGTTTTATAGGATTTGGATGATGCCTGCTCTACGTTTTGAGTCACAGGAAAGAGCGGTGAAAAGCACTGCGTATCCATATTAAGGATGCAATACATTCAGATTAATAGGCGGCAATTGCGATACATTCTAAGTCTCTTATTGTCTGTAATTTTCATACCATATGTTTGAAGGAGCAGTACGCCCCTAGGGGGTGCAGTCTAGGAGTAGAACCTCTCTTCATTTTAGACAATCATCACAGCAATCATCACAGACTATAAATTTATGGGCATCCTGTTCTTGAAATACTAATAAACAAAACAATGGTAGTGATCAGATTACTCTATGACGCTACAAATTATTGGCATTAGCGTTTATTTTCGACCTACAAGATGCTCTTTGAGCAACTTAACAACCTTCTCCAATCGATCAGTCGGAGTTTGATGATTTGTGTCAACGTAAATGCGCAACTTTGTCTATGGTTCTCAAGTCGCCTTAATCTGCGTCGATATATTGTAAAGGATTTTATCTACCAGAACAACCTCTTTTGCAATTTGTAGACTTTCGAGAGGTGCAAGCAGCTGTTAAACCATACGTTTTTTCTATTAATCACAGAGCAACATTATTGTCTATTGCCCAAGTGCGCAATACCAGCACCTGGGGTGCGTACCCTGTTTAGAGCAAAGTGAGATCTAAGACTAGTGTCGTTTTGTCAAAAATTCTTCAAAGCTCTTTTCGTCGCTTAAAGCAAATTTTTAATCAAAATTTTTAACAAATTTTTATCTCGTAACTAGTCTCGATGACAGCTTCAATCAAGTTAGATATTAAGTGCCGAGGTAGGCATGGCAAAGTCAGACTTTGCCCATCCCTTAGAAGGCGTAACTATCAGCGCTAAGAACCATGATATATCCGGGGAAAAAGTTAAGGCTCGCCGTGTGGCATTGTTAGAAGCCCGGTGTAATTATAACAAACAGGTTAAATTAACAAGGTGCTCCTAGTTTCGTTCATCCATTACCTTAGTAGAAAATTTTGATCCCTGGAGTGTTACATAAAGAAGTGTGTGAATCTAGGAAAAACCATTTTTTTTAGCATCCTGAAGAAACTATACGAGATTTACACATGAAAACTGCGCAAGACACTTTGCGTTACTTTACGTCCGTTCTATTAGCCGATGATGTACATAATTTCGGTACTTATGAAAAGAGGTCTATCGGAATTCATTTCCGGTGTATTCCTATTCTTTTCGATACTGTGAAGTGTTGCTCTGAGCTGAATAATGTTGTTAAAAAATATGGCTGGAAAGCCCCTGATAATATTTTTAACAAAATTATAAAAGTAGTATGGTACAGCGCAATGCCTAAGCTACTTGCAGTCCTTGAGCGGTGCTTGGTCATGGCCCTTTTCTCGACCGCATGAAAAGTGGGAAAACTAGCAGTTACACTGAAGGATAATGAGTACTGTTTTAGTGATCCAAAATTTTTCCGATCTATTACACCCCTTCGGATTTCCAAGAAATTACTCCTTTCTGTTTTCGCGGTACGTCTATTGGGGCAAATATCTCGTTCGCCGGGATCATCTAGACAATGCGGACGCGGATGCGGTTTTCGACCTGGAATGTCTATTTCAGATATGACATATATTGTTTTGTATTGAAATTACGCGTGCCCATAAAAATACGTTTTTTTACATATCATAGGCGTGTTTGACAATGCTGATGTTTATTGTCAAACACGCCAGATAGCCGTCCATTTTATACTCACTTTAGTGCCAAGGTACATAAGTGAATCTATATAGATTAATATAAAACTACTTCTGTGATCTATTTTTAATTTTACGGGATAGTGATATTGAGATAAGGAAAAACTTTGCCTAGGAGCCACGTGCAGTAACTGGTCTTTGGTTCTATTTTGTGCAACGTTATGTAAGGTGATAGATATTCTAGCGACATTCTTTAAGTTAGATACGTTACCGTAGCCTTGCCGATACTTAACATCGACACCAATAATAAGCTCTACTTTTCCCTCAAAATTTGGCGTAAAAGAGAGGGTTTACTCTTCAAGGACAGACTGGCAAAGGAGTCCTCAGTGATCATGGGCGGTTCTATGATCAATTTTTGTGATGGGTTTACGTAGTTTACGCACTAGAGCGTGGTCTTCAACTCTAAGTAGAACTTCCCGTCGCAGGTGTGGCATTTTGGGAAGAGCGTAAAAGTTACTCTCCATCCAATGGTCTGACTCACTGGAACTGGCTAGGGACTATATACCTCGAGCCAACCTAGTGTATACGTAAAATATCTCTATATGTTAGCCTTTACGCAACATGCGTCGCTCGTAAAGAAACTATGCAATGGATGCGTTGTAGGTTCTGGCGGATATTCTACTCGCCGATTTTGCTATCGTGAAGAGCGCGGTTAACTTTCAATTGGTTCGAGGCACGATTTTGGAGATTTGTTTATTGCACTTCAAGTCTTTCCCAGATGAACAACTTAGTGTGTACTCATTGACACGCTAGATAGTCTTTAACGACTTCTAAAGGGGCGATCAACAGAACATTGTTACTTAGTCTTCTTGAGCGAATCAAGAAGCTTATCTTACACCTGGCCACTATATGTCACAATTCTTGACGGGACGTGACGCTTTTAGCACGGGTCTGAATAGATTTTTTGTGAGGGCAAACCGGAATATGTTTGCGGTTTTAATACGCATATCATGAATTAAGTTTTATTTAACTGCTATGAGCACAGCGATGCGCAAACATTTTTGACAGAAGGAAATCTTCAAATTAATAATGTTAAAAACTTATCCTAAGTCACCGTGACTTGGTTGAGAGTGGATCGATTAATCACGTTTAGAGCGTTTGAAAAACATGAAGGTAAAGAAATGGATATCCTGTGTAGCTCGTTGTTAAGGGACAATATTGAACCCCGATCCAGTAGCTACGGAAAACTACTGTGAGAACTACAAATGTCCCCATTTTGGCACGAGGCAGGAAGCTACGGATCCTTGCATATGTTCTGGGAAAACTCCAATTATATGTGCGTGCATGTGTTATAACTGGTGATGTTTAGATATAAATTAAAGAGTCAAGTAAGTTACAAAAAAAGTAATGATTATCTCTAATTTATAATACTACTAATTACTTAATATTTTAATATTTAATTTTTACAATATTTTGTATATCAACCCTACTTAATAGTTGGTTCCATATAGTTAGATGCCACATTTTAATTAAAGTCTAAAATTAATTCTTACTTCCTAAACCACTTTTTGAATACACAAATGCATACTTATGTGACTGATACAGAATTTTTGTCTGATTAATACAACTCGTTTTTACAGGTTTTGATACTTACTGAATGTGGATAAAGACTAGTATTATGACATTTAATCACAAATGTACTTTTATTCATACATACATTAAAAAAAATCAAGAAATATAAACCTTCATCGCAAATTGTAAAAAACTGGTGTATTTTATTAACAAACATGGTAAATTTTAAGATGAAATTTCTTTCGAAAAAAAGATATTTCACGTCTCATTAAGTTATTGTAGCACAAATGTTTGACAATTGTGTTCGCAGTTTTTATACCAACAAAACATTGCATGCGATATGGATAAGATGCTAGGAAATACCAGTGCGAGGAACAAAACAATACTTGACTTGCTATTGTACTTACGATTTTATGTTGTATATATTCACAAGAGGCTTGTATTTTTTTTATAATCAAGACGAATACATTCAGGGAAAATGTTATATTTACATCACGTGAATGGTTAATACGTGTTTTGTTTTCCATATTAAAACTCAAATTCTACTTTACACAAAAGATTCACAATACTTATTTAGACTGTGCATTGTTCATAATATTAATATATTACATAAGGAAGATAATATAAGGGCATGGAGATAAAGCGCAATCAAAACTTATAAACATTTATTAACTTTTTCTTAAAAAAATGTTAATTTTATATTACATTGTCACTAAATGTTCAAATACTTTCATTGAATTTTATTAAACAATATTTTGTTTGATGAATAAACATGAGAAAATAATAGTAGGCTGATTGCTACTTATACCTTATGTTTAAAAATGTATTTAAATAAATTTTCTATTCAAGTAATAAAAGATTTAATAGCTGATTTATTATAAATGTAAAATAGATAAATCTAACACTCAAATTAAAAGGAAAATCTAAATTAATTTAAAACTTTCACGGTACGTAATCATAAATGTAATTAATCATCCTAAATTAAAAGTGAAAACGACAGCGTCGTGAGTAGCCGCACCATAATTAGTAAGCTTCTGAGATAAACGGCTCCCCTTGCACGTCTTATTTTTATCTCGCTACTTGCTATTTAGATGGTTAGATGAGATTTATTATATCTTATGCTAATATCTTTTGCTGTCACACTTTAGCCCCGCTTAAGTTGAAGAAAATGTGAATAAAGAGTAGCGACGTTATATGATTATATATTTTACTCGAACATCTTTAGACAATCTTATTCTTTAAAGTTTATTATTACACAATTTCTTATCTTATTAACTCAATTGTAACTAAATAAACTGTGAGGTAAACTAATTCACAAGAACAAGAAATTTTTATCAAAACGTTTTTGTGGGAATGTACGTTATTCTTATATACACTAATTTATTTAAGAAAAAAAACAACTTTTTAAATATTTTGATGTCTTAGCGCGTTTTTTCCTAGTCTACAGGCATGTTTTGTAAGTGAGTTAAATATAGTAAAAATTTTGTATTGTATAATCTAATATGTAATTAAATTTTATGAAATGCGCTAGAAATTTGTCATTTTCAGTAAAATGTTCAAGAGTGAAAACATTTTGTTTAGTTATTTTAATAAAATTTAAAATAAATTAATTTTAAAATAGCAAGCAGTTCATAAGTTTAAAGTCACATTTTTAATGGGAAACAGGGAAATGTTAAAAAAAAATATTAAAACAATAGAATTATGGGAGAAAGGATGCAGGGCCGGAAGAATAATTTTGTTGAAATCGGTTCAGTACTTTTTTTACGAAGATTCGTAGCATATAAGAAGTTTATAAAAATTTATATTTATTGTCTTCCTTAATTGACCGAAACTGCATCTTACCAAAATAAACATCTTAAAACCTATGCATTAAAATATATTAAATAGATTTCTCAAAATATATTTTACTAAATTTTACTATCATACATAATAATTTTTAAAAAAAAATTAAATATAAAACTGTTCTCAGCTGTATCACAGCTAACTTAACTTTAACACCAGAATATTTGAATATAGCGACTAAGAGTTTTATTTAAATAACAAATTGTAGTAAAAGAAAATGTTTGTTTAATGCATTTCTTCTTCTGTAACTAAACATTCTAATCAAATAAAAGACCTATAAATTTTTAAGATTTTTCAAACACATCCATTATTAAAAATCAAAAAGTAGGTAATGGAGTTTACATATTATGTAGGTCGGTTTGAAACATAATATATGACAAATGAATATAGGAAATTAAAAAAATTGATATATGGATCACGATAGCGTGCACCGAAAGAGGCGATATATTTAATAATATTTTCATGTATATTAAACCGATAAAATTACGAGGTTGTTATTGGCTTATGGTACGAAACTATAAAGTTTCTTTGTCGTATAGTGTTTTACGTATTCTTTTTATGAACAACGATGTCAACACTGATTTAGGTTTTAAAGTATCAAGCGTAGATAGTGAGTACAAGCTATTTAATATATTTGTAATAGAAGAAAAGCATGAAATATAATAGAAAAACTAGAACAATAAGAAAATAGCAAACAATAACAATAAGAACAATAGGAGCCAGTAAACTCTGCAGTGTTTAATAGCTCACATAGTTTCTACACTAAAGGAAATATAAAACTGTGAAAAAACTGTACATAGTGGAAATATTTTGTATTTAATTTTTCGAAAAATATATTTTTATTTCACATCAATTATATCCAAATATTTAAAAATTGTAATGTAATTAACCATCATACGAACTTAGATGGCGCATTTATCTATGCCACATGAGTCAGCTTAAACATTATTTACATAATTAAACTAATTTATGCTTGCAACATAGGTGCATAGTGAAATTTACGTAAAATTACCTAAAACGCTTGCCCCTGCCTGAAATGTCATAGATCCTATTGTATTGGTTAGTATACATACTAAAATTATATTATTTATTCTTAATCAAAATAAAACCTTTCAGCAATAAAAAACTTTTTGACAACAGCATCTGGAATAATTTTCTTGTTGTTTAATATTATTAGCCCAAACTGTGATCTATGAAGAAGTTTAACTCTCCCGGAAATGCATTTTAGGAGAGGTCTCTTTAAATTCGACTTCGAAGGACAATAAAATATGAATCTAATAAGTGAGCGATATATTTTACTTTCTCCTCACTTAGAAGTTAGAATGAAATTACAAATTATTATTTTATAATAGAGATCACACTGTTTTATTTTCAACAGGTTTAGATCCATGTTGTTATCATTAGGCTCCAATGACTATATTTTCCTTTCGTCAATCTTTCTTAGCTATATTTACCAAATTAATTATCAAAAATTATTTCACCTCACTGATCAATTCATAAAAGACTTTATACATAAATTTCATAAGCTATTTAACAAAACCGTACAAATTACTTCATGTACATTTAAGAATGAAGTTTTTAGGAACTGAATCTACACAAAAATATTTGAATGTATATGTATGTGTATACTTCTAATTAAACTTGACTTTTATTGAATAAAAATCTTTATGTTTTATGTTATGATGAATTTTAATAATGCCTTTCATCATGGTTACAATGGTTTCAATACCTTCATAGTTACAAAACCTTAGAAATTTAGCCAAACCTTCACACTAGTTAAACTAATTACAACAAATATACTAGTACTTTGGCAAGTGTATTCCAATCACTTAAATTATACGTAACAACTATGAATATCTTTACATATAACATAATTTAAGAATTGACTTTTCTCTCCATTAAAGATATTTATCATAAAATGATTTAGGGGCAAATCATAAAGGGGAAAGAAAACAAAAATATTTTCCTTGTAAATTGTGTCTGCTGGTCTCTATATAAGAGTTATCTATTGCTATTGCTATCTGTATGTTCGACTGGTCTCGTTCGTCTGTTTGACTTTACTCCACATAAAAAGTTCTAAATAAATACAGATGAGATTTTGAGAACAGCGTAGTGGTTGAGTTGACGCGATATTTAGCCTTTATTTTATCGAAATCATTTCACTTCATCAGAAGATATATTAATTTAGTAGAGAAATGTAGTAATTAAACAAATGTAGTGTATCTTTGTGCATCGATAGAGGGCACTATGTGCATTTTAAAAAGCGTAATGAAATTTTCCAGCTGAACATACATTACCGAAACGGGGATGGCCAGAAATGAAATTTAGTGAAATGGACAGGTTACGTGGTTGAGTAAGGAACCTAAACAAATGCACGCGCGCGAAGGCAGACGAGTTTGTTTTGTACTATAACTAATTTCAGTATTGTATGTATTCGTTAAAAGTTTACTTTTTCTCTCAATTTATTTCCAATTTTAACCCGTTAGTTAATATTCGTAATTTAATTATTTTAAGTATTAAGCTATATACATTTTATCGTTACGTAAACTATTGAATTGGCGTGTTGGTTTATCGAATATGTTTACGAAAAAATATTTGGGATACGCAACAAAAGTATTAGAATGTAAATATATTTTTGAGAAAGCATTTGTTTGTGGGTTTGTTCATTTGTTCCCACATCAAGCTAGAATAGCCAAAACGAAACGAAATCTTTATTGGTGGATTCTGTTGGATCTGGAAAAAATATATAAGCTAATTTTTCTTGAAATCAACCCATTCTAAAATAGATATGGTAATTTGAGTATTCACTATAAATTGAATTTGTGTCAATATTACAGTAAACTTAATGATATTTTCTCAAGATTTACAAGATAATGAAGGCACAGACATAGTTAAATAATTAATAAATGCTATTCTTTAATAATATAACGACACTATTTTGTTAGTATCTCGTAATAAAAGGAGATTAGTATTTAGAGTTAGTATTTACACAAATAAATTTTTAAAAACGAAGATTTACTGTGTCATGTTTAACTATTGTTCAGAGAAAATAACTTTCAAATAAACTATGCTGTGTGGATTAAATTTGAGATAAGTTGCATCCTCTACTTAAAGACTTACATTGTAAGAAATTGTTGAGAATTTTTTTTTCTAAGCATTTCATCAAAAGTATAATATTAAAATCTATGAAAATATAAACTGAATCTTGTAAACTAGCTTTATCAATTAATGTTGACTCTTTTTGTATTATATATAATAGGGCATGTTCTCACGGCTGTCTGTTTCGGATTATTCTACAAATGACAGGGCGTTAGACGAAACAATATACACTTTCATGCTTTCAGTGACACTTATAGCCAACTCGTTGTTTTTTTATAATATATTCTGCTATTTCATTACTCGAAAAATATTTACTTGAATATTGACATATTATTTAATAATCTGTCTTCTCTTCTATCTAAAAATTAATTATTTTCATATTAATAGTAATATTACAAAGTTACAAATAAGATGTGACTACCCGTGCGAGAACATCAAAATCAAATCATATTTATTGTAAACATTTCAATAAATTCTGGACTAATTATTTAATTATGTTCCCAAACAAACATTTTTCCGTCTTTCGGATTTTATTCAAATGTCATCAAATTGTAAATAACACAGTGTAAAAATATAATTTTACTTTAAAAATTAGTAAGACGAAATATTTTTATATTCGTCTCATTTACGTCGCCAAAAAATTTTTGGTATCCCTCCGTCTATTGGAAATACTTTAGAAATTATCAAAATGTATAAACAGAACAATAATTCTCCATGTAAAATTGTTTTGTATGAATATTTTCTTGATATGATATGTTGTCGGGTTTTTTTATACCTTATTTCTTGTGTATTTAAAAATAATAATTTAAATTGTTTATATTATTGAACATCTTATTTTTTTTTAAATATTTAGCTTTGAATTATGATTCACTTTCATTTTCATTGTCGTGGATTCATTTCGGAAATCGATAAATTATTTAAAAAGGTATCATATTTTCGGAAGTCGATAAATTATTTAAAAAGGTATATAAAAAATATGCATTCGAATGTCCGATCTAATCATAGGAACTCAAATTTTTTGGGAAAATATTATAAAATTATAGTTTGACAAATATATTCGTTCCTTATTTAATTTTTTTTTGTGTGGATTTTATGAAAATAATTCTTTGCATAAATTTAAATTACATTTCTTATATTAATTATATTTCTTATTGAAGTCCATATCTCTTTTTAATATCGATATGGACATTATGAAATAATATTAAGTTTTTGAGAAGGGATATGTCCATATTTTAATAAATTCAACATGAGCATGTTTACATAATAGTATATTTGAATTCTAGATAATATAATACAATTTTTTACAAATTTCACACACTCGTGTGAAGTGCGTGAAATTTTTAAGAATTTGTAATATATTATGACTTCGCTTCTATTAAGCTTCCTACTTTTAAATTTCCATATCTATGAAAAACGGACTTTCTGTAAACACTTTTGTGAAATAATTCAAAGCACAAGTTTGGTTAAGATAATATTTGGATCTCGTGGTTATTATTTATGTTACATTAGATACTCTGCTCAATAGTAATTATGATACCGTTAATATTGGTAAATGTTGCATAATAATAATGGCTTTGTCTCGTACTTCGCATTATATTTCACGAAGAAAATCCCTTAATTTTATCAGTTTTAGTCAGTTTTTAATATACAGTCAAAAATATGTTTTCTTACTTTTTTCTATGTAAAATTTTGTCTCATTATTGTAATCTTTGTTGCAGCATTCCTTTACATTAACTATATTCTCTTTAGGCATTATATCATTATCGAATAGACTGTTATCAAAATTTACAAAATTAAAATAAAATTTCAATTCATGAATATATTTTGAGTTGCAAAATAATCGTTTTATTTTCCTGGTCAGCCAATTGAGACAATTGATTATAATTGTATTTACAAAACACTTTTATTATATATCTTATTTTAATTTACATATTTTTATTACAATATAAAAGATTTTTTTGCAAGAACTATTTTAATTATCATACTATGTATGTAGGCTAAAAAATAATAATGATAACTCGATAAATCCATTCCACAAAATGAGGTTTTAAAGATCTCGTGTATTTGTAAATAAACTTAAAAATTAATATATTTGGAAATAAACTTCTCAATTCAACTAATTGAGAATTTACGTGAAATTTACTTTTTTAGTTCTTAGTCACATGATAAGGTACTTTTCCCCATTTAAATTTTAAGGTGAATTGAAACGGGGCAATCCTGGCAGTCAATCTTTCATGTCTTCGTATTTTTGAATATTGATTGCTTCGTAGAACGAGAGCTCATTTTTCAAATGATTACGGACCGAATTTTAAACATTTTTTTAAGGCACAAAAGCCGAGATCAAGTTTCGATGATGTAGATTCAACCAATTTGAAAGATTTTTTTTCCTTTGGGAGGGTGTACTCACTGCATAATCCCATAAAAATTTGGTTATGATTTTAATCAAATCAAATTACAACAAAAAAATTACAATCGAAATTAAAGAGCACAAGTACTGCAATCATATTTTGATGATGAAGTAAATGAATAGATACAACTAAGGGCGATTTCAATTACTTTTTAGTATAATCAGGGGATAATAATGAAGTCAAAAGCTACGAGGAGTTCTTAATTATTGTTGGATAAAATCGATGTTAATATTAAATATCAATAAACAAAATATAGCTGTTTCTCATTAATACCTCTCTTTTCGTAGAAGTGCTTGATATTTTTATTATTTCCCTTAAACTGCCACAATTAGCCCACTTTCACTTATTCTTTCGCTTCAAAATATCTGCTCTCAAAATATCTTTTTTCATTATCGTGTACGCTTCATTTTCATTTTGCTCTTTCTTCTCTTTTGTGTACACATACTAATTAAGTCCTGAGCTTTTCATATTTTCAATATTACAGAATTATTTCCTAACCAATTTCCATATTTTAAACAAATATCAAATTCGTGCCTGATGCCAGGTTACTATTTGTTTACCATAAGAAAATTTTCTTTTTCCTTTCAAAATGTAAGTTGTTTATTTTAATTTTTTGTCAAAGGTTATTTTAATGAAAGAATTTGGCTAAAAAAAGCTTTAATTACAAAAAAATTTCCAACTCGTAAAGTCCATGTTGCTTTGTAAAGACGTAGTATTAATTATGTAAAATATCCCTTAACGCATTGGCTTTAAAATAAAAGTTCAAAAACTGAATTTCTCATATAATTTTAAACTTAAAGTCAGGTGCAAACATTTTGCAAGCGGAATCAAAATAGAATATTTAATTAATTAACTAATGAGAAATGCTGACTCTAAGGACATGATTTAATTAACAACGTGGAATTAAATTTACACTGAATCGGATTAGCAAAAACAGGTTCATAAGCTTGACATAATTATATCTTTAGATAAATGCCCTACTTAGATTTTGTATTTCTGATTACGCTAAAAATTCATTAACGACGCCACGCTGCTTGTTCTTAAGTAATAATTTTACTTCGAAGCAAACCTTTCGTAATAGCTGTTTATAAAATAACTACGTAATATATATAACTCGAAAACATTTTTAATATATTAATTGAATAGTCTGTGTACCACAGACTACATTTCTAAATAAGGTATCCGAATTCTAAGGTTTAAAATTATTTGTAAAGACAAAGTTTGAAAGCCACTCTATGTTTATTAAATTTATAATTTCTTTGAAATATTGTTATTTATCGCAGAGTCCTTATCAAATTTTAAGTCGACTAATGGTTCAATAGGAAAACTACAGTTTCGATTTTATACCATTTAATAAAGAAAAGAATGCTGAAGTAGAAAATTGAATCGAACAGAAAAAATAATTTCTTTTTCCATATTTTCTAATGGTATTTTCAAATGTAAGTGAAGTTTTTTAAAAGTCGTGCGAATAAAGAAAAAAACTGTCACGTATATGTAATTAATTAATACGTATATAGGTTTCATTTTACATTTTCTCTTTGAAACAATCCATTATATATTATTAAGTCGTCGTTGGATGAACGACATCAGAAGTGTCATTAATACATTCGTATATCACTGTAAATCTAATATCTGCTCGGTTTGCCTGAACGCGGTTTCTTTGACGTTATTATTCTCTAGAAATATATACTAATTTTATTTTACGCTATAAGTAGATCATAGCATCAAAAAAATTAGGATTCAATAAATTACTAGTATTAACTGAAAATTTAAATTTTATAGAAATTATTTTCAAATTTAAGTAGAAATCTAGTTTTCATTTCTTAGCAGATATTACTTTTTTTTTAGTAGTCATACATTCTCACACCCTTTAAAACCCACGAATTTATTTACGCATAAAAGGTTTTAAAGGAAGAATAAGAAGGAATAACTATTTACATTTTATTTCACGACTAAATATTATATTATGCGATGAGATAATTTTTACAGACATCCGATGCTCATTCCGGTGCACATCGATAGACCGATGCATATCGATATTTACCAACGCATATCGATGCAAAAATATTACAGATACATAAGGATATATACTTACTTGAGTCCGAAAACAGATAAGCGATAAAATATTCCATGGAAGCCGGAACGAAACAGTGAAAAACCTAAGATTTCTTGAGTAACTTGTAAATACATACCATATATCATTTTACCATTATATGGCCAGAATTGACTATAGAATATATATACCAAGAAAATATATACTGCATTTATATAGAATAGTAGCCGGTAAAAATTCTTATTCTATAATCTGGTGCCTTTGGTAATAAGATAAGCAAGTGTGTATTCAGACGAGTAAAACATAGGTTTCCATTGTTTTTTACGTATGCTGAAATTTTAGATGTAATTCAGTTGGAATTATTTTAACTGATGTTTCTTGTCAGATGTTAGTTCCGGAATATTTTCCCATTTTTCCAATCCAGGGTTGAAAAAATTAAGTAGGTAAATTTAATTTGGGAACATTTTTCGCAGCCATTAGATATTAATATGTCAAGAATTAGATCACACACGATGCGGTGCGCGAATAAATATTTCCCTCGTTTTATTTGAAAAACTTTGTTAATCTTTAAATTAGTTTACATTGTTCCACCCTGGATTAAACAAATTGGAAAAAATTTAAAAATAATTAGTTACAAGAATTATTCCAATTCTTGTGACATGAGCTCTTTACATACAAAATTTCATTCAAAAACGTCGTCTGCAATAATTATTCTACATTGCCACATCATATGACAAAACCATAAGAGAATTTCTGGTTTTTATTAACATGATATGGTAGGTTTTGGTCTTGCTGTTATTAATAACGATTTCAAGAAATGTGCAAATAGTATCATCGACATATTTTTTTGAAAGGCAATTGGTAAAATTTAATGTAGATAAAAATTTAATCTCATAAAAGATGACCTATCGACGGTGATTCAAGAGCGGTTCGAATAATTCTGCATCGGACAGCGTTCAGACTTAAAACGTTGCTAGTTGACTACAAAGTTTATATTTGCACTTATTTTCGTGAATGTTTTGATGTTTTGAAAAAAAAATCGGGCGTGTAATTCTCAATAAATATTTTAATACTTCGTAAACAGAAATATTTCAAGTTTTTTGTTGTTAATTTCGAACATCAATAAAAATAAAATGAAAACAAAAAGAGAGATGGCATTTTTTGCTCTGTCTTGGAATATTGACACACATTTAAAGAAAAAGATAATCCTTTTCCTGAAGTTATTCTTGGGAGATAGATAAAGCCTTGCTCGACTTAAGTAAATATTATTTATTTAACTGACACTGAATCCTATAATTAAATTCGTGTGCGAAATATATCGCTAGTAGCATTACTATCTGCGATAATTCCTCGTATTCGTCGCATATCCCTCGTGTCAAGTTTTCTGTATTTCATGTTTACAGTTACCCGCTTGAAATGTATAATGAAGACCTTCATCCAACGCTCTGTTGCACGCTAATTGCTATTGCTTAGAGTATAGTTATCGCAAATTTTAGCGTCAGGAAATGATGGAGGTGGTTTTATGGCTGTGTGTGTGTTCGTGTGGGCACGCGCGCGCGCGTGTGTTTATGTGTAAATTTATACGTGTATGCATATATAGGTACGTAATCGATGATAACAATGATTTTACAATATCTTAAAATTTAGTTATAAGTTTGTAAAAATATGTACATATTGTATATTATTTCGTAATTAGTTTCAAAAAATAATGTTTAGTGTTCGTTTGCAATTGCATTATAGGCAACTTGTAACGAAGAACAGGTTTATTATTCATGTAGGTGATTCTGTGCGTCACACATAGTTTTTTTATTGAAATGTATTTTTGTAAAAAACTGCATAACTGCAAAACTGCAATAACTTTCTTTAACCAAGACGTAGACTTACTCAAAACTTAGCTTCGCATTAGACCTCATAACCTTTTAATGGTTAAAGAATAGTGAGTGTAGGCAATACTTTGAGATGAAATATATTTGATGGAATCTCAATTCTTTGGTAGGTTGCCGTCCGGGTTGCTCACTCGCAGATTTTTCCCCTTTCACTACATACGTGCCGCGATGCCACCTCCTACATTTCCGCACTGCTATATACATAAACGTCCGGGTTATACACACATAAACATGATGGAGCCCATTGTCGCTCTAATTTTTACTTACTGTTTGAGTGTAATATCTTATCATGAGCTAATACCAAGATTTCGATTTTTTAAGCATCCGGGAAATTATTTTACGCCTACAAGAAATTCTAAACGTTTAATTATACAGAATTTTACCTTCTCCCTCATTATGTAGTGTTGGAAGGAGAAAATCACACATTTTTTTAATTCTCTCGTTACTTGTTATTTACTCTCAGCATGCTTACCAAATTTCAGCTTTCTAAGACATTAGATAGTACCCTAGTGATTTTAATGATCATCAGTGAGTGACGAGTGATTGTAGAACGAAATTATTGAATTTTGTATATTAATAAAACGTAGAGTAACTAAATTCTAAACCAAACTAGCAACACAATTTTATTCCCTAAATTTGGTGTCTACAATGTTATCCAGACCGATATGAGCTTTCAAAAATACGGCGTATAGCTTCGAGAAAAGGTACTGCAGAACTTTGCTCATTTTAGTTCATCTAGGAGGGACACTAAGATGCCTCCAGATATACTTCATTCTACATTTAGGTGTTACTAAGACACCAGCATTTTTAGAAAGGAAATATATTTTTCTTTCTTTGTTTTGCTGAAAGAAGGTTAATCCCAATCACTTTGTCTATTGTGTTCAGTAGTAAAATCGTTTTATTCCAGGTTTATCCTTTCTGTTCTGTTTTATATCTAACAGTTTTGTTTACGATTATTAACGAGGTACTTTAATGACTTATCAAGACTAACACTCACCTACAGGAATCAGATTTTATAAAAAATAAAAAAGAAATTTTGTACGTGTAAACTTCTCATTAACATTTAGTATTAAATATATTTTATATCGGGTATTTTTACATCGGTTCATAAGTTTAGTAACTATAAAACCTCGAACTCTTTATAAAATATGCTAATAAATTTTTCAATTAAAAAACCCAGAGCTCAAAAAATTCACCTCATAAAAATTTTAATTGCATACACTGATAACATAAAAATTTCGTAAATGTTGTTATGGATGTTCCAAAACATATATAAAAGTTTTTATTAATCTTATATTATAATTTTCCACATATTTCCTTTATAATTGTGCTTCATTTGAATCAGTCTCAAATAATTCACATTCTAATAAATTTCAATGTTGAAGCTGACGCTGTCCATATTAGCACTGACAAGTGATTATTCTGCGTTCCCTACGGAGCTGTATCAGTAATTGAATACATGTTTTGTTTGAAGAGTTAGGTAGTTTCGAGAAAGTTTTAATTGAAACATCTTGCCCATAGTTCGTGACTTGCATTGATCTTTTTGTGTGTCGTGTGTATGGAAAATTGTTACGCCTAATCATTCACATGAGAAAGTCCCTTAAAGATTTAAAACATTTTATTATATTTATATTTAAATCAGACAGGAATCAGTCAAAGCGTTAAAGTAAGGACTGATTGGTTTTTAAAGTGTATAGTAGGTTTTGTGGAATACTTTCCTCACTTCTTCATTAATAGTACATTTAAAAAAAGGGGTGAACTATTCTACGTCCACTGTACTTTCAATGATATCTGGGGATATATTTAACTGAAACCAAACGAAATTATTTTAGAACGATGCAAGAAAATGTATTATGGGAATAAGACATTTTAAGACATTATTTGAAATAAAAAACTCAAACCATATAAAATATCTCGTCTTTGCAATAAAGAGGTTGAATGTAAAAATTTCTCCTTAAACGTTAAAATTTATATACACAAAATTACAAAAATTTACATTTTTTCGCTTTAAAATGAAATACAATACATATTTTCTCACCCTACATCTTTCCCGCATTTAAGAATAGTGGAAAATGTTTTAGTGTGTGGAATTCGTACTGTTTTAAATTTTTTGGACCACCTAATATATTAAGGGGAAAAGGTCACATCGTTTTAAATGATTTTCTTTGTTGTGAGGTAGAACAAATAAGAGCCAAATCGTATTTTGGAGCGATTATAATGAAAATATTGAAATATGATTATTTAATGGACTCATAATTCGTCCATTGTTTATTTCTTCCTAACTCAAAAAAGTACTATATCGTTATAGTTTTGACAGAGAATGACTAGGGTTAAATTACAGATTCTTAATTACTAAGAGATTAATAATATGTGAACTTGTAACTGTTTTTAATTTTGAAATCCGTGATGGTTTTTAGAAGTCTCATGAATAAAAATGATGGCACGATTTGTCGGATTTATTTGCTTCTATGACAAAATGGCGAAACGTCTGTAATACAAATGCAAAAACAAATGACATTCAATTAACTGATATAAATAAAACACCAAAAAGGAAATTTTGTTAAAAAGGATATATAAAAAAAATTCCAGAAACGAACGATGAATGAAATTATAATAATAAAAAATATTTTTCATGTTATGTCTTTGGAAGGCTATTAAATATTTACTTCCTAAAAATATCGATTTCTTTGGTAAGTCTTAATTAGTGTTGGTTGTAGCTCTAGACAATCTATAATTATAACAGTTGTAAAATGTTAAATATTACAACCAAAATTTCAATAAACTTTGCGTGACTAATCCATCGCCTACTAATATACCCTACGAATATAAAGCGCACGGCAGAAAAAACATTTTTTGTGTATCGACGGCCGATAACTGTTCACTTTTTTAGAACAAAGTTGGTAGCCAACTTTCCACAGATCACCTTGCAAATCAAGATTCGCGCTCCGCCGACAAAATGACTAACGTCTCCATTGGCGCATTGTCAGTCGTATGTTTTATCCTTTATATCGTTAGCGCTTTTTAACTTGTAACGTTCACCTAACAATTCGGCTAGTGTCGCTCTAATTTTTTGTAGGAACAAATATTTTGGACACGTTCGTTAAAATATTAATTATTGTACGTTTTATTTTCTCCTATTGTCAATCGTATATTGCATCTTAATATGCCCCTTTAACCTTTTCATCTTATATACCTTTTAATTTATATTTTCTTGGAAACGCCGATGAATTCGAATATAAACTTAACAGTTTTAATATCTTATTTAATAGCTGAAAATATCTTATTAATAGCTGAAAATGTATTAAAAGAAGTTCTTATGGTCTCACCAAGATTTGAACTTGCATTATCTATATCACTTTATAGTAATTATTTATTCATCCAAATCGTTACATAATCACTGAATATTGTAGAGTTAAACTAAGCAATTACGTAGATTATATGCAAGGCTACTAGGGAGTCAGCATTCTTAGTATTTTCGTTTTTATATTAATACTAACTTTGATGTACGTCCTTCTTCGCGCAGAAATGGAAAAAAAACAGGGAGCGAAAAGTATTCTAATTGTATCTCCATCATACCGGCAAAATGCGTACAGAATGTCATAAAAGTCAATTAAGTATATGAAATGTGAAAACCAAGAGAGGGAATTAAAAATCAATTTTGCATATATAATTTTAGTTAGAAAAGCAAAATTACTCTATATTGAACTTCATAATATAGGCTATATGCATATATAATTTCCATGATAATGGTTGAGTAGCGGAAGTGTGAAAGTAAAACAAACAAACATGCATGAAAAGAAACTAACTGTGCCCCGCATGCTACCCAAGCAGAATTTACTCACGTAGAATTATCTTAATTATGCTGTTCTCCCTCATTCAGTTCGCAAAACTACATCAGGATTCGCCGTATATCCAATGTAATATTTGTGGTAAATAAGCCAGTCTGTCAGTGTGCCTCCTTGAATCGTTGAAGCAGTGTTCCCTGAATTCTATTAAATTGTATACCACTGATCTTATTCTGCAAATAGTGGCCAGATAATTTAAAAGTCTTCAAAGTTTGGGATTTTTAACACCAAAATATTTTTTAAAATCACATCTACAGTTCTATTAGAGATTAACGTGAGCATAGAAAGAAATCAAATAAAAAACTTTTCCACATTATCACTGCTCCCTGCCTCCCTCTCTCTCTCTTCTGAAATGTAGTGTAATGATTTATAAGGTAAACCTTTTTTCAAAGTATGCACTTTCTAAAACAAGGTATAAATTTAAATATATTAAAAATTACATATATATTATGTAAATTAAAAATGTTCTAACAAAGTTAAGACCCATCCTAATTTCATACCTGTGTTAGGAAAGCGAGAAACATGACATAATATAATATTTTTATCGATAACATAATATTTTCAAAACCAGGAATTATTGTAATAACTAGCAATTACCCGAGACTTCCCTCTCCGATATTTTTTGCAGCAGAATATTCACCAGTCGTAATGTTTTGATTTTAAAATTACATTTTAGAAACGTTCTACCCAAGTTCGAGGGGAGAGTGAAATTGGATGAAAGAGGAGGGGATTTTTCCTTTGGTATATACCACAATAAGATATGCTTTACAGGGAATAAAAACTATTTAAATTTTTAAATTACCGCGCCAAAAAAAACTCTGTGTTTGATTACAATGTTGTGTTTGACAACAATATTAGCCCAACCTAATTTAATCTAACACAACTCAAAACAATTCAACATGACATGACCCAATCCACTCGGTTCAATCTAACCTAATTAAATCCAAATCGTTTAACCTAACATTATTTAATGCATTTTAACCCAATATTGACTCACCTAACCTAATATAACCTTACCCAGCCTAACCAAATCTAATCTCACTTTTTCTCAAAAGTTGCATCTCCACCAAAGATGGAGGCCGTAGGTCTGGTGGAATAACTTTAAACCTCCCCTATATTTTTTGCCCGAATTTATCTAGCACGTTTATAAATTCAAGCCATAATAACTTATACATCTAACCTTGAAATTTAAACCATAAATAAATCGATAATTTCTTTTTATAATTTTAATGCCTGCGCACTTGGTATACTTCTTGATTACTAGTAATTAAATTTAAAGTCATTTGGGTAGCATTTGAATAAAATATTATTTCATATTTTAATCTAATATAATTATTTTGTTGATAATTTTATTTGAATCGGCTTTATTTAAAAAGTTTTATTCCAAATTAAACTTCATTATTTTTACCTGACGCTCAAACCAAAAATATACATGCTAACATAAAATAGACAAACAAAACATCGGCTTTCAGTTTAAATCCAATGAAATTTTCCAGTTAAGGTCCAATTAATGTCAGTTAAGCAGTTTTTACAAGTGGCCAAGTATCACACTTGAAGAAAATGACAGGAAAATAACATTTTTAAATAATTCTTTTTTTTAATTCAGTGATCCCTAAAAAGCATATTAAACAAACCTTTCCAAAAATATTTTCAATGTGCAGATACACTTATGTTACAGTTTTAGAATAATGTATACTATATTCCCTTCCATTACTCGTGATTCCAAAACGTTTTATTCATGAGATTTCTTACTTTTCTCCTTACCTTTATATCAATACTGCCATAAACATAAAAAAATATATAAAAATTGACAAAAGACCACATACCGATCATGCAAAGTCTATCTTGGTAGGAATGACATGTGAAAATGATGTGGTTGTACAATGACCAAGATACGAGTAAAACAATTACGACGTACTTAAACTAAACCACTAACTATAAAAATTAATTAAAATGTTAAAATGTACTTAATTTCTCATTTGTTAATGTTTTATTTTTAACACTCATATAATGTGTTTTATTATTACGTATTAGCCTGTGATATTGGTCAAATTATATCTTGCAGAATATAAATTGATTACAAAATTATTTGATGAACTAAAACCTATATTCCTTTTTAATTCATGTAACGCTAATGACACACTACGTAAATAGGCAAAAGACAGAAAACTGAATTTCTGATAGTGTCGAGTGCCCAGGCGCCTTCGGTAATGGGCGCAGCTGGTGCCTGTATCTCACTCTTTAGACACGCAGTGCAACTTTTTAAATAATTCTTAACAACTTGAATCTAGTTCGTCATTTAAAAATTAATAAAATACAAAGTTTAATTAAATTATTCGCTTAACTTGATTCTCAAAAACTAACTAAATTAGAAACGTGAACTTACTTTTTAGCTGAATTTAATTAGGTTTATACTTGTTTTATCGAATTTATTAAGTTAAAAATGCTACCTACATTTTAATGAGCTTCTTTCGTGAGAAATAAAAAAGTTTAGTGTCTAAAAAGTGGTCGCTAATTATTTTTTCTTCCCATTTTTTAATTTCATTCCGTGTAAATTACAGTTTAGAGTGAAGCAAATATATTTTTAGTTATAATTTATGAATAACATTCATCTAAATGAATAACATTTTAAACGCTTACAAATGATCATAATGTAACAAGTAGTTAGTAGATCCACAAGCTGCCGACGAAAAGCTTGAATTCAAAATTTTGTGAAGCTTGGCATTATATGGTATGTACAAAAATTTTTAAATATGTAAATATATGTAGGTGTCAATATTTTATTAAAGCTGTTGCTAAAAATAACAGCGTAGACCTTACTTCGTAGATACGAACACTCGATGCCACTTCAGAGTTTATAAAAAGAGAAAAGTACAGTTATCGTGAGGACATAGAAAGAAACCAGATAAAGTAAATAGCCTATTGCAGAGAAATCAATCATGACTGCAAAGTCTTAAATGATATAGATTAAGTTGTATCAAATGACTCAATAGAATTGACACAGGACAGTGCCGGATAACTTATTTTTGAAGCAAATAATATAGTCAGGTTTAATTCCTTTGGGAATTCTTACATTTTCTTTCTTTTAGAGATACTTCGTAATTTTTTTATAAGCAGCTTCTGTTTGTTAGCAGTTATTACACCACCCGTACGGGAACATAACTGCGAATCGCAACCTGTCGGAAATTCATTTGCGTTCGTCAAATCTTTCTTTATTGTTCCTTAACCTCACAAATCCTGGAAAATTCATGACACGCAATCTACCCCGCGCACAATATTTAATAAATTTTATACGAAGTAACGTTTTTAGACAAACTCCTTTTTCGTATTTATACTATAACTTCATATTTGTTGTAGAATCTTGGGATGAAATATGATTTGATAATACGATTATTTCAGTATAACGTGATTATTTTCTCTGGCTATTTAAACTTTTATAGAGTTAATAATTTATTTCATGTTATACTAATAATAATTTTTATAACCTAGTTTTTTTTAGTCATCTAAAACACAAGGATCAAAATACAATGCTAAATATTGCAATGATTTATTAAAGATAGGACAAATAAAAGAATTCAAAGACAACTATGAATAAAAACAACAAACAAGATAATGAGATAAGAATAATTAACGTCTAAATTACATATGTATTTGCAGCCGAGCCTAGGGTGAACCGTCTAGAAAAGTTTTGATCAAAATGTCGGGCCTGGTATGAGACATGTCTAATTGCATCTGAAAATTTAAAGTTTTTATATGTCCTTTGAACGGAAAACCTTATGACGGAACTTTAAACAGATAGAATAAATATATACATAAATTTTCTCTCTTTTATTCTGTTAGATTTATTTAGAATGAATGATAAAACAAACGATTAAGATTTTATTGTATTGGGCTGAATTAAAGTTCAATGTACGACATAATTTTTAGCTGGGAATATTTTTGGACTACACTCATTTGTAATTCAAATTATCCTTAGCTTTCAATTGAAATATTATTCCAAATCTAGAGTTAACGATATTCTAATAACCTTCCAAATATCTGATTTATTAATATTTCGAAAAAATTATTGTAAATTGAATTATAATAATATATATTGTATATTGTGCCGAAAAAAACGTTTTCCTAAAATTATACCACAGACTTCCATTCACCAAACTCTATCTTTGAATAATATTATTACTACCACAAGTTTTTCAAAAAAATATATTTCATTATTTCTGAAAAACGTTTTTAACATACAAATATGTCTGCGGTTAGCGTTATTACCTTAAACGTAAATTCTGTATGAAAAAGGTTTGTTTTAGGCGTAGAGAGATAAAGACGAAGAAACTTCTCCATAGCATATACACAAATTAGTAATATTTGTATAACTTAATAAAATATCGCAGTGGCAAATACCTCAGTTTAATTATACAAGCCAATATTTAGACATTAATATTTTCACTGCTCAGATTCCGCAAGTTTTACTAACGTAAGAAGTGTTTAGTCTACTCATTGCCCTTTTAAAGTAATATTTTTCCTTTACCAGCCAGTAAGATGTATGTAAGGAATATTTTATATCAAAATTAATAAAGATACATATATCATGAAATTAATTTTAAATTTAAACCTTTTAAACAAAACGACTTTTCTACAGTTAAGTAATACTAATTACGTTTCGTGCAAACAAATAGACGTAAATAACTGAATTTTAAATAGAATTCAAAAGCTCCTTCCGTACTCGGAGCGCAGCCGGCGCCATTTGCTCATTGGTCACATACACGATACAACTGTTTTTAATTACTCTCAAAAGTCAGAACTTGTTTCGAAACTTTCACATTAAGAAAAGGTGAGATTTAATTAAATCGTTACTCAACAAAATTAAGGGAATGTGAATGTTGAAACTTTTAAATCCTATGGATGAAACCATTTTTTTATTTATAATACCTCTCAATAACAACTTACGCGATACAATCTGATTTTCAATAAACCATAAATTTTTATTTTTATGAAACTATGACGTACGTGTTTGTTTATTAACAATTAAAAAAACATAATGAGCAATTTCGTTAAACGTTAGTCTAATTAAAATGAGTACAACTATTATTTTTTTTAAATCAGTATAACTTTTATTACAGTGGGTATGGTAATAAAAGTGAAATATTTTTTTCTCTCCGTCTGTTTCGTTATCATGGATCAGTTATCAAACCGATTTCAAGCAAATCAGGTGAGAAGGTATTGCTATGAATTAAATAATAATTACGATCTAGTTATGAAATAGAACTATAAATTATCAATATAACTAATTCATAATACAGTAAACATTTTATAATCTCTTATATCAATCAATACTTTGGAGGAAAAGTAAAAATATTATATTTGGTACCACATGACTGCAATTTCCAAAGAAGTTCAATGTGTTTATACAGAATATACTGAGTTCTCAACGTACCAATGATTGGTTGAATCTTACACTAGATTATTAGTAGATTATGTTATAGTACTAAATTATTTATTTACTTACTATATTTTTGATACCCTCACCAACCGACTATCTTGTTTTCCTCTTGCTGCCTAAACGTACCCAATTTCTTCATTTAAAAACCCATAGAATTCTATATACATAACGTATACACTAAAGCACAAGTGATAAATAATGATAATTCTTTTATAATTAAAAATTGATTTTATACAAAAAGAAATAATTTTGTGAAATAAGATGATGGTTCATTGCTGTCAACCCAATATTAACTACCATACTTTAACACTTAAATGTATGCTTTCTTCACAATTAAATGTAACTACGTGATGTGTTATTTCTACTGTCTTTAAGTTCTTTACCCTAGGTTTCGTTGTATTATAACATCTTCAGGTGGTCTATTAGCAAAAGATTACTTTCTAGGTATACTTTCTTGTTAACGTATACTTTCTTATTAAGTATACTTTCTTATTAATGAACTGCTCATAATACAACTAAATATCATGTGCAGCTATAATCTGTTCTTAAAATTATGTTAGTTATTTGTTTAACGATGCATTTACATATACATATAGCGTGCATAATAGAACTTTTGTTTGCCGTAATATCATAACAACACGAAATTACCATTAGAAGTTCCGGGAAATAAGTGGAAGTAGTTTTCCGAGAATATATGTTTAATGTTTATGTAAGTTATATAATTTACGAGCCTAGTAAATTATGTAATTTTAAGGTATTTATAGTGGTTTAGAGTATTGTATATAGCGTTGAATATATTTGTGCACGGAATAAAATTTTGTTAAGCGGTTTTATTATTTGAATTTCAAGTTATTACGGACTTCCCTCTGAATATTCCCAGTTCGTCATTTAACATCATTTATTTTGGTAATGAATATATAAAATACATTTTATGTAAAACACACGAACAACTATTTTCCCAGTAATAAAGAAACTTTTTGAAATCATATTAAGGGCACACTATTTCTGGACCATTTTAAAATTGTTGTTCTTACAATTAAATTTGAAAATATGGTTGACTATTTTAGTTGTTATGGGTACCGTATAGTACCACACCCTCTTTGTCCAACTTTCTCAGCTCTTTCTCTTTCTCTATTCGCTGTTATAAAACAAGTACTTCAAACTATCATATCTATAAATTTGCATGAAAATACCATTCAAATATACTCTCACCGTTTTAATAAAATACCTTTATATCTCACCGTTTTGATAAAATATCCTGAATGCGGATCTAAATCTGGTCAGCTATCAGAACAATGAACAGCGTTATCTGGTAAATTTTATTAAATCACAGGGTCACTGATAATCATGAGCTCCTATGGAAAAATTACATAGTTGTTCTGGTATTTTTTTCCTAGAAAGACTATATGATAAATTTTCCTTTGTATGTCTATTTCAAAAAGTTATATTAGTGCAAATTAAATATGCAGCATATTAGTGCAAATTATGATAGTTGTATGATTTGTTTCAAGATACATTCACTTACACCAGTAGTTAGGGCGGCTGTTTCTACGCATTACAAGTGTAACGTTAATATGTAATACATAAGCACGCGAATCTCACAATATTTTTTTAATGTTTTTTATTGAACAACTGATCAGTATCAACAATCTTTCTCAGTCCTTTCTTGAATATAGTTCCTTCCAAAAGATATGTCAATGAATATAATGTCCATAATAGTGTTTGCGAGCACAGTGTTCAGAATATTGTATCTGTCCATCACTTGTTTGTACCTTTAAGCTACACGAATACAAATATCACTCTAGCTCCGGAATTCTAACGACTGGGAATCAAAATTGATACCTCGCCGTGCACCATGCCATAAAAGGTAAGTTTAAGCCTTTGGTCAACGCAATAAACCACTATTCTGACACAAAATTAAATTTTTCCTTTTATTAAAAGTATCGTATATTTTCTTGTGCCTACTTTTACTTCTATTGGCAATTCTTTGTTACTAATAATTAGCAATTAGACTGTGATCCATTTCTTATATATGATGTACATTATTTCGTATATTTGAGCCTAATATATTTAATCTTTAGCCGCAATACATTCATCGCTTTGATTTTGATCCGTATTTCATGTTTTTATATTCAATATCCTTAATAAACTCTTCACTTCTTTATATTCAAGTTAGAGTCTATAATACTTACTACAAGCTAACTACAGTTTTCTTGAATTACGATTCATGGACTAGAATTACGTTTTAATAAAAACATTTTATTTTGCTCGGAGAAAATTGATTTTCATAAATTAATATTCACTGTAAAAAACTAGATTCAACAAAGTATAAACAAGCAGAGTAAATCCGTGGTAATTTTGTTAAGAAGTCACCTAACATTGAATTTCCTAACTTAACTTACATGTCGCAACCTCTGCCATACCGCACACTTTATTGTCTCTCTTTCCTTTAGGGACAAGCCCTAAAGTGTCCCTCGTTTTGTTTTGTTTTATTTTACATCACTTACATAGTGTTTATATTCTTGTAGAAAATTTATTTTTTTGTTATCGTTAGTTATTTTCCAATTATCAATATCCGTAATATCCTTGATAATTGTTATTTAGTTGATTATCATTTGTGTTTGTACATGATCATTGTTTTTATAATTATTAATTTTTAATACCAAGCGCAAAAGTAATTAATGTCAGTTTTCAAATTTGTATTCCTCATTTTCTTTTTCCTATTAATATCAAAATTATTAATTATATTATTCAACACTTGGTGCTATTTCATATAATTCAATTTTTCATCAATTATTTTTAAGTAAATTTTTAATCTATCTACGGCTATTGTTAAATCATCAATATTATAACCATGGTTTTAAATCAATCTTTATATATATATAAACTCTAGGTAGATTGGAGTCTGGATGTGGGAATGTTAAGATACAACTCTGCCTAATATAAACATCATATAATAAAACAATAAATTCGAAATGCAATTTTATAAATAATTAAATAAATAAGTTGAGATATGTTGACATAACTGTAGGGACAAAATTGCTCTCTATTGTTTAAAAAATTACATTAGAGGAAAGAGGTTTCTCGCGTATACAATACATATTTTTTAATTATTTCATGTACCTAAAGATGGCAAACAGAACAAGGTTCAAATAACATAATTTTGTTAGAAAAACTTGTTCCGTAACTTATAACTTGAATCATAGGTGATGAAATAAATAATTTAGACAATATGGTAATAAAAGAAAAAGTGCATATTTTTTTTCTATTACGAAGTATAAGATATAATATACACTCAAAGCTGGCAAACAGAATCAAATTCAATAGACATAATTTTGTTGGTAGAAAAACTTCTTTCATTAACTATAATTTGAATCTTAGATGACGAAATTAATTAATTCCTATATATAATTTTTCGATTCGATTTCTCCTGAAATCTATGCTAAATGCATTGTAGTAATAAAAGAAATAGAAATATTTTTTACGGAGTATATAACTGACAAAATTGTACTAGCTTTACGAGAATAGAAGTATATATTATTCGCTCTTGATAATTTATTCTACACACATAAGAAATAGAACATCTTTTGCATCATTAATTCTAATCTGCTTTGCAGAAAAAAATTAAAAGAAGAAAATATCTCACAGCATTGTACTAGTAAATCAAATTTTTTTTTCCCTTGCGATCTGTCAGACAGACATTTAGCAATTGGTATCGTCTATACGCTTATTAGATGGCTATGTACGGTGCGTGCCCAGTGGCACGTCCGCTTTATTTGCAGCTATCTACAGTAGTAGATCTTGAGCTACTTTTTTTTTTAGTCTCCTCGGCAGATTCGACTCATCCATCAGGTGTTTCGCAAGATCGTTCGGATGTTGCAGTATCCGACATTTATACGCTTCAGTGCTTTCCAAAATTTGTTCCTTAACAGTTTTTATGTTCAGGTCACTATGCAGCCTATCATTGGTTAAGTACCATGGTGCGTCAGCTATTATGCGTAAAATCTTTGACTGGAATCTTTGTAGTATCTCGATGTTTGAATTTGCTGACGTTCCCCACAATTGTAGGCCGTAGCTCCAGACTGGTTTAATGATACACTTGTATAGTAACAATTTATTTTCAAGAGATAGTTGTGACTCTCTTCTGATCATCCAGTATATTTTGCGTAATTGTTGTCCCATTGCTAAGCGCTTAGTGAAAATATGTTTTCTCCAAGTTAACTGCCTGTCGAGGTACATTCCCAAGTATTTAGCTTCATCAGCTTGTGGAACTTGTACTCCGTTCAATGTTACTGGAGGACACGAAAATTTACGATTGGTAAACGTAACTGGCACAGACTTGGTTTCATTGGCTTTAATTTGCCAATCTTTCAACCAGCCAGAAATTGCATCTAAACTCTTTTGCAGTTTCTGAGACGCCACGTTTGGAGAATCATGCGTGGATAGTATAGCTGTATCATCGGCAAATGTGCCAGTGACAACTCCTTCTGTACAAGGTAGATCTGCAGTGTATAGAAGATACAGGGTTGGACCCATTACAATGCCCTGTGGTACACCCGCTTGAATGGCATGTAGGGAGGTTAGGTCTTCATCTTGTTTTACAAAAAAATGTCTGTTTTCTAAATATGATTTTATGAATTTATAATAATTAACTGGAATGGACAGCTTGATCTTGAAGAGGAGCCCATCATGCCAAACACGGTCAAAAGCCTGAGAGATATCTAAGAAAGTGGCTGTGCAGTATTGTTTTTTTTCGAAGGCTGAATTTATATTAGCAACGAGTCGATGGACTTGCTCAATTGTGCCGTGTTTTTGACGGAATCTAAACTGATGGTTGGGAACTAAGCACCTCTCTTTTATAATCGGCATTAGTCTGCTCAGGAATAGAGTCTCCATAACCTTCGATGGAATAGGCAGTAGACTGATGGGCCTGTAAGATTTTACCTCTTCGGGGCTTTTGCCAGGTTTTCGGACCATTATTATCTGTGCAACTTTCCACTGCTCAGGCACAGTCGTTCTTCTTAAGATGGCATTGTAGATAAAAGTCAAATATAATAAGCCTTCATTTGGTAATTCTTTGAGAATCTTCGCCGTTATCATGTCATAGCCAGGAGCTTTATTTAAATCAAATTCACAGTAAATATTGTATTTTTAAGAACATATTTAAAAAAAAATGGACGTAAATTTTAAACCGCTTCTTACTGCTGGATTAACATTTCGCATATAAAGTTTATCTTATTAATGACTTAAAAAACATTTGACGGAGAAAAATAAATTTTCTCTAGAAATTTTTTCAACCATAATGGCACAAATATTATAACTTTAAATTTAAAAAATATTTTTTTATGAAAACAAAAAGTTTCCGAGCTCGAAAATCCATTCTGCCTTTAAGTTATACCATCAAAATGCGACAAAAACGAAAGCAAAACTAATTGGTATTGCAAGCTATTCGTGTTGGACCGTAAATGGTTTTAAATGTATTTAATTACAATGGAAAAATATTTCCAGAAGCAAAGGCAAAACTTAACTTTTCGCTTGTCAGTTTTGTGTTGAATCACTTAATTTTGCGACTGTCTTCAGTATGAATCAGCCGTTGTCAAAAAAATAATAAATTGTCCGCCTTTTTGGAATAAACGTCGAATTAATTTTTAAATATAAACTTGACACCTAGCTATGCGTCATTTTTATGAAAGGTCTATGTAGCTTCACTGCAGACTGGTCGAATTTTATTAGTTTGCCATTGCGCGTTTTTTATTAACAATTTATCAATATTTGAAAGTAAATTTATGGTTTTATGCAGTATGTTAAAAAACATTTTTAATTTTCTTTAATAATAATTAAACTACAGCATTAGCCGATTTTAAATTAGTTTTGTACAATCACTGCTTATACACTAGGAATACTTTTTTTTACTAACTTATTCGTTAATTACCACGCAAGAAATCACAAAATAAAATCTTAATTTCTATTTTATTTAAATAAAATTCTTTATTTATTCTTTCTTTATATTCTTCACATATTATAATGCAAGAAAATTTCTTATACTGATAAAATTTCTTGAAAATGTAGAAACAAGTGAAACATCCCATATTTTTCCATCTTCCTATTATACTGAATATATGTGTAACGGGGAGAGTAAATAGTTTTCGTATCAAAGTACCTGAAATAAGATAGAGTACAAAACAAACGATGTAATCTGTGGTCATTTAGAACCATAACATGGTCACTTAATTCATTTCCTATAGATGTTACTACCAAAAATTTTAGGATATTGGTAAATTTCTATGCGTTCTCTGAGATGGTAAAAGAATACTACCTTTCTGCGCCTAGTTAATAAAAATTACTTTAAGTTATTAAAGTATTAAATAAATATTTGCGGATTCACTTTGCTACACCTAGACCCTTGTTTTCTCTGCACCTTCACTACTTGATGTCGTAGTACTATTGTTAATACCAGAGTTCAGACGAAGAAAAATATTAGAACATTGGTTTGAAATGACTATATTGCAGCTGATCAAAAGATAAATAGCTATCCATTGCAAATAAATGAAAAAAAGGGTGCGTGTACTTGTGTACGCGCGTGAGAAGTTATATTTCTTTGGCATCATTAAAAAATAGTTTTTAATTGTATGCAAATAATAAATTACAATAAAATAATAATAGGACTCGAAAAGGATAGTCAACACAGTCAATAAAGTTCAGTTTAAATTTGAAAAATTAAATAAATAAATATTTATTTTCTTAGATTAAGGGTAACATAAATTCTCTTATTATCCGAATGTTATTTTTAAATTATGTCCACTGCCATAGCATCTTCCGGTAATGACTGAATCGGAACTTCAGTTATCAGTGGCTCATGATAACTAAAATATGATACAATAATATTTAGTATTAATTATGTTAAATAATAATATTTTAATTTAAATCAATAAATAATACATACGGATAGATAACCTCAATTATATTGGAGCACTTGAAAAAGTCTATAAACATAATTTTTTCACTAATATTTACGAATAGTAAATATATTAATCAAAATATTGAATTTAAATCACTACTGAATATAATTTGTCAGCACATATATAAATCGCACTTATATGAAACTAAAACACGTGTGTGAATGTAGACACTAGAAACATGTGGAAAATAAATACTATGAATATGAAAACAGTGAACAGAGGCGACGATGGTTCCAACTTGCGCGACTAATAGAGGTTCTATTTATATTTTTTTGGTAGCTTTTGTTTCGAGACTGCAACTACTGCAACTTCATACTGTAACTTTTATGTGACGAATCTTAAAATTTCACTCTCATCATTTTTTCATAACGCGCCTAAAGAAGTATAACTTCAAAAATTCCCAATTCACAATCTTCAGTCACACCGCGGTTATATGATGTCACATAGCATCAAGTTTAAATAAAATTACGAAATTTATTTTCAAAAGCAGTTTATTTCGGTTGCAAATCACATTAAAAAATAAATGTGATAATAGCATTACTTTCATCTAAATGTTTTTAAAAAAATAAATAAAAAGGATAATATCATGTGAAATTTGGGTCATATGGGTCTCACTCTTCAGGAAAACTCAGGAAAAACCTACAAATGAGATTGTTTCACTAATTGTAATTTGTAATTGTTCTCAGACTGTTTCAACTGTCCAAGCTTATGCTACCATTTTATCATGTTATTTGTATTTAAGTTTAATACTTTTAGTTGCGTTAGAAACAAGCTCATATTAGATATTTTTTTCTCTTATCCTTTTCCTTATAGCCTCCTGATAATATTATAAACTGGATATTTATTTTGCTGTTTCGTATAGCGAAGCTTCATAAAAAGGTAGTAATATTTCGCAAGTAAATCGAAATTATAAGAAACAACGTTGGAATAATATTATATATGACGCTACTGCAGCAAATGTTCTCTTACAGTGTTTTTTTTTTAAATAAACAAAGATCAGATTTGGGGTCTGAATTCTAATTTTTAATCCTTCAGCTTTTCATACATATTACACGCCGCTCTTCGTTCTTAGAAAATCTGACAACGAGAGAACATTAAATAACTTAACATAGTAAATCATCAAAATTTCAAATATTCCGGGTGACTATGTTTCATATGTAAACTAATTTAAT
The DNA here is from genome assembly GCA_039881145.1 of Druceiella hillmani. Lineage (NCBI taxonomy): Eukaryota > Metazoa > Arthropoda > Insecta > Lepidoptera > Hepialidae > Druceiella > Druceiella hillmani. The sequence goes on along the minus strand of JAYKKI010000025.1, from coordinate 13,341,043 downwards.
AAAATAATATGTATAGTAATTGTACTCCACAAAATATATATTTTGATCAAGGTTCTGGATATGAAACTAACAAAATTATCTGCCTTTTATGTGTACTGCATTAAAATATTAAATAACTGAAAAATCAACACTACTCAAGTAGATTTTAAAAACATACCATGCATTTCACGAAATCGATTTTATCCATATCGTCATCTCTCTAGGTCTGTCAAAAACTGGTTGTATACTGGTTTTATTTCAAAATGTAAATTTAAATACTGCTATGACATACATCATTTAAAAGTAAACATTTAATGCAATAAAGTTTTACTTGACCTTTATGAGAAAGCAGAATATTTTTAGGTATGAAAATAAACTTACTTGTGAAAAGAAATCTTAACACAGCCTCATTGAATACTTATATGCATTTAATATAAAAACACTACTAAAAACGTTTTATTGCAATGTGTAATCACTTTGTTCAAAGCAATCAGAAACGAATAAAAGAACCATAAAATGGCGATCTATAATTAAATGAGCAATCAGTAAGATGAGTGACGTCTACGGAAAAAAAAATCGTTACAATGTACTCTCATCTCATTTTGAAAAGTTGCATCCTTTATAGTTTAGAATAGAAGTAATATTAGATTTTTTAAGTAATTATAGTTCACATATTTTCTTTCCCTATAATGCCTCTTATCCTCTCTTTTTTTGATACTTTGGCTTTCAACACTAAGCATATTTCTCGCTCTATTTATAGTGAGGTACAGCATATCAAAAAGGGAAATTTAATTTGAATTTTGTTTTTCGTGGTAATTTGTTTTTCGAAGAAATGAAAATTTATGACTTATTGCCAGAATATACTCAACGTTTCTTATTTACATTAGCGTCAGCTAGCAGCTACGCACGGTTAGACAATAATATTTAATATAATTTACCATTTAATGGAAATTATTCATTTTATTAGAAGTAATTCATCCTTCGGTAGCTTATCACTCAAGGAATAATCATGCATTTAAATTAATATTAACTCTTTACTGGAAGATGTTATTTACATTGTGATATAAGAGCACAATTTTAAGACAAAAATCAGCTAGTTACAATTTTCAAAATTCTTCAATCACTTGCGAAATTACGTTATCACTGTTTATGACTACGTAGGAGAAAAATTGACCACCGTGAGATGGAATACCGAGCGGTCATTAAATTAGTACTTCATCAATTAAAACATGAATAACTGTTTTAAAGATATTATTCATAAAATGTGTGACTTTCTCGTAATCTTTTTTCGTGTATTGATGGCACTGAATACTTGCCTTGCCTCTATGGTGGCTGATATCTCGGTTCACTTGCACAAAAAATTATATTTTATGTTTTTTTACATATTCAGGTATGAAATTGAGATTCCTTGGTTTGTATTCATGAGGTGTAGAACTTTTTATAGATTGTGATTTACATATCTTAATAAAAAAAAAAATTTCAAAATATACTGCAAAGTTATTTTCTGCGCAACATATTTTTTATGCAAAATATTTAGATAAGAGTTTTACATATTTAAGGGTAATATAAGAGTTAGTAAATGTAAATCTTACATTCATTTGTCTTTTATACATAAACAAGGTATTTCCGACGAATGAACCTATGTCATTAAAAAACAATTCCTTTAATTCATTTGCCTTTTATTCGATATCAGTTCCTTTTTAAACGACTCCAAAAAAGGAGAAAGTTCTCAATCCGTCGGAAAATTTTTTTTATGTATGTTCAGTGATAATTTTTTATTTAGTGGACCGATTTTGATGATTTTTCTTCATTTCAAAAAGGATGTTATAGATGTCATGATAATCTAATAATGAGGTCCAGAAATGAATGATGGAAATCCTTAATGAATGGCAGTATGTCAAATTTGATTCAATATTTTTGCTACGGTTAGCTGGCACCGACTTCAAGAACAAGTAACTTAGTTATTTATTGCAAATAACTAGGTACCTATTTTTAGTTATTTATTTTTTACTTTTTAGTACCTACGTTTTTTGAAGTCCGTTTTTTAAAAGATATTTTATTATTTTCTTCTAGGCAAATTTAGTAACAGGTTAGTTGACTCCTTCTAAATTTAATATATTTAGTAAAATGTCATAAAATATAGGTTACTTAAAAACTAGCATTTAAACAATTTAAAAATTACAAAAAAAATAGAGAGTTGTTAGCTTCTAAATTTAATGGTATGTAAATAGTGGGCTTCCCCCATTCCCATTTGCTCACGTAAAATAACATTAGCATTATTAAAAATGACACGAAAATTAAAGATTGACATCCCTGTCTAAATGTTGAGATTAAACCTTTATAATCTCGTTTAACTGTTAAAATTGTTTAATGAATTTATCAGTTCTTATCAGGTTATACCTTAAAATTATTTCTTTATCCTGATACAATTTTCTTTAGTCTGATACAAACCCAAACAATTATGTTTTTTAAATGTGTCCTATGTCCCATCCGAAATCATGTCAATATTTTGTTTTCTTTTTTAATTTATTTTTGTATTTATTTAAAAAAATTTTCGTCTAATGCGCTATAAAGAATTTTCTTTGTAAAATCTCTTTCAGTATACTAACTAAATTTCAATACAAATTATTATGTTTGACTGTAAGAGATTGCTCATTTAACAATAAGTCCGCCATATGTACTATACATAAAAGTTAATAAATAAATATACAAGGTAGATCTAATGGCTTGGGTAATGGTACTAAAACATACTGACCCGCACATATTTATATGCTAAAAAACGTATATTTTAGTCCGTTATAAGGGTCTCTGAAATAATTCACTATTTAAGAACTGTATATATCTTCAGAGACATATTTAAAAAAATTGGAAATAAATGTGTTCTCCCTCTTTTATTTTCGAAAGATTCTGGCAATAGAAATCTTTGCTATAGCAGAGCTATAGCAATCTTTGCTAATAGCCCACTTGAAGATGTTGTAATACAACGAAACCTAGGTCGCGGTAAAAAACTTAAAGAAAGTAGAAATAATACTACATCACGTAGTTTCATATAATTGTTAAAATATCTCGCAATTCGTCAAACCGTTTGGTTTTCGTCCTCGTTCCTCTTGACTTGGACAGCTGTTTTAACGATATATTTTCAATTCAAAACACTGTAATGCTGGTCTCTATGTCACAATGCTTATCAGATCCGTCCAGCGGTTTGCAAGTAGCCTTCAAGATCCTTTGTTTCCTTCAATTCCTGCATAGAAAGTTGTTTTCTAGACATATTTCCAAAGAAATTAAGAATTCGTAATTATACCCTTTACGAAATTTTTTCTTCTATTCTCTATTCATTTACGATGGAAAAATTGGTGCAAAAAATGTTCCAAGGATTTTTTAGTATGCACCTCCGGCATGATAGCGAATCGATTTTAAGCTGAGGGTTCAGATTTTTTCTCCGTAAAAAATATTGGAAGAACGTAATATTTTATGAGCCGAACCTAGATATTATTGAATATTCTTCTTCCAAAGTATGGATTATTCCTGTTTCTGTTGCAGTATGGATTATTCCTGTTTCTTAATAATGATGACGGCTTTGTCAGGACTCAAGTATTAAAATAAGAAAAGTCAGATATTTTTCAATATTAATATTTTATTTAACAAAAATAAAACTTCATACATGCATTAAACTTGATACGTACATTAAATTTTGAATACTTTGCTCGTGAGTCTAAGTGTAAAAGTACCCTAGATGCCACCAGGATTTCACCGCCTTGATACTATCTGACGGTCACCACATCGGATTTGATATATGCGTAAGCAACTTTAATTTTTCAACTTGAAAAAGGTTTAACAATTTTTTTTAAAATTGTTATTATTATTAATAAAATTAATTAATGCTGACAACAAATGATAAGCAACATGTATTTACAAATAAATTAAGGAAATTGGTAAAAATTAAAAGACAAAGAAATTTTCCAACATTGTTTTATGACGTCTTATTAATAGGCAAGTTTTTAAAACTTATTTATAAAAATATGATTAGCTTTGCATACAGTTACAAAAACAATAAAGTGTTCTTATACATATTATTTATTTTTAAATGTTGAAAAAAGAAACAGTGAAATTTTTTGGAAGTAATTAGCGTACACGGACAGTCACCTCCATATCAGGCTATGTTGGCGTCCTTGTGATATCTAGCTACGATATTTAGTTATGTCCTGAAGAGACTATGAAGATATTACATGGATTAGAACTAGACAAATTACAAGCTATTTTGTTTATCTATAGCCATGTATGTGTTTTGTTATTATTGGAAAAGTATTTCCAGGTGTAAAAACAAAAAAATGGATATTTATCATACGTAAGAAATTTTTTGGCTAGTTGTGCGCATGCAGTGGTAAAAAAAGATCCGCCTCAATGTCGTTGCAATGGTTATCTTATATGACAGCTCAGATTCCACAGATTATTTTTTTCTTTTATAACTTCGGTAAATTTGCTACTCTTGATATGTAATCGCTATGTTGAAATAATAGTTGTTGTTTAATTTGGTATTAAATTGCGACTGCATCACTTTTTGGGTGAGTCACATATTGAATCATTTCGATGAAAGTTTTGTTTCACAGAATCTTGGCAAGACCGATCGTCTCGAAGAGGGTTTCGATTTAAATGGCACAGCCGACGACCGTGAGGCATTTTCTAGATTTTGGGCCTTTTTGCCACGCACTTATTTATAGCTTGCACAGAAATATTGCGTGACATAAAAACAAATACCAATTTCATCGATTACGTGACAGTAAAATAATACAATGTTTAAATTACAATAAAATAAAAAACATGTAATGGTATCAACTTCTTATACAATTACACATGTACATAATTTATGAAATATTTTTGCCTATTCACTTAAATAGGCAAAACTATTTTATTCTTTTCAAATTTAAAGGATAAGTGAGGAAGTTATTACATTAAAAAACGATTTTACCTATGAAAAAAATGTTCTAATATATTTTAATTTTGATTTATTTTTTAAATATGTCGTAAAATATTTTATGCCATAATACACCGGCAGATTAAAATCTTTGCTAAATAGAGTTTTAAATATTTATTTACCTATCACAAACAATTTAATAAAATTCGCTCACCGGCTAAATGGAAACCTCTGCTTCATCGAGCATGAGCCTTTGTAGAAACGTGAGCCAAGTACAATTTGTAGTAACCAAGCGGCGACAATGTTGCATTCTTTTTTTGTTTTGTTGTCGACACGCATTTCAACTGTAGTTCTCATTTTTCATTTGCATCAAATGTGCAGCTGTACTTTACTTCTTCATATCATCTCAGACTGCTATAGACGCATATATTTCTTTATTTGCTTCAAATCAAATTAAAAAAACAATCTTTATTTAATTATGGGTTAATTTAAAATTATTTCATTAGTGTATATGAAATTAACATTTTTATGGTTGTATTCCAAACATTAACTATGGCTTGTTAAGGGTAATAATATTAAATTATTTATAAGAACTTGAAAGACACCGATTTGAGTACGCTATTATTGCGTTTTTTACGATTCAATTTATCTATATATTTTTTCAGGTTCGTCATGTATCATTTTTTTTCATAAATTTTTATTTAAATTTTAATTACATGAAAGTTATTAAAATTTAAAAAAATTAAAATAACAAATTCAAAATAAACCAATATTATATGGGTTTCTCAAATATTTTTTTCACAATTTCCTTCGAGTTCTGTATATTTTCTCATAATTTTCTTCTTTTGAGCAGAATAACAGAATTAAGAACAGAATTATTCTTAGGTAATAAACCATTTAGTGACATCACTTTTTCTAGAAAGCAATTTGTGAATGTTTCAAATGGCTCAAAGATCGATCCATCTCAAATCTACTGTAGTATGTCATTGCATACTCTGGAAGAAAATTTTTCGAACGTCGTTATGACCATCGCAATCAAACACAACCTGATTAGCATTTAAATATTTGATATTATATTGATGTTATTTGTATTATATTATCTTGATGTTATTTGCAAGGACATGAATAACATGTAAACTTTTGAAACAGATATCAACCCGACAGTTAACAACACAACACATGCCTATACCTATAAATCCTTTTTAAGACAATGTTTCGGCAATTTCAAGAATATTCGACATAATTATCATTATATTTAATTATTAACTAAGATCCCTAATATTCGCGAGCTGCTCTTTTGCAGCTAAAGGCGTATTCCAATTTAATCAAAATATTAACAAATATTAATTAAATCGATAATTTTCGTAATATTGGATGATACCAAGTCATTTTACAGTTTGAAACACCGCCATTGTATATAAGGTCGCTAACGGAATTAAATATTACAGAATTTTGAAACTCGTCTTGTTCATCTTTAAATAATTTCGAGAACTCTATGAATATTATGGATTCAATACACTGTTAGGAAATAGCTGGCTTATTTATGTGTCAGAAAATTTAAATAAAACTTTGCCTCTAAATAAGTATTGATTCACTTCAAAATAGTCAATATCACTTTCAAATTAGTTGTTAAGCTGTAACAGATGGCAAAAACAAAATTGAAAACTATCTGAACCGTCAAATACATTTATTGTTATTTTCTCTACTTGACTGTTTTTTCAATCAATTCAAAATGCGTAAGACTTTTCACTGCTTCAAGAGATTCAACTAACACAAATTTTCAAAAGCTGCATTGCTACTTGGCCCAAAATCCGCTTTCATAAATTATGTACACGTGTAATTGTATTAGAAGTTGATACCATTATATGTTTTTCTTTTTATTGTAATTTAAACATTGTATTATTTTACTGTCACGTAATCTATGAATGTCACGCAACATTTCTGTGCAAGCTATAAATATTTGAGTGGCACAAAGGCCCAAATGATCAAACACAACCATCTGGCGAGACCTGGCATTTTTTAAATTACAAATTCGTGAAATGTATTTTGGTAGTCAACGATTAATAAAAGAGTGCGTCGCGTGACTCGGAGATACCTCACGGTCGTCGGCTGTGCCATTCAAATCGAAGCCCTCTTCGAGACGATCGGTCTTGTCAAGATTCTGTGAAACAAAACTTTCATCAAAATGTTTCAATATGTGACTCACACTACCAAAAAGTGATGCAGTCGCAATTTAATACCAAATTAAACAACAACTATTATTTCAACATAGCGATTACATATCAAGTGTAGCAAATTTACCGAAGTTATAAAAGAAAAAAATAATCTGGGGAGTCTGAGCTGTCATATAAGTAACCATTGCAACGGCATTGAGGCGGATCATTTTTTAACACTGCATGCGCACAACTCGCCAAAAAAATTCTTACGTGTGATACATATCCATTTTTACGTTTTTACACCCGGAAATACTTTTCCAACAATAACGAAACACATACATGGCTATAGATCAACAAAATAGCTTTAACGTGTATGTATCAGGTATGTGTATCAACATTTAATGTATGTATCAAGTTTAATGCATGTATCAAGTTTTATCTTTGTTAAATAAAATATTAATATTGAAAAATATCTGACTTTTCTCATTTTAATACTTGAGTCCTGACAAAACCGTCATCATTATTAAGAAACAGGAATAAGACATACTGCAGGAAGAGCTATGCGTCGTTGTTCATCACCTCAAATGGAACAAAGCTGTTTATCTAGACTAGATATCCACATAAGTCTTTAGGGCTATGGGAGAGGTGACCTTTAAGATTCTACATTACACTGGTTGCCAAATATGTGAGAATGGGAAATGGCCATCAAAACTATCGCACTTCCTTTTTATGCCATTCATAAGAAGACCTCTAACAAGAATTATAGCAATTAGAGGCTAATTTCTCTCATATCACATGTAAGTACTTATTCATATAGTACAAACTCGACTTTAAACTTACTTGTCACCGCAAATTTTACCTAGTCTTGCTTAAGGAAGAGAAAACCAAGAAAAGGTACTTATTATCAATCCTTTTAATCATAAAAATTCTATTGACAATAATAATAAGATCTCTTATCTTATTTATCATAAATATAACTATATTATTAAACTGTCATGCTTTTCGTCGGTTTTTTGGAAATAAGAAATACTTAATAATAATTAAGGTACAGGACTGTGTTAATTAGTCCATCTGCTAAATAAATTTTAATTAAATATACCTGTACGAAAAATTGGCTTCTTGATTGTTTTAATAAATGCCACACATTTTTGTAAGCAGTAATAAGTTTAATCGGTCGCCGTAAAACATTCAATTCCATTGACAGTTTTATTGTATTTGTCCATATATATATATATATATATTAGGGTGTCCCTTATATTACCGATTTCTTTTTTCTTTTAAATATTGTAACGCATACCCACTAATTCTTTTTATAGTACTAAAGGCTACCATCGTGCAAAATTTCATCGTCATATGACAATGGCAACCCGTGCCGACAAGGCATAATTGTTTTTCTAAACAGCGGTTTTAGAAGACTTAGTTGCATGTAAGCTATATTATGATCAAAATACATATTTTTTGATAATAGAAAACAGTGGAAGATTAATTTAGGTTATGTATTTATTTATAAAATTGAAAAAGATATATAATTCAGGATTCAGGATACTTTTTTTTAAAAGTGTCTTTCTTGCAATATAGGTCCAACTTTCTGTGTTCTTGTACACAACGTTACAAGAACTATTTTTGTTCTTCTGCAGCAGTTATTAATCCATGAAAATCTTGCATGAGCTTCACGCCTCTCTCTGCTGTGTCATTGACTGCCTTCAAGTGCATAACTTTTTTTTAACTTCCTGAAAGGAAGGGGTTTGTTCCCATGAAGAGACATCTTCTTGGAGAAAAGCGTTATCAGTTTTTAACCACGATAATAAATTTGTGCTCTTGATGGTCACGAAATCACTCAAACGTTTTCCTGAAACAATAAAAGAAATATAAAAAAAAACGCTTATTCAACTCACCGTACAAAGAAGCAGATATTTCTTCCTTCGATGGAATATATCTCTTCCCAAAAACATACAAACTTTCCCTTTGTAAATTCGATACGATATCAGCTTTGGTTTGTATATCAACTTCATCATCAAATAATGAAAATAAAACTATTTCTTCTGATAAATACCACAAGTGTTGGCTGAACTTGGTCAGAGTTCAATATTTTTAAGAAACATAAATCTTGATTCGGGGTTTTTACCGCCAAATTGCACTCAAGCCAGGGCTTTACATAAGCCATTGCAATAAATAAGCAAACATCTTGTAGCGCTCGTTTATCCTTAGCACTCATTTTAAACTGTGATTGCAGCAAGCATATGTTTAAAGAGTAAATAGCTCTTGCCTGATGCATGGCGCCAGGTGGTCTGATTTTAAATTTCTTTTCATTATCTCCCCCCAAAAACACTATATACAGTTCAATCAACTCCCGATAATCGTCACGTATAATAGATTTCAGTAGTTTTTTCTTATAATAATTAATAAGATCGTTAATCATCGTTTCACAAAAATATTTCTCACATTTCAGTACTAGTACATACATATGATGGCGGCAAGCAAAAAGTAACAATTCCCTTTCTAATTTTTTCTCAAAGAACACACAAGCCCCATTTAAGCGGCCTGTATTAGAAGCCATTGTGTCGCAGCACATAATCTGTACCTTGTCATTGAGATCCCAATCAGAAAGGGCATTTAAAACAGCTTCAGCTTGATCTTTGCCAGTAGAACTATCGAGTTTTGGCACTGTTAGAAGTTGGTCTTTTTCTCCGAATGAAATGAGAATTGGCAAGCGTTCTTCTTTTGAACCAGTCACATTTAAACCGGGCAATAGCTTTCCATCCCAATGAATAGTTACAATTTCTGGTACGTTGTTCTGAAAATCAGTTTTTTTTCGATTCTGCTCTCTCTTTTCTCATTTGGGTCCGAATTCGTTGAATAGAAGACATGTTGATAGGAAAGTCTTCACCACTGAGACCAAGTGCTTCTACAACAGCCTGAAGTATGTAAACAGAATCCCTTACACTTAGTTGACATCTATCTAAAGCTGCAACTAGTTTAAGGGTAATAAAACACGTCCTTCCTCTTTTTGTGGCAGATAGCGAAGTCACGGATTGCAATTGCGAGGTGGAAGGTAAATTTTCTTCCAAACTTTCGTCAGAACTGGTAGACTGTTCATGAAGGTCTTGAGGTGGGATAGAGGTGTCTGAAGTCAATAAATTCATACCAGTCAAATGCTTTAGTTTTTTTTTCTCTTCTCCTAGTTTTCTCTGCCTTATTCTTTCTTCTTTCACAACTAACTTTTGGTCAACACTCGCTAAGCAACCCGAACGCGCTGGCTCTCTTTGTTTTTGTAAAAATATTTTGTATTCCTCTATTTTGATTCTTTGTAGAGCATCGGCATGCGCGATATCAAATAAATTATCTAAATCTTTTTGGAACTTCTCCTCGCGGTGCTTATAAACGTCCTGTGTTTTTTTTACAGTTCTTTACAGTTCTTTTTTTACAGTTTTTTGTAGCTCTCTCCAAACATGGTAAAGATCCACAAGTTTTTTCACATAATTAGGTACAGCTCTGGTAGGTATTCTAGCTTTTTCCCAAAATATGATGCACTCACGAATCACAAGATTTGCACTTTCATTAACAGTCAATTTTACCTCGCGAATATTAAAAAACAGAACTGAGAGAACTTGACGATTAGACGGCAACTTTGCACCCGTTATTTGGTGATTTATCTCACCAACCAAGAAAATATTTTTCTTATTACTTCTAAGTTCCCCTGACATCTTGAAAATAAACTATTATGCACGTTAATTAAGCGATACGCCGGCGAAAACTCGGAAACAAATGACTACAAGAGCGAGTACGCGCCGGTCATCCGCGTTACTTGTATGAAGATGTTTCGCGCTCAACTCGGCACGGGTTGCGGTGTTACAAAATAAAAACTTTGAAAAATAAGGGACACCCTAATATATATATATATATATATATATATATATATATATATGTATATATATATATACATATATTCATATATTCATAAATACTTCTTTGCAAAAAAACGGGCACTTATAGGAATAAACAATACCAAAGTTTATTATTATTTGATGAATTTTGTATGGCGATATGATGATAATATTGTTATTTATTATTGAGATATCGTTTTTACCTACTTCAGTCATTCAGAATGTGAATAAATAAAAAAAACGATGTAAAGTCTACAGACGAGCATTTTCATACTGGTATATTAAATATGGCTAAAGCTTATTTTTTAATATTTTTTATTAATTTAACATAAAATTTGAAAATTTAACAACGAGTATGGCCTCCTCTTGCTAAAATCAATGCACTTAATCTGCTAGGCATGCTTTCAACGACGTTTTTTATCATTTCCTGAGAAATACGTTCCCATTGAGCGACGATCACAGTTTTAAGAGCCTGAATGTTTTCTGGACCTGGTTTTACGGCTTTGAAGCGTCGTTTCAAATTATCCCATATGTGTTCTATAGGATTGAGGTCGGGACTTCTAGCTGACCAGTTTAACAGACGAATTCCGGCCTCCTGCATATACGCATCAACGTCTCTAGAGCGGTAGGCGCGAGCATTGTCGTCCATAAAAATGGACTCGCCTCCAACTGCTGTTAGTGCGGGTTGGGTATGAGGAATAAGAACCTCTGTTATGTATCTTTGCGCATTAAGTGTGTCATTTTCAATAAAAATTAACTCGGTACGGTCATCTGAGTTAATACCAGCCCAAAACATTACGGAGCCTCCACCGTTAGGGATGATTTCCTCAAAGTACACTTCTGCGAAGCGTTTTCCAGGTGTTCGTAAGACTTGCCGACGTTGATCGTCACCACTAATCGATATAGGAGCTTCAACGGAGAATAAAACACTATTCCAGTCTTGTTGAGTCCATGACGAAACATTTTGAGCGAATCTCAATCTGGCAACTCGGTGCTCACGGAGCAATGTAGAGCCCCGAGCTGAGCGATAGCTACGTGTATTGACAGTCTGAAGTCTCCTTCTGACTGTCCATATTCTTATTCGTGCACCTCTGATGTCCTCCAGGTTCTGTTTGAGATCCAATTACGTAACTTGATGATTTCGTAGCGCTTGACTGACTATGGAGCGGTCGTCCCGCGGTTCAGTGCACCGTTTTCTTCCAAAACCAGGCCTTTTACTACCGGAGCCCGTTTCTTGGTATCGTTGACAAGTTATTTGGACGGTGGAACGTCTCACATTATATTGCTGCACACATAACATTGGCTACAGCCTTCTTTAAGCAGCACAATCATTTTACTGGCTCTTATCGGTTTTTCAAACATACTGATAACAGTAAACAAAAATAAACTTATGCAGCAAATAGCAGGAATTTAATTAAAATTTATTCGTTAGAATAAAAAACGTAACAAATGAAAAAGAACTTAATAAGAGTTGGATTTCATTTTCAGCCAAAAAATACTTTTTTGTCAGTGAAAGTGAATTTTCAAACAAAAAGAATAAATTTAAAATTTAGAATGTTCGTTTTTATGTGCCAGAATACACTATACCTGCTTGAGTATTAAAATCAGAAAGTCAGAGCGAACGAAGTTCAGAGCGTTAAAAAAGTGTAAAAGTTGGGTTCTGATTGTACGAAGTTCAGAGCATTAAAAAAAAGTTTGACAGTTAGGTGTCCTCTCCGCGCAAAATTTCTGAGCATCTTTAGAGTCAGATATCAATATGTTCATTTGTGTATGGCGTTTTGTCTTATGGCGTAATCGCAATGATGAAGTGTGACACACATATTGGTATTTTCTTATGGCTTAATCGCAATGACGGAGTGTGACACACACAATTAACTACCATTTACTTATATCAAGATGTAATCGTTGAATGTCATTAGTGTGAATGTTATGTGTCTTCCGTCCTACAAAATTAAAAAGCCTCTTTTAACTTAAGTTCTTAGTCTGACGTTACTAAATGTTTTTAATTTTATTGTATAAATTTGCTCGGGTTCATTTGTGTTTTGCTTGTAAATAATTATATTGTCAGCATTTTTAATTAAGAACTTTCCATTTACATTTAACTATATGGATATTTATATTTATAATATATCTATATCTATATCTATATCTATATCTATATCTATATCTATATCTATATCTATATCTATATCTATATCTATATCTATATCTATATCTACATCTACATCTACATCTACATCTACATCTACATCTACATCTACATCTACATCTACATCTACATCTACATCTACATCTACATCTACATCTACATCTACATCTACATCTACATCTACATCTACATCTACATCTACATCTACATCTACATCTACATCCACATCCACATCCACATCCACATCCACATCCACATCCACATCCACATCCACATCCACATCCACATCCACATCCACATCCACATCCACATCCACATCCACATCCACATCTACATCTACATCTACATCTACATCTACATCTACATCTACATCTACATCTACATCTACATCTACATCTACATCTACATCTACATCTACATCTACATCAACATCTACATCTACATCTACATCTACATCTACATCTACATCTACATCTACATCTACATCTACATCTACATCTACATCTACATCTACATCTACATCTACATCTACATCTACATCTACATCTACATCTACATCTACATCTACATCTACATCTACATCTACATCTACATCTACATCTACATCTACATCTACATCTACATCTACATCTACATCTACATCTACATCTACATCTACATCTACATCTACATCTACATCTACATCTACATCTACATCTACATCTACATCTACATCTACATCTACATCTACATCTACATCTACATCTACATCTACATCTACATCTACATCTACATCTACATCTACATCTACATCTACATCTACATCTACATCTACATCTACATCTACATCTACATCTACATCTACATCTACATCTACATCTACATCTACATCTACATCTACATCTACATCTACATCTACATCTACATCTACATCTACATCTACATCTACATCTACATCTACATCTACATCTACATCTACATCTACATCTACATCTACATCTATATCTATATCTATATCTATATCTATATCTATATCTATATCTATATCTATATCTATATCTATATCTATATCTATATCTACATCTACATCTACATCTACATCTACATCTACATCTACATCTACATCTACATCTACATCTACATCTACATCTACATCTACATCTACATCTACATCTATATCTACATCTACATCTACATCTACATCTACATCTACATCTACATCTACATCTACATCTACATCTACATCTACATCTACATCTACATCTATATCTATATCTATATCTATATCTATATCTATATCTATATCTATATCTATATCTATATCTATATCTATATCTATATCTATATCTATATCTATATCTATATCTATATCTATATCTATATCTATATCTATATCTATATCTATATCTATATCTATATCTATATCTATATCTATATCTATATCTATATCTATATCTATATCTATATCTATATCTATATCTATATCTATATCTATATCTATATCTATATCTATATCTATATCTATATCTATATCTATATCTATATCTATATCTATATCTATATCTATATCTATATCTATATCTATATCTATATCTATATCTACATCTACATCTACATCTACATCTACATCTACATCCACATCTGCATCTGCGTCTGCGTCTGCGTCTGCGTCTGCGTCTGCGTCTGCGTCTGCGTCTGCGTCTGCGTCTGCGGTTATGTTGATGTTTATGTTTATGTTTATGTTTACGTTTACGTTTACGTTTACGTTTGCGTTTACGTTTCTGTTTACGTTTGCGTTTACGTTTGCGTTTACGTTTGCGTTTACGTTTGCGTTTGCGTTTGCGTTTGCGTTTACGTTTACGTTTACGTTTACGTTTACGTTTACGTTTATGTTTATGTTTATGTTCATGTTCATGTTTATGTTTATGTTTCTATTTATATTTATATTTATACATCTAACGAATTTATAACTTAAAAAATGCTAAGTCTCACCAAATTGTTGCGTTTAATCGTTTTTATACATATTGTACCTTCGCGGCCACGTAAATATTTGTAGCCATTGTAAAATTGATATTTGTTTTTATGTCACACAAAAAAGAAATATTGCATGATATAAAAATAAAAATCAATTTCAGCGATTACGTTGATGGCTGATGGTGACAATAAAAAAATATATTATTTAAATGATAATAAAATACAAAAAATCAAATACATGTAAAGGTATCCACTTCTTATGCAATTACACGTCTACGTGTATTTAAAAAATAATTTGTGAAAGTGGATTTTTGGCAAAATATCAATACCGCTTTTAAACATTTTTGATTAATTTGAATCTCTTGAAGTAGTAAAAAAACTTGAATATTTTGAATTTATTGAAAAAACAATCAAGTAGAGAAAAGAAAAATTAATTTTTTTGACGGTTCGATAGCTTTCAATTTCGTTGTTGCAATCTCGATGCAAAAACTGACTCGATGCCAACACTGACGCGCACCTGTTACAGCTTATCAACTGATTTGAAAGTAATATTTACAACTTTGAACCGAATTAATGTTTATTCAGAGGCAAAGTTTTATTTAAATTTTCTGACTCGTAAATAAGATAGCTGTCTCCTGACAATATACGGAATCCACAATATTTATTTAGTGTTCTCAATCATTTAAAGATGAATAAACTGAATGGCAAAGTTCTGTTACATTTAATTCCGTTAGCGACCTTATATACAATGGCGGTGTTTCAAACTGTAAAGTTACATGGTATCATCCAATACTACAAAAGTTATACATTTAATTAAAATTTGTTATTATTTTTATTAAATTGGAATACGCCTATAGCTGCAAAAGAACAGCTAGCGAATATTGGGGATCTTAGTCAATAATTCAATTTAACGATAACTGCAATTAGTATTTACTTGCAAATAATTATATTTTCAGCATTTTTAATTAAAAAACTCTCCATTTACATTTAATGAATCTTTTATTATTATTATGTTTATATTTATATTTACACTTACACTTACACTTACACTTACACTTACACTTACACTTACACTTACACTTACACTTACACCTACACCTACATTTACATTTACATTTACATTTACATTTACATTTACATTTACATTTACATTTACATTTACATTTACATTTACATTTACATTTACATTTACATTTACATTTACATTTACATTTACATTTACATTTACATTTACATTTACATTTACATTTACATTTACATTTACATTTACATTTACATTTACATTTACATTTACATTTACATTTACATTTACATTTACATTTACATTTACATTTACATTTACATTTACATTTACATTTACATTTACATTTACATTTACATTTACATTTACATTTACATTTACATTTACATTTACATTTACATTTACATTTACATTTACATTTACATTTACATTTACATTTACATTTACATTTACATTTACATTTACATTTACATTTACATTTACATTTACATTTACATTTACATTTACATTTACATTTACATTTACATTTACATTTACATTTACATTTACATTTACATTTACATTTACATTTACATTTACATTTACATTTACATTTACATTTACATTTACATTTACATTTACATTTACATTTACATTTACATTTACATTTACATTTACATTTACATTTACATTTACATTTACATTTACATTTACATTTACATTTACATTTACATTTACATTTACATTTACATTTACATTTACATTTACATTTACATTTACATTTACATTTACATTTACATTTACATTTACATTTACATTTACATTTACATTTACATTTACATTTACATTTACATTTACATTTACATTTACATTTACATTTACATTTACATTTACATTTACATTTACATTTACATTTACATTTACATTTACATTTACATTTACATTTACATTTACATTTACATTTACATTTACATTTACATTTACATTTACATTTACATTTACATTTACATTTACATTTACATTTACATTTACATTTACATTTACATTTACATTTACATTTACATTTACATTTACATTTATATTTATATATATATTCATATTTATATTCATATTTATATT
This sequence comes from Druceiella hillmani, assembly GCA_039881145.1. Lineage (NCBI taxonomy): Eukaryota > Metazoa > Arthropoda > Insecta > Lepidoptera > Hepialidae > Druceiella > Druceiella hillmani. Next base: position 13,323,891 of record JAYKKI010000025.1, on the reverse strand, counting down.
CATATTTATATTCATAGTTATATTCATATTTATAATCATAGTTATATTCATATTTATATTCATGTTTATATTCATATTTATATATTTATATGTATATTTATATTCATACTTATTTTTATTTTTGAATTTATATTTATATTTGTATTTATGTTTATGTTTATATTTATATTCATATTCATATTAAAATTCATATTTATATTTTTACTTATATTTATACTTACATTTATATTTATATTTACATTTATATTTGCATTTACATTTACATTTACATTTACATTTACATTTATATTTACATTTACGTTTACGTTTACGTTTACGTTTACGTTTACGTTTACGTTTACGTTTACGTTTACGTTTACGTTTACGTTTACGTTTACGTTTACGTTTACGTTTACGTTTACGTTTACGTTTACGTTTACGTTTACGTTTACGTTTACGTTTACGTTTACGTTTACGTTTACGTTTACGTTTACGTTTACGTTTACGTTTACGTTTACGTTTACGTTTACGTTTACGTTTACGTTTACGTTTACGTTTACGTTTACGTTTACGTTTACGTTTACGTTTACGTTTACGTTTACGTTTACGTTTACGTTTACGTTTACGTTTACGTTTACGTTTACGTTTACGTTTACGTTTACGTTTACGTTTACGTTTACGTTTACGTTTACGTTTACGTTTACGTTTACGTTTACGTTTACGTTTACGTTTACGTTTACGTTTACGTTTACGTTTACTTTTACGTTTACGTTTACGTTTACATTTACATTTAAATTTACATTTACATTTACATTTACATTTACATTTACATTTACATTTACATTTACATTTACATTTACATTTACATTTACATTTACATTTACATTTACATTTACATTTACATTTACATTTACATTTACATTTACATTTACATTTACATTTACATTTACATTTACATTTACATTTACATTTACATTTACATTTACATTTACATTTACATTTATATTTATATTCATATTTATATTCATATTTATATTCATATTTATATTCATAGTTATATTCATATTTATATTCATAGTTATATTCATATTTATATTCATATTTATATATTTATATTTATATTCATACTTATTTTTATTTTTGAATTTATATTTATATTTGTATTTATGTTTATGTTTATATTTATATTCATATTCATATTCAAATTCATATTTATATTTTTACTTATATTTATACTTACATTTATATTTATATTTACATTTATATTTACATTTATATTTACATTCATATTTACATTTACATTTATATTTACATTCATATTTACATTCATAATAATTATTCAACTAATAAAATGCCGACATGACATTGCGCCCTCCAGAGAACTTCGTACCAATCCACGATAAAAATATGCCTCATATATATTAACATAGCTCTGTAAAATGAGTATCCACGCTGAAAACTATCTGGTAGTTATCCCAGTCATATCTCTCTAACAAAAATATCATCAAAATATAGATAGTAGATTTCAAGTTGTAAGGGAGCAACTGACCCACAGACAGACAAAAGTTGTATTTTACGTATGTATACTCACACTCATACGCATACATAGACAAAAGCAAAACATAAATTAACAAGATCAAATTTATACAACAAAATTAAAATAATTTAGTAACTTCAGACTAAGAAGTTAAAATAACAAGAGACATTTTAAATTTATAGGACAGAAGACACCAAAAATTCACACAGAAAACTTAGTTTTCAGTTCATCATGATAATGATATTGATTTAATGATATTGATATAAATATCAATATCATTAAATGTAAACGGAAAATTCTTGAATAAAAAAAATTATCATGAATCTTGAAAAACTATAAATATTTATGTAGAGTATTACTTATTTTATACATTCCAAGACAATCGTAATTAAGGAGGAGAATCTAGTCTCTTCGATTCAGTTTAAAATCCTTAAAAATAACAGAACCCTCACATTTTAAGCTACGTGTCTCTCAATTACAGTCGTTTTTCCACAGAAATATATTTGACATAAGAACTTTTAATTTAGCGTATAATCTTGAATAAAAAAATTATCATGAATCTTGAAAAAATATAAATATTTATGTAGAGTATTACTTATTTTATACATTCCAAGACAATCGTAATTAAGGAGGAGAATCTAGTCTCTTCGATTCAGTTTAAAATCCTTAAAAATAACAGAACCCTCACATTTTAAGCTACGTGTCTCTCAATCACAGTCGTTTTTCCACAGAAATATATTTGACATAAGAACTTTTAATTTAGCGTATAATAAAACATATTATTACTGACTACTTTGATATGGAAATTTAAAAGTTTGAAAGCGAACCAATTGAAAACGAAAAAATAGTTTTCGATTTTACGTGGCGTATGGAATGTTAATTAAGAAAAAAAATTACCAGAATCCGAAAATTATATTTTTAATAATTTTTTGTAAAATAGCTTCAAAGATATAACTAAACATTTTCACGAAAATATGTGACATCGGATGGAATAGGAGGCTATCCCAGAAATTGCTTAAGTCAGAATTATATAAGGAGAGTTTACGTAAAGTTTACCATAATATTACATTATTGTCTCTAAATGGCAGGATTTTTAATAAATTCACGGCAATATATTAATACTGTACAAAAGATTAATATTAGCCCTTATAACTTCTTAAAAATTCTATGAATTCCTCCAATGAAATAATGAATGGCATAGCTTTTGCTAGCATCTTTCCTCCATCTTCTCTACAGAGCCCTGGAAAGTAGAAGATAAGCCGTAGTCGAAGATATTGTTAAAAGCATGTAATTTATATTTTTTTATCGTTTTCTGTATTGTATTTCCTAAGTTTAGATGCGTTATATTTCGTTTATTCAGTTTAAGCATCAGTTAACTTTACTCATTCTTGAAATATTGGTTAAAAGTAGTTTATTTCCTAATTTATCTAGCAACTATATTTTATTTATCTGCTTGTTTTAATTTGGTTACTAATTAAAGTGTTTTCCTTTAATTGTCAAAAATTTTGGAAGATTAATGAAGTTAATTGCTTCCTATATTTCAAATTATTATTTCGAGTTCAATGGATATTGCCTTTTATCTTAAAAACAGATAAAGATATATTATTACCATAATGATTCCATCCTTGCCCTTCGAGTTAAAAATATTTACGAAGAAAAATTTTATTGTGACATCTTAGCTGCAATAGTTATAATTCTTAATCACAGTTTTCCCTGTCGTATAGTTATCAAATTATTAGTATGCTTGAAGCAGATAAAAGTTTCCAGGACGCTGGTCCTAAATTAAATAATCTACTAAACATTATTAGATTTTAAATTTATAAAATTTATGCTGCGATGCTTCCAATTTAATATTATGAATATTGAATTGAATACCTATTAATCACAGCTGGAATTGTCCCTGATTTCGAACATTATCTAATTATTAGGTAATTAGGTTGATTGATAATTTTAGTTGTTAGATTCAGTGTTAAATCACATCACGGGCTATTGCACTTAAAAACAATTTCATAATTTATTTCATTTCCACTGAATCCACGCTTACAATGATTAATATTATGTTGCTAGACTTGATACTAATGTAAAGCAAGAAAATCGCTTGCTGCATTATCACCAAGCAATTCAGTTGATTTCTCACAGTCGACTATCAAGTAATGTTATACAAATTTGCAGTAATATGGATTCTTTTGCAATATTCATATTTTCGGGAAAAATTAAAATAAATGTGATACAATCTTAAGCAATACTTCAGCCTTAAAATCACATATTAGAAGAAGAGTCGTTACATGTGCCTCTCTCCTTAGAACACTGCATATTAAAAAACGGAATAATATTGTTTCTATTTTTTGTTTTGAAGGGCTAATTAAATTTAACTGCAGAGTTTTCTAAAACTTCAACCGGGGTTCAAGGAGGCACCAAGTAGTTAAATATATTTTTCACTTATAGCGACACGAGTATCCCAGCCAAATTCAGCAAAAATGATCTATCTTAATTTTATTTTAGTCTAAAACTTATTAAATGCGTATAAATTTAAACCTGGGTTGTTATGACCATGAAACTGATGAAATATGAAATTCTTCTTTTTCAATTTTTCTGGAAGCCGTTTGGATTTAAACCAACCAGGTGTAGTTAAATTTTCGTTAGAATAAGTTAGATTTAATTCCATGTTGTTCTATTCTGAGGCTAATAATCGCTATGAAAATTGAATTAAAGTAAAGTTATCTATTTAGAAACCTGTAAAGTGTTTAAATTTTTAACCATAAACTTTGAAATTTTAGAACAGTCTTATATTAAAATTGGGGCTTTAATACATAGAACTGACAAAAAATTATCTCATTTCTTAAAAAGGCTATTAAAATAAAAACCTCCACAATTAAGAAAAAAAATTAATTTAAAACAGTTTAAAACAGTCAGTTAATTTCTTTGGACGTTTTTTCAACAAGTCACAATCGTGTTAATATTTCACTTGCCCTGATATTTCCATTCCATTAACTTTATATCTTATTGGGAACTCATCCTCATAAAAGAACTCAAGAATTCCTGGAAATAACCCAAATATCATTCCAAAAAGTGAAGCTTTAAATTTAGAACATATTTAATTTTTTTCTGTTTTTTATCATAATTTCTGTTAATCGGACGAAATCAGTATTTCTTTAATAAAAAAAAGAACGTAAACACGTTTCTAAAGAAAATCAAAGATTTCATTTCTCCAACTTTATTGTCGATTTGAAATCCCTATCGTTCATTAATCTTTGAATATCTGAACCTTCATATTAGATCAGCAAAGTAGCAGCCGAGTAGGTTTCTTGATTCCATCTAGATCAATTGAACACCCGAGAGAAAACTTTTATTCTTTCCCTTAGGCCACAGATGGCGTTCTTCCACACAAATGAACTAGGACTTATGGGGATCCCAAAACTCGTACTGATTTACAATACTAGCTCCATAATACGCACGATAGACTTTTGAAAGAAAGCTTGTTACATTTCTTCATTGTTTCATTACAGTTAATTTTCACAATTTCCAACTAAGATAGAAAATTATTTATCGCAGAACAAAAAAGATTCCAAGATTATCACGTTCACATACGAAATATATTTTTAATGAATATTCTTCAATTGTTAAATTATGCGGAGTAACCACCTTTTAATCAAGTAATTACTGATAGCAAATATTTATAGCTTAATGAATTGGACATAAAGTAATATCTATTAAGATATTTTCTTGATAGAAATTTATTGTTTTTTCAAAAATTACTAGTTTGAAATTTATAAGAAATCGGCTATCAATTATAAAAATTTTACGCACTTAGAAATTTATAACTAAAAGACAATTCTATAAACACTTAGATAAAGTCCTCTAAGTATTTCCTAGGTTGCATCCACAATTTTCAGTGATCATTTTGGGATTTTAAAATTGCAATGATCTGTATCTTCATATATGTGTTCGAGGTTCCACTCGCTGACGTGCTTTCTAGCTCACCGCACGATGCAACTCTATTGACTTGTACGTGGCCGGCGGACTGAGCAATATGTATTTACTGTTAAATGCCTATTATTATTTTGGTTGCAATTTTTTTTTCCCAGAAAATATAAGTAGGTAAAAAAAATGCTTGCTGTTCATTTATTCGTCATTTAAATTTTTTCCTACCTATCCTGTAATAAATACCTGCATTATTATGTATTGTTAAAATTCTCTAAAACATTTCTTAACTGTGATTTCCACTCACTGGTTTGGTTATATTTATATTTTTCTATTATTACAAATTTTAATATTACGGGTGCCATTATAATTTATTTTATGTTCACATAGTTTATTTTGTTCAGGATAACATCGCGATTTTCATGTTGTTCGTTTTATTAAAACTGATTAAGCTCTTTCTTTATTAAGAGGAAATAAGAAAACTCACAGGAATGCAAACATGAACATTAGTAAAAAGGATTCAAGTTCTACCTTATGTTAGTTTGCTTTGCTGAGAAAAGAAGTGAGGCCAAAAAGGTTATCAGTTCTATTCTAATATTAATTAAAATTCTAGACATGCAGCAAATTTTTTTTCTCCAAATCAGTGTTTCATACACGTGGTTCTAAGGACACATAGCTTTTGTATAACACGTCATACACATAGGGCTATAATTTATTTTATGTAGTTAAATAATAAAAGATACAAGTCAATATATAACTTTAATCAACGTGATTCAAGTTTTCGTTCATATTAACATGACATCTGATAAAATATACGAAAAAAATTAAACATTAACCAGGAATATTTAGTCCTATAATTATACTAAAAAAAACTTATTTTTGCAACAAAATATACAAATTTATGGTCTCTAGGTTAACAAGAAAAATTTATTGGTGTCGGAAATATGACTTTAAATGTTAAATATGTATAAAACATCTATATCTTTGCGCGAACTTGGGCGACCGAATAAATTTTATATACACGTATTTTGACTGCCCCTTAGTATATAGTCATGAAAATATCTTGAATTAAATATATGTAAAACGTATGATATTAAGAATGAGATCGTAATTTGATATTTGCGAAGGCTAATTCAAAGACACTAAAAATTAAGTAAAATAAAAAAAACAGACAGACTTAACACCGATTGAATCTGTATTTTTTATTGTTCCTTGTTTATACCTTTCAACATTACTTCGCAATAAGACCAAGGAATATTTTACAGCCTTAAATCTAATACCAGGCATGAAGATTTACATAAAATAACAATCAAGCGAATCTTAATCGAAAGGCCCTTTGATAAAAGGCTCTTATTGCAAATTAATAAACAAAACTCATTTCGCCAAATAAACTGAAGAAACCAAGATTTTGTTACCTGTCTTTGATATCGTGAAACAAAATTTAATTACATGCCCTTTGAAGATGTTGCCTGCTTCGTTTAATAATTATTTTCAAAATTACTTCCATACATACTTTGCAAGTTAAATATGAGAGGTAACCACTTGATGTTGTAGATATGAAATATAATTAATTTTCATTGCTTTCATCATATGAGTAAATTCGGGAAAATTATGTTTAGATTACGAAATATGAACCGTATTATTTTAAGAAATTCATTCTTTCTAATTTATGACATGAAATAATATGGCAAGGTATCGTCAAATAAATTATGATGCAGTTATTTGAAAATTAAATTATTGAAAATAGTCTGAAATATGGGGAAATTAATAAATAATAAATAAATTAAAGAATGGCCATGATTTGCCTTTCCAAGTTTCTAGGTAAGACGATATTTTCTTAATAAACATATTTTTTTTAAAATATTTCTAAGGGAATTATTTCGTTTACTATTGAATTAATGTCATATTTTAATTGATTATAAAACTTAAAAAGAATGCATTATTTACCATGTGTAATGTATCTCCGAACTATTTTATTTTTGGACTACAATGGGTGCAAGTTTAATGAGCGTTTACAAGAGAGGAGATTTTAATTTTCTGTTACTGTATATTTCCAGATACATTTAATCTGTTTAAATATGACATCACTTCATGTTCTACTGATATAGAACAATGAAATGTTACATTCACTGTTCACCGGAATATATGTTAAATATGAAGTCAGGAATAATATACTAATTATTGCCGTATTATTAAGGATCTGATACTATTCTCTTTTTAATCAACTACAAAAAAGGAGCAGGTACTTAATTTGACTGTATTTATTTTTATGTACGTTAACTCATATCTCGAGCACTTTTCAACCAATGTATATATATGGTCCTTTTATTATTTAATAGGGTATACCTAAGTGTGAATCGCAATAATGACTGTGATTTCCGCCCACTGGTTTGGTTATATTTATATTTTTCTATTGTTACAAATTTTAATTTTACGGGTGCCATTATAATTTTATTTTATGGACACATAGCTTATTTTTCTCAGGATAACATTGCGATTTTCATGTTGTTCGTTTTATTAAAACCGATTAAGCACTTTCTTTATTATGAGGAAATAAGAATTCACAGGATCGCAAACATGAACATTAGTAAAAAGGATCCAAGTTCTACCTTATGTTAGTTTGCTTCGCTGGAAAAAGAATTGAGGTCAAAAAGTTAGCAGCTCTATTCTAATATTAATTAAAATTCTAGTCAGGGGGCAGATTTTTTTCGAATCAGTATTTCATAGACGGTAAGTTCTGAGAAAACATAGCTTTGTATAATCAGTGTGTCATTACTTCGATTCAGTGCATCTTAAAATTTTAGATCCTTCCAATTCGAGTTATATACTTTTAAATTGTGCTTTTAATGTGCTGCTTATTTATTTATTGGGAAGAGTACATTAACTACCTGTATTTATTATATTTACTTTCATGTACTTTTAAATAACGGGTATAACATAAATCGATTATGTTAAATACTAAACAAAATTGCCAGATTCCCATTCTTTTTTTATGCTAATTACTTTAAATGCTACTTAAAAACCACTATCTGTTAAAATTATTTCATAGAAAGTGTTTCTTAAACACTACTTCATAATAAATAAAGGTATTTATTTAGAAATATTTGACATGGCTTGAAAGTTTATTTTGTGTATAAATTTTAATTCCTGGCAAATTTGTAACATAGGTCTATTGTGGATATAACGTTCCATGTGAAGATTTGACTTTGGTCTTATACGTTTAGTAGTAAAATTTTTGCTTTGAAATACATTTTTTAAATATTAAAATTTGAGCCGTTGTTTTACAAGAAACCTTGCATCTAAAGAATCTAAGAAAGTTTTATTACTCTCAATGCACGTATGCATTGAAGTTTGATGGAGGACAGATTGATAATTTTCAGTTTTAAATTATCTTAAAATAAAAAATTATGACAAATTATTGACATCTTGATTCCATTGTAATAGATAGAAAATTAGAACTAAAATTTTGCTATCCATTTTATCCACCAAATAAGGATATGATATTGATTACACTTTAGATTCACAATTTTTAATCTATCAGAATAATTAACAACATCGCTCCAACGTTACTGTAAAAATTATAATAAACTACAATAATAAATTTTTTATAACTTGAAAATAGATTTCCATAATAAAATTTTTAAATATTTTCAATTTTGATTTTTGACAAGAATCCTTAATATAAATTACATTTGTCCAACAATAGGAAATTAATTTAATATGTCATCGTGCAAAGAGATTTTATATTCTGTAAGTATATTCTTTTCCCTTGTGAAAAATTATTCTTATTATTGCAAAATACAATTTCTATGACATGAGTCAGTGTTTGTGAAACGTTTCATTTTAATTTAATATGAGAAACAAAATCATGCACATAAATAAAATTACAATATCTATCTATGATTTCCGAATTTTCAAATTTAAATACTTCTTCTGTTTGCATATTCGATTAATTGATAGAATGTAAAACTTAATATTTTTTCTGTCTGTCTATACGAAAAATGTAATGACAACACTACTGGAACTGAAAACTATTGAACATGACATTTATGGAATTTATAACTAACCTGGAACCATTTTTTGTCGTTTCATCATGATATCTCCAGCGATTCTGGAATTATATGAAGATTAAAAATTAGGTAGAAAATTAAACAAAATATCCACACTGTTGGGTTCAAGTCGACCCGTACGAGATTTCAGTGAGACTATTTAATTGTTTCTAATCTGCGAGCATTCCATGAGTTTATTAAAGGTTGCACTTGAATTTCAGACTTTTATGCGGGCGAAGTTAAAAGATACTGCCAGCTTATTTTTAAAAAATTCTGTGTTACCTGTTGCGGGTTTTATTTTTTGCATAAACGTTAATTTATATTAAATATTTGCGATTGGTTTTAAATTTTATACAAAACAATCATACAGTTAGTTGTAGACATCAATAAAGTGTCAGCTTAGACCGATTTTATTGTCGTGGTCGGTCTTTCAGTAATTTTCATGTTTTGCTGCCGATGCAATATCATAATCTTAAAATGTGTGAAAATTACAAATGAAAGTTTAATATCGTATGCATGCCCTGAATAAATTACCTATGGAACTATAGTAACCTCGAATAATATAAAATAAAAGTTCTGTCTGCATATTGTTTTTTTATAAATTTTATCCATTTGTTTCTTTCATCTATTTCTTAATGTAATTTGATCGATTTAAAATTTGTTTAAAAAAAGAGTTGTTTAAATATTAAAAGTTCTTTATATATTAGACAATTCATTAGGTTAATATAGTTACGTCGCTATGCAAATACTTTTCAGTATATAGGTAAGTTTGTATTCAAATATCTAATATTACAATGGTATTCGTAATTTGTAATGACGCATGATAGAATTTGCTTTTTTTTGTTTTTGGTATAACAAAGTGTGTTTATTGAATTATTAGTGAGATTTTTTTTTATGAAAAATTTAAACGAAATATAAATAAGTCTCATCCAAATCTGTATGATATATTCGTAAGTATGAGTAATAAAATAAAGTTAAATACTTTTGCACACTCTAAATAATTGACTTCATTATACATCAAATTATACAATTTTATATATTTCGGCAAAAAATAGTGGTATAAAAGACATTTATTTTACACGTATAGAATAATTTTCAGTAATATTTTTTTATTAAGTGTGGAATTTAAAAATACTTCAGTTTATAATTTGTAAATTATAAATTAGAGACTGCGTTTTCTTTATTCTGTATGTATCCGCTTATAATTACTAATCTAAGTAAAACTTAATTTTTTTCTCTTTATTAAGTGATACTCAAAAATGATTTTACACTATCTTCCTAAGGTTTGAAATCGAGGCAAGGGATGATAATTGAAAAGCTTTATAAACATTCGCTCAGTCATAAATGGAGATTCGCTAAACGAATATTTCTCTGATTTCTACTTGTCGTTCGACACTTTCAGAGAATTATTTGCGAATAATCATTGTGCTTCTTAAACACACACACACATGCACATATATATATATATATATATATATATATATATATATACATCATTTAATAATATATAATAATAACTATTTAATCTGGATGATAAGAAAACACTGTATAAGCTTTAGATATTTGTACACTCGTATATTATTTGCAAATCTTAGTTAAATTTTTGGCCTTAAATGTTGAGCGATAAAGTATTTTACATTCTTAACACTAGAAGCCGCAAACAACATGTAAAATTAAAATTCATTTTTTTAAGCTCCATTCAAAAGTAGAATATAAGAAGCCCTATAAAAAAGGAAACTTGCTACTATTGATATACTTTGATGATGAGAATGTTTGATTTACGTATGTGCATAATTATTAATATTTAATTAACTAGTAACTTTAATTTGTAAATAAATAGTTCTTCCTCAATTGAATCACAACTTAAAAATTTTAATGGTCGTGCCTTCATTGACTTGAATTTAAGTTAATTATCTTTCAGTTTGTTACTTCTTTAATTCATTAACTTAACATTAACAGTAGCGCAAGAAGTATCTTAAGTTCTGAATATCAAATATCTACTATATTTATTAGTTTTTTAATTTATGTAAGACTTAGGTAATAGTTAAATTGTTAAAGAATATAAACAAAAATGTCATCAGATGCAAATATTTAAATATGTAACTTTAGTTTTGAGAATACGGTTTCTTCTGTATCAATGTTTGTATAACTTACAAATAAAATGTATTTGTGTTACATGTGGCATGAATTTGTTTTTATCATATTGGTATTCCTCCTTTCAATTATGTAATAATAATTGTATAGTTCGTTCGTTCGTTCCTATTTCGAATTAAGTAAACTTACCAGAATCATTTGAGCAATCAAAATTTTTAAAAGCCATGTAATTATTGTTATTAAATTTGATGTACTCCACCATGTTTGTAGCAGTTAAGTTTGCACCACGTGATTAAGAAAAAATAGTCAAACGTCAATAATATTGCTCATTAGTAATCTGCAAAATTTAGGTATACTCAGCATTACGTTTGGAATATATTTTAATTCAATATATCTACCGAATAAAACAAAATCGAATATGTTTCGTTTGGTACAAATATTTTTGATACGATATTTAGTTCCGTAATGGTATGGATATTCCACTTTGTGTTGCCTACATTTTCTTCCACATAAAAACATTCTAATTTTAATATGTGTAAAAGAACCTCATAATTCTTAGAACCTAATATTTACCTATTAGCTTATGTTTTCATACAGTCTACAGCCTTTTTTTTCAATTGTAATAATAAAGATTATTACAAAATATCATCAGCAAAAAGCACCAACCATAAGCGATATGTAAACACACAAATTTTCATCGATAATACTTATTACCAAGGATCAATTTGGTACGTCAGATTAAGTCATATTACCTTAGGTGTCTTGACGACCAATCCACATTTTTCTTCGCCCAACTTTATTTTGTTCGAAGGTTCGTGTGTTTATGTCAGATATTTTATGCACTTTTTGCATCCTAATGTTTACTTATGATTATATAACTTCTTGGCCAACCACGATTTGTGACACAAGTATCGCCTTGAAACATAAAATAACTAAAACAAATAATCTTACAATTTCTTAATTCAAAGAAAATGTATAGGAGAAGCAAGTGAATGGAATAAGATAATTACATATATCTGTACCATATTATTTATTTAAAATTTTTCTCAGTATTTCCCATTTATTAGTTACGAAAATTACAAATAAGTTTCCTACATTAGTAAGAATTTTTTGTTAAAATTTATTTTTTAATGAAATTGCTTTTGAAATACGTGAACACAAAAATGTATTCTAGTAAATCTTTATAGAAAATCTAAAAATATTCCTATTGGTAAGAAATATCTATAATTCCAACTTTACCTAATGACAATGGATTTAAATTCATATGAATACAACTTTAATGCGTATGTAATTTTTTTTTCCATTATTATAATACTTTACTCAACTCACTGTAATCCATAATTAAGTCTTATGTATATTATGAAAAGAAAAAATTAATTTTTATTCTATTGAATTTGTCTTCATATTTCCATGTCACATAACACAGTATGCTACGTATTTCTAAATAAATCCTCATTGAGTATCAAACCTGGCCCAGAACCTACTCGTCATTAAAATAAGGCGGCAGGAATTGTCCTTATTTTTAATTCATTTCAACTGTAACCAATTGCTTTTACAGTTGAAATGAGTTAAAAATATTGTAACCTTTACAAATATAAAGGTGATCCTTCTGTGACAAAAAATCAATTACGTAATTTTTTACGCTGAAATCTTGTTCAGTACGTAGGTTTCAAAGAAACAAATTTACATGAAGTCTACGTGTCGGTTTGCGTGCTTGTTTGATCACGTATCACATAAAACTAAGGAAACCTTCGGATGGTATTCCTAGTTTTTTTAAGTTGTTAGAGAAAAAAATATAGCCACCGACTTGAAGTAAAACTTAGTTTTTATTTCATCGCAATTATTTCACTTGATCAGAAGGCAGGCTATTTAATATGATGAAAAATTAATTTACGTTGCATTATTATGAAAACAAAAAAGAAGCGCCCAGCTATCCGGCGGGTGGTAAGTACATAAATGTAAAGTGTACCTATATATATCGACAGATGGCACCATGAATATTAAATTAAATCACATGATGGCGGTGATGTTTTGGTGAGCAATCAATGAAACAAAAAATGAACGAAATGCAGACAGATGCAGAAATCATTGCCAGTCGACATACATATATTCGTTATAAGCTTAGTATATTTCCCTAATTTGTTCAAAATTTCAATGCGTGTTGCATTTTAATTACTTGAAAAGTTGAATATTCATTTTTATTAAAAGGAATGTTACGTACTTTTTTGTATATACATATAACAAAACTGGAATTGGTGCGAACGTACATTGAAGGTATTTACGCAAAATATTATTCAGGGTACGTAGTTGTCCTTGTATCTGCGAACTTCTTTATTTGTTCGTATATCAAGCAAGAATAGTTAAAAAGATTTTGATGAACGTTTTCCTGGGAGTATTTTTGGTTCTGTGGTACACGTAATGACCAGCTGAAAACATATGTATATATATATATATATATATATATATATATATATATATATATATATATATATATATATATATATATATATATATATATATATATATACACATAAATGCATATAAAGACATAGAAATATGACCTTTGAACACATGATGCGCTTGATTGAAATAATTTTTTGTTTTAAATTATGATATAGTTACATACATGAATCCTGCAGTTAATAGTATTTTCTAAAGGTCCTCTCGCACAAATATATTTTATTATGCTTTCAAACAAATTAATAAACTGAACTATTATTTACATACAAACACATAGTTTATTTAATTACTTTTTATTAAATTATCTTTATTTTCCTCTAGTTCATATAATATATCGTAAGTCCGAAATAACTTAAAACTATTAATAAATGTATTTATTATACATGAAGAGTAAATCATTCCATATTCTGTAAGTTAAAAACAATTTCTTCAGTCGAATATTTTAGTTAAAACCGTGGTATTATTATATTATTACATAAGAGTTAATCGATAAGAATAAATTACTGTATAGTGAAACAAAAGCAATGTAAATTATAGATATTTGAAAACATAAATATTAAGTATTGTTTTATTATATCAAATTTTATAAAAAAGTCAAAAGCTCCAACTAAAGCATTTTAATAAAAGTCTGTTTATGATATCCATTCGAGGAGTTTTATAACCGCTATAATTCTTCTACAAAAATTTAAAATTAAATTTTTCTGTAGTCAATTTATTTATTCTAATAGTCTTTTTGACTTTCCGAATCGTAACGAAATACATAATAATATTATCATACAAATCCAAAAAATCTAATAACACGTAATAAATTATTAATATTTAAAACTATTTCCATAATATATTCATGTTAATTAATGTTCATATTATTGCAAAGTTAACACGAAAATTGTTTGATAATCGTGTATGCGAAGTATGTATTTATGAACTTGTATCCACTTTATATATTTGATAAACAGTTGCCTAATATTTTTTTTTCTTTTTATGACAGTGATATCATAAGGACGGAAATTGAAAAACTAATGTGCGAATAATTATCTTCAAATCCATGTGAGAAGGATATTTATGTCCACAATTACCAGTAATGTAGATGATAAATATGAAGTTACAAGATTAATAGGATTATTTAAATTAAAAAAGAGCTAAAATTTAAGAAATTACTGCAATGATTATCTTGGAATACTACCAAAAAATTGGGGAAGAAAATTTCAAAGGACGTACCAAGTATCATAGTCAATAATAAAACAAGAATAAATTTAAAAACAAACGATTGTTTATAATCAAACTTTGAACAGAACCTTGATAGACCACACTGCTTTGACCTTTTATAGTTTCAATGTCATTCATTACATTCAATATCTACATCCAACATAGTTGCTCTAAAACATTTCTAAAAATTGATCCAAATAATGTGCAATATCCAATCACTAAGCCGTACGTTGCTAAAACATTATGGGTAATATTTAATTTTTTTTCTCACTAATTATCAAAAACTGTCAAAGTGAAAAAAATTATTCAGAAAGTGAAAATTTTTATAGATAATTGAAAAAAAACTTGTGATTTTGAGTCGAACGCAGGTAATGTCATATTCATGAAAATTTTGTTGTAACAAGAATAAATGTTTACTAAAAATATTTACTCGAAATTATTTTATTGAGATTGTCTCTACCCAGTTGTACAATAACAGCTCATACTTATTCTTGTTCTGTGAACTTGTAGTATGTTTTACTAAGTCAAACGGAAGTTTGTGTAAAGTATAAAATAATGAAATAAAGTATTAATGATTTATTAAATTATTTAAATATAATTACACCCGCATATGAATTTTTCATGGACTAAATACTGTTATTTTTACAGGGTTTGTTAGGTATTGAATAAGAAAATCGGCTGTTATAATAAAATTTAAACATAGTGGTATATTTGTTCAAACACGAAATAAACAAAATCAAGGAACATATACAAAATCAAGGAAATAGATTTTTGTATCAAAATTAGAAAAAACTAGCAAATTTCAATATTCCTGTAAAGTAATAATAGTCGTACATGCAATAATCCGCCAAAATTTGTAAGAATGGATCACAGGAGGGTTTTATTTTTAATAATACCAAAACTGCTAATTATATTTCATTTACATTATTATAGACACGAAACACATTTAATTTAAAACGAAGAAATGTTAAGATGAAATTCTTTAAAAAAATTTAATTTTATGTGTTATTAAATTATTATAATACAAATGTTGGAGAAGTATAACCGTACCTTTTGGATAAAAAACGTCGCGAGCGATGAGGAAAAGATTCTGGGAAATACCAGTTCAAGAAACAAGGTAAAACTTGACCTAATATTATACTTCCAATATTATTTTGTAGATATTCGGCTTGTGATTATTTTCTATCATTGAGAATAATGTATTTCTTCGAAACGTAAATGGTTTAAACGCCTGTCTATGTTTTTTGTGATATTATTTTTTGGACATGAAGTGTCCCTAAACTTGTAAAATATTTCTTAAATTTTTGTCAAACAAATTTTGATATTATCACTAAATATTTATATAATTTACACCCGTCATTCAATACTTCATGTGATGGATAAACGTAAAAAGACACTCTATAGTCAAAAAAATTAGTAAGGGCAATTGTCCATAAATTGCTACTTATATCTCATAAGTAAAAAGATATTTAAATAAATTTTCTACTCAAGTATTACTAAATTGAATAGCTTCTTAATTGTTAATATCTGAAGCAAAATGTAATCAAACATTTAAATTAAAATATAAATTAATTTACAACCTTAAGCCCCAGTACGCCGTCATAAATGTAATTAATCACCACAAATTAAAAGTGCCAACGACAGCGTCATGAGTAGCTGCACCCTAATTAGGAGCTCGTGAGATAAACGGCTCCCCTTGCACGTCTTATTTTTATCTCGATACTTTCTATTTAGGGAGTTACAGGAATTTTATTATATTTTATGCAAATACCTTTCGCTATCGCAGTTTTGCGTTGATTAAGGTAGAAAAATTTTGAACAAAGAGCGCGGTAACAAAGTATTAGATACTTTATTCGACCATTTTAAAGCAATATTCCTTCCTAATATTTATTAATCGCATGTGATTAAACTGTTTGTAAATATACCTGAATAGATGGAACGTGTACTAACTGGAGAATTTAGAATTTTTACGAAAATGTCTTTATGGTAATGTCCCCAAGTAGTTTTTCTGTATTCTAAATTTAAAAAAAATAAGATTTTACATGTTAACGACTTTTTTTTGTTCTACATGCGTACTTCAAAGGTAAAGATGAATATAATTTTTAAATGATAAATCGGTTTTGATTTTCGTTTCATGAAGTTACTTTTATATAAAATAAGCATCAAAGAAGAGAAAGTAAAAAATCATGTTATACAATATAGCAAATTATTAATCTTTATAAATTCCATTTGCAATTTTGTATAAAATATTTGAAAGTATGAAAAATTTTGTTTTCGATTGCAGTAATAAAGAATCAGATAAATTAATTTGAAACAATATTTAAATACATGTTAATATTCGCTATTTCATTTGCGGATTTACAGATATTAATGTGTTGTAGAATATTAAGTAGTTCGTAAGTTTAAACTACATAAGTTCTTTTTAACTCCCCTAATAAACAGGCAGTAACCAGATATTAAATATGAGTGTGCCAACTAATATGCAGTTTTGTATTTTAAAATACAAGCATGAAATACTTTACTGCTGTCAAGTAGTAAAGTATATAGTAATAGTAGTAAAGTACGTTCATGAAATACTAAAAATAAGCATTTAAATGTATACTTACAGAACGACCAAACTAAGAGGTGGCAGAATCAAGGTTCATTACCTTATGATATCATTTGTTATATTTGAACTATTTATCGACGTATTCTTCATTAATAATTACCTCCATGTCTTTATCTGAACCAATGTTGACAAAGAGTTAGAAGAAGGAAAAATCTCCTATAAGTATTAATCATACGATAAATAATATAATGGTAATGATGATAATATATAAATAATATAAGAATACAAAGAGAAAGATAATAATACTCGAAAGTAGAAAACTTATATATAATAAATCCATCAAACAAAAAAATGAAAGCACTCCAGTAATTAACGAAATATACCAAAAAATATGAAAGTAGTATAAACCACTATTATTTAGTACTTCTATTTGGTTTCAAAAGTATGTTATAATGTCTCATGATAATTAATTTTATGTTATCACTTTATTACATACTTGGATTTTTGTGGTTTATACAATTACTCTTGTGTATTTTATATACTTCTAAAGTTCCTTAATTTGCGTGTTCACTTAAGTGGTCTGTATCTTATTATATGTTATTGTCGTCATCATTTCTTATTATTTATAGCATCACCCATATTTATGGAATATTTTGTACCCAGTGGAATTAATCTATAATCACCAAATATCTTCAATAACGTTTGATGTATCATCATCCGTTGAAGATTTTCATCGTCCATCTCCGGTACGTATCATCCGACCTTGATCAAATTTATGTGAAACCATCATTAAGCTATACCTTTTTAAATAAAGTCATTCAATCGATTCACTAATAGAGTAGATGTATGACAATAAACATAAAAGAAAACAGTCGTATTAAAAATTATTATTTTAGAATTCGTTTAAAATTAAGAGCTTCCAAGTCTTCCAATGAGGGCCACCATGTTTTTATTTGCCACCAGGATGGTATCGCTTTGGAGCGGGATCAAAAACGCGTCGTATCCCTACGAGTCAAACTTTCAAATTATGTCGGTTATTAGTGTTTATTTTTTGTATTTTGCAATTATCTACCGTATTATATGAAATGTAAATTAATAATCAAGCTAGGGAATTATAAATGGTCAAGCAATTAAACCTGAATTGAAAAAAATGGCCCTGAAATTTGAGGTACCAAACAAAATTTATTGAAAGATAATCTATATTACTGTTACTTTGTATTTATTTGTCAGTTATTTCAGACTCATTATACTATATTTATTTATAATTTACTACGTTTTTTTTTTGTCAGTATATTATATATTTACGGTTGTAACAGCATTTTCCTTCAAATTTTCACAAAGAAAACAAGTTGATTCCTGAAGACCAATTTATTGAGTGACCACAAAAAGTGATTACAACGTATTAGTCAAACTATAACGGTAACTGATATTGATATTGTTAATATAAACACAAATCTTTTCGAAACTTATATGGAAAATACTGGACTTGATGAGTATGTAGCAGTTCACAGTAAAAGTTGTAATATGCTAATCAATGACAATCTTATAACGTTGCTAAATACTATTTAGATTGAAAATTTCTTCTTCAGAAAACAAGCATATTCAGAAAATACTAAAGACTTTCTTATTTTGAGTGTGTTGCTTTTTAGGAAAGTGGAAGTATCTCACAATTTCCGAATGTGGACAAAGGCACAATACACTTTGCAAACATAATGGGCCATTATGCTATGTAGTCCTCAATTTAAAGAGCTTTCTCAATAGCATGTTAAACAAATACGAATTCAAATGAAAGAAAAATTACATGAATAAAAAAATTGTTTGAGTCTATCACCGAAAATAGCACAAGATGTTTCGTTTAATATTCAAGAATATAACGTTTGTGAACAAGTTTATGTTATGATCCACGGCCAAATAGCAGTAGCAGTGTTGAAGACTGGACTAACGCAGTTAAGTGAAAAGTTATTAATTATTGCTCACTGAAGAAGAAAAGCTTGGATATAAATGGACTATTGAAAATTAGGTACAGTGCAGTACGTACGTAGCAGTGGACGTACTTGTAAACGATCACAATTACCTTAATAGACCGCACCATTAATTATAATTTATTTCTGATAAAATTATGGTAAGATTTTTTTCTTATTTCCGTAGCTTTTATTTATTTCTGAGTATTTTATTTGACGATTACAATTTATGTTTCAGTTACAATCAACTTAATACATAATGATTCTAGGTGTTTTCGGAGGAAGCGAATATTATTCAAAGTAGAGCCAAAAACTATAGCCAAAACAAAACTAGAGCCAAAACCTAAAACAAAATTTTTGCATACAGAAAGATAACTACGTATTTTTGCCTCACAGGTTGATAATAATTACAAGTTCTCCAAGAAAAGAACAAAATTAAATATGCGGATATTTTGGTATGTCCAAAATATTTTTCAACTCCAGGCTCTTTTTTAAATGGGGAACATCGAAAAAAAATTGGCAGTAAAATCGTATGAGACCATGATCACAAAATAAAATAAAACACTGTGTTTTAATTATTTTTTACGAGTATCTGTGCATCGAAGACTCCTCAGGTAGAGTAATTAATAAACTATAAATATTATAAATAAAATAGCCTTTTTCAATTAGGGATGAATTAAAAACTCCTGACAATTGTCTGCATATACGAAATATTAATAACCAGTTAAAAATAAAAGAACACAACCCATACTACTATAAGATCTGGACACAGTTACCTGCTAGCAGTGGACCGTACTATCACTTGTTTATATGGATGAATATCGATGAAAATAGAATGTTAATGGACCGGAATACCGGTATGACAAATAACAAAATAATCCCTAAGTTTACTATTTTTATGTCACATACAATTGCCAATTATCGCCAAAATAATTCATTATATTGAGTAATCAATGCTAGGATTACAATGTGATAGAAAACGTAAACGATAAGATTGAATTACCAAAGATTATCTCTTAGGAATATCCAACAGCATTCATATGGCCTATGTATACACTATTACAGTCGTTACATTTAAATTTATAGATACCACTCTTTTGATGTTTATCTATTTTTTCTTTATTATTATACATAGGGCAAACAGGAAGAGATTTTACTACAAGATACAAAGAACACTTTGCCATCTGGCGAAATAACAAACCAGACACATATCACTTTGCTAAACACGTAATTGAAAATAACCATCACCCTCATACTGATAATGCCCGCTTTATATTACAAATAAATACAAAAGGCAATAAACTTAATGTCGTAGAAATATTAGAAATAAACAGACATAAAAAGACACTAAAGTTAATATATTAAGTGAACAACTAAATATAATATCATCACCCATACTTAATATCTTCTAGACATAATATAGCTAGACAACATTGATCCTACAGTACTCTTGTGTCAGCCCAAATACACATCTAAATATACATATAAAAAATATATGAATAAAATTGAAGATATGCAAATTAGTGTTAGAACTTTGTTTTAACTTTAAGATACTTTTGCTATTAAATAAATATATTACTGAGAATAACTTCAATTTCATTTTATTATATACACCGTAATATTCGCATAGTACAACCTTATAGAATAACATAAATTTAATTTATCACCCTCACTAAAATATTTGTATATCGTATAACTCTCGGAAATAAAACAAAACTTACACCTCTCCCCTTCAATGAACGCACTAACATAAGCAGTGGGAAAACCTACACAAACCCGGCTTGCGCTATTATTTTTTAAACATGTAAATGCTGTTGGATTTTTCTAAGAGTTAATCTTTGCTAATAGAGAACCAACTAAAGATGTTGTGATACAATGAAACACAGGCCGTGGTAAAAACATAAAGAAAATAGAAACAATACTATATCACGTAGTTTCATTTAATTGTGAATAATGAATTTCTGCAAAATTAACGCCAAATATATTCAATATTAGATAACATACGCTTAACAGGTAACCTTATAAATAGGTTCTTGGCCGTGACATTTGGTGAGCACAAAACTCAAAGCCCTCTTTATAGACCGCTTATTATCACCTTCAAATTATGCAAAACTACGAAATGAATTATATTTCAGTTGTTTTTGTTATGACTAAATTGATTATTATACTGTAAGAATTCTACAATCAGTATGAATCGCAACAAAGTAACGATTTTTATTTCTGGGACATCGCAAGCTTGAAAGAAAATAAAATGGTACCCTAATTTTATCTTAAATTTTACTCTAAGAGGGCAAAGGAATAAATTACTTATTTTCACGCTACCTTTTAATTGGGAAAGAAATGCTGCTTGTATGGGCAAAGTATAACATTTTTAATAAGTGGAAGTCTCAACAATATATTTAGTTCTATATGCGATGCTACATATTTAGTACATTTATATATTGTGAAATAATTTTTTCCACCGCTCAGATAAACTTCGAAATATTTTCTCGTTAAATGTTTTCTAGCTTCTCATATTTATTGTTCAAAAGAGTTCGAAACTAGGCTACGTCAGTTTTAACCGTATGCCTAAAGCTCAATTTCGAAATATGATAATAGATATACGTGACTATAGCTAAATTTCGAAATATATTTTAACGGCAGCTGACTTACATCAAGTAGGAAATTTAAATTTTCCCATTTGTACTTTTCACTGATGGTAAAATAGTAAAAACCACTGCTTGCAAAAAGGACATTTAAAAAATGCAATATATATTTGTAGCTTTAACAGCAAAAGTTTTAAAACTGCCAGTGGTTTGAGTATGCCAAATTAGTGTAGAAAATTTCTGGAGTGGTTGAGAAAATTTCTGTATTTAAGTTTACGAAAACTTCATATTACATTGAATGAAAATGACTTACACAGTATTAGAACCCCATTCATTTCGAAACCAAAAATATAAAATAATTTCTGTTTTAATATATAACTCTCATCTTCACCTTCGAAACAAAAATTTACAAAAATTCATGTTGGGTTATTCATGGTGGTAAGAAAAGAGGAATTTATATTATTAAATTCTCTTACGAATAATTTTTAAAAAGTAAAAATAAAACAAAATCGTTGAAGATATTTCCCGCTTTATAAACAAAATCAAGAGTTTTCTGAAAGTTTTTTTAAATTCCGACACGCACGTAGATAAAGTACTTTATTCAATGTGCATATGAAGTTCTTAAATATTCTTTAGGCAGATGTTTGAAGTTCATCTAAAATAAATGACGGCGACACGATCTCACTTGATCACTTCGAATAGCTGAGGAAAATTGAGTAATTTTTTGGACTTATGTCTTCATTCATATTTCCGCTGTGTGGTAATCTTATTGCAATAGCCGCAAGTCATATTTTGTACTCGTAGTTAAAGCACCCCCAGTTTAATTAATTTCATTACGTATATATACGTGATGAGCTTTGAAGTACGGCGAGGAAAATAGATATTATTTTTAAAAAATATTGTTAGAGTATATATTTACTTCTCATTATATATGTTATCTAAAGTCACTCTTATGTAATTGTAGCTTACTACTAAGCGTACTGAAATTTAGATTTTATTTATTTAGGAAAAAAAAACTTGTTTCAATATTATTGCGTTTTATGTCACTTCCAGTTGATTCCAGAGTTTTATGTCACTTCTTTATTTCAGGATTCCATGGAAATTATTAACTTCAGAGAAACAATTCAAATTACGTGTATATCTGTGCCACACAACTCAGAAATTTTAAAAAATATGAGCAATAAATATATAATCTTATTCAAGAAAAACAAAAACGCTATTCTGAAATACACCAAAAAAAACAATTGATATGCAATGGGGTCATGAACTAGTTTGAAGAAAGGTATATTTATTATTTTGCTTTCTTTAACTGACAAAAACTTTTATGTACTTAAAACCTAAAATTTCAGTACACTACAGAGACTTTTTAGAATATATCTCAATTAAATTTTAAATCTACATCCTGGAAAATTAAGAATAAAACGGTTTGGCATTCTATACTTCTACAACTATTTACTTATTTTTTTTTCTTTACATTTAAAGGGATGTAGGATTTAAATTTATCATTACGTATTTAGGGAATTTAATTTCCGTCTCAAGACAACATAGCTAGACGATATCCAAAACATGTACTTTGCTATATATGATTTCGTATTATAGATAAAATAATAGACCAGCAATAGTTTAAGCGCTTTATTATAATCCTCAAATTGTGGTAGAAGAACATTTTCGTTAAATAAACTTTTTTCTAAAATTAAACATTTTAGTATATTAAATACAAATGAATTTATCAGATTTTCAAATCTTTGCATTGTTGCAAATTATTTTTGGCCAGATGTTAATTGATATTCTTATATGAAATATATACTAATCATGCGTAATAATATAAACTATGATGCAGTGATAGGCGGATGGTGAGATTAACACCACGAAGCCATAAATGGTCTTTATTTGAATGTCGTGAAGTGATTTAGGAATATGTTTCTGGACTTTTAGATCACCTGACGTTAATATTGTCAGCAATATTGTTCCTGATATAGACTTTATAGTTCCATGTGTAGATGGAGAGTAGAAGCTGCTAAGATGGAGCATATAAACCCTCTGTAAAATGATTCAATGTTATCTAAGTGACTTTTAACGAAAATTTAATTAGGGACTTTACATTAGATGCCGAATGTATATGTATATATATATATATATATATATATATATGTGTGTGTGTGTGTGTGTGTGTATGTATAAAAATAAAGTGGAAGATGACCTGATCGGCTTTTAAATGAAAATGTTAAAATCAAATATTTAAGAAAATTATAAAATTTTCCCATAGTTTACAAATATAATTTTTAATTTAAAAACGTGTATCTAACTTCTAACCTTAGTGTTCCTAACTTCACCTATAATTGATTCGCATTTGCAATACAAATTTTTCTCCAGTTATTTGAGAAAATATTTTATTCTTAGGAGTATGAAATCACGACTTATCATTTCATCTATGGATTAAGTATATGTCCGAAATTTTTATTATTTACACTTTTGATTATTTAATACAACGATGTGAGTTTCGTAAAAGTACAGATTTTGCGGAAATCTCGACATTTGAAGTGATTTCATTATATATTCACAGACCACGGTTCCCGGATACCAAACCAGTTACCTTGATGAGCATATATATATATATATATATATATATATATATATATATATATAAAGATAGAAACAGAAATAGAAACATTTTATGACAATACATTCTAAAATGTACCTTTCGTATTTCGTAATTTTCATCATCCAAAGTTGACTCTTTGTGCTGAAAAGAATTGGCAAACTATTTCAAAAATTTCCATACAAAATGTTAAAATTATAGTTAAAAAAACCTTACTGCCATGCGACAAGACATAAAACCTTACTGCTATATAAAATAAGACATTTACATTTAATTAGAGAAGACACCCATTACAATGTAATTATCTTACATTTGTCAACTTTTATGTAAATGTATTTTCTAATATTATCTTCCTATTTTTAAGACTATAAAATACTCTCAAAAACAATAAAAATTATTTAAGGTTAATAAAATTTCGGCAATTTCATCAAAAAATTAAGTTTTTATTTTTGAAACTGCCTGCCCAATGCACGTGTGACATCATAGGAATAAAAGTAACTAAAGGTTAGAAACAATTTTAATTATTGTTAAAAATATTCAAAGACTTTGCAAGAGCTATTGCCCTTTTTTATCAATTGGTACCACGTCAGAAGCAAATGTATGAGTAAGAGAAATAATACATACAAGTTAGTTTTGTTTGTATGTAGTTTAAAAAATATATTGATTTTAACAATTTTATATAAAAAAGCAGATCAGATCATCTTCCACATAATTTTATACATACACACACACACACACACACATATATATATATATATATATATATATATACCCATCAAAGTAACCTTGAATTTGGTATCCGGGAACCGTGGTTTGTGAATGTATAGTAAAATCACATCAAGTGTCGAAATTTCCGCAAAACCTGTACTTTTGCGAAAGTTACATCGCTGTATTAAATAATTAATAGTGTGAATAATGAAAATGTTGGACATGTACTTAATCAATAGATGAAATGTTAAGCCGTTATTTCATACTCCTAAGAATAAAGAACTTTCTCAAATAACTCGAGAACCATTTGTAGGTGAAGTTAGGAAACATACACGCTTTTAAACCAAAAATCACATTTTTAAACTGAGGGGAAATTTTAGAATTTCCTCTAAAGCCCGCAGCAACTGAAGTGACGAATTTAGGTTAGTGCGACAGCAACCTCACAAGTGTGATTTGCGTCCTTCGCTTGTAGACATTAATCTAGTAGGCTTTCAGTAGCATTATGAATGGGCGTTGCTCTCCTATATGAAATAAAATATTTATTGAATTTACGACTTAGTGAAGTAAAAATACGTAGAGAAAAATCTGTCGCGTTTGCATTGAACTTTTATTTATTGCTTGGTTTTATTCATGTTAGCATGTATTTATATTACGAGTTTTTATTTGCGATACGTGCAATATTTTTCAATCGAAATACCTTAAGTTAAATTAATCAAATCGGAGATTATTATTGCCAATTAAAAATAAAGCAAAAACGTAACGAAATATTACTATTTTTGTTTTAAGACAGTATTATGGAACGGACGCGTGAAAATTTATAAATAAGAGCTGTGTAGTAAATAGTAAGACAGAAAAAGCTGTTTGATATAAATTATTTTGGCGGATTTGATAAATTTGAAATAAAGTCATATTTATTATCAGGTAAACACGTAGTTACAAAAACCTTAAGTAATCAAATAAAACAATTTACTTGATTACATATTTAATGCAGAAATATTTAGAAAATGTGATGCTTCAGTCGACATTGAATATTATTTATTATTAAAAATGTAACTTGTTTCACTCAAATAATTGTCAAGAACCAAATCAAAAATAATGAAATAAAATTTCAATTTACAGATATTGCTAAAATGTACTTGAGAGTCCTTACCTCTGGTGGTACCTGGTTGGTCTGATGTCTATGAATTGTGACACTTGAACTTACTAATTTATTGTTTTAACAACAACTGAACAAGAATATGCCGCTTGTATGACAATATTAGCCAGAACTAAAGTCTATAAACAGTCTAGATCCAATTGGTAAAAATATTCAGTGCAGTTGAGGGAGTGATATATTTTACTTTATTGTTTGGATATTTGTCTAAAATTACGAATTATTATTTTGTGGTTAAGTGCACAGTTTGTCTTCTTAATTGTTTTAGGTGCATGTTATTATAATAAGACTACAATAACCACTTTATACTTTCGTCAGTTTTTCGTTGCGATATTTAATTTATTATCAATAATTATTTAAGCACTTTAAACAATCTTACATTAAACAATCTATGTAGATATTCTTGTTAGAGTTGTAAATTAATTATCAAAACCAATCAAACTTCTTCATCTACATCTACAAATAAAGAGTTTAGCTTATATATATATATATATATATATATATATATACGTGTGTGTGTGTGTGTATAGATATATAAACATATGTATGACGATTATATTCGTAATTGTATTGTACATAATCTGTATCTCTCAATTACATGAGTGACTAGCAATCCGCCCCGGCTTCGCAGGGATGCAAAGTAGGTACTAATGTGGTGTAATTGTGGAGTGATTAATAATATTACTGCTATACATGCGCCGCCACCGCCCACCACCGTCGCCGTCCGTGCACAGCATCGGCATCACTAATACTAATTTTTGGTAATTTTAAATCTGTGATATCTTCTAAAATATTCATGATAACAATTTGCTGTCTCGAGCAAATTTTATCTACATGAAATCCCGAATGAAACTAATTTATTTAATTAAATAAAGATTAGTGTAATTTGCATCAAAATAACTTCGAAAGTATAACCCACAAAAATAATTAACAAAAATGGTCACTGTGGGTTTTCCGTAGGATAGAGATATATACCAAGCCCTCCTTTCTTGTAGGTATTTAAAAAAAAACGCAATTTCGTGGTACAACATTTTGATATATCTCGTAAGGTATAGTTAGCATTAGCAAAGAAAACACCCAAAATTCTCTATTTCTTACGAAATATTGACTTTTTTAAATTCTTGTAAATATAACATGCATGTATTATAACTATTGAAAACTGCATCAAAATCCGTTACGTAGTTCAAAAGATCTAAGCTTACAGAGGGTGGGACAAACGCGGGAAGGGACTTTGCTTTATACTATGTAAGGATCGTATTGTGGGTACATTAACCAAAAACTTGGCAATCAATTTCCACTGAAATATTTTTAATAGCTTTTTCGTTTGATACTTCAAAAAGAAAAGCAAAACCTTTATGAAAGAATTAAAGTGTCCATGTGTCTATCTATCTCAGCTATTTTTCTCAAAATCAGTATGATATAAAACTTCAAATTTGGTATAGTGGTATAGAATATTTACCTATATATATCTCAATGGTTATACAATAATTCCAGTTTGAAAAAAACACGATCGTTTTTACTTTCATGTGTGTTGTGTTTATAAAATAACTATAACAATATTGCGTAAACGGTCACAGAATGCATGTAACCCTCTACTTATTACCTTTGAAACGACTAATGTTAAAATACACAGCGTCACTAAATATTTATCTTAAATAAAGTTTAGAAAATCGCTCTAGCTTTCCTAGGTATATCGCATATTTTAAATCCCGTAGCTTATGGAAAACTCAATCTATTCTATGTCTGCTAATATTAAACAACGTAATATTTAAATGGAGAAATATAATGTTATTATTTGTAAATAATTTAATAGAAATAACTTATATTATTTGTACCTAAGTTGATAGAGCAATTTCTTAGTATGAGTTCTAATTAAAATTAATAGACAATAACACACTTTATGTATAGAATGCTATGTCCATTATATATCATCCATTGTAAACTTGACTATTATTTGCTAACAACCTTTTCGTGAGTCGTTATGTTAAACTTAATTCAGGCCTTTGGCTATGAAACCTTGGAAAGTTAGTCAAAATCTGCACAGTTGATAAAGCAAATACAACAACTAAAGTTCGACAAATATATTTTCTTAAATTAGAATTGAATATAATTTATACGTATAATTCCCAACATAATAAAGTATTGCGATTAAT
This sequence comes from Druceiella hillmani, assembly GCA_039881145.1. Lineage (NCBI taxonomy): Eukaryota > Metazoa > Arthropoda > Insecta > Lepidoptera > Hepialidae > Druceiella > Druceiella hillmani. Next base: position 13,294,938 of record JAYKKI010000025.1, on the reverse strand, counting down.
TTCCCTTCATTCAAAATAACTTTAAAAACTTATTTGGAGTCTTGCATAAAATTCTTCAGTTATACTTTTTCAACGATTATCTTAAAAGGAAAAACAAAACAATGAAAAATCGCTCCCGTGAATTTTAAAGTTCTTTCATCTGCTATAATTAGATCGATCGATATTTTCACACTTTGGCTATTCATAGGATTGTGGATTTAAAAGAAAAATTACTTAGATACAATGCGGAAAAATTATACTGAAACTCTTCAAATCTGTATAATGATCTACAGTAAATGTCTAGTTTTTAATCGATGAGCACTTAAATTTTTTAAAACCAAAAATTCCGCGAGGTGTTTATGTGAATTCTGTCTATGTTTCTAGAGTAATTAGAAATGCTTGCCATAACGTCAAATTAAATAAGTAAATAACAAAGAAATAGCGATCCCAATGACGATTTTGCTCTCTAATACATAATTTAAAATATATGTTTATATACCTTCTCCAGTAAATAAATTGATATAGGTTAAATAAGGATATAACAAAGAATTAAATCATATAGTGTTATATATATTTATGTTACGTTTGTGAAAAAATCTGGCTTTTATAAAACAAAATAAAGCAATTATGACCAATAATTTATATTAATATGACATCCGTTAACGATGAAACAGTGTATGCGGTGCATTATATTTGGATGGCGCATTGTCAAGTTGAAACGACGCCATGGGGTGAAACCCTTATGAACCTAGCCCCTGAATATTAAATAATACGAATACTATTTCCTGAATAGAAAAATATATTACACTGGTTCAGTATTTTGTTAAGATTTTCATGGAGTTTCTGTTTATTATAATAAAACGTCAAAATTGTATAATATTTAATGAAATTTAAAAAACAAAATATTCCTTCTGTGGAAAATAAATTATATCCAAGAAATAAAAAAATGTCCTAAAGCTTTTTCATCTTGCATTTTCGAGAGAAATTGTAAAAAAAATACTTACCGATACGCCTGTTAACTAAGCTATATATAGAAATACAAATTTAACAAACGTGTCTATTATTCGTACAAGTGATTTGGTGTATTAAATTGAGTAGAAAATGTTAGGGAACTGTTTTAAAATTTCAATCGTTTTTGGAAAAATTAGGATTTCAAGGAAAAAAAAAATTTTTTTTAGAAACAAGTTTTAAGTATATCCAGTTTAATGAACAGTATTACTGCATGAGTAACAAACTTTAGTCAAAATTAATAAAATTAACGATGTTTTCCATTGTTGAATCTATATCCATAAGAAATATATTGTTGAGTTAGTTTCCTGTAATACGTATATAAATTACTTGAAAATCCCTAACATGTTTAATTGTCGTTCCCTTAGTTATTAATTGATTTGCTTTTAATTAAGCTGTTATATCAGAAACATTAAAAAATACTTTTAACAAAAAAAATAGAAATTGCAACAATTAAATGAAACTACGCGATGTAGTATTATTTCTACTTTCTTACTTAAAGAAAGTAGAAATAATACTGCATCACGTAGTTTCATTTAATTGTGAATAATGAATTTCTACAAAATTAACGCCAAATATATTCAATATTAGAAATTGCAACATAATTTTTTTGTATAATCTTAAGACGATATCCGGGACCAAGGAATTAAATGTTTTATGAAACTTTTACTAAACTAAGCAACCAATATCTAATAGCCCTTCTTGATTTCAATAATTTTGCTTGGTTTTTAGTAACCAGAATAGATGCAGCACTCGATTTTAATACATACTCTGCAAATACACATATATTCAGGATCCCAGTTATAAGGAAATTAACAACTAATGCAGTTGAGCACTCATGTTGTGATAACTTTGACCTTTAAAAGGTCAAAGTCATTATAGCATGAGTACTTTACTGCATTAGCTTATTGTGTAAGCATGCACGTTTTGTCATTTCAAAGGTTAAGTGAAAATTTAATGCTTGCCTCTCAGATCAAGAAAGAAAACACTGATGGTCTGAAAGATAAGACATAATTTAATCGACATCAAAAAAACCGGATATAAAATTGTTAAATGTCGCAAAAAACATCTTGTTGTAATGGTTCATTCCACGTATCTAAAAAAAAGTCCAAAAGATTAGGTTGATGTTTATATGTCGATGTTATGAACTGATATGTTCTTATTAATTTTTTCTGTTGTAGTTTCGTGCAATTCAACGTAAAGTCATATCGTTCTTCTAAACTGTACCTCTAAGGACCGCAGCCAGTTATAAAGAACTTTGCAATTAAATAAGCGAGACATGTCAATTGCTTATTCCTACTGTTACTATACAAAACACATCGAACATCAGAACGTCATAAAATTGTATAAGTTTAAATTTAAATTCTCAACGTTAGATTTAACACTAGCTATACTTTTAAAAAAATTATTTACGTGTATTTCGGAAGTCAAGTAACTACGAAAAATTTCTCCAAATAAATCATTGAAATGTAAATAATCTTTTAAAATATTTACAAGAAAAAAACTGCCATGAAGCGATTAAATTATATTAAAGGAATGAATGCATATCTTAAATGACCATGTAAATATATTGATATATAAGATCATTTTATATAAAATGGCAAGGGCATAATTTTAAGATTCTGTAAGAAAAACATTTTTATTCATAGCGCAAAATATTGAATTTTCTCACTAAATATTTTATATATTTATCTACACGGACCCTGATAAAAGAAGACAGCTTGTTTAGACGTGCGAAGGAAATCGTTTATCTCGGCTTTTCTAATTAGGTTACGGATCCTCGCGGAAATGTCCGTAACACTTTTAGTTTATGATGATTAATTACGTCTACGTACTCCCCATTCTTATAATAAATAAAATTTTAAATTTTAGATTAATGATTCCGTGTAAAATAACTGTATATTATACTGAGTATATATAGAAAATATATTTTTTTCTAAAAATTTCTAATTTGCTATCAAAAAATTATTATTTTTGAAAATAAAGTAAGTTTTGTGTGTTTTAAGAAATATTAAGATTGGACTACCGATGTAATTTTGCCAATGCGTTGAAAACAGCATTACGCTATTTGAAATGAACCGAGCGCCATTTTTGATGATATATTATACATTTGTATAATTACTACACGTCTCGGATAGCTAAGAATTCCTTTGTTGTTTTGGTATTAAATGAATGTAAATAAATTGCTGAAGATATTAAATTCCCATATCGTTAGATAGAGTAAACTAATTGCGATAAAATAAAAACAAACTTTGGTTATTATATTCTTATTCAAACACCATTCTAATAAGTTACAAATTGTTATGTTATGCATGCGTAAATAAACATATCAACAGAGAAATAAGCAAACAGACCAAAATTTTGAAAACAAATCTTTGTTTTTTGTTACTTTTGTTGTGACCTCTAATTCGTAGCAACAAAATACGTAACAATCAAATTTCTACAACCTAATATTAAACCTACCAAAGTTATTAAAATACAAATATTGATAACAAATTGAAGAAACAAAGTATGCTCACATAGAACATACAACATAGAAACATTTTATGTGCCGAAGATGATCTAAAATGACGTCTGCTGTCATTCGTCTGCCCGTATTCAAATTGCTTACTTAACTCCCGCATCACTTCACATTTAACTTCTGACCATGCCCATTTCACTGCATCATTTACGATGTATGTAGCGTCATCTAATGATGTATACAGATTCATTATACCTTTGCATAATTACCACACCTCAAGTAACTTGTTGTATTAATGCAATGAAAATTAATTTTTGAAAATATTATCTCTAATTAAATTAAACAATAAAACTGAAAATTCAAGCCACCTTAAAGTCAACACCTATTTTTTTTTTAAACTCCATCTGATAATTTTTACATGATGCGTGTTCATGCAATCATTTAAACAGACATACAAACAAAACAAAAACAACATTTTTGTGTCTCATTGTATTAGTTCCAGGCTCCTAAATCATTTATTTGTAAATATCTACAACGCACACACACGCTAATTCTACAGTATTATATGCATAACCATAGTTGTACATAAAATTAATATTGCCTATTTATTTGTTTCCTTTAACTATTTTATTTTGTATTATCCAGTCATTGCTGGCAACGTAACAAGATTTTAAATTATTTTTTAATGCTCTATAGTTTACATAATCTATATAACTTTTGCTTAGTACTGCATTTAGTCCTTACTACGATCATGATTTAAGGGAAATGGACTCAGAATATGATATGTGGTATTTTTAGTACAATATAATTTAGAATAAGTTATATGACTGCTTTTATATAAAACCCTGTTTTGTTCAAACAATACATTTCATAAATTGTAGGTCAAATAATTTCTCATGCAAAAACAGCCATACAAATGAATACATTTTACGTTTAACAAATCATTATGCTGTTATATTTATTAATTGGAAACTTGTACAAGAGTAATCATTTAAGAAACTAGTTTTATAATTAGAAACTACGTGTGTACACTAAATGTCTTGAATATATTTCAGCAGCTATCTCTATTAAAAATCATTCCGTTTCAATAAATATATCTTTGAGAAAATTTAATTCAAAAATTATAATTTCAAGTTGCAACCTGAAGACGGGAGTGAATTTTAAAAATGATACATTTTTTTTATTTAGATAAGGATTCCAATAATAAATCATAGCATCATTTTTAGTAAAAAAACAGCTGGGATGGAGATATCTTGCACTATTAAATTTAGAAGCTCTTAACAAGTTTATTTTTCAAACACCTTTTATAACTTCTTCACTACTGATTTTAAATTAACCCGTGGTTAATTTAAAACCAGTAGTGAAGAAATTATTCACTAGTGCTTTTTAATTAATCTAAGTTAACAGTTAACTCCTCTCACAACTATATGATAATTATATGAGATTTTATAGAGGACACAAATATGGAATGGAATTTAATATTGCTTCAATTAAATTAGATTATAAGTGCATAAGTTACATATTTTTATTTTATGTATAGAATTTTTAATTTATGTAAATGAAATAATAAATATTTCACTATAAACATAATGTACTGTAAAATTGTTGACATTATACATTATTATTTATTATCAAAATGTATGCGTAAGTAATTGTGGGATATCTTTCATACATTAATATTATTTGTCACCATAAAGTTTTTCTTTGTAATTTTTCCTATAAATTTGACCAATCTACTACAGAAATATGGAAAGAAAATACGCATTTCTTGTTTGATTCATTATCCGTATACTATAATATATATGGAAAATAAATCGAACAGGAAACATTATTTGTTTGAAGTCTAAGAAATTGTTTCGGATTTATGTGAAAATTAAATAATAGAATCTTGGTACTTAGATAATTTATGAACGATAGTAGCAAACATTTCAATAAAAAGAAAAAAATATTATTGGATTCTATCGTATAATTCGAGATAGATACATAAATTATCAATAGGTCTTCAATTAATAATTGAGGACAATAAAAAATGAAAGAGAAATTTAAGTGCAAAAATGTTTCATTACCTTAACACAGAAAAAATATAATTATTTTAGACAAAATAACAAACCGTAACAAATCTAACAAAAAGTAACAAATCTTTGAAGCTCTCATAATTTTCAAATCATAGTTTTTATAACAAAGTACGTGGACATTACATAAATATTTGTGCACAAGAAAACGATACGGTTCACAATTAAATGAAACTACGTGATGTAGTATTATTTCTACTTTCTTTAAGTTATTTACCACGACCTAGGTTTCGTTGTATTGCAACGTCTTCAGATAGGATATTAGCAAAGATCTTTTGTAAATAGCCGACCTGAAGATACAACGAAATCTAGGTCGTGGTAAAGAACTTAAAGAAAGTAGAAATAGTACTACATCAGGTAGTTTCATTTAGTTGTAAATATTCTACTTAAAATAGTTCCATTTTTTTTAATTATTAGAAATATTTATTAAGATGTGAATTTGCCTTTTAAAAACGAAATTGCTTTTCCGTCTATTGGTCGATATTTCTGTACGAATATATTATCATTTTCATATAAGTTTTTATGAAATAATCAAAAACCATTAGAAAGTTATTTTTTTTATTTAAAGTTTTATTCAGACTCAAATATTGCAATATTTAGGTTACATTTTTATCTTCCAAATTCAAAGTTTATCAAAATATTACCTAAGGATATATACAAGGCGTATGTTCAGAGTACTAGAACGAATATAGGAAAAAAATCGCTGATTATAATGCTTCAGGGGCGCCAAAAGATTTTCTCTAGCATTTAAAAATATAACATGGTTGGATAAACAAACTGATCTCATTTGTTTTGCAAATATGCTGCTAATATTATAACGTAACAAAAGGGCAAATAAGTATTTCAAATAGTTTTGGAACGATACAAAATTTTATTTACTATTTGAATGGTTTTCATATATTTCATTGCATAATTCCGTATATTCTCCTACGTTTGAAATGTACAGTTATTAATCAATGATTTGAGTTAATTATCAATAATTCAGCAGAATTGATTCTACGTAATTTATGTGCGAGAATATAATATCCGTTATTGCTGATGCTTATTGCTTCTGGGATCAGGGCGCAAAGCTAAAGGATTTCCAACGTCGCTCATTTCAGATTCTAACATGCTCCCTCATATTAATTTCTCTACCTATGCTCTGAGCGGGCAAAATGTTTCTGGGCGTTTCTGGTGAATATTTATAATGATAAAGTTAGTACATTTTGGTATTTCAAATATAAAGTTAATTTTTTATTTTGTAATGCCAAAAAATTAGTTAACATGTCATTAAATTCTTACGTCGAATATAATTTACTTTTTATATATATTAGTATTATGGAAATAGTGTATCAACCTCTATTTTCTAAATATTACCAGTCACACAAGCTTACTCTAACCTGTTCATTTATTCAATGCTGATCGTTGTCTCTTTTTGTATCCGCAAGCAACAAATTAATTTTATGCAATTCGAAAACTACCTAAAACCAATAAAAATAAACTATAACTTTGTCAAAAGGAATCCAAAAAAATATATATATTGTGAATCAATGTATTAAGTTTTGAACTTCGGCATTTCAAAATGTAATTTTAAGGTATACATAATTATTAGCAAAATTGTAAAAGGATCGATGCTCGCGCACCGCTAACCGGCGGCCTCACCACAGCCTAACATTTAAAACTTACTTAGAACACGTCAATTGCGACCTACTGCAACTAGTATTAAAATTTTAATATTACAAAATTATACACAAGAAAATTAAATCATGCATATTCTCCTTTGACCTTAGTTTACATTAACATCATCATATACACATTAGCGTATTTATAATTAGCGATCATGATGTGACAGAATATGGTTTCAGATTTGGACAATCAAATTAATAATTGAATTCTAGCAACCATTCTAAATAAAATACCTTTCTTTTCCTTCTTTATTCGAAGTCTTTCTAATTTTTACTCTTTATAAAGCGAATAATGAGAAATTTGTTTTGTGACTGCACAAGTTTCAACTTTATAACTGAGGTTATTAAATTTAATATTATTCTGATTTATTATCAGTTCTTTAAATTAATGCGCAACAAAATCATTCTGTACTAGAAGTAATTACTTTAGGGTAAATATATGCTGTAACCAAAATAATTCATCATTCTTATTAATTGAACTTAACTTCATCATTAACTTTACTCAAAATTTTAAGTCTCAATTACATTCATTGTTCTGATTGAATTGTCAATTCGTAATCATATACACTTTGAAATTAAATACAGTTGACTTAATAAATGTGAATTAGGACATTAAATTAAGACGTTTCGTGTGGTGAAATTATTGTGGGGAGACGACCGATAAATTATATTTTGGACCTTTTTCAAAACTGGATTTTATACACCTATTCAATAAAAAGGGCTTCATGCTTACTTATAATAAAACTTCAAATGTTACGTCGTGCGTCGAAAATATTTGCAAAAAAAATTATTGCGACAATGAAGGATTAGTGATGGAACGTAATGAGATTATAATTTATGGAGCTTTTGTCTGACCATTCGTTTAGTATTCGTACCATGTGTTCATCTTTGCACGCATCCTGTATCGACCCAATTTGAATGGAATGCCAGAAAAAAATATATAGAGAATCACTTGGAGTAACATCTGTTTCTTATTTCACTGCAATTGGATTCGAAAATTCATTTACATTGCATTAGTATAAAAACAACATAGAAGTGCCTAGCTACGCGGCGTACATCGCTACGTGTATTTTAAATCGCACAATAAAATTGTTCACCCGTATGTACATCGGGGAAATGGACATGTACAGAGGCGAAGTGTGGAAGTATACATATAAAAACCATTTTTTCAGGTTTTACAGTACCTTGCGCTTATGAAGTCACAGGGACAATAATAAAAATTAAAATAAAAAATGTTAAGTATACCTTTATTTTAAAATTAATTTGACGGACATAATGATCAGTTAATTCTACTTGCATTTCATTTTGATACTGATTTGGATCTAAAATTAATGTCCATAGCGTGCGTTCTTGGATTATCAAAAATCAAACACGAGCACAAAAGTTTATTTTAGGATAAAGTTGTTTTTGTGAACTAAATCAACTAAATCAAGAATTCGCATGTTATGTTACGCACTTAGATCATTGTTTTACGTTGTGACAGTGATAAACTAAGTCATTAGATTATATAAAATTAATATCTTAATTACCCGTAAGTTAACTCAAAATATACTAAATGCCATAATAATATTTTGAATTTACATGATGAATGTGGAATTTTCGCTCAGTAATAATCTTAAAAATATTACGTAAATATTTTAAGCTGAGGAAGAGATTAAAACAAAATATGGAAAATAGGTCGATCTTTGATAATGCTAGAAATATTATCAACCTAAATTTTTATAATTCGAATAAACATCTTTAAAATGCTGACATAAAGATAGAATTATTTTATTTTCTGCTCATAATTTTTAAAAAATTTTTAATGTTTATCTTCCAAAAGCAAACAAATATCAACTCCATTTCTTTATTTTCAAATATTTCCCACTGAAAATATTATCACTTAATAAACTTTCTCAATCAAGTCAAAACTTTTATTTCTGTATACATATCTAATAAGCATATTTCAAAGATTATATAAAATATATAAATAGTATTAGAAAATATACTATCGAAAGAAACTTGTTTACCTAAATAAAGTGTTTAAATTGAAAGTCAATATGCGAATATATAAATTTTCATCAAATACTTGCAAAAACAATACTTAAGCATTCTTCTTTGAAACATGTTCAAAACTTACAAAACTTACAAAAGTCCCTTAAAAAAACTTAAAAGTCAAAAGTAAAATAAATTTTAACGATAGACATTCAAACTAACGTAAGTTATTTTAATCGTTTAAATACAATTGTTATGGTCAATTTCTTTTTTCATTTTACCAATTAGTAGTATAAAGTACTAATACTTAAAGTAATATTAGTAGTATAAAGTGAAGGCGCAAGAAGTAAACGCAACTTTTAAGATGTATTGCATAATACATCTTCAAAGTTGTATTAACACTTTGAAAGCTTATAAAAATCAAGATAAAGATTATAAACAAAATTTTACAATTAAAACCAAAAAGAATTGCGGAGATTAAAGAACGCAAATATTCTCAAGATATTAACATAATAATACATATTTAGACTAAAATAAATATAATAAATCCTTTTGATTACCCAATAAAACTTGTTTGATGAAAACTTCATCTCGATTTAGGAGACGTCAAAATTCTGATATTATTCACATTTTACTTTACTTTTCAAACGGATATACTATTAAGAAGCTTGTAAAATTGGTACAATGCGGGAAAACAAATGTGTCCTTTGCACATTATCTTTGTTGAATTAAATTTTTGCCATGTTTCTAAATTAATGTTTACACATTTTAATTTAAAATTAAAATAACAATTTAAGTATGAATTTCGCGAAAAAAATCATATTTTTTTAAGAACAATTATGTACTTTCAAAAAAATATTTATTGCTAATTAAGCATTTTATCGCATATCACCAAAAAGCATTTATCAACATATTAAAATAGATACGATCGGGTACAATTTTTTAAACATTTTCTTAATAACTATTTAAAAATAATGCCTTTTAACAAAACAATTAATAAATTCTAAGGGGAAATATTTATTAGTACATATGTATCAAAGACGGTTTTATTTAAATAAGTTTTCCAATAAATCTAAAATATTTTTAAAAAAATTCACACAACGTGAATGGAAACTCTAAGCTAATTAAAATAGTTGCGAAAACATAAATACCCAAAACCATATTTGTTGTATTTAATTAACATTAATGTAAATATTTTTCGCTATAATTAAAAAGATATTTTTTTTCTATTTTTAAATCATAAATAATTTACGTTTATCAAACTATTTTATTATTTTTTTTTTAAATTGGTTTCAAAATAAATTGCGTCATATTTTCTATACATATTTCTTATTCATCCCATCAATATATTATTTTCAACAAGCAGACATAATGCTTTTAATGCACATCAAAATTCTATTCTCTTTTATTGATGATGGGAAGTACAAGTAACAATAGACATTCGCACGATAATGTAACGTTCTCTCCGCCCTATTCACCGACCCGAGTTAACGTCACGGGCTTCAAAGCGCGGTGTATGTACATAATTTCGTGCACGAACTCAACCACGGATACCCAATGTACGTGGGCTTGATATGAATACACTGAGGTATAGGCAGGGAGGAAAATAAGCTTTTTAGGATGCGAAAAATTAAATGAAGAGGAGTGGGTAGAAAAATTGAATGCGTTAAAGCTTAAGAGAACGTGAGGTGTGCGAGATTGAACGACGAGAAAATTGTGGAAAAATCATCTAACTTTCTTTTATCTTGCCGGATTCTGTATCACGTGCAGTTGCTGATTTTTATTAAGGAAAGTCTTTTAACCATAACGTGAATTAATTTTTTTGAGCTAAGGAATTAATGTATAGTTACATTGTTTAATGAAATACACACGATCACTTGTTTTTTGTGAATAAATTTGTGTATTATATATATCGCAGGATGTAATTATTTTCAGTTATCACTGACGCTTTTATGACAGTTTTCATTGGCATGGAGTAAAGGCAACACGAGAAAAAAATTTAAATTTCGTTAATATTAGTTATACGTAAATTTCGTTAATATTAGTTTTAAATACTCAAATAATAATATTAGATGTAGTAAACAGAAAAAATATAATTTTTTGACCTAAACACCTTTTGACTTAACCTCTAAGTACAAATATCTGAAAAAAATGTATGATGATGTTTCCTTAACCAAAGTCCCTTTGCATTTTCTAATTTGTTCATATTGCATGTAGTTTTGTTTTTGTTCTTAAAAAAAACTGTATTCATTTTATAGTATTAAGGATTTATGAATATTTTCTGAAATTTTACTTAGATTCCGAGATTACTGAGTTTTCCGAGTTAATTTCATTATGAAACTATCAAATTCGTATTACTTTTTAAAATCAGAAACAATCACAAGTTTTGAAATATCAATTATTTAATGTAAATGAACGTAAATTCATTATTTTGGAAATTTGTATAAAAAGTTTGGAAAAAATTAAACTTTATAGACTTTATAAAACTAAACAATGCGATTTTCCGTTTTGTCTTTTATATTATAAGTATTTGTTCAACACATTTGAATGTTTTCCAAATTGTGAAGCTTTTTGTTTTTACTCAACAATCTTAAAAGAGAAAAAAAAAATTAAATTAATTCATAAGTTAGTCGTGGAGTCTACTGGGTGACACTGGTAAAGAAGAAATGTACTAATTACCAGAAATTAAGGATTAAATCTGGCACATTAAACAGATTAACGTTTAGATGTATCTTACATTATCTATTCAATACATATTTAAAATGTTACCATTGAAATATGTGATCTTAAATTAAGTACAGAAATTCAAACCTGAAGAAAAGTTACATTATTTTGCTACAAATTTCAAGAAAAATTAGAATTTTTATTTTGTTTAATACTATTCACCTGATATTCAAATATTTTTAAATTTAATGGTGACATTTGGTCGTATTTAATGGTAAAATCTTTTAGTAACACATTATTATAAGCTTTACGTAAGCAATCGTGAATCAAATATTTGATTTATATCAATTAATTTAACAAAAATAAAAAATGAACATAATTGTAAAGTAAGTGAAAATGTTTTCTCTTTATTGCTTTTAGCTTCTTTTCTCTTAATTATTCTCAAATTTTTCATCAGTTGCATTAGTACAACGAAATCCATGGACCGTCTGTAGTTTTCGCTGTAACTCGTCAAATTTGTCCAAAACGACAGTGGGGTCAAACAAATTTCCAACACTCCTATTTTAAACCACGAGGTTATTAAGATAGACTCCAAATTTATGTGATACTTCTCTTAGGTTTAAGTTAAGGAACACAGCTAGGAAGTGGCAAGAAAAATATAAAGAAAAAGGTTTCTCATGTTTACTGAAGAAAAGTGGTTTGAGGGTCCAAGGAAGAGTGGACCAAAGACTATCCCTCCCGCCACGATGATATTGGATTAATGGCTTTCATACCTCTTGGCTTTATGAAAGGTTAGGTTAGGTTAGTTTAGTTTTTTGAGTTATCAGCAGAACATACCAATATGTGTGCAAAACTGAAAGACAGTTCATAATATAAAGCAACTTGTGTCGATAAACTGAAAAATATGTAAAATAGAACTACATATACCTATGGTAATTTGAAATTTTCCAATACTTACGTGCATTAGAACAGAGATCCGAAGAAAAGTGTGTTCCCTAAAACGATGATTAGACAAAGTTTTTCAACTTGAGGCGCATTTACATTTCATACACAACACAAAATCCCGCTAGTGAAAACTAGATTCATAGAGTAAGACCGCCACACCAGTCGATCCGAAAACGATGTATGAAAATGCAAAAAGAAAACCAGATGTGACCATAATGTGCGAGGAAAGCCGTGTCCATGGAAAATAAAACTATTTTTGCATGTGGCAAGTCTAGATACCCGTATGATTTTATTATCTATATAGGTAAACTTGATCTCCCAGTAGAGTAGTTTACACACTGGTTTTCAGAATAATTGATGGCAACGTACACCGCGAGTTATATTACGATACCTATTTTCCAGCACATATGATTTCATTGAGGAAAATAAGTATAGATGCTGAAGGCACAACAAGATTAATAGATTAATAGATTTTGCAGATATTCTGAGAAGAGGGTAGCTGTGACTAACACTGTGGTTTTTATCCAACACGGTTGTGGTATAGTTAGGGTATATAGGTATTTTAACTTGCAGTGGGAGATTTAGTGAAAGTATACGGAATTCTTTGAAAAAAAGTTTACAGGGATATCTAAGAAAACAAATTTATGCCTTTTAAAATGCTTTTACCGGTAAAAAAATGACGGGAAACAATACTGACACGAACATAAAAAAAACAAATGAGAAGAGCATTTTCTGAGGCTGTAACTGATAGCAATAATATATTTACGATCATAATGTAATTAAATAACAAAAGTGTTGATTTTCCTTCAACTTTATTAAAAAATAAGGGAAGGAGATCATATTTTTCAATACACCTTTAAATGCGTAGCACACATAATTATAGAAAATAATATTTTGGAGCCCTTATTAGTAAACCTTCCAAACAATACTCCACTTTATATATGGAATTTAAAAAAAAATTGCTACTTAATTGGCTTAATAATGCTAAAATTTCCATGTAAATGTTTTGTAAAAATGTTTTAAGAAATGTATATTAAGACACGTGCGGATAAATATGTGTAATCATCATGCCAAATTTCGAGTTTGTACATCAAGCATTTTTTTATTAAAATAGCGATGATAGACAAAGAGACATGTGAGTGATGTTATTTGGGATCCGTTATCCCTTTTAAGATGGGAAACCATGAAAATATTCTGCGCAAATCCGAGTTCCAGGAAATACATTTTATAAACGCCTAAAGTGAATCTCAATAGGGCATACCAGCTAAAGTTTTTCCTTTTCAGCTGACCAGAAACAAAATTACTCCATAAGTTGGCCAGGTCCACTATATAAAAAATGAAGAAAGAAAACTCTTCAAATAAAGACTTACGTATAAATTGTACAAGAAAACAGAAGCCACCTAGTTCATCGTGGTAACAGAAATTTGAAAAACGACAGGCTGCCAAAACAAAACCCACTTTTTGCTCACAATGTAAAATATATGTTTATATGAATAATAGAAAGAGTTTCTTTCAGGATTTTATCAAAAACAAGTTAAAAAATAAGGAGAAAGTTGTTAAATAGTTTAAAATTGCAATAATTTTAATTTTTGTTCTCCCCTTCATAAATTATTTTAACTTCTACATTAATGTCCCGCTTCACGATGAACGCTCTAAGATCAAAATTAAATGGATGTTAAATTGAAGTTTGATTCTATGCAGTTATGTTAGTTATATCAGAGGAAAATAATATAAAATATTAGAACACTTTTTAAAATAATTATAAATTTACATGTATCGGAAATCTGTAATATATTCAACATAAGTGCACATATTGAATATATTTGGCGTTAATTTTGTAGAAATTCATTATTCACAATTAAATAAACCTACGTGATGTATTATTATTTCTACTTTCTGTAATTTCTTTACCACGACCTAGGTTTCGTTGCATTACAACATCTTCAGGTGGGATATTAGCAAAGATATCTTCTTCGATCGAAAGAATCTTTGCTAATATCCCACCTGCAGATGTTGTAATACAACGAAACCTAGGTCGTGGTAAACAATACACAATACACAATATGCACAATACAAACAATCACGCGGTTGTGAATTGCGTATAATGAAAAAAATTCTGCAAGGAATATAATTCACACAGAAAATTATACGCAAGGATAAATGTTCAATGAAATATAATCAAGTGTATATACTAATTCTGTTGCTATTGGGTGACCTAACATGACTTTTAAGGAGCTAGATCAAACTAAATATATCTCGTCTTTGTTCTAGTCTTTATATTGAGTTACAATTCAGTCAAAATATATTGCCTCATAACATGTTATGAATATGCAAAAACATATATCAGCAAGGTTATCGCAAAGATTAACCTTGATTTTACGATTTCCAATCGACTGTAAGCCAAAAGAGTTACATGTTTTATATTACGTATTATTTGTTTCGTTTGACTGGCAATATTTTTTACATTTGACGACCTTTTTGTAGATATCTAACACGATAATTTATATTTACCTATGATTGAAGTATATTTTTAGTATTAATTGATTTATTTTTAAAAATGTGTTCTATATATTTTTTGTCTTCATTTATCTGGTTTTTTCTTTATTCATACGTTTATGATGTAATTAATTATTTACAATATTTTGTTTTCTTTTAAGTTTGAATATATTTTTTAATTTATTATGTACAATTCGCTGTAATTAAAAATGCTTAATGTACCAATAGCAAATAAAATTTTGGCTATGACTATGTAATAATTGTGGTTAATAAAACGGCGGATACAATTATATATCTTACCACGTAATGTCGAAATACTCTACTTTTTTACAGCATTTAATTCAGGGATAGATCTTGAGAGCCGGCCTTCGGCTATGTTATCTTTCTTCTCTGTGAAGTTTAAATACATGTGAATTGTTTTCTAAATAATATATGTTGTATGATAATATCCACATTATTTAGTAAAATAATAAGTTTAACGTTGAGTTAAAATTGAAATTTTCAACTGGATGTTACTTATGTTTTTATTTAGACAGCGTTATTTAGACTACTTTATATGTTTATTTAGACGGCCACGCACGGTACTGACTTATAAAATAAAAAATATAGGTGGCATTTAGCAAAATAATAAGTTGTATGCGGAATGAAAGTTGAACTTATTAACTGAAGGTTACTCAGATGCCTTCCACTATTACTACTTAACCGGCTAAGCACGATACTGATTTAAGGCGTTCACATATTGGATAAAATAAAACAGTTTATTTTCAAGATAATGTATCTAATTTGAGATATAAATTAAAAAAGAAATGAAAACGTTTTACGTAATGCGAATAATGAAATTTATAACAAAAGATTATTGCTGCTTTTACTAACAGTGAATGCCCGAATTTAATTTTATAAAAACATTAACTTCTTTTAATAAAGAGCTTTACTCGGTTATCAGTTCGTGAAAAATGCTTAATCACCTTAAGTATTCGATACGAAACTTCATTTTCTTATACTTTTATTGGTTAATTGATTCAATTGCTTTCACCAACCATAAGACGGTACAAATAAATCTAAAAAGAAATGAGAAAAATATGTTAGTACACTTAGTTAATTTTGTCACTTTTTCGTTGTTTCCGTATATTTACCTTGTTGAGAATAATAATCTCCAATATAAATTATATTATAAAAATGATCAATTCACAGAAAGTATTTAATTTTCAGCACAGATACCTTAGATAATCTTTCCATTAACATTCCATACTCCTAACTGCTGACATTATATTACTTGTATTTGGTTTCCATAAGATGATTCGTGTAAGCCTTAAGCTTAAGCTTATATCTCCTTAAGCTAAGCTATTGCTTTGAAAAGAATAAAAAACACCAAACGACAAAAATCTGAATAACTTAAAAATAAAATTATTACATTTTGGAAGGCATTGAAATTGTCATTAGCGATGTAAGACAAAAGCAAAATAAATTTTAAATAATGTTTTTTTTAATAAGGAAAATAAAAAAAAACTCTAATCATAATTTGGAAATAAATAAAAGCAATAGCATAAAAAAACGCAAACGACTTCAATTATTTCCTTTAATTCAGTTCATAAATATTACATTTCCAATTCATTTTATTTCCTGTAAAATACAACTTGAATTGTTGTATTAAATTTTGGTGATATATTTGGCCCATTTAATTTTTGTGCAAACGATAACAATTTCTATGCTTACTTAATTTTTTGTTTCGTTCTAAGCGAGTACGCCCAACTAGTATTTAATTATGAATTTACGAGTTGCAAAAATTAACCTTTCATTTTTCCTATTTATTAATCAAAGAAGCACTTATTCTGAATCACAACTGAAAGATGGGCGATTTATATCGAGTATTATTTCACATAGCTATCAATTTTTGTATCTAAGATTAAAAGCAATTGTGATTGTTATTCATCGTCAAAGGATTTAAAAGGTTTCTCTATATTCATTAATTTCAGTTGCAATTAAATATAATTAGATAACATGCATTAATTCTGACACAGGCTTGATCCAGCTTTGTTGACCAGGAGTTAAGTCTTTAATGAGTTTAATGATATTTTGTAGTAATGATAACAAACATTTATATATTTATTTTTCCTAAATGGCTGATTTAAAATGGCTAACAATGGTTACGAAATTTCTTTTTTTTTTAATTTGCAATATGTTTTATTCGATTCCCATTTGCAACCCATCCCATTCGATACATGAATAAAAAGAAATAGACCATTTTTTGCAGATCACAAAGTACTAAAAACCTGTGTTGATAATTAAAAATGCAAGAAATAATAAATATACATAAAAAAATGTTGTAATTATTTTTTCTTCATTTGTTCAATGATTCGTTTTGGGTTTTCTCCTTGTTAAACGTAGGTCTTTATAAGTCTTTGATTATCGGCATTAAATAACTGCTAACCGACGGGAATAAAAGTCAGTTAAATTAATATAATCATAAAAACAAATAAGATTTAATAAACATTTAATTTACTAAACATAAAATATTTGAAATTTTAGAAGATATCCTTCGACGACATTACTTTCCAACATGTTTTTCCTCTGTAACATATTAATTTGGGAAGTAACAGTTTCGCATTGTATTATTTTTTCACAATTAAAAAGAACTTTGAAGTATATAACATCTTCGGATATTAACCTTTCTTACGTATTAATTTTATATCTATATCCATTCAATTCATTGTAAGTTAATTAACCTTACTATTGAAGATCAAGAATAACAAAAAATTTACGATTATTTTCAGCTACTCCTCCCGTATAATGTAAGCTTATTTAATTACTATAATAAAGGGACCACCCATTAGCATTATTCATAAAATTTATTTATTTATTTTAGATGGCGGTTTATAAAAGGTATCTTTAATAAATGAGTGAATCAAATAGGATTTTAGACAATCAACAATTGAACAAGCTTGTGTCTAGAGTAGATTTATATCAATGAAGATAACTCTCGTTGTGCTTGTATTCATTTTTCCTTGAAGTAGCAAGTATAGGTATTCACAATCACCATGGCTATGTACGCCTTATAGGTATAACACACAACGATCTACCGCCGCTCTGATTCAGCTAATTTAAAGGAAAGGTACGGCGAGTAATGGCAAATTAAAAAAAACACCACGTATTAAAAAACGTAATTGACAAAATATACTTGTTTAAAATTGAATTTGGCTCACAAGTGCTTGCATTTAAAAGGATAAAAATAGTTATGAAATTAAAAAAAAAATGTTCTCGTAACACATGCGTATTATTACAGAAATGGCTTGAGAATAAAAAACCAAATGTCTAAGAGGTAGGTTTCCGATTCCCTATTTAACGAGTATCTAGGTACTACCGTACAAAATTACTAAGTGCCTAGAACACCTAACCAAAATTCGTTGTCAGCTTATGTTCTTGCTCTAATCTCCAAGTGAATGTTTTTCCAAGACTAGTTACAATGTGAAAGTGGTAGAATAAATAAACAAATCCGCTTTCGCATTTACTAATATAAGTGTGAAGATAAAACAATCTCGGAGGCTAATTAACTATTAAAAATCAAAGTATTATTTGAATTATCCTTTCTCGAAATGAAAACCTTATCGCATATCATGTTACGTTTTCCAGTTATTAATGCAGTTAAGTGTAATAATTTTACACTCTCAGAATATGTGTTTTTGCAGCGAAAACTGATTAGTTTGTATAATATTCTGGTTGCCATATAGACGGTAATTTTATGTGATTTCTTATGACATATGATACATTTATGAATATACTTATTAAATACCTATATTATTTTAATATATCCAGTCTATTGAATGCAAAATGTAATAATTTCCTGGAATATATTTATAAAACGATTTATTAATTTATGACATTTGCTAGCGTTGTTTACTTTTGGATTTTCAACAATGAATTCTGTTATTGGCTTACCCTTTAAAAATTCATTCGATAACTTAAAAATACTCAATACAAAATTAGCATGTTTATGCACGTAATTATCTTCATAAATTAATAATAACACGTTCAATCCAAACATAGGTTCCGATGATCACTATATGTGGTTCTGCCGCAGAAAAAAAGGTTACCACTTCAAGCACAAGGCAGTATTTGAAATCTTAAAATAACTTAAGGCCGTGTTGATTTCACTTTAGGAGGAATGATATAGTTAATGATGGTGATAATTAAATATTTAATTTCACTAAACAAATTAATTGTAAACAATATAATCAATTAATATTGGCTATGTGTGTAAAATCTTGTGAAGATTGGTTGAGTAGTTACAGTGTCAAAGCGATAGAATAAACAAATAAACTCGCTTTGTGACTTATATATATCTTATATATTCTTATGCATAGTATGCTAAATAATCCTTCATGTTACTGTTTCTTTAATATATTACGCTAGATCGATATATTTTTTATCGTTATATCTCTAGCCGTTATATCGCACTAGCCAAGATTATACAAATAGTAATGAAATAACGAAATATATTGCTTTGATATCCTTGAATGTCAACTTTGTATATGGTCAATCATTATTATGTCAGTGTCAGCCATTATATCACAACTCCAATTTAATTTAGTTTCACTATTTTCAGGACATATTCAAGAATACATTGATGTTGAGATATGTGTGTATAAATGAGCATAATATGGTTCGGGAAGCGTATTTGTCGTTATAGTTATTATTGTGTTCCTTGTGTGTCTCATGTGAAATGCTTAATGCTTCGTATCTTATCGTTGTTTTATCTGTAGTGTCAGTTGTGTATTGGAATAATCAATATATGTTAACTCTTTTAATCAAATAATTAAATTTCTTAGCGAAAACCTCAACCCTGATAATGTTTTTCATTTATGACCTTGCGACCTGCCGCCCGCCCGTCTATAATTTTAGATTTATATGCACAATACTATGTAATGCTTTACATGCATATTTAAATTAATATAAAATAAAATATAAATTTATTTAATTTACTTCCTCATACATTTTTTATGTATCATGTTGAGTGATTAATTACAGCACATGTTTTTAAAATGAGATGGAGCTTTTGTTCATAATTTTTCGTATTTTCGCTACGTTTGGGAAACTTTAGCTTTTAAATGCATGTGATGCATCCCCTACTCGCTCTAATTCTTCAACCAATGCTTTTTTAAAATATAGGATTAATTCTAGATACCGCTATATTTGTTTAGAAATGTTAAATGACTTCATTTGGGTTAACTTTACCTACAATTAAAAGTTTTTAGTATTAAAATAACCTTTCTATCTCACTTACTAATTTAACGTAAAATTTTTTGTCGCCATATATATGAAATGTATGTTCCGATTATATTAAACAAATCTACTCGTAGAGTTGAGTTGATTGATTTCTCTCTCTTTCCATTTGATAATGTTTAAAAATATCAAGGAATACAACCATCATAGCAAGTAGATGTTTTTTCGGCGTCGTTGTTAATAATCTACTTGTAATCTTTCTTCGACGTTAATTTAATATTATGCTATTATCAAATAAAATAAAATGTGTACCTTTAATCATGTAGTGATTTTTATACAGTGTCGTTCTTTCTTTTATGCTTTCCTTGTGTTAGATTGTTTTTCCGTCGATTGCTATAAATTTCATATTATTGGTCACTATTCGTTTTAAATTTAGCAAAGATTAGGAGATAAATTGTAAAGGAGTATTTATTATTTCGATTGTTTATAATGTTATTCACGATAATAAACAAGGAATCGTTTTTAAATAGGTTATGTGCTAAAAACAAAAAATCTGTCTAACACGACTGCAACTCGATCTACGAGGGTTTCGTTCATATTTAGGCATTTATAAACATTTATCGGTACATAATATTCCTGTTAAACTATTTACAAAATTTTAATTTATTAGAATAAAAATATATTCCCTACTCTATCTTTCACAGCAGCATGTTTAATATAATATTTTATTACGTGATGTAACTGCAAATTAACGATCTTTCCTTTACTTATGCTACAACAACTTGATTCTTGCCAAATGTCATGATTCCAGCGGGAAATACTTTGTGGGTTTTCATTTATTTGCGAATGTCAAAATATGAGGCATAAATGACCGTATTTTTATGATTCTACTTTATTGCGTTGAAGCTTGATTTTTTACAATTCTAAAGGATCGTAGGTCAAAGTATTTTTATTAATTTCAACTTGATAGTTCCAAGCCTTCCTGACGACGAAGTAACCGTATAAGGGTATATCTTTCCTATGATGATACGAAACTGCAAGATATATGATTGTTATGAAAATGATTTTTATTTAATTAATAATTTTTGTATATATTGTAATAATTTTTATAGCTATATGTCTTAATAAGAAAATATACTGACAAAACTGTAATGGAATGATCAAAATTGCTTTATAATTCTTTATATTGTGCAGTTACAAGATTAATTTCACCTGCCTGCTATTTGGAAAAATAAATGAGGAGACGAAATTCTTATTTACAATTCAAGTATAAGAGGATATAATTTGAGAAAAAAAAACAAGTACTCATCAATAAAAATTGCAAATAGGCTTTCCGCCTCTTTTATCGATTTAATTCGAAGATTTTCTTTGAGAACTTGAAGGCGCAATGTCAAGCCTTTTCTGGACGTTATATACATCATACACAGTTTTGTGAATCAAAAAGAGAGCTTAACGTGAAGGCAGAATAATCAAATAGGAAAGGTAAATAGATTAATGTCTATTGAAATTAGGCGGTAATTATTAAGCTCACAAAGAGGTGGAATAGAATGAAAATAAAATTATTTTCTATATTACAATTTCAATTCAAAAAAAATGTCAGAAAACTTTCGTAATTGTAAAGAAGAATTGATCCGTTATAGGTTGCGCTACTTTTTCCTAACGCCGTCGTCCGTGTGAAGTTAGTCATGATCCCGATTCCAAGTACTACCATTTTTTTACAAATGTCGTATTTTTCATTTCTAATAATATAGCATTTGACCTTGACAGTAAAAAGAGTTTAAAGTAAATGAAGGTTTAAAAAAAGAAGAGATTGAAAAAAAGAGAGAATGCTTCTATTGTTTTTAGTTTCTTTTTTGTTTTAAAACAACCTTTCCAACATTAACAACAATTCCAAGTAAACAAGCTGCAGGTATGTTCATAAATAAGAAACAAAATTATACACATCATAAACGACACAAATAATAATTAATCCTTGAAATTTAAATTTACATCAAACCACTTTTCTTTTTTTATCAATACATTTAATAAGTATATTTTAATTGCCTCTTTCAAAAATTTAAAAATATTTTCTTTAATTAGAAAAAAAAGGATACTAACATGCATTTATTTCATTTGGTAGCATATTCTTTAAGAAAATATTATACATTTTTTTTGGTGAAATAAAATGTAACTTTTCTGAAAATATAGTTTTATATAGGAAACATAGTATCAACTCTGGTAAAGAAATCAATTTATCGAAATATAATATAATTCTATTTTACACCACGCCATTCTAACGCCTAATTTTCGATTTATGTTCTCAGATTATTAAACTTACTTTGCCAAAATGTTGTTAATTTAATCCACATATTAAAGTAAAAAAAAATATTAAAAGGTAAAATTTCTTTTAAAGCACAATTAATTTGCGCTTATTACAAATACAAAAAATATTCACTGTGCCTATATATCTGATATTAATTTCAGAATATCAATTTTGATTGACAAATCCGTCAAGCTATTTATTAACCAATCGATACGAGTATTCGTGATTTAATTTATATTACTATCACAGCACACTAGCACTAGCACACTATAAATTTATATAACTCATTGTATTATTATTTATAATCTATCAGTTCTCTACACAATGTAGTACTTACTTCGTCGTACGAAATCCATAAAATATATTAATAATATAAAATAAAAACTGATGATCTCACATATATAAAATGTTGTCAATGTGAGAACAATGAAATCTGAATGCTGTCGATATCCAAAAAAGGAATGAAAATGAGTAGTGAAAACATTGTGATCGATAATGATTATGAGGCCATAGTATTTTTTGAAGAGGATTTATGTTTAATTTACAATATATAACTGGATTTATTAGACTCTATGCAGGGATTTCATTAATTAAAACAAAATACTAGTTCAATTCGTAATTTATTATTGGATTAGCTAATAAATTTTTAACCCCGAAATGTCAACAATTTTTAATAAAAAATTTATATCGTACACTAAATTTACTTTAAGTATGCACCATTATTATGTACTAGTTGTGGGCATCTAGTTGCAGTGACAATATGCCTTTCTTGTAAAATTTTAGTGACTGATTCAAAAAACTATGTGAGGTTGTTTTGAAGATTTTCTGTAGCTTCAATCTTTTTTTCACATAGGTGGTTAGTTAGAGTTCTGAATAAATAGTAACCAGAGGACGCAATATCCGGCGAATATAATGGATAAATGTGTGGAACCCAGCCGAGCTCCTCTAATTTATCACGAGTACAGTTTGCAACATATGGTCAAGCATTATCACGTAGAAAATAAACTCGATCCTGTTAACCACTCAATTTATTAGGTAATCAGTCCAATTTTTCACAGTAAATGTCTGCATAAATTTTAAATCCCGCTGGAAGCAACCGCCAATGAATAATACCCTTGATATTCCACCAGCAGCTGAGCATCCGCTTTTTGCCAGCAATTTCAGATTTGGAAACTTAAACTTCTGTTTTTCTTACACCCAACCATTGACGTTTGCGTTTATGGTTAACGTATGTAGCCCACTTCTCATCGCCAGTTACTAACTGACTCAGCCAGTCGAAGTTACGTTATACTGTCAATAACTGTTGACAAGAAAGAACTCTGCTCTGCAAGAAGAAACCATGACAGCTAATGGGGTATCCAAATACCGTAGTATGAAACATTTTCCAATTCGTGTTATATGTTTCTATGGTGTCATGTAGCTTATCTGCCAATTGTTGTCAACGCAGTGTAGCTTATATGCCAAGAGCGAGTCGCCAGTCGAGGATCCTCGTCAGTTAGGCGTCGTAATAGTTGAACATCCAATTCAACAGGACGTCCGGTACGGGGTTCGTCCTCAACATCGTAGTCCTCATTCCTGAACCAAATTGTTGCCGTCGCACAAGACACCGTGGACTCGGTCATCGCATGCCATATATTATTTGTGGCAGTTTTTGTATTGTGATCCAGACAAAATTCGTAAAATAATAGAATCCGTATTATATATTGATTTAAATCAATTATCTTTTAGATACACTCAAAGCTTCGACGCTGACTGTTGTCAACTGACTACACTATAGCATCTTTATACCCTACAGTAAAATTTTCTAGAAGTTTTGAGAATTTTTCTAGAAAAGTCCTCAATTTGTGGCTAAAAACTTACCAGCCAACCTAATATATTGAAAGGAAAATCGGGACCATTATGAAAAATATGCAGTTGCCCTTATTATTTCGAGTTGTTTACATTTATTATAAGTTATATTAGCCTATTTACTTGGAGTTGAAAATATTTTTGTTCTACTCGAAATATCGTGACACATTTTTGGATCTCAGAAATTATAAGTAATGGTAAGCATTTATGTCGAATATTCAAAAAATATCGTTACCGTAAGTTTATTTCTTTAAGTCAAAATTTCTTGAAGAATTTTATAGCGAAGCCAGCGCAGTCCACACACTGGACTAATTATAGAAACATAACCATAAAAAAGAAATAACACAGACTAAAAAGAAGAGTCCACGGAAAATAAAACAAGGGAAAATATATTAATAACACGATAAACGTTATTCGCATTTAAAATTTGTTGCTTACCTTAATTGAGCAATGAATGTGAAATTGATATTATATTATAACAAATTTGATTTGCAGTAAAGACAAATTTTTGTGCGCAAAAGACTAAATCGCATTTTAATCGATATTTTTATGGGGAATTAGAAAATAGGAATCTAGAAGAAATAGATTTACAAAAAAAAATTAAGTTGAGCCTCATATTTTTCACAATCATGAAGCCATATTTCTTTATTCCTCAATATAGGTTATTATAGAATAAAATATATTCGAATTCTCTTAAAAGAGCGTTAATACATACATTTATGTAACAAATTTGATATCAATTAGCAGGTTTTTCCCAATTCCACTCAAAAATATAAATGAAAAGAATCTAAACGATATTTTGACCCAATAGCCTTGAGTGAGATGAAAAATGAAGAAATGAGAACTAATTAGTTTCCATTAAAAAATCTATTTTTTTCAATATTTCCATTACAATTTTATTTCACATTTTTTATAGTAAGCAGATTTCCCACGAGAAAAAAAATGCATGTATAATCGATTTTTCTTTCTTTGAAATAATATTCATTGTACTCCTTAAACCAAGCCTATTAAAGGGTGCATCGCGTGACGTCGTTGCGCTTTGGCATTACACCACGCGCCACCCTACCTGTGATGCACCTCACGCACTGTTTCTGCGTTAAGGGATGAGGCACAACAACAATTATTGATTACAATTACGTGAGCCGACTTGCTAATACTACAGAAGTAAATCCTCGTTTGCCTTAACTGTGGCTGAATGATACCTGCTGAATGAATTTTAATTTTATGTACATATACATTGGGCAAGGAAAATGGTAAAACCATTTTAGGATTATTATGATAATTGAGGAGAATCATTATTGTTAATATGGGCAATAAATGCATTTCTAATTACTTAATTCGCGGCATGCTATTACACACATTTCTACTTGCGGTAAAATCGATCGTATACATAGGCCGCAGGTACAGAGAGTATAAACACCTTGGATATGGATTTTTAAAGAAATTTAAGGACGCAATAATTACAAAGTGGATAATATAGATGCAAAGAATGTAAATCGAATTTCATGTAATAGTAAGTTATTTATCCGAGCCTTTTGTCCTTAAATAGCTGCGATATTTTATTTGTCCATGTGTGGAAAAATGATTCGTTTAATTTTTAGCAGTTGAATTATTTTAAAAATTAAATTTATCAAAATCTTATACTTCGGCGTAATATAAATTTCAAGTAAGAAAAGTGTTATTTATGCTGGTATTTGTAGTTTGGTGTGGTCGGCTCTTGCCAAAATTAATATTTCTAAGTTATTTCTCACAATATCGTTAATGATATTGAGTTTTCCGCAGTTTTAATTTTTTAAATTAAATACATTTACTCTGAACATAATATTAACCTAAATATTTTCCACAAAATTGATATTTTCAATCCTATTACACACTATTGCTCAAATGTGTCGTGACCTGTATTTATCCGAAGCATATTCTTCCTACTTACATCACATATTTTTGTGATGCTTACTAACGAATCCGTTTAACTCAATATTCTACTCTCCACACGAAGTCTCTATACTTACCAAAATATAACATTTTCTGTTTGCGATTAATATTAAGTCATCCCAGAATCATCTCTTTTGTGTCACTATATTTGAACGTAATGGGATTAACGCTGATGTTAGAACATAATTGGATAAAAGTGAATTAAAATTGAAAATATTCGTAGTAACTTTTTTATTCCAGGTTATTAGGTTTCCATCCATTAGGTTTCGGCTCTGGCAGATATTTTTCGTCAACAACACAAGTGTAATGACATTTTCACATCTGTGTAGTTATGGTTTTAGTGATAAGACTTGTAATAATTTTTGTCAATCTACTTTAAATATCTATAGAACAAGAATATCAAAATCGTGCAAAGTAATTCATACAGGAAACAGCAACAGTAATGACATGTATAAAAAAATATTCATGTAATTAAACTATAGCTTAAAAACGGCTTACATATACTAAGTATTTCAAGTAAAAAAATAGCAATCTCACCGTTATGAGAAATGTCAATTAAAATTTAGTGACCGCGAATTGCCAATTGTCAATTAAAAATCGATGACTGAAATACCAATATCGATGATTTACTTAATATTTAGAGTAAAATTTCCGACATAAATTACGCATTAAAGAAATAAATTAATGTGATAAAAAAATTAACATGCAGATTACGCAACTAATTTCATCAAATTTTAAATACTGAGACCGAGGATACAATTACTCGTGTATTACTGAGGTTCATAACTTAATTTAGGGACAAAAAATTATTAATTTATCGCCCTGCTCTGACAAGTGTTGAAATCTGGGCTGAAGATATGAAAATGAGAGAAAACTTTTATTAACGAATCATTTAGATTTCGGCCCACGTTCATTTGAATAATGACCTGTCGTTTTAAGTAGCAATCAGCACTCAAAGATCTGAAAGATTAATACGGGGATTGTTCCATTTCAATTTTACATAAAATTTATATTAAAAATTGTTCATCCAATAATAAGTTTAACTACCTTGTATATAATACATTTTCTATCAAGATTTACCATGAAGGTTCTTAAACGGTCAATTTGTGGATTGAATTAATCAACATATGCTACCTTAATTAACAAAGTTCTTGTTAAAATCTTTTTTTACATTTTAACACAAATACAAGTAAGTGAACCTTTATGATAAAAGTGTAATGAAGCTCATAACTTTAAATAATCGAAAGACAATATAATAATATACTCGTAATAAGCTGGCACAAAAGCTTCGTTTGCCTGGAAAAGTGAATTTTAAAAAGATGTGGATAATTGGGAAAAATTTAATCAATAAAAAGGCTAATTGATTAGAAATGCACACAATGGATTAACAGAATAAAAAAGCCTTGTATCTTGGGAAAAAGATTAAAAAGATAAAAATATTAAAAAAGCAAGTAACCGTAGGTAGCTGGCAATTCTTTTTAATTATTTCGCAATGTTATTAATTATTTACTCAAAATTTGTATAATAAATTGACAATATTGAAAAGTGACAACATAACGATATAAACTTAATGATCAAAAATTAGGTAAAAAGAATAGAAAAGTTTCGTACCTTGTGGTAAAAACAATATAAAAGCAGTTAGCCGTAGGTAGCTGGCAATATTTTTTAATTATTTGGCAATATAATTTAATTATTTATTGGAAATTGGTATAATGACTTGATTGAAAAGTGACAACCATAATGGTATATAAGGAGTTAATAATCAAGAAATAGGCACAGTAAACACAGTTAAAGTAGTCAATATAATCCTAATAAACCAAAAGTATGGTTTACATAATTATTGATAATAAATTTTTCATCGCAGTGAAGTAAAAAATTAATCCTGAAATTTAATCAGTAATAGATATTTTATTTCAAGATCTTCAACCAAACCATGAATTATAATTTTTAAGCCCCTTCATGATACATATAAATAATTTTCGAGTAATGAAATAGAAGAACATATTTTAAAAAACTTGTTATATGGACAAACTAAGGACGAACATATTGATGTTTTCAACTTTTCATATTATATAATTCGGCTGTGAAACATTAAAAACATTTAAAATTAGCTACTAACAATGTTCTAAATCTATGAAAAACACATAAATATACTGCATTGAAAATATGAAGTTCCGCATAATTAAAAAAGGCGGCTGCTTCCAGTTTTCGTCAAGCTGTACCAAATGCCATGATAATTTACATATTGATTCAATAAAGGTAAAGATATATACATTTTGATTCAATAAAAGTACTTAAAACAAAGAAAATTATACAAAACGTAAAAAAATATTGTCGTCCTATATCTTTGAGAGCAATTCCCAAAAAATTCTTAATATCCCGATTAACCAATGTACTGCATTCTGCTCACCTATTCGTAGTAGATACATTTAGCATGAGAAACAATAATAATCGACCATTCTTGTTATATAAAAGTATAATTTTTGTATAATTAATAAGTATAATTTTAAAATGTATAATTTTTGTTAGTACGCATGATGTTTTTCATACGAGTTCCGTTATTATCATCACATCTATCTCGATGTTATATGTAGTTCCCGAGATGCTGAATTACGACCGTAATGCAATGGCACAAAGTTGAGATCAACGAGTTATCTTGATTTAAAACATAGAAAACTAAACTCATTTTTCATCTAAATACAAATACAACTTGTGGGAAGAGTGTATAATCATATACTCTTCCCACAAGTTTTTGTAGTTTTTTATCTTTGTGCATGATT
The DNA here is from genome assembly GCA_039881145.1 of Druceiella hillmani. Lineage (NCBI taxonomy): Eukaryota > Metazoa > Arthropoda > Insecta > Lepidoptera > Hepialidae > Druceiella > Druceiella hillmani. Next base: position 13,265,596 of record JAYKKI010000025.1, on the reverse strand, counting down.
CCAATTATAACTTTTGACCATTTTTCAAGTTAGCTGCTCATATATTATCTGTATCAGTTTTTAATCGTAATCTGAGTTAATAACTGAAATAAAAACTGTAATTAAAAGCGCTCAATTTTCTAATTGTAAACATTTTATTTATTTAGATGTGAAAAACGCAACGGCCATGAACACGTTATGTATTTTTAAATATTTTATGGACGGTTATGAAACGGAGAATATGCCGGCACAAAATTTATCACGCAAATTAGATAAATAAATATATACATATATATATATATATATATATTTATATTTACATACGTATAAATATATATATATATACATATTTAATTATTTAAAAATTAATAAGTTTTGAAATATTTACTTCAACAACTTTACATTGAATTTTATTCCCATAGAGTGAAAGATCGGAACAATAACAATAGATGTAACTTCAGCTTGTGCCGTACTATTAATAGAATATTCTGAATTAGACAGTCACAAGCCCTTTTTTTTTGGTATTTGAAAAAGTTTTGGCAATAATTTGTAATGCTAATTTAGGAAATGAGTTAGACTACCACCCTCAGATTAGGATTTTTGTCTCCAAGTATTCTCCCTATAATATTATTGTTTCCAAGAATTCAATCATTGAGTTGTTTTTAATATTACTTTGATTAAATGAGAGTAAATTCTACCAGAATAATTATGACTGAAATTACGTGCATATTTCCTTATCATTATAGTAATACTAATAATTAAAATCATATCCATAACCGTATTCAGCCTTAGAAATTTGGGGATATAATCGGGAAATATGCGGGAAACGTTCATAAACACCAACTTTTATTTCAATATTATTGGGAATACTTGACAATTTATACAGAGATTATATTAAAAATGACAAAAATAAGAAAAATGAGAATGCGAATATAATTACTGTAAAAGGAGTTTCGGCATTATAATGGCAGTTCAGAGTTTACTACTTGTATCATTCAAAGTTTAAGTTTGAAATTAGCTTTCAATTTCGGCATTTAAAGTAAAAATCGCTCTAAAGAACAAGTCAAGAAATTGTAAAATAAAACAAGTAATAAAATAGAGTAAATGTATTGTATATTATTATATTATTTGTTATTGTAATTTATATATTTTTCATTAGTATTCATAGCAATACTCCACAATTTGAACGGATGCACTCATCAAACTATAGTCCATTCAAATTGAAGATGGAATGTTTGTAAACAATCACTTTTGACAGTTCAGGTATTGCAAACCTTTTTCTTACATTCACGTTAGTAATTTAATGTGGATTTATTTGTGATTAAAAAATATTTCTTTTATTAGTGTACACATTTACACTGTATACATATAACTTATATTATATAGGTTATATTTTTTTTTTAAGAGAAATTCAGATAAGTAAGATGCGTTTCGAATAATTTATAAATATTACTGTTACATAAAAATATATAATAATACCAACAAAATTCCTCTCATACTTAATCCAGGCTTGAGACTGGCAGTCTTAAAGACTGGCGTATTTAAAAAGTTGTTGGTGGCCAAATCTCTACTAGTAATTCACCCTTGGCAAACCTTCATCAACTATCTGTCTATCTAATAAATAATATTCTATCGTACTAACAAATAATACTTTATTTTCTTATATAATTTACTAATATACTTATTAAGTATATTAGTAATAGTAGTTTAACGAAATGTTAGTTAGAACCCAGAAAATGAAATTATTAAAAAATAAAACAAGTATTACTTAATTTTCAAGAAATGACTAAAACAACTTTTAAAAACATAAAATACACTGATGTGTAAAAATAAACCAAATACGTTAACATTCTAAAGAAAAAAATACAACGATTTTGAGTTCTTTGTGATGTATCACAAAGAACTCAAAATATATATTATAAATACACAAAGTACACTAATATTTCACATTACTATATAGAAATACACTAATATTTCATAGAAAAATTACACTATAGTGTTACAATCAAATCTTAATGAACTTAATACATATTTATATTTAAAAAAAAACCACAAATACTTTATTATTTCACAGAAAACAATTAACCACCGTGCACATGAACATTAATCACATCACAATGAACTTAAAACGTGAAATCACTAAAATATTTAATATAAATACACTTATATCACAGAAATATCAGATTCTGCGCTTTTTCTATTGCGTTTCTGGTATGTGAATTTCAATTTCTTTAAAATATTGTAGAACGTCGTCCTTTTGAAATTAGGTAAGGCCTCATCGTTGTTCACCTCCATAAGAACCTAGTCGATCGTAAGTAGTTCATTTTTAAAGTAAAAAGTATGGACTTTACGTCTAATCGCGCTCAGCTCTAGATCATCCAATTTTTCAAATTTTGTCAATCTTGGCGGGTGCGGCAAAGGCGAGCGGATGCGTCCTTCTTCTATATTCCCGAACTTTATTGTACACTGTGCTTAGACCAACACCGGTAATTTCAGCCATTTGCTTTGCTACGTATTTTTTGTATATGTGTTTTTACTTGGGCGTAATCTTTTCTACGTATTTATATACGTTTATTAAAGTGGTTTTTTCTTTCGAGCTTAAAGCATTCTTCTTAGAGCGTTTCTTCATGAGCGATGAAAATGTTAGAATCCCGCCGCTAGTACCTGGTACATACGCCATTTTATTTACACAATAAAAATACACTTTGACAATAACACATATTATTATACAACAAACCGAACTTAACGCTATGAAACAAACAATAATATAATAAACTTAATGTAATACAAAGTAATGAAAACAATTTACAAAACGCCAAAAAATCAGCGAGCAATAATTGCAAACGTCAAAGTCGTTCAAAATTCCAATGGGAAAATACGTTCGCTAGTGCGGACTGGAACACCGATGCTTCGCCGTCATGTTGTTCTCTTAGCTAGCGGTGCGCGCCAAAAGTTGGCACACATGCGAATACACAGTTAACAAAAAAATATAATTGATTTAATTCAAATTTATTTAGTTCTACGTACATTTCTATATGGCTTTTTCAATACCATTATGAAGTTTCGTGTTTGTGGAACAGATAAAACTGACGGATGATTATACGGATCCAGATTGGTTGTCCTCAAAGCAAAAATTAATAATTTAGTTTTACTAAACATACATATAATAAAAGTTAATGATATAATGTGCAGTAAACATTGTCATAACGCTTTGACTTGTAGTGTAATCCTATATATTACACTTTCTTTTGGCGGTACCGTTCCGACGTAGTTTTTATCGATAATAAAAAAATTTGAACATAACATATATCTGTCTCGCTCGAACAGTACATACAGATCGTATTGTGTCACTAGTTCATATGTATTCAAATTGCACTTAATCAATTACAGCCATCCGCTAACAATTGGGCGAAAAAATAAAATCACAAGTTGTCCCGCAAAATTCCTAAGCAAAAACCAGGTATTTTTATTTGATATGAAGCAGGTATCTTTATCTGATAAACAGGATTTTATGAAATTCCAACGAAAGTACGGTTTTAAAATAGTAGGGTAATTCACATGAAATGGCCAATTGAAAAATGTCACTGTTTTTCCTCTAGATGTCGTAGCTAAATCTAGTGAGCGGCTGCTACTCGAACATGTACTTTGCCGTATACGTTGTGGTACTGACAACAATTAAAAAGCATTTTTATCTTCAAAATTTAAATTTACTTCAGATTTTTTAGTATATTGATATTTGATGTTGTAGTGTTAATATTTATAAAATTTATTATGCTTTTACTATTTTTTCCTTGAATACAATAACCCGTTGATAACTTAACCTCAAATCGAATAACAAATTCATAAATGGCGCTAAATTTAGATTCCAGATTATACTTTCCAAATTATGCTTACATGATAATAATAAAAATGACAGAGTTATTAAAGAGATTTCAATGATACTTGAGGATCCTACGTCTGAACGGGTTCAAGAAGAACTTCCGCCAACAGTGCCTTTAACATAAAGATCTAATGAGGATGCTCACAAGGATACGCCTTCAAAGTACCTGACTGATATGTACCCAGTTGTAAAACTGCTTAATAGCGTCCGGAAACATGTGCAAGCAAGTAGCAAAGGTACTCGCATCCCAAGATTACATTAGAGAAAAAAAATAAAAAGTAAAAATAAAAAGATTATGAAGAAAAATCTTAATATTGAAAAGCAAAAAATTAAATTATATTCAAGTTCTGAGGAAGAAACGATAGAATTAGCCGGTGAAAATTGCGGTCCCGAAAATAATATATATGATACATATATAAAGAGAGAGGAAAAATGAGTCGGAAATTAAATGGCCATCTTATCCTTAAATGGGCGGCCAATTTCTAACAGATTTTAACATTAAAGCTTTTAAAAAAAACATTATCCTAAATTGCATATATAATTTGTAGACTACATTGAAAAATAGTTTAGTACCAACATTTATTTGAAAAGAAAATAACATGTCACAATGTTTATTTAATTATCTATACGCCAAATATACCATAACTATATCTGCGTCTAAGGTAATCAAATCTAGAAATATAGCAGCGTAAGCTGACATATTGTAGCTATCTCACTCTAACGCCTTATAAAATTAGTGAATAGCATATATGGTCTAGATTTTTTTAGCGTCGAGATTTTGATTATTTTCACAAATTGTTTGAAACGCCTGACTATTTCGCAAAAAAAGTGGAGGGTTGCCAATTTTTCCGGGTAAAATTTTAGAATTCGTATCAATAAAACAATGGTACAATACTTGTATTTATAACATTTTTTATAGTGAGACTTTCTGAAGTTAATATTTTGATTATGTATATACTTTAATAATACTCCGGGAATAATGCAATGAATTTTATAAATAGTTGTCAGCTGATCGAATATTATATTTGTGCCAACCATATTTTAACTGTCAAATTCCATTGTTTACAAACATTCCATCTTCAATTTGAATGGACTATAGGTATATTAATTTAACCACTGTGGAGGTTTGGACCAACTTCCAAAGGTTTCATAGCCAAAGGCATGAATTAAGTTTTAAGAACGTAGAATATGAAGATGATTAGTAAATAATTGTCAAGTTTACAATGAATTATAATTTCCCTACGTGGTATGTAGGGTAGGTCTTATTTTTTACAAATACAGTATTTACATCTAACAAAAATAAAAAGTTTAAATTTATTTTTAAAACTCGATGGATAATTTTGATTGGTTTTGTTAATTAGTATACTAATTGATACAATAATTTCTGTATACGTCGTTTTATTGGATTGAATCATTTTTGATAAATATTTTTTTTAAATATGCCCTTGAAAAGCTGATGGTAGAATAAAGTTTAAAGATTTTAGCCTTATGATAATAAACTGGATATAAATCTGTAAAAGAAACGAAAAATTCTCTCAGTTACAAAATAGCAACCTGTAATATGACGTTCCGAGTGAGAAAAGTTACAAGTTTAACTTCCAAGTGAGAAAGTGAAATATATCACTCCCACTACCGGACTTTGATTTTATTGTGCACAAGAGTCGAGTTTAAAGATCAGGTCTCTTGTGTCCACTTGTGCAAGAGTTAAACTTCCTTGTAAACTGTAGTTCGGGCTGATATTGTCTAGTTGCTCTTCATCAAAAAATCACGTGAACGAGTTCAAGTGTCACAATCCACTGACCTCAGGCCAACAAGTTATTGCAGGAGGTAATTGATTCCAAATAACTTTGTTACGTAAGAACATTTTTTGGAATTTTTAAGGAAAAGCAATTTTATTTTGTTATTTTTTATTTTTTTGACTAACCTTTCCGTGTACTAAGTAATTTTCTTATTAATGAATAATATTTATTGTCAAGGATAATACCAGGATTTTCTAAATAATTCCATCCCTAATATCATATTTGTTTTTAAATATAATTAGGGGTTTGAGAATAAAACTATATCTATAACTAAGAGTTTATATTATCCCTTCCATTGATCATGAGAATGAATCTAACTAATTTTACGGATTATCCAATTCTGCAAAATTTTTATCTAAAAAAAAGGAAACTATTTCTGCCTTTGTTTCTTACTAGCATAGCTCTTCTGAATTTATTTTTTATGATCTACAAGTATGTCCTAAGAAAATGCTTAAACAATTTCATATCTAATTCCTTTTTAATTTACGACGTATCACCATCTCCATTTTTCACTTAATTGATTTTATGTTATTATGACTGAAACATTAATTAAATTTGTAGACTAAACACATGGTGAAATGCTCATTTATACTATCACTAGTGGCACATGAGACTAAAGTGTATGAGCGAAGAAAACGACTCGTTAGACAAGGTCGCACTGACCGAAATTCATCACTTCAGTTCCCACGGGTTTGTTGAAAAATTCTAACATTTTTCTTTAGGTTAAACGTTTTAAGTGGTTAAGTATTTTGGTCCCCTTACTTTATTTATAAATATATAGCATTCGTGATACTCACAGCTTTCGAGTTATTTGACAAAATATTTTATTCTTAATGGTGTGTAAGTACAGCTCATGCCCATTTTATTAAGTATGTGTCCAATATTTTCAGAATTTACACAAATTAATATAGCGATACCGTATAAAGAGACACACACATACGCACGCACCCATGCATGCACTTACGCACGCACGCACACGCACATGCACGCACTCACACGCACACACTTATGCGTGGGTATGTATATATATGTGTAACATTCCTAAATAATAAATAAAGTTAACATTCTGGAAACATAGTCTTGGAGAAGAATGCTTGGAGTTCCGTTGACTGAGTTCCATAATGATACCTTCATAATTCATAAACTCACATACAAACATCAGATAGCGTTCGCCTAATATTGTAAAAACTCATATAGTGAAATTCTTCGGGCATGTGTGGTAGCGAAGCAACAAGAGTATTGAGTACCCTTAGTAATAGAGGGCAAAGTGAAAGGTACCAGAATATATGCGAGAACATAAATGAGATGGATAGATCAAGTTATGGCAGCCATGAATGTATGAGACCATTCCTATCCATCAGCTGTCTTCCGGGTACGCTCGTACAATATACGAGCGTACCAAGAAGACAGCTAATAGATAGGAATGGCTAAATGTGATGATGAAATGGTTAATATTTTAGATATATATATATATATATATATGTATATATATATATATATATATATATATATATATATATATATATCTATAATGTAACCCATTTCGTATCCACTGGTTAAGAAAAGAAAAATGCCTCAAGTTTTATTTCAATCTTGTGCTTGTACGAAAGATAACGTATTGCATTTTATTTATTCGAAAATGACAAGCGTCTCTATTGAAATCATTTAGTGTTGCTAAATTTGCCTTTGGGAAAAATAATATTTTATTTTTTATTGTAAGTGCATTCATTGAAACAAAAATTTCACTAATTGAATGTATATAGAATAGTATGTATATAGATATTGAATGTATGTGGCTAGATACGCCATCAAACGTTATTGAAGTAACAGTAGTTAATATCGTAAAATTGCTACTTGAATTTCCTCTAGAAGTGGATCAGTCGTAGTTTTTTTATTTCAGAGAAATGTTGACTTTTAGTAAATGCGCCTGCTATCAAGTTTTAAATTACCTCTGGCAGCTTCTCCTTGCTATCTACATTTAGAACAAAAAGTCTAAATCAGGAATAATATTTATGTTCATGCAAATGTCAAGTAATCTGAAAGTAACATACTTTTAAATCACTTCGGAACTATGTATCGAAGAACCTTTACACCTTCGTTGTGTTAATCTCTATATAAGCCTATCCCAGACACATAGACTATACCTGTGTGTATGATTTTAAGGTATTTTATATAATAATAATATTGTAATTAATATGTAGCCAATCATTATTTTTTTTAAACTATGTCACATGTTTTGGCGCATGCTATGGAGCAGAATTTCATAAGACTAATCGATAAAATATAAATTAGGTTCATATTGTAATTTTTCACTCCGCAGTTCAAATTCAAGCATCAAACATCAAACTGGCGTAAATATCATGTGTGTATATATATATATATATATATATATATATATATATATATATATATGTATACCAGTTGTAAATGTTTTATTTTTTAACAATATATGGATCTGAAACTAATATATTAATATATTATATTAGTAAGTAATATTATATTACCACTAGTATAAAACTATAAAAATACACTTGACGTTTTTCACTTAGTAATTTTGAGTTGAGTCGGAAATTAAATATTCTCAGTAAATTTAAAACCCATGTACCTATGTACATGAAGGAAAAAAATAGTTATGCAACTAGAAAATATGGAATGCCAAACAGTATTACATTTAATTTTTTCAGTAAATAATTGTAATGTTTAACAAAAACATTAATTTAAGATAAGTCTCTATGATGGGTTTTAATATTTTCATTGTGGGTGTATAAGATGAATTTTGTATTGAAAACTACTATGACCTATATCCTTCCATTAATTCCTCAAATATTTGTTAATTTTTTCATAATTCATAATTTTAAATTAAAAACGGGCAGAAATAATAGCTAAAAGTTTTCAAACTATTTTAATTCAAAACCTAACATTACAGGATAATTGCAAATTCCAAAATAAAATATGCGAGCTAGATATTTGTGAACGATACGGAATAAAAAATCAAATTTAAAAAAAAAATCAAATTTAATTAAACAAGACAATACAACAAAACACACATTAAAAAGTTTCATCGCATTTCCGATGTGGGAAAATTATTACAAGTTTAACACATCTACGCAAAATATATAGAAGGGTTGAAAATAAAAAAGTGGACAGTATATTTAATAAATTATGTATGTATATATATTTTTTCCTTGCGTATTATAACTATAAAATAAAATTAAGACAATTTTTCCTGAATGTGGAATTAACACGGGTATATATTCACAAGGAATAACGAAAAAAGATTTTTTTTAATGAAATGTACTCCAACGTACAATGTGTGTTTATTAAACTACAATTGCATAAGAAAAAATTTGATTGCTTAGATAATTAGAAGTGTATAATAAGATATTCAAATAATATTCAACGTATTTGGCGATAATTTTGTAGAAATTCATTATCACTTAATTTTTATTCACAATTAAATGAAACTACGTTAGGGTAAAACTACGAGAATTTAAATAAGACAGTAATATTACATGTATTATTTCTACTTTATTTAAATTCTAAACCAAGACTTGTGTTTCGTTGTAAGACAACTTCAGGTGAATAATTTCTAAAGATCTTGATTTGAGAATACTTTTAAAAATTTTTCGATGTGATATAGAGTCCGAATTTTTTCATAAGCGGGTGATGTAAAATTTGCTGCATTTATTTGATACACATTGTGAACAAACCCCTTAATTTGTCTTGCTCTTCATTTTTATTTCGGCTTGGCAAAAAAAATTATTGTCAACGCAAATTCAAAACACTGATAGTTTTTTTACAGTTAAGAGTAAAGAATGATTATTTTTAACTTTTTAATGCTTAATATAAAATATATTTTTTAACTTGGTTTTCTTTTCTTTTTCAAAAATATAATTTACAGTTTAGAGTACATTTATAAAAATACCATTAACACTATTCACATAAAAAACTTTAAAATTTTCTAAAGTTTTTGGCATAATTTTGAGCTTAATCTTCACCGGTAGCTTTGATATTTATTTTTTAATGGCAATGGCAATGTGTCTTACTTTTTTAAAGTAAATAATGGACATGATTAAATATACAAAAAAATTTAAAAAATCCACCTCTTCGGTATTTGAGACCAGGGTATAAATTTTTTTTTAAAGTATAATTATTCATGCATAAAGTTAATACATAAAAGTATAAACATAAATACTTAAGAAGTAATAAAAACATATTATGTCACAAGAGCAATAATGAATATAAAATAATAACAAATCCAGGTAATGAATAACAAAAATATACGTAATATATATTAAATACCAACTACCGCTTACCACATCTCTGTCTTAAGTTATATTTGGTTGATATATTTATGGTTCCATTATATAAAAATATATAAACTTATTATTATTTTCCTAATTTGAAGTGTGAAATGTGTGCACTGTGCATTACTGTAAGATTACATCCAAATGAGGGTATTTTTCCCATCAACTGATTCTTCAGTTATTAATAGAATGGAAGTTTGCATGTCGATCAAATGCATTATTAGAGATTCGCAGTGAAATAAGAAAAGCTTATAATTTCTCCATGTCCATCTGTAATAGCCACACTTTTAACTTATGCAAGAAATTTTGTAGGTACATTCTTGAAGTGGAAATATCAATAAATGTGAAGAAAAATATATGAAAATTTTTTTTGAAATGGCCGCGATAATTTATTTTTCACGCGTGCAATCGAGAAGCGAAGTGTACTCGAAAGGACTGCCAAGTGTAAGTTGATATTTTATTTATTATTTTTAATTTCGGAGTCTGTTTCAAACATATTCATCTACAAAATGACATGCAATTTGCAATCCAATTTTCCAACTGTAAATCTAAAAATCTGAAAAAAATTTTATACTCTTATTTGATGAGATCTTTCAACTTTAATTGTTTCATTTAATTAAAATTGCTACAGATGGCATATACGGAATCCTCCTTTCACATGTTCTATTTTATTATTACGCGTACTTGACCAGTTTTTACATTACGTTTGTTTAAACTTAACTAATGAAAACGTACTTCATTTCGAATATTATAATATATACTGTGATGTTCGAATAAAGTACGTTTTCGTGCACGTTTTCGTTACGTGCACGTATAATAAGTATTTAATAAATTATATTTCGAATATACGTAATCATTGAACGAATAAAACGTTATCGATGAAATAAATATGAAGTTGGGTCAAAAAGCTCGCGGAAAGCGAGGGGTGGGGTTATTTACTCATATATTTGCTTATGAGTGACATGTTACGAGTATATATACCAAGTTTCAGCCTAACTGTATAATTAACCTCTGAGTTATTATCAAAACAAAGCAAGAAAAACACTGCAAATCATATTCAATGAGACGGCATCGGTTTACGGGGACTCTTGCCCTAGTATAACTCTGATTTACGTGGTATAATCTCTTCAAGCAAGGCAGAGATTTGATCGAAGGCGATCCGTGCTCAGGACGACCGATCTAGGCCATCTTCTTGGACATGGTTGATAAAGCTGGAAAACTTGAAAAGGTGACTTATTAAAGAAGAAGCAGTTGCCTTGCACAGCTGTGGTTTCAAACATTGCAACACCCACCTTATACCAAAGACTTATTATTTGTCTCCAAAAGCGAAGAAGAAGCTTCGTGAAAAAAAATTCAGCAATGATGAATTGGTCAAGTCTGCAAATTGAACTTATTTTTAAGGTGATAAGAAAACATTTTTTTAGGTTATAAATCAATTAATCTACAGATCTGAGAAATGTATTGGGTCAAGCTGGAGTATATGGAAAAGGAAAAATAACACCAAGTTTTCTCGACTTTCCTTCCACCATTCCGTGAACTTTTTGACTTCCCCTTATACGTGTTATATAACTAACTGAAACCCATTAATGAAAGTATTGGCAATGATATGGGATCATCGTAATTTAGAAATAAAATGAAAAATATGTCTCAAATTTTTAGCAACCTTTTTAGCTACCTTGTTAAATAGTAGAATATTAGGATATAATTATATGTAGAATTTATAAGAATAAACAAGAAAAGTTACAAAAACAAAATCTAAAATTTATATGGAGCAGTGGTAAATAACGCAATAATTGAGGAAGCTAGACTTCCTCAATAATAATAAAGTCCCAAAAATATTTTGGGAAAACAATAAAAACCAAAAATGAATTAAAGTAATAAATATAAGAAATTACCTAAAAATTACAATGAACCACTTTGAAAACGAACAAAGTTACAAAATAGATATATTTTAGGAAAATTTCTCTTAAAAACTGATTATAATTTTCTCCTAAAAATATCAGAAATGACCAATAATACTTTAATAATAATATAAAATAATGTTATGTGTTTTTTACTCACAAAGTTGTAATTTAATCCGGGACTAATTCGAGTTCATTACCTATCAATTCACTATTTGAGAGACAGGAAGAACCATGTGCAGCGTTACGACGAATTAAGGTATCGAAATTATTAGAACAGTATTGTTGTTGTGTACAGATATCCTACAAAATATTATGTATAGTTATCTAATTAATTTTCTAATAATAATTTGTTGTTTTATTTTAAAATGTATTAAATTCAAAGAAAAAGACAGATATACCTGTTGTTACCTTTTGTTTTATTTGTTTTTTAAATAGCAAGCACGTATTTCAAATCCAAAAAGAAATTTATAGGAGACATTCTAAGAAAAACATAAACTAGTAATATTACATGTAATTACAAGTAATATTACTAATTAAGTTATAAATAAAATATCAATTTTATATTATATTTTTAAGTATCAAGAACTAAAATGAAAAATTACAAATTAATATTTTAAGAATAATTCATTTAATAAGAAATGAATAAATATAAGACAAATAGTTTTATTTATTAATTAAATTAAATACACATAAAATGTTTACACCTTCTTACCACGTAAATATAATACACTTAAATTGCTCGTCAGTTGCTTTTCCAAGTTCAGTACTTCTTTTACAAAAGTTACTTCCATCTCACATATTAAGCATCTGATAGTTGAAGTGTATCGAAGCGCGGATTTTTTATAGTATGTGTATTAATCTCAAATTAAATAAAATTATTAGTCTCAAATTAAATCAAAATCTGGTAAAACCACGTTTTCTTATTATACATTTTATTTTATTTTTGATCGTTTTTGATCACTATTCTTATTATTTTGTTAGCTCATTATAGCTTCATGTATTAATTTATCGAATATTGTTACATTAATATTTTTTTATTCCTTGTGGTACAGGCCACATTCGAATTTTTTTATTTTTCATTGATTTCTGTATTAAGTACTTCCTTTTATAAGTTTACGACATAAAATTTTTGTTTATTTATTTCATTACGTTTTCCTGAATTTGTTTTAAATAAAAAAGTTTAACCTGCATTTTACTATAAAGTATTTGAGTATTATTCTTATTTATTCCTTCCGAATTTATAATACGTATCGTCGGATGCAATTCACATAAAATCCAACGGCAATTGCATTTTTAAACTAATACGTAAAAACGTTGATGACCCCTCACTCTTGAACTTAGAAACGTTTAATGCTCCTGATTACTGCATCTAAAGACGATGTCATAGTTTATTTCACCTGTCTAGGACACGCAAGAATATTTTAGAGCATTCGCCTGTTTTTGGCGCATTCGGATTCTTTAAGGTAGTATCGCCAGATGTTCTTAGTCCAAATATTTTTTCTGCTCCATTGACTGCTTCAGTTGCTTGCTGATCACGACCAATCACTAGTTCGAATTATATTCATTAGTATTACAGTGTATTCCTGTTTTATTTGTTATTGTTACTACTTTCGAATTCCTTTAGTTATTTTTCTTATGTGCTTGTGTTAAAAAAATTATTACATTCCTCGAAATAATCAAGGCTTTGTGTAAATCTAAAAGTTAGGCATGGACTTTTCAGGAAATAAATAAATGAGAAAACTTTCTTGGCCCACGGACGATATTAACCGGAGATTTTGTTTCCTGTGCACTCTTTGGATAAAGCTTAAGATAAATGTCATTATGGTTACTGTTTTCGAAGAATAAGTGGATAATTCGTTTGAAATTATAATTTACATAAAGGAAATTAGTGTTTATAACATAAATATTGTATATTTGCTCGCATATATAAGTATTATGCACATAACAATTATATAACAATAATTATGTGTATAATATTTCAAATGACATTTTTCTTTCACTAAAATCGATTTGAATTGTTATTACTGCTACTCCGTCATGCTACAAGCCTAGGAGGACCTGTGCATCTAGGACGCACAGGGCCTTCGCATCCTACGTCCTAGACCTTTTCTCGTCATTATAAGATCTCTTTCACGTCATCAAACCAACATTTCCGAAGACGACCAGAACTGTAGTTGATTTTTCAAAATCTGCTGATTTTTTAAAAGGCCATATATATATATATATATATATATATATATATATATATATATATATATGTCTCGACCCATGTCTCGCCGCTATATAGTTCAGCGGTTCTGCAAATATTAATAATTTTTAAAAGTAATTATTATTACATATGGTAAAGTATTTTGTGCTCATACTAAAAAAGAAAATGAATTTGTATAATATTACCAAATAAAGTTCCTAAATGGCCATGACACCTTTGCTCTATTGAAAAATTAGGGAAACTTGTGGCATAAATATGAGTGATTTGTGAAGTTAAATAGTTAAGATTTAAAACTCCATTTATGCGTCTGTGGTTGAATGCTGTCTTAAACTAATTTATTTTAAACTTTCCTTAATGCAACTACAGAAAATTAAATATGTTTTATACTTTTAAAGAAGTTTAAGAAAGTGATAAATTCAACGTACATCTAATAAATATTAATCATATATTATGTAACACGAATGTTTACTTAATCTTCCTTCGAAAAATCTCAATATGCAAAAAGGACATGTTTAAAAAAATACGATACGGTTTCTACATTTAAATATAAAGCTGCAAAATATTTTTTTTATATTTAATTCATCGCTACATTTGCTACATTTTTCATTCGTTACCTTTAAAGTAAACCTATGAAACTAGTACGTATATACAATACAAGAATGGTACACGTTACGTGAAGGTAGATCAATAAAAATTCCATATTATTTTCAGTTACTTCACATCGTAACCATTCACTTATAATTGGGTCAACAAGATCAGAAAGTGTAATTAAAATTAGTTTAATACCATAACATTAATAATTTCTTAAGAAATTATTATCTCTAAAAATCGTCGGTATCAATTTATTATAACCGTTATTTGTTCACGTTTTCTCCACCTTAACCAGCTCAAAAGTGCGGCAGGAATAGATATCTGCATAATATATAATAAATCTCATCTAACCCTGTAAATAGTAAGTAGCGAGATAAAAATAATATGCGCAAGAAGAACCGTTTATTTCACGAGTTCCTTATTAAGGTGCGGCTAGTCACGACTGTGTCGTTTGGCACTTTTAATTTGTAGTGATTAATTATATTTATGGCTACGACTGTACTGGAAAGTTTTAAATCTATTTAGAATCTCATTTCAATTTAAGTATTAGATTTAATTTTACTTAAGATTTTAACAATTAATCAGCGATTACATTAAAAAATACTTGAAAAGATAACTTACTTGAATATATGGATTATTTTATTATCTCATTAAGTACACTACTGGACAAATTTCTTCATAGTTTCTATGTTTTAATCAACTAAATCCTTTTGAATATATTTTGAACCTATTACATTGTTCCATTTATCTTTTGAGTGATAAATAAAATTTATTTTTGTGTTCTTAAATATTTTCGTAAGTAACAACCGATATAGTCATGATATTCTACAGGTTTATTCCTCAAATATAGTTTTAGTAAAATAAAATTTGATGAAAGTATTGACATATTTATGAGCGATATATTATAAAATCAACATTTATTTAAAATGTTGATAGCACTTGACTCCATATTTCCATTAATCCATATATCCTTGTCTGATTGTTGATTATTATGTAAGAATATTTTAAACAACGTAAAGACGAAGTGAACATTTTTGTGTAAAAAAATAATTCATACTTTTAAAAGAGAAACATTTCTACAGCGTACATTGTTTACATTACGTGAATATAATATTTTACTAAATAAATTATTATTAAACAAAAACAAATAAAAAATATAAGCCTCCAGAAGCGTACATACAACATAACGTTGCAAATGAAATGTCGAGTCAAGTTTTACCTTGTTACTTGAACTGGTATTTCCAGAATGTTATCCGTATTGCTCGCGGCATTTTATTTGTATAAAAACACGAATACAATTCTCAAACTTTTGTGATGTATTAATTTCTTCGTTTGGCATAAAGCTGTTTCGGGTATGAAATATGTTTATTATTTCATTGTTTTTGTTATTTTATGAAACTCTTATTTTTAAAAATCTACACTCGGATGATTAACATTTATAAGTACTGACTGACGTATTACTACTAAATTTTTGTTTTTTGAAGTGTCAATGAAATATGCTAGTTTATTCGGACAAAAGTATAAAATTCTATGTGCTAAATATTTCACAATAATTTCCTATTTTCATATTCGATAAGTAAAAAACTAGGTCCATGTGAAAATACCCGGTATTTAATTCAATATTTATTTACGGTATCAATCATTTATTTACGTATTTGTATAATTAAATTATTTAACAAATTATTAAAATTTTATATATTTATGTTAAACATGCAAACTTCGGACAAATTTCGACAAACAATTTCCTGTTTATATATAAAGTAAACCATTTAGGTTTATTGGAACGGAATTTTTGTAAATATAACATTAACGATTCGTAAATAATTTTCATATCTTTAAACATTAGTAATAATTATTGAGTAAGCAAGAAGCACCAAAGTGAAGGAAAAAAATTGTGACTAAAATTTGAGAGACATAATCCTTAGTGACAGGACATTGCATATTATAAGCATCAACTTGCACAAATGTTTGAGGACAACTATGTTTGACGTGGTTATTGAGTATAATAATATTAATATTACAAAAGGTCAAGACAGTGTGGCCAATCAAGGTGAAGCGCTTAGACGCATTGGTGTAGTGATCTGTTCATAGTGTTTATTTACAAACGATAATTTGTTTTTAAATTGTTATTTGTTTTGATTTTGACTATGGCTCTTATTAGATTTTTAGAAATATTTGTAACCATTGTGTTGGTAATATTCCAAGATATTCATTGCGGTAAGGCCTTAAATTTTGTTTTGTTTTGAAATTTGAATTTTGGTGCCATCTGTATTTATAATCCGTATTAATCCTCGTTATCGATATACATTTCCTCATCCTAAAGACTTGAAATAGTCTTTGTATATTTGTTTTCTTGTTTCTGTAAAAGGTGCTTTGAAAAAAAACGAAGTTAAAAATACTATTAGAAAAAATGAAAGTAAAGTAACTATTTGTGAAATATGAAATGTGGATCTTACTTTAATAATATGTACTTTGAATCTACGATTACCCCACAAATTTATAGTCACCTGGCTATATACCACATACTCGTATATGAGAGTAAATAAAAAAATTGTGCAATTAAAAAATTTCAAAGTCTTTTTATTGACCAAATTTAATTTCATCAATTTGTTTTGTACGCCATAGGATTTCTGTAAATCTATAACATTGATAAGTTCATTTTGTTTTTATTACCTAAAAAGAATTTTAAATGTTGTATGTCCGATCTTTGGTTTGTCAAATATCTACAGTTTGCTATTTCGTAATATTGTGGTGTATTACGTTACCTTGTAAAATTATTGATCTATTTTATCACATTAAATAAAAATATGTTTTGTACGCCATAGGATTTCTGTAAATCTATATAATTTATAAATTTAGTTTGCTCTTATTACCTAAAAAGAATTTTAAATGTTGTATATCCGATCTTTGGTTTGTTAAATATCTACAGTTTGCTATTTCGTAATATTGTGGTGTATTACGTTACCTTGTAAAATTATTGATCTATTTTATCACATTAAATAAAAATATGTTTTGTACGCCATAGGATTTCTGTAAATCCATATAATTTATAAATTTAGTTTGCTCTTATTACCTAAAAATAATTTTAAATGTTGTATATCCGATCTTTGGTTTGTTAAATATCTACAGTTTACTATTTCGTAATATTGTGGTGTATTACGTTACCTTGTAAAATTATTGATCTATTTTATCACATTAAATAAAAATATGTTTTGTACGCCATAGGATTTCTGTAAATCTATATAATTTATAAATTTTGTTTGCTCTTATTACCTAAAAAGAATTTTAAATGTTGTATACCCGATCTTTGGTTGGTTAAATATCTACAGTTTGCTATTTCGTAATATTGTGGTGTATTACGTTACCTTGTAAAATTATTGATTTATTTTATCACATTAAATAAAAATATGTTTTGTACACCATAAGATTTCTGTAAATCTACATAATTTATAAATTTATTTTGTTCTTATTTCCTAAAAATAATTTTAAATGTTGTATATTATATGTTTGGTTTGTTAAATATCTACAGTTTGCTATTTGGTAATATAGTGGTGTATTACGTTACCTTGTAAAATTATTGATTTATTTTATCACATTAAATCGCTTTCATATTTGTGTACGTTTCAAAATGTTTCACTCGCTTCTAAAGGTAATCAATCATCGTGGTCTAACAACGAATATAGCGCCATTATGGGTTCTCAATGAGTATTTCTATGTAAATGAGAAGCCTACTATATTATATGACTAAAAATTTAACTGAATGAAAAGTTACATTTTTTTTCCTAATTACCCTTAATACTTAATTTTCAATTGTGGTAACTTCAGTAAAAGGTTTTCATAATAGAAACAAAAATTACATTCGAATTTCTTAGGAACACCAATCCATGGTCATTAATTACCAACGGAAATATTTTTAGGTTGTCCATGAATATTTACTAAAAACAAATTTCTTGCATTGATGTCTTTCAAAGAGCTTATATAAAAATATAAACATTATAATCAGGAAAAAGAATATTATGGAATAAAAATCACATATTTTTAACAATTTCACATATCTCCTTGATTAAACAATGAACAATACTGAAAAATAACTGCATTATAGATAATATGGTATCGAGATTATCCCAGTTGTTTTTTTCATGTATGCCTTTCCTGAAAAGTACCAAATTATAAGATTAAGCAAATTATAAGATTAAGATAAAGCTTTTACAATTTAAGTCGTTTATCTAATTTTAGATGATACTTGTACCACAAGTCGTGGTCAACCAGGAAACTGTGTAATCATAAATAAATGTGAAGATGCAATAAAACAAATAAAACTTCTGACATCATCAAATGAGTCTTCAGTCAAACTACAGCTCCGCAAAGAAAATTGTGGATTTGTTGACAATACACCAAAGGTATTAAAGCTTAATATAATGTGTCAAAATTATGGTTGGCTTAGCTTCTTTCTTTTCTGTCGCCATCTTCATGCTTTTATTTCTCTTAAAAAGTTTTATTTTGATTGTACGTACTATTATCAAAACAAAATGCATCATGTTATTTTCAGGTATGTTGTCAGTTGGAGTCGAGCAAATATAAACACAAGAATCTTGACTTGCTGCCGGAAGATTGTGGAGTATATGAGCAACAGAAGTTATTAGGCGGAATCGTAGCTGGGCTTCAAGAGTTTCCCTGGAACGTATTGCTTAGCTACCAAACAAGTGAGTTACTATTTTCTTTAATTTATACTTTTCGTTTAATTACATATTCCCATACTTCATTTTCGTAGTTCATATATTTCTCCATGAACGAAATTACGATTAGTTTCGATAATAGTAGACAATAGTAAAATACATGTTAATAAAGGTAAGTAAGAAGATATTTTGATTGAAAATGAAAGAATATTTTATGTTCAAGATCCTTTTAATATACTAGCCGCATAATGGAGATTAAAAATTCTCATAGTGAAAAAAAAATATACATCAACATTTTAAAATAAAATTAGTGAAAACAAACGTGGGAAAAATAAAATTGTTTGGCCCAGTATGGTATGAGAAGTAATTATACTACAATTAAATTTTCTTTATTAAATCAATATGTTTAAATAGAATAACAATCAAATAAATGCTGGAGATAAATAAATATTGGCAATTGAAAAAAGCAATGTAATTAACGTTTCATTAATGCCAATTACTTGTTAATTATGTTAAACCTTACAAACTCTAGCTATAAACATAATGAAGTGCGTCAACTTTAATGTCTGTTAAGAGCCTTCCATCTCTCAAATTTTCTACAACTTGGACGACTCTGGTATATTTACATAACACGTTTATTTCATTTTGGCTGACATGAGGAAGATCAACATAAAAATTAAAACAAAATCATGCAAAATTTACCGCCATTACATTTTATATATAGTCAAATAAAAATTGATGTAGAAGAGTTATTATACTAATATTATATTTTTAGAGATTTCCTGGTGATTACACTATTGATTACATTTCTTGGAATCTGTATTTTTAAATAGCTAGGTCGTATCAAGTTGGTGCAATAACGACTATACTTATTAGTAATTATTATTGGACTGAAATAAAACCAAATCCACTTATTATTTACAACAATTTTACTCACAATATTATTTACAACAATTATGGCATAATATCTCCACAGCAAAACAGAACACAGGATCTGAGCCATCTTTTAATAAACGCACGCGTCTTTGTTTATCAGTTTGACGATTTATTTTCTATTTATTAAATTCTCCACACAAGAAGTCAAAATAATTAGAATCGGGATTTTTTATATTTATTAGAACGAAATTACCCCAATTAAATTACCCGACAATAACTTCGAAATCATTCGAACTCATTGTCATAAAATGGAATCTTCTTAAATATAGAATTGCACATGAAAGGTTTTTTTTTCTGATGTTCAATTATCCTCATGAGTTTTATCCATTCACGTAGTCTTAATAAGTAAAATCATGATTTTTAATATTTATTATAGGCCAGAAATTGCAAATAACTGATAGTAATTTCTAGGTCATTCGATCTAATTGTCATAAAATGAGAAATTGCACACAATACGTATTTTTCTGTTAGTCAATTCACCCCAGGAGTTTTATGTAAGTAGTAATAATAAATAAAATCGTGATTTTTAAATTTATCATTGAGTGAAAAAGCGTAAATAACCGATAGTAACTTCGAGGTCATCCGACATTATTATTAGAAAATGGAATCTCCCTAAATAAGAAAATGTGCATAATACATTTTTTTTACTTTAAATTCTGCCGACAAGCATAACCTGTATTATTTCGGATGAGTTTTATTAAACAAAAATGTGACTTTTGATACTTATTATATGGAAGCGGAATACACAAATAACTGGTTTAACTAGTGGGTATTTCCCTCTCGATATTGCTTATATGTGTATGTTTATTTTGATATGTGTGCTGCATTGAGTATAAGAGAGACATGTAAAACGACGAAAATAAAAGTAAAGTCGGTTTCATTGCCAAATTGCAAAAATAGAATTGTTATAACTTCCTTATGTCCTTCTTTCTGTCTGTATAATAGCTTTTGGAGTTAACTAGTTATTGCAACCCAATTTTTTAGGAGGATTTAGTTAAATTACCCAAACATTCATAAGGAAAAACAGTAATTTAAATCTGTTTAATACCTTTTTAAATGTTTAACTAGGAGATGAAATTGTTTTTCATGGACCAGATCCAATAGGATAACTTCAAGAAGGTATTACAAAATTCAATATTTCGTAACACTTTTTTGGGATGGCGTCTCTTTCAATATATAAGTCTTCAAACTTTTTGCGCAAATAATTTGATCGGTACATTACCCACGTTTGTTGCTCGTTGTAAGAAATCTCATCTGTTGCATTGATGCTACCCAATATTTTATAAAGTTGTACGAGGCTAGTTATATCATTCCAATTGTTTATATAAAATAAGACAGACATAGTGTAAAGGTCAGTCGTACGCTAAACTGTTTTCTACAAATGCGCTCCTTAAATGATAAAGTGCTCGATACGGATGTTTCGCTCTGTTTGGATTGTAAATGGAAAGTAACAAATAAACTTGTTAAAAATATATAGAACTGGCAGTATAAACGTTATGAATACACTAAGGCACATATGGAAATAATGAAATTATGATAAACTTCTAGTAAACTTCTAGTTACGCTATCTTTCAAAACTTTGACTTTAGCAGTCTCAGAAATAGAGGAAGGAAAACATTTTTTTTTGCAAATATTTTAAAAATGTTGAACGATATCAAATAAATTTTAAAATAATAATTTCCTAACCTTGGTTTTGAATATATTTACCATTAATTTACAAAAAATTAATTATGCACAATTAAATGAAACTACGTGATGTAGTATTATTTCTACTTTATTTAAATTCTTTACCACGACCTAGGTCTCTTTGTATGACAATATCTTCAGATGAACAATTAGCAAAGAACGTAAAGCATGTAAATAAATTTTAATTAAGTTGAAACAAAAATTCAATTGAATAGTGAATTTTGAAACCCTCACAATTTGCTGTTTTCAATTTTTTTTACTCATTTATGACACAAATACACGTGACATACACGTGATTGGTCTTAAAAGGGAACCTTTATAAAACCGACCATGTGTCATATCACATTAGTTTTTGCCAGAAACCTTTTGATACAGAAATTTAAAATTTTATATGTGTACACGTGTTACATGTTACATGCTTAATCATTAAGCCTATAAATTTGAAATTTCTACATCAAACGGAATTTGAAATTTCTACATCATCTCACAAAAACTGCATTGACAGACGGACGGGCACGTGATTGGTCTTATAAGTGTTTCCTTTTTTTATGAGATATTTAACTTCAAAAACGAATAGACAACTATACCGTATGAAAATAGAACACTTCGTTTGCAGTCTGCTTGACCCACTAAGACTATTAATTTCATGATGCGCAATTTGGGTAACGAGTCGGCGGCTTACAAAGGACGACTTTTGTTAGACAATTCACTCAATCAATACATTAAGACTTAATAAATATATCAAGATGCGTGTGCTTATTACTTAATGCCTGCCGTCTCCGTCTCCGCGTATTGATTCGTATGTTATTTTCTGTGTTAGCACATTTTTACTGGCAACGTTTGGAATAGTGAGAGTCAATCAAAGTCCCTTGAATGTTTCTGTAGAGACAATTTAATAGGAAGTTTTACTTAAAATATTAAATATACGTTCTATTTTCTTCGATTATTGTTAGATTGAATATTGTTTGTCGTTTGCATTATTCGTAAACACTTAATTTGAGATAAAAAATAATCATGTAAGATAAATTTATCTATTCGTTACGTGTAAACTACACTTTAATTTATAACTGAAGTACAGAATTGGTCAAAATTATAGTTTTGGAAATAATTAATGTTATTTATATTTGTAGGCATTTTAAAATTAAAGAAGACAAGCTATATGAATATAAAAAGCAATATGAATATAGAAAATGAATATTAAAATTTTTCATTGCACTGAGTTTTAACTTTATTTTAAAAAAATACTACTTCATCAGTTGCCAAATATATATACAAATGCCTTTATTCCTGAAATTTTTTTAAAGAATCTAAAGCAAAATCTCAAATCGAAATAAATAAGATAGCTAATTTTTACGGAATACGCTTACTACGGTATGTTACCATGGTATCATAAAATGTCAGTCATATTATTTATTCAAGCAAGACAAATATTTCATTGAAATAGAACCTTGCTCCAAGGAGATTTTCATGACATTTAAACTAGTCAAATAACGATTAAAAATTGTAAATTAATATTTATATATCATCAAATATGTAACAAATAATTTTTAGGCCGGCACACAAATTATTAAAATGGTTTTGGAATAATTCAGTACCTAAAAAGGTTATCTCCTGGAACCGTATCTCCCCAAAAATTATTAAATTTACCTAGCAGTGTTGAGAATTATGATTTTACCCTGATTAAAAAAGATTGTTAAAAAAATGATGAAGAATCAATATACTATATTGGCTTAGTTTTCCATCACGAAATATAAATTATGAAATAAGCATTGTAACATATTGTTGATGTAAAAGACATAAATAATTTATTTTTACCTTAGCTACCTACCAATATCTTTGTTCTATATTGTTTTACTCTTCACTCATTGAATAAGCATTCTGGACAATCTGCTGAAATCTCATTTTATTCATTTGTTGTAAATATTGTATTAAAAAATATTTTTATGATATATTTTCAATTAAGTGTAGCACGTGGGTAACCTCATAAATAGTATGAACATTCTTAAGAATTTTTCTGAAGATAATAATTATTGACAGGGCATTTATTTTATTATTTTTTTGGCAGAAGACGGCACACAATTTCAATGTGGTGGCAGCTTAATAAATGAAAAGTACGTTTTAACAGCAGCAGAATGTATTAACGATGATCTGGTCGGTGTACGTGTTGGTGAACATAAGATCAGTAGTTCTACAGATTGTGAATTTTCAGAGGAGTTCTGTTCCCCTCCACCACAGGTAAATATTAGACCGAAATACTTTTATCGATATATTTTTTCACGACCATACTTTATAAATAAGAAACGCAAAAAATATTATATATTTATTATGATGAATATAATTTAGTTTGAAATAAGTCGTTATTCATGCATAAAATCTATAATCACTTTTATGAAATGTAGCCAATATTTCCCAGTACGGAATAAGTATCTGAACAAAATATTTGATGAAATTAAATTGCGAATATGTTACACATATATAAGCGATATTGGAAAATTCTTCGACATAATTCTTTCAAAATAAATTTAATCGAATAAATGAAACGACTCAGAACGACAGAAATACCGAATTTATTTAAATAGACTACGGACCTGAGTTCTTATTTCGATTCAAGCGGAGTTGTACAATACAAATTCATTTACAGCAAACGTATGTGTCAATTCTTACTGCGCAGTAAATGATTTGAAAAATACATTTAAGTGTCAAAAAATAAGAAGTTGATATGATTAAAATGGAGGAAAATCATAGCATAACATAATATCAAAAGAAAACTCTCGAAATTGCAAGTATATACGCTTTTCCACTATTTCTTTTCACTATCTTTGTGATCACGTCTACTAATTTTCCTTTTTTCACCTATTTCTTCAATAATATGAAACAAAATAATATATTTGTAAATTATTTTATTTCAGGATATTACCATCGAATCCGCAATAAAGCACGAACAATACTTGGTGAACACTCGTAACAACAATATTGGTTTAATCAGACTCAAGAGCGCTTTGGAATTCAAACGTAAGTCAACCTAATTACTGATCTTAATAATATCCACAAATAAACGATGTATCAATGAGTACTAAATTACTATCATCATTATAAACGTAACAAATTTATATTTGGTGGAATCATAGGGGTAAAAATCTATATAACTCTGGTGTCATAAAATAAAATAAACACTTTTAAGTGACGAAAATGAAAATATAAGCTCCTTAAAATTACACTTAAATCGTTTATCAGACCAATGAGAAATCTTGTGTTTTTAAGGAAAAATCCTTTCCTTACCTGAGAACTTTCAATTAGTAAGACAAAGCCAAGTGTAGATTATGTCATACTGTTATGTAACAACTAATACAGATGTAACGAACTGATTCGTTACCACACAGTGACGTCAGAAAACTATATAAAACTTGAAACGAGTGAAAAACATTAATTTTGATAAAAAAATACCAATGTCAATGTCAGTTAAGAGTTAGTTTTTGAATAATTAAAATAATGGCTGTAAATATAAAAAGGAACAGGCATTGACTTTTTTTGTAATAATTTCTAGAAATTTGTTATCTTGTTATTTTTATTTACTATTTACAATTTTTGAAATAATAAAACTATAATGTTTGCCCGTATACGAAGATAGTTTTTTTTTGTTTTGTTCTATGATCATGGATTGTATTTTAGTTTTTGGTCTTTCCTCCCGTTCAATCGCTGTATTATTCGCTTTTTAATTTTGAAAAATACAAGATAATTAAAAAAGTATGTATATACTTTTTTAATTATCTTGTATTTCTGCTTTCGCAACGCCAGATTTACTATCGCCGCTCTCGTGTCTATTTTATTTTTACATATCGGTAAACAACCCTAATTCTAATTTTAAAATTTGTATATAAATATTTTTAATCTAGGTATTGTATGTTATTGTATGAAATATTGTATATCTGTATGTATATATAATATATTTAGTAACAATTCAATCAATGTTAAGATTTTTCCCCATATTATATGAATCAATATCACAAATTGAGGACAGACGAAAGTTATATTTTACTTAACATAATTAAAGCATAACCTGTTATAAAGTATACATATGAAACGTTTTCAATAGTATAGACATACAATATTTGAACGAAGCAAAAAACATATTATAAATATAATTTTTTTATTGAATAACATTTTTTATGTTAATTATTGAATATTTTACCTATTTAGTTTTGTGTTTCCAACGACTCTTATTTTAATTGATTGCTTTATTAAAGCCAATGTAAGCCCGGTATGCCTCCCAGTGGATACGGTATTATTAAATTCGGTACTTAAGAATCAGGCTCTGGTAGTCGGGTGGGGAGCTACCAGCCGAGGAGTAGCTCAGGACACCTTACTAAAAATTGAACAGAAGATCCTCACAAACGAAGAATGCAATACACTTTACAATGGGTAAGTAAACATATGCTCTTCACTATATATACATCAACAAATATTTTTATGACTTATAGAAAAATGTTTTGACTCGGGATATTTAATCGTCTTTCCTTATAACTATTCTGCCTACATTCGTAGGTTTTGTTAAATCAAGATTTGAAATTTGATATCATTTTTAATAATTAATATATAAATTTTCTTAAAAAATATTTATAAGATACACAAACATTTTCTTCACAAATTTATTTTCTGAAAGTGATTTTTCTAATAATTAGTTACTGTTGTATTACCGTTGTTTGTATATTAAAGTGACTTAAAGAACAATTAAGGATTTTCATAGTTTTTACAAAATGACTACAAGAGATAGTTTGCAATCTTAGTGTTTTTGCCTGGACATTGATTGCAAAATCTGCCAAAGATATTTTAGAAACTCGAGGTGGTGTATAAGGTGGTACATATGGGATCTCAATTAATTAACATTAAAATATATAAAGAAATTATTGTTAATTTAAAGTGGGTGCGAAATTTGTTTATCCTTATCATTGTGTTGGATATAATTAGCTAGGTATTTTAATATTAAATTAAGTTTAATTCATTAAATAAATTAACCTTTAAATCCCTTTAGCACAGTATGAAACTTCAAAATTATGTGCATCCTTTTATTTTTCAACTATGACTTTGAAGGATGGAAAGAAATTCAGATACTCGCGTTTGAATAAAATTTCTCGTAACTCTTATCAAATAATTAAGGAGACGTAGATAAATATGGAATATATGTTGTGCGCGTTCTTGCAGGATACTTGACTAGACGGTAGGTACTTGGCGTATACGTAACAGGTTGTTTTACATTAATTACTTATAAGTACGTGACATGAATATTCTTGTTTATAATGAAGACACACTTCTTATTACACCGAATTTGTATAGCGCTTAACTATTATGGTAATTATAATATACTATTATATGTAAGATTTTACTTTCGTTCGGAATACCCAACCCGAGGTTTCCCAACGCGCAACAAAGGAACTTAGAAATAAAATATCTCGAAACAGCACTTATAAATTAGGTATGTACAAGAAGTGCAGAAAGTCTCACATAGCTCACTATAAAACAAAGAAAAAATTATATTTTTCACGCATGCGCATATTAGAGCCGTTGTAATGACAATGAAAAATATTAAAATATTCTTGTTCTCTCTATTTTTTAATTAACATTTAAAAAGGGATCTTTGGCGTACAAAAGTCACTTATGCAATATCGATGTAAAGTATTTTAAAAAACCTGTATTCTGATAGTTTGCTTTCTGGAGTAAAAAATAATAATAAAAGGTAAAAGTGAAAAAAAAAAACAAAATTAAAACAGTTTTTAGAGCAAAAAAAAATATTTCGGGTTTTAAACCATTCGCGTACCAAATTTGAATGAAATCGATTCATCTTTTCCCGAGTTTAAAATATTAAAAGCAACCTAAAATTTTCTGATTTAACTTAACTAAATGCTAAATTAATCGTGTAAACTAAAATTCGCTTATTTATCTTAATTGTCTAAGTTTACATTTTTATTGGGTAAATTAGAAAATAATAGACTTAAAAAGTGAAGCAAGTTTCATACCTATCACTTTTAAAAGACTTATGAAATTTTTCGTACATTACAACACTGATTTTTCTAATGTAATGTGAGCTCTATTCTGAAAAGAAAAAAATAAGTTTTAATGAATAATTCCTATATTAAATGTATATTTTATTTTCTCTTTCACTTGATGTATAAAGACTTACATAACTGAAGTCAAGGAAAATCTTGAATTTTCTTTCCGGTATTATAAAAACAAAAACTTTCTTTATTTAAAAAAATTAAATCATATTTGATTGAAAATTATACTAAAATATAAAAAAATCATATTTTTAACTAATTCAACACAATTTTAATATAAACAATTTTTCATATTTATCTAATTCACAGAACACTTTCGGATGAGTTAAATGAAAATAAAATCTGCACTGGGGTTGTTGGAAATAATTGTCCAGGTGACACTGGTGGACCGCTGATTTATTTTCAATCCAATGAACGATACGCACAAGTTGGCGTCGTAAATTATAAGCTAGATGATTGCGTACTGGACCGACCAGGTGTCTATACAAGAATCAACAAACCGGTTTTGGACTGGATACTGGATCATATGACTGCTTGATCTTTGCGATCGTGAAATCGTATAATTAAATATTTAAGTTAGTTACAGCTGTTAACTCACATGGAGTTGAATAATAAAATAATGATATTCCGTTTGGAAACTCAAAATTGGTGTCTTATTTCTTTCACAATATATGAAAACAAATAAGTTAAAATTATTTTTAATAAGCACTCAGTATCAGCGAGTGAATATAAGGAACCTGTTTGAAAAAATGTATGACTTTAAAACGTTTGATAAGATTGTAGGTCAAATGACTATTTTGAAAACTATTAAGAGACAAGTTGAAATTCATTATTATTGAAAATGGCAAACTTTCCAGCTGAGGTTGGAACTGGACAAACCGTTCGTATTTCATCAGTATAACCAGAGAGAAATGTCAATAAAGTCAGGTAACATTCCTTTGAAAGAACGAAGCTTATTTCATTTAAAATATGAATGTGTAATTAAAATATATTGAAAGAAATCATTTTTCACGTCATATTAGTTAAACCCTGCTCTTATAAACAAAAATATATAAAATACTATATTTTTTTTTAATAATGACTGATAATGTTATTTCAAAGGGATGTTTATAATTTCAAAACTATAAATCGCAAATACAATTTGAATGTGAAAACGATACAAAAATATTGTATAGACTAGTAAAATATTTTTAATTTGATACGACACATAAATTACGTGTGAATGTGTGTGTGTGGTTGTATATATATATATATATATATATATATATATATATATATATATATATATATATATGTATATGTATATATATACACGTAATACACGTACATTCCCACGTAATACATATGTGTGTGTGTAATCGATATCGTATGTACGTATGTATATAATAATATAAAATGTTAGACTAATAGATTTTTAATCCAGACTTGTTCCTATAAAATATTTTGAAAACTAAATGTTAAAAAGAAATCAAACTATTCATTGCAGTTTACCTACAATTTGTCGCGCCGTAGAAAGTGGTGTTAATTTCATTTCTGCGAAAATTCTGACAACATAAATTTAATAAATGTGACAAAATCTTCATGAGGGTCTTTCATGCTGTTCATTTTTTTATTCCTTCACTACGTTATTAGTCGATTTGATTACCCGCAGCGGATCTCTGTATTAACCGTAAAAATGTTTAAACATAACTTTCGAAAATAAAAAAGAGTATAACAGCTAATAACATACGAAAAGAAAAAAATTTACAAATAAATCAACAATTCCTCAAAAAGTTGAAATCATATATTAAAAAAATGAGAATGATTCTGCGAATAACAAGCAATGGTACAGTAAACTAATACCGCAATTTCTTGAATTTTTCTAGTTTTGTTTTTTTTATTGAATGGCTAAAGACAAAGGGTTCTAAACGTATGCAAATATCCCACGTTAAGTTTTATATGGATATATCTTGTTTATAATTATAATTTTATTTTTTACTAAAAATTGTGCATTGTAAAAAAAAGAAAAAAATAATCAAATTAATAGTATTTATGCCTGAATATTATGGTTATAATGGCTTCCACATAAAAGGTAGATATATACTCTTGCAGACTTTTTGTTAGAACTGTTTAAGGGAAACAATCCCCATGTACATTATCTTCGTGGCACTTTAATGGTTTATGCAGCGCATGCTGAGATAACTCTAACTAACACTAACTAATTTGATTTTTATCGTTATATAATAGCCAAATCCCACAATTTCTTTATAAATTGTAGTCTACGTATTATTCTGATGTATAAGTTATATAATTGCAAAGTTCTATCAAAATCCGTTTAGTAGTTTTTGCGTGAAAGAACAACGAAAATCCATCCATACATACCCACAAACTTTCGCATTTATAATAATAGTAGGATACAGATAGTTGGCTAAACGGTATCAAGAATTTTTTTTCAATATTTTCTTGAAAACATAATATGAAAATACTCCGCTATATTTTTTTTATTTCACTGCCAAATAATTCCTTCTTCAATAATTAATTTTTTTTACATATAACATTTTTAAAATTTTAATTATATTTAAACATTTCATTATCATCGATAAAATACGTTTAAAATAGAGCTGAAGGAAAACCGCCAAATAGGAATACATTAAATTTTTTCTAGCTGTGAAATTATACCAATATTATTTCACAATCGAATTTTCATCGCCACAAATGGAAATCACCATATATGCTTCAATGATGTTCCATCACGCTTGGTGTGCATGCATTGCAAGACGTTTAACTCTTAACATTAAGATTCAAATAGTGTATATCAAGAATGCCATAACATACGAAAAAAGCTGAAGGTTATAATAGTCTCATTTTTTACTCGTAGATGCTGGTTTGCTATATCAATTTAACAACATTGTTTCTCTTTGATTGAATAACTATTAAATATATTTTGAATAAATATAAATAAACTTTAATAATGATGGTAAATAGTGTTAAATGTTTGAGAATACGTTTATATCACCAAGGTCATGAGTCGTGAACTGACATTTTGTTAGATAAACTTGCAAGGTCGTCCTCATTCCCATTAGAGATCGTTAGGAGATACAAGTATGTTGCACTAAAAATTATCTGACAACATAAATAACAATTTTAAAACATACTTAATAGAGTTAAAGTAAAATGAACTTTTTGAACAAAATTATTTCCGTTTTGGTGGTAATCTATTTAAATTTGGACGTTAGCAAATGTGGTAAGTCTTCAATAAATATTTGTTTACTTTACATAATAGTTCATTGAAGTAAAAAGAGTATACAAGTATATAAATATACGATCATTTTACGAATTATTCTAGATTTTACATAAATCCCAAAAAATACTTTTAATAGAAAGCAACATCACTCTAATTTGCAAATTGTAATTGAAATAAAGAAAAACTATCTATTCGTAGGTGAAGAACTCTTATATATACTCGCAAATATTTTCCGATATAATATGTGGTAAGAACATTTTCTTGTTATTTTTTGATCACCAAAGAAATTGAAAAGCAATAAGAGCGAAAGTTTTTTGTGACATAAAAATCATTATGTCACAAAAAACTTTCTCTCTTATTGCTTGATTTATGAATTTTATTCATAAATGAGCGAGATCAAGAGAATTAGCATTATATATGCTGGATTACAATTTTTCGATTAGTAAGTAAGACGAATTTTCTGAACCCCGCTTCTATTGCTTTTCTTATTGAGAGATTTCTGTTAGAATAGATAATAAAAAGCTAGCCTTGAAAGAAAGCGAAAAATTTAAGAAGATGAATGTATGTGTGTGCGTGTGTACTTACACACACACACACACACACATACATATATATATATATATATATATATATATATATAAATATAAATGTGTATATATATATATTTATATTATATATATATATATATATATATATATATATATATATATATATATATAAGAGATTAACACACTTAAAAGCCTAAATTGTTTAGACGAAGATATGTTTACCTATTTAATAATACTTCATCGTTATTTATTTTTTATTTACGCTCAATATTATTGACGTACATTTACGAAATAATAATTGATAAATCAGGAGGCTCTTCAAATTTTTAACTTAATTTAGATTAAATTTTCAATATAAATACTTACCTACTAATTTCACAATACATTTTGTAAATTACGAACTCTAGAAAAATTGTATTATAGTATACAATTTTCCCACGTATTTTTAAACTTTTCCTTCAAAAAATGATACAATGGAGCAAGAAATTACCGCCAATATAGTCAAAGCCAGAATCATCTTTCTTTATCTTTTCAGCTTTCAGTTTTTTTTAATATTAATCCAGGTTAATTCAAATTTCATTTTATTATTAGAATATTCAGATTATGCTTGCAATACGAGTTTTGGCAAGGTCGGCATATGTGTGAATTTGGATGAATGTGACATTCAAAATATTCGCGAAGATCATTGTGGATTCTTTAATAATTCGCCAAAGGTAAAAACCATTTTCTCGTTATTTGTGATATTATTATATCTATAAATGCATATCGTATAGTTATGAGTACTTCAACATTACATAACAACATATTACATTATCGTAATGACATTAAAATTTACACTTGTTCGTAACTATTATGTGACAACGCAGGAATAACCCTCTAATTGGTATTTCACTTCATTATTAGAAATTGTGTGTAATTACCGGAGCCTAATAAGAGAAAACATTTAAACATATTATAATATAAAAAATTAAAAATTAATTACTTAAAAATAATTAGTATTTACTCTAGGCAACGTTTAAGTACAAGGCACGTTGCGGGAATTTTAATTTACAGTCAGCTTTTATATGCACAGTATTTGTATTATAAATAAGTTGTTATTAACAGTACCCACAATATATGCAAGTATGTCTAATATATATCTAATTATTGTGGACCACTTTACTAATTTTGAGAAAAAATACGTCCCAAATGTTTGTTAGTTGGTGATAAGCTAAGCTTTAGTAAAACAACTTTAAGACGAAATTGGTATTTAAAAATAAAAATGTTTTATTTTACTTGCAAGGTATGAGGAATAAAATATTTTTTTAAAGAAAAAAGATTTAATTACATCTGAAAAGGGCTATTTAATATTAATTATACTGCTAATAGTATTTTCTTTTCTCTTCAAATTTAAGTACTAATTTTATCAAAGTTTTCCAATTTCACATTAGTTAGTTCAATAGTTTCCAAGAGATTCTAGAAACAAATGAGCAAAAATGTCCAAACAGAAATACTGTTATGGAATATTAAATATATAATTGAATTAAAGTAAAGAAATTATATTATATGTAACTTAAACTACACATTATTGTGTTACGGTCAACTCTATTTAATGAAGAAATGTTGTTATCAAATTTTGTAGGTGTGTTGCGAATTGGAGTTTCAGACTTATAATCATAAACACTTAAATTTAATTTTTTATGGATTATATTATTTTGATATGGATATAATTAATTTGATATGTATTGAGACCCCCATTTCTCAGTGGAGATTTTGCATACGTCAATGAGTATCCGTGGAATGTATTACTTCAGTACAAAACAGGTAGATGTTTCTTTTTATTCCAGTATATACTTAACACCATAACTTGACTTATTAAGGATCGTAAATATACACATTGTTCCTTTTTGATCGTTCCTTTTTGTATCCATGTAATCTTAAGAGGTAATTTAATATTCAATTGTTCCCTGTGTCATAATATGTTACTTTGTCCCCAGAATGTTTATTATATTATTTGTCAGCTTCATCACTTTACACACATTGAGACTCGCTATCAAAGACTTTAAAACTTAAAAACGATAATATGCATCCCCTTGAAACGCATAATTTCGTATTCTTGTCTAACATTTTCAGAGAACGGACAACAGTTCCAATGCGGTGGTATTTTGATAAATGAAAAGTACGTTCTGACGTCAGCTCAGTGCATTAACGGAAATATTACCAGTGTTAGAATTGGAGAGTATGATATTTCCACAGTATTGGATTGCGATGATTCTTGTTATTGCCTGAAATCGGAGGTAATGTATATATTTATAAAAAAGAACTGGTGTATATATAAGTCTTACATCATTTATCGAAAGAAAATCTACACGATATGATGCGATACAGCATTAGAAATAATTAGAATATTATGAATTTATGGAAAGATATCAACATTAATAGAATTGATGCAAGTTGATAGAAAAATAAGTCTGTTATATTAAATAAAGAAATATTTAACGTAATATTTACGTTTGCTTCGTCAAAAATGGTTTTAAATTTTATACAAATTGTTATTTACGTTATTTGTACAAAGTATTAGGTTTGAAACAAATGGAAATTATATATCAAACTGAATTAATAAAATTTATATAATAATTCCATCAAATATGGCCACGTAACAGTAAGAGCTCAAGAAATAAAGAAATAACGTAAAAGAGCAAGAAAATAGAGCTTAAAACCCAGATTTTTTACACAATTTATGAGGGCTTGTTTATTTTCATTATACATTTTGTTTATGGCTTCAAATATTACAAATACATTGATAGCATTATGGAATGCTTAAAATTTTATAAAATTTTTGAAATAATGTACGCACTTCTCTACACCTGAAGCTTGAATAATGTTTTTTTATCCCATTTAGACAGTTTATTATTTACTCTATGTTATTAAAATACTTTCAAACAATAATATTTATATGTATTATTTCCCAAAGGTGTTTTTTGTTGGTATGATATATTACCCTAAATACTTCGCAACACCAGTTATTGAACTATCATTTTGAATATTACCTTCATCGCTAATGACAAAAAAAAGACATACGATTCAACATTATTTGTTTAATAAATTTGTTTAATTTTTTAATTCTCAGTATAATATCTCTCAAAAACATTTATTTTAGAAACATCGCCATCTATGTACAACCTGTTTAACTACGCGACAGTGTTGAAAGAGTAATTATTTAAAATGGCGCCATCTATTGACACCATCTTTAACTAACATTCACGGACGAATTTTAGCAAGGGCCAAAATTTTATTATTGATATCGCAACGACTATATTGTTATTAATGAAACAAATTGAAAGTATTTAAAAAAATACTATTTATTTTTTAATGTTACGTCCCTCAGTTTTACAAATCGCGATGAATAACAGCTAGTATCTTTATAAACGTGTCAGAAAACAAGTAGAAAACGGTAAATATTAGTTTATTGAATCTCCATTTATGACTAAACAAATTTTTACAAATGCAGTTTAACTATCACTTCTCGCACATATTTTAAACTTAGGAAATTTTAGTAAAATAATTCAGGAGTACCACGTACTAAAGAAAAGAAATGTAATTCGGGTTACTAGAAATAAACGAAAACATGTATTAGAAAGGCAACGTTTTTCTAATTAAAAGTAATATTTATGATTATTTTGATACATATAAAAAAATTAATTCATATGACTTTTTTGTTAGTTTTAATGTAAAGCACATTTATTTAACTTTTAATGAAATCAATCATTTAGAAGAACCAACCATACGTACGAAGTTTTTAGAATCAAATATATTGTCACATAGTATTAAGACTTATTTTATTTCGTATAAATTTTACGTAATAACAGATCTTACTGAAGAGTTTATTAAAAACATATTATGACAGCAAAAATTAATAAAAATATTTACGTCTAGAATTGATTACATTTTGCTATTGTTATGTCATATTAATTTGAAGTGATTCAGCAATTGATAAGTTTCTCCATAGCGACGTTGCTACGTTAACATAGAGACAAATTTTATTTTTATTACTTCAGGCGACCATAGATACGTTTATATTTAATTAATGATTTGTTAAAGCTTTCAGACATTAATTTTTAATTTTCACACATTTCAGGATTATCACATTTCATCGACAGTGAAACACGAAAATTATTCGAAGACTGACCACAACAATAACATCGGTCTGATCAGACTCTCTACTGATGTGACTTTTTTTTAAAGTTTTGACCTAATATCTGCCTAATATTTAGTATTAATTAATATTTATGCAGGAAATTATTTCTGCAACTAGCAATACACAGAATTTTTAGAAAGTTCGCTAGTTAGAAAAGCTTATTCGTATTTTTACTTTAGGTCAATTATTTTTAGTCTTTTCCGGTCTATTTTAAATAACTTATATATATTTATATTCAAAAACTTTTATTCCTGTTTGTTTCAGTTTTAGTTTTACTATGGAGTCTCACATAATATTCAAAATTTATGTGCTAAACCAATTGCAACATATAGATGAAGTGTGAAATAATAAACATCTTTTTATAACTGTAAAAAAGTCTTGGGACATTAGTTATGAAATTTGAATTGCATAACGGTTCAGAAAATGTTAAATACCAATTAATACTCTATAATTAACAAATGTATTTGCAAGAATATTTTTAATGAAAAATGTTAAAATTTATTTTTTTAATTTTATCATTGCTTGCTGCAATTCTTTCAAATTCTATATATTATGATTTAAATACATATTTTTTTTGAATAATGGTCTTGTATTTTGTCTATTTTTATCGATAAAATTATTTTTTTACCACTTCTTTAATATATAAGTTGTTATTGCGTTGAATAACATTAATAGAGAATGTATTTATGGCAGCCTATGTATATATTTATATATGTTTTCTATGACCAATTTATGAATATTCAATAAATATATGATTTGATTTGATGTGTTAACTTATAAATAAGCAAATAGGGATAAGGAAGCGATTCCCAAAGCTCTCCCCATTTCTGGATATGGAAGTGGATATTTGGAAAATACGCCTTTTAACTTTGTCCGCATAAAATTGCGAAATGCAAGTGCAACATAGAGTACAGTCATTTCATGCTCTTATATTATACAAAAATAATTAGTTTCATTTAAATCCCACGCGAAGCATCCTCCGCTCACTCTCCCCTTTTTCCTGCGTGCTCTTGCGTTTTCTTAGAGCCCACTGCTCTCAAACGCTCGTGCGGCGGAGCTTTTATTTAATTTTTTGAATCATCATAACTTCGTAACTCTTTGGGATATTATAATAAAATGGAAACTAAATTGGTTTAAGGAGTAATATAACCCGAAAGCTTCAGTACTTCTTGACTTAAATCGTTTATGTAGATAGACATGATATCTATTTCAATAATCCAATTGGAAATGATATCTATTTCAGTAATCCATACAAATGGAAGAAGTAGAATAAAACTAAAAATTCGGAAATCATATACAGACACTTCAATTTTATTTATCTGTACGACTTTGTTTGTCACTTCAAATAAAAATAAAACCTTTAAAAAAAATTCAACCATGGCGAAGAAACCATATCCAGCGATAATAAAAGTAATTTTTCACCATTAAAAAAATAAGCTTACCAGGTCAACCAAATTGTTTGTACGATTTTATATTAAACTTAATTTTATATATTTGGAGATGTGCAATACATATTCAGAATTCCTGTCAAATATCCAAATTTAAAATATTCAATAGTCTGATTGAGGAAGCTCATTTTCAATTAAACAAAATTGATCATATTATCCCATCACAATTTTTGCAATAACATTGAAATGAATTATTTTTACGTGACTAATACGATTGATTTAAAATTACGAACCTAAATTTGAATTTATAAAATACTGACATTTTCTGGCTAAAATGGGACATAAAATGTCAGTTTGAATTCCCTATCTTTTATAATGGAAACAAGATGGTATAAACCTGTTATTATTTTTACTCGCCAAATAATATAAAACTAAAAATGATCAATCTAGCATCTACAAGATTGAAAAACACAATGCTATTAGGAGTAGCATTAAAGCTTAAATTCTTTGGACGCAAGATTTCTTCCAAAACGATAATTTGAATTCAATTATTCAAGAAAAAAATTTCAAGAAAAGATTCTTCAGGTTTATTTTATTTAATGTTAATAAATAGAGAAAATTATATTTAATGTTTGGGACCTTGTTAAAAGTTTAGCCGATAATTAAGTTCATGTACAAATTAAACTATTGACCCAATTCATTTTAAGTCTCTAAACAAAAATCCTTTTTAACTATTAATTATTGTCTTAGAAATACTTACGGTGAAAACATTTTCACAGAATGTAATTCTTAGGTAACAGTTGATTATTAAGAGTTATTTTAATATAAAAAGAAAAAAAGAGAACCGATTAACTTCACTTAATACTTCATGTAAATTGATTTTATTTTTACTCGTTGTTTAAAAATTCTTAATTGAAAATATAAATAAGAGTGAATTATATACACTTTTCAATGTTATCAAAGCGCACTTCATAAGTAGATAACACGAATCAGAAGGACCAAAAATTTTAAGTTGTCCGTGAATCGAAATGATGGTATTAACTGATTTGATTTCGTTTTTACATTTTAATTTATATTTAGACTAGTAATGATAAACAAAAACTATAATAGTTTTCTATGTTTGATGAGACTTGGTTTTGTGCTTTCACTCTTTTATTTAAGTTATTACAACTGCATCATTATGACCAGATATTAATATTACTTTCATAGCAGCAATTTCGTTAATTTGCATGCTACAAATTAATCATATAATATACGTGTTGAACTGCATTATATCAAATAATTTAGATAATGCAACAGTGTTAATATTATAATTAATAATAGTAGCCTATTCAAGACCAGTTTGTCTACCTATTACCAATGAAGTATTAAACGCGAACCTTACCGGAAAAATTGTTGTGGTGCCTGGATGGGGAGCAAAATAAAGTAATATATCTGTCGATCAGATACAAGGAGTTCACATGAAAGTGTTAACAAACGATGAATGTAATGTATTTTATAATGGGTAAGATTTATTTGTTTAGTAATATTAGAAGATTTATTACCACATCGCGTAAAGGCATGTAAATGATTTATTAAAATAATGAAGAAATGATGTTTAATGAAGTATATTGTTGGGAGAAAGAAAAAATTTCAGCAAGGTAAAATATTATGTATTCTATCTCACTCTATACCTGGACAATATTCTTTTGAAATTGGACACTGCATTGCCGGGGTCCTGTTTTCTAAGAACAATGTAAAGAACATGATACGAGTAATTTACGAGAAGGTTATCCCAGTTCCTATAATAATGAGTTAAAGAAGGTAGTTTAAAAAATAATTCACTTCCTAAAATAAAATGTCCTAATGTAATGTATGTAAAATGCACTGGAATGTTAATCGGCTCAAGCTATGTCATCAAAATTTGTAACGAAATTAAGCGTGGGGTGTTAGTTACCACGCCACACTACAAGGGAGCATTACTTAACAAACTTCTTAAAGTACATCTTTACTGGCAAATAAAGTTTACAATACAGTATTTTATATGAAATTTAATTTATACCCTTTTCAAAAATAAATTTCATAACATCAGAAAGTACGAAGATGCTAATTTTAAAAGAACAATTGTGAATGGAATCTAAAATTTTGTAAAATATCAGAAATTTCTCACTTAGAATTAATCAAAAATTAATATTAAATATTTACTTTTTTAGCACCTACAGGGAAAACTATGTGTCAATTAAATTGCATTATTAAGAATCAATCTGAAATTTCTATGATATTAAATGACAAAAAAATATGTTGCTGAGGGAAGAAAATAATATTCTACGGAGCAATATGAATTTTACATACTTGTTCTTCTTTATTTCCTGTGTTTCTTTAAAGAGATCCCACAAAGGCTTTTTATATGCTGATCTATTCTTAGCAACACTTTTGATTCACTCTAAATCTTGCCACCAGCACAGCTCGTAGTGAGCTGTGAGCTCGTAGTGAGCAAGTGTCTGTGGGACGAATGCGCTTCATCTTTCCTAGAGGGTTCCAATCATTTCCAAATTTTGTTACAGCGATGGCTGCCCTTCATAGATTATTGACGATCTACTGGCTGAGTTATGTAAAGCAAAATTATAAAAAATCAAACTAGCTACCTTTATATTATAATGTATATTTTCCCTATTAAATTGGCGACTCCTAAAGAGTGTGAGGGGTTTTGTCAATTAACCGAGAGCATATTGCTTTTCAGTGCTTTAATTGTTTTCAAAATAATTTTTAGTCTAGATGATTTCAAATGATGTGAAAAATACAATTCCATCCATGAATATTACGGTCAGCAAGTCTATTTTATAAAAAAAACTGGTATTATAAATCACATTTTGAAAATTAAAAAACCCTGATTCTTTCTACATGGATAATAAGAAAAATATCTTAAAAATATGCTTGGATTGTACTTGTTTAAGTGGTATATTGTAAATAATGTTAATTTTATATCGTTAAATAACTAAATGATAGTATTAATACTATAATAGTATTAGTTGGGTTACAACACGTGGTCTCCACAAAAGCAACTGACTTGCTAATTAAGGATAAATTTGTGTTGTGTCTAAAATTCAACAAGCAACATAAGGTTTATCAACGATAATAAAAAAGTATTACTTTTTAGGTTCTTCCCCTGTTCAAATATTGCCCAATAATAACATTTATTTTTATTTTTAGTACACTGCCTCGTTATATTATCAACGATGGGTTCTGCGCTGCAAAAATATTCGACACATCATCTTCTTATATGGGTGGCAGCGGTGGCCCTCTAATTTATGCATATCACTCATCCACATAGATACACAGTTTTGGGGATCACAAATTATGATGAGGAATCTTGCAAACTTGGAAGACCTGGAATTTACACGCGTATTAACAAACGTGTATTGGACTGGATTTTGGATAATATGTTGGCATATATTTATAAAATTATGTAAAATAAGAAAAAGTACGAATTTGTTTTCACAGCACATAATAACATATTTATTCAAAACCATTTGGCATTTTCATTTTTTATTGAGAAGTTACGATAATATATAAAATTAAATATTTTCAAAAAATTTTTATTTTATTTTTATATAAGCGATTGTTAAACTTTGATAAAAATTTAAGTCGCTGCCACATGCCTATATATATATTTTTTTGCAAATAGAACATATGTATTATTAACGTGTGAAATATTTTCATAGTGCTGATGTATTTTTAAATGTAAATTAAAATATATATTAATTAAAATATATATTCAATTAAGTTATATAAATTTATTCAATTAAGTTATATGGATTTATATTTCAGCTCTCACAGGGGTTAAGATGACGTAGAAAAAATTCATAACGTAACAAATAAATAGCAGTTCAAAGATCAACTCTATCATATATTTTACGGCAAAATAAAATAATTCCTTATTGATATATGAGAATTACATAATATATAATTAACAATTATGAATTATTAAAATTAAATCCTCACAAAATAAAATTGATTTGGCCATAGAGCATAAGATAATAATTCAAGTACAGAGAAAATTATTTTAGCAAAATAATTGATCCAAATGTAATATTCGCTTATTCTACCTTCTTAATAGAAATATTGTCTTACCTAGGAACCGGAAAATGTAAATTATGTACATCTTTTTGAGTCAATTACTAATTATCTCTTCCAGTACTTACCAGTTTTCCAGTCTTCAGACCCTCTCAAATAATTGTATTTTTCAATCGCAGTGTCTTTTACAATAACGTTCATATTTTATAATCCACATAAATTTCTCCAATTTACTCATACGATAAAAGCAACGAAAATAAATTTTCTTTCGTATTTATAAAGTCAAGTGGTTACCCTTATATTTAACTTACAAAGTATCTTTGGAAAATAACTTTGAAAATAATTATTAAGCGAAGGAGGCAACATCCTCAAAGGGCATATAATTAAATTTTGTTTCATAATACCAAAGACAAGTAACAAAATCCTGGTCTCTTCAGTTTATTTGGCGAAATGAGTTTTGCTTAGTAATTTGCAATAAGAGCCTTTTCTCAAAGGGTCTTTCGATTAAGATTCGCTCGATTGTTATTTTATGTAAATCTGCGTACTTGATATTGGAAGTAGGGCTATGAAATATTCTTTGGTCTTACTGGGAGGTAATTATGAAAGGTATAAACAAAGAACAATGACTTAGACTGAATACAATCTGTATTCAGTGTGCCTAAGTTATTCGTTTTACTTTACTTTTTAGTAGCGGCAAAGTTAGCTTTTACGGTATAAAATTATGATTAAATTCTAAGAATTTCAAAGTTTACATCCATTTAATCATTAAATTTTAAGGACTATAACTCAAAGACAGATAAATTATGTATCTATTAAGATCTAGATATAGAGTGTATTAAAGGGCCGAAATGGGGAAATGAAAAATAATAAATAACTTGTTTAAAGTTTTTGCATGGATCTTTATGGCTTCAGATATAAAATTAAACTTGAATGATTACCATAATAAGCAATAACCAGTAATACACAGAACTCAGTCGATTGATCTCGCACAAATAAACAAAGGTATGGGTCAGTGACATTATGGTAATTACATGGTAAGTTCCGAAGGTCGATCAGCGAGTAAGTAACCCGGACGTACACACACATGAGTATATATGTCGTAACAAGTCCACATTCTTAAGCACTTTTCCATTCCATAATAGTGGATTCAAACTTTAGGTCTAATTATTGACTTTGAATATACACTGAAAGGGTTTTTTGTTTTCGTTCTGTTTTTGTAAGTATGAGAAATGATATATCGAATTACTATATACTCGACTTTACGTCGAGAGAACTCACTTTTTTCTTTTTTTTATTTTTAATACTTCATTATTTGCAATTATTATTGTTTGAGTCCTAGAAATAATATACCGAATTCAAATTTGAGGTAACAGGAACTTTTGTTTTTTTTTTAATTTAGATAGTTGGTTACGTAAATATATATGATAAGTAGACATGGATCAATTAAAATAATCAGGATTAAAAAGTTAAAAAAAAAATTTCACGAATTGAACAGTTTAAGAAAGCTATAAGTTTGTATTATTTATTCACTTCTAATTTCCATGATATTTTCTTGAAATTTTTTCCCCATTGTTATCAAAATCAAAGGTAAGTCCTTGTACTTGTAAAAAAATGACACTTGAATTTTTCACTGTTAAATTATGCGCTGTTTTAAGAAAAAAAGACAAGTGTGATAACCTTGCTCTTAATATTATTTTGAGGTTGAAGTTAAGCCAAAATTATATTGAGTTTAATGGAACTTCATGTAAGGACATCTATAATTATTTGAATTTGCAAGACCGTAACTAATTGTAATTGCAGTGTGACATCAAATAAGTTACTTGATAGCGGTGTAGTAAGAGAGTTGTTTGCTTTGTAACATGCGTATCCCTAAGGACTTTAAAAGGTCACAAAGAAACCTCAATAATAACTAAATAATATACATAATTTCTAAATAATTGGAAAACATTCAAAATCAAAGTTAACTGTGGTTAAAATTGAAAAAATAATTAATTCGATCATATACATTATAAAACTAATAGGACCAAAGAAGCTGGAAAAAAAGAATTATAAATCTACCAATTTTTAATAGGTTGTTTAATTCAGAGTTTAGCTTTATATCGAGCTATATTTCTTTTAAATAAAATAAGGGCTGGATAACTATATAAAAAAGCTCCGTTTTAAAAATAGAACTATCTTTGATAAAATGTCATAAGTTCAGGATTTTTCTTCATCAACAGTATTTGATTCTTTAGTTCAAGAAAAAAATAAAACAATAATTAGGATATTGAACATTCCTCCGCTTATATGATGTTATTCTATTTTTTTTGAACCACTCGAAAAATTACTTTAAATTTAGAAAAATTTTACTTTTCTACAATCTCCACACTTTTTTAAAAAACTAGATCCAAAGGAAGTAAGGAAGATTAAGCTGCTAATTACATTTAGTGATCAGTTTCCATAAATACCTTTTTTCTGATTGTTAATCTAATTGCTATTCTTAATGCTGATTGCTAATCCTATGTTTCCTTTGAAATGTAGAAAAGTTACTTAAATATTCCATAAAACCATGATGTAAACAAAATACGAATAACTTTTTAATTTAATATAAAGGAATTCTTAGGTAGGCAA
The DNA here is from genome assembly GCA_039881145.1 of Druceiella hillmani. Classification (NCBI taxonomy): domain Eukaryota; kingdom Metazoa; phylum Arthropoda; class Insecta; order Lepidoptera; family Hepialidae; genus Druceiella; species Druceiella hillmani. The sequence goes on along the minus strand of JAYKKI010000025.1, from coordinate 13,221,580 downwards.
GGAAACAAACCAAACCAATTTAAATATACGAATATTAACTTAAAGCTTATAACAGCATCAAATCGCCCGTATTTTTGTTGTATTGTCTTTTCTCCTAAATTATGTTTATCGGAGCGTGTAATCTATTTAACCAAAACAATTCCTGAACTCAGGAAAATAGATAAATAATTAAATCAGTTGTGCACATGAATTTCGTAATGGATAAAATTAGAAAATTTCCTGGGAATAGTGGCAGGTGCTTCCTTCATTACCCTGTGACATGCGATCCAACGATTTGGAATTAAATTGGTTGCGTTCAGGTACTGCATCGTAAAATCTTGTATCTATAGAATCACGGAAAGGGTGCTATATAGAAATATTTGCCTATATTTGTGCTACCCTAGAAATATATTACTTCTTAGAACTTATTTTGGTAAATATGTATAACAAATGTCAACGTAATAAGATGGGAAAAATACAGTACTGATAGAATCAGCCTGGTATGTATTCATACATTAGTCGATTTTATTTATTTCATAGATGGTTTGACATCAAATTACAACAGTAAATAGGAAAAATATACACATAATTAATAAACTTCTTTTAATCGATATATAAGGGTCAATTACGATTAGTTAATGTGAAAATTATGTATATGGCATATGCATAAAATATTGGGGATATAAGACTGAAACGAATGAAAAATTAATTACCTGCTCTTAACTACCACTTTCCTACTATGACTTGTCTTTATTTTTCACGTTTCTATAAAGAATATACACGACAGATATAGGTAAAACTGATATACTGCATTTTTTTATTACGGAAAGTCAAAGAATGTTTCCCAACGTATATCAGTTGACATAAATAATTTTACCTTGTAAATACGCTGTTTGGTATATCTTTCACAGTTACAGAGATGTCGCAAATTTTTAAAAAAATTGTCAAAATTAGAATCAGTAGCATAATTTCCTGGTAAAGTTTGAGAAAATTTAATACATCCTTGTTTGTTCATAATTTTGAGTTCGCAGTTTCGGAGTCAGGAGAGATAGAACATATTTTTTGTGAACATTTTTAATAATACCTTTAAAACTCTTACACAAAATGCAAAATAAATAATCTTGGAATTTTTGTAGCTTGCTTCCTCAATTTATATTTCGTAAACAATATGAAGTTAAAATAAAAAATGGATTGGATCATTTGGCCACTTAAATATATATATATATATATATATATATATATATATATATATATATATATATATATATGTACATATATATATATATATATATATATATATATATATATATATATATATATATGTATATACTTTATAACTGTCATAAAATGCAGGTGTTTATATAAATTTTTCAAAAAAAAGGCTGTGTCTAATGGTCATCTGAAAAAATTAACGAGGATTCTAATTTTTTTATTTTTAGATATTGATCCTAAAAAATCATCTATGAATTCAACGTTTATGATAAGTCTACGTTATGTATTGAACATATTTATGTATTAAACATTGGTGTAGATGTGTAATGTATGTGTATGATAACTTGGGCAAGTTACAGAAAATATGTGAAGTGTGATCTTAAACTTAAATATGCATGAAGTCAATGCATGGTGTCAGCAGCGACACTTGGGAGCGAGATAAATTATTGCCTCAGAGATGTTAAAATTCTATCGTCAATCGTAGAAGTTGGGAACATCACAATTTCTATACGAGCATAGCCATGGTAAAGTGATACCTCGTCTTATGTTTTTCATTACAGTTAGCTGTTTTGTTTTTCGAAACACTATACTGCTATATACACAAGTTAATTGTAACTAAATAAGAGTGCTCTTATACTTTGTACAGTAACAAAGGTAAAAATGTTATCTTCTTTATATTTATACACAAATGCGTATTTTCCGTATCTTTTCTTCTTTGACCACGCAAGAGTTATGATTTTATAGCCCAAATAATTTTGAACTAAATCATAATCGTAATCTTCATATAGCTTTTTATTTCTTAGAAGGAAATATAAGGGAATATTATATGAAATGAAGTGAAAAAATAATTTTCTCCCAATAATTGTATCATACATATAATGAAATAACATTAAACGTGACACTTTAACATGTGGAAACCCGTAATATATTTCTTACTCAAATAAACGTAACAAAACCAGAATCCGTTACAAAATAAAAGGCAATTTTTTACATTTGTTTTCCCAAATTGATCTAGCGAAGGAACAACAAAGTTTTGTAATTCATTAAATATTAGTAATTCATTAACATACATGCTTGGCTAAAGTGTAGGTCAGCATGAAGCGACGAAAAAATATGCAAGGAACTTCCTATGACTCAGATAAATACATTGCTTCTGCTGTAGTAAGGGACGCAGTGACGTGATTAGAAAATAGTCGAGGAAACCTTTGTTTTGTGCTCTTAATATCCTTTAACGCGGTCTCTTACTTCCACAGTTTATAGCACAGAAACTATTAATCGTGGATAAAGTTCTCTTCTGAACAACAAAGCCGACGTTTTGACACTTAGTTTCTTTCAACATTTTAAAACAATTTTTTTTTCTTAATGTGATATACAAAATTTTTGTTGTCAAATTATATGAAAGTGGAGTCTAATTTTTAAGTTATTAACACTGAGATTGTACAAAGTTTGTTAAGTAGTTTCAATTACAAGTATTGTAATGACTAAATGTTTTATGATGATAAAATTTTTTTAAATTTTGTTACATGAAAACAAAATGCCAATAGAAAGTGGCAGTTTATTAACTAAATAATGTTATAAATGTTTACCTGTTGCAAATTATATATTAAAATGACCATTTTTACTTCGTTTCAAAGTAACACCTAAAGCATCTACTTTAGGTGTAACTGGTGTAGTATTAACATTTTGTAGTAACTTTACAAAATGCAAATAATTATTTTTGGATTGTTTAATTTAAAATGTATGGAAGAGGTTATGTAACTGAGAGTTTTATTAAACAAAAATTTAAATAATTAGGATTTTGCTATATTAACGTTTTGTATCTGCTTCATGAAGCACGAGCTCTGGAACAATATGAAATATCTGAAGGCGTACTAAGCGGTAGCAATATTACATTTTTCTTTTGTTGTGAATAAAAATTTCTACTACAGTTCTGACATTTCATTTGCATAAATTTTGAGGTTCTCTTTTATTTTATCATATATGAAACTATTTCATTGTTCACCTCCAGAACTCATTATCAGATACCGACCTGGTCGACGGTGTAGTTATTTTGCAAAGTAACCACTACTAGTAGGAAATATCTTTAATCGTGGTTGACTTACTAACATAGGTTAAACAGTTCCATTGTTTTTCTCTACAACTTAACATCCGACCTCTACCTGGTAAGTAGTGTAGTAAATTTGCAAAATAACTACTATTAGTGGCAAATATCTTGGATCACGATTGATTTACTACCATTCGTTAACGAGTTCCATTGTATGTTTATGGACCTCATTATCAGATTTTCATCATATTTATATGAGGTTACCCATAAAGTACCCTTTTCCAAATAAACAAAAATTGTATTCGCTCCACTCGGTAAATTATGATCGTTGACATATATTAAAAAAAAAATCCAACGAATTGAGAACCTCCTATTTTTTTAATTAATTGAAAAGAGCCCTCAGTGTGTCTCTCATTTTATTTTTAATACTAACTTGTATGTAAGCAAAACAACTTTTCCAACAAAAATTATGCAAAACCGCTATAAACAAAATAACTTCCAGTCACAGACCCTAATGCAATATTGTCCTATTTAATTATTTTCAACGGAGACATGACAGAATTTTTCATAATGTTACAAGTGATAGGAAGTGCAAATGCTTGTTTTCCTAATATTATATAATTAACAAAAATAACCAGAAGATTGAGACAGCGAAAGTGAGTTGAACGCTAACTAATATTAGCATGGAAAAATTAAACTTTTAATATTTCGAAAATTGCCATTAAGATGTTTTCCTTCCAATCTATCTATATTTCAATTCTAATAAAAAGTCAGCACTCCCATTTGTTAGACATCGTACCTTAAATTTAGTAAACGATTGTGTACACACAACGTTTATTGCCTTTTAAATATACATAAATTGAGTTATGTAAAAAACTATATGGTTTCATAAATATTTACTACAACTATAGATTTTATACTCTACAATTCAAATTACTCATATTATTTGCTTTCTTTTTAAACTTAATTAAAATTCTCGGTACCTGTTTTATTTTAATTCCCCATTCACACATTATAGTGCTAATTATCTTAAATAGATATAATTTTAATTTAATAATAACATATTTCAAAGAGGGTTCAACAAAATTAGATGCGGTTTTCTTATCTAGTCGCCTTCAAGTGAAGAAGGGCTTTATTTTATCATGTGTTAATCGACTAAACAATTGTTCGTTTTTTTAGACCAAAATTGGGGTTTTCAAATAGCAACACGGCATAATGATTCACATTCTTTTGCTTCACTATTTCGAAGCTCCACTTAACGCATTCACAAATTGATCCACTACGTTTTTTTCACTTCCTTGTTTTTCAAATGTTCACCACAATTGACAGAAATGGCCAGTTTTGTGTAAGTTTTAAATTATATTCTTTTTTTTAATTTACGTACATTTTTCGACTTCACATTTTTATCACAATTGAAAATCAATTACCTGTTTACACTCGCATCGGGGTCACCAGTACAGTGATCTATATGTCAAATTAAACCATGCTAATTTGTTAACTGCATACTACTCGTTTATGAAATAATGACATTATTGTATAAAAGGAAGTTAGTAGCCAACCGGAACTGGGAGGGCCGTGTAATGCAAGTGCTTGGGCGAAGAAATCAGTGTTCGATCAGCTGGTCTGGTCGTTATTTACTGTTTACCGCAATTTAATGAAGGAGAAAAGTTAAAATTTAACGGTTACAATTAGTTATATAATATTTTTCACTATTCATCAAGGTAATTACTGGTTACAATGTAACATTATTTACTGTGTTAAAAGTTTTTTTGAAGTAATGTAAATTAATTTTAATACTAAGTGGATCATTTCAAATTTAAAAATAACGACGGGCTACGGATTTATTGGCTACAGTGAAAAAAATTCGCAACAAATTTGTATATATGATACATGGGAAACAAACTCACCTTAACTCGGATCTATAGAAGATCCTTTAAGTATTAAATAATTTTTTAAATTTTACGCATATTTTCGTCAGTTAAAAATTATTATTTTAACATTGCTGTAATTACAATTTACATTATTAACATTTTTAGTATCCTCGTTTATTTTCCTTTTTTTTTAAAGAAAGGGCTTATTTATATTTTATCATAATACTTAACTGATAATTAAATATCATCGTTTTTAATTGGGTAACAAAATACCATTTTTTGTTCTCTTCTAAAGATGAACGAAAAACGAATTTTTCCTTAATTTTAAGATGTTTACTGGCTTATTTTGAGGAGGGATAGATTATATGGAGAATTGTATTTAATTCGTTCATGGTAGGTAATCTTTAATAATAAATTATAATATAATTTTGGTACATCTCTAGTAAAGAATTTACATCATTAGTTAGTTTTATATTTATTGGAAGATACGAATACAGGATATTCCTATTTCTTCTCACGAAAATATGTAATATTTAGATTATTAATTTGTTGCTTTCAAGTTATTTACTCTAACAAAGAAAGTTTGGTTCTAAAATTTTAATACGTATTAAATGTGTTTATGAATGTGCAAATTTCAATAAAAACTACTCTGTTTTTGAGTAAATTTCCGAATTGGATTTCGGTAATTAGAAATGTTATATATTATCAAATTTTGATTCTAAGGAGCCGAAAAATATATCGCCTATGTACAAAAGCACCGAAAAGTAAATAATAATATTCTTAAATATATAAAACTCTTAAACGTATATGTATATATATATATATATATATATATATATATGTATATCTATATATATATATGTATATCTATATATATATATATATATGTATATATATAAGCTGGCCCTATAATATACTGCACCAAACTACACTAACTCAAACTTTAACAAATTCCAGTACTTTAAATTAAAGAATGTAATAGTTTGTTTGCCATATCATTTGAAGGAAGTGTCCAGTGGTAGATTTCAAAATTTGAACAAACATAGTTTCTGAACGCAACACATAAGAGGGGCGCGGGGGGCGTCGTTAGAAGCGCAAGCGGAGCGAATATTTTAGTAGCCATGGAACAGTGGAGTGAAGAGCACCGCGCTTTTGCCGTCGAGGCGTACATTTTGAGTGGATTTTCGCTGTCCGTAGCACGCCGTCGATTTAATAATCGTTACAGTATTCGTCTATTACGTGATAGACGAACAACATAAAATAGGCCCAGGCCAGGATTATTGGTAGCCACGGATGAAAATGTCGAGCGTGTTATGGTTTCTGTCGTTGAAAATCCCCGTTTATCACTGCGTACACGTTCATCGATATTGAAAATTTCGAAATCAACTTTACAGGTAATAATGCAAAAAAAGCTCAAGTTCCATCCATATAAAATTCAAATTGTTCAAGATTTACACGATTCTGACTTTGAATTAAGAAAAACTTACGCGGAGATGATGTTGTTGAGATTTCGTACTGCTACCCGGATGGGCAACATATTCTTTAGTGACGAAGCACCCTTTCGGATTGGAGGATATGTGGATAAACAGAACTTTCGTTACTGGGATGTCCACAACATAAGACAAATGCATCAAGAGCCTTTACATAAGCCTAAAGTAACAGTCTGGTGTGCCATGTCTGCATCTGCAATCATAGGGCCTTATTTCTTTGAAAATCAACGTGGCCAATGTTAAATGACTTTTTCAGAGTAGAACTACAGAATAGTCTATCTTTCAACCAAAACACATGGTTCCAGCAGGACGGTGCTATTGCTCACACTGCTAATATGTCCATGAATGCAGTGCGGCAGTTATTTCCAGAAAAAAACATATCCCGAAATAGTACCGTACCGTGGCCACCTAGGTCACCCGATTTAAGCCCATGCAACTTTTTCTAATGGAGATACTTAAAATCCGTTATTTACAAACCAAATCCGGGCACTTTGATACAACTTAAAGAAAATATTCGAGCCGAAGTCAGTAGGATACCCCAGTCGCTCTGCAAACGCGTTTTTGAAAACATGCGTGCTAGACTCGAAGAGTATGTCAGACTCGATGGCCGCTATTTGGAAAACGTGGTTTTTAAAAAATGAAATCCGCCTTTGTTGATATAAAGTTAAAATAAACCTACTTTGTATTAGAGGTGTAGTTTTTTTTTACAATTTTTCAAACATTGAAATCTGCCATTAGACAACCTGTATATACGTATAAGTAAAGGATACTTCCCAAAAAAGAGGCTGATTTACTCTAAAATTTTTAATGAACTCCTCATAAAGCAAACGTTAAAAGAATCTCCATCTATAGCCAGTTTGTCGTTATTTTCAGCACTGTAATTTTCTGATTACGTCAGTATTTTCCCATATTTTCATCATGAAGTAACCTTGCGTTCTTGAACAATTTTCTGCAATTCTTTGTCGTACCCTTTTCTATTTTAGATGTAAGTGTCATATATGTTTTTAAATAAAATATATTGCAAGTATTCATTAAAAAGCTTTCATGCAATTTTAATCGTGCGCAAATATATTCATTGCTGTTAATTACACGTTAAACCACAGCCACTAACTCCAAACTACATAATTTACGAGGAAGCCATTTAACTTAGACAGATAAACATCAAACGTACATTTTGGGGAAACTACTTCTACCTACCTATATATATATATATATATATATATATATATATATATATATATATATATATATATATATATATGTGTATGTGTGCGTGTATATAGCGGTCAAAGTTTTGGTAGTTAATATTAGGTTGATTACAAATAAACCCGCGATCTCAGTTCACAAAGCTACTTTATTGCCTATGGAGTGATTAATAAAAACTATTTCTAATCATATAAGATTCATGTTAATTTATCATATGCCGTTATCCATAGTTACTATTCTATCTTTGTAAAATTCTATGTCCTTTTGACTGAAGAAAACTAGAGAAGTTTAAACATAAGGTGACGTGGAAAAACTGTTGGGCGAAACAGCAAGTGGAAAAACTTTTGATGGGCGAAAAATCCAATAATTACGGTAGATAATTAGATATTCTAATACTGAAATACTTTAGCCAATTATTTTAATGGAGAAAACTCAGTAGCTCCATGCAAATGTCGATCCTTTCATGAAATTTAAAAGGTTTTGAGCTCGTGTGGTAGTCAAATAGAACATATTCACTTCTTCTCAAAAAAATATATATTTTTGAATGCAGTATGAAAGTGTGACAGTAACTTTGCCAGACAACAGGAACTTAAGAGGAATTAGTAACAACGAAGCTTCATAACCTACAGTACAGAATCGTCCTGGTTTAAAATAATCTGAGAGATCAAAATAGTATCTTTTTATCTTTGGAACCAATTCTTGTATGTGTCATGGCAGAGTGTACATCTATTCATCATTGGGCCAGCATTGTATCTTGTATCGCTCACTTTTCTCCTGAAAGGAAGTTATGAAGCGAGAACACGAAGTATTTTTCCATATTATGTTTATCCTTTTATCACCGAAAATCAGTTAATAATTGAATAGGAGGTAAAATACCAAAATTCACATATCCGTAGACTTTCGAGAAAAATTCGAATGTTCCAGAAATTGCTGGAAAAATGTGACTGGTTAATTAATTGCCAACCTAAAATATTTGAAAGTATTTAATTCGTTGCTGTTAATTAGAGACAGTTTTTATCACTACAAATAGTTTCGAAGATAGCGATCTGTGCTATTAATTAGTATTTTTTTTTATAATTCTATTAGGTCGATCTTAAGCATTCTTGTACCCACATGAATCGATATAACAAATTCGTTTTTATAATTTCTGCTGTTTTTAATTCAACGGTTATGTCAAGGTTCCTTAAGAATTGATCTTGCATTTTGTTGAATTGATGTCAAATAGAACAGTTGAACATGTTCATTTATTTTCACGCAACGTAGTTAGTGTAAATATTTATGGGAAAGTCGCTTTATTGATAGTTTTAAATGCACAATTAATTTCGTGTAATTTGAATTTTTGTTTATTTCCATGTGAAATACTTTACGTACCTGCTACTTGTTGATAAAGTTTCAGTTAAGTAGCTTAAAATATCGGCAAGTACATTAAATGCTTACAGCGTCAATAATACTTACATAATTTGAGTCGCAAGTTTTTGTAACGAAATACTTGTTTGTCTATTTAAATACAGTTGTATTTAAATACACAAATAAGTACAACTTTACTAGTTGTTCAGTACTTGCAAATATGCTACAAAAATTTCCACTGATGTTTTTTTTCTCAACCTTAAAAACTAAACCTTTCCTATAGTAAGTATGTCTAAAATAGTAAAGCGTATCATAATGTTATGAGAGAGATGAGAGTAAAATGTGAAGGTTGCAATGTCCTTAATGCAACGTCTGTGATGTCAGAATGTCATGAATTTATAGCAAGGACGGGAAATGGGTACTCAGCTAACATCGAGAGAAATAGATGGACACGATATATTAAGACCTGAGGCGCAATCCTCGAAACATTCGGAACAGTATCGTTTGCGATAATGTTCTATGGAAATTTATCGACTGCAAAAAAATTCACATATGATAAATATATTTATCAGTTTACAAAATTGGTATTCCGACAAGCAATAGAAACTTCTTTCAACATTCGAAAATTATCGATCGTAAATCTGGTAACATTCATAAAATATACTTCTTTTCCATGTTAACTAACGCACTCACGTTAACTGTTAATTGACACAGGTTACTTGCATTATCGTCACGTTTCTTATAATGTGTATTTCCTTTTATATTCTTTTAATTCTGTAATTATTTGAAAATGCTAGTAAGAATAAAGGGTTAAAATACATATCTACCACTCAGCACGAATTGTGCTGTATTACCAACACCGCTTATTCTGTATTATTAGCATTCACTAAAGACTTTTAAAAAGACGATTGGTATAAATTATACACTCGGAATCTGTTGGTTGTTTAGAAATGTATATATTAGACTTTGTGTATATATAGTAACAAATTAAAGTATGCAACGTTGCCATTTTCTCAGTGCAACTCAACAATATATAGCAGCCTATTTATCATAGCTTAGCAGGCGAGATAAAGGCATGGTCGATCACCTAATCTAATATGAATCTAGTCTATTTTTATGTGTTTGATGTGTGAAAGATGTTATATAAGTCAATATGTATGTGTATATATATATATATATATATATATATATATAAGCAACACAAATGTGCATATTAAGAAGAAATTTATCAGTTGAACATTTACGAAATGAAAATTTAGTAACATAAGAATTTGTTGTACGATCTTGTAGAAACAGCAGATTATTTCAATTAGCATATTGAAATAAAAGTTATGTAATACTAAACCATTCTTGAGAAATTATAGTTTTTGGAAGTAAAATATAGCAAATTTGCTGTGTCAACTATTTCAATTATAACGTGTCAAGTATATGAGAAGTGATTGTCAATTATTCAAGCAAAGATTGAGATATAGCCATATTCACATTATATCCAACAGAGCTTTATAAACTATGAAAAAGTTCAAGGCTGGGAGGACCTCTTTACATGAATTAAATGCATATAAACACGCTAACCTTGTCATACTTTATACTACATAGCAGTAAGGGCAGTGTATCACGGAGCAGTTAAATGCTGTTCCCGGCAAAATTAAGTAATTCAGGAATATCATTCAAGTGCTAGGTACTAAATAATGTTATAATATTTCATCGACTGTGCTGAATGTATAATTTTAATGGATTTCTTAACTATGCTGAATGAATAACTTTAATGGAGTTGTAAAATTTTAATTGTTGTTTAATGTCTATATGTCTATATTACAAAATAATTATAAATCCTACAGATGAGTATTTTTATGAGGTCGGGAACATAAACTAACCAAGTTTATTTTAAAATAGTGCAATAATAAATATCACATATTTAATATATGCATAAATACCAGTCGAATAGGTTTGAAACTAAAAGCACTGCAAGAGTTACGCATACATTTTCGCAATTTTAATTATAAAAGGTACATAGTCTTTTTATTTGAGAATGTAAATATATAAATTTTTTCACAACGCAAAAATATTGCCTACTCTGTCTTTCCCATACGTTAAAACGTATGGGAAACAACGTTACAATTCTTTAAAAGTTTTAGTTTTCATAAATAGAGAATTCGACAAATAGGAACGTCGAAATAATAACCAATGTCGGTTTGACATTTCAACGTGCGAGATGTATTTTTTCTGCTACTAATAACCACTCAGTCATGTCGCAATTTAATTAGTCGATAAATGTATCGCAAACTACACTGACACTGACGCTGACGCTGACGCTGACGCTGACGCTGACGCTGACGCTGACGCTGACGCTGACGCTGACGCTGGCGCTGGCGCTGGCGCTGGCGCTGGCGCTGGCGCTGGCGCTGGCGCTGGCGCTGGCGCTGGCGCTGGCGCTGGCGCTGGCGCTGTCGCTGGCGCTGGCGCTGGCGCTGGCGCTGGCGCTGGCGCTGGCGCTGGCGCTGGCGCTGGCGCTGGCGCTGGCGCTGACGCTGGCGCTGGCGCTGGCGCTTGCGCTTGCGCTTGCACTTGCACTTGCACTTGCACTTGCACTTGCACCTGCACTGGCACCTGCACTTGCACCTGCACTGGCACCTGCACTGACACCTGCACTGGCACCTGCACTGGCACCGGCACTGGCACCTGCACTGGCACCGGCACTGGCACCTGCACTGGCACCGGCACTGGCACCGGCACTGGCACCTGCACTGGCACCTGCACTGGCACCTGCACTGGCACCTGCACTGGCACCTGCACTGGCACCTGCACTGGCACCTGCACTGGCACCTGCACTGGCACCTGCACTGGCACCTGCACTGGCACTTGCACTGGCACTTGCACTGGCACCTGCACTGGCACTTGCACTGGCACTTGCACTGGCACTTGCACTGGCACTTGCACTGGCACTTTCACTGGCACTTTCACTGGCACTGTCACTGGCACTTTCACTGGCACTTTCACTGGCACTTGCACTGGCACTTGCACTGGCACTTGCACTGGCACTGGCACTGGCACTGGCACTGGCACTGGCACTGGCACTGGCACTGGCACTGGCACCTGCACTGGCACCTGCACATGCACATGCACATGCACCTGCACCTGCACCTGCACCTGCACCTGCACCTGCACCTGCACCTGCACCTGCACCTGCACCTGCACCTGCACCTGCACCTGCACCTGCACCTGCACATACACATACACATACACATACACATACACATACACATACACATACACATACACATACACATACACATACACATACACATACACACATATATATATATATATATATATATATATATACATATATATACATTATTAAAAAATAAACTTATTACCCAATTTTTTGATTAATTGAATTACTTAAATTATTTTAATGTTATCTGTGTTACATGTAATTATTTTGTACATATATGGCTTCAAAAATATTTTATTAACTGTTTTAGAATAGTTTACTCTATTTCTCTTTCTCTACCGTTTTACCTCCTATTATATATTTAAAAATTAACGATCGAATCGCTAAAGAAGTTTCATTCTGTCATACGTAATGACTTATACGGGATCATTTTTATTGAAAATTCTGTAAAATTTTTGACAGAGCTAATGGTACCGTTTATGAGAACTTGTTGAATTAAAATCCATAGTACTACTCTGAAATAATATTTTTTCAGCACTGCGTACTCTATTTTTACTACATATTTTGAGACATAATTGGATTTGAGACGGTTTATTCAAATACAGGTCAGAATAGTTTAAAAATATTCGTTAAATTGACGTTACATGTTTGAAATAAATAGTTTAAAAAATTTAGTCCAAAAGTATTGTGTTCTAAAAATCATGCCATATAAATGTATAAAACAGAGTTTCTTCAGGATTACGTCATTGTACTTCTATATAATTTGAGGCATTGAATTTTAATTCCACCCATTACAATACAAAATCTTAATCATGAAGTGAGCAATATCACACATATTATATTAATCGAATGTAATAATATATATATATATATATATATATATATATATATATATATATATATATATTTGTGTACATATATTTTATATATATATTTATACTATAATAGTTGATTATAAAAATTTCGACGCTTCTTTCTCTGACGTATATAAACATTCACAAACAGATATGAGTGCGACATTTCTAGGCACCGAGTCCAAAAATCTCTAGCAATAGCAGTGTTTTGCAAATTTATTTATACTTAAAATAATATTGTACGGTAGAATTTCCAGCTAAGTGTTCGTATTTTCATAATTTTGTATTTTTCAATGAGCTTCTTTTTCGGTGGTTATTTGGGGTTGGTTAATTTTTTAAAAATGTTTTATATTATAAATATTGTAATCTATGATATTCCAAGTCGTCCAGAATATCAAGAAGTTACGATAAATTCAATATCGAAAATGTCTCGTTTATTGAAATTGGAAAAGACATTTACGGTGTGAAATTAAACCTTAATACATTTATATAGCCCTCTATATACACACACAATTACTCATATATGAAAATATAAATCACGTTTCCTCTTTGGGTTCCAGCGTAGGCAGTGCTTCAAGTCCACATGTACCTTTATATACTATAAATCTACTCAATAATATTTCAGTTAATTCTGGTCTTTGTGTACATCTACATATAGGCACTTACTTGCCTACTAATTTTCTAGTTGTTATATGTTTTCGCACATAATGATTTGTCTACTTATCTACTAGTATTTTACTGGCTTCATGCATTTTTATGTACCTGTATATACATACTCATTTTTTAAAATCGAATCTAAGTAAAATGAGTACAAACTCGACAAATTTACTCCTCATAAATGAAATGCTCCAGGCACCGCCCTCCGAGTCCATCACTGCAAATAATTCAAATTCTGTCAACGAATTCTTCTTTCATAAGAATATGCTGGGGGAATACTTTTTCAAACAAAAAATAAATCAACCGAATTGTTTGATTGTTAATTGTTTCGTGATAAGGAAATTCAACCAGTTGGAATTCGTGTCAGTTTTTTTTTAAATAAATAAGAAAGTAACAAAGCAAATATCGTTGGTGTTGTACGAAAATCTGTAAAGTCAATGATCATTTCTAAACATATTAATTTTAATATTATATTGGTTTCAACACCGACTCATGTGTTATACTCATATCTTAATTTCATCTCTAACCTCAAGCAACATTATTGGAGGCTCTTTGTTCTTTTTACGTATGTTACAGAACGTAAGGAAATTTTGGGTGTAAATTTCTAACCTTGAGAATCGCGAATAAGAGTCGTTTTATATGTGCCGTGTACTGTACATAGCATGTTAAATAGCACGAGTAAATCTAGGAAGTAGGCTTTCTTTTCGAAATATCAAGATATCGTTACATTGAGATCCCATGCGTATTTTTATTTCTCCTTGATACATACTTGAGCTACATTACATGTGTGAAATCTCACGGGATTGGCGATATTAGAAGACCAATATAGTAACGTAGTCACGGAAGCAAAACCTCGAGTACCGACTTGCAGCCTTATCCTTACGCGGATGGTGGGATAACTACTAACAACTAGAACCTGCTAATAAAAATACAATATATATATTTTATTCTAACCTTTCAAGAAGAACCAGGGTTTACTACATCACCTGTTTCAGCTATAACCTGCCCAATATTACCTATTGCAAATTATATTGAGCTGATTATAAAAAAACTATTATTCTTAGTGAATCAGGGGAAATACATGAGTATATATGAAAAAATTAAATTTTGTGCTCGTAAATCTATAACCAGCAACAAGTGTGAAAACCGTGAAGGCTTTCTGCAAGCATATACAGCAGTCTGGTAGATAATACAAAATATATCTCCTTTGCTAAATAATTCCAACCAAATTTAGTTTAGACTTATGTTGAGTTTTTTTTAATTACCACAAAAAAGGAAAAAAAGTTTAAAGGAAACAATTTTAGTTCACTGTTGTAACTCAAATATACTTGCAAGCACTTGTTTCTATGTAAACACTTTTCCAATAATTTACACAAATTTTCCAGACTTTTCGTTTTAATACCTCTATATGGTATCTCGTTAATCCTAAAATATTTGTAAACTTAGGTAAGATTTAAAAAACCCTTTTTGAACTTCTAAAAATTGTTTTTTCTGTCAATAAGTTTAAAAAAAACGCGTGATAATTAGATGAGCGAAACGAGTGATAATTAAATAATGCGACTGAGGTGAATATGGTGTATGATTAGCAAAATCGAGTCTCACTCCTGTGATTTTGGATGAATATTTTTTCCGATATGTAATCTAGCATTACCATGGAGAAAACAAGTTCGATATCTTCGAGGAAATAAACCCTAATCGAAAATCGTTACCCCCGGAAGAAAGACCCCGTTAGATATCCCTGGAAGAAACTTCCAGTAAATAACATCCATTGATATTTATTCAGCATCTCTGCATTATCACTGAGGTATTCAGTTTACCATTGAAGTGCTCATTTTTGGATACTGAAACTCCTGTTTGTCTTATATTATTAAGCTATTGACGTTTGCTTACATAATTAACGTAATCCACATTTACATATGTAACACACATTTTCTCGTACTTGATTTTGATTTAAATACATTTTATTTTATGTAATGCGCTTGAAGATTTAGCGCTATCTGTATTTAATAGTATTTATACCTCATTATGAAATATTCAAGAATTTTCCGTAAGCGTTCTGGGAAGTTCCAAATTTATCGTTAAAAACTAATAAGTCGATACAATCCATAATGACAATATTCTACTTAAATAAACCATCAGTGTTATCTACCAATTATCTACCATCAGTGTTATTGACAATTTATCTAGACAGTTTTGTGAACTTTAGAATTGAAAGAAAATGTAAATTGTGTATTTAGGATGTAAAAACAAATTGATTAAAGTTTCCTAGTAATAAAACAATTCACATATATTGATTTTTCCAGTATCTCGAACGCCACTCGGGGTAATTTATATTAATGATGGAAGAAGATATCACTCAAAGCTTCTGTAGCTATCTCTTAAGCAATTCTCAAATCTATATAATCAAAACCATTTCTATTCTTTTCAGTGGATCAGAAATAATATTGCCGTATAATTATAATATTGATGAAACTATTTTAAGTTTCAATGTCGGTACGATATTTGTTTATGATTAAATTACAATTTCCACTGTCATTCACGATAAGGATAAAATTGTAAATCCGTCAAGTTCATAGTTGCGGGTAATAACTTGGACCTTGGACCTTAAATAAAACGTATCGAATTTAAATCTAATATCAGGGCCATAGACATGGACTATGAGAATTTAATTAGGAAACGAGATCCGTTTATAGTAATGTATCTTATGTTCGAGGACTTGAATCTATCTGCTATCAGATAGATGCCTTGGTACTCCCAATTGTGATGGTAATCAATGAGAAATCTGTGATTAGCATCTGGACGAAAAAACAAAAATCAATAAGAAATCTGTGATTAGCATAATATATTATGGTTGAAAGTCAAGGAGCCTACATACCTGAATTGATTGAAAGAGAGCGGCCTAATATTAGAAATCAAAGCCATTAATCTAATACTACTCCTTGTTTTTTTTCAATTCTCAGTATAATTTGTTTACGTAGTCGTGTTGTTAATTTTTTTTTTCGTTTTACATTATATGCTTTCATTGACGATTTTATTTTTTACCACATTCCTCTATATATTCACTCTATAAGGGATATGTAGAAATTATGATAAAGCTGAATCGGTATCACGAAAGTAAATGTAAATGTAGAAATAAAATCCAAAGGTGTCTTAAGTCGTTTGAGTGATTCAGATGTTTTTATCTTGGGGAAAATATTTTTTATCATTGATACCTATAAAATCAACTGCCCAAATTTGCAAAACAAAACAGGTATCCTATGAAGTTCACGTAAATATGAAGTCAAAATATTATTCATAGGAACAAAATAATGATAATTTTATATAATCAAGTACCTAACATTAGGAAAGCAAAACAAAATTCTTTTAACGAAAGTTAAAATTAATTATAATATTATCACGTGTATGCGAGGTTGGATTACTCACTTACTGATCTACCTTACTATCTCACCGCATACAAGGCGCTTTGCAGTCCAATTCCCCTAAATTTGCACGACCAGCTGTTTGAGCTGTATTTATGTACTGGCAAGGCTTATTATTTATTTTAAATATTGAAATAATATTTAAACCTAAATTTTTATGTTAAATCATAATTGCCTATGCGGAGGTTCTTAATAGGCAACATATTATTCACTACTTATCATGTTCTCTTTCTCTGTTCCATAATAAATACCTACATTATTACTTGTCATTTTAATATATGACTAAGTTATAAACCTATTATAAACTTAAAAGTTATGTGGATATTTAGTATAACATCACATAACCTAAGTCAATTGACAATATATATCAACTTAAATGGTACCTTGTTTATTAAAATCCAGTGGGCCTTTTCGTTACTACGAGCTAATAAAAAATTCATGTTTTTACATAAATAATTCTTTAATACATAATAGTACCTTTCGCGCAATCACATATAGAATAAAATGGCAGCTATCTCAGATATATCCAAGAATATCTTCTAAAAATAGTAGATTGGCTAATAAATAACGAGCTTTGTAATGACCACGTGTAATTGCCACTTTGGAATCATTGAAACCATCGCCTCCTGGAAGAAAAAATTAATAAAATCGGTAGAAACACACATGGTTTGTAAAATAAATGTTAAATTTGTCAGTGTAATTTTTCAGTGGTGAAACTATAAATGACGTTAAAGGAAGCAGCACGCTATTTACGTAAATGGTCGTAAAATGGCCTTTAATACTAAATAAATTCCAATTTTTTTTTAAATGTCCTTTACTTACTAGTCAACATTATAAATACAAGAACTTCCGATATTATTCAAAGTAAAATATACTCACTATGGAAATTACACTTTACAATGAGAAAAAAGCTGTTAAATTTACATTTCATAATTTTGCTACTAAATGTAAAAAAATGCTAAATCGGGAAGATAATTTCTAGTTTTCAAATTATTTCTTTTCTTGGTTGTTTTTTCCATCTCCAGCTGCAAATAAAGGAACATATTATTTAACCAACAATGTACATATATAATATTGTAAATTTATAAATTATATACATACTGAATAGAAATATTTTTCCTTCAGTGAACAAAACCTTATCATAACTGTGTAGTGTAACTCACATTACTATGAAATTATGTATGTAACTCATATTACTATGTTCCACGTCAAAAAATAAAACAAATGACAGCCTTGCAATTTTAAAAGAAAATTAAAGAGTTGTTTTTTCAATATTATAGTGATTATTTTACCACTTACAAGGGCACCTGTGTCACTCGCTGAGATATTCTTTCAAATTATATGCTTTAGATATGTCACAGAAATAATTTAAAAAAAATTAAATAAATAGAATGGCGTAGAACACATTTTAACGGATGACAATTGTTTGTGACCAAGACTGGGCCGTCCCTTAACTAATTTTCTAAAGTAAAACTTTTAATTTTAATATTAAATTAAGACTTGTTAAATCATGTTTACAAATGAGTAAAAAAGCAAAAAGTCTCCTTGCTAAAATAAGTTCATATATTATTACTATTAATATCAAACAAGGAAGAGATTGCGTACATTTTTCTTATATATGCTGTTCGTATTAGTATTACTGTTTCCGTAAGCAACGTTAAAGTACATGTGACTAATTTATATTAATTTCAATTAATAAGATACGATTCTAACATAGTTATACATAAAAACGGTTGTAATTTTCTTGTCGGTTGAAAAATAATCAGGAATCCTTACATTGAAAACGCTTTTAATTATTAAAAAACCGACCAAGTACGAATCGGATTCATGCACGAGTAAGTATTTCACAAGGATGCCATAAAAAAAAGATAATATCCCGTATCTCAAAAACTACATAACGTATCTTATTCAAACCTATGTTCATCGGAAGTTTATTTTAAGTTCTACTACACTGATTTTTAGAATCTTACAAACCTTAGTAGAAAAGTTAGAAGGTGCAAATAATTTAAAACTTTAGGAGGGCATATATTACCACCTATTTACTTAAATAAATAAGTTATTTTGGAACATCTATGTTGTTTTAAGATCTATCTAACGATATCCTATACGCCTAGACGTACCGATTTTTTTCATCCTTTAGTTAAATTTACGGATTGCAACCCTGATATTATTAGTTTCATAATTTCACTATTTAATTGTAAAGCGATAAATATATGACACCTATTATCCAAATTTAATCTGCATAGCGCCAAAGGTTTATCTCGATTTCGGTTTCAATGAAGAGCTATGACGTACGAACAGACAAACTTACAGGACGAAGTTACAAAAGTTCTGTTTTTATCATTTGGCTACCGAGACCTAAAAATATTATCACAATGTATGTCCGGGTGTAGTGCATTGGTCATTCCGACTTTAACGTTGATTTTGGATATAATTCTATGGTTTAAAAGTCAGATTTCTTTCACCTTTCCACGGGTAACTTGTAATTATAATTGTAAATGAATACAAAACTAACTTCAAACGTTTCGCGTTCCTCATTCAGTTAAGTCTACAGTAACAAGTTAGACGACAGATTTAATTAAACTTCATATTTTGTTCGTTTTTAAATCACGAAATACGTTTTACTTGTTGTGGATTATTAAAAAAGTTGCATCGCGTGTCAGAGGAGCGACTTACAGGCGCCAGCTGCGCCTGTTAACGAAGGCGCCTGGGTACTCGACACCGTCGGGAATTTAATTTCTCAATTTCCTATATTTGTATGAATCATAATTAACGTTTTATAAAGTAAAATTAACAATTGTGTAAGTAAAGAAAAGAGTTTTGCAAAAAACTAATCCTTTATTCTTTTGCTGTAAAATACAATTACGCTAGTACTGCTAACTAGTCCTTTATTAATTTATTTACATACAACTATAGAAACATATCGTACATGTTTCATTTCTACACGTTAACGTTTCAACAATGGTAATAGAATCATAGTAATTTTAATAACAATATAACACATAACTACGAGTTTTTCAAGAAATTTATTCTCATTTATCACAAACATATCGTACCCAAGTTCAAATGCTATCAGATAGTTGAGCAATTGTATACCGTAAGAGTAGTATTTGATATAATTCTGTTTTAGATGTCATCATAGCAAAAAATTATGATTATGCGTGTAAAACTAGTAATCACGTACGTCAAGCGAGTTTTTTTTAATGACTTAGGGTATGAAATCTTCTTATTTACCTTTTAAGTTATAAATCTTTTCATTTATAATTTGAAAATAAATTTCATCAAAAAAAATTATCTACTGTGTTGCGACGTATAGTGACTTTAAATAAATGAAAAAAAAATCAGTAGTCTGTGAGAAAAAGAGTATATACTTCATTTTAAATTTTGTCATATATTGAAATGGTTAAATATAATTCTGTCACGTTTTCAAAGGTCTGCATAAAAATATAGAAGTTATAAGATCAATACCGGGTCCACATACACATTTTCTTAATATTTTTTCTCTATTGTTACCGGCAGTGCCGACATAAAGGTAAACAGAAAAAAGTAATTTCCTTATAAAAATATTTTCGTGCCATGAGTAAAAAAATTTAAAATATATAATTTACAAATTATAAGAGAATGTTTCAAAGAAAAGGATGCATTGAAAATATTTTTGGAAAAGTGAAATATTATGGCGTCTCCTAATCAAAAAGGCATGAATTTAAAATGTTTGCCTGTCTGTACATATGTTGGAGTATCACGCAAAAACAACGGATTGACATATAAATCACACGAAAATAATCTTTGGGAGTCAATTTATAATGTAATTTATTTTTTAAATTTAATTTACTTACCCTTTGTTGTTTTTAAATATTTACTGAGGCATGTTTTTCCTGTTTCTTTTTTGTATTTGTTTTGTTTGTTTGGGAGTCATATAAAAACTAAAAATTTGATTTAATAAATTATGATTATTACGGCAATTCTACTTAAAGTTCCAGCTACGTTGTAAGTTGCTTTTGTCGTGGTCAAGTATATTTTCGAAAGTTACATGATATTTTGGTTTGGATTTAAAAACGAGCTACCTGAATTCGAAGTAGGGTAGATAGTTTGAATTTCGGGGGGTTTTCTTTGTCCTGTTGGGTTGTGTTAGATTAAATGGATGTAAATTAGATTAAGTTCACATTTTTATCGAATACAATAATATTATAGGGCATATTATTTTTACCTATTATATTATGAAAATTAAAAAAAAATATTTTGTAGTCAATTAAGTCTCCATGTGATGGGTTACACCAGAAGAAAGAACTTCATCCTCTTTTTATCTTCACCACATCCCCTAGCGAACTCTAATATTGCCTTTTTAAAGTTTACTGTAATTTATTAATCAAGGGTATCAATGAGATAAAACTGGAGAACATTTCTTTAAAATAAATAACTACTTTAGTGAAGCCTTCAAAACTAATCTTTTATTTATCTTTTTGCTTTCATAAAAAAAGAGTGTGACACAGGCGTGCAGGCCTTATTTTATTAGAAATATATAAATTACTCCAACCGTTTCTTATATATGAACAATTGTATTTACTTTCAAATTTTTATTTTAATTTGGAAAAAAAAATTCAGAGAATACATAAAGAATTATAATGATGAACAACACTCCAATGGATATAATTAAATTAAAATGTGCACATCATAAAAATAAACCATTACCTGCAACCCTGTTTGAGATCACGTATAAGTTGAATAAGTATATTTTCATTTGGTATACCTGTAAAACGATTCCCGTTTCTTAGAAAATTAATAATGAAAAACTTAATCGTTAAATAAACTGTCACTATTATTATAAAACTGTGTAATAATTATAATCGAGTAACTAATTAAATAGATAGCAAATTTGCGAACATTAAAACTTGAAGTAAATATACGATGCAGTAATTAGGTTATACTGCGCTCAATTTATTTAACGAGGGAATATGAATATATATAAAGTTTGGAAGTAATATCGTTTAGAAATATCTTTCTTATTGCTGCTTATAAAGAAAAAAACCACCCACGTTAATATTTTACCAATATATCTTTAAAAATGTCTATATTGTTCTGTTAAGTCGAATCAAAATTGGTTTTTCAAAACAATTTCTGCAATTTTAAGGCGGGTATATCAACATTTTAAAGTTAGTGTATGAAGTTGATTAGTTTCTTTCGTTTACCGGTTTTTTGCATCAAGCTCAGGAAAAGCACAATTTCGATTTTAAAAATTGTCAAATTAGAAAGCCCATGCGTTGAGGAAAATTATAGGTTATATACCATTACGCTAAGATTCATGGGGGTAGAGCAGTGAGAAAGCAGAAAAGTTTTTTTTTTTGCTTTGTTTGTAGGTTTTCAAAATTCTTTTCACGTCACAAAGCCCACACTTGGGAAAAATTACAAATTTTATACCATTACGCTAAGATTTATAGAGATAAAGCAATGATAAAACATATAACAAATATCGGGGAGCACTGCTTAAATTATCTTAGAGAGAGAACAGCATTCATTTACTAATTTTGACATATGTGTATATATATATATATATATGTATATATATATATATATATATATATATATATATATATATATATATATATATATATATATATATGTATATTGGAACGTAGTTTCGGAACGCAACAAATAAGAGGGGCGCGTCGTTAGAAGCGCAAGCGGTGCGGATGTTATAGTAGCAATGGAACAGGGGAGTGGAGAGCACCGCGCTTTTGCCGTCGAGGCGTACATTTCGAGTGGATTTTCGCTGTCTGTAGCATGCCGTCGATTTAATAATCGTTACAGTATTCGTCGATTACGTGATGGATCATCGATCAACCTTATTCAGTCATGGGTAGCAAAGTTTACAGCTACAGGATCAACATTAAATAGGCCCAGGCCAGGACCTTACACCATTGGTAGCCACGGATGAAAATGTCGAGCGTATTATGGTTTCCGTCGTTGAAAACCCCCGTTTATCACTGCGTACACGTTCATCGATATTGGGAATTCCGAAATCAACTTTACAGGTAATAATGCAAAATAAGTTCAAGTTTCATCCATATAAAATTCAAATTGTTCAAGATTTACACGATTCTGACTTTGCATTAAGAAAAACTTACGTCGAGATGATGTTATTGAGATTTCGTACTGCTACCCGGATGGGCAACATATTCTTTAGTTATGAAGCTCACTTTCACATTGAATAATATGTGAATAAGCAGAACTTTTGTTACTGGGATGTCCACAACCCAAGACAAATGCACCAAGAGCCTTTACATAAGCCTAAAGTAACAGTCTGGTGTGCCATGTCTGCATCTGCAATCATAGGGCCTTATTTATTTGAAAATTAACGTGGCCAAACTGCAACTGTGAATTCGGAGAGATATGCCCAGATGTTAAATTACTTTTTCAGAGTAGAACTACAGAATAGTCCATCCTTCAACCAAAACACATGGTTCCAGCAGGACGGGGCCACAGTTCACACTGCTAATGTGTCCATGAATGCAGTGCGGCAGTTGTTTCCAGAAAAAAACATATCCCGAAACGGTACCGTTCCGTGGCCACCTAGGTCACCCGATTTAAGCCCATGTGACTTTTTCTTATGGGGATACTTAAAATCCGTTGTTTACAAGACAAATCCGAGCACTGTGATACAATTTAAAGAAAATATTCGAGCCGAAGTCAGTAGGATACCCCAGTCGCTCTGCAAACGCGTTTTTGAAAACATGCGTGCTAGACACGAAGAGTGTGTCAGACTCGATGGCCGCCATTTAAAAAACGTAGTTTTTAAAAAATGAAATCGGAATTTGTTGTTATAAAGTTAAAATAAACCTACTTTGTATTAGAGGTATAGTTTTTTTTACAATTTTTCAAACATTGAAATCTGCCACTGGACACCTGTATATATATATATATATATATATATATATTTGTGTATATATATAAATATAATAGTTTTTATTTTAATATCTGCACT
Source organism: Druceiella hillmani (assembly GCA_039881145.1). Classification (NCBI taxonomy): domain Eukaryota; kingdom Metazoa; phylum Arthropoda; class Insecta; order Lepidoptera; family Hepialidae; genus Druceiella; species Druceiella hillmani. The sequence goes on along the minus strand of JAYKKI010000025.1, from coordinate 13,197,347 downwards.
ATTCAAGCCGCGAGTAAAAATTAGTATTTTTACCCGCGGCATTATTCTAAACAAGAAAATACAATATAACTCAGTGCTGAACTCTGAATGGTCTCACAAATAGTGCAAGTGGACTATTAAGTTAAAACGTTATATATATTCAGTGATAACTTTGGACGAATTTACTAATTTCTGTAGTGTGTTGAAAAAGATGCAAGATCAAACCTTAGTGAGATTACAAAATAATTTCCTTTAAATCCTTGATTATCGTCTTGTTTTTTTTTTAACAATTTTTTACAATTTGATTATTATATTAAACTTTAATGGCAAGTTTCTAATAGAAATAAATAACTTTTAAATACTTATCTGTTCATTACAACTTTATATTCGATAGACGATTACAACTTTATATTCGATAAAGATAATTTCCCATAATATACTTTATAGTAAATTTACCTTTCTTTGTTAAATTCGGTTCAAAAACAGTGTGAAATTGCAAATTTGTAAAAACGCTTTTTGAAAAAAAATTGTACCTTTTTCTTTTTAAAATTCTTCTAAAATGAAATAAAATATTTATGGAAGTATATTCGCTCTTTTGGTTTAAAGCAAATATATTTAAAAATCAGCTCATTTCCTAATAACACTGACTGTACAGCTTTGCTGATTATAAATTTGAAAGGTTAAATTTTACATTTCAATTTTTTATTTGTGAATATATCAAATGGGTTTTTCACCCACAAATTTCGCGCATTCCAAATGTTACTTATAAAATTAAGAATATATTCAGCAAAATATGATACATTTAAATCCGATATTAAGTTAAACATTTCACAAAACTTTTACAAAAATATTCTTATTAGTGTCAAAGTTCAATTAATAAAAATAATGGAACAGATAAACGAGCATTGTTGACAAGTTAACTTAACGATAGTTTGTCAAAGAGATAACTTTAATTCTGGTCTTCAGAAACGTTTTTGGCAATTTGTTGCTTCAATTTTTATGTCAAATATATAATCAATCGTCAACCTATCAAGTTTACACTTGCATCCATCGATACCCTTACGAGTGTCTTAATAATAAAGTGTGAATGGGATAAAATCGAGCATATTGACATCTTGAGATTTTCGTACGGGGACTTATTTATTGTCACAATTAACTATTAATAATATAAAGTAACCTAACTAGTTGTCAACATTAATCAGGCTTCACCACATATTGATAGTTACAAAATATTTATGGAGAAAATCTTTGAAATTTTTGACAAGAAGTTAAATAAAATATGTTGTTTGTTATTTAACTATTATACTTATAATCATTGTAAATTACTCGTAATATAACATTTATTATCTGCCTTTTTTAACCTAGTCTTATTTTGAATATATATTTTATCAATCTTTTAAAAGTCCAAGGTGTTAAAACAATTAAAACTGAGTTGTAGAAATCCAGTAAATAAATAGGTGAACAAAAAGTGTAATTTCTTAACTAATACACTAATTTTTTCTGTCCAGTCTTTGTGACATCTGAAGAACGAAAAATACAGAATTTTACCTAATTTTATTGTATAAATTTTAATATTTCAAGAGACATTATTTGACGTGAATATTCTTTAACAAGAAGAAAAAGAATTTTAGAAGAATATGCTTCTATCGTAATTTCGAATAAACATACACTTTAGGTGCTTTTAGTTATATGCATCACCAGATGTCATTAACAGCATAATAAATGATGTAGGTTGAATAATGCACCCTTTCTATTGACGTTGATCAAGGATTAAGGTATTTATTAGACCAGAGATACTAGTCTTTTTCTAAACCAATCAGTCTGTACTTCGTTAGTTTGACTGAGTTATACATGATTTTATATAAATGTGTAAAATATTTCATCGTTTTAAGACACTTTCTTATCTTTATGTTATGAATAACAATTTTCCTTACACTTGACATGCAAAAAGCTCAACGAATGCCACGATCGCTGTTTGAGACATTTAAATTAAAACTTTCTCGAAATCTACCTGACTTTTTAAACAAAACTTCTACTCAATTTCTAATAATGCTCAGCATATTAATATGAAGAGTAGTAACTTATAAGTACTTATAAAAGCATTGTGAGTGTCGGCATTTAAATTAGTTGGAAATAAAATTGTATGAATGGATTTAATTGTATCCTGATAATGTGTGGAATAATTGGCAAATTGGAATATAAGATTATTAAGACAAAAGTTTTACATATTATGTTTGATACATCCATAACCACTTTCACGAATAAGTTTTATTTTTAGTTTACGCAAATACAATTTAATAAAATTAATATTTGTTTTGTTTTTTATTGGATGATTTATTTTTTGTTACTGTTATAATTATAAGAATAA